>JARFIY010000340.1:2450698-4901396 GCA_036346155.1 Sinelater perroti
GTTTAGCAAACTTTATAATGGCAGAAGAATTTGGCAAAATTAAATAAAGATATAGTCTAGTATCCTAAGAATAATGGTAACGCTTAGAACTATGTCAGAAAGACATGTTAAAGTAAGAATGGGAATCAAGTCCGTATCCTTACTTACAAAAAAATGGCTGTGCTAAAGGCGGAAAACAGAGTTCGAAAAAATAAAAATGTTGGACAAAACGTTTAAATTTAAATATTATGTCCTGGATACATCACGAGATATAGTACTTTTAAATGTGCATCTTAATCTTTGGCCTTTTTCATTGAATTGTAATATTAGTTTATAAGAAATTGTTTTGTATCCAATGTTCCAAATAATTTTCCTAACTTTCTATGTATATACACCATCTTTTGTGGGCTAATCCAGTGGTATAAAGATCTACAGAAATCATAATTTAAAGAAGCAAAATTTAAAAAATACACTTGGTGTGATGAAATCTTTCAACCCAGGTGGGTAATTCCTTTCCAAAGCTCTTTTGGCATTTTTTAGGCTTGCAGATATTTTCCAGTTTATAGAAATACTTAAAATAATTTGACGTATTATTTAGAATTACTTTGCAAGCTCTGACTGTATGCGATAGCGATCGTTTTTCAAAAGTTTTTCCAGTTCTTCATTTTCGACCTTCTTTGGTTGTCCACGACATTCGGTGTAATGTAGATTAAAATGTTCACTTTTAAACTGCTGAAACCATTTTTTGCTATGGAAAACAATAAAGTTTTATAATGCTAGAAAAATTATCTTTTAGGATTCACCAATTTTTTTTAAATCAAAATATAAGCAGGAGACGTTTAATGCTAATTTTTATGGAAGTGCGTTGTAAAGCTCTGTATAACTGTACATGGGCACAATATGTCAATTCAAATAGATTAATATTTTAATTTAAGGACTGAGAATTACGTTGTCCATCTGATATATAATATACATAGATACTTTAGTAACTTCTTAAAAGAGTTGTTCAAGAAACACTAAACTCCTCTATAAAAAAAGTACTGTTTTAGTTTGAAAATGTATCAGTGCGTAACTACTTTTGTAATGCATTTTCTTTAACAACACACTACGTGGCAAATGTAGAGTACTTTAAATGAAATGGCAACTTTCATTGCTCGCTCTTTTTACGACGTGAAGACCAAGAGAATTTAACTTTTATATTCAATAGAAAAACTGTATCACATTCATGGGGGTTACATAAAGATATTCTAAAATGTTGTATGTATAAATACACTATTTACCAAATATTTATCGTGGATACGTTTGGCATAATACAAATGAATGCATGTACGGAGACACTATAGAAAACATAATACATTAGAACACACAACCTTCGAATGTAGCTACTAGAAGCGCAAATGTCAATAAATAAAAAGCATAAAAAGAGTAACTGTTTAACAGAAAACGAAAGGCGAAAAAAATGTCTGAAAAGAAGAATTGAGGTCTCAGAAAGTAACAAGACCAAATTTCAGTGACCAATATACATTTTTAATACAATCAAACGTGAGAGATGCCATGCGGGTTTCATTGTTTTTCAAAAACAATCTCTACAAGGTTTAAAGAATTTAAACCGGCTATTACTGTTAATGTTAACGTTTTTGAAAATTTTTTTTATTGTTTTACTGATTTATATAGCTTATAAACTAAAAAATCCCAACTATTAAAGAAGTTTATAGTACTGTAGCTGTTTATTATTACTTTGGTCTTTTAGATTCTTATACCCAAAGGATAGTTTTTTCAAAATTACTTTCTTTTATTTTTTCACAAATTTGATGACATATCAAGTTATGTCAAGCAATCCTCTTCATCGCTACATAACTGTCAGCTCATATATTTTGTACGATTTGCTTTAAATGTTATAATAGTTTCTGGATACCACTCCTCAATAATATGTGTTATAAATTACTTGTGTCTAATTGCATGTATAATTCACAAATGCCATCTACCTTTCAAAATTTTAATGTATTCTTTCTTCTTTTGCCTTTTCTAAACCCTATTTATTTGTTTTTCTATCTACCTATTTTATTTTTAACATTTTTCAGCGGCATTGTTTCGAATGCATTTATAGTTCTCTTTTTATTCTTCCCTATTGTCCACGTTTCTAAGGTATAAAAGGAAATATTCCAAATTCGACGGTTTATCAAAATTTTGTATTTCTAATTTAAGGTTTGTGAGAGCAGAACAATTACTTTATATTGTTAAACATAACTTAATTATAATTAAACATAAATTAAATTAATAATAGCAATTCGTAACGTTTGGATATATAAAAAAAGTAACGTTCATAAATTATTATTATTTTCAAATACTTTACTTTTCCTGACCCAAGGTTATTATATCTTTTTAGGTTTACGTACACAAAACGATTTAACTATTTTTTAGCAAAAATATATATTGTAATTTTTTTTATTTGGTTGTATTCCAGTATATAATAAACACATTGTCTTTAGTGAGAACAACAAAAAATATCTCTGTTTTGTATGTGTACTTAAATTACAACAGTCACGTTTTTTGCCTAATACATTAATTACACATGTGGCTGTATTATTTTCGACTAGCTTCGTACTGCGATAATTATACCATACGTTCTACTTGAAAAACAATTAAAGCATACATTATCGTGTATTTATTGAAGATCGATGTAGCCGGTTTGTTATTGTTTGCATTAGGCGTTACTATAGCTGTTTTAGATTTCACAATTAAACTGTGATATATAAAGTAGTACAACCATTTAAGAAGTCCAACGTTTGTTTGCACAAAAAATACAAACTGAGAAAGAAAATTAAACTTAGCAATTTTTATTTAAAATATGAAAAATAAAGGACTGTTATCTTCTGGTAACAAAAGTTAGTTTTAAATAATTTGTATAAATAAGCAGTGAATTAAAGTCATGCTTTTTTGGCAAATTTTTTTTCTCTCAATTTTTTGTTGGATAAGCTTGGGTTTGGTCGATAACAGTTAATTTTAGTTTTGTCTGTTTTACATGCGCATTCACGTTATTAAATTTAAAATTTTGGAATAATTATTTTTTTTAAATTTGGTCAGATATTTATTTCGTGAAAATTAGCTGAAAACATAAACAACATATGGAAATATTGTCTATTTGCACACGCAATATATGCATTTCTCTTAAATTCGACGACTTTATTATTTTAATCATGGTAGATACTTATGACATATAAATACGTCATATAAACTATATTCATAATTTTTATTCAATAAATCAGAACATTTATGTGACATTACGAGTCTATTAATTTTAATTACAAAATAACACCAGCAGTTATATTGAAATATGAGCCTCGTAAATTTTGACCATAAAATAGTGCAGGCGAATATTGGGCACGTGATGAATTTTTGTATTTTTGGAACTGAAACTGTCTTTCAAATTTAAGATCAAAATTTTCTTTTTTTCTCCAATTTCTTGCGAAGAAACTAAAAAATTTTATACTTTTTTAATCCATAATTTTTATAAATTAGCAACCATTCTCGATTGTAGTATCTTGCTTTTTTGTTACTTTTCTGGCTCATTTTAATCACCTGTTTGTGTCGCTGAACTAATAGGACACTGTTTCATTTTCTTTAATCAGGGAAGGTATCAGTATGATGTCTAAGACCTATAATCTTTATGCCTACTTGTCAGTTCACTTCGTGAATAAAGGTTGAGGTGATGGGTTTTAGAATAGCTGAAATATTTATGCCTGGACTTTCCAATTGTTCTACAAAAAAGCTGCAATTTCTTTGTCTTTTTCATAGTTTTTGGAAATTATTTTAATTCTTAGGAACAACAGATCTAAATAACTAGGTTATTAATTTATTGAAGAATTTGTATTTAAACCAACTGTCACTGTCAAGGTACAAAACAGCATTACAAACAAAATGTCTATTTAAAGAAATGTAAGAGATGTGTGTATTATCAGAAATATTATTCAGTGTATATTTCGATACTATGTTTAAGAATGCTTAAACGACAAAAGAAAAAGAGTGAAGATTGGTGTTGTAATAATCGATAATATTAGTTACACCAATGGTACCGATGAGTACTCTTGTTCACTCAAACAATAGGTAATAATCGCCCCGCACCAGCGATGGTGCGCGACGACCATGCAGAGAAGGCCAGCATATGAGAGTTTTAACCTTTCATTTCGGAAGTTATGCTTCCACATGAGAGTTAGAGCCTCGAAAAAAAAGGATGGTACTATAATATTAGTTCAAAACTTTAAAGATCTTTAAACTTTAGTTTCCATGGTAAATAAGATTTAGTAAATAAATGTTAATAATACGCAACTAATACTAAATAATCCGGTCATAAAGAACGTATTGCATTTTTAATTTCTTAGTGGCTGACTAAATGGCGAATTGAGTTCAGATGAAGAAATAGTAGCAGATACCCAAATGTCATGCTTTTGTGGATTAAAGAACAGTTTTGCGTAACAAACATATTTGTAAATGTACGTATAAGAATCTGATGATGTCCATATTACTTTATTATTGCAATATTTGAACATTAATAAAAACAACCATAAATAAATTGGAAGTTTTTGAAATATGCTGTTATCACAGAATATTAATAATTTCATGGACATTTTATACGTCAAATGATCAGGTGCTAAACCCCATGCACAAAGATAGAGAAATCAAATTAAAAGACAAAAAACAGAATTTTTTGGTCATATTCTCAGAGGAGCAAAATATCAACTTTTTCGTCTTATTATTTAAAGGTGTGTCAAAAAAAAAGGATGTAATGGCTGTATGACATCAGACTTTAAAGTTAACAAAATATTACGAATAGTCGTATTACTACTATGATAATTACTAACTATGGAAAATAAGCAATAAAAAAACAATGTGGTATCAAAAAAAACTAACAGTACGTCATAATACTTTGCATAACTGTGGTTATCTATTAGGTTAAATGAGAACTTCATTAGGTAAAATGGAAGAGGAGATTTTTTAATTTAACATTATCTTGAATCACTACGCCATTAGCTGTTTTTTAATAACCTTTTGCAAACTTTTTGGCAAATTAATTATTTCATTTGTATAAAACTTTTCCATTTCAACATAAATTTAAGTTGATTTTTGATTTCTAGTTTTATTTTAGTTTAAGCGAATATTTCAGCATATATAAATTTAAGTTCTTTTTTTACAGTAAAAATGAGCTGACTGGTTTGTTAAACAGTAAAAGCAGATCAGGTCTGTTGTTTTAAAATAGGTAATATAATTTTACTAAGGTACTAATATTGAATTGCAAGTTCAATGGAGAGAGTCAACCATAAATGACTATAATGGTGTTTTCCTCTATCGCCTTTGGTATACAAAAAACTGTGAAAGGCATCAATGTGTTGTTTTTTAAACCAAATATTATCTACAACAACGACAAAACTGCACGGAAGCTCAATAACAAATTAGACTTTGAGATAACTGAAAATCTTTTAAGCTATTGGTTGTCATTATAATAAACAGTGCTAGCTAGGTATAATACTAAAGTTGTTTACACCTCATTTAGTAAAAGCAAATCGCGTAAAACAAGTTTGAAGAAAAAAATTCCTTCAAAATTTTAAAAAAGTGATCAGAATGAATGAAATCACTTTTTTTATCTTGAACCTCTATTCGTTCGTTGCAACTTGAAAACTTTCAAATATATGGATTGTCCTAATATAATACTTTTCTGTATGCTGGTCCATACACATTCTTTGCAATTTTTGGACAAGCTATTTTTAATTACTTAAAGTCGAGCTTTTATACTGCCTTGGAGATATAAATATAAAAATGACTCAGCACAAAATATAATTCGCCCTTAATTTGGGCAACTTCTCGGAGAAGTTTAGGAATGCTCAGCAACTTCAGCGGTGCCTTCAGGGCTACGCGCATCCTTCTTTTCAACTCTGAAATGATTCTATACCTGGCATCGCGCTTCCTCAAGTTCAGTTAACAGCCACTGTAACGACTGGGCCACATTTAAGCTAAACACTTACATGTTTCTGTTTTAATAATGGGCTACAAACAGTTTGATTAAAATAATGGCGCTCTAGGCAAAAGAAAACAGCCTATGTTCTTATTCACAGATTATTAAATCTGATGATAAAAATGAGAGATGCAAAATATTTTTATAATTTAGGTAATTGACATGTTTAGCCATTTTTGTTATAAGGGTGGTCACTAAGATTTTGCAGCACAAATATGGCGAATTGAGTCTTTTAGGCAGCGTGTCGTACAATTGAAGGCGTTTCTAAATAACGAAGCATTGAAAACTTTTAATGGATATAGAATTGACTGTACGTAAAAGAAAATTGAATTCTATTCTAAAACATTGTTATTGCCAGAATTGGGAGTATTTTGGGGACTCTGTTCCAAAATTTGCTAATAATGTATATCATATCTTTTGTCAAATAAACACTAGTTTTTGCCACTATTGTGATTCTAATTGATAATCCTATAAGTATAGTAATTAAAATTACAATAGCAATTTATAAAATGGTGGAAAGATTTAGTTAACAAAAGTAAATCGGAAGGGTTTAATAAAAACAAAACAAATATTTATTTAATTAAAAAAAGCCCATAGTATGCTTAAACATTTAAAGCGACACCAAAATTGTGGGCAATTGGGACCACAACACGTTCTTGTTCCAGAAACGATCCGTTCTTTTCCTTGCACATTATACACAATAAATGTTAAATTCTTTTCAAAAGTTTTAGTTCTGTTACCTAGAGCTACTTGCCCTACAAAAGGCTCGATTCCCTACCTTTAAAATCCATCACTTCAAAATAGTTACCTTTCCAGCAAAACCGACGAAACATTTTAATTATTAACTTTTTGTTTCTTGTGATTCTCTTCAACTAGTACTTTAATCATAAAACAGCATTTAAGGAAAAAGTTCCGTTATGACAATTGGGAAGCTATTGGGTTGGTTGTCGCATGGATGCAAATGAAACGCTGTGTTTCCAAATATTTGTTTACTTGTATTGAAAGACAATTATTGTTTACAAGCTACATTACTAGTGTAGTTTCCACAGTGCATTAGCAACCACCGATTTTGACGATATAAAGAGGGATGGAGAGGAGAGAAATGGAGAGAGAGGAGAGAAGAAAGAGAGAGGGCGACTAAGTATTTTTAACCAAATGCTTTTATTTTTACCCTTACGTTCTACAAAAATGGAGAGAGCCAATTATATAGCTACGATTATGAAACAGAAACAAACTTGCAGATTGCCTGGTGCCTTGAGTCTTATTTGATTTATTAATAGATATTTGAGGGTACAAGTGTACCTGTACCGCTACAATACCCCCTTACTAATAGTAAGGATATTTGTTCTACCACCCTTCATCATGAATTTTAGCTGTCAATATAATCACTTAACCATTCCGTTGGCTTTCATGTAATATGTTTCCGGCGTAATGACGTTGTATGTTTCCCGGCTTGCGGCGGTGGTGCTCTCTCTCTATATATAATCCTAAAGGTCGCGATGGTACAGCCTTATGTAAAGCACAGGTGGTGCTTGAAATGGGGACCGACTTCGGCACAATATTTATGGAAAGTTAGTTTATGATACGGTTTTAGAAAGTCATAGGGCTAGAAGAGTGATGGCCCTAGATTGAAGTGCACTGTTGTTTGGCATAGCGGCAGCTGATCGCGCGGCAGGCAGATAGAGTTACGACAAAGGCAAAGTTAGCGGCCGCGGTTGCAGCGTGACGGTCAAGGAATGCCAGCAGAAGCGTGTCTATGACGGCGACAAGAGATGCTGATTGCAAAATTAGTGAGTTAAACTTGACTAGGAAAGCGTAACCAGTTGCAGCGATGCGAGTTGCTGATATTGCGGCTCTGTTAATATTGAGTCAAAGTAGTGGTTGTCTCATGGGTGTAAATTAAATGCTACTTCTTCAAATACTATCTTATAATTCCCTATAATTGAAACATAGTTCTTAATTACAAACTAAATCATTGGTGTTAGACTGGGATATCACTAACGGCTATTAGTCTCGAAGATGGAGAAATCAAGTATTTTTGGCCAAATTCTTTTATATCAGTACCCACTGCAATTAACATCAGAGAAGCTAACGGTAAACTACTTCAGTAAATCAGAAATCGGAAGCGTTACGAGTACCGTGTCGAAAGATACATGACTCTACTTGATTGAATCGTTTATGACGCTTATTAGATACCTGTTGACCTCCAATATTATTTAGCATTTTTCTAGTAACTTGCGTCTATTACGTTTAACGTTTATTTTCAGTTGGTCGTGGGACCACTCTGAATATTGTATTTTAAATAGCTAATTAGGGTCATCCACCCCTTAAAAAGTGGGCTCAGTTCTAGACACTGGTAAAAATGAAAAGAAGAACATGATCGAAGAGAGAGTTTTACCTCGGTTTTTAATCCTAAAGAATTTAAATAGAAAATTTGATAAAGAAATTCTTTTCATCTTAAATTATTGTATTGTACTGTAATGGAAACTAAAGTTTATATGGTAAATAGTTTGCTAAAAATATACATCAATGGGATATTTGTAATTGTGCTTATTACAATCGGGGATTAAAGTTGTTGGCACGATATAACCCAACATGTACCTATTTTCAGGAAACACATCTTTGACCCGATGAAAATTGTAACCTAAAAAACTGATGTAATTCCAAATCAGTTAGACGGAGAAATAATGTGGTCATCATTATGAGGAATGATTCAAATTTTAAGCAATTGTAATTGACATCCATCTCCACAGGTAATAGCTGTAAGAATGTTGTTACCTAATACATTAATAATTTACAATGTGTACTTATCATATGCGAACTAGACTATTCACAACATTCAATACATTGCACAAGTTATGTACTATAACCATTGATACTGCCACCTCGACCAGCAAAGATATATCCTGACATTATATTTATAAAAATGGCTTGCCCATATACTTTAATGCACACACCAGATCTTTTGCGTATCGATGATACAGTAATATCATCACGATTAACAAATAATTATAAATGAAAAGTTCTTAAGGATTCTTATGGTGGCGATCATTTTCTTATAACAATCACTACTAACAATCTACAATCACAAATGCTATATCCACGAAGTTAACTAGTTAGAATATAATAAAACTGTAGACGTACTAAATTTATCAATAATGTGGAAGAAATATAATTTAACTTTTAATATACTACATGCTATTGAAAAATCAGTACTAAAAACCAGGGATAAAGCTCGTAAATTAAGGGTATCTTGATGAGCTCCACAAGTGGAGAGAGCCCTTATGAACAAAAAGACAGTCTTAAATTAGTTCAAGCGGCATTCAACGAAAAATAACCTTATTTTATTTAAAGAAACAACACGATAGATACGCAAACAAATACTGCAAAGCAAGAAAGTATTTAGAAGTACCTACCTAACTAATATTTCGTCTGACAGTAGTGTTCAAGTGTTGACAAATAATAAAAACAGGATACAGTCTTTTTATAACATTTTTAAAATGCGACCAAAACAACAAAACAGTACATACACATAAAATTAAATAACTAGTTGCAGATTATTTTAAAGCATCCGCTAGCTCGTCTAATTATCACCTGGACTTTTACAGTTTAAAATACGACAGAGAACAACTTCTAGAATTTAACTCTTATGAAGCATTCCATTACAACGTTCTTTCAATTTACACATAGTACATCCCAAAACAGGACGATATTACATATAAATCGATCCAAAAGCTATCTCACAGAAAGTACTTGTACTTTAAAATTAAAAAAGCTATTATTGCATCGATCCTTAAACCAACCACAAATCTCTTATTGGCATTTAGTTATAAACCAATAAGACCAACATCTTACATTGGCAAAACTATTAGAAAGAATAATCAAATAATGTGGTTTATAAATTTTTTAACAAACTAATTTATCTAAAAAAATATAGTACAGGCAGCTTTAAAAAAAGAACACCTAGATGCAGTGCTTTTTAACTCAAAAAGATCTATGATATAACATGGAGATATATGTCACAGAAACTATATAGCTAGGGAATTGGAAAAAATTTACCTCTATTTATAAAAGTATTTTTAGACGGCAGCACTTTTAAGAGTGCTATCTTCTAGAAGAATTTTTAAAAACGGAGTTCCATGGAATTCAATCCTAAGTGCTGCCTTATTTCTTACTGCTTAGCAACAAAATTGGTATATGTTTTTATGTATGGTGTCGAAAATATAAATTTGAATACAAGTATCCGTAAACCAATTGCTATTTAAGGCAGAACGTGTTGGATACCAATTCTCGGTAGAAAAAATCAATGCATGTACTCCTGCACATTAAAAAGCTACACTACGAGTCACAGATTTATATAAAAAATTAACATTATTAGATAAAATAATAAAGTCAAATATCTAGAAGTCACTATTATATATATAAAGACAAAATGGGGAATTAAAACTTTTATAAAAACGAGTATGTAAAGATAAAGATCATAGATTTTGTTAAAACTCGTAATTTATATTTTAAAATATGACAGACATAAAAAGGGCAGATAAGAACCACATGTATGTATATAAAATGTCTACAAATAGACTAATGACATATGTTGTCGATGCCTAGTTAAAATAAAATAAAATATTAATTATAATTTTTATTATTTTATTTTTACAATTCGGTTCGAAGGACCAACTAATCAAATCAACTGAACGGATGATTATATGTAAAAAATAAAAATTACATACTTATTTGAAGCAATTTCCAAACGTTACATTGAAATAACTGTTGGTGTCGTATTTACTAGAGGTACTAAAATTGCACGTACATTTTGAAACGACCGGGTCATCTAATGGTGCCGTAACTACGTCATTAGGAGCGGATGCATAGATGATAGCTATAGGGCATAGCTGCAGCATCATGATCGATGTTTATTTTTAGTTAATCTGGTTGCAATTAAAAAATAACGCGAACAGCTTGTACCTCGTGCCATTTAACCGAGCAGCGGAGTTTCAATCGCTTCGTCTCGCACCCGCTTAGTCTGCCTTTCGTCTTTTTCGCTTCCTTTATGCCGCTAAATAAGCCACTGCAGAGTAACGACGGTGGCTGCCTTACGAAGTCTCTACAACTTTGTTTATACGTCATGAAAACACGAAAGTGATGTCTCCTGTATTCATATTCGCGTGACATTTAATTTACGCGCCCTGTAGTGCATGCAGTCATTCTCTGTGTTGATTTTCATGTCAATTTCATCGTTTTTGAACTGCGCTATTGTTCCAAGCAAACAAGAAATGTGTAACAAATACACAATTTTTTAATTTATTTTTTAATACAACGAATATAAAATACAATTATACTATCGTTACAATCGCTATAAGATTTAATATTTAATTTTTTTATAAACAAATACAAGCAGTGTTATAAGAAATTTGTATAAAAAAATTAAGGAACAAAGACATAATTATAAATGGCAAAAAACAAAGACTTTTTTCATAAATATGAATTGTGGTGTTGATTTAGTCTTATATAAATACAAATATTGCAAAAGCATTAAAACACAGCTTTTAACAAAATATCTAAATTAACATCATTATTGGGTTAATAAACTTAATGTAATCAACCATTTTGGCGTCGACTTTATGCAAAATTATTATACCATCCAAAATTATGAGACATCCTTATACTTGTAGATCATTTGAACAGCCTTTGTTGTTGTTATTATGTAGCCAATAACTCAAAATGTAAATGATGCGGGCTTTCATACAAGATAACTAAAACATTTGATCGGCAAAACTTGAAAGTTTGTGTTTATACACACATATTGTAATTGAAGAAAATTGCGTCTTGCATAAGCAAATTATCACTAATACGCAAACGAAGTTTGAAAAGTCAGTTATTATCAATAAAAAGTCAAAAATAATAGAACTTAGTATGCGAAAATATTTACGGATTTACTTTCTATATTTTACGTAAATGGAAAGATGAGAGACCTAAACGGTTAATTTCTGAACGTAAAGACCGAAAAATGATTTGAGAGTCGCTTAAAAATCGAAAAAGCTTCCTTCAAGCTCTCTTTTGCAATATCTACAAAAATGACAGTCTCTTAGTGTTTTAGGTCGGGAAAAAGCTGTGATTCTAGAAGAAGAAAAAAAACCTCATTTGCAGTGGACTCTACTAAACCAATATTTAACAGAGAAATGTTCTATGGTCAAACGAATCTAACTTTGAGGTAAGCTCAATGAGGCGCGTTACTATGATTTTCAATGTTTATATTATACCGATAGGCCTGTTGCATCTACACACATGTATAATAAAACAATATTTAATTTTGACGACTTACGTGAGACGAAGAGTGGGTAAATATTGCCTTTGCCTATCTTTAATGCATACAGCCGAAAACGGAGGGGCAGCGTAATGATCTGGGGTTGTATTACAACCGACGGTATAGAAGAAACTGTTGTTTTAAAGGATGCATGAACACTCCGAAGATTCAAAAATAAGGGAGTAACACTGATAAATTTTTAAGACTTTTAAGAATGGGGACGGTACTAAAAAGAACGAACAAATTGATTTATAGACAGAATAGAAAAAAGCTGGTGATAATTAATTATGAATTTCTATAACTTATACCACGATCCGGCTAAATGTACATTAGTTTTTTTTTAATTCAGGGCTTCTTTGCTTAACTACAACTGAAACTTGATTTTGAAATATCTCTCATAGTACTTTCAAAAATTATAATTTGTTTAAACTAATTTTAGATCACGAAGTTTGGCACCAATATATTAACAAATTAATCACGTCCCTATCAGTACAACGGGAAACCCTTATTGTATTTGGCAACTATTGTCTAACTTACGTCCTTTAATATGTCCTGTTTCTCCTATTTCGAGCTAATTATGCTTTCAATTATAATCCGGTAGTGCTTAATATTATAACAAGCATAACTAGATCCTCCAAATGTCAATACAAAGAGAGGGCCTTAACTGATGGATACTTATTTTATCATTTAAGGGGTACAAATGCTTTTAATTATTGGATACAGATTATTATTGTTGTAACAAACATAAATTTGAAAATATAAACAAACATTTATAAAAAGAACGTGTATACAAAATATATTTAATTTATGTACCAGATATTTTTTAATTTATAAAAAAATATTAGTTCTATCAAGCTAAAAATATATAACAGATTTGTTTAGAAAATTTAAAGGCAATGTTAGTATAAAAAAATAGTTTACGCCACTGCGATGTAACCTAGCAGCCGATGAGAGTGGACACTAATACGAATGCATGAACAAAGACAACTTTACTGAACAAGTTAATTAGTAAGAGCATGTTATTTGTAATCGCCATGTTTGCAATGAACAAGCGAGTGAAGTAGCTGATTCGCATTAAATTTTAAGCGAATATAAAACTACTAGGTCGTATCATAAGAATTTTGAAAACAATGTAACGAGTACTGTACGTATAAAGGCATAGTAATAAATAAACTTGCAAAGCTTGCAACGCATAGCAAAGTGGCGAAGCAGTCTCCCAAATTTGAGAACCCTCTAGTTGACTTTTGACCAATCTGTTTCAAAGTCACTAGCAAACAAGCCTTTTTGGTCACCTGTCGATTGGTGAAAACATAATTTGGAAATTCCCAGCCGTTTTCGAGTTATTGCTCGGACGAACGGACGGACGGACAACATGAAGTTAGTAAGTGCCTCCGCTTCGCTTCGTCACTTAAGAATTACAAGATAATTGAAAATCTGTTTGAAATTTTTATGTTCCGGAATAGTAGCAATGATCAAAATATCAAAAAATGTTTAACATGTACAAACTACAATCAACAAGAATTGGCGGCTGACAGTCCGAGAACTAGAAGATGAGTTAAAGATTTTAAAATCTTTTAAGTGTATATAAGTACGTTTTCTGTCAAATTAATTTTATTTTTCAACGTAGTCTCCTTTTAGGTCGATACACTTTTTCCAGAGATGCTCTGACTTCTTTAACCCATAGAAATAGTAGTTTCCGTTTTGTTCTGCAAAAGAAGCATCTACGGTTGCGATCACCTCCTCGTTTGATAAAAATCTTTATCCTCCGAGCCAAACTTTGAGCTTAGCAAACAGGAACTAGTCGTGTAGGCCAGATCTGGTGAATATGCTAGGTGGTCGACCAATTTAAACTGCAATTTGTGAATGACGACCTCCGAAGTGTGAGCTGGTGCGTTGTCTTGATGGAAGAGCACTTTCTTCCGTTCCAAATGGGGCCATTTTTTAGCAATTGCTGCCGTCAACTCCAATAACGGTGCGTAGTACAACCCCGTTATTGTTTTTCCTGTTTCTAAATAGTCGATAAACAGAATTTCCTGATTATTCCAAAAAACAGTTGACACCATCTTCCCGGTCGATAAAACCTTTTTTGCAGCAAATTCACCTTTTACAGTCTACTGTTTTATCGACAGTGATAAATCGACACAAAAAGTCCAATTCGTTTCGCTGAAACCTCTTAAACAGGGGGCTGGAAATGTTCATTCGAATGAATTTTTGGTTTAAAGTGAGCGAACGCTGGACCCTACGCGCGGTTAGCTTTCCCATACCTAATTCTTCAGTCAATATATGACAAACGCGTTCTTTTGATATACTGCAACCTCTGCTATATTTCTAACTTTGATTCGACGGTCGTCCAATACAATTCAGTAAACTTTTCCGATGTTATCAGTAGACGACGCAGTTGTTGGACATTCCGAACGCTCATCAACCAAGCTGGTACGACCGCGTACAAAGACGTACTCTAGTTGTTAATGACTTGCTTTATACTACAGACTAATATAACAAAGAATTTATTTGCGATTTCGTCACAGAAAAATGTTTTGAGCACTGAAAATAACATTTAAATAAGGGAAGAAACTTAGGATGCGTACATTATTGTAGTTGTAACTTTTTGTATTTAACGTCTCATTATTTTCGAGTCGGATCACGTCCATCTTAGTATTGCTGTATGTTTATTTTAATTGTTAGCTCACAATTTCCTTATAAATTTAACATTTCGAACGACGACTTTTAAAAATTGAAAATTAATAAAGACATGCATTAGGGAAATTCGATACAAACGTAACACATTTATGGAATTATTGAATGTTAATATTTGTTTTGCGCACGACATTGATTGTTTCAATTAAATTTTAAACTATAGAATTTTAGAACGGTTCGACAATTTTATTACATATACAAAACCGTGTAAGCTTACAAAAAAGTTTACTTTATTACTTAGTTGTTGTTATTTATAGCAATAAGGTTCTGAGTACAACTTGTGCACCTTTTTATAGTCTATTTAAAAGCAATAGCAATAGCAACATCACTTGCTTTTCAAAGCAGGACCTCACAATCAAACCAAGTTTATTACCAAAATAGCAACAATAACTGTAATTGAGGCAGTGGAAGGGCATGGGGTTGGTCGGACGGACTGCGTTATGCATTAATAACGAAAATGCGTCGCCTCACCACGCGTGCACCCTAAATCCGCCACAAATAATTACATCGATGTGATGAGGATAGGTGGGTGCTGTTTGTATCAGGAGAAGGATAATGAAGACGCAATTTCCAAAACCCTACAGGGCACTCCTAGTGTATTTAATGGTTAACAATCTACAACCTGTAATTTTAATCGCTTAACTAATTTTTATAAAAGATAAATAAGCTTGTTACGCTAATAAATAATATAGTTTTTTAGTTACACTTTCAAAAAATATTTTTTATTAATAATAAATTTAACTAGTAATGTGACAGAGCTTTTAATAGTAAGAAGGCCCATTTTAGATATAGTAAAATAAAGTCTGTGAATAATAGAATAGCTTTAAGTATGTGTTAATTGCATCATAATAAATGATAATAAAAACTTCTTTAATAGTAAGTGATATTAGTAAATGAGAATTGTTTAAAGAGATAAGTTAAATAATGCATTGTTCAACAATATTGTTAATTTTTTTTAATAAAACTTCTTCAATTGGAAGAACTATGTATGTTCTTAATAAATAATAAATTTCTAAGTAATATGAGAATCTTAGTTGAAGCACAAAAAAAACACAATAGCGCAGTGTATCCGATACCAACTGAATGCACACACAAAAAACATATTCTACAAGGCTATAAACATGTGTAAAATGTAGAAACATTTACAATATAATAGATTGCAAGAATTAATCACCATGCTAACTATAACTAACTATAAAGAATCTATATAAATTTACAAAAAAAAGTAGAGAAAAACAATTAGACAGCCACATTACAATATAGCTCATACAAATCTGAACATAAAAACAATAACCTGTTTACATCAATAACCTCAAAACCACTCATAAGCTCATTCTGTGTCTCATGGACGATCTACACATTCTCAAGTAATTATTCAAAACTGGAACTCTTTAAACGTGGCGGAACAACTTGCAGTCCTTTTAAATAAATTTAGATCAATGTTTAACTAACTGATTAACTAAAAGAACACAATATTAAATATATTTAGTACAATAATAAGCAAATTAGCACAGCAATAGAGCATATCATATGATTAGTTGAATGGAACCTCAAGAGCTCATTAAACCATAAACTAGAACTAAAAAACTTCTTCCACCTATCAAAAATTTCAGAAACACATTTTACTTCTAGAACAATGTTTAAAATACCATGTTATAAAGTCTATCACGTAGCTTACTAGGATAATACGGACACGGTAGTGCAGTAGTCAAAATCTGCAATTTAATATTCCGTTGCTTGTTTATTTACCAAAAGATAAACAAAATACAATGAGCAAACATCAAGATAGATAGCAAAATATGGCCCTTGACAATATCATCTATCTATTGCTTACATAGAAATGCTACATCTGTAGAAGAATATGTTAAATTTATTGCATTTTAGGTTTTTATAGAAAAGAGTGAAATACTAAAAATACAATTTGAGAAGTAATTTTAGTAACATATAAAAGAAGAAATTTATCAAAGGCTAAAAACAAACTTAAACTCAATTATCTATTGACCGGCGAAGCACAAAGCGGGTAGCAGAGATCCCACAACAATAAAGTCAAATTAATATGCAACAAACTAAAACGAAGATTACATAAAACCTTCTGCAAATTAAAAACACGATATTTGAACATACATAAACTCATTTTCTAAAGATAATCGCATGATATGAAAGACTATACTTTTAAAAAATTAAAGATAAAAACACGACCAATTCTAAAATCGGATGAAATCTGGACTGAAAGCAATGCAGAGAAGACAAAAACTTTTACCCTATGTCTTACTGAAGTCTTTACATCACTCGAACGAACATTAATTACGACAAGAATGTTATTAATGGGTTTCTTAACATATCCTGCCAAATGTCACTCCCAGTTAAAGCGCTTTTGTCGAAAAACAATCGAGACAAAAAATTAATCCACATAAAGCACCAGGCTACGAGTTCATTTAAAGTAAAATTCTTAAACATCTATCAAGGAAAGCAGTAGTATATATATATATATATATATATATATATATATATATATATATATATATATACTAGAAATACTGAGATTATCATATACAGTAAGCTGACAATGTGCCCACATTATTATGGTACCCAGGCTAGCAAGGCCTGCTAACGAAACAAACTCATATCGTCTACTTAACCTTCTCATTACTTTATCTAAGGTTTTCGAAAACCGATTTAGAACTATTGACAATTGTATTAAACTATCAATTTCGATATATAGTTGAGTGTCTACAACTATATATCAAGCACACAAAATCGTCAATAGTATAATCAAAAGCTTCGAGGAAAAGAAACTGTGCACTGCCACATTTCTAGACGTTCTCTACACTTTTGATACAATTTAGCACGTTGATCTATGACATAAAATCAAAAGTATTTTCTCTAGTTCTTATTGCAATCGATTGCTAAAATTGTACATGTCAGAAAGATACTTTAAGGTAAAATACAACTCTCAGTTACCATTAACAAACGCGTGTTACGTCTGCCGCTCTTCTAGATTTATACCTTAGATTTATTAACAACAAACAACACCACTTTAGCAACATTTCCGGATGATATTACCTTGTTAGTAGACATTGATTCAGTGCTCGCATAATAAGATCTATAGAATCATTCGATGTTTTACAGAATTGATTTAGTAAATGGAAAATAAAGATAAACAAGACATAATCAGTACAAGTTACCTTCACTATACATCGCATAATATGAAAGACTATTACATATTAATACTTTGGTATTTAAGTCTTATTTGGAATGACACTGCAGTATGACAGCATCAATATCATCAAAACATTCAAAAATTAAAAATTTAAATTCTTTGAAGATATTTTGGATTACCTCATTCTTACAAAAAAGAAATGACATAATCGTGTTGTTTTTCGTAGACAGGCAGAGTAACAACCACTTGAATAACAAATATGTAGAATAAGAGTCGGTTAGAAAAGATGTACATAATTTTACAGTAATCTTTGTATTTGCACATCACAGCTAGCTATAATTTATCATCGGACCACTCACCGGTAATATCCACCTACACCACATACCCACCACATACCCATACATACCCAATATACATACAACCTGCACCTAGGCTACATAATACAAAAACAGACTGGGAAAAATATAGACACAAGCTGACAGACACAATAAATATTAATCTAAAACGTGCAAATCCAAATGATATTGAGGAAGCCACAACTAATCTTATCACCACCATACAAGAAGCAGCTCAACAAGCTACTCCTAACATAATACATAAAAAAGACAATCTAAATATTCCTCTGCAAATTAAGATATTAGTTCGTGAAAAACGAAAAGCAAGAGCTAAATGGCAAAGAACACATGCCCCACCAGCCACAACTATTCTAAACAGACTTAGCAACAAGCTTAAATCAAAACTTAAAGATCTAAGAGACGAGTCGCTCAAAACTTACCTATCGAATTTGAACCGATATAATTCTATATGGAAACCGATCAAAACAACAAACAAACCTATAATAATTGATCAACCATCACAGAAACAGTGGGCAAAAAGTGATAAGGAGAAAGCAGAATTATTTGTAACATATCTTGCTGATATATTCCAACATCATAAAAACGATCCGGATAAAACAATAATCACATTCTTAGAGTCACCAATGCCAGTAACTATTAATTCTGTCACACTTAAAGACGTAAAAGATGAAATAAAGTTCTTGAATGCAAAGAAATCACCAGGTATGGATCTAATAACAGCAAAAATGCTAAAAGAACTACCAAAAAAAGATATAGTACTCCTGACTTATATCTTCAATGCAATTCTCCGTATTGAGTATTGACCCGAAGCACTAAAGACCGCAGAGATAATCCTAATCCTCAAGCCCGGTAAAGATCACAATAGTGTAAAATCTTTTCGACCCATAAGTCTCTTGTCGGTCATTTCAAAATTATTAGAAAAACTGGTTCTTAAAAGAATTAATACTGAATGGACTCCTAATTACCAATTCGGATTTAGGCAGGCCCATTCTACCACACAACAATGCCATCGCATAACACAAACCATCCTCTCTAGTTTTAATAACAAGGAATACTGTATATCAGTATTTCTAGATGTAAGCCAGGCTTTCGACAGGGTGTGGCACCAGGGTCTCCTATATAAAATCAAAACTCATCTACCAGCATTCTTTAACTTACTTAAATCTTATCTAAATAATCGACAATTTAAAACAAAAGTAAGACAGGAAGTTTCCGCGTTCCTTCCAATTAAATCTGGAGTACCCCAGGGTAGCGTGCTGGGTCCTCTACTTTATCTCTTATTTACCTCAGATCTTCCAGTTTCACCAAATGTCGCAATCGGTACATTCGCTGATGACACTGTCATCATGGCTAGCCACAATGAAGTTGTTCGAGCATGCACTCTAATCCAAGAATATCTGTATAGTCTAGAGCACTGGCTTAAAAGGTGGAATGTAAAAATAAACGAAACAAAATCTGCACATCTTATATTTACTCTACGCAGAGACCCATGCCCGCCCATTTTTCTTAATAACATAGAAATACCACAAACTACAACAGTAAAATATCTAGGACTACACTTGGATACTAAATTAAATTGGAGAGTACATATCAACAAAAAGAGAAAACAACTGGACTTAAAACAGAGAGAGATGAACTGGTTAATCGGAAGAAGGTCCCCACTATCTATTGATAATAAGCTATTGTTATACAAATCAATTATCAAACCCATATGGACATATGGAGTGGAACTATGGGATGTGCCAGTAAAACGAATCTCGCAATAATTTAAAGATGTCAATCCAAAATACTAAGAATCATAGTTGACGCCCCATGGTATATAAGCAATGAAATGATCCACAATGACCTGAAAATACCAACTGTACAAGAAGTCATCCATGAGAGAATTGTCGCTCACCGTAAAAAGTTAGAAATACATACAAATCCTCTAATGCAGCCCCTATTTGAAGACCCTGCAAGAAGAATCAAAAGACAGTGGCCAGTTGACCTATCAAATGGAAGAGATCTCATCGTTGGGTGCGATCTCATCATGTCTTATCTAAGTCTAATACTTAGATTGTAAGATAGCAAATTAGCTTATAGAATACTCTGTATTTTGATTGCTAATTAAATTACAAAAAAAAATCTTTGTATTATACAGTGTTATATTGGAAATAAAATTTTTGACTGGCTTATGTATATATCGTAGTTACGCGTTCTGTTATATAACAGTAAAATAATTTTAGGTTTTTAGGCATTGTTTGTTATTTCAGTATTGGAACGATTAAGAAATAATGTGAATTCTAATATCCACCCGTTTATTTTTTCAGGGCAATTTTGCAATAAAAATATTTGCGTTAACCTTCAGTCTTGCGTGTATTGACAAATATTGCTTTTTTAGGGTGGGTCTCCGAAACAGCAAACACGACGAGAAAAAATAATCACTATGCTTTTTTGTTTATCTAATTATTTCATTTGTGTCTAAGGTCGCTACGTTCCAACAAAAAATAAATTGCGTTGTGCAAATACTGCTTGTTAAACAACTTTTAATAAGTTATAAATGCAAAACTACTTTCCGATTCTCACACTTTCTTGAAACTCTAAACGTTTAAATATGCAAAATTTAAGAACAATTTGCTTTACGAGTTTCAAATAAGTAACATTGTAATTACATTTCTAACCTCTGTGTTGTAAAGGACATTGTTCGTAAAAAATATCTACGAAAATTTAACGAGTTAACAATATACATCGTACTCTAATAAACAATAACAATTTTAAGCGTAAAGTTATTAAAAATACAATCATCATAATACGAACGTGTGGTACAGAAGCTATTAATCTAACAGCACACAAATATTTATTTCAAAGACTTAAGCTGCCTCTGTGCCATCTCGTTTTTACTTTATTTTTTGACGTGAAAACGTCTTTAAGTTCGGTACGAATGTGTCGTTTCAAAATTATGAACGACACCAAAACGGTCAAGTTTAAAATGACTAATACTCGAAGACTACTGAACGAGGAGGACAAAGAGGATGACAGCGTTCGACAGAAGAAGGTTGAAGGCAATAAACAAATCAGCCGAAATTTTTCGCGACCCCCGTACGATGCAAGGGAGGGGAGGTAACAAAGCCACGTTTTCACGAAAACCTCATTTAGTAGCCCCGACTACTACCCATCCATTTTTTTTTGTTTAATTAATAACTAACGGAGTGGTTTACAAACCATCCTAAAGATTCTCTTTTTGACAAAAATGTTAATTGCTACCCTCAAGTTCACTCATAATAAAGTAGGGACTGCACGGCCAAATGACTCTGAATATCTATTATCAAGTAGTAAAATTTATTTCTTCGCTACTTGCGTCATCTCTTAACAAAGTACAATTTTACAATATATTCTAGATAGTATTAGATAACACTAAAGTCGTCTGAAAATTCCTGTTTAGCTTTATATAAACACCATAGTTCAATTAGATATAATTTGCAACGTGTATTGGGTGTAATAACAAATATTTAACGATTAGTTACAAATTGTACTTATTATATATGTTAGTTATAAAAAACATTTGAATAGATCATTAGAAATATCTGTCTGGAAGGGGCAATAAGAAAATATTTTTGTACACCAATAAATATTTTAAATTTGGTTTTATTATTTTTAATAAATTGCAGCGTGTTGTTTACGAAGTCTTGTTAAAAGAAAGTTTAAAGCTATCAAAGTTATTTTAACATTAAAATAGCAAACATTTAAACAAAAGACAAGTCTTGTAAAAGCAGGAAGCCACTTTTGCATCAGCAACCACTACTCATAAAAAGCTTTTCCAACAACTAATCGAGTTGTATTTTGCATTCCAAAACCAGTAAGTCGCATACAACTAATGAAGATCTAATTTTACCAGTAGCTGTTGATAAGATTAGTGAAATTAGATTGCAAGTTAAAACCAATATTTCTCCCTAGTACTGTTACCCCAAGAAGAATATATGACATGGCAAAAAATTGGTGAAAATATGAAGTTCGCGAACTTCTCATTATAGATAACGAATCTATAGATATTTCTAATTGTGTTTAATTTGCAGTATTTTTAAGATAAGATACAAAGATATGTTATTTTGTTTACAATTAAAGACTATTACGGTCGAAATATTTTATTTATACTTTTATAAATAGTACCAATGTTGATTGGGCGAAAATGACTTGCTATATATATCGGTAGTACCAAGGCTACGACAGAACACTGATTTTATTTAATTTACAAGAAATAATATTACATATTCGCACTTTTTTTAATTCAAAAATTTCTTTCGTCGAAATATTTGTCTTCTAAAATAAATTGCGTTATGAAAAGTGTAAATCTCATTAAAGGAATACCTTACAGTCTTCTTACAGTCTCTTCGATATAAATTATACATCCAATAACGTAAACAAATAATTTTTTTTTTAGATTTTAAAGCTCCTGTATACTTTTTAAATGTAACAACAAGCGATCTAAATATACATTTTAATATAATATACGAGAACGTTTTAATTGGTAATTTAATATTAAAAATAACAGTTTGTGTTTTAAAAATACTTTAATTTTAAGCTACAATGCATTTAACTAAAAGCTTTTCCAGGCTCAGCAAGTATCATCTCTTTGTCCCACATTTTTGAGTGGACAGGAAAATTTTTAGTGTAAATGGGAGTGAAAAATTTCAAACCTTAGTTTGATTAGTTTTTGTTCAGTTTTTAACTATTCCAGGAATTTTTGGCGACTTCTGCTTTTAATATCGCCTTTTCTTAACCTAGTGAATTCTCTATGCTGTCATCCTTCACGTGGATGGTATGCCTATTTCGGAACTAATGTACCTTGTATAATTCATTGTTTAAATTTCTGTTTTATTTTCGGTTTATAGTAAAGAATTTAACATTCATAAACAGTTATAAAACGCTGCATAAAATAGTTGGATTCTTCGTTAATATTTGTGAACAACCGGCTTGCTCTAGAGTGACCAGATTTACTTAACGCACAATTTTTTGTATGTATTTTATTATTTAAAATAAAATGAGTTCATTTATTTAAGTTACTCGAAACTTTCTACAAGTCTGATGCTCAAATCCATATCACGGACTTTTATATTGTAAAGAGGCAGCGTAGCATAATACTTAAGGATACTTTAATGTTAAAAGAATAACATAGCAACAATAAATAATAAGTAAAGTCTGCCATTAAAAATAATACTGAATAATTATATTTATATACACAAAAGCTTTTAGTAAACAATCTCAGGACATCAACATGAGAGACATATTAAATGAAAGCTCCTTAAGACTGAGCTAAATATAGTGAGCCTGTACTTAACTATGTCGATGCAGAACGCTCTCTTCATAAAAAATAAATGTCATATCTTATTTATCCAGTAAAAGAGAAATTATTAAATACAAGCAATTACCTGCAAATTAAAATTAGTAAAATACAAATTATGCATTTCTTAACATATTCTAAGCTAACAAATCTATAACAATTATTTTAGATATCGTAAATAAATCATAAGGATATTTGTGTGCGACACTTAAAATGGAAACAATAAAGTCAGCAGTTAACTCTCCCCATTATGACTTGTAAAAAGCAAAATAAAAATCTTAGTAGAATTAAAAGTTATAATTCTTCTAATTTAATAGATTTTAGAACGATATAAATACAATTTATATATCGTACCTAAAATTACTACCAATTTATTTTTTATATCGGCGTAAATTTTTATCCAAATGTTTTTATTTTGGATTACTTTCTTTTGATTACAATTTAAGTAATAAGACTAAATAGCTGAAAGTACATGGCTAATATATATTAGATTTTCTGTTTTATGCCTGACGTCCCATCAAGCGACAAATTCTGTAAATGTTAGTGTTGACTTTGCTAATATGCAGCACCGAAATTCTAAACAGTTAGATTGCGATCAACTGGCAGCTATAAAGTGGCATCGACACGATTTTATAAAAATAGGTTACGAAAATTTAGTAACGGCTATAAAACAACAAAACTGTAATTTTATGCATTAGATGGCACGAATTCGTAAATGAAGGAATATACAAATTGTATAAGCTGTTATATTCCGTAATTTACTGGTTGTAATTAGGTTTACTCATAAACTAATTATTAAATTACTTAAATGTACACATAATTAATAAATAAAAAGTTTACAAAAAAATTATTTAACTCGAATAAAATCAAAAATTTAACAAAATATATACACCGCAAAACTTTTGAAACATCGTATGTATAATTGTTTAATTACAGATTTATACTTTTTGAAAATTCGGCTCGCGCATCAGAGCAAAATAAACGTGTTATGAGCCAGCTATACCTGCGATATCAGCGGCACCAACTGCAGCCTTGCTTAAGGCCAGCCGTGTTTATCTATCAATTTTAATTTTAAATTTAATATTAATCTTGAGTGATGGCAGAAGGCTGGGCGCTTTATCAGCCAACACCTGTGTTGTGTGAATGTGCTCGTACAGATATCAAGTGCAAATGGTAAATATGTGACCCAGGTCACTTAATAGTACCTGTCTAGAAAAATAAAAATTTAAACTAGTAATAATTTAATTTTTAAACACAAAATTTATTGTAAATCTATTAGTATAATATTCACCTACAGAATAAGGCCAAAATGGGTATCATCCTTTATTACAGCAATAAAAAATATACAACTAAATAATGTACAATCAAAATATGTACATTCCGGCAACTAATAACTAAACCTGTAACTGGTCAACAAGAATTTAATATGCAACTACTGCTCTATTTATTAGAAAAAAATTTTATACTACAGTAACTAAATACAAACCATTATAAAAATGTTAAATATAAAGGTAAATGGAGAAAAGCAGCAGACGGAGAAGAAAGTCAGCCAAGTCATACCCGTCAATGTGAATATTGGTTAAATAATAATAGATTTAATAGTCTTGAAGAAACCCAAATTAAGAAACCAAAACTGCAACTTATTTTTATTGTTGGAGTAAAAAATATTAAATCATTAATAAAAGAATTGAATAAAGTAGCTAAAGAAAGTTATCACTGTAAAGCACAGACTAAAAAATACATATAATAAAGCCTACAGACAGAGATAAATAATAAAAACACACAATATCTACAAAGTCAAAAAAAATTAAACTTTCGTGAAGTATAAAAAAGTCCACTATTCAACAGATAATAGTAAAATAAAGAAGGGCACATTAGCTCTGCAGCTTACAGTTACGAATGTGTGAAGCATCAAGGTAGACTTACTAATGCTCTCTGTAGATTTGCTAGAAAACTAACATTACGTACACTAAAAGTGTGAATTCCGAGGTAAAACATATTAATTTAAATCAGACAACCCCGCCTACAGCGTTTCAACAAAGTAATAACATACTAGAACTATCAAAAATATGATGAAAGAACTTATCATTCACATGAATACGATGATAAATCTACTTCTCAGGTTAGTAAAATGGCATACTAGTTCACACCAATGGTTTGTGAGAGCATGCATAACAAGTTAAACTGTTTCTACAAAATAACAATACAAACATAATGGTATCAAAAACTACTAAAGCCATTTTAAAATTCCAATTATGTAGTACATTCATGGTAAAACATCAATAATTATGAGTGATGGTAGCAAACATTATAAACATGAAACATTTACAAGCAACAAAGTGACACGAAACAATAACATGGAAACATTAAATATATCAGCAGACTATAAGTGCTATTTTTAAACTCTTTGTAATAAGTTTATCACCGGAAGAGGTTGCAATGCAAAGCATCAGCACTGAGGCTTACAAATGGTGTTAGCAAAAGGTAGAGAACTATATACAACTATAAGAGCTAACAACTTAACAGCAATATCAGCTTGAAAACCTGACCAACTGAGATGAAGAAAATACTAGACGTAATAGATTTTGGGTTTACTGAAGGAATTAACATAAGACAACTCAAAATTGAGTCTGGCTGCAACAAGAACGTGAAAGATTACAAAATAATATTGAACAATCGCTAAAAATACTCTAAACAATTAATCTTGCATTAACTGAATTGATTAGGTTAATACAAGATACATGCTAGAAAGGAACACCTAACCACAATTCTCTAATTATTAAAAAAACATGCTCTGTGGTAATTAAATAAATTAAATGAAACTTTCATTACAAAATATTAGGTTTATTGAAAAAAGACGTAATTCTACAAAATATAAAAGGTGCTGGAAGAACTATTAACAAAAGGTTTTACAGCTATGTAATAAACATTCAATGCTATATTTAGAATAAAATACTTCCCTAGACAGTGGAGAATGAAAGGATATTATAATACTAAAATCTGGAAAATTTAAAGTAATTTTTTGACATTTATAAATATCAGTCAGGCCTTCGATACAATAAACTTAAAATAAATCTCCCATACAATTTTGTCTTTATTTTTCAATCATTAAATATTGAGATACAAATAATAAATTATTCTCATTCAAATGTAGTGTATGATGTTTTATACCTTTTATATAGAGTGTATTTACTGACAACCGACCAAACTGCAGTTGCTTTATATGCAAATAAAGCTGCAATAATAGAAGTAGACACTAATTCATTACAACTATCTGTCAGTACCTTCAAGAACATCTAAATAAAATAGAAACTTGGCTATTCAAACAAAACTAAAGCAAATATATCAAAATTTATATATGTATTGTTATTATTGTTATTTATTCTAGGTGTGATTTCCACCCACTGCATTAAGCTTAGTTTGTTTCAGAAAGAATTTACTCCATTAGACCTAGACCTCCAAAAAAGTTTAGGATACAGTTGTTGGGTGCAACTGCCATTTCATTTGATTCTACATATTGAGCTTCAAGTAGCTTGAATTTTTAGGCTCCGAGAGCTAAAAATTTACAGAGGACGTATAGTGTTGTCCCTTCTTCGTTTTGGCAATAGGCATTGTGTTAAGAAACTTTTTCAAGCTACAGTGTTCTGTTAATAGTCCTATTATACTTTTTGGTAGTTTCCTGCTTAGTTTTAGCACTTCTCTGGTTATCTTACTGAACGGGACATCATCACTTTAAAGTTCCTGTGTTCCTTTATTTATTTCCAGTGCATTTTATGTTCTTCCTTCAGTAAGTCTACAAAAATCCCTATTGCGAATACATAAGAAACTCCACATATAGATTCTAAACCCTATTAGACTATGCTCAGAACTTGATTTCGCAACCCTTTCGTTACCTTCATAACCTTGGAACTCTGTTGCGCTGGCCAATTAAGCGTGACTTTAAAGTATATTTCAGTGCTTTCTAAAGCATTTAAGTCTGATTCGCCGTCTGTTAAGATAAAGATTAGCCTGTTTTCAAAACTCCTTTCCATCATACTTTTTGGACATTTTGTTATGGCTGTTGTTTTAGTTTGGAAGACTGAGATGCGTTAGCCTAGGTTTATACTAATGTCATTTCTTAGTATTGCCCCAAATACTCCTGCTCCAAAGCTGTTTTTTTTTTTTAATTTTAATCCATCTATACATCAGAAGTTCGATTCGGGCAAGCGATGCGAGCGGACGCAACTATCGGATAGCCATACTTGAATTGTTTTGTAGTCGGCTATTTAAAATTTAAAATTAGCTAATTTGTAAAAAAGTTAATCTCCAAGAGCTACAGCTACATCGCTACAGTGCTATTACACGATAAAATGCGACCGTTATTTTAATTTAATAATTTTTATATACGACCAGCAGATAAGTGCACAACAAAAATAGTGAGTGAATAGTAATTAACAATTAATCCGGCATTTTGTCGACAGTCAGTTGTATCAACAAATGAACCCACAATAACAACCGGTGATAAATAGTTCTACAATTGTACATCAAATACCGCCAACGGCTACAACATGTAATCAACAAATGCCCCCTAACCTTTTCATAGAACCATCATACCAACTATAAACTATCTCGATAATAAATTATATGATAAATGTGGATTCTAATAATTTATGCTTTTAAAGAATAAAGACTACTAACAAGGAGGAAGAAGACATCGTTAACAAAGACAACGGATGGAAAGTAATAGATGCATACAAGGAAACAAACATATAAACAACAAAAATCTTAACGAAAAATAATACATTCCAATAATAGACCTTTTGTGCTATCAAATGAAGGGAAGACTTCAATAAGAATAAATATAAAAACAGTTAAAGTCAAAAAACCTCCACCAATTTTTCTGCACGTTGGAATTAACTATAATAAAATAGTGAAACAGTTAGAAACATGGCTGAAGAAAATCAATATGTTAAAAAAATACCAGCTAACAATGTTATTAAAAAGTAAAAAAAGTAAAAACACAAACATAAGATAACCGTCACAGCAGTCTATTGACCACATGGTCAGAATCTAAAGAAACTCTAAAATCAAAATTTATCGTCGGTAGTGATTACAGTAGTAAGCATACATCATAAGGATCATTTTTAATAGCAACAAAAGTTAGAGAACTTGCACAATTTATTCAAGGCAAACATTAGTCTAAACATATTGGCCCACCTAATACCAACAAAATTCCAGACCTACTAGACTTTTTCATAACAAATGCCATTATTTCAGCATACCAAAATATTGCAACTAACTATGATCTAACATCAAACCACAGTCCTATAATAGGTTCAATAAGCACATCCGTAATAATTAGAAAGACCACACCACGATTGCACAATACTAAAACAAAATGGAATACCTACAAAATAAATGATAGAAGACAATATAAATCTGTTAATGCGGCTTCAAGAAGTATAATTTAATAAAGTTACTGCAAGAGTCAGCCATAAAAGTCGCTCCAAATAGAATTAATCAGAAAATAACAAATAACGCACCGCTATAAATAAAGAAGCTAATGGCAGAAAAGAGAAGAGCAAGATCAGTTGAGCAAAGAACCCATACATCCGATAGTAAAAGAAAATATAATCAATTAAGCAATAAATTAAGAATTAACTTAAAAGAAATAATGATTATTTTTAAAAATACGTTAAAAGTTTTAATAGAAAAGATAATTTTATTTGGAGACCGATAAAAAATAAAGGAAAATCAACAGCGGTGTCACCGGTGTCCCGGAAAAGGCAAACTTATATGCAGAGTACCCCTCCGAAATATTTATGCCGCATAATCACTGAATTAGGAATATAGATCGGAAATTGTAAACGCCTACCGTGAAAGAGTTCCTTAGACACTCCACACTAAATGAGATAAAAGTTTAAATTATAATGTTAAAACCAAAAAAAGCGCCAGGACGTGATTTAATAACGGCCATGATATTGAAGAAATTTTCAGAAAAAGGTTTAAAGGTATTCATGTACATCTTCAATGCCATAATAAAATTAAAACATTGGCCATTGTCGCTTAAGTTTGCGTAAATTATAATGATACCAAAACATGATAAAGATTTAACAAATGTTACTTCGGGCCGTCTAATAAGTTTACTGTGAACAGTATCTAAGTTTTTGAAAAAACTGCTACACAAAAGAGATTGAAAAAAGAATTGTACCTACAAGACTGGATGCCAGATTAGGAACTCGGCTTTCCACAGTACAACAATGCCACCGATTAGTAGACTTAATTAATAAAACTTTAAAAAACTTAAAATACTGTACACCTGCATTCCTGGACATAAACCAAGCCTTTGATAAAGTCTGGAATTTAGTATTGCTAGTAACAATCAAGATAATTCTTCTGTCAGGGTACTTTAAACTTTTGGAGTTATACTTTAGTCAGCTTGCATTTGTCAAAGTAGATAAAGAAGTTTCAAACAGATTTGCAGTACATTCTGGAATTCTTCAAGGAAGCATTCTTGGTTGTCTGTTTGGTATACTTCCAACATACCAACATTAAGGGTAACAACGGTAGGTACATTTGACGTACATGAAAATTTTATAATTGCTTCATCAAAACTATAAGACCACTCAAACTACTTGAAAAATAGATAATAAATGGAAAATTAAGGTTAACGAAACCAAACCATCACATATAACCTCCACTCATAAAAAACCGCTGCCCTTCAGTGAGTCTCAATAAAGTAGTCATGCCACATACAGAAATACTTACATATCTTAGACTCTCTCTTGATAGTAAGTTAACGTAGACGGTGTATATAGACAAGAAAAGAAAACAAATCAATTAGCTCGTAGCACGTACATCGAATCTGTCAACTGAAAATAAATTATTTATATATAAAGCCAAAATTATGCCAATACGGACCTAGACGATAGAACCTGGGGATGTTCTAGTAACACTAACGTAAACATCTGACAGGGATGTCAATTCAAAATATTATGGGCAATTGCTAATGCACCATGATATGTCTCAAATTACACATTGATCTTAATATTTCATACGCAGCAGAAGTCTCTTAAGACAGAGCCGATAAACACCATACAACATTGAAAGCACACCCTAATCCATAAATAGCATCAATACTACATCCAATCGCTAACAAAAAATTGAAAAGACAATGGCCATCAAATTTGCAAGGATACTGAGGTGATATCACTGGATGAACACCTCAGGTCAATTAAATTAGAGAATGTATGTTCTGATTGTTACTAAAATTCTCTGCTGCCTAAAAATTTATACATTTCTTGTCATTTAATTAGCCCCTTTTCTCGTTCTTTGTCACCCCTCTCGAGTATTAGTATCCTGAAAGATTTTTGAAGTCCTAAACGGTGTCAATTTTATCGGATCGTACGTGAAGTATGCAGTTTTTTCCTAGAATGTTGAATATCTCGGTGTTGGTTCTCGTCCTATGGTGCAAAGCATTTGTTTTTAGTCTATATGCTGCTACCAACGCTTGGGACTTTACCATTAAGTCCCATCGCCCCAATTATGTGCGCTGCACGATATTTATTGTGAATTGGCAACCCTGCGTGTGCGATCTGACGTTTACATCATACAGTTTAACATTTTTGACGGCGTACGCTCTCAAATCATTGACGTTTACATCATACAGTTTAACATTTTTGGCAGCATACGCTCGCAAATCATTATTTGTTTGGTTTTCATTAAGTTAAAAATTTCCTCTGAGTCAAAAGATGGAATTAACTAGTAAACATTTTCGTGCAATGATTTTTTACGACTTTTGACATGGATCATCTCAACAACAGTGCGTCGATAAACTCACTTCGACTCTTGGTGATAAAGGTCCACACATAGTCATTGTATATAGTTAGTTGAAGGAATTAATCGTGATAGTAGTTCGCTGGTGGATGAATTAAAGAAAAAAAAGTTATGTAGCTTATCGTCAAATTTAGGCATTCTTAGGCATTAATGTGACTAGCATACATTCGATATTGCATGAACATTTAACCGTAAAAAAGCTGCGTGAACGTTGGATTGCCTATAAGTCAACGGTGGCTACAAACAGGCTCGTGTTAATCGGTTAAAAAAAATTTCAAAAAAATACGATCGTGGTGCTTCAAATACCGTTTACAACATAGTTACAGGTAAAGAATCTTGGATTTATGCATATGAGCCCAAAAGTAAACAGCAGGCGACTGTAACGGTCTTTCAAGATGAGCCAAACTCAACAAAAGTCGTTCGTGCTCGAAGCACTTCGAAGCAAATGGTCGCCTTTTTTTTAAACTGGACATGTCGCAACCGTGGTCTTAGAAAATTATAAAACGATGAATTCTGAATGGTACACAAGTATTTGTTTACAGAGCAATAAGAAGAGCCATCGCGTGACGCCGAATTATTCTCCACCATGACAAACCGAGCTCACACACATCGACGCAAACAACTAACTTTTTGAGAACTAAAAACGTCGAATTGATGGATCATCCCCCTACAGTCCATAACGATTTCTTTTTGTTCCTACACATGATGAAGAACAAACTGCATAGACAACTATATTCGACGCCGGAAGAGTCGGTTGATGCGTTCAAAACCCATGTTTTGGAGATTCCTGATTTGCTGTGTAAAAAATGTTACGAAAAGTAGTTCCAGCATATGCAAAAATGTATTGACTGCCAGGGAAAATATTTTGAAAAACAATAAGAAAGTTCCCAACCAACTATCAAACTGGTGTAGACATACGACATGCAGCTGTAGGGCACAGCAAGCAACTCAAATCTAGAAATATTGCAACGCTTCTAAAACAAAATACTACGGCAAATATTTAATGCTTCCTGATCCGTTTCCAACAACATAACTGCGAAAAAATTGAAAGTTTCGTCTATAAAAAAATAAAACAATTAAACTTAAAGTATAGTGCTAAAACTGAATACTTTTCCTAGGATTTTATTTCGAAATACTCATGAAGTGCAAAAGCTACAAGGATTCAGGCCCAGCATCAGATTTAATTAGAATTTATTTTTATAACTTACGTTTCTAAGACAAATATAATAAATGAGATTCTGGCCGAAAGCGTCCCCTTTTTTCCATAAATGAATTTTTATTAAGATAGTCACACTACTTATTGTACACGGCGGACAGATTGTAAAAACGTGGAAAAGTAACAAAATACTTTTTGAAAGTAATGAAAAATGTGATGGCAAAAATGTTAGCAAACTTTTGCTACGGAAAGCACAAGGTAGATACATATATATAATACGAAGTTCACCTCTGATTATAAATGCAAATTTCAAGAACCATTAGAAGTATAAGATAAAAGTTACTAATCAGTTTATAAATTAATTTCCTGTACAAGGATGTATGTATATTCTTACACGTATTGACATAAAATCGGCAGCAGACTGTTTTATGTGTTTGGCTTAATTTAATTACTGTATCGTACTTAACCAAAATTAATAATAATGGTATAACTTTTTAAAGGTTTTAGTAAAAATTACCTTAATTATATTAATTCTTGTTATAGCAAGAATGTTCCTATTATAGTTTTCAGTCTTATTATTACGGGTCGGTATTTCCAACAATAATAAACTATTGATTTAAATGCGGTAAATATGAAATATAGAGCACCTGAACTATTTTGGTTGTTTGAAGCTTCAGTAAGGGCATGATTAATTTAACAATCTCTGTATTTTCTTTTAGTAGAATATAAAAACCACCCCAGAATATTTAAATTAAAAACTTGACGCTTAGACAAATAAACTATTTAAAGTTTTAGAATCCTGCAGTTTACTGAAAGCGTTATCTGATGGAATGCTGGCTAAAAGCTAACAATGAATATTTACTGTAAAGCACTACGATTTTTCGTAGCTCTATGAAAAATTGTCTTAAAGAGCCTTTAAAAGACCGCAGTAAGTGCATTAACTAGAGGTGTAAAAATCATAAGAAAAGCAACTTTATTAAGTGTAAAATTTACCCTCCTCCAGGCCATAAATAATAAATTAGTTAATTAACGCAGGTTAAACAGCGGCGCGGCGCCTCAGCCGCCGCGCGCCGCCCGCAAGGACGGACAGGAGCCGCTCGCGGGCCCAAAATTGAAGTTGTGCGATTCCTCCACAGGACCGGTGCAGGCTAATTGGAGTTTCCTTATTTCAGCTGCTTCGGGGCGGCTATCGAGCGGCGGCGGGAAAAACGCGGCTGCAGCAAATCTTCGGGAAACAGAAGGCCGCAGCCTCTGCATAAAATATGTGCCGCCCAACGCGCCCCGCAGGGGGGCTCGTACGTTAGCGCCGGCACACACAATTACCCGGCCTGTCAGGCTGTCGCCGCCGCCTCGAGCAAATAGAGCAATGGCGCAAATGATTTAATTTCCGCACTACTGGACTTGGTGGAGGTTAAGCCGTTGAAGACGGTGCTGAGAGCGTCCGAAACAATTCACTTTGATGTAACTTAATTTTGATGACGTTAATAAAATTATCGCGAATGTGTTTTGGGAGCGACGTCTTCTGAGAGGTCTTCAAGTTCTTCACTTACCAGAGAGCACAAGGAGGACGAAGAAAATGCCGTTGGTGGACATTGAGCTGCAGTCACATGGGGGCCGGTCACTTCGGAAGCACTGCCTGCCACCTCACTATCACGGCGACGGCGGCGGCGACACAAGAAAAAACGTCTTCGACGGCGGCAACAAGACGCGCGGCACCGGCACTGGCACCAGCTCGCGGACCGGTCAGTCGACAGACAGCGGCAATTGTAATGCAGAGGATCGCGTGGATAGAAGCGCCGCGCCCGCGCTATTCCCGTTAGGGTAGCGAATCGGTGGCTGGGACTCCTACACCGCCACTCATTAACGGCCCCGCTCCTTTCAGGGACATGTGATCAACACGCCGTGTTTACTTTGTACGGGTCGCCGCGCATTGTACCGTCGCACGCCTCATCATTAATTCAAGCTTTCGTTCGGCCCCAGGCACGCAATTAACATGTCTATCGATGGGGTGGCGATCGCCTCACAGGAGAACGAAAGACGTAGGGCGCGCGTCCTGCAGGTCCCGCTCGGCGGGGTCTATGCGGATCCGCTCGACGTCGCGCTCTGCGAACTGACGGTAGATCAGGGCATTCCGCCCTGCTCGCCCCCATTCGAGTCACGCTACGTGCCGAAACCGCCGAAATCGAACCGAAATAGATCTGAATAATGACATAATAAGCCGACCGTGCTCGCTGCAGGATATGCAGATGCGGAGGCTTCCGACGCAACCGGCGCCGGCGAATCCGCGCTGCACCGCCGCCGTAGCGTGCACCAGCTCAGCCGCGCCATCCCCGACGTGGCACATGCCTATCGACCTGGCATTGCTTCGCCGGCGGACGACCTGCACCCGAGGCCGTCGGCAGCCGACAGACGGAGACGGCGGCGGAGCGGCGCTCCGCGGCAGTGCATCATCAAATCGTGATTAGTTGATAACGAAATACACGACAGCCGCAACCACCCAAAGCTCCGAGTTGCCCCAAGCCACAACGCTACCCGCACTTCTGTCAACTTACACGTGTAATTATCGAGCAGCCGAAGCTCCAAATTTCGTATAACATGGGGTTGGCGCTCGTTGGAATTTGCACGGATTAGCGAAAATCATAACTGGCTCTCCCCTGCGAAATTATCTTTACAAGCTTTTTGCTACAATAAACAACGCAACAGACAGTCATGAGCTACATTTTAAATTATAAATACATTACAAGTACTAGATGTTTACGTTTAAATTGAATGGCAAACTCGGCCTCGACTACCTAAATACCGCATCTCATCTAAATAGATCAAACCGTTTCCGAAGTGTTAAGTACACATATAGGAAGGTAGAGATTAAAATATAATAAAAGATTACTTGAAATTATTGTTAGATATTCTTTTCTGTAGCTCTTTATCATTCAAGTAGCATATGAAAATATAACCAAATTAATTACTCTTACTTAAATTTAATTTTCTATATATGTATAAGGTAAAGTCAAAAAATTATATGAATATGGCCAAATTTGGCAGTAATAAACAGTTAAAAATTCAAAACCATTTATAATTTGTCATTAAAAAACCTACCCCTGAACCGAAACACGTGATGTTTATTAAAGCTTATGCTACTACTATTTTGTTGATTACAACTTCCTTTATACCTAATATTTTCATAAATACCACAAATAAAACATACACTTGCTTTACATAGACTGCTAATTTCTAATCTGATGATTAGGTAATAAAACCCATTAGTAGTTAAATTACACTCATGCTTCGAGAGATGCAAATTTCTAAAACTTTGATATCTATTGAAATTGCAGCACGAACAAAAAATTTTAAAACTTCGTCCATTTATTTAATAGTGTAACATAAATAAATAATTAAATTTACAAAACATTTGTTCAATAACATTTCCATTTATTCAACAATATATGGCCCCATCTCAAACCCTTGTAAGCGCCTCCTTCTACGCAACTATAACGTATTAATATCTGACTATAGTTTTGGTTTAAACAAAATCTGGATTTATCAGAAAAGACGATTCTTTAGCACTCTTTATAACCTTTGTTATCGTTGCAGGAAAGTCAATGGTTGTTGCAAGGAAGAAGGTCGCAATGTTGATCCCATTGCGAGTAATCGACATCAAATATAGAAGGTAGACAATTGATATTACACAAAGGTTCACTCTTGTCCGGTTTGCAATGTATACTATTCCAGACCCTGATCTTCGAAAATAAGTACACTATCGTCTACAAGTTTTAAGACACTTGGTTTTAGTCAATAAATCCGTAACTTGTAATATTAATTTAACGCGTCTTTGCACAACTAACCAAGAACACTTCAGTAGTCAGCTGTTTGTTGATAAATTAATAATTTCTAGCAAAAAAGCTCCAAATAATAGGTAAAAAGCACTAATAAACCCTTAAAAGTTTAATTACGGTTTTGTTTATTTTTGATATTACAATTTTTCAGTTTTTTTAACCATTCTTACAATCTGCCTTCTTTAGCCTATAATTCAACTCTATGGGATTGGAAGATCAGTATTCCACCGAAAAGCCATCCCAATCAGAGAAATCGGCCAAAATCCGTCATCAGAAACGTATTCCATAAATTACAACCGCACTAGGCGTGAAAAATCAAGAAAAACTTCTAAACGCGAATATCACTTCGTGGTTTCGTTAGGCAAATGAGCCCGGACCAAAACCGTAAAATATATTTAAAAAAAAACTGAATCTAACTCGACCTAATCTAATTTTACCCATTACTGTCAAGCGTCGTTTGTTAGAAGCAAGTTTAAGAAGATGTGTTTCGACAAAGAATTTCCTTATAAGATTTCAAAACAAGACGAGGCTGTAGTGCAAACGTAAACATCTACAGATTGGCAAAAAGGCTTATTTACAAACGAATCAAGGTTTGGAATATTCTTCCATAAATAGCGAACCTTAGAAGATTCGTTGATAAAGAGACTACTGAGAGAAGTGCGGTATCTATAATCAAGTATTGTAGAAATTCGATTGTAAGTTGAAGATCTTATGAAAATGGAGATTGACTATGTCGTGCCATTGGAATTCCGCCTTTGTGAGCGCAAATTTGTGTTACAAGATAATGATCCAAAGCACTTTGTTAGGAATATTTGGCCAGAATGGAGGGCTGTTAGAAGTTGAAAAACATGGTGTGGCCATCACGAATTACTCAAATGAAATTGAGATATCCGTAGTGCCCATCGTAAGGGAGAGTTGTGGAAAGCGGCACGTGATGTCTGAAAGCAGATAGATTCCAATGTTCTTAAAAACTAGCAGAAAGAATGCCACATGTATGGGTAGCAGTTATAGCCGTTAAGGACGGGTACTTCGAAAAGTCCAAAATTTAATAAAAAAAATTAGTTTGACCTATTGAACATATATTTTAACAAATGTTTTTGACTCTACTTGTTTTAAGCATATCTATCATTTCTTGAGTGTCTCAAAACTTATGGACGGTAGCATAGCTTTTGCTACCCATTGGTTCCATATTTACATCACAGTAGTGTTATGACGACTAATCCCTCAGCTTATTTCGCGTAAAGAAATTATCTAACTTGCTAGAGTACTCTTCAAATACTTTTTAAGTTACATGTGCTCAGTATGGGTGGCTATTTTTTTTTATAAACATGTTCTAAAACTGTAATCGTTTTCTGACTATAGTAGGCTTAATTTGTTATAAAAAATTTATATGTAATTTTTTCTTTAATAAACAGTAACGTATTGACAAAGAAGACTTAAGACTAGCTTAAAGAAGCTTTAAAAAAGTAGAATACACGTACAGTAGTTACAGAACAGTTTTGTTAGCAGATGAAAACAATTGCTCAGGTTGTTCAAACAAGCGTCTCAATTAGTGTCATGAAGAACCATCATCTCGCATCTGTAATAGTTTTGTGGGGAATTTGTAGCAGTGGAGTAACTGCTGGGTCATAAACTTCGGTTGCAATATACCAGTTAAATGTTTTGGAAGGTTTGGAAAGCAATGTCAACTTAAATTTGCTTAAGCAACAGCTCACTTTAGCAAATCTACCAATAAATCAAATAATCTCTGAGGTTATTCTAGGAAAATTGACACAGGCCGACTAACTCGTCTTAAAGACCAAAAATCGCCACTACCATCTACCTTCTGCGTTTCAATCTTGGCGTGTACACTGGCTCGATGAATAAAATTAGTATTTGAGAACTCTATGTAAACGACATCACTTCAACGCTTTGTTAATTTAATAGAAAAATATTTTAGACTTGCTTCCTTACTGAATAAATAACATAGCAGACACTATCCAAACTTATTTATTTAAAATATAAGACCTTGTAACAAATATTCTTAAAAATAACCCTCCAAAATATAATTTGTAAAATAATGACAATAACAAATTAAGAATAAGTGATTTAAAGTGTCTAATATAACAAAAAGTAAAAATGTATACAAAATTAAAATGGGCTAAGAATGGGAAATGTCTGAAGTAACTACAACGCATTGAAAAATGATATGTTAGAAAATAAATAAAAATAATGTTAGGCAACATAACAAAAAAGTAATTGGACAATTATAAGTAAACAATATGCACTAAAAATCAGTTTAACGGGGTACAGTCTATTATAAATCATCGACGAAATAAATTATGCATGTCATTCGCGAACTACAAACGACACTTATAAAGATCAGCGACAGCAACAAGTGGTGTATGAGAATCATATGTGGAGCCATCGCGCTTTTTTTTCTAAATAAATTTACGCAGTATTCAAATGTTTGAAATGTATTATTAAATCCAACAAAAATACTTTTGCTAAATACTTTATAAAACAAAGTGCATTTAATGTTTTATTTGAGTATCCCTTATATTTTAAAATTTTATACTACTAAAGTAATTGAAAACAAATAAAAACGCTAAAACTGCAAATACAGATTTGATTTGGTAGAGATTGGGAACTTCGAGGCGATCTTGGTAAATTAATTTAGCTGAAAGGGCGGCAAATTCCCCCGTGAGTCGGCGACAGATGAATCAAAGAGTTAAGTCGTCATGGTTAAGTAGTCGATTATGTGCCCATGCCTGGAACCGTGATCGATTCATCAATTAGCATAGACGGGTCAGAGTTTACAGATCAGTGCCTTCGAGAGCCTATCGGGCCACGACCGCTGCCGCCAGCGTAGCAGAAGAATCGATGCTCATTTAGGTACCACCGTTCGCTGTTTCATACGCCGAAGTGCTTCTTTCTGGTCTGCCACCGTCTATATTTTATCCCAGCCGTACTTCATACGGAAGCTTGCACAATGGGCCGAACATAAAAGCCCGCGAGCCTTTCGAAAGGGCTCATTTATGTTTCTCGACAATGATACTGATGTGTGCGGGTGCGGAATCGTTGGGTATTAACCCCTTACTTCGCACCAAAGAAATTAGTCTGTTCTGAACATACGTTTTCAGTCCGGGACTCACGCCTTGAATTGTTTTCAAACTTGCAGCTTTAAATATTTACAAAATTGTATTCGGGCGCTAATACATGACATCCTTTCAGAACAATATGTTATAAAATATTTCTGACAATTTCAAGTATTGTTTCGTAAGTTCAAATTTTTATTTACAGAACGAGTTTTGAAAGACTAATTAAATTTCTGAAGTATCAAAAAGGCTGTAAAATAAAAATTGAAGTTGGTATCGGAATATAGATCCGTATATTCAATACGAAATGCTTCAAGACCCAAATAAAATTTACCTCTTGTTCAGTCGGCTACATCATCCGTATTGCACGCGATATATGTATGTGCAATCCCATACCCTAGGACTCTAGAATATCCACGTAAATAAATGATTGCTTGCTCTAAATTACAAAGCTGCTGATGTTAGATTTGCAACACATAATGTAATTTATCTACAAATTCAGAATATTGGCAGACTTTCTAGGAACGATATCTGTTTGGGTTATACAATTAAAGACGTTTGTAATTTAGCGTTTTGGACAATTTAATGTAAGTTAAGTTAATGTTTTACAATTGAAATTAATCTTTGTAAGTGATTTTATTTTTATTCATTTTTCGTGAAAAGACTATGCTTCTGAAAAAATTTAAGCCAATTGCATTATTTTTTTATTTCTTACTTAATTGTTCAAATATTAATATAGCCCTTTAAGCTCTATAAACATAAAAATAATTTTTATATTTGGAAATTTTGCATAATTATATATAGTATAAACAATTAGGAACATTTGATATTTTATCGTATCATTTAAAAAATTAATTTATTACTATCACTTTAAAATAAACCTTTTTAGTGCCCCTTTTTACGACCTTGTTAGAAAAGTCATTATTTTTCTTGTCTACTCGTTGATGATAAATATATGGTTATCCAAAAAAATATATTAACACTTTTAATACTAATTATTAATTTTATTATATATTATAATATTTCTTTCTACTACCTTGCAGAATGGCACAGGAAACAAAAATCATAATCGTACTGGAGAAAGTTACACAATAGAAGTGACGTTTGGCGGAGCATTTAGTAAAAACAGAAGAGAGATGGCCGAATAGTCTTTTAAACTGGCAGCCTAGGACTAGGAAAGAGAAATGTAGGTAGACCACTTGAAAGTTGGTAAGACGACATAAAAACTACAGCAGGAAAACGATAAAGAAGACTAACAAAAAACCAAAAAAGATAAAAGAAAAAAGGGACAAACTATATCCACTATTGGATGAGAAAAGTTTGAAAGAAGAAGAAAACTAATATTAGAGAGCTTTACTACAGTTAGTACTTTTTTAGAATTTAGAAGCTGTTTTTATTATTTTTTTTAAAGGAACGTATTGTCCTATTAGTCTTTTCTAATAAGATGAATAGTAAACCCAAGTTACTTGCTTACTTAATTTTTCTCCATGTACTAGTATTAAGGTTTTCTACTAATATCTTCTTTGTTGTTCTTCTCTACCTCCCTCTATTACTTGCAATTTACTGTGCTTTAGTCAGGTTAATAATTTTAGTTTTATCGTTTCACTTTCTTCTAGGCCTTTGATTTGTCTTTTTTTTGTCCGTTTGATTGAACTTATTGAACTATGACTTTAAATATTATGGTTTTTATTTTTAAATTTCGGTAACCTGACAGTTTTTCAGTATATTAACTAGTTATTTCCGAACCGTATTAAAAAATCACATGCAATAAGCTATTGGCGTAAACAGGTAATTTTAACATTTTTTAATTCTCGAAATTTTGAAAATTCTTATTTTTACGTAATTAACTTTCCACTATTTAATATGATCAACTGATTTCACTAAGTTAGTTAATATTCTCTTTAAAATTTTTGCCTTTTCAGTAAACATATATTGGTCATTGCTTCTTTTAACCAGACTTTCTTAGATTATTTATTCTTTAGAATGTTTTTCCGGTTCTATTTGAATATTCGTTGCAACGTATAAACATTTTTATTGGAAAACTGGATCAACAATCAGAACAATGTATAATATATAAGATATATTAGTACATATGTGTTCTATGAGCTGATTTAATGACGAAATGACAGGAAGGGATCAGTCCGACGTTACCCAGAAAACTTCAATTGGATAGCAGGTCCCAAGGCTATTTCTTTTGAAGTCTTCTGAACCCAGACACTTTGATTAGGGTTTCTACAGATGAGTTGGGATGGGCTTCTAAACGTGATGTATTAAGCGTTTATGAAAAGGATTTGTCGGTCTGTAACGCTTCGTCTGGTTATTTACGTACAATGTGCATTAGCTAGCTGCCTAAGAACTTTGGACTGAAACGTTTAAATAATTTTTAGATTGGATATATTAAAACAACCCCACAGTTCCACTCCATACGTCCAAATTAGTTTTATTATAACTTTATACAGGATAACTACTTGTTTTCTAAGGAGAGGGAGAATTTTGGTAATTCAAGGTCAATTTCTTTTAGTTTCTTTGTTATAATATTATGTAAGTTCCACGTGAATTTGTTATCTATTGTTGGATGGTCGAATGAGTTTGTCTGAAATAAAGCTGGTGAGTTGGTAGACATTTATTTATTACATTAGTCTCTCATTCTTTTGAGTAACAATTTTTGTAAGAGTTTAGAGACTACCAAAAGCAAGCTTATGAGCTAGCAGAAAGTCACATTTGTTGGTTGCTTTTCTAGTTTTAATATTAACATAATTTGCGTACTTAAGTTGGGTTGGCCAATAGGATAACCTGAGGATGGGATTAAATGTTTGTAGAAACTGCAAACCGGGTCCTGAGAGTTCAGATAATATTTTCCCGGTAATTAAATCATATCCTAGTGCCCTCTTCTTGTTTAGATGTTTTATCTCATCTTTAATTTCATTTACAGTAAAATCTGCAATCGAAAGACAGAGTTGGAAGGGAGCTTCTAAAAACTTTTCAATATCAGCGTTATCTGTATGTGGTTGAAAAACTTGTAACAAAAACATAATTTTAATTTAAGAACCTCAACTGTTTACCACTTTTAAAAAAAGGAAAAGTTTAGAAAGGTTATGCTGGAGGCAGTGGCGCCTAACAATTGATAAATAAAAATTTCTCGCTCGAGTTTCCTACCCCACTGGCGCTAAATAACCAGTCCAGCACTTACTGTTGTTTTAAGTTAGTGTAAATTTTTATTAACATAATTCTACCAATATTAAAATTTAGTTTGAATTATTGAAAAAGCTCAAAACACTATAAAAATTTGGTGGTAAAACTACAGGTCAAACTCAACACACAAATATATTAGTGATTTAAGCATTGAAAAATATATTATTTATAAACATTTCTTATTTACTGTATGTGATATTGTGCTACTGTATATACATATTTTTTTGTCAAAATTCTTAATTTTGACACTACATGGGGGAAATTTGAAAGATACTACAGAACGTGTTCATATAACGACTTGCACTGAGTTTTTGAACATTAAAATTTTGTGTAACCTATCATAAGTGATAAAAGCAATAAACTTGTATGTTACATACAAAATATATTTGAGAAATTTTAGAATGCAGATTGAAAATTTGCAAACAAAGAATATTAGTTTCTTACAATAAAAAAACTATTTAAATTATTAAAAAATTATAAAACAAACGTTTACTTAAATATTTTGAATTTAATCAGTAACTAACTTCTTATATTTAAATAATGTCTAAACTAAAATTAAATCATTTTTGAATAATTTATATATCAGCTGTAGAGACAATAAATTATATTTAAAATTTAAAAATAAAGTAATAATATTTTAAAAATTTGTCTTAAAACATTGTAACCTTGTAAATACTAAAAGAAACAACTATTATAGAATAAAACTTTTTAAATTAGTTACTAAAAAATGGTATTGAAAAGAAAGAGAAAATGGGTACAAAATAAAACTTTAGAATTCCACCTAGCTATTGGTCAAACTCTCAAAAAAACTATGGTAAAATTAATTAGCTTCCTTCAAATAAAAGTAGTTACTGAAAATATTCTCATTTATTATATAAACCATAATCGTGTGTACTATATAGTGTTCTGTGATATCCAAGCCGTTGAGAAACTTATAAAATAAGAACACTAATTGTTTTGGAGGAAAAACTAATTTCAAATTATGATATGAACGCTCTTGTTCGCGCAAAGTTGCTCTAGATGCGCACTTCTAAAAGTTTGTGTTTCTTGTTGTTAATTGCATTAGCTGCTAGTAGAGAGGGTCTGCCTTCATTTAGCACCAGCTAATTATCTATATTAATAGTTGCGGCTTCATTATCGTAAAATGCAAGTAGCTCGTAAGTCTTGGCCATCGAATCTATAACTTGTAGGTGCAGGCAGTTACAAGTTATCTACAAACTATTAAATATACGGTTAGACAGTAGGCCGCAGGCAATTTTTGTTTTTTTGGCAACATTTGACGAACAAACTTTTTACTTAAAAAATATAATAAAATAAATAATAAAGAATCTTAGTCTTTAAAGAGTCTATGGGTATAATTTGTTCACTTTAAGAATACTTACGTTATCCTAAATTAAAATTAACCAAAATCACTAAAAAATGTAAAAACAGTCTAACATATTTTGCTTTAAACCGACATACTCTTTGATTAACTGAAAGATCCTCTGAAATAAGTTTTGCTACATTTTCTTCATGATCAACCTTTCCATCAGAATTTTGTAAACAATAGTTTGCTAAGTCTTAATTAATATAAATTTATCTTGTTATCTATCACGGTTCAACACGAACATCACTACAGCTACATTATTGAATATTTTTAATGCAGAATGATATCCTAAATATAGTTTATTTTCAATAAGTTGTTAATTACTTTTAAAAATTTTGTACTAACAGTAGACTTGTGCAAAATTGCATTTTTGTAAAAGTGCAATAATAGCAAACATCTGGTAACTTATAAGAACTAAGTACTACTAAAAAGTGCCTTATACTATATTTGGCAATTTACCCTAAGTTACTGTTACTTTACCATTTTTCACGCGAAGTTGTAGAGAGCTTAATGATTTCATTCTCATTATTTTTTGAATACACCTCATAATATTAACACAATCTAAATAAATTAAGTTAGATTTAAAATGTTATTGAGTATTTAAGTATTAATTAGTACAACTTGATGTTTAATTACATTTTTTAAATTTTATTTGTAGATTTTTTAACTTTGTTTTATAAACGTAATTAACTACTGCAAAGTTTAACAAGCTTCTTCTTACAGCCATTAAGATGTGGGCATGAATAGATAAATGACACAAAGAAACAGTGAAAGTTATAAAAAAAGTAATAACAATAAATTTAAGCACTTAAGCCGCATGCACAGTTTAGATTATTTCCCATATAGTCGTGCTGACTGGCATGGCTGACAGTTTAAACATTTATAGAGTAAGTTGAGTTAATTTTGAATGTGCATATTTTAGCCATATAATAGCCGGATGACAGCGATGAATTACCGGCAGTAATTGAACATGAACAACTTTAATGTCAATTAAAAGTTCAAAAATGCGGTTAGACTTCAAAATTTGATGGTGCTGAGAAGCCCCATCCAACACAAATGCACCACTGCGGCAGTTTATCCGCGTCAGCTCACAATTTCGATTATCCGCGCGTAGATTATCTGTGCAAAATTTAATTTGCCATACGGATAACTCACCCGACATTAAAACTGCTGCAACGTGTCAAATTACGCGGCACCTCTGCTTAAACCTGGGACTTCTATGATTGTGTGGGCGGCAATATAAAATTGCGGTTGTCGCCTGTAGCTTTTTAATTTATTTATAAACCAAATTATGTAGCTGTAAACAAAAATATTCAAGTTTTCTAATTATATTAAGCAAATGAGTGTACAAAAATAATTTGATATTAACGAATTTAACTAAAGTAGTAAATATAAGTGCATATTATTAATAAATAGTTGTACAAGGTAGAATGAAAAAATTTATGCATTACAAATGTTTAAGCTTGCTTCAACTTGGTTCCAAGTTAATTTTTCTGAAAATGTCTGAGCTTTGTAACATATATTTTCTTAAAGCCAATTTAGCTTTCATCTCTAATGTTAAAATGGCACAATTTTAGTTTTAGGCGGGCCAAAAAGTTTTTTAACCCTCAGATTCTATAGTTGATTGTTACAGGCTGTTGTAATTTAATAGCTTTTTCAGATTCGTTAAAGTTGCTTATAATAATTTAAATTTTTTTAACATAATCATAATAATTTAATTACGCAAAATAATAGTTAAGAAAACGATGTTATTAACAATGTTTTTGAAAATATTACTTGATCTTTTGATATGTTACTTTTTCTTCATAATTTATCAAAGTTTGTTTATTTTTATAGATATCTGAGCGGTAGTTCTTAGAATATAATGTAGTGACACAAACGTACTCTTACCCTAACATTTCGGATTTACAATCTGATGCAGGTCTGGTAATAAATCAAATGAGGTCCTGCTGCACAAAGAGATTTTTAAGTCAGTTCTTGAAAAATTGTTGTCGGTTGATTAGACCTCTCCACTTTTGCAAGAAAAAAGAATAAGAATACAAAAATATTTGTTCAAAAACACTTAGCCTCCCATTATTCAATACAATTAAAAGCGCATTTTTTTCATGTTGAACAAAGTTTTATTTTATTTATTTTACATCATAAATGCAAAAAGCATGTATTAATTTTTTTAAGTTATATATAAAACATTTTGATTTTGGTTATTTTATTGCAATATAAAATTTGTTATCTTTATTTTTCTTCTTTTTTTTACTCAATTCTATTTTTTAAAAGCATATTTCTGTTCTTTTCCTTTGTATGTAATTGTTCAGAACATACGCAAAGAAGACTAATCAGGAATCGAAAAATACACATGTACAATAACGAAAAATAAAAATAAAATACAAATAAACAATTTAAAAAATAGAAATAATTGATATAAACCTACGCTACACGTGAACTTCTCCCGAAAGTCAATACAATAATCAAATTCATTTATTCCTCATAGATGCTAGATGGAAATCAAGTGCCAATAATCTAAAAACTTTTCTCGTAATAGAATGTGGAAGTGGTCATAAACTCTTGCTAGCTAAAGTCAGAATTCATATAAAAACAAAGAAAATAGCAAAAAGAAATTCCTCCTTAAAACCTAAAAACATGGAACAATTTAAACAAAAACTGAACCAAAATTTAATAATCAAGTCAGATAACTTAAGTTAAACGAACCTAAAAGAAATGTAGCAAGGTCTGAAAACAACTTTATTAACTACCAAAGAACAAATGTTACAATAAAACAAAAAACAAACAATGGATGGCCAACAAAATTTGGAGCGTGATAAAAGAAAGGAAGACTGTCAGAGAAACAAAAGAACGAAGAATCAAATATATAAGTCTGAGCTGAGCAATACAACGGTTACGTAAATGTGACAAAAATCATTACATACAAAACGTGAATTAAGAAATCAAAAGACAAGGTAATACCAACAAAACATCTTCCAGCGCATCAATGAAATCACAAGGAAATTTAAACCAAGAACATAGAAAATAGAAGGCAAAGACGGGAAAGTCATTATTGAGATAGATGACGTAGTAAAGATGTGGCGAAAATACTGTAAAAACGAAGCAAACGACCAAGATTCAGCACACTTTCCTTCCGTCATGGAAATCAAACAGGAACCTGATATATTAAGTTATTTATAATATTCGTTATTTAAACAACAATAGAAGCACAGGTGAAGATAATGTGAGTGCAGCAACTTACTTTAAAAGATGTTGACCTCTTATGGAAAATTTGTAACAAGATCTGAAAAACAGGACGGTGGCCAAGAGAATGATTTTCCACCTAAGTAAGGTTATGTTCATAATTCTACTAATCCGACTCAAAAACTTCTTAAGGTGACAGATTTTAGAAGAACAAGCTGGATTCATAAGCGGAAACTTAGGAAAACCTACGTATCTACGCTTTCTCGACTATAGTAAGGACTTTGATTGCGTAAACTAGACACAACTCTGGAAAGTGCTATTGGATATGGGAACACCTCAACACCTGATCATACTACTAAGACAATTATATAACAACGGAGAAATAATCAAAATTGATAACAAGATCTCTAAACCTTTTAGTATACAACGTGGCATTCGCTAAAGTTGTGTCTTGTCGCCCTTGTTATTTACCATTTATGGAGAAGACATACTAAGACAATCTTTGGGCTGTTGGGAAATTGGAATGTTTATTGGCAGCAAAACAATGGACAATCTTCGCTACGCGGACGACACTACACTTAGAGGAACAGGAGATGTCAGAGGTGATTGAAAGGGTTGAGCAAGAGAGCTTACGTTTCGGCCTAAAACTCAATTGATAAGAAACAAAACTTATGGTAATAGACCGCACCAACCAAATAGGAACTGGGCCTAACATTTGTAATGTAAAAAATGCCAAAGAAATAATTTATCTAAATTCTCATATAAATATGATGGAAAATCGTCAACGGACATAAAAAGAAGAAGAACGCTTGTCAAAATAGCTATGACTAAGTTAACCAAAATGCAAACTAGTCAGAATGCTTGTGTTTCCCATTGTCATATACGGAGCAGAAGCGTGGACCTCAAGGGCCACAGACATTAATAAACTAGACGCCTTTGAGATGTGGGCCTAACGAACATTCCTGAGGACACACTGGGCAGCATATAGAACCAATATGTCCATATTAGAAATAATTGAAAATTCAGAAAAATTGTCAAGTGCAGTAAAACAACTAATTTTGAAATACTTCGGACAACCGAACGGCAATCTAGAAAAACTATTTGTTTATGAGAAAATAGAAGAAAAACACCCGCGGGGACGTTCCTCAAGAAATTCACAGATTCACCTATTTAAGAAAACATTAGGACTGCCTCAGGCAGAGTCAAATGGAGAGATATTGCCCAAACTACAACCTAAATTACAACCTTGAGATCACAACACTTGAACTATGAAGTATACGACGATATAGGGGGGGGGGGGAGGTATGAACCACAAAAATATTGAGCAATTATGGAAGTTATTTAAGAATATAATTATTAAAACACCAAATTGTGTATGTGATACAATAAAAGAAAAAAAAATACAGAGTAATGAAACCAAGAATTAAAGTAAGAAATAAAAATAGAAAAGAAGAGATGTCAGCAATATCTGCGACAAAAGATATAAACTGTATCACATTTACAAAAACCAACAAAAGAAAGTGAAAAATGTGATAACAGAAAACAACGAAGAAAGCTGACGACAAAGTTTGAAGACAAAATTGAAATTAATTACAAAGATAAGCAAAAGATATTTTATAATATACTAAGAAAGCAAAATAGTGCCATCTTTTTACGCTACAACAAAATTATTGAGCAACCAAATTCTAAGAGTGTTGTTCATATATATAATCTAGCCCTGTTTATCCTTAAGAATGTAGCGTTTGTTCATATAATGGAACCTAAATTTTATGACCTGACTAGACATTTTTCTCTAACCTCATCTTTTTCCTTATACCAAAATCACTCTTATTCTAATTAGGGGCAAAAATTTAACCTTTATCTATGTATATAGAACATATGTTCTTAAAATCGTTAAAAAAAGAAAACACTGTGAAGACAAAATGAAAAAGTTTTGTTTGGCAGGAGGCAAAATCGTCCAAAAAAGCTGATATAGATTTATCTCAGGGAGATTTTTTACATAAATATAAAAACTTTTGACATGTTTATAATAAAATAAAAGGTACCTGATAAGTTCATATAAAATGTTTGATTTTTAGTCAGTTATGTTATGCGGAAACTACATCTGTCTTTATCTCTCATAGAAATTATCTCAACGAAAGATATTTTTCCATTTAAAAAAGGATTAAGGACATAGAGCAGCAACAATAAAACTTAATAAATAAAAGAGTTCTTAGACAACAAGTAAATATAAGGTTTTATCTTGAAATAATTAGAGCAGAGTTCTACCAAAAAAAATTAGACGTATATAATAAATTGCGTTTAAAACAGCCAACTGTAGTCAATAAATGCAAACGGATACTTCTCTAGAATATTACAGGGCATTACGTAGTTCGAACAACGCCCTAAACCTGAATGAAGTTGGGCTACTTACCCACCGCATTCTATTTAACTCTTCTTCAGTAGATTGTTATCTTTTTCAGAGCTTGAAAAAACAAAAACACAACCTCAAGATGAATCGCTCATTTTCTCTCCAAAAATCAGAAATAGCAGCGTCTTGAATTATTCACACGGCTATTTATGGATTACGAGTCTGAAAGGCAATGAACTGTTACCTGCGACGTAACTGGAATACACCGTTACACCCTAGAAATCTGAAACTTTGTCCTGCGTTACTTGTAGGTAAAAGATTTAATATTGGTTTGAGTCGCAAGTAAAGTGTCAAAATAAAAACTTGGTATTGTGCAAATCAAAATTCTTCTGAAATACTAAAAAAGTAGTCAACAACCTACAAAATTTTTTGAAAATCACCAAAGTCAACAATGCTGGTCCTGGCTAGGAAGTTTCAAACAAACGTGGGTGTACCAAGATCACGACAAGTGATTTCTAGCTATGCTGGAAAACCATAATGCATCTCTGTACCGCACTATGGATCTTTTAAGGAAAACACATCCAGTTTGAAAAAAAAACGCAAGTCACAAAATCTGCACTGTTAGCATAAGTAATTGACATAACAATGGAAAATTTGTTGAAATTAGAGGAATAAACAACATAAATGTTAATAATTGTAAAGAATCTGATACTGCTGGTGCATTTGGAACTATTGACAAGATTGAAAGGTAAATACCCGCTTAAAGTCTACATCTCATCTAAACCAGGAAAATAAGGAATTAAAAATTTGGTGCTTTTTCATTTTTTATATTTGCTGCTACAATTTCGAAATATACTAAGGAAAATTCAAAACGAATTCTGAAAAAATTCGGGAAGTAATATTACCATTAATAATTTTTTCAGACATAACACTGGCAGAATAGTTCCTGAAAGATAACTTGACTGTTGTCAGAACAACACGAACACAAGAATAGACCTGCCAAAGCTTTGTTAGATATAAATGTCAGATTCATTAAGATTTTTGTTTATTAAAAAGTTAATTTTGGTATCATACGAGACTAAGCCCAAAAAACTATTCTTCTCTCTTCAATACACCATACTCACGAAATGTTCAATAAAGTAACTAAGAGTAAGTATAAACCTAAAATTATTTCTAAAAATATTCCTATAGTACTATATAAAATAAATTTGTAATATTTATGAACTTTGTTATAATTATTTTAATACTAAACTTTTATTGTTTGGTCGTACAATGACCAAGTACAAAAACCCACAAGATGGTTCAGAAAACTCATTTAGATTTCTCTAGAAAATACATTGAATAATGTGTATAGAATCAATGAATGTCGCATTTCACTGTACTACCGTATATTGGAAATAAATAACGGAGGAAAGCACAAGCTCGGCCCTTACAAATGCTTTAAATAAGTCTCTTATAAAAGCAATAGTTAGTAATTGAAATTTTTTGCACAGCAGATTGGCGTAAACCGTTATTATTGACAACGCGAGGAAATATAGCGGATAATAAATTACTGAAGCAGCAATAAGGTTCTAATAACACGTAACGTGGAGAGCATATCGAAAAAATAAACAAAACAATTACTCTTTGTAGTACAAAGGCTATATCATTTTAAAGGTTTTCTCACGTTCAGCAAACTGTTATTAATTTCACAAAAGGAAATACTTTCTAAAAAGCGGGAGTTTTTGTTTAATAGAACCGCACTTTTAATTTATTTCACGTAGCCATGTGAGCGACTGCCCTTTTTTAATTAAAAGAGTGTGGCAGCTCTTTTATTACGCCGGGAAATGGTGTTTGGATTGCTTTACAACTCAGATGTTTTGAATTATTTAAGCAAATATAATAAATTTTTTCGGTAGAGATCTTTTAATAGTAAAAAAATACACTTGATTCTTATCACTTACTGTGAATTTTTGATGAATGCTCTGAATGTAATACCCTTTAATTTATTATGTTGGCTAGCAACGTTAAAAGCAATTATATAGCAATAATATACTTTAACATAGATGTACGTTTGAGGCAAAAACGTATAAATAAAATTCTCCCATGCAGAAATTTATACCAAATGATATTTATAGATACTTCACGAATATTTGAAAACCAAACTATCAAAATCCCATACCTGTAGAATTATTGGTGGTACGTTGTATAAATAACAATAGCAATGTAAAATACAATTTATATTCTACTCATCCATGTACATACCACAAAAAGAAGATCATTTAGAACAGATAATTCTCCTAAATCAACAAATTACAACCAAACAACTGAGTACGGATTTAAGTATATATGGGCTTCAAGTCTTTGAAACTACGATGACAACTTTAAAATTTTGGAAAGTTTATGCCATTAAAACTAAGAAAAAGTTTAAAATAATATATTCCTAGAACACATTATTATCATCGATAAGATATAATGTAATAATACAATAGGTATCAAAACAACATGCGAATTTCTCATAAAGAATAAAATCCCTCTCAAGTGCAGAAACGCACATTTTTTGTAGAATAAGAGAGGTAATCCTTGTGAGTTTCTTAGAATTACGATAAACTATTAATTCTAACTTCTACATCATAACATTGATTAGTTGGAAGACTTTTATTATTTTTATTCTAATTGAATAGGAAAGGAGACTGTTCTCTTAAAAAATATTAATTTCAGGTCTTATACTATTTGGAAGACAGGGTAGGCCATTGTTAAACTTAATTGGACTATCTTGTCACACCAAATGTGTAGTTCAAAATAGCGCATTCTATTGCAAGGATTTTATTAAGAAATAGCAGGTATTTTGAAAAAAACTATTGCAGAAAATTTGTTATAAACTACAAGGTATTGTACTATAACCATAAAATCCACCTCTCCCCCCCCCTAATTGTCACTAATATTCCTGGTTTATACCTGTGATACCTTGATGGCTAAACTAAAGGAATAATTAAAGGATACTCTTCAATTGACATTACCAATACCAATGTTGCTAATTTTGTAAAAAAATAAACGTTAACCTCGTATTTACCATACAAAAATGTTTAACAAGGAAATAAGGTTATCTTAATATAAGTCACTAAATTTAAAAACCGTAGCAATTTCTTTTGTGTTTTATCTAACTTTTATTTATTTCAACAAGAGCAAGAATGCACTTTTACTTTAACATGACACCACTGGTATATCTATTGAAAGAAGTACCAAGGGTATTTGGAGCAGCCATGAAACAATACCCAAAAACTGCAACTCGAGCCAACGGTTTTTGTCTTGCGAATTTATAATTTCAGGTTTAAATCCAGTCTGTCAGCAGCCTTCAAAGCATTTCAGTCTTGTTCTTAATCTAAAATTAATAAAATAATGTATATCTAAATTACTCTCTTTTTTGCTTTTGGTTTTGTTGCTTAAGCTCTGCCTCGCATATTATGTCACATAACTGATATTTCTTTTCTCTATGCACCGAAATCAGTTTTAAAAATGTTTTTTCTAATCTTTTCAGGCTTTATGACCGTTTCATCAAATTAGTCATTTATACTACAACTGCTTTACAACCTCACAATTACAAATTATGTTTCTATCTCATAATGTTTCTATCTTTTCTAAGCATATTAAACATATCATAATCAGGTTATATTACCTTTTTCAGATTGTACTTGAATCAAAAATGACCAGCAGGCAATCTTATTGCATTTGTTAGTTTTTTCTGGTAAGTGTAAGATATGTTTTTGTCTTCCTTGTCTAGAAAACAGTAAATTCTATAATAAAAGGAAAAGTCTGAACATGTAGATATAGTATAGATTTTCATTGACATTATGAAAGTATTAAATATGTTTGCTTGGCATTGCTAATACAAAGATCAAATTCTCTTAATTCTCTTAATTGTCTTAATCTTAAAATTTAGTCCAGTCTAAGATATTTTACTTTTTTGCTGTTTACTCAACTCTCCTTTTATATTACTGGTTCTAGTCTTACATGAAATTTTTTATCTATTTTAATTTTCCCTATTCTGGCAATTTAATTAAGATCAACTTAAGCAATTTTGAATTTTTCTTCACTTAAACATTTCGATCTAATAATCTTTGGAGTTGTTTGGAAGTCTTAAAGAAGATATACATATGCTTGCATTTTTAATACAGTTGTTAGAGTTTGCTTGTATTAATATAGATATAAATCCCAGCGTTCTTGTTTCTACCTTTGTACTTTATCTTTTATTTGATTTTGGAAACATTAGTGTACTGCAATAGCGATCTCCATTTAAAATTAATATTTTTTCGTTGGCCATTGTAGAAATGTAATTTGTTATAATTTATGTGTAATAATTTTTCTGTTCCTATTTAAAATTTGCCAATCTAGTGAGATATTGTGTTCTGATATGCCATTATTTTTACTTGGAAACTATAGAGGTTATTGCATATGTATGTATATGGTATTAGAAAAGTTTTGCAATATATGGTAAGCGATGGTTGCACGCTGTGACAAGTTCAAGTAGCCTGAGATAGATTCTGACCTACACTGTAGCTAGCTGCAAAATCTTTAAGTATTGGATAGATTCTGTACTACAAAATAATTGTTTTTATCGTATAACTATATTCAGATAACAATGGAAGTTTTAAAGAGAAAATTTCATACAGAAGAAGTACGATGAACAGGATGTCAATCCTGATCTGTCACGAAAAAAAAACATTGCTGCTACTAGGAAGTCCAACAAGCATGTGACCTATCATCTTTCTGTACGGCCACTTCTAGATAAGTCATTAAAGCCAATAATACATTTTTAGAGGAATATGTGCAAATCCCAACCCTAAAAAAGCATTTGATACAATAACTTTCTATAGACCAATTAATATCCTGCCCCTTTTAGGAAAAATCTTCGAAAAACTATTCCTTAAACCCCTCTTGGTTAACATGATACTCTCATAACACCTATAAGTTTCCTATAAATGAAAACTTATGCAGGACAGTATCAAGTCCTGATCGACGCGTAGAACTAAAAGATCAATTTCAATATCTTTAGCTCAAAATCAGTTTTCAATGATGACATTAAGCAAACTTCAAGAAAAATATTTAAGCCTATCATTGCTTCTCACTTTACCTGAACAGTTTAGTTTTAGATAGACATGGTTTGCATTTACCTTATTTAAAGAACACCATCCAAATCAGCTAGAGAAGCCGGAAAACAAGTCACAAAAATAACCAACAAATAATTTATTGCATATTAGCTTCAACTTATATATCAGCTACATTTTAGCAAAATGCTTTTACCCCATAGTGGTAAAAAGCCAGATGGTATGTTCTTTCAACGTAAAAGAACGATTAACGTTTAATGTAGAATGTTACTTATGTAGACACATTGGACTTCACTTATTAACTACTTACTTATTCACAAACCCATTCAGTAGCAAAAGTAGCTTGAAAGGGAAACATAATCAATACTTATTCCTAGAATTAGAGGTTAAAACTTTTGACTCATTATGCAAAAAGATTTAAAGGCTATAGGTACTAAAAGTTTCTATTTAATTTTAGATTCAAATAATTAAATACGCAAATATTGTTTTTATCAAAAAAGTGTGCACAATGCGTAAATACCACTAGTGTATTAGAAACATTACCTTAAAACATTGCAAGAGACAAAATATATAATTTATAGAAATTTTCTCTATCAATAAAACCAGTACATAAATACAAATTGTAACACTTTCAAACCGTAAAATAAATATTACTATTTTAAGGAACAGTTGGAGAACCCCACCCTTAGAGAGAGTCAATTGTACGTGTGGCATAGATGCATTTTGGAAATTGGAGAATGAAGGCCACCGACGTCGCAAGAGTACCAACGTGATTGAAAGGAATATTTGCATTGTTAGTCACCTTCTCAAGAATGACCACCAATTAACGGTTACTAAATGTGAAGATTTGTTCTGGTCTAAACTGGAATTTTTTCTACAATCCGAATTCATCACATCCCGGAATTATCATTTATTAGACCACTAAAAGTGTACTTGAAAGACAGAGATTTTACGAAGCGTTCATGTCTAATTAGCCGGTGTCACATTACTTTTATTTTACCATAACAAGATCAAAAAATAATATATATATATATATATATATATATATATATATATATATATATATATATATATATATATATGTATTTGATTCACCGCGTATTGAATTATAAATTTATTTAACCGTACTTCTCCTGACGGTGACACCCAAAAAAATTTGATTCTGTTTTGTTATTGCCGTAACTCAATTTTGTTTGTTTGTTACTTTAATGTTATTAGTTTAACAACCAAATATTTTTTAAATCTTATTTTCGTTTTATTTGTATTAGTTTTTTTAGCAATGTTATACTAACTAAAATAGCGAGTAAAATTGCACTTTATTCACTTCATGCAAAATAATCTAAAATTGAATCGAAACTTTTACCTAATAAAAGTTTTAATAATTACACAAAGAATATATCTATTAATGATGTTTACCAAATATTGCCTTTATTGATAATGTAAAAGTTATTCCTGTTTAAAGAGTTTGAAAGCACACTACGTCATAAACTGAACAATCCAGTAAAAGGTAGTGCTGTGCAACTTTGCTAATGTTGCCAACTTACTACTCAGCGCGCAGCTCCCTTTGTATCATTTCAGGACACTGACAGCATAATTTTAGAACACTGCACTTTAGAGTCGTACATGTTTTCTAAAAAGGTATTTAATTGAAGAATGGGAAACTAATTTCGCCCACTTCTGCGTTTCTAGTTTTGTAATTATTTTAAGTGAACATAGCTACATTTAATATTCAAGATTAAATAACAAAACACTTTTTCAAATATCTTTTTAGAAATAAGCAGCTGTGTTTTAAAAAACATTTACAATATGCAACAATTATTAAAAATCAAGTAAAGAGGTGTGCCTATAGCAATATATTTTTTTTAAATAAACAATTAGTGCGTTTAAGAAAAAATGTAAGTGCTCTGTATTTGTGACATTATTCGGAGTTGGAGCTTCTAATAATCTCTTGTACTTGTAGGTGTTGAGGATAGTTTGACCATCTAGTTACTACCGTGGGCAATAAATCTGTTCCATCGTTTCTGGCATATTTCTACTACACTATCATTCCACGTTTTTCTAATCTGTTTTTGCTCTGTACATTTGTTTTTCCATTGTTATTAATTGTTGTTTTTTCTATCTGGTCTTAGGACCTCTTTTATCTATTGTTAATTTCCAATTCTAAAATAAAAGTTATTTATTAGAGTTAGATTACGTTGGTACCCTTCTATTTTGTCTTGTAGTTTATTCCAAAAGCAGCTCCTTACAGTAACCGGGTCGTTTCCATTAGATCCATAAACTATTATTATTGTTAAAATCTTTGTTTTGGAATTTTGTGATAACGCTTTCAATACTCTCATTCAATTATCTGGTTGTCATTTTCTTGTTAGTTAAACACACTACTCTATTTTGTGCCTGGTCTTTTTTGCATTCCTCCATATATTAATAAATATAACAATAAACTTTGTTTTCGTCAAGCCCACCAAAATTAAATTAGATTTTCCTATCTGTTTTGTCAATTCTTCTATCTTCTAAATTGCATAGATATTTCTATTATCCACATGATTTTATTTTTCTTATCTGGAGTGTTAGTTTTTTTTACTGTGCTACTCCATTTGCGCTGTAATTCCCCTTGTATGATAATTTTTCTATATACTATTTCAATTTTATTACATTCCATTTCTTCTTTCTTCTTGTTAAAGTCAGGTCATATTCTGTGTATATTGTAGACTAAACTTTTAATTTAGATTTATTTATTAACCTTTCTTGCTTGGACTTCCAATTTTTCAGTTCTATGTGTACAGTTTTATTTTGTTTTTAGTTATAAATATTAATTAACTTTTTTTCCATCTGTAACCTATACTTAAAAATCATGTTGTTGTTTCTATTCTGGTTTCTTCAAAAATTCTTCTAGTTATTTCAGTATTCTTCTTTATCTCTTCAGTCATTGTTATTAACAGGCCTTTAATTACTTTATAACTACATGTAACTACTATTGGTGATCTAATTATTCTCTTACTTACTTTGAAGGCTTATAGTTCTTCTTCTACACTACTATTTAGGTCTATATATTTATTACTGTTTAAGAACATAAGTTTCTACTTTGCACTTATAATTATTTGTCATAAACAATACTTATTTATTTAAACATGTGGATTACATAAATGTCCGGGGTCTACTTATCGTCCTATACAGATGCACTGTTACACATTATTTTTTATTTGCATTTAAAAAAAAACTTAATTATTATAATGGCGATAAGACCTAAACCAAAAATTTTCAGATACCTCCAATTTAAAAATACGTGGCACTTGATATGTGTTATTAAAGGAATCTGCTCATTATTATACCCCAAGAAACAACAATAAAAAATATAGTTTACTATCTAGTGGTTTGATCTTCTAGGAAACGCTTCTAAAGTGGAAAAGAGTTAAGATAGTGGCAAAGATAATTAAGAAATTTATTTTATGATATGATAAGTGCCAACAAATTTAAGAAAACTATCTAAAAAATAGTTAAACAAAGCTAAAAATTATATTCACAAACCGTTATTCACAAACTGGTTATTTTGCTATCATATTAGTATATTATTTAGGATTTTCTTTGGTGTTAACAATACTACTAACAAATAAATTTAAACGATAAATAGTAATCATTATTTGAGCGTTATAAATCACAAAATAAAATCATAAAAATTTGATTTTAGCAAAAGACAAGTGCTAGTCATTTTTATAAAATATTGCATTGACTCAAATTTTAGTTTATAAGCAAATGCCTGATCATAAAAGGTATCATCTCCTGTGTTTGAATATATATATGTCTTCTAGTGAAACAAAAAAAAACGTTTTCACATCACTACAGACATTCAAAGTGTTTTGGTTGCAAATTTGAGAAAAATTTCTTCTTTTTCGGGTGCTATGATCAATCTGTGATGTCAATTCATTACGTTGTTTTCGAGATTGTGGTTTTACATTCCTAGTCCCCTAAAAATACGTATGTTTCGCAACTATAACATTGTCTTTTGTCTTACTCCGCGTCTCTTCTATTTTTCCCATCGTTATCAGAAAAACTATCTTATATTTTATTCTTTTGGATTATGTGCGAAATATTCTACTTTTCTTCTCTTTATTGTGAAACTATCAGTACTTATATCAGTCCAGAACATGCGACACATTTTGTGATACATCCACAATTTGAAGGTCTTTGGTCCATTAAGCCTATAGACTTTAAGAGACCAAGTTTCAACATCTTACAGTAGCATAGGTAATATGTAACATTTAACCATGAGCCATTTGAAATAAGTATTTAAGGTTTTGCTACATAGAAATTGCTTGATTTTCATAAAAGTGGTTCTTGTCATCTTTATTTTTATTTTTATTTTTTTTCCAGGGTCTCATATGTCATTTAATTGGCAACCATGGTATTTACAGCTTAAAGATTGTTTTAACCTGATACTCTTTAATATAACGTGAGTATGGTTTTTAAGAGTCTTGTTTATTGTCATTACTTTGATTTTTTTTATATTGATCTTTAGACCAATATTGGTGAATTCCTCACTAAGTGTATTAAGAAGATATTGCAAATCAGGACTATTTACAAGTAAAAGCATATCATCGGCATATCTAATTCAGTTGATATATTAACCTCGTATTTTAATTCCTTTCTTTTCATTTCCAAAGTTTTTCTCATCACATATTTCTAATTTGTTTGTACAAAACATATATATATTTCTGAATTCGAATTAGCACGCTAAATAGCCCTTTTTGATGCCCATTTGGCATCAAAAGTCAAAATCCTATTGTGGGTAAATACTTGATCCCTTAGGCTAATTAATCTGTAATCACTTCAATGTTTCAGATTGTTTCATTTTGAAATAGGTATGAAAATATACCGTAACCAGTCAGTTTAAATTAAAATAAAAAGAAATTAGGAAGTAAAAATAACAATAATTCGTATTTTATATTTTTGGTACTAGTCGCTTTAAGAAAATTAACAAACTATACATTTTTTAATTTCCATTTCTTTAGAACACACTTTATATGATTTTATTTTTTCTTAAATAAATATGCAATTTGCTAGTCTACGTGCGCTGATACAAATACGCAACAAGGGAAAAGCGCTTCGATATGGGTACCTTTTCTTCTCTCGGTAAATTGTACACTGCATTCCATTAAACAAGGATCGTGCTATGCTTATAATCCCGGGTCACGCATGTGGATTTCGCCGGAACTGAGTGCAATATCGCCACGGTATTGCAATTAGCATCTGCACAAAATTAAATTTCAACTATCCTTTGTTCTCCGGTGTGGAACATGTTACTAAAATAAAATGCATGCCAACTTTGCAATCACCTAACATCAAGCGGCACTTTTAAAAGGGCGCTTATTACACTAGCAGCTAAATAAAGTGAGCAGCGAGGTATGCAGATTGCCCCAGTCCGGCAATATGTATGCTAATAGAAGTGTCGTAGTTTAATTCAAATTTTTTGTTCTTATTTTTATATAAATAAAAAATTAAAATTATAACTTTTTATGTTATGGAACAGTGGCATTTCAGTTAATTTAGTTATAAGGGTGTTTATAGATAAGCATTTCCAAATATCCAACTATTGGAAATAAAATCATATTTTTGTATATATAGTTTGTCCTGAAAGTATTAAGCCATATATTACAAAATATTATAATTAGAAACTTAAAAATAGATATTTAGTAAAAATAGTGCAAGATACAAAAAACATTGCAAAATAGCCTTAGTTGTTTTCGAAATAATCACCTTGGAATCTCACATTGTTCGAAACACGCTAAACCCTGTGTTGAAAACAATCAAACGCCTCGTTGTAGTGACCAGAAGCTAGTCGAAAGTTTTTTCAAAGGCGATTAAAGTTTTGGAAACAACTAGAAGTCGTAGGGTAATAAATTTCTCATACTTTAATTTATGGATTTTTCAGCTCATCTACGCAGATCCCTCCCTTATTGACTGTGGTCCGTGCACGTTGAACATTTTTCAGAAATAAAGTTATCCTTATTCGTGTAAGTTATAATTTATTTTACAGCGCCCTGGCACAAATAGTTATTGTTTTATTTACATTGGTGTGATGTTTTAAGACCTGTTTTGTATATATACTAATAGCGAGACTACACCTCGCTTAGAAGCATGACCTGCGAACTAGACGGTTGTAATTTTTACTATCCCGTTGTCGCAAATCATCTTTAATACAGGGTTGCGCAGTAAACATTGGGCTTCAGATAACTTTATTACTAGGCCTTATTTGAAACAAACGCAGGTACCAATTATTTTTAATGGGTAAAAAAAGCACCTTGCCAAACAAAGTCCAATATCATAGTTAGGTGCGTCCGCACCCCAGCTAAATTTCATTTTTTTCCTGCTCCCCTAAAATCACTTAAACCCATCTTTGCAATGCATTTTGATGTTATTTATTAAACTAAACTTTTTACTGCAAAGGAAACTTTTAAATAAAATAGGTAGGCAAGAATTATATAAAGCAATATCCTAAAAGTATAGAGAATAAGGTAGAATAGCCCAATGAATAGCTAGAGGACCATGACTGGTCTATTTGTTAATTTTGGACATTTTGTGCTAATTGCTTTCTTTAATTTGTCTAATTTAAAAGAGAATTTTATTAAATTAATGAATTTACTATAGAAAAGCAGTTCACAATAAAATAATATTATAATTATACCAAATAGATATTAAAACTTTGGGTGAAAACCAAACTTTGCTGTCTTTAAAAATATTTTGCAGCTAGACCAAAAACTTTGAATATTCTAATATACAAACCAAGTCTTATTTCCAAAAACTAATTCCTTCAAACATTTTTTTTTCATTATGATGAAGAAGAAAATCACATGCAAAAATACTGTTAAGGAGGTTTATCCCTACTTCAAATGAGTATAAAGTATCTGCTAAAACATAAAAAGTATATCATGAAGTTCTATTATATGTGGAAGATAAAAAGTATCAGCTCCAAACCTCCTGAATCAAGTGCGAGCGGTCTGAACATTTGTGATACCACTCCCATAGATGGTACACAATTTTGTTTGCGGTATCGTTAGCAATGTTGCCTTAGTAAAACAATTAAACATTTACATGCAACAAATGTTTCTTATTTTCCAAACTTAAAGGTGCATCTAACTCTTCAATGCGAACGAAACGTATTATATTATAGTTAGACGTTTGAAAATATAAGATTTAATGCTGATATAAACGCTGCCAAATTAAATAGTTGCGTGCAGGTTGCAAAGGAAGCATTTGAGACAACCTTAGATGTATTACAAGCTTACTAAATGTTTATTTACAAAATAAGTACTACAGAGATAAACTTCAGAAAATGATTTCTAAAAAGGGAACAAGAAGTTTATATAAATATATGTTTAAAATTGAATTACATTGCATTGTACCATACTATTTTTTATATTTTTATTTCTTACAATTTTAAATTAAATGTATCAAATTTCAATCTTTCTGACTATGACATGTTTTTCAAGTACCTGCACATCAAAAACTGGCACAATGTATACAATTTGAAGTGAATCTACAGGTAAAATTCAAATAGATCTAAGTCAAATGGCGGAGCCAACTATACAGCAGAACCACATCGACCAATCTATCTGTCGAAAAAGTTATTAGTAAGATGCAGGCAAACGTTAATACTGAAGGAAGCTAAAGCTTTGTTATGAATTAGCCTTATGACCTGTCGTACTATCAATAGTGCGTATTTAAGCAATAAAGACAGTTTTTTCCTTAAAAGTTGTAAATATACTAAGCTATTAAGATGTAATAAACAACGACCAATCCAACTGGATGCATGAAGGGATTCTGCCTAGCACACAGATGACTTTCGTATACACTGATAATGTTCGTACCAGAGCATTGAGAACAATAATCCCATAATAAAATACTCAGTATAGCCGTTTCGCATATACCGCACTAGCAGATTACTTACATGTAGATTGTATTGAGGTTATCCTCAATATGTTGTAAAACACATTATTTTTGTGTAAACCGCCTTACTCCTACCATCAAACAACTCTATCTCGTACAAATAACGAATCACTGTAACAAATGTTTTGTGATTCTGTTGCTATATGTAAGAATTCGCTTGTTTGTACATATAAAGTGTTACTGTTTACTTTTGATATCAATAATAAGCCACTTTAACAATTACAATACGAGTCTAGTTGTAAGAAGGGTATAGTGATTTCTAATTAGCATTAACTGTAGTACATAATTTGTTCACATTGATTTGTTTAATAAATATAAATTTGATACTCTTTGTAACTTTATTAACTTTAGTTATGGTAAAACAGAAGCTTAAAAATGATGATCTCAAGGGGTGCAAAATATATCAATCTTAGAAACAACATTTATCCACTGTAAAACAATTAAAATATGCACTAAATATACAAAAGATGATTCTAGTTGCAATAATAGTATGCGATGAGAAGATTTAAAAATTTGTACAAAAGTTTTATGAAAAATTAGTTCGGGTAACGTCTGCTACTATTCGAAAGAGCCTCGTATAATAAAGACAAAAGTCCAGCACCAAGAATCTGATGCACTTACCATTTTGCAGTCCCACTGCGTTACTATTGGGAGACGTAGCTTTCGACGATGCCAAGCAACAGCACGAGCACCTTGTCTCATCACAAACGCCAAAAGTTCACCGTCGCGATCGCGCTAACGCAATTGTTCCAGCCGCTTCGACGATCACGCCACAACTAAAAAATATGCGAATTTGTTTTATCGAAGGCTTTGCAGACGAGCCTGAACAAGAAAAACATCTGCGGCACAATCGTATGAACTATCGGAGTTCGTTAAGTGTGCACCAAATGTTTGCTGGCCTGCAAACTGTTTACGGCGATTGACCAAAAAGTTGTTTCTAAGGGAAAATTTCAACTCGTTCCCCAAATTAAGAGCTAAGTCATTACATCAGCGAAACATGAGCTTGATTAATTTGCCACCAGCGGCCACACTCAACCCTGCAATCCCGCCCCTATTTATTTCTCCACCGATTAGGCTAAACTTTATTTATTCTATCTGTTTATACTATCCGCCCACATTTTTATATATTTTTTGAAAAATTTGAGAATCAATGAATTAAAATATTCAGACATAAACATGTGGCTTAAACTCGTACAAAGCTTAACAGTTGTCCGATTTATATAAATGTAGGTAGACAACCCTTCCACCAATGTTTGCGAAACCCCAAATTTGTTGTTATAAAAATGAGATCTTACTTAACTACATATTAGGATGGAAGATACTAATATAATTTTATACTATTGCAATTGCTCTTAGTTCACCCTTTTGTCCCCTTGTACTATACAATACTGCTTTTTTGTGTATTTGGAACTGTCTTATGTTCTTTGTGCTGGGAAGAATAAAAAAATTTCCAAAACTGTACTTACCTAATCAATTTCAAAAAAGTATTTAGTGTGTTATGACAATTTATGGATTTGTAGTCGAAATCTAATATAAATTCCATTTAATTTCATATATTTATCTAGATATAAAATTAACTTGTCGTTTATAAAGCTTATAGCTCGTTTTAGGCCATTTAAGTTCTGAAATCACACACCATACAAGGTTTCTTTAATTCTGAAAACAGTTAGTATTCACTGGGTGTCATATTAGACCATTAAGGTGGCTCTGGGAGCTTTTCTAGTGTTTTATAAACATGAAAACATAATTAATCTGAATTTTATTATACGTTTCTGCACTAGAACTTACTAAATATTTTTCTAAATTGTTAATAGTTAAACATTGTCTTCAATCGCTTAACAGATGTTTGTAGCTTGAAAATGTGCATTTAACCTTGCAAGACAACACTGCTCACTATTTAATACATCGTTATTTTTTTAACATTATGTAGCCTTCCTTTTTTGTCAAAACAGAGTTTAGCTTTGTTTTTTTGTAATTTTACCACCACCTTTAGCAATTGTGCTTTTCAAGCTTTCCATAATGCTTCAACTTTCATGTAGTAAAAGTTCTCGCTTCTCTAATTTTTTAGTGCAGTTTAAAGTCAAATTTAATGCAAGATAATTGCTATTAAATTATTAGATCTGTAAAATACTTAATACAATTTTCAACTGCAGCTGAACTTGAGAATAAAATTGACATACGACATCTTTGATTTAGGTGTAATTTGTTGGAAGAAAATCACACATTTTAACCAGGTACCCCATCATGTTAAGATCGGCTCTGGCAGTAAAGGGAGTTTAGGATGTTTTTCTTTACACATTTCAAGTCTAAGAAGCGCTTTAATAAAAATATTTTTAACATTGCAAACTAAACTATTAACTAAATTATGTTCAAGTCTAACACGATTTAAACCGTGAGCTAAACAAGTACAATGAACTAAGTTAGGAAGAAAAACTTTTAAATTTTGTGATTCTTTTGTTATATACGTTATTTCGTTACTTTAATAAACAGTAGTTAAATTAGGCCATCCTTTTGTTTTAGTTTGTTTTTTATTTCAAAGAAATCTGACAATTTTTGGTTTATTGGCATATATCTTTTCACAGCGATTTTATTATTTTTACTTATTGCAGAAGAATTCTGTAATTTTCTAGTATTTTTTATAGTTTCTTATCAGTATAATTGTAATACATAATTTTATTTTTTCCTTATTTGACTCTTTAACTTCCTAATACTCTCGTATAAATAAATGTTCAATGCTGTAGACAATAAATATAATGTGCGATAATTATTGCAATTGTTTGTATTTCCACTCTTTCCTCGTGTTTTTCCATATACCCCTGCTATATTATCTACATGATATTTTTGTTCACTTCACCATTTTGGAGAAATTCTTTTTTCAGACACTGTTCTACTTCATATTGTTGTTATTATTTATTTTACTTCTTTAGCTGCAACATTCCGCTTAGCTATGCTTTTATTATTTGTATTACTTTAGTGTGACTGGCTTCTTCTTTGATCCAAAAGTTTTCTATACTTCCACTGTGCTTTGACTGCTCGTCGTTGATTTGTTGTTATTATCTTTAATATATCTTACTTTTAGCGTATTTTTGTCTTTAGTTTTCTAAGTGCATCTTGATACTTCTTGTTGTCATTGTATTGCCACTGCGATTCGTCACCAAATTATTTTTACGACTTTCTTTTTATGTATTTTATTGGTTTTACGTTTTTTCATGCCTTTCTCTTACCGCTTTATTTATTCTGTGGCTTTACGTTCATCTATTTTTTTATTTATAAATTCATATTTTAATTTTACACATCTACGTAGCCACTAAATACTTTTCGTTTTCCGCCTGAGTCTCCTTCCATAATTATTAATTTTTTCTTGCCTTAGTTTTCTTTGTAAAATATCATATTTTCTTTTTTCATTTTTACACTTTCTTAATTTTAAATATTTCGTTAACTCCTTATAATTCCTTATAAAGTTTTTCTTTTTCCTCTTTGACGTTATACTCGACTGATGCATATTACATTAATAACTTTATTTAATTTTGTTTTTACTACAATAATCTTTGAGCAAGAAATAATTTTAACGGATTTAATTTTGAGAAGCCAAAATAGATAAAGACAACAGTTAAAGTGATACTAACAAATTTTTTACAACATTGAAGCGTTGTGCAATATAAATATATATTTTAATATCAAAATTGTAATATAATTAGGATCAAGAATAGCCGTAAAAGTAAGATGATTATTAACCATATCCATATAGGTATTAGAAATTTTCCAGTCTGACACATAAGTAAAAATATTTAAAAATTAATTATTGATTATTATGATTTTTTAATTTTGAAAATGCCATCCTAGATAATAAAAATAATACATAAAAAAGACAGCATAAAAAAACGCTTCCAAGAATTTTTTTCAAAATCAATTAAAATGATTTAAAATCGCAAATATCTTATCTGGAGTTGACTAATTTTCAAATAAAAGATGAAACGTGCTTGTAATTTTGCGTGTACATACAATTTAATCTCATTTAGAATCTTTGTATACTTGAAATGGCAACTATTAATCACGTCCATTCTTTATATTTTTTATTTAATGTATGCACGAGTTTTTAATCATAATTTAACACATTAATTACAAGGCATCATCATGCAGAACTGCAATAAGTTTTTCGCCATTTTTGCGACGGTGCTTTGTAGATAGCTACGTGCTTATTTTGGTAAACGCCACCGACAATATTTCTCAATTAAACCGCTTGATTAGGTAATAAACTAAAAATATATACCCCTGAGAATCATTTTAATGTTAAAGCCATAACATGATTAATGGGCAACATTATTTAACAGCGCGGGGTCGGAGACACGCTATTTTGTAAAACAACAAATAAAGTTTCATGTTTGTCGCTTAAAATGAAAAGGGCGTTATATCTGTTTTTTTTTCAAAACCTAATAAATACGATAGGTCGCTGGCGGTGTACGAAATTAACACGCGTTTTGTTATACCAGATGTGAAAATAAATTTTGGTGCTAAACCTAATCTTAGAGACTCAATAAGTTATAATTATTTAGTTATAAGATTACTTTGTAATGCAATTTTTATCCAATTAAAAAAACTTATGATGAGTAAGAGAAATATAAAACGGTTTTTGCTACTTACATAATGCTTAAAGCCAAAGATACTTTAAAAGAAAAAGGTTAGGGAAAAGAAAATTAACATATTTGTAATTCAATTCTAAATTATTTGAAAAAAAAGTCAAGAATGAGAAAAAATCATCAGCTAGTTAGAGAGTTTGTTGCACTATGATACCAAATTTCGTAAATTTTTATTCTCTAAGTGGTTCTTTTAGTATTCAAAAAACAAATTTATAATTTTTGTCGACTTTGGGCAGCTGTTTGAACACTATCGTAGTTTATTCTAACCTTAAAAGCAATGCAAATATTCTCTTCTGTCATGGTAGTGCCCTGGAGATGTCGATGGCCCTTATTTTGAGCTGTTTTACATCCTCTCCCAAGAGAAACACATTAATAATCCATTTTGTAACGGATCGGGTTGCCTCTTGCACTAACATTATGATATTAACTAAAAAGGAGGTAATAGAAGTACTCCATTTGAAGAATTCCTCCTAGGCCTTTAAAAGTCAGACGCTTCTTCATTTGCCTCTCGGCGTGTAAAAACAATTTCGTTTTATGTTTGATTCAATATCGTATTGAATATGATAAGTGTACATGCACCATCAGAGACTACGGATAAAAAGGAAAAAGCTTAGTATTATGAGAAATTAGGAAGTCTGTTCAAAACTAGTAAGAAATGTGATGTCAAAATAGTGAAAGACGATATTGATGCCAAAATTGGGAAGGAAGATTTAGCAGACAGAATGTGAGTAACAAAAATGGGGAAAAAATTACATTTATTGCAGAAAATAATCTGTGTATTATTAATAGGCATTTCCAGCACAAAACACAAAAAGTTACAAAGGATCAGATCGCGACTCCAATTATATATTAGTAATCGCAAAACTAAAGAGTTTAAACCAATGATAAGTAATAAAAAAATTAACAATATACACGATAAGGAAAACGTACAAGATAAAAATATTATGCTGCAATATATTGACTATGTAATAAACAGATTTAATAAGAAAATAACCCAGGATAATTCAGAGAACGAATTGTGCATCATATCTGAAGTTATACAAGAAGCAGCTGAAATTCCGCAAATAGAAAAGAGAAAGCAAAAAGATGAGTGGTATATTGCTGAATCAGAAGTATTATATAAAAAAGAAACCAATCCAGATCTCGAAAGTAATTCAGAGAAACGAAAACATAATAAATTAAGAAGAAAAACTAAAAAAGTGTGCAGGACAGCGAAAAGAGAAATGGAGCAAAAAATTAAAAATAATTTTTATAAATATAATATTGTACATATAAATATAATACATTTTTTTAATTCTTATAAATGAAGTTTGTTATTCCTCAGTTTATATATAGAAAATATTGTGATTGGTGTATTGTTCGTTTAATTGTGACGGCTTTGTTAATTCCACTTTTAACACTTATAATGTGCTTAATAATTATTGCAAAATCACCCCATCTTATAAGTTGTGCTTTAGCTTTATCATAAATATTGTACTATAAGATAATAAATGGTTCATTTCAGGCTAAATGAGTTTTAGTGGCGTCTATGGTACGTCTGACAAGAAAAAGAAATAAAACTTGAGTACTGGCTTGTAATACCATTAGCATTCCAGTTTAAAAGAGTTAAGGTTAGTGTGAAAAGGTAGTAACTTGCTACCACTTTGAAACAATATAGGGATGATAAAAATTCGATAGCGGTTTGGAAAATTTTAAGTATAAGAAAATCATAACTAAAAGCACTTAGATTATTGTTATTAAGGTTGAGATTCTTAGCTATAATTTGTGCGTTTGTATTATTAGAAGTATTTTTTTAAAGTATTTAGTGTTGGAGGATATATTTGTTTATTGTATTATATATATTCGTCTCCGCAATTTATTCACTAGATTTTATCTTTGCCTTTAATTTTTTTATGCGTGGAGTAATGATGATGTTTAGTGCACTTTATGGCATTTCAGACACAAAAGGGATATCTATTTCTCCGTTGTGGATCTACCCTAATAACACAGTAAGGTAGTCCATATAAAATAAATATATTTTTGTCTAGTTTTATATTAATTGCTATTAACGATATTAGAGTCTTTTAAATTATCTAACGCTATATTCATTTCGTTCTCGGTTATTGACATTGTGACATTCAAAATTATTGCTTTAATATTAGGGTTGCTGAGGTTCCTATAAGTATGTAAGTTTACTTTTCGTTCCTCGTATAACTTTGTAGAAGTTTTGTAGTCATTATATTATTTAAATTAATTCTAAATTTATCACTCTTATTTGTGGTTGTAAAACCTTTTTTGAACATGCTCTTAAAGTTGTTGATTATTTTCTCGTAAGGCATAACATTTTGGACGTTTTGGTTTGTACCTTTATAATGTCGTGTGATATCGTGGTTAATTTTCTTGGTCTAATTACAGAGCGTAATATCTATTATGTGTAATTAGTGTTTTAGAGTTGAAGGCATATCACTTATTAATAGCTGCTTCTAGTAGCAAGGTCAAAGGCCGCCTATTTGTGTTTACGACCTTGGATGTGCTCTGAATTTCTATTATGTCTATGCCCCTTTAGATTACTGTAGATGATTTAAATTGTTTTATTTAAGAATATTGTAGCTTAGTATTGTTTTGTATAGATATTTTAGTGAAAATATATTAGTCTAATCAGTTATTTTCATCAATTAATCTTGTGCACTAAAATTAATTTGTTTGGAGCTGTCTTAATATTAGTAATATAAATTTAAATTAAAAAAAGCAATAATCATTCAAAGTCAATTTGAGAACAAAATCGTTTTATTTATGTTTATATATTTTGCTTTTGTTTATAACTGGAGATTTGGGGACATATTTTCTAAAATAAGAAGTGTTTGTAGACAATGATCTCAATACTTTTACTTATAGAAAGAGTTTTACTTGGTAAATTGACTGGTATGGGTTGCTCTGTATGATAATTGTTGTCCTCAGATACTACACTTGTTCGGGTATACATATGCAACAAATTAATTATTGCCTCTTATCTATACTAAAAAGTGCCAATTTTCAAAAAAAAAGAGTTAACTGGTTTTACTTTTTCATTGATAAATACAATGCTATTTTAAGCTAGCAACAACAACTTACGACAATTTCTTCTTTTTAAGTAATGCAGCCATGATGTTAATACCTATATATAAAATTATTTCTTTTCATTTTAATTTGATTTTCTTATGGCAGATCAAACTGAAAAAATTAAGTTTGCCTAGATGTAGCTACAAATAATTTGCATACATTTTTTCTAAAAAAATAAAAAGTACTGGATTACAAGCGAAACTGCGTAGAATTGGACAAGTTAATTTAGCTTTAATAGTTTCCATTGAGCGCGTGTCACCCTGGCTATTAATATCAATATTAACCATAACATGACACTGTACGTACTGCAGCGTTCGTTCTCACCCGGCGCGCTTTCAAATCGCACCTGAACAAGGACAGAGGTCCTGAATTGTTGATTCAAATGAAACAGCTGCGTCAGTCGTATAATTAAGGAGCCCTAGCCCATCGCCGTGTCGTGGTGCCATCCTGTAAGTCATCGCTAGCAATTCCTCGCTGGAGTACTCTTCATCCCCGTTGTTAATTAACCGCACTCAATATCAACGCAAATTCGCGATTCTGACTTTAGATTCCCTAGTGCGCCCCTACTCGTAGTTTTAAAACTAATTTCACTGCTTTGAATATTAGGCGCTTATGATTATGCATGCAAAGAAACTACTGTTACTTGCGAGAGCAGCATTGGAGTGCCTCAGAACTGCGAAATGTGATATAAGCCTTCATTATTTAACTACACGTCTTAAACTGAAATATCATTAGAACAATTTGCAGCAAGACCTTGAATAATATTTTTGAGAATTACTAGAGTTGCTTTATAACAGAAAACTGTATACTTAAATTAAAGAAAAATAAACAAAATTTGGTATGCACACCATAATCGTAAATTTATTTCGAGTTGAAGTACGATAAATAACTAAAAAAAGGAATTACTTTAGAAACAAAAGAGTAGTACAAGGTGATTCAAATATGACCGGGACTGAATTATGTATGAACAAGCCCCACCGCGCAGCAGCTGTCCTACCTTGAAAGAGTGGCGTCACAACCATCACCCTCCCTCCTGCTCGAGTTAGAACCTGTTCAGTTCACTTTGGGGGTTGCTAGAATGATGGCAGACAGAAGGTTCCGCGGAGCGTGGAACTAGTTGAATAAAACGTTCCGTCCGCTGAAATTTACAACAATAGTATGACAAAGTAAGAGAGGGCAGAGAGCACGTGGAAAATGAACCGCACGATCATCGGCCGCAAACATCCGTCACCGAGTCAAACATTGATCGCGTAGATGCGCTTATTCGTGAGCAGAAACTTGGAGCAATGCTGAAGAAGTGTAGAAGACAACGTAAAAACCTACTTGCACTATCGCAAGGTGAATGCACGGTATATCACGCACTTTGACAGGCGTGAACAAAATTGTGTGTTACTAGTCGTCTCTTACAGCAGTATGAAGATGATGCATTTTTGAAATCTATAGTGACCACCATTGAAACGTAAGTACACTACTTTATTTTCGAGCCCGAGCAATCATCACGCGAGTGGCGGCATACCAGTTCTCCTAAATCCAAGAAAGCGCGGAGAGACGTTCAGCAGAAAAAATTATGATAACGTTATTCTGGGACTGACAAGGGGTTATCTATGTGGCTTTTTTGAAAAGCGTATCTTGATGCTTCCACAATGTTGGAAAAAATGGGTTGACTCGGGGGGAGAGTACATTGAAAACTGATATGTGCAAGTAAGTGTTTGGCAATTTGCTTTGTTTTGTAAAAACAATCAGTCCCCGTTGAACTACCTTGTACTTAAAAGTTTGCACTTGTAGTTCCCACGGTTATACAATCACGCACAAAATTGAACGACTGCGAGACGGTAATGTGAGTAAAATTATGCGAAATTGTTATCACAAATAACTGCAATAAAAACAACCAAAGAAACAAGAAATGCAATTGAAAATTTTAGGAGAGATCCAGTACGGAAAAATAATAATCGTATAATAATTAGTCAGGAAATTCATTTGATGTTAAAATTAACTAAATTTTATCTCAGCTAAAATTTTGGTTAAAAAATCGAACATTTAAGTACATAAAAAAATTGAAAAAGGATCAAGGAAATGAGTCTGCTTCCTAACAAATCAAAGAAAATTTTGACACTGCTATATAAGTACCAATAAGATAGATGAAGCTAATGACATCCTTCTTTCTTATTTTGGAGTACTAACAGATCCATTTTATATTACTTCTGTTAAACAAATGGCTCTCTCCAAGAAATTGTTTAGCTTTTTTCCACAACTAACTTAACCTTTTATGGTAGCAGTTTAAGTTTCTTTAGTTTATCATTAGAGCATCTTGTTCTTTTTCTTTTCCATATGAGGTTTAGGTTATAAGACCTATTCCGGTTTATCTATTACAATTGTTTGCTCGCTCTACTTACGTTTCTTTTTCTACCAAAGCTATATTTGTATCCCACCTTTTAACTATTTTTTTGTGGCATGTAGTTTTCAGTCTTGTTTGTTGGTTTCACTTGTTAAGACAAGTGGTCCTCCTAAAGTCCTTTTTATATTATTGTTTATAAAGAAGGGTTCTAACACATATCAATCTATACGTTTTCGTGTCTATATCATGGTTTATATCGTACAGACAGACGAAAAATCATTGAATATCATCATAAGTAGTGTCACAACTCGTAATCAAGATCAACAACTTAGTTTGAGTGTAGAATAAGGTTAAGTTGTTATTAATTTTTCTATAGAAGTAAGATAATATTTACGTTTAGTTCGAATGGGTGCATACGTTTACTCTATTTGTTTTTGAAAATAATACAACATCAATATTATAGTAAACGCTGAAGATCATTGTTTTATAGAAAAAACAATTGACCATTAATAATACTTGCTGAAACCCGAATAAAACCAAATTATATTAGTTTACTTCATTTTCTTGTAGTTACCGTTGTAGTTATTAAAATTTATTTACTGCGTAAACACATATCATATATTACAGAAAGTTGTTTCAGTGGACTTTCTGTAAGCAGGAAGGCGTTGGTAATTTATTATTTCCTACACATTTAGGGTGTACCGCGAGAGCCGACAAATATTTCAGATGCGTGTCCAAGCGACATATTGTCCACTTCAACAATTCTAACTGCCACACACAAACAATTTTTGAATTATTTTTGTTCCTCTTGAGGGCGATTCCTTTTGTAATTTCATGGCTCGTCCGCGTCGCTACCCCTCGTTCATTTGATGCGTGTGCCACAAAGAGCATAATCCACACACATGCGCTTGTTTATTGTCATTGTCGTTACGTTTAGCTCTCATTATACTAAACATCTTTACGTAAATTTATTTTCAAAGAAAATAAATCCTTGTTTACATTGGTAACTGACTTTTATCTACAGATGTTACATTAATATGTACTTAAAATTGTATTGATTGCCTATATTATAGACTACATTAGAAAATATATAGTATATATAGTAGAGCAAGTTGTAAAATTGGTCTCATCATATTTGATATATACTTATACATATATATATATATAATAATCTTTTATACCTATATGAATATACTTAAAACAAACGTTGATCAATACATTTTTATTTATCTTATAAATATTTTATAATCCTAAAATATGTTTTTTACTAGACCGCATACACTTTTGTATACTTTAAAACCTATCATCAAACAAACTATCTTACGTATTTTTCGATATCTGAGTACACTTGTCGTACTATGTCATTAAATATAGATGTATTTTTATTTTCAATTGTCATGCCCTAAATGTTTAATTTTCAAACTAATTAAGCATTTTGTAATATCACAAAACGCGTTATACGATCTACTCGTCAATTAAGACAATTTCCAAAAGGGAAGAACTTCTCTAACTTGCAGATGATAGTACAGAATTTTGTAGATTAGTGGTGTAGGAATATTTAAACACTCTTCTCTCTGTCAATAGGCCACATGACTGTCGCACTTCAGTATCCTTTTAATAACATCAAAGTTTTCAGTCACAAAAGACTCGATAATTCCGCCGTAGCCAGTCCCAAACCAAGTTGAGAGAAAAGAAGGAAAAAGGGCTGGTAAAGATGTTTTAGTAAAGTATAATGGCATCATTAAGTATAATGCAACAGATAATAAGAAACGACAACTACCGATCCAATTCAGAATGAACTGAGTTTATATAGTCGTAAAATTGGAATCACGCGACTAAAAGGGACAACTCTAACAAGTGGCTTAAATATGGAAGCTCTACCACTTGCATCATCGAGCTACAGACAGGTACCCTGTGCCGGAGAAATTTGAAAGTAGTTAAATTTTTTAGAAAGCAAAGCCAAATAGATCGATAGGTGGATGATCAAGGCACGATAAAGACAAACAGTTTGGCAGAAATGATACCTGGAAATAAGAGTTAACGGAACAGAACGGAATAGAATACTGAAAAATTTAAGGTAGAGGTACAAGAAACACTTAATAAAAGTAACAGAACAAACCGTGTCTTAATATATATGAATATTAACGTCGGAATAAGAAATTTGTCAATTCCTGGACTAGTGGTAATCTTTGAAGAATACAGAATAAATGACAACGGAGAAGAACTGGGACAATTTGCAACATTCAACGATATGAAAATACTGATACATTTTTCGGAAAAAAAGAACATCTATAAATATAGATGAACTAATTCAATTTTTTAAGGATGATATACAAAATTTTAAAGGACCTTAAGATTTCTATAACAGATTGCCAAAGAAAATATGTATTACTTTTTTCTTCACTATAGAACTTATTGGTTTGACAGAAGAAAAATACAACTTTAGACCATTAACTCTATCAAAAATTTTATTATTAATCAAGAGATTATTCTTAATCTCCTTAAACAGATGTGGTAAATCATAAAACAATCCTTTGACCATCAATAGCAAGTTCTTAATACCTGAAATCAGCTTCTTAACGTACATAAGTATCTCTAAATAAGTGATTGCAGCTTTGTTTGTAGCTCCTTGATCATATTTGGTTCAACAATAGTCAAACTAATCTTTTTGTAAGTTTCTGATTACAAGCCTTACTAAAACAAAAGTGGCGGTAATACCCTTGCAAAACCAAGATAAATTAAAGGTTGTTTCCATGTATTTTTTAATTTTTTGTCATAAACACTAGAGCACCAACATTCACTTTTGACAGAAATAGGCATACTTTGCTACTCTGCTTGTATTATAGCAAAGCAAATGCTTCGTCAGCTAATCCAAACCGCTTGGTTGCGGAGCTGTCATTTATAAAATATTAAGGTGTTATCATTAACACATTAAATCATATGAGTTTTTATTTATTAAATGATCTGTAATAGTTCTCACTATTTTTCTTTAGAAATTTAAACAGCTTAACTAAAATTTACATTTAATGTGTCATTAGAGTATTACACATTAAAATTGATAATCCTGCATTGATGTTACTTCTATATTTACTTCTTTTAAGACGAAAGAGTTTCTTTGTTTTATTGCAATAATAAATTGGTTAGCCATATTCTCTATAGTTTTCTTGGAGTTTTTTTTTATTTGAGAGCTAGTCCAGTAGCTCATTCTGGCACCCACGAGTTTTTGGGTGATAGTTGGAAGCTAACTGGTGATCTCATTTTAGACAAAAAGTACTCCTAGGTCTTCGCGAATGGTCTAGTTAGTAACATACTAAGGTGTGTTGATTATTAAACGTAATATTTAAGACCAAAACTGCTAAATAATGCTGATATTAGATTTTTTATCCCTATAGTTGGAGATTATATGTCCATAGAGGCTTTAATATGATTTTATATAGAAACAGTTTGTTATATGCTAATAATGATCTTCTACTAAGCAACAGCTGCCTCAATTTTATGTTTAATTCCTTTTTTTTTGTATGCGTTTTCTGATCCAGATGAAATCCTAAATATTTCACTGGGATGGGAGTACCATCAGTATTGATCCGCAGACAAATTGTGGTTTTCGTGGTGAAACTAACTTGGGCGGATTTGGTTCTGTTGACGTTAATTTGCCATAGATTTAACCATCACTAAGAAAATTTGAATTTGCTCGCTCTATTTATCTTTTCATGAACGAATAAAATGGCAGTATCGTCAACAAGGGGGATAATTAGCATACTGTCTGCTTCTGGTATGTCAGATGTAAATAATAGATTCCAACACACTGCCCTGCGGGATGCCTTAATAGAATAATACTCGAAAAGTGTGTTCATCTATTTCACTAAATAATTACGGTCAAATAGGTAAAATTGTAGGATTAACTAATGTGTTTGGGGCTAGTTGTACAATAGTCCTTTATGCCACATCTTATCAAATAGTTATAATGCATCGAAGAATGCTTTCGTGCAATATTTCTTCTTTTCTAAGCTTTTAGTGGTGCTATTGGCAATTCTATTTATTTGATAAATTTTATTAATTCGATGTTTTACATTATTGTCGAAAGTTCTACGTCTTTTCTTGTTCTTTTTAATAACAATTTTTGGAATATTTTACTTAATATGAAGAGCAAACAAATCGTTTTGTTTAAGTAGTTTAACAGATATTAATACCATCAAAATATGAGCATACTTCCAAAGAATAGGGTTGTGTCAATGTTCAGCATATTATTAAATATTTTAACGATTAATAAAGTATTACGGCTTTTTTAGACAGCACCCTCAATATTTTGTTCATTATTAAATCATGTCCTGAAGCTTTTACTTTAGTTAGAAAGAAATATTTTATATGGGGGGATATCTGACATTCTAAATTTAGAAATGTTTCAGTTCTTCTATCCTCATAGTTTGGTATGGACTGAAGGGTTTAAAAACCCTTTTTTGTTTTAGAAATGTATTAGCTTTTTCTTTATTTGCCCTGGCTTACATACTATATTCGTCCCAATTGGCAAAATATGAATCTGAAGTCTTTTTAATTCTTTATATGCTCTCCAGATAGAGTTATCTTCACTTACGTTGATAATATAGTATCGAAGCGTATCACATTTACGTTCTTGGGGAGTTGTTTTGACTTCTCGGGTTAATCTGTTTTATATAGCTTTGTCAGTTACATTTCACATTTTCTTCTATCTCGTCTAAGTTCTGCTTTTTTCAGTCACTAATTTTCTTATGCATAACAAAATATTACTTTTGAATAAATTTTCATCTGAACTAAGTGTAGACTTCCACATAGTTTCCTGAATAAAATTGGTTAGATACTGAATTATTATATCAAGATTCAATTTGCAATTGTAAGCTTACGTCACCTTCAATAAAGTTTTGAAATTAATCTCGGTTTGTGCTCTTGTTTGTTAAAGTATATCATACTTCTTTCTTAATTATATAGCTGGTTAGTGTCATTATAATTGGCAAACAATTAGATAACCTTTGATTTGATTCTACTCCATGAGTTATGAAGAAGCTCAATATATCTGAAGCTTTGTCTAAATCTCTTGACCAATACATTATTGGTGATCATAGTTTTTGCGTTTTATAGTGGTGAGTCTTAAACTTTAATTCGTGTGTTCAAAATTCCAGTTGAAATCCTAAGGACTAGAATAACGTACGATACCTGATAGTACAACTGACCAAGGCAGGGTATTTACGAGGGTGAATCAAATATAAACGAGACTTATTTTTTAAAAAATATTTTATTTGAACTTGAAACTTGAAACAAAACAATATCAGATTATTTTTCTACATAATCTCCTGATTTAGAAACACATTTTTCCCAGCGTGTAGCTAATTTAGAAATGCCTTCATCGTAGAATGAAGTTGGTCGTGTTTCCAGCCAGTTGCGCACATAGACCTCAACCTCCTCATCGCTATCGAATCTATGCCCTCCCATGGCTTCCTTGAAAGGATCGAATAGATGATAGTCGCAGGGCGATAGGTCAGGGTTGTAGGGAGGGTGTTCAACTGTCTCCCAGCCCAATTTTTCTGCTCAGTTGCGCAAACCTTATGAAACCCTAGCTCCTCTGTGATGATCGAAAAAGTGCTGCCATAAATTATTCCAGTCTCAGATGCAATCTCATCGATAGTCAGACGCATGTTACCCTCAATAAATTGTTGAACGCGGACGATGTTTTCGTTGGTGAAGCTGGTGCGAGGTCGGCGATCATGGCTCTCATTTTCAACATTATCACTACCCTCCACGAACTTTTTGTGCCATGCGAACACTCTAGCTCGTGATAGTGTCTCTTCCTTGAACTGCGCAGTCAATCTCCTCAGGATTTCAGCCGGTTTTACACCTTCCGTGGCGAGAAATTTAATGATAATACGCTGCGCAATTGACGACGACAACTCCTGCTCAGACATTGTCACGACGGGTTAATATTGCGCGCCCGAGATCAAAAGTCTTGTTTATATTTGATTCACCCTCGTATTTACACATCTGCAGCTTGAATCTATTTGGTTTAGAACTTAACCAGTTCGTGATGAGAAATACAATTTTTAATTATATTAACTGACTTATCATGGTTGTCTTATCAGAGCGGGTGCAATTTGGTATGTAAAATACGGGTCGTTTTGTAAAATGTTTCTAAAATTAAAATAATATTAATTTTGTTAATGTTTGAAAACTCTTTTAATTTGTTTCTATGGTTTGGTTACCCGATTGTGTTCCACGTAGTTATTAACGACAAATAACAGCAAATTTAAAATCATTTGGTATTAATTCTTCCATTAGGCGAACATAGCTTGGAATTCAGCGAGAAGGGTAGTTATTTGATTTGCTAAGTTTTTTTGTAAATTCTTATAAATTTTGATATAAATTTGTGGCGTAACCATATTTGAGTATGTTTTAACAGGGACTTAGTGCTGTGCAGACTTAGTTTTGTTTTTAAAATTCCTGAAATGTACTGAGAATTTTGTATCTGACGTTTATTATGTACGTGGGGCAGCCTTTGTAATTGGCTGGACAAGTGCCTCCATATAAGGCACATAGTGTTGGATGTTTTTCAGTCGTTACTCTTTCCATATTTTACACAGTTGTTGGGTTTGGTAGAGTACGCTTTTAAATAGCCGTATCATCGGTCCTTGTGCACTGGAGAATGTTTTCTTTTATTTGGAGCCTCAACTTGTATTTTTGTACTAAGTAAGAACTGAAGGTGGTATATATTTTTATTGTTTACATTTGGTTCTAAATGCACAAAGAAAAAAATAGTGTCTCTATAATTCAACGGTGTCAAATGTTCATAATATTTCTGATTTTATGATATTCTCATTTCAGTTCACATTTTGCCTTGGATTGAATAGATTTTTTAGGGCAATGCTATATGGTCGATGAATTAATAAAAATCCGATAAATTACTTTATCTTCTAGTACATGTTTTATCAATTTTCTGTATATATTTTGAGTTAAAGGATCAGTTTTAACAGTGTTGTTGGCCAAAGCCTTGCTATAGTACTGTTTCTCTTCTGCTGCATTGACCAAACCTACAATTTACAATTATTTGTATAGTTTATTTGATTATTCCTTTTACTTTCATAAGCAGTTTATAATTATTAATATTGTCTGCTATTTTATTATCAGATGATTGATATTGCGTAGTATATGGTACGCTCGGGGTTTCTCTATTTAGATTAAATATTGGAATATGTAAAAACGTGAAAGATACATTTTGAAGTTATGAGACCCAGTAGAATTATTTTCTTGTTATTGTCGGAAGTAGATAAATTATTTTTGTCACTTAACATTTGTTGAGATTGATAATATATTTGGTGTTGCTTGTTTATCGGATTATACACATATCTGTAGGTAGCGTTAAAGCTGACTAATTGTATAGGGAGCATAATCCCTAATTTATTTGTTGAAATATGCATAAATACTTACTGCAGTTTAATATCAAAAAGTTCATTAAGGTCACCTCCATACAGATCCACTTGTCACTGTGGATTTTTTTTATTCATCAAGCTACCTTACGAATTTTTTAAGGAACTAAAGGAATCCAAAGTATTATATGTGCAACTGCGTTTTTCTTGGGGGTTTAGACTTTGTTGTGATGTTTTACAAATTAAATTTACTTTGTAAAGTCACTTTACCAATAGTAATCATAAAAATACAAGAAATACTTGATTTTTAAATTGTATATATAAATCTCTTAAGGCCAAGTTTGTTTTCTCAGAGGTATCTTTTAATTTTGAATGGATTCTTTGCTCTTCAGATGTATCTCTTAATTTATAAAAAACATTTTTTTTCTATATCATAATAAGCAATAACTAATAAATTGTTACTTAATACTTGATTCAATAATAAAAAATTATTCATTCACCAAGCAACAAGAGAATGGGTACAGAGTATGGCTTTACTTTCCAAGTCGGCCGCTACGAAAATCTTAACGCATAACATGAGCAGCATTACACCAATCCTTACAAGAATCTTTCACAATATTCATTCTAGCAGCACTTACAGGTCAATATTTTGATAATCTTTTCTAAAAAAATGATACATACAGTCGTAAAGTAAACTATAAGCTGTTTGCCGATTTATTTTATTTACAGACATTAAAATTTAGGAAAGTACATTTAAATAGACATACAGCAGATATTATAGTATAACAATTTGCCGATTGCAAATTTCTTTTAAATAAAAGTTTGTATATACCTGTAGATATTATTTTTATTACAAATAGCAATAATACACTTTATTTTTGGAAGTAATAAAATGCTATAAATAAAACGAGTAATTTTTTCTATTAACGTACTTGTAAAATGTACAAAATAAAAAATTTTGTATCTTATACGTAGTCGTATAATAATTTTTGAAACATAGTGTTTTGTGGTTGTAATGTTTAGAATTTGTTTATGTTACTTTATTAGTAGGTTTCCCAGCGACTGTAGATGCAAACTCACCTGCGCCATATTGCAACATTTTTCTAGTATTCTATGTACAAAAAGCATCTTTTACATTTAAATAAATTTTAATAGTGTTGTCACCCAACTGTTAAAAATGTCATAACTTATACTATTTACTACTGTGCCTTTGTTGGCATTTTTTGCTTTACGAGTTTTATAAACATAGCTTTGCTTTTAGTTTAAATAAACAAACTGACTATATTTTGAACAGAAATTAATGGGGAAACCTACAAATTGTTATTTCATTTAAAAAAACCCTTTAACTATCCGCAGATAATTGTAGTAATTGCAACGCAACGCTCGATCAACATGTGTTGCGGTTTTGTGTTAATCTAAATGGAACAGTAACAATAAAACCGCTACCAATTAAAGCCAAAGCCGCAAAAAAACAATTTTCTGTTAATAGTTACAGTCAATTTAGTTGCACCAATTGCAAATGCGTTGCTACGGGTAAACAATCGTTATGGAGCAATAAACCTTAAGGATAGCTGCAGTTTACATAAACACCTTCTGGTCTAAGAAAATGATAATAACGGAACTTGCAAAAGTAACGGTTCGCTGAATTGATCTTGCGAGCTAAACGACAACAAAATGCAAATATGTCGTTTGGAACCCATTTGAAATACAAGTAGCCCAGGAAAACGAGTAAACAAGCTCTACTTACATTAAAGTGTCAATTTGTTTCCGAGATCGTTTACGTGAAAAGCCATAGAGCATTGCCATTTATCTCACTTAACTACAAAGTGTTTTTAAGCGCTTCCAGGGTATATAAATGCTTGTTTTATTTAGGGAATGCATTATTCATGAAATAAAGGTGCATGAAACTGCAAAAATATTTATGGCCGGTACTAGATGGCTCTCATTTCCAACGTATGGCAATTCAAAGGTTCGTCGAGCCTAGAAGTAAAATGTCTTAGGGGAGGAGCGGCCGAGTCTTGTAATTAAGTGCCGCGTTTCCCGGTAACAGGCTTGGTGCAAATGTGCCGAATAAAAAGGGGCGCAAGGAGCTTAAAATTAGGGCGATTTCAATAGGTGAAATCGCAAAAACGGCGCGTGCAGCCCTCATTAGTTATTCCTCTCCCTTCGAAGTTAAACCGAAGTTAGGATTTTGCTTGCTGAAACAGGCGCATTATCCCCAGAAAGGGAAACTTAAAAGTTGCTACCTTTTTACAAATTCGCAGCAGAGATTATGACCGAAGGCTAGCTTAGGTTTTCGTGTTCTCGTGAAAGGTGCTACTTTGGCTTCTAAAAGGCTTTTAGTGTAGGAGCCGCCTATCTTTTAGCCGCTACAAATATCGAGACGATTCGATCTGTCAAAGTGTGCACGTACGAGGGACCTGCAACATGTAAAACTTATAGGACACTAAACCTGCTACCAAAACTCATATAAAATGCAATAAAATTAAATAAAAGCGTCCACTGCAATTATTCACTGAAAAATTTGTCTACTTGTTACTGTAGTAAAGATAGCGTACTGGTTTATAATTATTTACCTTGTATATCCACACAAAAATACAATGAATACACAGTATTATTTTAGAATAAAGCAAAAACTCTTATCGTTTTCTAAATAATTAGCTTTGACTCTAAATAAATTATTAAAACAATCGACCTGATTGACTAGTTATAATCATTTCATCGAACGTAGTTCTCTGTTATAATAAGATGATGTGAGATGGTCATGGTTTATTTATTCTATTTTGTTCAGAGGTTATACAAGCAAAATAATCAGAAAATTCTGCACTACTATGTGTAATCCTATACTCAAACAATAGCATGCTCAATGAAACTTTTTTTAAAAAAATTTAAGTATGTTTTTAGAAAATGTTTAATTTTGTATTTATTGAAAATCTAAACTATAACGTCTGCCTGTGCTTTACGATATTGTATCAAAACTTATCTTAAACTTTAAATACAATTAAAATAGAGTTGACTCTATGTAAATGTGATGTTTACGCTGTTAAAATGACAGTAATTTTCAATCTATGACTGGAATAAGACAGTTACCACTTTTAATCTATTAAACGCTGCTCTAGACTTCCAAAAATGCAATTAAGTTGTTGATTAGTCTTAAAAGCGAGTGGTTATGCTTGATCTTCCTCGAAGCAAATAAGACAATTTGTTAAATAGAAATATTAATATACAAATTAAAACCATTATTGAGAATTTCTAAATTGTGCATCAGCAGAAAATGCAAAATAATGATACAAATATATATTATTTAAATCAACAATTTCCATGCAAATAACAACAACAAACATATGTAATCCAACAAATAGTTCCATTTACACAAAAGAGAACTTGTATGTCTGCATCACAAAACCAAACTTATATGTCAGCTTTTCGAAACCATCAACACGTATCTACATGTGTGCTAACAATTAGTCAAAATCAAACTCCAAACCGTCAAGAAACAAAAACTAGTGAGCCGATGACTATCAGCTAAAGTGAGAAAGAGGTAAGAGAAAGCCCTCACAAATCTAGAAAACTCAAGCGCTAATTCAAGATCATACTAAACAACAAGAAATCTAGAACACTACAAATAAACCTAAAAATTCGACAGAGATCAGCTAATAGGTCGTAAATTAAAACTATCAACAAAAAATAAAATACTAGCATGTAAGTGTATAATAAAGCCTATCTGGACTTACAGTGTCCAACTGTAAGGTTGTAGCAAAGAAACAAACACAAAAATAATACAAATAGTCCAATTGAAGACAATTAGAATGACATTCAATGTACCATAGTACGTCAATAACAAAATTCTGCATGATGACTTTAATATACCATTTGTTGAAGAAGAAATCAGCGGACTAACAGGGAACTACTTGGAACCCCCTGGATATCCCATTGAAGAAGCAAAACAATTTTATATTCAGCCTGAAATCAGAAGAAAGTTAAAAACCAGTAGCCTATCGATCAGTAAACAGTTATTTTATTAGTTAGAAAAGTTATCACTGGATAATTTCTGATATCACACTATCCCAATTTTTAACCAAATTTCAAGCAATAAAACTCGTAAACTAGAAATAGCCAAAAAGCAATTTGAAACGTCCATAAGCTTACACATTGTCGCCTAGAAATCAGACTATTTTTCAAAGAATTGACATTTTGTTGATCTCAAAAACACTTCTCCTAGACAGCAGTTACTTAAACATCCATAGATATAAAACATATACAAACCACCTCGATGGCACAACTCATGCTGGTGCTGCAATAATCATTAATATTAATATGTTGCCAATTCGTCCCTGAGTTAACCGAAAATTTTGTATAGAGGTCTATTTTAACTTTTAGACTTTTTGCTTGATCATAGCTGGCAATCTTTTAAGATGGTGTTAACATTTGGTTTTCTAGTGACTTTCCATTTCGTTCTTAGTTATTGCTTGTAAATCTTTTTCACAGGTATGATGTAGCTGTCCACCTTCCTTTTTACAATTTCTAGACAAAATTTTTAACTTCTCCAGTTGTTCAAGAGTTTTAGGCAAGAATTTTGAGATACTTTTTCTAAACATCTATGTATCAAGTTCTAAAGATGAAAGTTAAATACCATTTTTTAATAATATTTTCTCAGAGGAAAATGGTTTAAACTCAAAACGAATTTATCATTGACCTCAATGTAATTTGACGAAATGTTTTTAGAGATACAGTAATCTAATATATCTGGTCACTTACTGGTGCTAGTAGGCCAGTGCGTTGGTTTTTTGTAAAATACACTAAAAATTTATAATTACGCATCTAAATCCTTTTAGTAGTAGTTGTATGTACTAGCACCCCATCTGGTGCCTTTAAAGAAGATTTTAGTAATTTTCTGTTCGAGGTTGCACCTTGGAGGCATGTAAATCACAACCACATAGACTCATCCTTTCCTAGTGTTAATTTTAACTGAAATCAATTTATATTCAGCTGCTTGGATTTTGAATTTCTCATAAAATGTCCTGTTTCGTGGCGACAGCACTTGCACTCCTCACTGTATTCAAAGGATGCGTAGTATAATAGCTGCGGAAACCTAGTAGTTTCAGAAAATATTTTGTATTGTGTCTCAAATAAATTGCCAAACACTTACTTGCACATGTCAGTGTTCAACGTATTCCCCCTCCAGAGTCAACATATTTTTTCCAACTTTGTGGAAGCATCCTGACACTCTTTTCAAAAACTGCTTTTGGTTTCCGGTGTATCCACTCCCCTAACAGTTTGGACAACGGCGTCGTTGTCCGCAAGTTGCCTTGAAAGTTTAGCAGAAGGTTCTATTTTAATTTCGGGAACCGTACATTGTCTTGAAGGAAGGATGCCCGCTTTCTACCTATCTTCCGCTTGGATTGGATCTTTTCCTTTACGTCTGTTGCCAGAAGATCTGAGTAATAAGCTGCATTTCCTGTTTTGGCATCCGTCAGCAATTGTACATGGATAACCTCTGCCAGTCCCAGAAGGACGTTGCCATCACTTTTCCTACCGAACGGCTCCTCCGCGCTCTCTTAGGTATATGACAACTAATATGCCGCCACTCGCGTGATGACTGTTGGGACTTGGGAATGAAATAGTGCACCCACATTACGGCGGTGGTCACTATAGACTTTAAAAATGCATCATATTAGTCATTAAACTGTTAAAGGAAACGACTAGCAGCTTGTATGTGCACCATTTTGTTCACATCCGTCAAAGTGGATGGTATCCACGATGTTTTCTAAACCACCAACATTGATGGTTAGCATTTCTTCAAGTTCCTTGATAGTACTGCGTCTATTTTCACGAATAAGCGCATCTGCACGATCAATGTTTGGCTCGATAACAGATGTTCGTAGCCGACAACCATAAAGCACTTACACTACTCAAACACACGGGTTCATGACAGACACTCTTCCCGACATTTTTGTTGTAGTTTAGTATCAGCTCCGGTTATATTTGAACCACCTTGTATAAAGAAACAGACAGTAACTCAATATTTTAGTTAAGAAGAAGATACCTGTGTGTTTCACTTATTTTATATTTTATTAAATCACTCTGCTGGATTGCAAGTTGATAATTTTTACGAAATTGACATTCTTACTTTAAATATCAAATATCATATTACATTGTTTTGCTTCTTGTGCATTTTCCTCCTTACTGTATTGAGCAATAAAAACTTCATTTAAAAGAAAAAATATTATTACGTTAGAATCAACATCGAGGGATAGTTAGCATCAATTTCAGCGAATGAAAGCTCAGAGATTCCTTTTAGTGACAACTTTTCTTTCTAGCTTAGACAACTTCCCGCATTCCGAGAGTTAGCTTCAGTTGCAGATAGCTGACTAGTCAAAAAGTTTGTGGCTGCGAAACGTGGCTCTATTGATTGACGTACTGAAGTTGTTATGCTAGGCTAAATTACTAGTGTGCTTCGCAATTAAGTGTTGTGAGGATTCCTTCTTCTCCGCATGGAATAAAGTTTGGAAGTCGGGCTGCATTAGTAGTCAGCATTTTATTGATTATTCATGGAGATACTACAGCGTCTGCAACACAGCCTTTAAATTCATTTACATTAATATAAATTACATGTTAATCAGGCTGCTTATGCATGTGTATAACAATTTCTATAAAAAACAAACATAACCTTATCGTTAACTATTTTAATCCTAACACATCCACTGCAGTATTTTCAATTGGTTGTAAATCGACGCCGTGCATCTGAAAGCATCCATAAATATTGAAGTAGTAGCTGCGAAAGCTCCCAAACTCATTAATAATTTATTTGATAGCTCTTTGTGTCGAAATAATCGAGCCTTTATCGTGGAAGTTTTTGTTAAGATTATAATTGCCTTTCCGATCACGTTTGTCCTGCAAAAAGCAATTTTGTATCGCAACAATTATTTAATATCTATTATATTAGCTTTATAATTTGTTATTTAAATTTATTTTTATTACTTTGAATAATAAAATCTTTACATTCATAATAAGTGAATTTAATATGATGTTACTCGAGTAGTTACACCATAGACATTATCATAGTTGTATTTTCATTATACAGAAAGTTTACATAAATACAAAAATTGTAGATAAAAAAATGTATTGACAAATGTATATTCTATGTGTATATATATATATATATATACCATCAATGACACAAAGAATGTCTAGTACATGTTCTTCTTTTCAGGCCTATTGTAAGATGTCCAGAGTACTGTAATTTTTGCAATTTTTTAACAATTTCGCATTTTATTAATGTAAATTGTGTCTTTCATGCAGTCTCACAAAAATAAACTCAAGAGCAAATGCAGAAAGATTCCTTTCTCAATAGAAGCCCCTGACGAACCCACTTACCACCCCTACAGAAATGATCAACTGCCCGATGTCTTAGACATTCTTGCTCGCAAAAACTTTAACAAACAAGCATTACAACAAGTGCTTCCCGAACTAGACTCTGACCACCTGCCAGTTATCATTTCATTTCTAATAACACCAGCAAAGTTCACCCCAGAGCCTAATTAATGGGATAGTCAATTGGGGATCCTTCGGCAAGTATCTTGACAAACAACTCAAGTACCCTAACAATCTCCAATCAACAACCCATATAGATGAAACAATTATACATATAACAAAAAGCATTACTGACAGCATCCATAAGGCTACCGAAGTGAAGGAAAATAGAAAACGCACAACCGTTAACTTACCACCTAAACACATAACTGACTTAATCAAGCGAAAGAATTCACCGAGAAGAAAATGGCAGAAAACCCGAAGTCCCATAACCAAAAACATCGTAAATAATTTATCTCACCGTATCAAAAACCAACTTGAAGAGTACCGAATTTACTCTTACCAAAAATACATCAGCAATCTTGAACCACAAGATCCAGGACTATGGAGAACAACCAAACGGATACTACGCCAACCTCACGAAATACCTCCAATTACCATGGACACTCCAATACTCAGTTCTGATGCAGAAAAAAGCAAAGCCTTTGCGGATCAACTCGAGAAAACATTCACTACTCACACCTATATGGACCCGGTTTTCAATAACATAGTGACCAATTTTATTGAAACACACCAACCTATCCCGGAACTAATCTTCAAAACAACCTCACCCAAGGAACTTGCTTTAATTATTAAAACCCTGTCAATCAAGAAATCGCCGGGCAATGACAAAATACCCAATATCGTATTGAAAAAACTCACCAAGAAAGCATCAGCGTATTTGACAACAACATTCAACGCTTGTCTACGGATAGGTTACTTCCCAAACATATGCAAACATGCAATCATTCTTATGTTCCCAAAACCGGGGAAGGATAAGAAAGATATCAGAAGCTATAGACCCATTAGTTTATTATCAACTATTTCGAAACTGCTAGAAAAAGTCATCCATTCTCGACTAAATGACGAAGTTCTTAGACTGAACGTTCTACCAGCTTATCAATTTGGCTTTAGAGAAGGTCATTCCACTTGCCATCAATTACAGCGCGTTACGGAAACAATTGAAATAGGTTACGAATCCAAACAATACACAGTAACTTTGTTTATCGACATAGCTCAAACTTTTGACCGCGTGTAGATCAACGGCCTAAAATATAAAATCTTACAACTTCAACTACCCAATTACATCAAATCCGTACTTTTCTCCTTTCTTGATAATCGCACGTACGCAGTCAAAATTCGCACATCCTTATCTGCCATAAAAAACATACGAGTAGGGGTCCCTCAGGGCAGTATCTTAGGCCCAATTCTTTTCAATATCTACATGCGGGACCTCCCTACCATCAACGCTGACCTTGCATTATATGCAGATGACACAGTCATAATAACCAAAGACGAAAGCCTAGAAGTGGCTATCTCAGAACTGCAAAAAGCCAACACTATCCTCAGTAGGTGGTTCAAGAAATGGAACCTATCCACCAATTATGACAAATGCGCCACAAAGATCTTCACATTAAGACGATTTAATAACCCATCAGAAATCACAATTAACGGACACTCCATTCAATGGAACGCCACCGACAAGCCTGTTAAATACTTAGGTATATATCTTGACACCAAGCTCATCTGGAAATACCATGTCCTCAAAAAATTAAACGAAGGACACACGAGACTAATCCGACTCTACCCACTGCTAAACCGCAAGTCCACCTTGCTTACTCAATATACCACTATCCTGTACAAATCACTGTTACGTTTCTTCAATGTTTATCTTAGACTCTGAAACGTTTTCCAAGTCCCAAGGTTTTTAGCGCCCATTCGATCTACGTCTAGTCTGTAGCTCGAGATAAGCGCGCACTAGCTCTATAAGTAAGTTATAACTAGAAGTGCAGTTGGCTAGGTTGTGAATTAAGAGTAATTAATAAATACGAAAAAAGCTAACCTGTGACCTTAGTAAACACCTTTTTAAGATAACTTAACGATTTTTGTCTTATAAACGTAATAATCTAAGAAATCTGGACTACACAAATAAAATAATGCTTAGTATGGACATAGAATTAGACATAAATTTTATATTTAATATAAAACTTAGTTTGTGTTTATCTACTGAAGGTAATACAAACTAAACTGTATAGCGCGTTTTAAAGTGCACGATAAAGTAAAGCAATAGCAAAATAACGATAAAAATAAATATAATAGCCACCATTTAGACGCAATTGAAATTCAGAAATAGTTTTATGACTAGGGTGGTTGAATTGTTTCTCAACTTGCAAAGGTAGATTCATCAAACCCAACAAAAACGTTTCTTACCCTTCAAACGTATCGAAGATAGCTTTCGCATACAAGTGAATGTGATAATTGATAATTAAAATATAGTGAGTATATACAAAAAAACAAAAGTAAATGCAAAGATAATGCAGAATAGTTTCAATAAGTACAAGATACAAATACGTGCGGTGTATTCAATTCTTAAACATAGGAGTGAAACTGCATACATGCCGTATTTTCAGCTTATTCATAGACGCAGTAGACGGTTAAAACTACAAAGCATAACCTACGCGATCCGCAGCATTTAAATGTTAAATCTGAAAATGATAAGGGTCGGAGCGGTGGGTTGTCACACAATTAATTAATGCCGCAACACGCAACAATATGACGTATTTTAGTAGCAGTTGTTCAAATTCCATTTAAATTGTAAGCTGTATCTTCTCAATAAAAAATTACTATTATATAACGAGCATTAACTATAAATTACAAAAATCGTATGCATTTTCTGCCGTATTCTCTTTAGTTGTAAAAATAAATTTATGTTTTGTCACCTACATCAACTTCAATTAAGAAGTTTCTGTTAAATTGTGTCTGATTATTAATTTACTTATTTTTAATATTCATGGTCTAAATTGCTTAATATTTTTTGGAACAATTTTATAATATTTATTTAGACCTTTATTCTTATAAAATACGTTTATAAAGATGGTTTACTTTAGAATTTCAGATAAACATAAAAGAATATTCTAAAGAAACAATCCAGAAATTTGAGAAAGAGAAAATGCAACTAATGAAAATAAAGGCACATATTTTAAAATACATTAAAAACAAAACAAACATAAAGAAGAATTCTGCAATTTCTAAAAAATCTGAAGGCGACTGCTGAAGACAATTTTAAATCACCGAAAGAAAAATAAAAAGCAGATGCAGAGGGCCTCTAGTTGTAACAGTTAAGATTCTGTATTTTGAATGAAAATTGGTGCTGGAATGAAAGTACCAAGGGGATACATTAGAGCACTGAACTCAACAATAAAGCCTTATTGAAGTTAGAAGATGGGCGCTGAATCCAGGTTGCAGTAATTAGCGTCGAAAGTCCCGCTTCACCTCCATTATGAGTTGTTAAAAACATATACAAATTAAGAAAACTTTCTCAATTTGAGAGTAGTAAAGGAAATATAATTTGAAAGCGCCGAGAAATATGTTAGCTCTTTTGGAAAAAGTACCAGTAAGGCGTCGAAAATAAAAAAAAATAGTTGACATTTTTAGTTTACACATAAAACAAGTTGGAAGCATACATGATACCTTATAAAGAGTTTTACAAAGTTTATTGTTATTCCTATGATCAGAAAACATGCAAGATAGGGTAGTACGGCGATTTTTTACAATCTTTCCACAAAGGACATAGACCTTGTAGTTCTTGGACAAGACGGCCTTAAGAAAGGAGCAAAACATCAGGAGCTTGATCTTCTTGTCAGAACTGTGAGTAACCGCAGTGGGAAAGCAGTGCGTTAAGATTCAGAGAGTTTGAGCCAAGTCGCGAAGAAAACCTGAAAGCTATTGTGAAGTAATAATCAGTATTAACACGTTAGTTAATTAACATCTCTAGAAATAATTATTGTGTGTAAATTGTAAATAACTCTTACATGACAAATAAATAATGACTCATAAACCAAGTTTGTTCCCATATATCCGAAACTATGTAGGTAGTCTGCAATACTGTATTAAGTGGCGAAGTGAAGCGGAGTCACTTACTAACTTCATGTTGTCCGTCTGTCTGTCCGTCCGTCCGCCCGTCCGAGCAAAAACTCGAGAACGGCTGGGAATTTCCAAATTCTGTTTTCACCAATCGACAGGTGACCAAAAAGGCTTGTTTGCTAGTGATTTTGAAACTGATTGGTCAAAGGTCAGCTAGACTAGAGGGTTCTCAAATTTGGGAGACTGCTTCGCCACTTCGCTATGCGTTGCAAGCTTTGCAGGTTTATTAGATTACATTAAACGACACTGTTATTTATTTGACAGCTTTAGAATAAGCATTTGAAGTCTCTCATGCGTCACTACAATTTACAAATTTCTTGTGTCAGATGTTTATTTCTGAATTTCTAATATAAGTATATGTATATGTTTAATAACGTTGGGTTACAAGAATCAAATGACAACTATTAATAATTTAGATAATCTTTTTTTGAAGGTGATCAAGTAAAATAAAATTTCAGTAGCATTTTAATTTATAGATGTTCTTTGTATATTATTTTATTTTTTACATTTAACTTCAAATACACTATATTACAACCGAAAATATAGTAATAAAATTGTAAAATGGCGCTTGCGACGTATGTTAAGCATAAATATCAAAGCTACGATTACATAAATAAATTTGTAAGTTCGCTCTAAAGACGTACAAAACAAAAACAAAACTAGCGTTGCATGTCAGTCTCGTACTGAACAAATTTACCTCAGATTATAAAATTTATCTTTTTTATACACAGAATTGCGCCGAACAAATCTAAAAACATTGAAACTCATTTCACCAACTCAAAAAATCAATTTTCCGTTTGACGACACGCTCTAATTTTACCGTTTGAATGCCTGGAACTTTTATTAATAAAGTTTGTCTTTTTAAAAAAACTTGTTTTTGAGTTCTATAATTAAATTTTTGTCAGAATCTAAAGCGCCTTTTAGGCTATTGTGTTTTATTTGCCAGAAAAAATTGTTTTAAAATGAGTTAGCTTTGTTTACAATACTTTTTAAACGCTAAATTACCGTATAACTGTGCTGCAGAAGCTTTTATTAGTGAAGTTCCTAACGTGCGATAACATGCACGCGTAAGGATGTTAATGGAAAAGTTGTACCCGCCGAAACTTCAAAACCACGCGTTGTGTTTTATCGACGTGACTCATCTGTAAAATTTCTCTTTTGTGTTTAAAAAAATAGTGGCAAGCAACTTCAGAACACTTAATTTGACCAATTAAAACTCTCTAGTTGCACTAATAAACTAAATTTTTAATTTAGGTCATTTAACGAGCAAAAGGTGGGTTGCAGCGGATTTGATGCAAAAACGGAAAGCACAAATTATAATACATTTAAACCCTGATTTAGAGCTGTTGCAACAGCAATAATGACTTCATTACAGAGTAATGGAGATCCTATTTCGCACTACATGCAATCCAATATTTATGAGCAAATGTAAATTACGATCCAACTTAAACTAAATGAAAACAATAATCTGCACTCGATAATTTTAGTAAAATGCAGTGTATTGTAATGGTATATGTTAATTTAAATGAAAATATTGTTATATATAACTTGCAACTTTTTTATTACAATTAGTCGAGCCGGATGATACATTTTAGTAAATTAAATATTTTAATTGCACACACAAGATTATAACGTAAGTTTTTTTTAATTTTCTGTTATTTTTCAAAAGATCCTTTATTGATAAAGGTTTATGGTCGCGTATGTGACTAATTCTACAGGGCTTCAATAACCTCTTGCCTCTAAATATAATACAACGGGCTTATATTCTATAAACGATAACAAATTATGCTATAAATGAACTTTTTTATTATCATACGACTTGAGATGTTACTGGAAATTTTCCAAACGTTGCTGTATCAATCCAGTGAACACAAATTTTTGAAATTTCAGTGATTGGTTTAAGATGCTGGACGTTGCCTAATATTTAATTAAATTATAAATTCAACATTTTAATCCACTACTATCACAAATTCGTTCGTTACACTTTCTCAATATTAATATTTTCCTTTTTAATGGAAAACTTATTTGAACGCTTTTTATCACAGACTAAATTCTTTTGAAACGAACAATACACTCTACAGTCTACAAATAATTTCTTCAAGTTTCACTCTCCGAATGAGGATATCATATTAGCGTTCTTTCTTGATGCAAAAGTAATGACACACTCATTGTAATTCTACTTAAAATTAGGACAAAAGCGAGTAAACCAGAAACCATCGTACTGAACTTACGAAAACATTCTAAGGTTGTGGTTTACAATAAAACAGTATTGCCAACCAATGGTCTGAGAAAAAAATACATTACTTTATATTTTACCCTTACTTATAAAACAAATGTTGTATAGTGTTTAAAATATATTAAACCAAAGAAACCAATAATAAGATTATTACTAGAAAAATTTCATTCAGAGAGAATTACAAATTTTTATTAGAGACTCGTTGGATAACTTTTAACCTAAACCGAGAATAAACCTCCACATTATTCAGGTCTTACAGCAATCAAAAATTATTTTACTATAGAATCTTAAATGTAAGTTTAATGCATCAAATTAACCTCTAATGCACAAGGTACTTTTTCTGTCTATTTCAGAAAAATTGTTAGCTAAATAGGCCTTGCCGTCTTTGTAGAAAGCGGGGGTAAGAAAATAAAACCACTCAGCCAAAAATACATGGACTCTTTATCTTCAAGGTCACTAGCCGCTAGTAAGCTTCTGAACCAAGATTAGCAAATTTCTTCTTCTTCTTCTTCATTAGCCTGTTGTCATCTAATCTTAGACATAGGCTTCCCCATTATTATACCATAAGTCTCTGTTTTGAGCTACCCTTGTCCATATTAAACCTGCCGTCATCTTCAAGTCATCCTTCCATCTAGTTTGCAGTCGGCCCACATTTCTTCTACCAGTTTATGATCTCCCTTGTTGCCTTTTTTTATTCCATCGTTTGTCGATCTGTCCATCTCTAGTTTGGAGACACTACATATCTTTTAACATTTATTAATTTTGTTTTTTCTTTAATCTTTTTTCTTTATTGTCTTTTAATTTTTCATTTTACATTCAAAATTTGTTTTTTCATGGCTCGGTGGGCTCTAGCAAGTTTTTCCATTACAGAAGTACGCATTGGTCCTATTTTTGTTTTTTCAGGATTTAATTTTGTTCTCCAAATGCTGATCGTACTTAGGAGCTGCGTCTGTCGCTTTTTAAGCTTTGATTCTATAATTTATCCCAAACAAATATATTCTTGTACTGTCTCTATGTGTTGGTTGTTAATTATGATGTCTCTGTTTCCTGACTTTCGTTTTTTCACTTTTAGTTCTTCTAACAAAGTTTGTAGAACTTCAAATAAATCTGGTATAACTACTACATCATTCGCATATGCTAGGAAGATGCTTTAGGAAGATATTCCAGTGCTCTAATGAATAACTCTGTACTCATCAAGTCCTCCTATTTCACTTCACGACCAATAAGAATATTGTTGGTGTTTTCGTGTAGCTGTATTACCATTATTATGGTTTGATTATAGATAAAATAAATAATTTGAGAATATCGATGATTTACTCTGCTATTTTTAATGCTTTTTTTATCGCCCATAGTTCTACTGAATCAAAGGCTTTCTCGTAGCCGACGTAGGCTATGTATATTTTTTTCTATAAGTATTTGGATAGCCACTAGTGCTGAATATTTTTTTGTGAATCCCGCTTGTTCAGTCGTCTGATAAAATTCTAGTTTCGCCTCCAACCTATTTATTATAATCTTAGTGAAAAGTTTTTATGTTTGAAGCAGTAGAGACATCGGTTTGTAATTGCCAAGAATTATTTTGTCTCTCTTTTTGAATATAAGAACCACTAGGAAATTACTTCAAACGTCAGACGTTTTTTCTTCGAATAGACATTTGTTATAGAATGTTTGCAGTCCCTTGATTATTGTATCACCGCCTTCTTTTATTAGTTCACCTATTACTCCTTCGTGCCCTGGGTATTTACGGGTTTTTGGTGCTCCTAATGTTGAACTTGATTTGTTCTTCATTAATTTCCGGATTTCCTCCTGAATGTACGTTTGTTATTTTCTGATTTAATTCATTTTCAACAGAATACTGTATTGTATTTTTTGTTTATATAGTTCTTCATAGTATTCCTCCGTAGTTCTTAATATCACTTCTTTATCTCTTAGTTTTCCTTCTCTATCCTTAATTGCTGTAATATTTAATCTTCTTGCTGATCTTATGTTTTTTGTATTCTTGTTCTCTTTAATTACTTTTAAATTTGTTCTTCTAATTTTTATCTTTTATCCTTTCTTATTGATTTCTTCAACGTATTATTAGTTTAGGTGTATTCTATAATATTATGTTTTTCTTGTTTCAACAGTTCTCTTCTGTTACTAAATAGTTCTTCTGTTTTTACACTCTAACTTCATTTTTGTTTCTTGGGGCTATAGCCACTATATGGGCGGGGTCTAACATGAATTTGTTTATAATGTTATTCATATCACATAATATTAATTATATGGGTGAATTTTGGAAAATAATTTCCATCTTGTAGTGTTTTTGACTAATAGAAATGTACTCTATAGGTCATGCTAATTATTATGACATATAGAACATGCAGATATGCAACATTCAATGCTACACCTTTAATTTGATCTAAAGTCATAATATTTTTAAAGCGATTTTAGAATATTTTTCATGAAAATTTTTATCTCTGGTGCTTAGTTCAGGTTTGGGATAATTTTAATGATACCAGGTAGATCAGGCTGCTGGTATTCAATTCAATATTATGTTTGTCATCTTTTGATTGTCAGCCCTCGTGACGTACCCAAGCCATTTCACTCTGTTGTTTTATTTTTCTAACAATATCTCACGGTTCATTCTTATTCTGTACTCTTTATTGTACTCATGATTCTTAATTTTTTTCTTTCTTTGTCATTGTCATAACTTCCGCTCTATACATTGTTTTTGACCTTATTAACGTGCTGTAAATTCTTATTTTGTTTTTTTTTTAATAAGTTTACTTATTTACTTGGAAATAATTTCTTATTGGCAATAAGCCTATTACTATTTTGCCTCTTATATCAATTTTCCGATCTCCATCGCCAGATTTTATAATTCCCAGATATTTAAACTTATCGATTTTTTGATATTCTTGATTTTTTCATATTTTCATAATTTTTGTTTTATCCTTATTTATTCTCAATCCAATTTTTTGTTTCTCTAAAAGTTGTCCTCCCCCTGTTCTTAGTGTGCTGGTGTGGCGGCCTTTTCGCCCTTGAACCGCTTTATATCGCGGCGCATGCTGGCGGCTGTGATGTCTGCTGCTACGTTTTGCCATCGCACACAAAACGGCATATGGGCTTTTGCTCAGCCCACAAGTATGCATACGCCGTCGGCGGCACCTTTTGATATGAAAGGTGCTGTCGAATGAAAATTTTCCCGCAAAGACCTACCGCCAAGCCAGGCGCGAAGTCCCGCATACATTCGCAATCCGCAGCGCGGCCAGTTCGGTCGTGTCTTATCAACCCGCATACATTCGCAATCCGCAGCGCGGCCAATTCGGTCGTGTCTTAACACCCCGCACATAAGCATTCCGCAGCGCGGCCAGTTCGGTCGTGTCTTATCAACCCGCAATACCCGATCCGCAGCGCGGCCAATTCGGTCGTGTTTTTAATACCCCGCAACATACAAGAAGACAGCGCAGCAAGGTGGCCACCGCGGAACATCGCCGACGAAGCCGAAGCCGATTCAGGTGAGCGATTTGGCAATACTCGTTGGTTGATATCGGTAGCCGCCCCCATCCGCTTACGCGACGGCCGTTTAAGGGACGATTTGGGCCTTATTGGTTGACGTTCCAATACGAGCCGTACTACGTATCCCACACCGCACCACGAGAGCGGCTATTTACACGCCTGCCTCTCCATGTGCCTTTATTTATTTTGAATGTTATGTACTTCACGCTTATATTGAAAAGTGTTGATAAGATTGCATACTCTTGTTTCACTGTTTTGTCTGTTTTGAATTCGTCTGTTTCCTCTTTCGGTGTTTTTACACTTATTTGTGTTGTTTTCTGTGTCACCTTTATCAGTTTCCTTAGCTTTGTTGGTATTCCCAATTACTTCACTGCTGATATTAGCTTCTCTCTATTAATGGAGTGGAAGGCCTGTTCGAAATTTATGAATAGCAGTTTCATTTTTATTTGTATGGCAATCTTGTACATTCCTTATTATTTGTTTTAATATATATTGTTGATTTCCTCTTTATAAAACCGTGTTGAGATAGTCCAATTATATTTCTTGTCTTTAATAAGAAGAAGCAATCCCTTATTTAGTCGGACTTTGCAGTCAGACTTTAATATCCACGTAGTTTGCCAATTAACTTCAATTAAAATGTTTAACATTTTTAATTTGATATTTTGGAACATCAGTTATAAGGTTTTATGTTCTTAAACACCTTGTAGTTTTTTATGATTTTTACGAACTAGAGTTTGTTGTAACTACTTACCACTACACAGTAACTAAGATAATAAAAAAATCTTTCAAGTAGCACAATTGGTACTAAATCACATTACAAGTCATTAATATATAAACATCAATCAGAGCAGTCGTTTAAAAATTTAGTTTACAAATCGCCAACGAGTATCGGGACGAGAATCATGTATATTAGAATCAGCTTGTCGTTAAACGTAGGAGTGAAGAGAGCTTTACCGGCACACGTTAGCCAGATTTGCTATCAAACTTTACGGTAGGTAGAGTTACGCACTTCAAAAGTTCCCGAGAGGCACTTGCAAAGAGAATTCTCCATACAAACCCTGCAGAAGTGTTCACAATCCTATATAAATAATAGATGGCTTGACAAGCTCTGTATTTTAAGAACAAACATGTACTGCAACGGAGCGGCTTTTTGCTGCTTTCATTCGTGGCTATTGATTGTGCAAAGTTGCTAGTAAGAAATAGTAATAGATACAAAAAAGATTTCTCTCTAAATTAAAACTGCTAAACAATTTTTTCAGCTCAATTATATGTATTCTAAATATATCAAAAATATTACAGTAATATTGTAACATTGTATAATTACAATTAACCTGGTGGGATTTTTGTTATACGAGCGTGAATTAAAATAGATCAAAATTTTCTTTTTATACGTCATAAAGTAAACGAATAGGGACACAACTTCTGAGCGTTGTAGATAGAAATGCTTAAGTGGAATTCCTCCGTAGCTTACAACGTCAGAGTAAGACATATTCTTGTCCGTTGCACAATGTCCGAAATTTTAGAAGATTTAAGACAGTTTGTGAACGGCCCTTAGGAAGCATAAACGATTTTTGGGGGGACAATAAACAATTATCACTGACGTCGCCAGGAGACCAGCGTAACCAAGGAGAATGTTTGCATTATTCGCCCTTAATAACCACTGATCAACGATTACTCAAATTGCTTCTAAGATAACGCAGTACTCAAGAAATCATTGCTAACAATTTTGACTTTTAAAAAGTATTTGCAATATAGGTTTGTTTTTTTTGCCGAAAATCAGAAACGGCAGTATTTCGAAGTATACAAGTGTTTATTGACAAGCTGCCAGGTCGAAGAATAGACTTGTTTGCATCAGATTGTTACCTGCCGCAAAACTTGGGTACATTATTACGTCTCGGTATTCAAACAAGCCAATATGGAATGGCACAGAAAGACTCTGTGCCTGCTAAATCTAAAACTCAGTTCTTAGCTGAAACGACTTTTGCAACTGTATTTTCTTCTACTAATGTTAAATTGTCAATTTTTAAACAAAACAGAATTTGCATATTGTCAGAAAAATCGCAAATTTTCAATCCGAGACGTTACCCTCCTTCACAATAATACTTTACCTCATATAGAAGTTCAAATTCAATAAAAAATTGGCGATTTGTTCTATAGTTTAGACTTATCCTTCTGCGATTATAATTTGTTTAGGTCACTAAAAGAACTACTTGAATAACAAAGATTTAACAACAATTTTGCCGTCGTATGCAATTGACTGATGTTAAAACCACATTATTTTACAATAACGAGATGTGTTTATTAGTCAGCAGATTAGGTTACAGTTCAGGTTTATATTTGAATCGCTGTTGTCTTATTACAGAGAATGAATATATAATTTACATATAAGGTGTACAAATACAGTAGGTATTTAAAATTAACTTTGTAATACACATGAATGGTTTAGTTATAAATAATTAGAAAATTATGAAAGTGTGTAAGACATTAATTCAAGTAGTCAATTGTGTGTAATAAATGAATGTTAGCTATATATGTTAATTAAAACATCAGTCAACTAAATTTTTTATTGTGGGGAAAGAGATAATCTTCTTCTTTATTAGACGTTTTCCATCCACTCCTGGATGTAGGCCCAAATTCTTTCAGCTGGTTCTATCCCGTGCTTGTTGATACCATTTATTTCCACCTATTTTTCTTATACCGTTGACCCATCTCATCGGTGGTCCTTTACCTCTCATTGTTTTTTTGTCTCCAGTAGGTGATGTTTGATGTCCATTTGTTGTTAGAGTCTCGAGCGATGTGACCTGTCCAGTTTAGCATATTTAGCATCACCAATAAGCTTCCGCCACTCTGAAAGCGCCTATGTGGTATTCCATCTTTTAGGAAGAAAGGGTAGGAGCTTCGACCCAGGAATCCTGCATGTAACTTAATTATAGAAGATTTCCTTCTGAAGGTGTCCGTTGCAAATATGCAAAAATAACCCCAGAATAAATAACGCGATGTATCATTTATACCAGTTAATGTAAATCCTTAACTATAGACAAGATGTATACGGCCGAGTTAAAGAAAATCTCGTTATACTATAAAGAATTTTTCACGATCACGTTGCTTAAGTAAATAAATTTTTATCGTTTTATTTCGTTTCAGAAATAAGTGAGATAATAGATGCAAATAACAAGGGCAACGTAGTTTTTATTGTTATTAAGTGGGCCATTATTTATTCCACACAAAAATAGATTAAAAAACTGAAACGCAGGCTAGCAATTTTTCTTATCTAAAAAATGGCCCGCATTTCACAGGCGCGAGCTCTGTTCTCCATGGCTCTTTATCGCAGCGTGCGTAGTTATAACATACGCAGAACGCGTCAATTTAGAGCGCGTAATTTACAAGGTTTTGTAATATGAACAAACAGTCTTAGCTGCCGGTGTTAATGTATTTTGCAAATTAATTTTCAGCTTCTACGTATGTTGTGCACGTCACTAGTTCGTTTAATAACATTGCGGGTAGTATCATTTCTTGCAATATCTATAGCATCTATACATTTGAACAGAAAGTAAAAATGACAGCTGATATGAAATGTGATGTGGCAGAGCTCTAGTGTATGTTTGGTTGCCTATTTTTAAGATCGTTTTGTATATCTTAGTTTCGTAAGGTCGCCGCATCGACTTATCCCACTGTTATCATCATAAATTTTTCCACGTTCGCACCGTGCAAAAATTCGAGGGAAGGCGAGCGAAAAATTGTCAGCTAGGACGCCAATTATACCTTATTGTGGGCAACCCCACACAAACAAACACAACATAAGAGGTCAAATTTCGCTCACTATTGCACACAGTTTCAGTTATAACAAAAGAGTCATAAGTTGGTTTCTGCAGAAAAAGCAAAGTTTAAAGACGGGGGATTTACGATCTATTCAGAAGGCATTAAGTAAATAAAATATCGCTACTAAGATCTTAGGTAAGACTTAGTTTAATTGCCATTGCCAATATCTGTCTAAATTATTACAATAAAATCCATTCGATATGTCCAAAGACATGTAACGCTAGAATGTATATGTATCATTTGCTTCCTAATAATTTTACACTGTGTATGTACCATGGGCTGTTGATTATTTGTCGTAGGACTTTGGAGTAGAACCTTTCTAATACTTCAGCAGACATATAATGCTGCAGCAGACCTCCACAGTTGTATTTTATAGCTCTAGATAAGACTTTAGTATTGCTTTATACAGGGTGTCTCACGAGGATATTCCAAAATTTCGTCGTAGATCTCCTCGCCAGTTGATGTCCTCCATCAATTCACAAATCGTATCGAAATCCCAAATTCTTATAATAAGTATTTTCCTTGAATCAGATTTGCTTCTACCATATACAAGTGACTTCAAATGACTCCAAAAGAAGGAATCCAAAGGAGATCTTAGAGCGATTTTATGGGACCATTTTTTCCAATCCATTGTCGAACAATCTTACTGTTTCAACAATCGGTAACAATTCCGTCGTAATGTACAGAGGCTTTACCTTGACAGTACCATATCTTACTTCTAATTCCTACAGAAACTTCTTCCAATAGTTGTGACAAGTTTTCTTCTAAAACTGGCGATACAATTGACTAGTTTGGTGACAGAAAATGTTTTGACAATAAAAATCAAACTAAATATCTTTGATAACCATAGTATCAGGTAAAATTATGGCTGGTCGCGAGGAAGAAGGAACTTTTTTGCTTAAAATATTTGAAAGAAGCTGTACACGAAGACTTGGAATATCCTCGTGGGACACCCTGTACAAAAGTGCTTTATTTATTGATTGTAAACTTCTTCAGATTAACTAATATTTAAGTTACCTTGTTCGTTTAGATATATTGGAAAGTAGATGGGTATTTTTGAGATGAAGGTTACATGTGTTAATTTCAATTTGTTAGTTCTGATGCTCCACGTTTTAAGCCATTTCTCGATTTCATTTATATTTTCCTGTACTATAGTTCATGCTGTTGTAGAATTTTGGTGTGACGCAATTACTGTCCTGTTAGCTGGAAAATTTGTTACTCCCACGTTTTACAGTAATGATAAATCGTCAGAAAATATCAAATACAAAATTGAACTTATAATTCCTTAAAGTATGCCTGACTTGATAGAATCTATATTCGATTTCAAGTAAATATATATATTATTCGGCGATTGTTTAATTTTATACAGCAATCCAGGGAGCAATACCTTATGAAAACAGTACCTTACTGTTCCAATATTAGAGTTTATTTAGTGTATTACACGGTTCATCTGTTTTGTATTTCTATAAATTGCCTGAAGTCTAATTATTCCTCAGAGATTAGTTGCTTTTGCTCCAGTATTGATTTGATTTTTTAGTGGAAGTTTTTTAAATGCTTTATAAATAGTTGACAGGAGGTTGATTGGCCAATATGACACTAAGTTTACAGGATCTTTACCAAGCTTTACCATTATTATATTACTTGCTATATTCCAAAAGGCTAAAATATACTTTAAAAGCTACTTTAAAGAGTACAGTTGTCTTAAAATATGTTGTTCGGAAGTTCTTTGTGTGCCTTGTCTGTAATTTGTTTAATTTCTGGTGTTTTCTGACTATTGAACTGTTTGTCTATTTTTATTTGACTACCTGTATTTTAAATTTGTTTAGCGGAAGCTCCATTTGTAAAGGAAAGTCCTGCAAATTAACTTTTCTTTATCTTCAGTAATTAGGAAATCCTTTTTTCTATATGCAAATCCTTGCGCTTTTTCTGCTTTAATTATAGCCCATTTGCCATTTTAAGTTTTATTGGCAAATTGTGTTGCCGGAGAGCACTTAACATTTTTTGTACCATTCCATAAAAAGTAATTAGTATCTTAATTAAGTAATTGTTTATGTAGATTAATGAATACTTTAAGATAACAAGTTAACAGCTAAGTTCAGTTCTTCCTTGTTTTTGCACAGAAACCACTTGTTTTGCTGTTGCATAGTGTAGATAATTTAGCTTTTCGTATCATATTCATATATGATTTCGGAGTTGCATGGATCGTGGGATAATAAGCATAAGCATAATTGTATATTTAGCTGTATAGTAGGTATGTTAGTATATTGGTATATATGACGTATCTACATTGTCTAAAGTAATATTTTTTGGTAAGCTTGGCATCTTACGCATTGTAAAATATTGCATTTTATAAAGTTATTCAGAATTTTCTTGTTATGATCCTAACTCTACGAAAAAAGAACGTTGGGATTTTAATACTTTTAACGTTATCTTTTTGTATTCTTTGTATGTTGTTGATTCTAATCATCTTGTGTTTCTTTTTTCAATTTTGTTAAAGCTTTGAAGCTTTTCTTATCATCTATTTTGTAAGTATAATCCTTTGTGCCTTTCTTTAGTAAGGCGTTCATGACTATGGGATAGTTTTCCGTCTACGTTAGTTAATTGTTAGTTAATATTTTTAAGATATGATTATTAGCAGTTAGTGTACTCTTATAAGTTTGTAATGCTTTCTATTCCACTTACAAGGCTCTTTAACTGTTTTGTCAAGTTGCGAATTTGATTCGCTCTCCATCTCGTCTTCAGATGATTTTTCTTAAGAATTTCTTGCACTTATTCCATTATTTTTCAATTACTTTGATAAAATTGTTTGACTTTTTTCCCTGTTCTTTGCATCTGGTTTTACATTAAACTATTTTCCAATCTACTTTAGTTTGCGTTAATTTATAAACAGCTAAGGTATCGTAAAATGGTTTATGATGTTCCGAGATGATAATGTTAAAAAAAATGCTTATGGGTGTAAGGTTATTTATTGTGTTAATTGACGATTTGTTAAACTGGTACTAGGTTTGAGGTTTTTGATATAAATAATGTGAACTGCCAAAAATCTGACCAGCATTGTTGAGGAATGGAGGTTATAAAAACATTTTAGCGCTCGGCACATAGACGTCTAATTATTTTATTTAATTTTTTATACGATAGGAGTCCGCGAAGTATGCGATTAAAAACATACGGCGACATAAATCATTTTATCGTTTGCACTTGCACTTACCTTCGCAGCATAAAATCGTGGATGTTTAAGCTTTAACGTTTAAATAGATGTTTTAAAACAGTGGTTTTCAAACTTTTAACAAGAAGAAGGCCAATGGTTCCAACTTTACTTTCCACATACTAAACAGTGACACGTTCGCTGAGTAGAGGCCTTTCATGGATATCTAATAAATTGTTATCCTCTCAATAATAACAATTTTGTTTATTAACGTATCCCAATAAGAGTTTTGTCAGTGAAGAAGACAATTGCGTCATGTGGTATGTTTTCTAAGATATTTCCACATATTTCCAAACGACTTTGGTAGTTATGTTTAGAAAGTTCATATACAACGACTATTTCATGTAGATGGAAACGAATGTTTTGATACAAACTTCGTCGTACAGTAAGACTAGACAAATGAATAGCAACGGCGTGTTTGCACCGATGTCTTTCGGTGTATGCGCACTCTAAAATTGTTCCCTTCTTTTTTCACTACAAAACAAATACTTTTAAAATCTTCTACCCGCAACAAAACTTTTAATCGAAAACACAAGTACAAAGTGCTTCGAATAGGCACGTGCCATACATGCGTTATTGGAAATACATACAAAACAGTTTCCACATTCTTTACCTGTCTAATACTCGACCTTTGCCAAACTTTTGTTTTCTGTACTGTATTCCCTTCTTTTTCCCATATCTTATTGAGGGATAAAGAAGCTAAGGACGTTCCGAAAGCTGAATAGTACCAGTTTTCTCCAATTGTTCTTGTACTGAGTTATATATTTGGCTTGTCCCCCATGGTAGGTCCTGTAGCTGCAGGTCTTTTAAAACATTAGTTTTCCTATCTTATGCTTTCCTTATGTGTTAAAGTTTAAAGCCTGTTTTGTAACATTGCTGTTTGATTTTCTTATTGTATGGTATATACATCTTTTTTTTTAAATTGCGATTTCAATCCTTTCATCGTTTGAGACTTTCCATAGCTGATAATTTTGTTATTCTTTCTGGTCAAAACACTAAGATATTTATTTCTAAATGTTTGTAATTTTTTAACGTTTTGTCTATTGATCCATGTTTGTCCTAATATTTTTTGAAATTCATGTTTTCTTTATTATGGTGAATGCTGCTCTTGCTAAAGCTATTCTTCTGGTAATATCTTTCAGGGTGCCTCCGCTGATGTCTATCATAGTGCCTAAGTAGCAGAGTTTGGCAACTTTTTCTATGTTAAATTTTCCTAGTGTGATAGCTGTTCTTTCTTTGTTCGTTGTTGTCAACATGTTTGTCTTTCTCTTATTTATTTTTCGGGCAACCTTTTCTGCTTCAGAGTTTAGTTTATCAATTTTTTTCATTAGTTTTTTATTAAGTGTTAATTCCATTTTGTTAAACGTGCCTCAATTTATTTCAGACTTTTTCGCTTTTACATTTGTTTTGGTTTAGTCTATAATAATAAAAAAAGGCTGCCTTGGCTGAATTTATGCATATTTTTTGATAACTTCTTATAGTGTTCGATTTTTGCGGAGAAGTTAACATGCAATAATTTAATTATTCTTATGTATTTGTCAGGTAGCCCATATCACTTTAGTATCAATCACATAATGTCTCTTGAGACTAAGTCAACAACTTTTTTCGCAACTCCTGTTTCATTGTTTTCTCTAATATATCTTAAGTGTACAAATGTGGTCAATATATGATCGCCTCTCTCTGCATCCTACTTAATTCTATCTAAGTTTTGTTATTATTTCAGTTATTATTTTACTTGCTATGAAATTTTCACATTGGGCGAGATTATCTTTTTGTGGTATTTTTATTAATATTTCTTGTAACCAATCATCTGGTTGTTCTTATCGGACCACAATGTGTTTATTAAAATATGCTTTATTTTAATTGTATTTTCTTTGACTACTTTTAACAAGTCTATGGGGATTTAATCTATACCTGGTACTTTTCCGGTTTTCATTTTATTGGCTGCATGTTCATTTTTATTTGTCAAATTCTTTACAATGTTCTTAAGGCATTAGGTCGTTTAACGCTTCTCTTTACAGCTACATTGTGAGCCATCATGGTCACTACAACAACTCCATAAATACTAAATACATATATCGTACCCGACATCTAATACTGAAATCTTACATTATGTTCTCTTCCAGTTTTATTGTGCTGCAATTAATAATTGGTCAAACCTGAACCACTCTTGTAACTTTGTGTGAAGCGGAGATACTTCAAATATTTCTAAATTTAGTGAATTTCAATCAAAAAGTTGAAAATTCCCATGTTTTCCTGTTAAATCACAGCTAACTAAAATATTAAGTTAACAAGCATTATAAGCGGCCTACTACTACAGAAGTTGGTAAGTATAAGCAATTAAATTCTTTTAAAAATAAAAACTTTAAAAATACATATCTTGCAAAGGTTAACGCTTAATAAAATTACAAAAAAACGAAGGAGAGCTAAGTTACAACTAAGTAAATTAATTAAGCCGTAAATCACGAAACAAAAGGATAAGCTTGGAACACAATTGTGCAACGTTTCAAATTAGCCAAAAAGTTAGAAGCCCATTTGGAGAACGCATATATTCAGGCGCAAACGACGCGGGCTAATTATAGACGAATGGCGGAACGAGCTGATTAATTACTTCTTATCTCTGCTTTATCTCGCCCAACCTACAAATTTCTGTCACCGTGATCGTCACCGCCAGCTTAACACCCCCCTTGCCGAACATTCGAGGGCTTTAGTATGAAATCTATTTACCAGATTAAACCTTGGGTTACACCGCCCGGCGATAAGCTAAATAGCAGCTGTCTTTTGACGACTTTATTTAATTTTTAAGGGCATGCAATTAAGCAATTATATTACACATTGAACTCAAAGATCCTTTTGGTGCTATATACTAGATTTTTTGAACATCTTTTACACTATTTGATAAAGATGAATTATTTCTTTAACTATTATGTATTTTTTTAAATAAATTCCAAAATTTATAACAACTAGCCACCTACAAATAAAAAACAATTAAAAATTTAATTAAAAATAAAATTTAAAGCATTTGCGATGACATTAGAGGCCAAATAATAAGCATGAATTTACAAGGTTCATCCGTAAAGTATAAAAAATGGTTTTATTTTCCTAAGCAGAAGAGTATGAGGGGCGGAGTCTTCGACCCTAACAATTGGTAGGAGATATTAGATAAACGATGCGTCTCAGCTCAGTGGCCTTTGAGACTTTAAGTAAACAGCTGTTTAAGCATCGCGTCACGAGTCAAAATGCAGCGCAGTGACATTCCGCAATTGAGATGCTTGTTATAATACAGAAAACCTACAGAAGGAAATGCTTAATCGAAAGCACAAGTATTTAAATAACACAAAACGTTTAGAAAAATAAGAAAGGATGTCGATGATGAGCAATGCCCTGGCACTCATTAATGTCTCACACTTTTAAGCTTTTAAGCTCGATACATGGGTGTCAGATTTTTTGACGGACAATTAGTTGGACTATTTTTCTGCTCAAACATTATGAGAATAAGCTATTTTGATCAAGGAAATGAAAAATTCAAAACCTGTGATAAAAGCTCGCTGACATCAAATAAAGGTGTTGCTGTTTAATGAAATTGCAGTTTAATTAAACAAAGTATTGTGAACAAAACCAAACTTAATGTAAAAAATTACAAGAAACGTTTGATTTTACTAAAACTATTATGTTGGCTTTTGTTAGGCGTCGAAGGACTATTATATATATGTGTGTATATATATATATATATATATATATATATATATATATATATATAATAAATTCTGAACGAAGTTTAAACAACTTCCATCACCACGACGACGAACAGAACAAACGCACTTTTGTTTTTAAGAATTCCTGGACATTGTTACTTGTGGTTGAAAATGAAAAATCGTTGCATCTTTATTTCCAATAAAAGTATCTTTCAATGCGCAAAATCTGCATGCACTTCTGCAATTGCATATGAATTGGAAGAAGTTTTCCAAAATCTTTGGCTGCTTAAGAAAAGTGCTGCAAGGAGGATTGTTTATAATGTAATCGAAACATACAAGAACACTGAAATTGTGGATGACCATAAACGTAGCAGCAACAAGTAAGCAGGAGCCACAAGATATTAAATTATCAGGAATAAAGAATCCGTTGAAATTTGCGTGGTAGTCAAAAAATTCTAAAGTGGCGGTCAAAAAGGTCCTCAAGGAAACCTTGTACTAAAGACTTTAAAACGCGGTACATGCCACTTCCTAAGCCTACAAAAAACAGAAATCGGGTGACAAAATACTAAGAATTCCCTTGGGAAGACACGCATGGGAAGGCTTAAAGAACATCTTTTTTTATGACAAAAAATCTTTACGTTAGAAGTATAATTTAACCGTTAGAATTTAAGAATGAATGCAGGCGTAAAGAAATACTAAAAAATTTGAAGTCAAACAGATTGCCACAAACTACATCAATATCTTAGAAATTGCTGTTAATCATCTTTGAATAGGTCTGCAAAGTCAGATCTGAACCCCTTGGAGTATATTACATGGCGTAAATATAAGTTGAAGGTGTGTGTGGCTTTTCATGCAAATATTTGTTTTAAAGAAGCACCTTGAGAAAGAATGGCATAATTTTCCGATGGAAACCATTTTTGTCGCAATAGAAGAGCGACTCCACATACAGGCTTGTATACAAGAAAAACGAGAAAATTTTGAGGAGCGGCTGTGTCGTACATAAAATATAGGGGTAAAAGAATGCATTTGCTCAGTTTACAATTTTTTTGTTTAATACAAGATATACTATCACATATTTATTCGCGCACCAACGATATGGACTATATAATACATTAATACAACTTTTTATTGACATCTAATCGCTTGTGCATCTATGATGTTTAAATATCTCTTTCTCTATTACAATAAGTAAATACGCCAAGGAAAAGCTACTATAGTATAATTCTATTTATTAAAAAGTATAATAATGTTTAAATTTTAGTGTAGCTAACTATTAAATTTATTATTAAATGCCTAAAATCAATTACTACATACATACTTCAGAAAGACACTTTTTTAGTCATCATTTATCATCTGCTTTCTTTAATTACTAGAGACTTCTGAAGAAAACATAATATCACAATATTAAAAGTTTAATAAACTTAGTATGCGAAAATAATATATTACGCATATTTTTATAACTTAACAAACTTGACATACAAATAATTTTTTATGTACTACATATTTGATTAGTTTTAACTATGTAAACAAATTTTCGGAAATGATTTCAGAATAAAAAAGTTTATATAATACGCTTAAAATGCATAATAAATGACACTACTATACAATCTTTTCAGGTAATAGATAAATGACTCGCCAGCGTGGTGTATGCCAAACGACTAGACTAAGTATCCTACATAAGAACCGCTATCTTCTCTATCACTAATAATATGAGATTATCATGAATACATTTTCTGGTTTTCACGATGGTTTTTACAAGCCACTATAATCATGAAATTTTTGTTATCAATTTTCTTTACAGATAAAACAACCTTTGATGCGGGCGGTATCATCAATCTACACTACAATGACCTCTAGGCTAAATAAAATATTCATGGAGCAGTTAAAGCCCATTATCAGCATTAATATTTGCTTATTGATTATTTGATTATTGGTAACCACTTAGTTGGATTGCCTTAATGGCCCAGTGTATTTGTAGTTGTTGTAAGACATTGTAACTTTATTACTTGAAGATGTGTCGTTGTACAACAACTGATGTAGCTGATGGGATGATGGACCTCCAGCTCACTTCAGTGTTAATATTTTCCAATGTCTTATTAACAACTTCCACAATAGATAGATCGGAAGAAATCGTCCTAGTGCATAGCTCATTCAGTCAACAATTTAAACATTCTTGACTTTTTCTTGTAGTTTCTGATACGCACACGGTGCGGAGCAATAAGGGACTTCCGCCAGCAGAATAGTACGTGAGGCAATTGAAATAGAAAAACGCCCACAGTGCCTCAACACAAGAGATGACAGCCAGCGTTTGCCTGTCATGTGGAAGTCCATTATTGCTCCGCACCGTCAATTACGCAACACCCTTAATCCTACAAACTTTCCCCAACCCAACGCATCTCCCGCCAAACAAACTTTCCAGCCCTATAAAAGATCAAGCAGGTCACACGAAAGCTCGGTCTTATTCAAAGACTCATAGTTCTCCTTGGGGAGTAGGCAGATTGAGACCCCGAGTGAAGAGCTAACCTCTTGAAAATGGCATCAAAGTCGATGCCGAAACGTCGAGAATTTTCTCAAAATAGACGCGGTTCATCCCGTGAACTAAGTTGTTTAAACATAGTTAACCGTGGAAATATATATATATATATATATATATATATATATATATATATATATATATATATATATATATATATATATATATATATATATATATATATATATATATATATATATATATATAAAAAAAAGGAAGAGAGAGAGAGAGAGAGAGAGAGAGAGAGAGAGAGAGAGAGAGAGAGAGAGAGAGAGAGAGAGAGAGAGATAGAAAGAGAGAGAGAGAGAGAGAGAGAGAGAGAGAGAGAGAGAGAGAGAGAGAGAGAGAGAGAGAGAGAGAGAGAGAGAGAGAGAGAGAGAGAGAGAGAGAGAGAGAGAGAGAGAGAAAGGGGGAAAAAGGGGGAAAGAGGGAAAGAGAGAAGGAGAGAGGGGGGGGGGGGGGGGGTTTCCGCGGTTAATGTTTAAACAACAGTTCACCGGATGAACCCGTCTATTTGAGAAAATTCTCGACGTTTCGGCATCGACTTTGATGCCATTTTCAAAAGGTTAGCTCTTCACTCGGGGTCTCAATCTGCCTACTCCCCAAGGAGAGCTATGAGTCTTTGAATAAGACCGAGCTTTCGTGTGACCTGCTTGATCTTTTATAGGGCTGGAAGTGAAAGTTTGTTTGGCGGGAGATGCGTTGTGTTGGGGAAAGTTTGTAGGATTAAGGGCGTTGCGTAATTGACGGTGCGGAGCAATAAGGAACTTCCACATGACAGGCAAACGCTGGCTGTCATCTCTTGTGTTGAGGCACTGTGGGCGTTTTTCTATTTCAATTGCCTCACGTACTATTCTGCTGGCGGAAGTCCCTTATTGCTCCGCACCGTGTGCGTATCAGAAACTACAAGAAAAAGTCAAGAATGTTTAAATTGTTGACTGAATGAGCCATGCACTAGGACGATTTCTTCCGATCTATCTATTGTGGAAGTTGTTAATAAGACATTGGAAAATATTAACACTGAAGTGAGCTGGAGGTCCATCATGCCATCAGCTACATCAGTTGTTGTACAACGACACATCTTCAAGCAATAAAGTTATAATGTCTTGCAACAACTACAAATACACTGGGCCATTAAGGCAATCCAACTAAGTGGTTACCAATAATCAAATAATCAGTAAGCAAATATTAATGCTGATAATGGGCTTTAACTGCTCCATGAATATTTTATTTAGCCTAGAGGTCATTGTAGTGTAGATTGATGATACCGCCCGCATCAAAGGTTGTTTTATCTGTAAAGAAAATTGATAACAAAAATTTCATGATTATAGTGGCTTGTAAAAACCATCGTCAAAACCAGAAAATATATTATGATAATCTCATTTTATTAGTGATAGAGAAGATAATGGTTCTTATGTAGGATACTTAGTCTAGTCGTTTGGCATACACCAAGCTGGCGAGTCATTTATCTATTACCTGAAAAGATTGTATAGTAGTGTCATTTATTATGCATTTTAAGCGTATTATAGAAACTTTTTTATTCTGAAATCATTTCCGAAAATTTGTTTACATAGTTAAAACTAACCAAATATGTAGTACATAAAAAATTATTTGTATGTCAAGTTTGTTAAGTTATAAAAATATGCGTAATATGTTATTTTCGCATACTTGGAAGTTTATTAAACTTTTTAATATTGTGATATTATGTTTTCTTCAGAAGTCTCTAGTAATTAAAGAAAGCAGATGATAAATGATGACTAAAAAGAGTGTCTTTCTGAAGTATGTATGTAGTAATTGATTTTAGGCATTTAATAATAAATTTAATAGTTAGCTACACTAAAATTTAAACATTATTATACTTTTTAATAAATAGAATTATACTATAGTAGCTTTTCCTTGGCGTATTTACTTATTGTAATAGAGAAAGAGATATTTAAACATCATAGATGCACAAGCGATTAGATGTCAATAAAAAGTTGTATTAATGTGTTATATAGTCCATATCGTTGGTGCGCGAATAAATATGGGATAGTATATCTTGTATTAAACAAAAAAATTGTAAACTGAGCAAATGCATTCTTTTATCCCTATATTTTATTTACGACACAGCCGCTCCTCAAAATTTTCTCGTTTTTCTTGTATACAAGCCTGTATGTGGAGTCGCTCTTCTGTTGCGACAAAAATGGTTTCCATCGGAAAATTATGCCATTCTTTCTCAAGGTGCTTCTTTAAAACAAATATTTGCATGAAAAGCCACACACACCTTCAACTTATATTTACGCCATGTAATATACTCCAAGGGGTTCAGATCTGACTTTGCAGACCTATTCAAAGATGATTAACAGCAATTTCTAAGATATTGATGTAGTTTGTGGCAATCTGTTTGACTTCAAATTTTTTAGTATTTCTTTACGCCTGCATTCATTCTTACATTCTAACGGTTAAATTTTTCTTCTACCGTAAAGATTTTTTGTCAGAAAATAAGATGTTCTTTAAGCCTTCCCATGCGTGTCTTCCCCAGGGAATTCTTAGTATTTTGTCACCCGATTTCTGTTTTTTTGTAGGCTTAGGAAGTGGCATGTACCGCGTTTTAAAGTCTTTAGTACAAGGTTTCCCTTGAGGACCTTTTGACCGCCACTTTAAGAATTTTTTTTGACTACCACGCAAATTTCAACGGATTCTTTATTCCTGATAATTTAATATCTTGTGGCTCCTGCTTACTTGTTGCTGCTACGTTTATGGTCATCCACAATTTCAGTGTTCTTGTATGTTTCGATTACATTATAAACAATCCTCCTTGCAGCACTTTTCTTAAGCAGCCAAAAGATTTTGGAAAACTTCTTCCAATTCATATGCAATTGCAGAAGTGCATGCAGATTTTGCGCATTGAAAGATACTTTTATTGGAAATAAAGATGCAACGATTTTTCATTTTCAACCACAAGTAACAATGTCCAGGAATTCTTAAAAACAAAAGTGCGTTTGTTCTGTTCGTCGTCGTGGTGATGGAAGTTGTTTAAACTTCGTTCAGGAATTTATTATATATATATATATATATATATATATATATATATATATATATATACACATATATATAATAGTCCTTCGACGCCTAACAAAAAGCCAACATAATAGTTTTAGTAAAATCAAACGTTTCTTGTAATTTTTTACATTAAGTTTGGTTTTTGTTCACAATACTTGTTTAATTAAACTGCAATTTCATTAAACAGCAACACCTTTATTTGATGTCAGCGAGCTTTTATCACAGGTTTTGAATTTTTCATTTCCTTGATCAAAAATAGCTTATTCTCATAATGTTTGAGCAGAAAAATAGTCCAACTAATTGTCCGTCAAAAAATCTGACACCCATGTATCGAGCTTAAAAGCTTAAAAGTGTGAGACATTAATGAGTGCCAGGGCATTGCTCATCATCGACATCCTTTCTTATTTTTCTAAACGTTTTGTGTTATTTAAATACTTGTGCTTTCGATTAAGCATTTCCTTCTGTAGGTTTTCTGTATTATAACAAGCATCTCAATTGCGGAATGTCACTGCGCTGCATTTTGACTCGTGACGCGATGCTTAAACAGCTGTTTACTTAAAGTCTCAAAGGCCACTGAGCTGAGACGCATCGTTTATCTAATATCTCCTACCAATTGTTAGGGTCGAAGACTCCGCCCCTCATACTCTTCTGCTTAGGAAAATAAAACCATTTTTTATTCTTTACGGATGAACCTTGTATTTTCATGCTTTTTATTTGGCCTCTAATGTCATCGCAAATGCTTTAAATTTTTTTTTTAATTACATTTTTTATTGTTTTTTATTTGTAGGTGGCTAGTTGTTATAAATTTTGGAATTTATTTAAAAAAATACATAATAGTTAAAGAAATAATTCATCTTTATCAAATAGTGTAAAAGATGTTCAAAAAATCTAGTATATAGCACCAAAAGGATCTTTGAGTTCAATGTGTAATATAATTGCTTAATTGCATGCCCTTAAAAATTAAATAAAGTCGTCAAAAGACAGCTGCTATTTAGCTTATCGCCGGGCGGTGTAACCCAAGGTTTAATCTGGTAAATAGATTTCATACTAAAGCCCTCGAATGTTCGGCAAGGGGGGTGTTAAGCTGGCGGTGACGATCACGGTGACAGAAATTTGTAGGTTGGGCGAGATAAAGCAGAGATAAGAAGTAATTAATCAGCTCGTTCCGCCATTCGTCTATAATTAGCCCGCGTCGTTTGCGCCTGAATATATGCGTTCTCCAAATGGGCTTCTAACTTTTTGGCTAATTTGAAACGTTGCACAATTGTGTTCAAAGCTTATCCTTTTGTTTCGTGATTTATGGCTTAATTAATTTACTTAGTTGTAACTTAGCTCTCCTTCGTTTTTTTTGTAATTTTATTAAGCGTTAACCTTTGCAAGATATGTATTTTTAAAGTTTTTATTTTTAAAAGAATTTAATTGCTTATACTTACCAACTTCTGTAGTAGTAGGCCGCTTATCATGCTTGTTAACTTAATATTTTAGTTAGCTGTGATTTAACAGGAAAACATGGGAATTTTCAACTTTTTGATTGAAATTCACTAAATTTAGAAATATTTGAAGTATCTCCGCTTCACACAAAGTTACAAGAGTGGTTCAGGTTTGACCAATTATTAATTGCAGCACAATAAAACTGGAAGAGAACATAATGTAAGATTTCAGTATTAGATGTCGGGTACGATATATGTATTTAGTATTTATGCAGTTGTTGTAGTGACCATGATGGCTAACAATGTAGCTGTAAAGAGAAGCGTTAAACGACCTAATGCCTTAAGAACATTGTAAAGAATTTGACAAATAAAAATGAACATGCAGCCAATAAAATGAAAACCGGAAAAGTACCAGGTATAGATTAAATCCCCATAGACTTGTTAAAAGTAGTCAAAGAAAATACAATTAAAATAAAGCATATTTTAATAAACACATTGTGGTCCGATAAGAACAACCAGATGATTGGTTACAAGAAATATTAATAAAAATACCACAAAAGATAATCTCGCAATGTGAAAAATTTCATAGCAAGTAAAATAATAACTGAAATAATAACAAAACTTAGATAGAATTAAGTAGGATGCAGAGAGAGGCGATCATATATTGACCACATTTGTACACTTAAGATATATTAGAGAAAACAATGAAACAGGAGTTGCGAAAAAAGTTGTTGACTTAGTCTCAAGAGACATTATGTGATTGATACTAAAGTGATATGGGCTACCTGACAAATACATAAGAATAATTAAATTATTGCATGTTAACTTCTCCGCAAAAATCGAACACTATAAGAAGTTATCAAAAATATGCATAAATTCAGCCAAGGCAGCCTTTTTTATTATTATAGACTAAACCAAAACAAATGTAAAAGCGAAAAGTCTGAAATAAATTGAGGCACGTTTAACAAAATGGAATTAACACTTAATAAAAACTAATGAAAAAAATTGATAAACTAAACTCTGAAGCAGAAAAGGTTGCCCGAAAATAAATAAAGAAAGACAAACATGTTGACAACAACGAACAAAAGAAAGAACAGCTATCACACTAGGAAAATTTAACATAGAAAAAAGTTGCCAAACTCTGCTACTTAGGCACTATGATAGACATCAGCGGAGGCACCCTGAAAGATATTACCAGAAGAATAGCTTTAGCAAGAGCAGCATTCACCATAATAAAGAAAACATGAATTTCAAAAAATATTAGGACAAACATGGATCAATAGACAAAACGTTAAAAAATTACAAACATTTAGAAATAAATATCTTAGTGTTTTGACCAGAAAGAATAACAAAGTTATCAGCTATGGAAAGTCTCAAACGATGAAAGGATTGAAATCGCAATTTAAAAAAAAAGATGGATATGCCATACAATAAGAAAATCAAACAGCAATGTTACAAAACAGGCTTTAAACTTTAACACATAAGGAAAGCATAAGATAGGAAAACTAATGTTTTAAAAGACCTGCAGCTACAGGACCTACCATGGGGGACAAGCCAAATATATAACTCAGTACAAGAACAATTGGAGAAAACTGGTACTATTCAGCTTTCGGAACGTCCTTAGCTTCTTTATCCCTCAATAAGATATGGGAAAAAGAAGGGAATACAGTACAGAAAACAAAAGTTTGGCAAAGGTCGAGTATTAGACAGGTAAAGAATGTGGAAACTGTTTTGTATGTATTTCCAATAACGCATGTATGGCACGTGCCTATTCGAAGCACTTTGTACTTGTGTTTTCGATTAAAAGTTTTGTTGCGGGTAGAAGATTTTAAAAGTATTTGTTTTGTAGTGAAAAAAGAAGGGAACAATTTTAGAGTGCGCATACACCGAAAGACATCGGTGCAAACACGCCGTTGCTATTCATTTGTCTAGTCTTACTGTACGACGAAGTTTGTATCAAAACATTCGTTTCCATCTACATGAAATAGTCGTTGTATATGAACTTTCTAAACATGACTACCAAAGTCGTTTGGAAATATGTGGAAATATCTTAGAAAACATACCACATGACGCAATTGTCTTCTTCACTGACAAAACTCTTATTGGGATACGTTAATAAACAAATATAAATATAATATATATATATATAAAATATAATTGAAATAGAAAAACGCCCACAGTGCCTCAACACAAGAGATGACAGCCAGCGTTTGCCTGTCATGTGGAAGTTCCTTATTGCTCCGCACCGTCAATTACGCAACGCCCTTAATCCTACAAACTTTCCCCAACACAACGCATCTCCCGCCAAACAAACTTTCACTTCCAGCCCTATAAAAGATCAAGCAGGTCACACGAAAGCTCGGTCTTATTCAAAGACTCATAGCTCTCCTTGGGGAGTAGGCAGATTGAGACCCCGAGTGAAGAGCTAACCTTTTGAAAATGGCATCAAAGTCGATGCCGAAACGTCGAGAATTTTCTCAAAATAGACGCGGTTCATCCGGTGAACTAAGTTGTTTAAACATAGTTAACCGCGGAAACCTCTCTCTCTCTCTCTCTCTCTCTCTCTCTCTCTCTCTCTCTCTCTCTCTCTCTCTCTCTCTCTCTCTCTCTCTCTCTCTCTCTCTCTCTCTCTCTCTCTCTCTCTCTCTCTCTCTCTCTTTCTCTCTCTCTCTCTCTCTCTCTCTCTCTCTCTCTCTCTCTCTCTCTCTCTCTCTCTCTCTCTCTCTCTCTCTCTCTCTCTCTCTCTCTCTTTATATATATATATATATATATATATATATATATATATATATATATATATATATATATATATAAAGAGAGAGAGATATATATATATATATATATATATATATATATATATATATTTAAAACAGCCGAACTAGACGATAAATATGAACGTATAATAGCTAAATTATACTGATGTCAAACAGCGACAGTACAAGTCTAATATCAAACATTAGATGAAATTAATATTAAAAGGGAAATTCGTCAGGAGTGCATTATGCTCCCCGTATTTTTAATCTGTAACCTACAAATATATTCAATAAAGCACTTATTGATGTAACAGAAAGAACAATTATTAATGGGAAAAACATCAAAAATATTGGATACGCTGATGACAAGCTCATCTTAATTAAGATCTGCAGATCCTAATGACTTAAATAAGCAATACATGTAAAGCTTTTGGTTTAAAGACCACCATCAACGGCATAAAACTGGATAAGGCCCTCTCTTATCTCAGCAGCAATATCAATGGCCAACAAGATTAAATCTTCGAAATAAAGATTCGAATAGAAAAAACGACATTTATTAAGATAAAAACACTTTTATGCAATCACGACACCCTTAAAACTAGGAATGAGAACGATCCGTTATTGCGTCCTACCAGTACTGCTTAATGGCATGGAGACATGGACACTCACTGAAGCGATGTTAAGAATAAATGCATTCGAGATATGGGTATAGAGTCGATTACTAAAAATTGGTTGGGTAGATAAACTCGCTAACTACAACATTCTTGATAGATTAGATAAAGAGCTAAAAGCGGTTAATGCCATTAAGCGACGGAAGCTGCAGTATTTCTGTCACGTTATGCAACATCCCGAGAAGTCCGAGCTGCAGTATTAAATTATAGAAGGTAAAATTCGAAGACAAGCGTAGACCAAGTAGAAGAACTTCCTGGTTGAAAAATTGAAGGCAATGGTGCGGCTGCCGACAAGACTATTATCTTGAATATGGTAGCCAATATAATGATGACCAACAACCTTTGAACGGTAACACAAGAAGAAGAAGATTTAGAACTTCCAGACTAAAGTACTAAAAAACATAATTAATCGTTTTAGTACTTTAGAAACAGTCATTTTTATGAGGACCTTAAGATGAACACACCTAGAAAGAAGACTCAAGAAGACCAAGCCCTTTGAGTAGTGAAGTGCAAAATAGAGTAGGAGTGCTAGTGAGCAGTAATTTAAGGTTTCGTAAAATTTGACATGGATGTTTAAATTTGTTTTTTTTTTAATCTCAATTGAGTAATATTTATTTTTTTATGGTTTTCTGGCCATTTAAATTTTATATATATATTTTATAACATTTGGTAATATAATTATTTTATTTTTGCTTGCATTTTTTACTACCTTCACGTATGTCAAAAGAGTAATAAAAATTATAATCAATAATGCATTCTGAAGGATTTTAATAATATTTTTGATTTGTCATTTTTTATGGAATTTTGTTTATTTAACACTTTTTGATATTAAGATTTGCTTAAAAAGCAGCATTAAGAAAATAGATTGATTATAATAATTTAGTGACGACAAATTTGATCTGAAAAATACTGCTCACTTTTAGAAATCGAGAGCTTTTACCATAATCACTCAAAACCTTCCAGAACATATTGAATACACACTGCACTCATTTTGCTTTTATTGCAAATTTAATGACGCTGTATTTTTTAATGTAACCTCGTGTCACTAGCCCCATTTTAAACTTATTTAATTTCACCCCGTACTTTCAGTCTCTTTAATAAATCACTTTAATGTCACGAGACCTCGAGCTTTGCTCTGAAAATTAATTCGAAATCCATAAGTGAGCACGCGCTTTTTTCGGGCAGTGATAAATTTCCGCAACACAATCATTTAGACAACGCCGGGCGTTAGAAGCCCCGGCCTGTATGCTATAGCGCTCTTAGCAGTAAGGGATGGGGCGCGGGATCTACTTGCACACTTGTTTAAATGTTTGTATTTCGTAAACATTACTCAGGATTTGTGATCCGTGTGTTATCGGCGCTAGTGGGGTCCTGGGAAATCAATAGAAAACTTAGAATGTGCCGGAGCGAGGTACTCACCCCAATTCGTTTCGCTAATTATTTGCCGGCGGATCTCGGGCGTGTATGTTTACGACACCTTGGGCATGTTAAATAGAAGACAATAACATTAATCTGGACATAAAAAGATTTTACTGAATTTAGCTAATTGGATGCTCTCTCGCCCGCAGGAATAGGGTGTCGGTAAAATACACAGCTACAGAAAGCAGATATAAAATTACCTCTAGTCTTAACCATAATTTAGTTTTATCCCGAACATTTGAACATTTCCAATGTTAAAGCTACAGTTTCGTTTATATGCTTTTTGTTTTAGGTCAGACTTAACTACCCACAAAAAATACCATAACGTTTAATTTAAAGTAAAAAATCCCAACATGATAAGCATGAATGGTTAGATATTTGTGTTCAAGTACAATACTACGCACTTTAAAAAAATATGAGCGTAATAAAAGTTTTTCAAATATTTTATATCTAATAACGGCACAATAAGCAATTACTGTCATAGCTGACATAAAGATATTGAAGGTTACAATCTAAAGAATGGGAGAGGGAGGTAACTGCATTAATATGCATGTTTGCAACATTTTATTTAAACAATCTGAATTACATAGCTGTTTGGTTTAAAAATAATTATCAGGAGAAAACAAAGTTTACAGCACACTAAAGCGGCACACAACTGTTATAGCACAACTTATATCGGTAAATATAAATACCAATATCTAGAATTATCTAAAAGTACGTGAGCGATATACCTACTCAAAAAATTGTGTTGTTTTGGGTCGGACATTGATTGAGCTTTTGTTACTATTGTGGCATATTGCTGCAGCAAAGCTTGTTGGGGGTATTTTGTTTATGTTGGGTGTGGCTGAGTTTTGTTCTGGGTTTTGCTGAGTGTATGTTCTAATCATACCGTTTGGATGCTCTCGTTTGGCCAGAAGTTGTTGATACGTTGAGCATTCTTTATAATTTGCAGAATGGCCCCATCTGCAATGTACACACATAAATGGAGTGTTTTATTGCCTAATATTATATTGTGGTAGTCACTGCCTTTCACGCATACGAACAGCTTTCTATAGTATGTTTTACTATGTGCATATGATTGGCTCCGGATACATTTGATTAATACATTTTTCTTTGTGGCTGGCTCTAGAGTGAGTTGTGTTCGTAAAAGATATGGCAAATCGTAGATTTCTTTGTTATTCTTTGTTATTCTAGATGTACGAATATATCAAAACCGTTTATTTGCTGATTGTTATGTAAATTCCAATTCATTGGCGGCTGCGATGGTATCAACAGATTTGTGTTGAACATGTGTGGTGAGTGAACCCGACCCGTTTTGTTTGATCCTTGATAATTTGCAATTGCAGCCGATGGTGGTTGACTCAAACATTTATTGCTAACAACCGAAATCAAGCTGCTACTGAAACAGGAAGATGTTCTGAACGTAATTATTGTCTAATTAGAAAATATTATTTAAAGTTCAACTTGTACTAGAAAGGTCTTTGCCCGATTTATACACTTGATTTAACTTTGTGCTACCGGTCTTTCCTCATATTTCATTATAAATAACCCATGTAAGGCAACATATAAAACTTTTGGAGATCCTTTTGTGAACTCTAAACACGACCAAACAATCCGGAAACAACGGTATCGATATTTCAAAACAAAAAAGGGACTTGGCCTCTAAATAACATTTAGGTATCCAGAACTGTATCTCAATAAAAACAGATAAAACTAAAAGCATTTCAAATCATTGTTCGAAACGGAACAGTTTCTTTCGGCGCTGTACGGATTGAGGGACATCTGTTGATTGGGCTTTTACCGCCGAAATTCTCGATCCGGCGGAAAGCTGACTGATGTTGCTCCACGAGCGAGGATTTTCCTCGGGCGGAGCTACTGCCCTCGGCATCTTCGGTTGACCTACTCACTAAAACGACGTGCCATTAAAACCCTTTTCGTTAGAAACTGGAAAAGGAAAAATATGGCCCGAATGGCTAGAGCAGTTGCTGTACCTTAGACAAACTTTATTTACGTTTTTGTTGGGCCGGCGAGGACGCTGCTTGTTACAGTGCGCGTGCTGTAATTTCGGCAGGGAATTAGAAAAAGCATCTCTCATCCACCGGCTACAATTTTGCACTCTGATATATTGAGCAAACGCTGAATAGGGTTTGTTTGTTCTCGTAATAGGCATATGTATTATGTAAAACGCCATGTGTAATAGGCACGGCGGCTCCGTATTTAAAATTCACATAAAAACGAAACCCTTTCTACCTCAATTAGCAGCAACGGCTACTTTATAAATTAATCAATGCTAGTTTAGAGTGGTTTTACAATGCTTTCCAATTGTGGATTTAAACAGAAGTTAACTCAAAATAAATGCTATATAAGATTAACCCAAAAGGGCAGCTTTTATCAAACATGCAATTTCACATATTAAAATTTAAGGCAAACTATTCTTTTTGGATGTCTCAAAAGGTTTCTGAAGTAATCAATAAAAATCTATAGTAAAAGTTTTAAAAGCCTTGAAATGTTTGCATGAATCGTCTTTGCCTGAACGCCCCACATTCATCAAAAACTCGTTTTTCTGGAATACACTAAGAATTCTAAAACTGTCTATAATTTATAATCTAAAGAATTAAGTCTTACTGGAGAGCCCAAGGGTCGCTCTAGAGAAGCGTTTGATTTAGAAGTTTTACCACAAACACCTTGTTGTTACACAACGGCCAAAGTATTTTTCATAAATATAAATATGGGTAAAAGAATTCAAATACTCACCGTTGTAGAATCAGAGACTCAGATAGCATGCCCACTACCGTTTACTTAAATTGCAGTACCAAGAAAAAATTTACAAATGAAACTTTACTGACTTATTTAGTAGTATTAAACAAATAAATAATTAAATTTATAACACGTTGCTCCAGATATAATTATATGTATTTAATAATGTATTGTGCTAGGTTGGGTTTTTCTGACAGTGTACATTCTTTTTGGCATCGAATCTAACAATAAACAAAAGGTGTCTTAATCAGCTGTATTCTATTCATTATTGACACGCAGATTGCAGAGCGCTCGTACTTATCGTGCAATGATATTTCAGACATTTTCAATCGACGAAATGTGAGTTGATTAGACCAGCTATAAAAAAGTTTTATTGAAGGTAGTTTAATGTATTTCGTCTCACATATGATCGAACGTTATCTAAGTGAAAGGTTGTTTGAAGCACTCTCTGAAGAAAAGGAATTATTACGGGCTATAAGACCGGCATCGATGTAGGTCTGACTGTTAATCATAAAGATGATTTTATACCACTGCCCTGTGTAACATTTATTGATGGAAATAAAACATTGTGCTGGTAGTCTCTGTTGTGAGTTATCCACGTCAAAAAGAGGAGATAGGTAATAGGTACCGTATAATAGTGTCACGGTCTATAATAACAAGGCTTTGAATGTGACGATCCTACTGTTGTTCCGCATACTGCTCCAGTTCCTAATTTTTCTCAAACGAACATATTCTTGACCCACTGGTTATATATTCGGGTCATAGAAATGCTACAGCAACTAATTTCTTATAAAAAAACAGCTCCTTCATGTAAACCAGCAATACGTCCTCTTTCAAATTTCTTAATTTGTCTTTATCGTCTAGAAGGCATTCTTTCAACATATAAGTTACATGTACTAAATTTGAAGGAGAACGATTTTATGTCTATGTTACTCGTGATTTCATATCTAAAAAACCATATCACCAAATCTTAGACAGACAAATATATGGTTCTTAAACTTTAATTGTCTTTTGATTAATATAAATGTTAAAGAGCAATATCATTTATTTTTAATAGTAGTGTATTAACACTTTAGTCCATCAGCTTTTGATTATATGTCCGTAAGAATTTCCTTTCATTTGTCCATGAGAACTGCAATAAGCCAACCACTGAAGACGGCCGATTGGGTCTAACGAGATATTGGCGTTCCAATTCTTTCCAGGAACATTTCATAGAATTGAAGGCCAGTCCAGTTTTTCAGCATCTCTCTGTTCAAACCACCAAAGAAAAATATTCGCTGTGTGAAAAAACGGTTATCCTTTTGATTCAGGAAAGGTCCTTTCCCGAACTGTAGCTAGAGAGTTATTAAATAATATTAAAATACATCTTAAAGATGATCCTTCCAGCTACAGAAACCAAGAAACTCAAGTAGAAGTTGTGCCTACTAACATGCACACTTAAAGCTAGAACATCACATACACCCATGGGCCGAGCGAGACTCGAACTCACCTGCGCCGGCTCTAGGTCAGAGGAACGATAATCTTGACCACTGACCCATTACAGCCCCTGTGTTTCAGTCAGTTAGTAAGAATCTTGGTTTGGCTTCTTATGCACAACGTCGAGTTGACGCAACTTACAATCCTTCTTCATCAAGAACAAACGGTCGACCGGAGCGTGATTGATCTTTAAGGTTAAGGGAAGGTGGTGCACCATTTGTGATCAAAGAAATATATTTTTTGTTTTTTGTGTATCATAATTCTACATAGTCTATTTTATAATATTAAATGTGATTTAAATGTCTTTATGACAGTTCGGGTAACGGCCCCCTTTTCACTTTTCACTGATTGTTAGGAAAATAATGAGTGTGGCAATGAACAATAGAACCAAGTAAAGCATATAATTAATATTTAAATACTGGCAAGTGTATTGAATACTGATTTGAATATTGCTCTGGATGGTTCTTGGCAGAAGCGAGGACATACAAGTTCTAATGGTATAGTTTCTGCAACAAGTATTGATACAGGAAAGGTCATAGATGTTGAACCCTCGAGTAAATACTGTTAAAAGTGTGATAATGTAAAGAATTGTGAACAGAAATTTAAACAACATAAAGACGGCGGTGAGTGCAAAAGTAATTACACTGCGATCAGTGGTGGAATGGAGGCAGCTCGTGCAGTAGATCTGCAAGCTGATGTAACCAACAAAAATTCCAGGGTACTAACCAGGAACAAAAGAAAAGCACGGGAGGATAAAGATAATGATCCAGATGACCCGGAATATGGACCAGAGGTGCACTAACATAGCACATATCTTTATCTTACTTTTTCCGCAAGTAAGTTTTTTGAAATATTCATTCATGTTTTTCTCAAGAACTATGTAAGCTACTAGCATGAAATTTCTACCAATTATTCTGTGGTAACTGTGAAATATATTGACTTTTTTTAAGTCTCAAAAACTTCCAATATATTTAAATATACTTTTGTATCAAATGAGTGTTTTTTATTCACTTCAAGAAAAAAAATTTGTTGTGTTTGTAGCTTAAAATATTTGAAAGATGTTAATTTGTAGAAAAATCATCAATCTACTTGTGTACCAAATTTCAACAACATAGAGTTGATAGTTTCATAGAAAAATCACTATAAAGATAGCAAATTTAACATTGCGGAGATAGGCTGTACCACCTCCCCTTAAAGTAATCAAAATAAAATTGCTTATATGATTTCGAGAGATCACATACTTTGTCCTTCGATATTGCAAATATATAATAGCGGATCAAAATTCGAAGTTTAATTTTGTCAGTTTTCATCTGAAATACAAAGATAAAAATTATTAGTATACCATAAACCAAAAAACAATAATAAACATGTACAAAATTTTTTTGCAAATGTTAAGGATTTTTTTACAATATTAACACTTATGTCGTTTTGTTCTGTAATTTCTGAAGTACCATCGTATATTAAGCGTAATTTCTAATTTCTCATAACTCCTTATTTTACAACCGAATAAATTTTTCTTTTATCGCAATAAAATTTAACAATGTATGTTAAAATATGGAAACTTAATGTTGAAGCCGTAATATAATTCTTACCTGTAAAAACACATAAACATATGACTTGCAAGCGGTTTGCAGACTTTTATAAAATAACAGTTGTTTTTATTTACGATAACTGCACCTGTGTATGGTTCATTGGCACGGAAATGAGTTTTCTAGGTATTTTATATCGTGGCATAAAGTGCTAAGAACATAATGTTGCACTTCTAACCGTTCAAACCTATTAAACTAATTTCACTGAGGTATCACAAAGTAAACCGCAATTTTTAATAATTAACACAAGATGCTTTGTAAATATATTTTAAATAATGCAATTTTATCAGTTATTTTTTTTATTTAATTAATTATGAATGGTACTATTTACAATCCACAATATGTAAAATAAGTAAAAATATTACGGTTCTAGTGACTTATTAAAGACAATTATAAGTGATTTTATAACAGTCCGAAACATTAAAATCTGCGAGACTAATCTAGTAATTTAAATCATTTGAGTCTATAATATTATACATTACTATCTTGCAGATTCATAGCGTAGCCAGTTGGGTAGCTCAATAGTCTGTTTTGGTGTTTATCACTGCACTTTCTTATTTCTTTTCTGAAACCTACTTTTAAATCGCTTAAAATATCAACGTTTCTAACTAATACCGCACTCAATACTTCGCTTTGGAATCAATTATTTGAATGGTTGAGTTGACTTATGTACCTCTTAGTCAAACACCATACCTCCAAATAGGTTTGGCAGCTTGGTTAAAAGCAATATATTTGATTTACGACCTAACATCCAGCAATATTTTCTAAACCTGAAATCCAGCTGTTCTTGATTTTTCAAACGAAGCTTCTCCACGTCGGCTCATCATTCAAATGTATTTCCAAGTACTTAAATTCTTACACCTGTGTAAGTAGTTTATTATTGAACAAAAGTGTTGTTATTTTGTCTTATTTAGTAAGATGTATATTTGTCATTTCTTATTCATAGTTGACTTATAGGCGCCTTCCTTCTAGGAATAACATAAGCTAACAAAGTATTGATCTATTTAGCTTGTCCAAAAGCCCATTGTGCCACACTATATCGAAAGTCTGGCTGTGGTATAAAAGTGCTGCTACATAAGGCTCTTCTTTATCAAAGGTTGATTGATGATGTCTACTATCCTGTGCACCTGTTCTAACATTGAGTGTCCTTTTCTGAATTTAAATTGGTGTTCCAGGATTAATTTTAATTCTTCAATAGTTGCCTAATTCTCGTAATAGACTTATGGGTTTATAGGAGAAAACCTCGTGCTATGGTTTGCTGAATCTTGCTAATATTCTATGCAATCAAAAAGTACCCTCATCCTAATACTGCGTTCTATCCTTCACATTACTGGACACTTCTTACACAGAAGATCTTTGATCCGTTATCCGGTGATAAGCTCAAGCCTAGAGCTTCTTTGATTTAAATTGTGTTTGATCAGTTCCTTAACTGTGAGTAATTTAGGAAGAGGTGACATTTGGAACGGCACATTTAGGGTTATTTTTATTTTCTTTAAAGGTTAATGTCCATAATAACAAAGGTATTAATTTAAATACAATTTTTGTTCGAGAGACCAATTAAATAGAAATTTAAAAACACCTTTAAGTATACTACAGAAATTGTATTGTTGGCCTGCTTCCTAACATGTGACCAATAGTTGTCTTATAGAAAGACCACTTTGTCATGTCTTTTTGGTATTTTAAAAGTTTAACTATTAAATGGATTATTGTTGTTGGTGAAGATCCCACCAAATATAAGAACTTCGTGTTTTTTTCTAGAATATTTTGTTTTTACGGTAATGTTGATGATTAGCCTGGACTGCAAATTAATTTTTTTTGTTTGGGATTATTGAAATATATTTAATTTTTATTCTCAGCAACAATATAATATAAAAACTTAATTTTTGCATAGCCAGCAGAATTTTTTACGTGTTTCTTTAACGATGTCTCTTTATTTAATTCGTATGCCACTCATTTTACTTCCTTATATCACAAACACTCAAAAATTTCAGATTGAGTAACATTTAATGCTACGCAATCTTTTTGTGCACACAAATTTTTATCGAATAATTCCTGCAATTTTTTTGTATTTCAATTTTTTAAGCATTTTAAACGTTCTTAGTCTTTCTGTTAAGATCACTACAATTTACATGTTGGTTTTGACCTTTACTATAGATACAAGCATTCGATGAGCTTTATTAACATTTTTCTTTATATTAAAATAATAAAACAACACTTCCTCCAAATGTTGCTTTAGCTAAAATCTGCAGCAAAAAATATGTTATTGCTACGAACACAAACCTTTACGTACTGAATATTAGTGGCAAATGTCAAAACTACAAAACTGTGTTGGACACCATCATTAGAATTTACTTTTGTGGCCTCAAAGCATTTGTCTTGACGTTCTGTATCAGAAGGGTCCAGTAATTCATCTAATCGTCTTTGTGTAAGAGATATTTAGTACTGTCATATTAAACTAACAGCATATGACAAATAATTTTTACTTTTCACTTGGTGTTAAATTTGTAAGAAAATAAATCTTGGCTATGTGATCTTAAAAATTTCCTAAAAAATTTGAAAATGTATACTATGTAATCCAAAATCTACAGTTGCTGCATAAACTTCAAGTCAAATATAAACCAAACTTTTTTTTTAATTCACTGAAGCACCATAAAAATACAAATATACAAAATTATTTTCTACATAATCTACCTTAGCAGCACGTCTTGGTATCGTAAAAATCACTAACAATTCAGTAGTATCATCCTGGTTTAGTTTTTGTCCTTCAACGTTTCTTTTAATGGTCTAAATAAATGACGATCACCAGACAATAAGTGCAGATTGTATGGAGGCTGTTCCAAAGTAACCGAAAATAAATACTTAATTCTTTGTCGAATTTGAGTAGTAGCATAGGGTCAGGCGTTGTACAAACAGGAGCACTGCCATAGTTTATTTCGACCTCATCAGCAATTTTAGCAACAGTTAATCCGTAGTCATTTTCAAGAAGACGACAAACAATGCGAATGTTATCCTCGGGCGACGTCAATGACGTTAATTTCTTCGGGTGCCCTAAAAATTATTTATATTACGCATATAGTGAGTTTTCTTAAATGTATTATCTGCCAAGTGTGATTGAAGTCATAATTTCTGCTCAACAGTTACCTCCTGCTCTAAGAACATGATAGTGAAGAAGTGATAGAGTAAGACCTTCTAGCCAAGCGTTTTCAACATGTTGTTGAGGTGCCTCGCAACATGTAATCAAAGGTTGTTCTATTGAAAGACTTGCTTGTCATGACTTTTAATGTATTCTGACGTTCATATTTTAATTCTTGGTTTAAATTGATTATTCTTATTGATAGAGATCGGCAATTATACTTTTATTTGGTTTTAACAGCTAAAAGTACATCAAATACAGAGCAATGACTTTTTTCTATTAATATTCGATTTTGTCATGGATGTTAAAGGATGGCCTGGGTTATAAATTAGTTTTTTACATTTTGGGTTATCAAAATATTTTCACATTTCATTTTCAGTAACAATACATTAAAAAACTTCATTATTTGCTTATATAGCATGATACTTCTTAACCTCCTAAAAAATATTTGTTACATGTATATTAGGGTCTTCCTAAACATGTTGTCCGCAAAGTGTGTCTGAAGTATGTTTATAATTTCGAATGGTTTTAGGTTCTCTGTTGCTGCTCAACACTCGAAGGCACCTTTTACTTTAACAACAAAATACTGAAAACGGGATAGTGCGAGATAGCGAAAGAAGTCCTCTCCGTTTATGTAACGACAAGATAAAAAAAAATCTGGTTTATATTTGATTCGCCTACGTATAAAAGAAGAAACTCATTTTTGGGTTTCATTTAAAATTAAAAATATGCAATCAAGAGATTTAGTAACTGCATTTGCATAATCGTATTGGTCATGTTTTAACCACTCTTTGTATGTTGTATTAAAAAAAAAACGTTTATAATTTGAAAAGTTAAAACTCAATAACTTACTTCCTAAACATACCCTATAACATATGCTATTTTTTCCATAAAAATTTTTATCCTATTTATTTGTAATTTCAAAAACAAAAATATTAATTACAGAATACCAACAAATCATGGAAAGTGTGCTTAAAAATTTCAGCCACATCATCTTTCAGCCAAGACCAGAGCTTTTAAGAACTTGAGGACAGCTCATAACACACGAACAGGTCAGTGTGTCAAAATTTATCTTTCCTTTTGATTGATTATATGATAGTTCTGACCTTAGCCCTATAGAATATAAATGAACTACCAAATACCAATTTATAACAATGAGAGCAGAACAAATTAAATTTGGCAAAAAAAACTTGTTACAATAGATGTTTTTATGAATAATTACAACAATAAATCTAATTGTAGAAGATGTAATTATAAACTAAAAATACACAAATACAAGCCATGTAATTGTTTATAACGCCGTTACCGTACTAAAACATAATTTTACTCTATGCACGTTTGCTGCATAAAATAATGCAAACGCATTTCAATTTCAAATCAATACCAAATGCAAAAGCACAACCAACTCTATACAAATAGTCGCATTGAATGCTTGAACCTTTAAACTTGTGACTATTTATACATATACAAAACAAATCAAATGTTTCGTGCTTAATAGAAAAAATAAAATAAAACTAACCATCTGCATTTTACAAATTTAGTTTTTCTGTTCAAATGAAAATACAACGGTTATTTTAACGTAGCATCGATTAGCAAATTAATAGTTTTTATTAATAAAAAATACAATAACCTCCAACTACTCACAAAACATTCAAACATTTTCTACGTGTCTCCTATGTATTTATCCGAGTATTGTCATAAAATGCAACAATGTAAGAACACGACCTGACATACTTGTTATATTGCGGCTGCCCCTAAACAAGCACCATGCCGGTTTTTGGTTCTTCATATCCGGATATGAAGCTGTAATTACGCTAGTTTTGATGAACTTGAAATGCAGGATGTCATTTCTTATTCAGGTCAAATCTAGGTCGAGAAACAAACTGCAAAATGTTTTTAATCTCAACGAAAGGCAAATTACATTTTTAAGCATATTTCCCATTTGCTTTCAGAAATGTATTAGCTGGAAAACCTCAAATGTGAAATTGAAAAAATAAAAACAATTTATATTCATTTTAAGTGAACAGATCAAAGCCGCTCGCACAAAATTAAACTCGGTGAAACATTTACAAATCGACCTACTTACTTAATGCGTATTTTTTGTATTTCAAAACTAATTTCGTATGTCTTAGAAGTTAATAAGACATAATATTTGTTGTATTATGGTAAGAATAATGGTTATAATACATAAGGTGTTTGATGTTTTAAGTTAAAAAAGTGTAACAAAAATTAAAGCAAACTTTTTTATTATGTTCGAGAATATTTACAATATGTCTTATAATATATTGATAATCAGTAAATATTATGGTACTTTAATTTATAAAATGACAATAACACAGAAGTTGTACACATAACTTTTACGGTGATAGCCAATGACACACCCTAATGAATTAACTCTTGAGCCTGCGAGTTTCCTCCTCATCATCTAGAAAGATCTGTCGCTAGAGTATTCGGGTGATTTTGTAGGCTACTTTAATAAGTGGTGTTTCTCAATTTCGTTTAAAATATACTACGGTGCATTAACAATAGCGCGTAGAACTTTTGACTGGAAGTAATTCTTAAGTTATATTTACTTACCAAAATCGTAGTGTGTATAACCAGACCGTTTTCAATATTTCTTTATACACTAGGACTTTGTTCTCTATTGACAACCGAGAGGGGCGACCAATAAGCCAATATAGTTTTCTTAACTGAGTGTCTCATCGTTTCCTTTTGGTTCATATATCTTTCCTCTACGTGAGGTCACGATCAAAGTAAATACAAAATACTTAACATCTTTTATTTAAAGTATTTGTTGATGGTTCAGGAAGGCTAGCGGGCATATTTCATGGAGTAAGGTAAAAGTCACGTGCGTTGATTTCGTTTCATTCACTCGGATATGTTATTTCCTAAACCAACTTTAAAATTTATTTAGATGATTTTAGAAATATTACAATGCTACTTCCGGATTGTAATAAAACGGCATATAGCTGTATTATTGACAAACGTCGCTATTTTTGTTAGGTTCATAGTAAAAAAATTAAACGGACCTGAAATTTACTGCAGCCAACCATTATGTAATAAGAATAATGCCATACAAGACGTCCCACTACAAAATATGCAAATGCCGAAAGTATTTGCGCAACCATTTCTTGTTCAGCCAACGACAATATATATAAATACTAATTTACCAGAGCAACAGCTAATAAATAATCCTCCTAACACCCAACAATTCATTAATAATAGTGAGCAGTACTATTATAGAATGTGAAGGAAGACATAACTGAGATAGTGGTACTATTTGGAAAAAGTCTACAGACACCCCGACCAGATGCGCTCTATGTAATGGTGTACACTCCGCTAACTATAAGGGGTGCCAATTCTATCACCGTCTCTGTAAGTCTCACAACGCAAATAACAGGTTTCAACCACAACCAAACAACATAGGTGCAATAAAGCTTGTACATCTACACTATTAATGTTACCAGCCACATATCAGTTGCGCAAAAGCAACGCAAATGAACATAACTCAAACAAGTGAAGATAACCATATCTAAAGGAAATTTCTGAAAAAATTCAAATCAATGTTTAATCAAATAATACAACAAAACAGCATGGTGTTAAACTTGCTATCAACCTTAATTAGCAAAATTCACTTCTTCTTCTTCAATGTGCCGTATCAGGTCTCCCCGACGTTGGCGATTACAATGGAGAACGCATTTCTGTCCTCTGCAGTTCTAAAAAGTTGTTCGACACTGTGGATTCCTGTCCATTGCCTGATGTTTCTCAGCCACGAGATCTGCGGGCGCCCTATTCCACGGCGGCCTTCCAATTTTCCTTTCATTATTAATTGCAGCAAGCTATATTTTGGCCCTCTCAAGACGTGTCCCAAGTACGAAGTTTTCCTGGTTTTTATTAATTTAAATAATTGTCTTTCGGTTCTTGCCCTTCGTAGGACTTCCTCGTTAGTTGTTCTTTCCACCCAGGATATTCTGAGCATTCGCCTGTGGCACCACATTTTGAATGCTTCTAGACGGTTTATACTAGCAACCTTGAGAGTCCATATTTCTGTTCCATATAGTAGTATAGACCACACATAGCTTTTCAACATTCTCTGCCGTAGTTTCAGGTTTAAGTTGTCAATGCAGAGTAGTGCTTTTAGTTTATTAAAGGAACTAAGTGCTGTTTCAATTATGCATTTTATTTCTAATTCTGGATTCAGGTTGTCTGTTATTATACTTTCTAGGTATTTGTATTTATCAGCTCTTCCTAATTGCTTGCCTCTTAGTTGTAGTTGTACGTTTCGATGTTGATTTCTACTAAATACCATAAATTTGGTTTTGTCTATATTGATTGTTAAACCCACTTCCTCTCCGGTGACATTTACTTTGTTTATGATTTCTTGTAACTCTTCTATTGTTTCAGCAATAATGACCGTGTCATCTGCATATCGGATGGTATTGATCGGAGTCCCATTGTCTTTAACTCCGTGTGCTATGTCATCTAAAGCTTTTTTAATTATAAAGTCTGAATATACGTTAAATAAAAGTGGCGATAGTATGCACCCTTGTCGTACTCCTCTTAGAATGCTGACGTTTTTTGTTATTGTTTCTCCTATTCGAATGTTGGCCTTCTGGTTCCAGTATAAATTCTTTATTATTCGAATATCTTTATAGTCGATCCCCGCTGTCTGTAGAAGATTAATCAGTTTCTCGTGGCGAACTCTATCGAATGCTTTCTCATAGTCTAGAAAGCAGACGAAAACATCTTTCCTTCGGTCTCTACATTTTTGTAATAATACGTTAAGCGCAAAAAGAGCTTCCCTAGTACCTAAGCCACTCCGGAAACCGAACTGGGAGAATTCCATATCTTGTTCACATTTGTTTCTAATGCGTGCATGTATTATTCTTAAAAACGTTTTTAACAAATGACTCATAATGCTTATGAGTCTATAATCTCCGCATTTTCTTGGCCTCGTTTTCTTTGGAACAGGGATAAAAGTGGAGTAGAGTCAATGATCAGGGAGTATACCTGTGTCATATATTTTGTTAAATAATTTCACTACTGGACCAATATTGTCTTCGTCAATTAGTCTTAATATTTCTATAGGAATTCCATCAGGCCCAATCGCTTTCCTGTTTTTTCCAAGACGTATTGCATGTAGGACTTCTGCCTTGAGTATTTTTGGTCCTTCATCTAAGTTATATTGTAATTCCAGTTCTTCCCTAGTATCTGCGTATAATTCCGTTATATAATTTTGCCATTGCTCTTGTTTCTCATTGTCGTCCAATACTGGTCTGTTCGCGGAGTCTGTTAAGGTTGGATAACTCTTTTTATTCTAAATTCCTGCCACTTCTTTAAGTTTTTTGTGCATGTTGTGGTGATCATTTTTGTTGCTTAGTTCTTCCATTTCCTTACGCATATCTGACATCCATTTTTTTTGCCTTTTTAATTTCTCTTTTTACTTGTTTTTGAATCTTGTTATATTTTGTTTTGTTGTTTTTATTTTGTCTTCTCTGGTCCATTAACTCAAGGATATCGTTTGTCATCCATTTTTTCTTTTTTGTTCTTTTTGTTTTGAGTTCACGATTACATATTTGATGTATAATGCCTTTTATTTTGTTCCATTCAGTATTTATATCAAATTGAGCATTAGGCTGTATGTCTTCCTTAAATTTGTTTAAATTGGTTTTTAAATGAATAGTTAGTGTTTCTCTTTTATTTTTTTCATTATGTATAACTGTAGGATCCCACTTATTATAAATTGGACATGCCCTTTTTACCGTTTGAAGTTTTAATTTTATATCGGCTATTATTGGATTATGATCCGAGCCTACGTCAGCTCCTGAGTATGCTACAATTTTTTAACGATGTTTCTGAATCTTTTGTTTATTATCATGTAATCGATTTGGTTCCTTATAGGTTCTCCGTTGTTTAGGTTTTCTTGAGGGGATTTCCATGTGTATAAGCGTTTATTATGTAGTTTATACCATGTATTACAGATCACCATTGTTTGTTCTTGGCAAAACTGGTATAGTCTATCTCCTCTTCCGTTGTTTTGTCCTAGTCCATAACTTCCTACTAGATCTCCTCGTTTTCCGGCTCCAATCTTAGCATTATAGCCTCCCATAATGATGTTGATGTCATTTCTTTTTATTCGTTTTAGTATATTTGTTAATTGCTCGTAAAAATTTTCCATCTCAACGTCATATTTTTTATCGGCAGTTGGTGCATAGATCTGAATTAAATTAATTTTGAATGGTGATCCCTGTAGTTGGATAAGTAATATTCTATCAGAAACGGGTATGAAGTTCGTAACATATTTGGTATAGTTCTTTTGGACAAATATACCCACGCCAATCCTGTGATTTCTGTCTTCCTCTGTATCATTTCCGGAGTAGTAGAGAGTGCCGTCATCTCGTTTACATATGCCCGAGTTTAGCCAACACAATTCATTAATCCCTAGGATTTGTGTATTGAGTCTCTTCATTTCTTGTACAGTATTATCCACCTTTCCTGCTGCAAATAAGCTCTGGACATTCCACGTTCCTATTCTTAGCGTAGATTTCACTATGTTGAGCTGGGAGATTCTTCGCACCCCTTGCCCATTTAAGGGCTGCCCGGGACTAGGGGCCGTAATGTTTAGATTTCTCTCCATAGTGATTTCCTGGGAATATTAATTACTACGGGGTGGTATTCCGTTGCCTTCCCCTGACTCTGTCAGCCGCTCCTAACATGGAGAACAGACGCTGTTGATAGCCGCCCAATCTGGGTACAGTCGCTATCTTTGTTGTCACCATATCTGGTTACCCTCACCTAGTTTAGCCTGTGAGCTGACATGGTTACCGGGATATGGCCCCTACTTGCAGGTAGCTACTTGGAGCCATAGGTGAGAGTTGGGCGCCAAGTGAGAACAAATATGCTTGAACCAAACTATCGAAGGCTTGTTGCCCCGACAGCCTGCAGCTGTTCTTACATAGATGTGATATCTCTCCTTCGCGACCCCTATACCCCCAAAATTCACTAAGTTTATTAAAATAGTCGAGTAAAATGCCAATGGCCTTCTACAACATAGAAACAAATTAAAGGTAGATATCATGCTAGTAAGTGAAACACACATCAATATACCTTAATATATTACGTACTATATAAATAATCTAGATAGAACCCCCCACGCTGATACGGATACAATAATAAAAAATATAATTCATCATATAGAACTACGTAAGTATAAAGAAGATTACTTACAAGTCACAGTTATATAAGTCAAAATGTAAAGAAACATCACTTCAAAAATTAGTTTCAGACATTTGGAGCAAAATTCATCGCAGAGGGTGACTACAATAGTAAGCACACCATCTGAGGTTCACTCTTACCGCAATAAAATGCATAGAGCTGGCAAACGTAATATAAGCAAACAATTATTACTTTCTGTCAACTGGTACCCCAACATACTGGCCCTCCGACCAAAACAAAATTTCTGACCTCCTGGATTTTTTCATTACTAATGGCATCTCCTCACATACATAACAGAACCCAGTTATGACCTATCTTCCGATCACTTCTCAATTATAGCGTTTACCAACCGCATACATAAAAACTGCCGCTCCGTTTACACAACAAGAAAAGCAACTGGGAAAAATACCGAGCTGAATTACAAGAAAATATAAACTTAAATGTAAGACTTCAAAACTCAAATGAAGTCGACTAAGCATTAACAAGTATAACATTGTTACGCCTATCTCGCCACAACATCAAAATTTTAATATTTCAATTGAAATAAAAAGACCAATAGCAATAAAAAAACGCAAGAGCTATTTGACAACGAACACACGTCCCACAAGACAAAGCAGCTCTACATAGAGCATCAAACCAATTAAAATCAAAAATTAAAGAAGAACATGTCAGAACATTCTATGACTACATTATATATATATATATATATATATATATATATATATATATATATATATATATATATATATATATATATATATATATATATATATAGTCAAACACCAGAAAACCCAACCAACAAATACTTCCCATACGCGATGATAAAGCACTCATTCAAACAGTGGTATTTGCAGAATATTTCACCAAAGTATTTGCTCCTACCAATGATAAAATGGAAAAACAGCTTTTAAGCACTCATCTAATTATACCAGAAATCAAAGTATTCATCCCAGGGGAAGTACAATAGAAATTAATCATCTAAATGTTAGAAAAGCTCCAGGCGTAGACAAGATTACACTAAAAATGATGGAGTTACCCCAAAAAGGTATCATGATAATTACTTATATATTTAACGCAATTCATAGAGAAAATAATTGGGTAAAACAACTAAAGAAGGCAGAAATCATTCTAGTGCCCAAATCAGGTAACGATCCAAGCAGAGTAAAGTCGTACCGATCAATAAGTTTAGTTCACATCATAGCTAAGCTCCTCAAAAAACTCCTGGTTCAAAGAATAAAAGCTAACCCCAACACTAATAAACGGATTCTGTGAATATTACTCAAACGTTCAGCAAATCCGTAGAATATGTCACGTTAGAAATGAGCCACCCGAAAGCCAAGATTACTGCATATCGGCATTCCTCGATGTTAGCCCAGCCTTCAACAAGGTTTGTCATAAAGGATTATTAAGCAAAATTAAACAATTTTCCTCATCGCCTACATCAAATTGTTGAAATTGTACCTAAGTGATAGAGAATTCAGGGTCAAGATCAACGAGGCTGCATTCAATAACTTTTCAATAAAATCTGGGGTTTTATAGTGCAGTGTGATTGAACTCCTATTATCTTTATTATACACGGCAGATTTACCACTCGACAGGAAGATCACCATTGGAACCTTTACTGATGATACTGTTATCCTAGCAACGCATGAAGTACCAGCAATGGCCACTAAAACATTACAAAACCACCTAAATGAAATACAAATATGACTCAATAAATGGCAAATCAAGATTAACGAGACTAAATTAGCCCAAGTTACTTTCATACTCAAAACTAAACGGTGTACGCAAGTACACTAAAATAATGTAAGTATATCTCAGTCTTCGTGCACCAAATACCTTGGTATAAACCTGAATAGCAGGCTCACCTGGAAAGATCATATAGTCAAAGAAGAAATACAAATAGATCTAAAAACAAAAGACTTATACTGACTAATTGGAAAAAGATCTAGGCTGTCACTGAAAAACAAAATTCTTCTCTACAAGACAATAATCAAGCCAATATTGGTCTATGCAATAGAGTATTGGGGATGTGCAAGCAAATAAAACATCTCAATAATCTAGCGAAGTTAGTCAAAACTACTCCAAATAAACCTGTAAATCTTGCAACGCATAGCGAAGTGGCTAAGCAGTCTCCCAAATTTGAGAACCCTCTAGTTGACCTTTGACCAATCTGTTTCAAAATCACTAGCAAACAAGCCTTTTTGGTCACCTGTCGATTGGTGAAAACAGAATTTGGAAATTCACAGCCGTTCTCGAGTTATTGCTCGGACGGACGGACAACATGTAGTTAGTAAGTGACTCCGCTTCGCTTCGCCACTTAATAATAACGAACGTACCTTGGTATGTAAGCAATCACATGCTACATACATACCCAAATATATCATATGTTAAAGACATCATAAATAAAAAAAGTGTCCAACATCACGACAAGCTAGATTATCACTAAAATGCTACACTACTGCGACCGATTGAAACATAGCTCAACAGAAGACTTAAAAAACTCTGACCAGCCGACCTAAAGGAGGCCTAACGAGGACCGCTCAATGGAGAAGTACTTTATCACGCCGTTAAAAAACTTTACAGCTCTTGTGCCAGCATAATGACATATATCAGCAATTTTTTTGTGATTTTCTCATTGCCAAGCAACATACATGGCCGAGGAATGCGATGTATTATTTTTAATCCAGATTTTGGCTGGACACTGTTCTTAAATATGGAGGAACATTGGATGATACACAAATTCGGATTTTACTGGTTAACATCATAATGTAAGAAGCAATTGCTTGTAATATTTGATCTTTCTTTTAGTCCAATTAGTCAAAGTTGCCTTTGGAACTTTGGAACCAGCTGGAACATCAGTCTCAGCTATCAGGGGGAATCAATTGCAATAGCACTAAGACTATCTTTTATATGATACGGTTACACAACTCTATGATTCTTCTATTTTAAAGTGTATCGTCTCATATATCTACACTAAGAACAATAGAATTACTAAAGGTGCTTTTGAACTGTGCAGCTTTGTCTAAATAACTAACCCATATATCTTAATATTCTAATTAGTGATTTTTATTCTTTAATCTACTACTTGTATCAAGTTTCATTCCATTTTGACGTTTCTATTTTGGATACAGTAATTTTTATAGCAATTAATGTTTGGCATTGCTACAAAAATAAAAGGGTAACACTTTTAAGTTATTAGGATATGAGTACAGCAATCTTAAAAAAAGAGAATGTAATATTTCGAATTATTATTATAGTGCAACACGCAGTAAATAACAAAAACATAAATAAAATCAAAATCTCCTCAACTTATATCAAGTAAATTGGTAGAATACACAAAACAATATGATAATTTAAGCAACTCTTCCAATAGTAACAACTAAATATTTCAGACAAATTTTAACCGCCATCTGCTTAGCTGATAGGCGCTAGTCTAAAATTACTAAAACTACACGGTTTTATCTACTTTAATGTTGTATAGCTTCATGCATTACAAATGCAAGACACTAAGCTGCATGCCAGACTATGATTATAACCTTGCAGTGCTAGGAAGCTCATTTATATTCCATCACATCATCGCCGAAGGGATTCTTTTATAGAAACCACTTGAGGAACGTACCAGGCACCACAATAAAAATTTAATTTAATTTTAAGCTTTAAAAGTTCATTTATCAAAAACCAACAATCATGATAAACTGTATTGATTTACAAATTCACCAACTTCTATAATTGTAAGAATTAATGTCTATAACGATTTGTAGACTTTGAGAGCTCAAGAATTAGTAGTTCAGTCTAACATATTCGCTACTATAATTTGCAGACTATTCTAGAGGAAAATTACGTACCAGATTATTTTTGTTTTAACGTACTAGTGTAGTACCTTCAAATCATATAATATACAGTGTACTACACATTTAAGTTCAAATCACAACATTCTAAGAGTATTCAATGTTTGTTCAACACATATTAACATTAACCAATACTAACACACCAGATGATTATACAAACATATAGATGTTACCCGGCGAAACAACAAATATTAATGATGCTGGTTTTTGAAAATCAAGATATTACTGCCAAGCTTTATTTATTAGTTCGGCTGCACATATCGGTAGTGGTTTTCTGTTCTTAGTCAATGAACGGGTTATATTAATAACAGGTAAGGTTTTAAGGGCTTCACTAATTTCTTCTTTGGTAAAAAAACAACAGTACATTTTTAATAACCACTGACAAGAGTTTACTGTTGAGATTACGGAAGGTAATAGGGGATTTCATTATTTTTATAGCTTTGTGTAAGAGCGCAGTAGTCGTCCTCTTGGGTTAAGTTGATTCGAATTGTGCTTTGGCTATGTATAGTTGTAAATGTGCCCTTTATCAGTGTTTTATATCTGTCACCATCGCAGTGTGATTTATTTGGTTCGTTAGGCATATTGCTAAAACCTTAATTTTGTTTACGTTGTTTGTTGAGACGCTTCGTTTTCGGTATGTTGACTTTCGCTTTCATCATCGACGTTCTGAGATAAATTTAAAAAAATGTTTTGCTTTAATAAGTTGTCATTTAACCAGAGATATCTTTTTTGCACTTCGTTGATAAGTGGTGTTAAATTATCGAATTTGCATTATTAAATGAATTTTGGTTATTGTTTGTAGTTTTGATGTTTTGAAAAAAGAAACAGATTGTTAAATTTAAATTGGTTGAATTTATTCACAGTAATATAAGGCTACTGGTTATCTATAAACGTCTTAGTTTACGTTAAACCTCAATGGGTCTTGACTTATTCTATTATCGCTTACCCAAAAATAACCCAAAGAACACGCGACTTCTTTATTCTGAGCTACTGCTCTACCGTATCTATTTAGCGTCGACTCACAATTTGTAGTCACCTACTTTCCATGCTATATGATGACCGTTTTTTACAAGACTTGTTACGTGCGATAAAAAAGATCTATTTTTAATAATTTTGGAAGTGATTAAATCGCAGACAGTTATTAAATCTTTTGGCCAAACGTAAGCTAAAAAAAAGATTATTTTTATGTATGGTAAACTTACGAATGTTTAAATTACCATAAACCTATTCCACACGGTTGATCTATAAATGCCGAAGAATATTTTCAGGAACTTAAACGAATATATGTTACACTATACAACAAATGGCTTTAGTTAAGCGTAACCAAATCCTCCTTGAGCAAAAAGAAAATACAAAAATTTGATAAATTGGAATAGACCAGTCAACACTTAATCAAGATCTTGGATCGTCAGATTGGTCTTTAGTTCGTTCAATAACACATTTTTAAGTAGAAAATAGTTTACTTTTATAGGAGATTTAGCAATTCAATTTTTTTTAATGCAGAATAAAAGGAATAGTGTGTCTTGGGATAACCCAGTTAAAAGTCTTAAAATATGACGAGTTATATCTTTGCTTGCTGTCCTTGAAGCTAAAATATTATTTTGTAAAACTATGTTACTTACGAATTACTTAGAAATTATTGAGTAAACACTATATATTTGTAATTTTTGTACTTTTATAAAAAAATACACATCCCCTATGTCATAAACTTTTTTGAAATACTGTTAAAATTAAAATTTTTACTTTTGATATAATAAAACAAAATTACAATATTATTGCATTTAGACAACATACTTAAAAAAACGTTTAGAAGTTCAAAAAAAGTATATTTAACTATTCTAGCTCAAAGCTCAGACAACCCGAAAGTTTTATGCAGAGAATACGAACAAAGGGTCGACATTCTTGCATTATTGGCATTGTAGGACTAGAGGTTTGAAAAGAAGGACATTTTGCGCGAAGGGCGGAGGAATCTCGCAATCGCAGCGATTACCCGCGTCGTACGCACTTGATTATGGGTTTGTCAGCCATTTGGGTGCCTAAAATATTACCGTCGTAAACATGTGTGGGGCGGCCGAACAGACAACGCGTGATTCTTAAGGTCATTAGGCCCTTCTGCAATATGGATTAGTCGGCTATATAGGCTGCTCCACCCAAAAATGTCAGACCTTATGCTTTACTACCTACCCTTAAGGCTGACCTTAGATCTCGGCAGCGTAGCACCTTTGCATATCTGCAGTGGCGCAGACCCGTAAGAAGTCATTAAAACTTCAGGAGGCATAAAAGAGGGTTCTGTAAAATTAATTATTCTAATATTCAAAAGCCGGTCGGGCTTTGTGTCGTGCAGCGCCATCGAGATTTCCCAATGAAAGTTTTATTTGATCTTTGCGCCCGAAAAGCACCGGAAAGCACCCGGAAACATAACTCAGCCGGCATGTGAAGCCCCGGCGAAGTCGAGAATTTTAACGCCGCGCTAATTGCAGGGCCGGGAGTCCAAAAACTTTGACTATTGACCAAATTTAATTAAATATCACGATTCGCGAATTACCACCCCATCGTGGAACTTTTAATGAACAAGCTATGTTAGGTGTGTATAACTGCAGCATAAAGTTGGAACTACAGCAGTTTATATTAGTTAATGTAATGTACTGCCTGTGTAATCGCGGACTTGTTTGCAGCATTTTTCGCAAGGGGCGCTATTATCGCCGCCCTAATACGAACAGATCCCGTGGGAGAACAACTTTCGCCCCCCGGTCGTCGCATCCAAACGGTGTCGAAATCGCGCGACTGATGCGGATTTATTTTCCGCTAAACCCCGGATTCCTTGGCGGAAAGTGAATTAGGGATGATGGATAGAACATATTTGCTACACACAGGTGAACCCCCCCTCGATCGCAAGCAAATTCGAACTAGAACGATTCCGCTCGCATTCGTTCCACTTTCCTATTTTTTGCCGCGACCGTACGGTATTTCCAGTGTAGAACTGGAATAAAGGGGTTAATTGTGTCGTTGTTTCATGACCAGGTACTTTATTTTAGTTGCCGTAATGCGCTGCTCTTCAGTCGAGCGCTGTTGATGCTATCGAGAAAACCTTTCTCATCGCGATGTTTTTCGGCCGCGTTCTTGCTATGTCGTTCCTTGGCAGTGTTTTAGTGCAAGGTATGTAATTGTTTTGACGTAGTCTACGGCAAAGTGCGTTTAAAACTTTTTTCTAACAATAAATAAACCCTATGCAGTACTACATGGCAAATAATGTACAGACAACCGAATGGAACATTATTTGATATCTCTTCTAAAGCAAAACCTGTATTGTGCCAAAAATATATAAAACCGCATAACCTACTTGATCTTTAAATTTGCATAGGAACCAAATTATTAAATTTTACAGTATAAGAAATTATACGCCACAGGCAACTTTCTGGTAATAAGCAATGGATTGCAAGTTAGAATCCCGTTAAATCCACATATTTTGGTTTGAATGCACAAGTTTTATAAAAATTAGGACTTTAGTAGTTTTATTTCAATTTCTTAATTTCTTTTTATCACCAATTTATTATATGATCAGTGTAAGGTGATCATCACGTGATATATTAAAATTAAAATTTACTTTCAAAGGGTGACCCAAAAGGGGTAATAAAAAAATAACAAAAAATTAATAATTCTAGAAATTATTAGTTGAGTCTAATTTTTTAAAGCTATTCTTATTCCTTGAAAAAAGTTTTTCTAAGAAGAGCAAGTGTGGCCCTGCAAGTATAGGTAAAAGCACTATCTAATTGATACTAATAATCGTGCGCTTCTAGATCATTTTTGTATAGCCTTCTTGGATTGCCGTCGTGATCGACTGATCAATGCGAATAAACTGTCACCTTGCAGATACATCAAAAGCTCAAATGTTTTGTGCACTTACACAATATTTAATACGAGAGCGAATCAAATATAAACGAGACTTATTTTTTAAAAAATATTTTATTTGAACTTGAAACAAAAGAATTGCAGATTATTTTTCTACATAATCTCCTAAAGAAACTTTTTATATAATAAAATCCAATTAATGATTAAAAAATAAATCTTTTTTTGTACGTATTTGCTATCTCAATGGTAGCTGTTTTAAGATTTTTTTAACTAACTGATCATTGTTCAATGAAAGCCTTCTTCCAATAATGATTTTTTTCATTAGAAAGGAGCTTCACAGTCTACAAATGGGTCTTTCCTAAAAATACCTACTGTATTCATAAGCTTACGTACGTTACAATAATTGCAATTTTGTCATCTACTCTTTTCTTCGATGAAATTTTACGTTTTTCTTTGCTGTACTTAACTTGTTCCATTCAGTTTCAGAGATTTTGGATGTAATTTACATATCTAATTATTTAACTGTTTCAAATCTGATAAAAGCAGTTTGTTTGTTGTTCATTTCCTGATAAGACTGTGTTTCGGCACCCACATTAGAGTAAGTCTAATGCAGTTTGCAAAAATTGTAAGGTTGTACAGGTATTTCCGAGACACCTTAAAATTGATTTGGTATCTCTTCAGCGCTTTTATTGCAGTCTAGTTAACTGTTAAAACAAAAATATGTTTACCTTAATGGTTCCTAATTAAATTATGTGTATACATTGAACAAAGAAAATCTCCCATATATTCCAACTCTAATATTATTTTTGATTTTAGATTCTTTAGTGTACCAGATTAGTTTCCCTTGCCTACAAAGCTAGTTTTCAAATGGTTTATTAAACTTTTGCCTAACTAGCGTAGTTTCATTTCCCATTTCCAGTAATAGGTTTTTGACAATTCTTGTTGCTTTGGTACGGCTAAGCACTGTAACTATATTTCAGCTTATAGGACACCATTATTGCCTATACTCTGACAAAAACGTCTAAAAGAAACAACAGTGGGGGGGGGGGCTTCTCATTACACCTGTAATATATAAAGTTATATATAAAGTAATATATGAAGTTTAGCTAACTTAAACCAAATTTGTTTTTGGTATAATTTAGACCAACATATTTAGTTTTCCATAGTAAACCATAGAGCTCAGTAGAATACGACCAATATATTATGCACCCATAAATGTTATTTTTTTCCAACTTTCTATATACGTGTATTTCAAGTTAAACTTTACATTTAAGATTACTGAAAGCACTTGGCCTTTTAGCTTATTTGCAGTTATTTGTTGAAAAAATTGGATAGTTATAATTTACCCAATATTATTCTTTTTGTAAATAGGAACTGTTTTTTTCTAATTTACAATTAGATTTCCCATATTGTCGTATATCCCTCAGTGCAACAGCCTTACCTAATTTCTTCTGGTTCTGCTCCTTTTTATATCGCTTAACTTTAACTTATAGGATGTATGTTGAAGGACTTTTACATTGTCAAGAACTGTTAACGCTATTTCCTAGTAGTTCAAGAAATTTCTAATTCTTCTCATCAATTAGTGCTGAAGTCATGACTTCCCTGTTTAATAATATGTCTACTAATAAACTTTTGCGCACACCATATTACAAAAGATAAGTTTATACGTCTGTTTGTTTTTTCTTAAAAAATATATATCTTACTGCTAGACCTGTTCTTAGAAGTCTACCAAGCTTTAGCATAATAATGGTTTCCTTTTGCTTTAACAGTACATGTATAGTCTGCTCAGCCCCAAGTGGTTTGTACGGTTTTAAAGAGTTAGTATTGCACTCAATTCTCTCATAAAGGATAATTTTATTTGGAATTTGTTAATCTCTTTTGGATGCCCTTATAATACAATATATGAGATTAAACAAATATTCATATTCAAGAAAAACTGCATATGAACTCGAAAGGTGTGCTAGGAATATTATCTTTAAGATCTTTAAGTTTTAATGTTTAAAGTTTTTTGAAACCGCACTGCTTCAGAACCTTTTCAGCTTTTTAACAAGGCTCCCCTCGGACATTTATTTTATTTAAGCGGATATTTTTATTGTACACTCTAAAGGCATGATAAAAATCCATCCCAAACACCTATATTTTGTTGCTTTATTGAACAATTTGTTTCAAATTCTATATTGCACAAATTATTTTTTTTACGGCCTTCCTATCGTTATTACCGTTCTTCCTTCTTAAATACTGAAGTCAATTCCAATTATAAACGGTGGGTTTGCTAACCTGCAATACTCTACTAACCTCTATATTTCATTTTATAGATATGGACTGACTGATTGAGTCGTATAAAAGATATACTGAGGCAAATATAATTTATTTCGGGTTTTTGTTTGTATTTTAATTTTAATTATTACTTTTTCTCTTCAACATATTATCATCAATTTTAAAATATAAATTTTTCTCTTATCGTAATACAGAATCTAACATAAGGGTTTCTGTAGTTTATTTACTTTGACTGTTTCAGAGCCAGGTATTTTTCCCTTAAATAGCCAATATCTTTTAATCATGATTACATCAATATCCTTAGACTAAGCACTATTCACACAAAGTAACAATTACCGTCTCATTATACTAAATGTTTACTTAAACAACTTTGTTCTGTCTTGATGGCAAATTTATTATTGGTGTAAATTAGGTTTAGATAAAAAAACAAATTCGTTAGAGTTATCTTGTCCATGTAACCCAAAATGTAAGATTTAGAAGGGTAAAATAAAAAACCCATCAAATTAGTGTTAATTTAGGAATAAAATTTATTTTAAAATAAAAATAGTAATAGTTAATTAAGGGGTATCGCTTGTTAAATTGTAAGTTGATTATAATAAATGCAAGGTTTTAAGAATTGGAATATTGTTAAACAAAGAAACAACGTCAGAGTTAATTAAGGTATTATCTGAGTATTTCTCAGAAATAACAGGAATGTGGGATAAAGCTTGAAGAATTTAAAAGGTACCGAATTCACCAACCATATGACATAATGAAACGTTTTTATGAATCATTCAGCAAATCATTTAATTTTGTAATTCTAGGGAATTTTCTCCAGTTATAAAAAGTTCTTTTAGTTTCGGATGGTGTGTTTAAGTGAGTAATACAAGTTTTGGCTTTCTTTTCAAGGTATGTGGTATGATTATTATATAGATAATAATAGTAGCATGATATTAGTAGATGTTCTATCTTACTGACGTATTCGGATTTGTTGAAGATCAGTATAATGTTCCCCTTGATTTTTTGTCAAATTGTTATGTTATTATATTGTTTTCGAATTTTTAGGAACGTAAGAGGCTCAATATTATATTTTGGTAATACTATTTTATGCAACACTTCGGCTAAATCTTGCCTAGTTTCATTTGGTGGAAGATTCTGTTTGAAATGTGACGTGTTCGGTGTATACAAGATTTACAGTTAAAATTTTGTAAAGCGCTTTTGGTTAGGGATGGTTTAGGTTTGTAAGTATTGCTTTTCAGTTCTAATGCATATGACGTTTTGTAATATATTATTCTAGTGACAAAACTCCATATAATAGGACTAATATTAAATAGCTTTATTTATAGACAATACTACAACTGAGTGAATAAGGTGTCTAATCAGGTCACACAAAATTTTGATCTTTCCTAAAGTAAGCTTTGTTAGTTAGATTGCAGGTTTCCTCCGTAAAGACGCATGAAATGTTCGGACAGGTATTTGCGCTTAAGGTTTGAACCGCATCGTTTATGATGCCATATTTTCATTCCATTTTCAAGATTTTTCGGGACTTCAATCTGTCTACTTTCCAAAAAAACTGAGTCTTTAAAAAAGATTATTATTTTATATGTTCTGCTTTGCTATTTATTGTATTGGAAGTCAAAGTTTGGCTGGAGACGCATTGGGTGAGGAAAAGCTTGTTAGTTTGATATTGCGCAACTGAATAAAGAGTAAAACATGCTACAGCCGTAAAATTACGTACATAGCTAGAGTTTGCTTTGACTACACATTACGATATACTCTACAGTGATGCTGTGCACACGAATAAGAAGCATCACCGACCGACACAAGCAAGAGCACGGAGTAAAGAAATATAGAATAAATAAATATTAAAAATGTCAGTTAACGTAAGTTATAGATATCTAGAGCTATCACTAGAGGAGTACATTAAAAGGCCATACGTCAGGCTCCTGTGATTTCCATAAGCTCATGTATGCCTGCGAACCATTTCAATCTGCAATCCTTGGATTTTTCATTTGCAGTGGCACTAGAATAATCTAGATTATTACAAGCGGACTATATGTGGTATTAGGTGATGATTTCATTTAGTTTTGAAGACAGAACAGTTCCAAACTCGCTATGAAATACTTTCTCCATCACAGACACTGCGATCTGGATTTACAATAGTCGATTCTCTCTAGTTGTGCTACGTTGTCCTATGTGTTCCTCTTCTAAGTTGTGGTTCATTTCATAACAATTGTTTGTATTACTAAAAATAATGCACACATCATATTGAAGAGATCTTAGTCAGATAAAATTAATGTGACACTAGCACAACGGACAGGAACTTACCAATTTTACAATAATAATACACATTGTGATCTTTAAATAATGATGATGCTCCAAAAACTATAACTATTTTATTGTAGTCAATAGTATAAGAAATGTGTGCCTAAATCTCACAAACAGTTTGGAATGATTTTCCATATGAGAATAGTGAAATAACTATGCAAACCAAAGCACATGCAATACAAATATGTGCTTAGATTTCCGATTACAATTAAGTCGCTGCTCAAATCCACTTTACGAAAATGGGATTTCGCCGTTTCACACTGCAGGCGATTAAATATGGATTAGCGCGGTTTACGGCTGCAGCGTAACAACTTCGAAAGAAGTTCGGGCTAGTTTCGGCTATTGCTTTATCTGCACTGCAACCGCAGTTTGCATCTTTATGAGCCGTGAACTCGGGAAACGTACGTGGTTCTGCATCGACGGCGTTCTCGTGCTCGAAGCCTACAATAAAATCATAAGTTTTATTGTGAGGAATTTCTCGAACAAGTTGGCTGCTCGAGTACATTGCAGGAAAATAATTTTGGCTCCAAAAAAGAAGAAAATTGTTTTTAAAATAATTTCATCTTTTATAAATTAATGAATATGTTAGAAATTATAAAAAAGCTGGTGCTGTATTACTATTTTTAATTTTTTAAACCAAAAAATCTAAATAACACGAATCACCAGTTAACATGCTATTTTGTAGTTTCAAGTTAAAAAAAGAGCTAATGAAGGGTATTCCATAAAGAGTGCCAAATTTGAATAGGCAGAATTTTTTATTTTGAAGTTGAAAGGCCTGTCCTCATTCTTATTATCTATTACCCCTCCGATTAATTTAGCATTAGTGGTTTTTCCAGCTTATTATGATTTGTTTTCATCACGGAACGATTTACAATGGATAACTTGGTTTAGCATGTATCACACAATGATTCTAAGCACTTTATTTTGAAAACGTTCCAATACTTTCATTAGTCGTTTCTCGTAAAGAGATCTCAGAGGTCCATATGGGCATCAAGGTACCTTATAGAGTAACAACTTACATCGGCCAACACAATTTTTGTGATTCGATTCTCCCTATGTGTGACTACTTCCTTTTGCCTTAAAATAAAGGACAATCAATGGTAAAATGGTCCTGATAAAAGTTCTCTACAGCCTTGGAATCCCGAGGCAGTCCCGTTATATTAGAAAAAGTATGATAGAACCGTCACAGAGCAAATATTTTCTTATAACTATATTTTTTAAAAAAGAGGCTGTTTTTTAATGTTTTATATGTTACCGCAAAACAGATTTATACAAATAAATTGGTAAAAAAAACGTTTTAAATTACAATGACTAATATATTTTAACTAAGCAGTATTAGCAGTTTCAAATAATGGACTAGATTAATCTTCTTGATTGCAATATTTTTACAATTACAATTACAATTCTTGTTTATTTTTTAGAACTCTATTGCACAAGTGTTTAGAGCAACAAAATTGACAGATTTTAATAAAATTCGACATATATTCACTTAAAGTACTTGCATATGCATAAAAATAAGGTAGGATTAGAAAAAAAGAAGTACAAAACATTAAGAAAAACCTTGTAGAAGATGTTAAATGTCGCCAGGGCTTTAAAAGTAAAAAATCACGTGGCTTTAACTTTTGTTATCTCCCATCATACTCTTCGATTGTTTTCCTTGATATCGGCGCTCTATTTCCATGATGTTCTTATGGAACCTTTCTCCTTGTTTCTCCGATAAGTTGCCCATATTGTTCTTAAAGCTCTTAAGAATAAGCATATGCATTTTGAGAGATATGCGGCATCCCATTTTCACAAAATTGTCCACTAGTTCCTTGACCAGGGCCTAATTAGTAGTCTTACGCCTTGTGGTTTCTGAGAAAGCCTTTAATCACAGCGGTAAAACTTTTTTCACTGTTTTTTCTTCAAACTTCTCAGACTTTATGCTCTTTTTAATGTGTTTCCACAAAGATGGCTGCTTTAACTTTAGATTCCGACAACTTAGAGAATTTCTCCCGAAGAATTTGAAATGGCTGAGATTTCTTTTACAAATTGTTTCATAAGGCCTAGCTTTATATGCAGTGGTGGCATTAAAATTTTGGTTAGATCGACCAACAGTTGCCACTTAACATTCTTCTTGCCGACAGTAAACTTTAGTGTCCGAAGCCAATTCTAGTTCTTGTAATGCTGGTGATCGGTCCGGCTAACTTATAAACAAAGATAGCACGGATTATTCATATATCTTTCTTGTAAGTCCATGAAAAACGATATCATCGCAAAATTTTCGATAATTTCCCACTTGTAATCTTTGTACCACGGTTTTTCCAGCAAGATCTTCATACCCTCATAATTTTTCTCAAGATGAGTGGAATACACAATAGGGCCCGAGGGATACTGATTTTCATTATGCAACAGGAACAATTTTAGGTTATAAACTAAGGCCATTGGTTTGGCTCGTATTCCATTCATACCTATTCGAACAACCCCTTACATTTGGTTTCCTCCGCTCAAGCACGTGCACGGTTTTCTATTCACGAAATTTTACTCTTTTAATCTTCAAATCAAAATTTCAGCTTTTGACTTCTGTAGAATAAGATCTCGTACCAAGTAATTCACATCTTGTTGATTGGGGAAACACGGTGTTGTTTCTACTTCGATCGGTTGAAGAATATATAACAAACTGACGTGTGCTCCCTAACTGCTGAAATATTTGCTTGTTGGTGAAGAGAAAAACTAACGTATTGGCACAGGTGCAGATGGACACGATAAATCTATTCCGGGTTTATCTTTAGTTTTCTTTCCAGCTTTTGGTTCCACCACACAGACGTAGCAATTGTAGTCGTGGTTGCTTGACTCCTCCCATATCCTCGGAATTCCGTATCTCATGGTTTTCTCCTCCATTCTGTATCGCACTAAAACATACCAAAACAAAAGAAACACAGACAAAATATTCACTTAAAAACCTCGTTTAAAATGCAAGATTTTACTTAAAAAGCAAAAGTACTTATTGTCCAAAGTTGCTTTGCATGAGCTACTGCAGTAATTCGGAAGCCATTTTCTGTCTATATTTCTTATAGAGATGTTAAAATATACCTCGTACGATTCACGTGTAGCATTGTTCGTTTTCACTTAATGCTTCTTCATTCTAATCTTAATAAATTCACCACAGATAAAACAAAATGAGTCAGGTGAATAGACGCACGATCACGCTAGACAACGATAGCCCTGACCAAGGATCTCGCGACGTGTCGCTTCTTCCCCCACGAACGTGATCCGAGCTACTCATTACATGATTTTTCCCTCACTACCTAAGTTAACCACACCCTGTTCCTGTGGTTACCGAGAATTTTTTAGATGTTCACGCGTTGTTCTAATACTACGACTTGACTTCCCAAGATCAGCTGCTACAATACACACATCATGTTTGTCTAACTTTGTCTTCTATAACATAGGATAAACACGACTCGATTATTTCTCAATGTTGAAAATTAAAGTACCATTAAAAATACATTCATGATACAAAAGTCAATTTTATTTTTTGTTTTCATCCCGTATCAGAATTGCACAAATTTCAGTTTAATTAGAAACACCACAAATTTGAATGTATATTTTTCTCTACTTGTTTATAGATAAATCAAACTTTTTAAAACATTTTTTTAAACATACTAAATATTATTGTAAAACGCTGTAAAGTAAAATTTAGAATAATTCGACATTTTAGTTTTATTTACTTTGTCAATAGAAACCTACTTGTCAGATAAGCTTTTGTAAATTATATTGCAAATTTTGTTACATTTTAAACGCTTTAAAGAACAAACACGCTCAAAAAATCAAACCTTTTAAATGTAGGCATCCTGCATAAAAGTGTCATAAATAAGTAATAGGACCAGTTATAAATAAGACCTCGGTGATTCGTGTGTTCATTTTAATGATCCGCTCGTCTATGGCGGAGCTCGCAAGTTACATGACACTAAGATTTTCTGAGCGGAAGCCAAACATTACGAGTAGGGAGTATTACGACGTCATTTGCAAATGTAGTCACTGTAATGACGCGCGTACTTGTACAGGAAACACTAGGTGTCACACTGCTTTGAGGCATGCCAGTTTTCATTATGTAACATGCTGAAAGTTGTTCTATCCTGAAATGTAGGTCTGTTAAATGTACGCTTGATAGACAACTTACAGCATCCTATTAATTATTTTTACTTGGCTCCTGGATTGTCTCCAGATTTTCTAGAATAAAAAGGTATGAAACATTTTAAAGTTTCTTGTATAATAGAATATTTATAAGATTTTTATAGAACTCGGCTAATTTGCTTTTATGCAAATAAGTACGTAAAAGTGGAATTAGGATCAGTCACATTTCATGCAGCAGCATTGCTTTGAAGTTGCATATTCAAACGCTTCTGTGGAATATTAAGAGATAAAGTAATAACCACGCTATTAAAGGATATTCTTATAAAACGTTTGATGTTTATGTTATTTTACATATAACAGATATTTGCTGCTATTTATAATTTTAACAGTGCTAAAATGTGTAACTAAAACGCCTAAAAACTAAATAACAAAATGTTTATAAACTAACTGATCTACTAAAAATACCTAAAATTAATATATAAAAGTAATGGAAATATCTGGCATAGAGTCTCTTCCGAATTCCCAAACTGATTGTGTCCCTCCAGAGTAAGTCGGACTTACCCCCAGTCATCAGCCTCAATTACTGCTTCTTTCACTTTGCTCTACTTTTTTTCTATTTAAAATAAACTACTCCTGCTTTTAGGATATCGTTTTCTATAATATCTAACCACCCTTTCTTCGGTCTATCTTTAAATGTTTTACTTTTAAACTTTCCTTTCAGTCACTATCATTTTATATTTTTTATTTTATTATCAAGCCTTACTCTTCTTCTTCTTCTTTTTCTTCTTGATGTTTTTATTTATAATGAAGCCTATTTTCTTTGCAGCTTCTTCCAACTGTTTAAACATTTCTTGTAATTCTGACTTACTTCTTGATATAATAATTAAGCATTTTGGGTGGAGTGGTACGCTCTGAAAAAAAAAACACAAAATTGGACTCTCCCCATTTATTGGTGGTAATTTCCAGAGCTGCGAAATGAGTGGTCTTAGGAACTGCTGTTGCTCTAAAAGTCTATCGTCGTATTTTTTTGCAAATATCGTTGACCTTGATAGGCCAAAAGTGCTGCATATGCTAAGTTAAATGCTGCTTCTGCTACTAGTGTCTAGTCTACCGGACTTTGTTCTTTGAAATTACCTTGAAGTAGCTCGTTCAACGGGACTTGTATTAGCAAGGCCTTGGATATAAATTTCTTATATAAATTTGAAATACCCAGAAACTGCCGTAGTTGTGTGATTGTTTTGGGTTGTAAAACTCGTAGAGGTTAAATACCACTAGAGCTGACTTGCTAACCGAAAAACATAACAAAAGCCTGCCTAAAACAACATTTGGCTGGTTTGATCACCACACAGTATACTTGTAGCCGTTTGAAGAGCGTCTAAATATGTTGGAGGTGTTCCTCAAGTGATGACGAAGCTGCCATCGTTATCATAGATGTAACTGTAGCAAAAGTCTAAGCCTTGAATTACCTCATCAATAAATCTCTGGAATATTTGAACTGCGTTACAAAGTCCAAATAAGTCAGAAATAAAAACTCGAACAATCCAAAAAGCGTAGTTATCGCCATACTAGGGATATCTTTTTTAACGATAGAAATGTAACAGAACGCTTTCAACAAGTCGATGGTGGAGAACATGTTTTTTTTTAACCAAAATATGAACAAAGTCCTTGATGTGCCGGATTGGATAGCGGTGAGGTTCGGTTCTTTAGTTCAGCCCACGGTAATCACCCACGGCCTCCGTTCGCCTTTGTGCTTCGAAATCATTTGAACCGGAAATGACTAATAACTTTGCGATGGCTTAATGATCTCGAGTTTTAACATGCGTCGAATTCCTTCCTGCCTAATTGTAATTGTCTGGGACTAATCGTCGATTGCTTGCAACTGGAAGGCTCAGCGTAGTCTTGATGTACTGTTTTGTCTGGTGCTTGAGTGTCTTGATTATACCGTCAGGCCTTGTGGTATCGGAAAACCTGACCAGGAGCTTGTAAAAAATTATGGAGACAACCTTCACGCTAGGGATTTCTCCGTTAGCTGATTTTCCCTAGACCGCAAAAGATGTAACCCTGTCGATAAATTATTAATTTCTCACATCTACAATGAGGTTGTAAAATGCAAGAAAGTCGACACCAATGAATGGCTTTGATGCGTTAGCTACGATGAATCTCTAAATAAAGTTTCAATGGAGGTCCTGCTATTTCTCCTTGTATAATTTCTTACAAAATTTTATAGCATTCATGTGATCTCTTCCCATTTTATTAATTGTTTCTTTTACTTGTAACCAATTCTATTGGATGTTTTCATTTTCTGCTGTCCATAAAAGAATTATAAAATGCTCTTGAAACCGTAACTAAGCCTCGAAAAAAGAATGGAAATCAACTAAGACGACTGTTGAAAAGAAAAAGGACTACAATTTTTAAAACATAAAAAGTCCAGGACATATTCAACAAAGTAACCGAAATAATTACAACATTGGAAAATTATAATATAGAAATAATAGTACTATAAAAATCAAGAAGAAAGAAACTCTCGAGTAAGATAATTACGTTTTCGTCTTGTCGTAAGGCTTTGAGGGGTTGTTCTTGATAAGATTATAACAAACTGGCGCCTTGTTTATTTTGTGTTTTAAAGTCGTATTTTCTAATCGTATCTAGGTATGCACCTTGACCTACGAGGTGCATTTAATTTCTAAGGTTAATTTTAAAAGACGTGAGAAATATTTTTGAATTTGTAAAATTTCGACACAGGCCGAATTGTCGCCATTGAAGTAAGTGTTTTGTATACTTTAAATGGGTTCCACGAATGCTGACCGACAAACACAAGGCTGCGCGGATCCAAGGGCATGTTGACACATGATGCCGTCATGAATTGCTGACCATGAAGGACACCCTTCGTGACCGCTCATTTTCCAGTCGCTGTTACATCAGCGACTTTCCAATGAACATTACTATAATGGTGTAGTGTTTCTTTGTTACTTAAAATACTTAACTTATTTCTTGACATATTTTCGGTTAGTTGACTGTACTTTTTGTTTAGTGTGATGTTTTCGTTTTGGGCTATTTTTTTTCTCTTTGTCTTATTTCTTTCTTTGGATTTAATTTTAGACTTTTATTATCGCTAGTTGAGGCTATTTTATAGATATGTTGAATGTATAGGTAGGAGGGGTTGCCCAAAAAAAGTATTTTTGGCATCCTAGGTTGACAATTTATTTACAAAGGATAATAGTGGGATAACCTTACGAAAGTTAGATATGCAAAACGATCCTGACAATAAACACCCAATTGTACAGTCAGAGCTGAGCTGTCTTTGTTTACTTTCTGTTCATAATTACAATAGATAGTATTGTTATATTATTGATATATATATATATATATATATATATATATATATATATATATATATATATATATATATATATATATATATGCCATTAAATGACAACTAAAATAAAACGATTTTTCTGTCTTAATAATACATTGAAATTTTAAATTGAATACCCAAAATAATCTCTTACTACTTAGTAAACTTTTATTCTTATTTTGCTACTCATAATAATAAAAAGTGGGCTTCTTAAGTGACAATACATAAATTATAATTTTTTATTTTTGAGCCCCCAATTTTGCATTCTTTATACTTTTCACTTAAATAACAAAGGTGCAAATGTTACTGTTAAATATGCAAGATTGTAGCCGAACTATAAAGATGCACAGGCGACGGCGGCAGCGACCCGGGTGCTTGCCCGCACTGCCGAAAGCTGCCACGCAGTAACGAACTCCGGGCGCCGCATTCCGGAAAAATCGTTGCGGCAATAATAATATGCAATCGGATGCAGAGCGCAAACTTCCGCAATAAAACAAGGTAATCCGCACCGCACCGTGGCGCGCACACGAAACAAAGCGCCGGCCAGCGTCGCGGCACGGCGTCGATCGCGTCGAAGCGGCCTGAGCGCAAATGCGGTGATTTATGCCCAAGTTAAGTTGTATAGGCGGCACGCAGCTGCCATTTGTAAGGCAGATGATTAATTAAACCCGAATTCCGCTCGCTATAATTACCGCCCCGTTGAACTAAGACGCCGCAGTCGCGGCCCCCCCGAGACGAACCTGCGACTTCAGCAGATCCGCGATTCGTGCACGTGCCGGCCCGGAAAATTGCGGCTGCACCGCATTTGCGGGAATTCGCGATTAATTCGCAGGAGTTTTCGGCGCGAAGGCCCGCCGCGACCGGAAAGCCCGGAGTGCCGCCGCAGTGGAGGCAGTAATTGCGGGGCGGCCTGTCGCCGGAAAATGGGCTAGAAAGCTGCGGAACGCGGCCTAAGTCGATAAAGTTGCAAATGGCTTGCGTAATAACCCAATATCGTAAAGAAGCGATCGCGGAGAGCCTCGCCTGGACTAATGTATGAATTGTGCATGTAAAGGTATGGAGAGCTCCGGGTGCCCGGAATCCAAGAAACTGTACCCGGGGGACTGCCGCCTCTTCTACAAATGCGTCCCACTCTCGGACCCGGCGCAGGCGTACGTCTGGGTGCCTTCTCGCTGCAGTGCGGGCCTGGTAAGTTGCGTTCACGTCTTTGATTTCTTCACCTTTCGACCCATGATCAATGTCGAACCATCTGATATCGACTTCGGCGGCGCGAAATTCGCCTGCCCAACACCATAAATTCCAGCACCTCGTAACTGCCCGTTACTGGTCCCAGAACGGTGGTATATTTTTACGTTCTGACAAACCATAACAAGCAGTTGGTAAATTAGGTCATGGGTTGCGTAGTGAACTTTAGAAGAGAGAAGCTGCTGTTAACCTTACATCCTGAAACCGCGTCATGGCCGATACTTTTTATTTTAGACGATAACCTGTTGAGTTATCATAAGTACAATACGTGCAGTTGTGTGTAAATTGGCACTCTTGCTGTTAAAACCCAATTATGTTTTATTAAAAAATTAACTTCTGCGTTAAGAATATTAAAAATGTATACATAGGTGAATCAGAAAGTAAAAGCAATTTCCGTATAAGAACTTTATTTCAACTGATGGAAAACAAATGTATATGTCACTTTTCGATATCTAGTATCGTTTAACGATTTTTTTCATCCCTTCCAAAAATAAGCTTTTTGGTTGTTTACGAAACCATGTTTGCACCGCTTGATGTACTTGTAGTCGCGCAATGTCTCCTTTAAGGAGACGAAGGTGTGCTAATCGAACTGTGCTAACTCAAGGCATCCACCCTCTAGATGTATTGGTCCATGCGCCATGTAGATGGAGGACCAGGTGCTAACATCAGGACTAGCATCTAAAGAAACTAGAATATTTTGTCTGGCAGGATTCCGCACTTCGTTCATAGTCCTTCGCTCGCTAATCAAACAGATATCAATTCTACGAGGTGCATTCAAGTTATAACACCTCCGATTTTTTTTCTCACAAACTGATCACATGAGAACTGTGAAACTTGTGTCACTTCCCGACGTAATCTCCCTGCAGCCGTACACCTTTTTCATAACGTCGACGCGATAATTCCATGGCTGCTGCAAATGCTTCTTTAGGGGTGTGTTTTGCCCACTAGAAAATCGCTGATGCAATAACGGCACGACTAGTGAAATTGCGATCACGGACAAATGTAAACAGGTAGGTCAGGTAATTTTGGAATAGACCAAAGAAATGAAAGAGGAGACATGCTAATGAATTTCATGAACGAGCATAAACTATATGCTATGAATTCCTTCTTTAAAAAAAGACCCAGTCGAAAATGGACCTGGATATCACCATCCGGAAATACAAAAAACGAAATAGATTATATTTTGGCAAACAAAAAACAAAAAATAAATGACGTTACCGTACTAAACCTATTTAATACGTGGAGTGATCACAGACTGGTAAGAGCTGTACTGACTATTAATAAAAGAACAGAAAGAAAACAATTAATCGGGAAAAATTCAATTAAACTGACAGCAGAAGAAATAAAAAGAAAGGGAGAGGCGTATAGAGAAATAATAAACAAACAGTTAGCTAATAATGATATTGATGACAAAATACTCACAATAGATGAAGTAAATAATAAAATAACTACAATAATTAACACTTCGATAAAGAACTACGGAGAATTATACCACGCAAAAGAACAGAGATATTATTAATGCAGATATCAAGAGTCTAATGGAAAACGCAGACGACTAGCAAAGGAAAATAAAGAATAACAGAAGAATTTAAGCAAGTGAATAAACAAATAAGAAAACAGATAAGAGTACATAGAAGACAAATACAAGAACAACAAATTAATGAAGTAATAAAGAAAAACCAAGGAATGAAAATACTTCAACAAAAATGAGAAAGAAAGAAACGTACGCATTACGTAACAAAGATGGTATAATAATCACGACAGAGATGAAATTCAAAAATTATAGAAGAGTTTTACACCGAATTATATGAATCCAAAGTACATCAAGAAATAGAAGACAATGCCATTAGAACTAGAAAGATTCAAAACGTGGGATCCGAAGAACAACCCGATATAACCATAGAAGAAGTGAAGAGCACTATGAGAGAATTCAAATTTAATAAAGCTACAGGAGATGACGAAATATCAATAGATATGATCAGAGAGGCTGGGGATAATTTAATATCAAAAATAGCAAAACTATTAAACACATGCTTAAAAACAACTCAAATACCCAAAACCTGGAAAAACTCAAACGTCATATTATTATACAAAAAAGGAGAAAACACAAAACTTGAAAATTATAGACCCATCAGTTTATTGTCACATTTGTACAAATTGCTAACAAAGATTATTACCAACAGACTAGGAAGAAAGCTGGATGAGTATCAACCCCTGGGAACAGGCGGGATTCAGGAAGGAGTACAGCACTAGAGACCACCTATTAACAATAAAAATAATCATCGAAAAATCAAACGAATATGGATTCCCCGTATGCATGGCCTTTGTAGATTATGAAAAGGCGTTTGATACCATTGAACACTGGGCAATATATGGAGCATTAGCAAACAGTCGAATAGATCAAAGATACATACAACTCATACAACAACTAAACGAGGGAGTCACAGCAACATATACATTACACGCGAAAACTAACCCAGTACCACTTGCAAGAGGAGTGCGACCGGGTGATACACTGTCGCCGAAACTCTTTACCCTAACACTGGAGGGCGTGTTCAAGAAGATAGAATGGCCAGATAAAGGAATAAATGTAAACAGAGAGCGGCTTACTAACCTACGCTATGCTGATGATATCATACTATTCGCGGGAAATTTAGAAGACTTGAAAGAAATGATCATTGATCTAAATAGAGAGTCAAACAAAATAGGATTAAAAATGAATTTAAGAAAAATAAAAGTAATGCACCCTGGTCCAGATGTAGAAATTAGAATTGACGATTCTCAAATTGAACGAGTAGAAGAATATATATACCTAGGCCAAAGAATAGAACTAGGACGAAGCAGTGAAAAGAAGGAAATAAAAGACGAATAAAAGTGGATGGATCGCATTTGGAAGACTATCCTTCATTTTGAAAAACACAAAAATAGATCAACGCCTGAAAACAAAAGTATTCGAACAATGTATTTTACCGGCCATGACATATGGAGTAGAGAATTGGGCAACAACAAAAAGCAACATAGAATCAATGAGAATAGCACAAAGGGGAATGGAGAGAGCAATGTTAAATATAACAAGGAGAGATAAAGTTAGGAATGACAGAATAAGATCAATTACAAAAGTGACAGACATTGGTATTAAGATTGCCCAATTAAAATGGAGTTACGCAGGACACGTGGCGGAAGTGACAAAAATAGATGCAACCGTAAAATAACTGAATGGAGACCGTACGAGCATAAGAGAGGAAGAGGACGACCACCTATGCTTTGGTATGATGATTTTAAACGTACAGCTGGACTAAATTGGATCCAAATCGCACAAAACCGTGATAGGTGGAAGGAGTTAGGGAAGGCCTACATCCAAAAATGGATTTAATTAATTACATAATTCATTGGGCTTAGGAGAAGAAGAGAAGAAGGTCAGGTGAATAGAGAGTATGAGGAATCACTTCACACATTCAGCGATCCTCCAAAGTAAGTTTCTCCACTCGTTTGATCATGTCGTCAGACTGGCTGGTGCAAGGGCGAGATTGTCTTGGTTTGTTGTTACACGACGTTCTGCCTTCTTTGAAGACACATCTAGAACACCATCACCACATGTCTCACTGAACTGGCGATAAATTTCAATCGGTTTCACACCACGTAAATAGAGAAAACGAATGATTACACGCTGTTCTTGTAATGAAAACGTCGCCATTGTAAGTGCCAAAAACAGTCCTCACTCTTGTAATTTAACTTATTTGTACTGTACATGTATTTGCACGTAAAAACAAAACACAAAATGTTACTTAACGTTTTATTTGAATTTAATAATTGTATTGCAATCGTAAGAGGTTTGTTTAAGCGCCTTTTACCTCTTTTATTTTTCTTCTGCGTTGAAAATAGTCATCTGTGGAAAAATGTTTTTATTGTGTAGAAAACACTATTTTGTTATCCCTCTGTATTCATTTGAGTTTGTCACTGCATACAGTGTCCGTTCTATTGGAACTGCTATTCGTTTTACTGCAAGAAGTTTCTGCATAGAAAAATTCATCAATTTTTGTACAAATCCAATTCTTAAAATTTTTTTTTCTTTTTTAAATTAAGAGTTGTTTGTAATTTTACTATCATTATTTAGAAAAACAGCTAGATTCGTTATCTCCAAGGTATTTTTTGTTCTGCGAGTAACTAATTGGTTTTATATTCTGAAAAAAAACTATGTACCTAATATACAATATACAAACCAGTAAATTAAATTAACTATCAGCATGTAAGATTATTACCTGCTATTATACCAAATATTTTTAATACCGAAGCAATCCCCTAAAGATGTATTGAAATGTTTCAACGAATTATTTTTTTTGTTAAGCATTGAAGTTATTTTATCTTTATTTGTGCCAATGGTTTAATGTTTAACAAAGTTTACAATAAACACAATATAGCAGCTTCTTTTATAAGATCAATGGCATAGCTCATCAAAAAATCATAAAACTAAGCCTCAAGTTCATTTGCAGTTATAAATTTTGCAACCAGCATTACTAAACATAATTTATTAATATATTATTTTTATTCATAACTCCACTTAAAACAAAACACAATTTAATGTAATTAAATCGTTTTAATTAATTACAATTTTTGTAACCAAATAAACGTTTAACGTGCAAACAAGAACCGATAGTTCAGTAGACTTTAAAAAAGAATAAAATTACAGTGACGGGAACTAATTAACGGTTTGTTTGAAAGTTGCTAATTAACGCAGAAAGCTTAGGCGTTTACATTACATAAATTTCCTTACTTTTAGGCCAATTCTGTAAATGTTACTTTTGCCCTTAATTAAAATGAGACTATTTACATTCAACTCATCTTAAGAACAAAAAATACGATTTGCTTGTTAACACATTTCCTTAATATAAATAATACCATAAATACGCAATCTAAAATGTAAGTTAAAGAAAAAGGCTACCTGTAAAACACATGAAACAAAAATAAATTGTGCAAAATGATTTATAAATATAAAATAAACAATAAAATACTGATGGCAGATATTGTAGAAACGTAAAAAAATTATAATGCTAAAATAAAATTTTTGTAAAAAAATAGATGTGCTCGACGAAGTAGAAAACTAAATATACGAAATTTCATTACATTAAAATTATCATATTTTCCTATAACTAAGTTCTAAATATGTAAGTCTTTAAGTTAGGCATTTAATCGTTTATTAGGATTCTAGAAATTCCCGCAGAATTAACATTTTTCTATTGTAAAAATATAAATAGGTAAATGAACTATAATCTACAATTGTTTTTTTTTGAATTATTGAACCAATATAAAAATGCAAACATATAAAATTATTTTTTTATATAATTTACTAACATAAACAAATTTTTCCTAACGAATAGGTAGTTTCTTGTTTGCGCTATCTTGTTCTTCCACGTCTAAGGAGGTACATTCCTATGGACTCTATAAACTATGTAGTAAGTGCTAGTGGTACATCGTGCTACTTCACTTTATACTTTTTTGATTTACAATTTGATGTATTTTGTTACATTATCAGCTGCTTTGGGCTATGCTTTTCTGCCTTCTATTTTTTCTCTTCATCTTGCAATTGCTATATTTAATATCCTTAATTACTTGGTCTTTTTTATTATTTTTTATTTCATTTCTTTAACTATATCCTCATCTTTTAGTATTTGTTCAATCTTGTCGTTTATTAATGTTGTATATTGATCTTCATTTATTTTGCTCTCTTTCAAATATCTTTATTATGTTGCTTTCAAAAGTTTTTTGTTATTTTCTGAAAGTCATATATTATTTACTGCATACATTGTTACTGTTTTTACTACAGTTGTACATAATCTTAATTTAGATTTTATTCAAATTGTGCTTGTGCCTCTTCATTTTTATCAATTTTTTGTTTAGTCTTCTCTTCAGATATTTAATAATTTCTACGTCCTCCATTGTATAATTATTTATTTCTATGACCGTGTTATTTCTTTTCTCTTTCTTAGTAATTTTCATATACTTGGACTTGTCTTAATTTATTTCTAACCCCATTTTTTGCTTTTTTACTTACATTCTCTATTTCTTTTTTTTTAAACTTTCTCTATTTCTCGCTGTCAAAACAAATATTATTGTTCCTTCTATGTTCCAGTCCTTTCTTACTCATTACATTCCTATCTATAGTAACATGTTTGTCAAATCTATATCCACCTAGTATATCATTTAGTGCTTTAAACAAATAATAATTACAGCGATATAATACCAAACTATAAAGAGTGTGTTTCGGTGTATTTCAGAACAAATCCTCAGTTGTTTTTTTTTCGAATTTGAGTAGCTACATGAAGCTATGTGAAAGTTATCACAAAGCAGGACAACATAAATTGTGTTACGTCTAAAAATTAGCAAAAACAATTTTAACAACAGTTAATTAACAGTCATCCTCAAGAGAGCGTCGAGTTGAGCAAATATTATCTTCAGTTACATTGGTTTTCATGTGACGTTGATAATTTTTATTTACAATTGTTTCTTGTTATCCAAAAAATAATTTGTCATGCGTACGCTCGAATTATTTTAAAGATGTTATTCTCAGTCTGTATCTTAAGCCTTTTCACATAGCTTTATATTCTTTGTTCCAATAAACTTAATAATAATAAAGTATTTCTTGCATTGACATCGTAATATTTACTACAGAAGTAGTAGTGCAAGGTACCCTACGAAGAATGTTCCCTTTAGGCATCCCTACCTACGACGCTCAGAAGCCATACCTCTTTCCGTTCATCTCATGGCCTTTACTCTTGTAAAAATATATAAATATTGCAAAACTACGTATTTATTTTCAAATTTATCGATAAAAAAGTTTAATCGGTTTCAAGTTTAATAGATGTAAATGTTTGAACTATACAGAAGTTTGAGTACAAAATTTATTTATTAATTATATGGACCAAATATTTATAATTGTTATTTAGTTTGATCGAAAAAACATAAAAAAGTAAAATGTGTAAATTAAAATAATTATTTCCTAACAAATATTGCAAAAATGTTTATGTTGCTTTTTTTAAGTTTATGCTTATAGTGCTTAACATTTGCTAATGTGGTTGACTTAATGAAGCAAAATACTTATGTTAAACTTCGTTTCAAATTCGGGAAAGCAAGGTTGAAAGCATATTGAATACTTAAAGCTTTGGGCTAGACCAATGTTTTATATATCAGAATACATCACTTGAAAATGCTATAAATAACTTGAGCATTATCAGAAATTGTAAAAGAAATCAGAAAGTTGTAAGTATTGTGAATTTTGTTCCAGAAAAACTTGAAATACAACGCACTTGGGAATAATTTTTTATGTTTAGTGCTTAGGTACTGCAGAACATAATACTTTAAGACACTGGCTCTCGGATAATATCGAGAAACTTTAATTTAAATTATTTACTGTCAAGAATTGTTTCTTAAGAGTGTTGCCTCCGATTTGTACCTTAAGTCTTTCCAAAATTTAGAAAGATTTTACGTCTTCTGTTGTGAGAAACGCAACGGATAAGGATATATGTTGCTTTAACTTAGTAATACTGACTAACTAAACGGTTTCACAAGGTGCTCTTTGAAGGAAAATCATCTTCACTATTCCTGCTTACAACACTCAAAAGTAGCATCCTTCTCCGTTTCCATCACGGCTTCTAAAAAAGAACTTTCCGTTTATATTTGATTTACCAATGTAATTTTGCATTTATAAGTTTGTGCTATAAAGTTCATCATAGTGAGTAATTTTAAGAATTTTTAAGAAACCTTAAGTACCGTTGATGACATGGTTTAGTAAATTGTCTTATATTCAATTATACTTGTGCAAGCAATTTTCATACATTGCAAATATTTAGCTTCGTACATACTTTAATTATGATCTATCGAATTGTATAGATGATTTAATTATAGTGTTCTTCATTATCTGCATAGAACCTAAGCAAAACCACATATCATCTTTATTACTAATTACCTTATTCCGACTACATCCGTCGTTTAATAATTTCAACAAGCAGCTAAGGTGTAACTTTTACATATGAAGAATTTTTTGCTTTCGTGTTAAACTCCAATTTACCAGACTGTTCTTTCACTGACTGCCGCACGATAATTAAAATTAAAAATTATTCGCTAATAACAACAACACCTAAGTGTATAAAAACATTAAATACATAATGTCTCAATACATTTAAAATATCCCCTGCATTGATAATACTGCTAAAATTACTTTAACTGGCATTGAAGTCTTACGAATGTAATTACTATCTATAAAAAATATTTTTATCGAAATACTTAAATATCATTTTAGAATAATAAATATTTTTAGATCTCAAAGGTGTTAAGCTAATTAGCTGTGAAATAGAGTAGGAGATTATATCTGCGCTATATGTTAGTCATGCTAATGCAGTAAAGCAATGGCACAGTGCGGTCAGTTGAAAGCTTCTTATCTTTTTGTATAATGCAAATAAGCCTCGCTCTTTTTGTTTTTAGTCACACCGATGGCGTCGACGTACTTGTAGTATTATATGTTTTAATTAAATGACTAAAAATGCGCCACATTACTTGTGCAATAATAATGCAATATTTATAGATTTAAATATTTTCTAGCACACTTTATAAAAAAATGGAAGCCGTACGAAAAAAATTAACAATATTTTTTATTCGAATTTTCTTATATTATACATCTTTGCTATTCTCATGTTTCATAGACATGGACATTTTATATAGTACAAGGCGTGTTTAAAAAATATTTGTTTGTAATTTATCTTTTATAAATCCATTATTATTTAAAAATATATCTGAAATAACTAGACACTAAGTAAATTGTATATCAAAGCATTAACAATAATATGAACAAGTGACTTGTATACTAGTATCCAAGTGTTATATATAACAAGAAGAAAATAAGTAATTTATAATAGTAATAAAGAGAGACAAGTTTGAACTATTTGGTAATTCTATTGCTTTAAACCTCTATTAGGCTCTATTAGGTCGTAATTTTCTCAGCAATGGTGAATAGATGCAGCTCGTTTGGTACATACTATGGGGCACTTATAATAGCACGCAGTACCTTTGATTGGAATCACCAAAGTCTGTTAGGTTGTATTTACTATCAGATTCATATAACTGGAGCCGATAGGTCCACAGTAGCTCCAATATCTCTCTATATAGAAGTGCTTTGCATTTTTAGAGATAATACGGAGCGGCGACAAATTAACCAGTACAACCTGTGAAACTTGATTGTTCAAAGATACTGCAGGACAAGTTTCTTTGCGTAAGTTGAAGGTCGCCTTAATTTTTTAAGACAGGTTTAGATTCTTATTTAAATGATGATATAAGTAATGTTATGCTATATCTGGGTTGTCGTAAAATACTGTAATAGCCGTATCATCAGCAAAGGTGGCTCCTACTGTCATATTTGTAGTTGGAAGATCAGAATTGTATAGTAGCTATAGCGTTTATTCCAATACGTTTCCCTGGGATGCTTCTGTCAAATAGACACTATAGTAGAAATGAAGCAAATTACATTTGATTTTAAATTTTTAAAGGCGCTGGTAAATATCTTTTATTTTCTTGGTCAATGTGAATTAGGTCAATTAATGCGTGCACCTACTCTATAGCAGTTCGTGGCTCCCTAAATCCAAGCTGGTACTTTGATACTAAATCTTATAGAAAAGGTTTTAATCTTTTTAAGACTTTTCGAGTGCTTTTGACAAGATAGGAAGGAGACTAGTAGCTTAGTAAGAAGATGCCATATCAGTGTTACTTAGTAACAAGGAAATAATCCTATTCTTCATGTGATTAGTTTCACGCAAATTTCTGGTGGTTGTTTCAAGGTTCCTCCAGTTATGAGATCATATTTGGATCGTTTTTTTGTATTTAATAGGTAATTGTATTAATAATTTTGTATCAATAAGTAATGTTATTTAGAAGAGGATTTTTAGGTACTAATAGATGTAAAATCTGATCCAAATTAAACTTCAGGGTGTGTTTCCTGAATAAAACGCAAAATATTACAATACAAATTTTATTGCTACCGGTATAAAGCACAGAGTTAGCAGTTACATTTAAAATATGATGTCGGCTGAATGCCCTCCACTACTCCACTGATATGTTTTTCAGCGTTTCCAGAAATCCGGCTCTATTTCAGCAATTACAACTCTGATGTTCTTTTTTAGGCCTAAAATCGTAGCGGGTTAACATAAACCCTTTCTTTTAAATATCGAATACACTCTCCAGTGCAGCAATGAGACTGAAACGATTTAAATGGGCATGAGCAAGGATAACCTGCAATACCACAATTAGAATCCACTGTTTGTGTAACTTGCGTCGCAAAATTCAAAAGGCGTAGTCAAAAGAAAGAGTAAAGGTGTGCTCCTGCAACACATCATTGCTACTTCTATCATACTTTCTCGGCTTGAACCCTTCTGATTTTGACCTGTTCTAGGCTTTAAAAAAACTTTAACAAATTGAAAGTAGCTGCCACACCGGCGTCGCAAGTGCATTCAACTTAAAGGAGGCTGCAGAAAAAGTCTACTCTGTTTAATAAATTACATTTTAATACGATACACGCTTGTCAGTTAATTTTCTCCAATATTTCCAAAAATTCTAATCGAAGACTTGCTGAGTGCAAATCTAATGACCTTACCACTACGTAAAACAGCTTTGCTTCGTTTACTAGGTAATAACATAAATGTTTTTGCTTTCACATTTTTTTCCTTTAAATATTTATCAAGAATACTCTTATTGCTTTTGCTAACAACTCCCCAATTGCATCCACCCGCGACAACCACAGCTCGCAATTTAAACGCATTAAAATTATTAAAAATAAACTTCGCTTATCTCTTACATTTTTAGCTTCAACTTTAAATAATTGGATTTACTTGTAATTCTTCTGATTATGTTTAAAGCTAATGAGATTAAACGCTTTTAACCTAATTACACATGACATCAAAAAATATTCGTAAGTGAGCGACGGGCGTCTCTTTTAGTTGCAGGGGAAGCAAACACGTCGATTACTTCTAATTAATTGCTACCCACCAGTTACACACAAAGTGAACTTAAAAATGGAACGCTGACGTTTGACTTCAGCTCTGAAATATTCAGGTGATGCGGTTGAAGAATATTAAGTCGAAAAGTTCCTGCGGTCATTTATAATTGATACCTCTTCTACCCGATTTGAGGTTCGTGGGGGCCATAAATTTTGCTTTACTGGCCCTACACACCGAATATTTAAAATACCGCTTTTTATCATGCATAATTCTAAAAAAAATATGTATCATAATATATTAAGCTCGCACATGTTGCAAGCAACCAAAATGTTCCATCAAGTTGAATTAACTCATAATATGCAAGCTGTAAAAAGTTTATTTTTTATAATTGTTTATAAAATAATAATGGTACAAATTGAAAAGTTGCATAATGCAATACTCTAATAAATGCTCCAATTTTTAATGAATAATAAATATACATAGTTGAATTACTTTCAAGCTCAACAATAAAAATATATATAAAACTGTTTTAATAAAACATTATTAAGTAAATTAATAACAGTTTCAAGTGAAATAATTTTAACCAGCCTCCACACAGTTCCAAAGTTGTTGTGGTTTTTTATTTATACAGTCATCATTACTCAAACAAATAGTATTTTTAAATAGTCCAAACTTGAAAATCGAAATAAGAAAAAAAATTTTTAATCCAAAAATTTTTCCACGTGTAATGCATCCAATATTTTCCCAGTCCAACCATTGCATACAGACTTTGTGCTGAGTTTTTGTTAGAACGCCTGTAAACGGTTTTTGGACTTAGTCATTCACTATGGCTTTATTATGTTGCCTCCAAGGTTAAGGCTTTTTTAAACTACATATTTGTAACATCCAAATAAGACATCCAACTCAGTTCATGACAAACATTTTTACAAGCTTCGACAATGTTGTCTACATGGGCTCTATTATTCTGCTTGGTCAGATATTGCTAGATGGTAAACGTTTATCGTAAAACAAAATCTTTTAATGTTTATTTGTATGTTAAATTTTTACGAAAAATTGGTAAAAACGTAAGACAATATACTAAATCGTATATTTTGTAATCGGAAATTTCGACTATACATTTATTTATGATCAGAACTAAAAAAACCAAATTTTTCATAACGCACTTTTTGTAAGTACGTGCATTGTCTAATGCAGTTAATAAATTGGCATCTGATACTTAAAAAAATATATGCTGTCCATTACAATGATAAAAGTAATTTTATGATTAGCTTTACATATTTATTTTTTACCCAACATGCTCTTCCTTCATTGCACTACTAGAACAGAAGTTATGTATTGGGTAAACTAAAACTGTCTCCAGATTTTATGTAAAAGTTATTTTTGATCTGAATAACCTTATTGAGCCAACAGAAATTGTAAGTTGCGCTGGTAAGGAAGGCCCTTGTTTTTTCCTAAAAGAATCCTACGTTTTTTTAAGAGACTGAATCCTAACAGGCTGAATTTTTAAGACCGCCATATTGGTCCATTCACAAAAATTTTTCCCCAAAAATCTTTTCGTAATAGTAGGTTTGTAGATAATATCCAAGAATGATTTCTGTTTATAGTGTCATACTCTATCGAATCGGGTATTATAACTTACTCAATACTTTAACAAATACAATGTTTGTAGCTGCTAATTTCTTAAGAACAGCTCTCACTAAAGAAAGTTGAACAGAAGCTCCAATTTGATACAAATAAATATGAACCAATAAAATAAAGTTGTATTTAACTAAATCTTGAATAAGGGCGATGCGTAAAGTTTGCACAAATAGTTCTTCAATATCAGAAATCATGCCACTCAAGGACCAGTGTCACTGAAGAGAATAGTCGCAGTATTCGCCGCGTTCTCGAGATTAGTTACCCCAAGGTGTTGCACTTTGAGGCAACCAAGCACTAAACCCGGTACTGGATGCCTAATAAACAAAAAATTCTTTAACAGTGTGTTATATTTTATTTTTCTTTTGCCCGCCATAACTAAATAATAATTTTTAAGTTTTTAGTATTTATAATTAATAAACAAATTTTTATACTTGTAAACTTTCTGATAGCTCAAACACTTTCTAGTCATAGACTTTCACTAAACTTTAATCTGATTTAGTTTTTTTGCTTGCAAAATTTTAAAATAAGTGGCTACTTCTGCAACATTTATATGGTTTTACGAGAGTAAATCAAATATAAATAGGAATTTGTCCTGTAAGGTAGCTTAAGATAAGCGCAGCTCCTAAACATTCTAGTTAAGGATGCCATAAGGGGATTAACTAATTATTATCAAGTTTTTCATAACAGGGAAAATTTAGAAAAAGACACGATACTGTTCAGAAACAACAAGTTTAAGAAGACAAGTGTATTCCTAACAATAATAATTTTTAGGAGGACGACAAGCAGATGAACACGAAGTTAACCGACGACACTTGAAGACCAGCGTAATTGAGCATAATATTCGCATTGTTTGCAGTCTTCTTAAAGATGGCCACCAAAGTAATGCTCTTTGAGGCGCCAGCAAAAATTTCTTTTGAGGTTTACAAAAGCCATGACAATAGGCAGAAAATCCGAAACTTTATCTGATTTTACGTCAACTCTGCTTTATAAAGCTGTCCAAATTGGACAATAAGTGAAATATTTCTTCTGAACTGCACCGGAACACTCTTTCTATTTTATGAAATTATCGTCTCGCAATTATAATTTGTTTTGACAACTAAAAAAAACACTTAAAGGACAAACTTACTCTCGAATGGCTAGTATCATAATTACCTTCATTTTATAATAGCGTGATAAAAAACTATCTATCGATTGGAAAAACTATATTTAAGTTTAGGAAATTATGTAGAAAGATAACTTTGTATCTTTGTATTTTTATAATGCTTGAATACATTTAGAGAAAAATACTTTATTTTGGTTATGTTTGATTTGCCTTCGTATTAATACTTTTGATCTATCAGACAAACAAAATGCCTATATATAATTTTTTTACTGCTTGCTTTTATAAATGAAAATATCGTAAAAATATTCGAAGAAAATTTGTTTTTGTTCTCAGATGATTACCAAGGCTTACTATAAATGATATATTGATTATTGTAGCTATTAGTTATAGTAGGCCACAACAATCATCTTAATGCATAAAACCAATTTAATGAAAACGTCATCTTCATATTACCAAATTGCCTGTATCATACAAACTCTTGTATGCTATTGATTCAGCTACAAAGCATAAATATCGGCAATCAATTACAGAGCACACTAGCAGGGCATAGAGTTGAGTCGATTAGATGTATTTATAAAAATGCGGCTAAAATTGAATATTTGTTAGAAGACTAATCCACGCAAATGAGAAATGCAAAAACAAAGCGTCCAAATGGCGAACATTCGTTTTCAGCCGGAAAAATATCGCCGTGCACAAAACACTCCGAACGTGACCGGATTTTGCTGCAAAAGTTCACTTTATATTGGCTTGCTGTTCTGAATACATCGCAAATATTTGTACTTCTTTGAGGCTAACTGTTACAAAGCACCGGCGCGCTAACAAGATTGCAGCCGCTTCAGAGTCCGAATTAGCTTATCGGGAGTGATTAGGCAGTTCATCGCTACCGAAGTCCTAATTACTTTTGGATCTAAGGATTATGGCTCAAGAAGCAAATCTGAATATTTTCGCGAGGAGCAGACGTTTGTTCTAGACACAATTCTCTCACTACAGAATATTGTTCTGTATAATCCGCATCAATTTATGAATATGCACGACATGCTAATTTCACTCAAGAATTATACATTCAATTACAAGCTGCAACAACGTTTTTACGCCGCTGAATTAAAGTCTAAATCAGACTCGAACGAAGGAAAAGCGATTTGCAAAAGGCGTGCGACTTTTTTCTTTTTATTAGTTCAGGTGAAGCAGTTGCCGCGTAAAAATAGGTAATTGTAGCAGAAATTTGTAGCGCGCGGTTAATTAAACTTGTAGGCGCTTCATCTAATTAATCGAGGAGAATAAAGCGCATTTTAGTTTGTAAAGCTGAAAAATTTCTTAGGCGCAGACCTCGCATACAGCTAATTTGTTAAAAATTCTTTGGCATTTCATACATTTATTTTATTAGGAGTTATGTGAGTGAATAATATATGAACCGTAATTCCTTATTATATGAAGTGAAGAGAGAATGGCTAGTTTTTCACAATAGAAATCAATAAAACCAGTCAAAACTTTTAGAAAAACGAATTACAGCTTAATATTTATAATAAAAATTATTTATGTTATAAAAGACCAGCGTAGCTGAAAAGAATATCCAGATTGTTCGCCGCTTTTTCGACGATAACCAATTGATGACATCTGAGATTGATTCTGTCAATTCTTGAACAAAACAAAACTTACGTATCATTACAGAAAATAATAATTTCCAATCTGAGACGATATGCAAATATACAACACTACTATTGATTTTCCTTCATCTGATTTCTAATTTATGACGTTGGTACGGTGAAGCATGTTTATCTTTGTTAAAAATTTGACTTATTTTATAAATATATAGGTATTTGACATTCTTCTTGATCTTCGGGTACATGCACTGTTACAAGATACAAGATACGTTATTGTAGTCACAGAAGTATTATGTTGTGATTCATTTTAAAAAGATACATACACACGCATATGTTGTAGATATAGCATATTTTAGTGCTTCTTAAAATTATTTAAAAATTCATCACAGCTATAAAAAGCTTTGGTTAATAAGTAATATTTTTCTTTTGTCATCAGCCTGTATCTATTCACTCCTGGATGTAGGCCTCTTAGTTTCTTTAATGTCTTTCTGTCCTTACCTACTCCCTTCTTTATATCATTCAGCCATTTATGTGATCATCTTACATATATTTTGGATGTTCTCGGGAGCCAGTGTGCGATCTTAGGTGGCCATTGATTTCTATGTAGTTCTTAACTTATTTGCGCTTTTAACAGTGAGGGTTATTGTTTCTAAAACATATGTGTTTCATATACCTTTCGTTTCAGATTAATTGGAATATCTGGATTTTTGACAATATGTCTCAAGTTTACAAAAGCAGTCTAACTTATTCCCATTTCTCTGTTTATCTCTGCGGTTTGGTTTTCTTTTCCCAATTTAATTTTCGATGGTATGGTTATCTATATCCATATGAATCTGGTTTGGGTTCATTATTTTGTTTTGTTTTTTTTTAATTTAATCTTCAACCCGACCACTTTTAATGATTCATTTAGGTCTAGTAACCAGTTTCTTTATGTCTGTGCTAATAAGGACTACGTCATCTGCGAAGCGTAGATGGCTTAAGTAGGTATCGTCGATACTTATGCCTTTTGTTGCCCCTGAAAGCTTTTTAACTTGGCGTACGTTTTTTCCAACGTGAATCTTATTTATATATGGAATGAAGTAGTAGGACTGATTTTCTTAAAAAAAATTATTGAACATTTTGGTACATCGACTTAATACTCTTCAAAATAGGCCCCTTGGGCATCCACACACTGCTGGTAGCGAGCCTTCCAGGTCGCGAAGGCCTTCTGGAAGTCGTCCTCCGGGATGCTGTTCAGCGCCCTTGTCGTTGCCGCTTGGACTGCTTCCACCGAGTCGAAACGATGCCCCTTCAGCTGCCTCTTGATCCGGGGGAACAGGAAGAAGTCGGGCGGTGCCACATCATGGCTGTAGGAGGGGTGAGGCAACGTGGAAACGCCGAATTTGGCCAGGAAATCCCTCACTTTCGGCATCATTTTCGCGCACACCTTTCTCATCGACAAATCCTCTGTGATGATGCGTTGGACTGTCCCCTATACAAAAGATTCAGCTCATCACTAATTAATTTAATGCCCAACCGTCGGTCAGAGTTCAAAAGTTGTTTAACTTTCAGCACATTGTCGTCCGTTCGCGAGGTTGACGGACGCCCGGCGCGTTGATAGTCCTCGACGAGCTCCCTCCCCTCCCGAAACAACTTGTGCCACTCAAATATCGAGTAACGGCTCATGGCATCCTTCTTGTATGCCTGCGTAAGCTTGTCCTTGGTTTCGGCCGCTGATTTTCCAAGTTTGAGGCAAAACTTGATGGCGTACTGCTGCTCCAAATTTCGCTCCATCGCAATTGACGACGAGGCGTTACAGCAAGAGGTCACTAAAACAGTGGTCCACACTCAACTAAATCACGCAGGCGACTGCCGCAGGTCGAAACCTGTTCCCAAGGCTCCACTCCATAACATCCGGCCTTGCAGAGCCCCCTCCATCGCTCCGCGCGCGCGGAAAAAGAAACAGTCCTACTATCTCTGGATACAACCCTGTAAGATTGGAATAACGCAAATTGATTCTTGCTCCATTCGTTGCTTGTAGTTTCGATCAAGTCAAATGTTTTGTGATAGTCGACAAATACTAGATGAAGAAGGATATTATATTCGGTGCATTTTTTTATAAGTGTTCTGAGTGATTGTTGATGATTTATCGTACTAAAGCCTTTTCGGAAATCTGCTTGTTCTACAAGTTGATAGAAAACGAACTTGTTTGTTAAGTAATTAGTTATTATTTTACTTAATATTTTATGTAAATAAGATAATAAACTTATTGGTCGATAGTTTTCTATGTTTGCTTTATCACCTTTTGTGAACAGTAAGTTGACTTTAATATTTTGAAAGTGGTTAGTATTTTTCCCTCTTCAAAAAATTTATTTAGTACAATTTTTACAGCCTCTAATATTATTTCACCTCCCATATGTAACATTTCGCAAGTAATACGGTCTTCCCCTAAAGCTTTCCGATTTTTTATAGGTTGTAGGACTTTTCTTATTTCTGTGATGTCTATTTTGGGTATTTCTTCTAATCCTATGTTTAAAATAATATTTTTTTGATTTTCTGGTCTTTGAATCTTTAAGATATGTAGGTTCCTGAAATTTTTTTTAATGAAGATAACGATATCTGTTTTGTTTGTTATTAAGGTATCTTCAAGATTTTCCTACTTGTTATTTTTGACCTTAAAACTTTCATGTTGTCTTCTATTATGTCTTTTATCATTTAGGTGTTGTAGGATCTTGTCTTTCCTAATTTCTTTTCGGATAATCTTGTTTAGCTCCTTGTATTCATATTTCATAAGTTTAATTGTATTTTGTGTGTAATTTGTTTTATCTTTGTTTCTTACTTCGAGTGCAGATCTTTTTTGTAAATATTTGAACAGCTTTAGTAAATTTCTCCAATATTTGGTTCAGTTATGTATTTCTGAAAGGCTGTAACGATTTTAGTCTATTTTGCAGCTCTTTCTGCTATTCGTCTATATTTTCCTTTATAAGAGTAACAGCCACCTAGTAATGGAGCATTTACTAGGTGGCTGTTACTCTTTAAAGTTAGTTTGTTTCTTTCTACCTTTATGTTAACCATAGTAGTCGCTCTTATTAGTCTGTGATCGCTACCGGTGTAGGATTTGTTTCAAACTGATACATCTGTGATAATTTTTGGTTTGTTTGTTAGTACATAATCGATTTCGTTATTTTTCTTGTTATCAAGACTTTTCCATGTTCATTTTCTTTGTACTGATTTTTTAAATAACATATTCATACAGTATAGATTACCATAACATAGATAGCTTGCTACGTTTTGCTTGTTTTTTTTCAGACCTTTGCATTTAGATTTTCTACGTTTGTAATGTCCTCATAGAATTTTCTCATATCTTTATCGCTAGATGAGCTGATAGGTGCATATACTTCAATTATTTGTAAATTTTACCTTTCTGTTAGTTTCAGTATAATGCATTATAGCCTATTTGATATTAGGTGCATCTTTGTGGTCGAGTGTTTTATTATTTTTTTAAGTTCTTCTAAATAATCGTCCGTTGTCATCGTGCGTATGTTATATATACAGATGAGAATTTTTTTATGATGCTTGGACTTAATTTTAATCTTTGAGTTTTAATTTCTACCTTTCGGCGAATTTATGCCTCCCCCAGAATCCACGAGGTTGATTGTGGAATGTTAAGCTTAGAGATCTACCCACCTGAGGTACTTTGACAGAATAGTTGGGAGGACAATAAGCATTTATTATGCCTCGCTTGCCATTGCGTGTTGGCGAGTATTTGGTAGTCAGATTCCTTGACTGTGGTCGGTGACGTTGATCTTTGATTGTTCCGCTACCGATCCTAGGATATTTCCCCATTCCTATCAACATTCAGTAAGTCTTATTCTAGGTTTTATAATTTGAGTTAAAATGTTATTCTGATAATTTTTGTAGAAATTTTAAATAAAAAAGCACCACTATGATCGGAGAGTGTTTGCTGCACAATATCACAGATCAGATTTTCTTCTTCAAAATTCACAAATATATTATCTATACACCTTTTTCTTGTTGTTGGTTTATTATTTATATAATAAAATCCATAAGAAAACAATAAATTAGAAATATTTCTTCATTTTTCTATACGTTTATATACTTCTCCTTTTCTTTCTTACTGAAATGCTCCCAACAAAGAAGTTAAGTTTCTTATTTTTCAATTTAAAAGAAAATTATATTTATCTACTACAACAGAAATTAATCAAGTATTTGACGAGACTACTTGCGATAAACAAGGGTAAAACGGTGGTATCAAAATTTCAGAACCAAAAAATTCGAGTTAGAAAATATTATGGATAAGAAACCCCTAGAATTAAAATCATTCTATACCAAATCGCCGGGTTGTTGGTCATGACATCTCTGATGGTATTTTGGTAGCACCCGTAGAGAGAATCAAAAAACTTAAAAAAAAATTTCGAAACATTGGTTTCGGAGTTACAGCCGTATGAAAATTGAAAAATCGCCAAACTCAGCTCTACCTCAATACCTTTAAATGCTTATATTTTGGCCAAATTTATAGTTAGGAAGGTAAACATAGCTAAAGTACAAAAAAATATGTGTAACAAATAATAGTGTAGATTTTGAAACGGCATCAATAGTAACTCAAATATTTTAGAGAAAATTGGAAAAACCCTCTATAGAGTATAGTGCAGAAATGGTTAAGATAGAAGATATTCATATGATTCCCAAAGTTAGTTGATATCAATGTGAAAATATGTATAGTTCTTGAAACTTCAAAATTAATTGTAGTCAGATTCATTGACGATTAAAAGACATACATTAGATACAGCGACTACACTCTATAAAAATTGATAAACATATTCTTCTCAGGATCAAATAAATTTAAAATTATAAAAAGACACTAATATATAAATATTTGCGACCAACTTTGTTTGATGTCTTCAGATCTGTCAAGCTTCAAATTGTTAAAACTGACTTATTACACTATTAAAGAGAGAATTGTGATTATTACCAAAAATAATATCAAGCATTATTGAGCACAGGTGTTGGAAAATATATAAACTTTCTTTTAATTTACATCCAAAAAGATTCAGGCATCTACTATATATTTACTACATTGATTTCATGTCATCCACATTATTTTTTCAAAGTTCACTACTTAAGACGGGTTCTTTTCAAATCAAATAATTGTTTATACCTAATTGCGTGCTGTGCCAAGCTGTCACAATTCAGAAAAGTGAAACACCGCCTCGTGTGTGGTAATTACCTTCCCTGATATTTTACATATCCAATAAGTGTCCCGTTTTGGTGTGCAGCCACGAAATTTTAATATTCAATTAACGCCGGGACCGTTAACCTTGAGCAGCTAGTTATTTTGGGCAGTTAAGTTCACAAGTTATGCTTTACTGCAGTGCTGGTGTAAATTAGTGCGCAAGTGACAGCATTATGGTTATGCCGTGGACCCCAATTTAGGACTGAGTAAAATTTTACATGTTTGCCTTTGAGTTACTAGGCCACTTTTGGCAGATTAGCAACTAAATAACGTAGGACTTCCATTTTTTGTGACTGACTTGAGCGTTTCCGTTTTTACATACTATGATTGGTATTTAAACATTTAAACTTACACGCGCTTTTAGAACCCAAGAATTTTTAAGGCCAACTTTGGCTTTTTATTTTTTTAATACATAATCATAAAGCTAAAATTAAATAACAATTAAAAAAATTAAAAAATAATATAAATATAACAGAATCCTACAATAAATTCGTGTGTTAAAAAGTAGGGCAAATTTGTTTTTACAATTTAACCATTTTATCAACCTCATGCCAACTAATCTGTCACTGCAATTTTTTTTAAATTTCTATTCAATATTAACGCACAATCCCCCTCGCTTCAATGTAAATTTGTTAATTGTATTACGTGGCGCATCTACAGGGAAATTCCTCATTACTTTCACAAGAAAAAACTTAGTAAATTAGAATACTTTTACAATTTATAATTGTAATTTATTCTGCCAATTCCGCTTGGAATTTACTGTTTTTTTTTCCTTCAGAGCTACCTCTTGTTGCCCTCTATCTGATTTTACAAGGATAAATCAAATGTAAACGGGAATTTACTTTTTACGCGCCCTGATGTAAACGGAGAAGCGTTTAAAGTGAGGATGCCTAAAGGATATTCTCCTCATAAGATACCTGGCTTTACCGCTACTTTAGTCACTATCACAATTAAAATAAATAGTATCCTCTCTTGCTACATAACAAATTATAATCAAGTTTTTTGCGACAGGTGTTTCGAAATTTTAAAAAGACTTAAGCCGTTGTTGGAATTGCTTCTGAGGTATGAGTTAGCTGTGGCAGTACTCAGGCAATCTCAGGAGTTATCCTAATATACAACACCCGACCCCCTAAAACAAATTTCCTATAATTCAGAGCTATAGCGCTGCAATTAAAATTTATTTACTAAAAGAAGCACTTAAAGGATAAAGATTTAACAACGCTGTTGCTCTCGATATATCTGTGCTTCTCATTCTTACAGAAATTTTCTCAATAAAAATACTTTTCTTATTCAATTAAAAAAATACTTCATCAACAACAAAATAAATAAAACAAGTGTTGTACAAGCGGATCTGCTACAAATGTAGAGCACAACGTTGATACTAAAAATTTAGAGAAACAAATTTTGAGTCATAAACAAAACCTGTGTTTGGTCGACCCTTAGCAATGAAGAAAACGAAATCAAAACTTATTAAAAGCGAGACATATCCTAGTTTTCATAAATTTACAATATGTTTAAACTGAAGGTCACTTTTCTTGCTACTGTAAAATAACAAAAAAGCTTTTTTAATCTGCGACAAAGTAGATTCTGTGTGATAATCTTAAACGAAATAGACCGTAAATTGAATCACCTAGAAACCTCCAGGCAACTAGCAAAGTTAAGCCTTTATCCCAACAATGTTATGGTGACTATATAGAGATCTACAAAAGACATCATCCACTATCCCTTCTTGCAACCTGATAAAACAGTCCTATTGCAGAGAACTGGACGATACGGATGAGGAATTTTAATTCACAAAATTAAAGATTTTTAAAATTTTCTAAATCCATGTTTTGTATTTTTTAATATATGAATCTTAAGATTTCATACGAAAGAATTCGTGATACTGAGATCTGGTAAGTGTAGAAATAAAGCTTAGATATCTTTGTACTACTTCTGCGGGAGATTTGCATTATGCCTTGGAGGTGATTCTTGCTGAAATAAAAATTGATAATATCCAGTGTTTGAGCTTCTAGAAAACACTTTTTGCAAACGTTTTCTAAATAATATTCCTTGCGGATTGTCTTGTCTTGCAATTACATCAAGAATCATAACAGAGTAAATTCTGATATTGTTTGACAAACCTATCTGTTGTGGGGATGCTGCTTTTAGATGTTGACTGACAGCAATCATTCTATCTATTAAACATACCTTGAAAAATAAAAGTTTTTCAACAGAGAAGATTATGTACAGTCTGATCAATAATAAAATGATCACTGTAATCTTAAAAAAAATAAAAATATAGGAATTGTTTCTTGTATTGAAGTACACATTATAAGCTGTTGAGCAATATCTAGTCCAATTACCTCCATTACTGATCATAGCTTCACACATTTCTTCCATGCTTTCTGCATAATCATTTAGCAAAGATCGCCATATCTTCTTAATTTAAAATGACAGCTTCTTCATCGTGTATACTTGTTTTTCCTCGAACTTCATCTTCATGCTCCATTACACATATTCACTTGGTTAACAACTGGGGACATTATCGGCTACTCCATTGTAGTGACTTTATATTGTTGTTCCTATGAACTACATAGTTTGCTGCAATAATTAAGATCATTGTTTTCTGGTAGCACTATTTCTGTCAGAACCAAAGAAACTTTTTAGCAGACTTCAGTAAGTATTTCTGATAGGTGATGCACATTATTTATAAACAAAACCGCGTTTACAGAAGCATCCCCAAACATGCATTTTTATAAGGTGCACTAAAGAATTTTATTGCTCTTTGCTTTTATTACTCTTCCTTTTTGTATTTGATAAATCCTATTTCTCTGTAGGCTTTTCATATACTTTGGATAACTCGTTGGTTAATTTCGAGATTTCTATGTTTCCTCAAAATGTACGTTCAATACCAACTTACGTTTCTCTTTTATGATTCTTCAAAAACGAGTAAGTTGGTAAAACATTACATTTACAACTAACAAAGGTATTTAACTAGAACAACGTACTACTGGTGAATGTTTTGATATTTAGCTCACAGAATGCCTATCTTACTGTCTTTTCAAAGGGACACTGAAGTCTGCTTTTCTTTTTATGATCAATAATACAAAATCTCATTGTGTGAATTTTATAAATGAGTTGTGAGTATACAGCTGATGCTTAAACTACAGTCCGAAGCTTTTGATGACTTTATGAAGATATTTGGTATATGCTCGAAAGACGCATTTTAGAACAGTGTCTTTCTTCTAGTTGGTTTCAAGGGCTGTATTTATCTCTAATCTTCAAATATTTTACATAGTATATCACATTATTTTATACCAAGTATTTCTATCAAAAAATACTATATTTCACATTAATATTTATGTAAAACATGAAACATTTCCTTCGTGAAGAACTATGTATCTAAATGTGTTTTCTTTATACACAACATTTTTTAAAACAATAGTTTGTTTCATTATTTGTTATCATTTTAAATTGTATCACACCTAATTCGTTCACATAACATCCTTATTTAAGCATGCGTATAGTAGCACACACTCATTAGCTGCCAGATCATATAGAGGTCCTGAAAACTTATATCATATTAACATGCCATTAATATTTTTGGAAAAAACTTTTTACTTCAGAAACTAATTTTTTATGGTCTAGTAAAATCAGTTAAAAATTTAAAAAAGACGAATAGAATAAATTAGTGAAAATATAAATTATTAAATTAACATACTAAATTATCCCATAAAAAATCTGACAATTACTTTTGCTACAATCAACTCCTATACAAGCTTAGGTGCTAGCGCTGTTAAAAGAATCCAAAGTCCGGAACAAAAACTGAAAATCTCATTATGCGTTTAATTCAATATGTATGCGTCTTTTTAATTTGTAGGGCTTCAGAAGTTTTAATTCGTCTCTTAACGCTTCTTTGGCTGCCAAGTTGACAGTTTGATTGCTTTATTATAATCCGCGTTATGCATTTCCAGGCCAGGAAATTTTTGCCGCTCGAGATAACCCGACGAATTCCCAGCTCGTAGCGGGTTTATGTGGAAAAGTTTGAGTTCAGCGCCCATAGAGCAAATTATTCATTTTTGGAAGGATTCCGGGCTCCTCATTTGCGATTGTAGAAGTCTGTCTCGATTACGTAACTCTCCCACTGTACTCCTGTAGAAAAACTTGGGAGGGGCCATTATTATAGGCACAATGGCCTGCAACTAAATACAAGGCGCGGGGCTTAATTCAAGTAGTTATCTTTAGCCACAATGCTCCATCTCTGCAGTAGCAAAATTAATCTACTCAATTGTGGGAAGCTAAAGCATAATTTAAATTTTAATTTTGTTATTGCGCAAATCTTAGAAGATTTGTCATCTAGAGATGTGAGCTACAAAACTAGTCGCAGCTGTAAAACGAAAAATACAAATAAATTTAATTGGTAAAAATACAAACAATATAAATCAGTAGAAAAACAAATATAAAAAATAAACCCTAATTTTCTAGTTTTATGTATTTATTATCATCATTTTTTATAAACTTTTATAAAATGGCTAATCAATACCTCAGAAGAGACATCAGATTTTATCTAGTTTTTATATTTTATTTTTTATAACCTGTTCTGTTAAAAAAACAAAAATATTTTAAAAAATGTGGGTTCTTTTCGTTGGAGCACACTTGCTGGTAATGCAGCCGCAAGAGCTTATTGTGCTTACAGACATGTAACTTAAATATTATAGCGTCACATACACCCACGAGATTCCAGAGGGACTCGAACTCACTCACGCGTTGGGTCCCTGAACCAGGTGGCTTAAAGGTAACTATAGACTAACAATTTGTTACTTAGTAGCAATTTTGATTTTTCTAATTAAACGGTAAAGTTTGGTAAGTGTAATCCCCACGAGTTAGTCTTGATAGTTTTAGTATGTTTCATTTAAACTCACTGGTAGACAGTTGCTTCTTGCCAAAATAAATATAATGTGGATTTTCCTTGTTTTAAGCCATTGCTGTATACACAGAAAGCTATCAACGCTAGATCTTCAACTATGTGGTTAGTCTCAAGGTTAGCAGGTTGGATATATAGACTTTAGAGTGTATCGAATAAAGATTTATGATTTTGTCTTTATATTTTACAAAGAAAATGTCATTCGCGTAGGACTTCATGAGTATTTATATTTAGTGGGTTGACAATGTCTTTAGTTTGTGCCACAATGCCTGGTACCAAACCTTGTCAAGGACGATGAGTCTAAGAGTACAGCAGAACAATACATTTTAGCTTCAAGGTTATTAGATATTTTGCTGACCACTAGGTATACATTTTAATTATTAGTTAGTTAATTAATAGTTAGTGGCGTTCAGATAGATAATTAGGAAACTTGGACTATGTTAGAAAAATTACTTCATAAGATGAATACGATGTCTATGTTTTCAAGAAATAATTGGATTTTATAGGCATTTTTTTAATCGATTGGGGTTTCGTTCAGCTATTTTAAGTATTTCTACCTTTATAATATTTTATTGATTAACGTGGTGAAGGTACTTACTATTGTCGACACTTTTGTAATCAGTTCTTTATTAATTCTTTTAACTTTTCCATATGATTTGTTGATGTAGTTATATTGCTTGGTCTTGAAAATTTGTGGTTTCTATCATATTTTTGACAGCTTGCAATGATTACAGACTTGCTTTTTTGGTGAATAATATTTCCAGCGATACTTCAGAGTGAGCGTACATTTTTTATGGGTGTTCTGATGTCCTTTCTCTGTCTCACAAAACAATTTTTCTCCAATTAATTAATAACAATATTATCATTATTTTCTTTTTCGTGTGCACTTTTATCTTTATCGTTTTTTTTTCGGTTCAATCATGAACACTGAAAAATGTTTTTCAAGATTCTATACTTGATATTCCAGATGTTTATAACATCATGCCATAGCCCTTCAAGTTCTATTTGATTTCTTTAATATTAATTAAGAAGCGCATGTTTCCAATTACTATTTTAAAATTTTTATGCTGTTTTGATGTATAAGTATTTTTGTGTAAGCTCTTGAATAATAATGTGGTATGTTCGGCTGGTTTTATTTTGTATTTGGACTTGCTACTATCCAAAAAATTAAGGGTATCATCTTAGCTATCTCATTGAAAAGTGCTTAAAGTATTGGCAGATTAATTCTGATATAAAAGTAGGTAGTATTGAGATATTGAGAGTAAGTTTGTTCTAAATATGATCTGTTTGTACATTTTTGGCTGCTGCTCTTAGACAATATTGTTTTTTTTCACTTGTTTTAGTAAAAAGTCTTAAAATAAAAGACTTTTTACACGTATATTTGACGTAGTTGAATGTCTTCCGACTAATATTGTTTAAACGCACTAGAACTTCCGTGAAAATTTTGCGGAAACGGTATGAAAGCTTATTGAAATTGTTGGTATAATTAGTGCACCAAATGTCTGAACTGTCTGAAGTTTGATTACAAAAACATATGCACTCTCAACGAATCACTGTTTGGTATAGATTTTGAGCAGGTGATGTAATACGCCAATACTTCAAAGATAATATTGGATATGCCATAAATGACAATTGTTACCATTTTTTTTTTTTTTTTTGATAACTGGCCAACATGGACTGAAATAAATGTGGTTCCAGCAGAACGACACCACCTGCCATATATCTGAAGTGACAGTCAATTTTATGTACCAACAATCTTAAGGTTTTGTAATACCCTGCATGTATTTATTAAATTTAACTGTATTTCAAAACTTCAGCAAAAAAATTACCTCTTCTACTATTTAAAACAACAGTTTATAAAAATTAAAATTTTGTTTTACTAAGAAAAGTTTATCAAAATTTTTTAAACGTAAACGCTACTTTAATGTTCATCAATACACAGCAAAAAGCAAAAATTAATTATTAAAATATAAAATATTTATAGTGGAATTTTTTGGAATTGGTATTTAAAGTATACAAAGCTTAAACCAAATATCTAGAAATCTCTATACCTACAAAATAAATAATAAAACTACATTATCACATTGGTTCTTTTTGCTGAAAAAATACGGCGCCACTTATCGAACAACCCACTATCACCTCTTGTTTACTGCCGAGCCAATTAAATTTTACGCTTTTTAAGTAATCGCATAGGGTCATCTGCAGTACATCCAAAGACAAAAATAAAACTCCCGCCATAAATGCTTGCCGAAGTTGCCTGCGGCCCCAAAGGACACATTTATGACTGTCACGTTATTTCGTCTAGATGTGACGGACAAGGGTTGTCTTGAAATATGCCCTCCACTTCTCACTTTACGTTGAACAAAATTTTGCTATTTGAGCAATTTAGGGGTTGGTAGCTATATAGGATTTGAAATGACATTATAATTGCTCTCATTTAAAAAAAGAATAATTAAATCCAATAATTCTATCTACAAATATCAGTACAAACATTTAAATAACTCCAAAAATAATCAATAAATTATTAGCAAATTATTGAGCTTTTAAATTCAAATTTTGAGTTTCGTAAAAAACAGCCAACTAACAAAAACTATATACAGGGTTTCTTTAAAAAGGTATTTGTAAATGGTATTGTTCAGTAAGCAACTAGAAAATGACTACTTAAAAAAAATAAAAGTTACCTTATGATGGTATATTAGGGAATTTGTTTGTATATTATTGTAAATTTACAATCTACTCAATTTACAATATGTAGTATAATACAAATGCTGTATATCATAACTTCACCACTGCGGGTTGGTAGTTATAGGTAGTAATAAGTTTATTAGTGTAATTTAAAGTAAGATCTTAGCTTTTCTTGGCAAAATTCTTGATAATATCTATGATGAAGAATATTCTAAGATTATTATTCTGATTATTGACAAACCATGTATATTGTGAGCATCTTCGACTAAAAGAACTACAAGATTGGTTAGTTTGAAGGTTTACTGCGTTCCTATAGTTTAATTCTGTATGTTCATACAGATATTCTAAAATTCATTATGATTTAATTCCGATTAGCCAGAACATATTATTTGTCTCCAAGTTAATGTTGCCGTTTGTCTTTTATGTAAGTTTTCTAGGTCAGTTTTTTATCCAAATGACGTCCTAGATATTTCACTACCATTTTTATTGGAATGGGTTGAGTGTAGATGGTAAATTGAGAACAAATAGCATGTTTTATAGTAAAAGTAATTTTAGTGGATTTATCGTTATCTACTTTGATTATCTAAAGATCTATTCAAGTTATTAATAAATTTAGATAAAACTGTAGCTTTTTAAATGCACCATTTAGGTTGGAATCTGATGACATTGTTGCAGGGTCTATAAAATTAGGAACTATAGGAAAGATCCCAGAATACTTCCTTGTGAAACCAGAATTAGTAAAATAATAATTTGATACTGTGTCTGGATTAGGTTAGATTTTAAAATAAGATATATTTTATGGGCTAGCTTTTTTATTTTATATTAAAAAGGCTTACTAAATAGCTAAGAGTACTAAAACAAACTTTTTCTCTTCGTAGATTTCCTTGATATAATTAACCCTTTTATGGGATTGTCAGATATCTTTTCAGAAGCCAAAGTGGTGCAGAAGAATTATTTTATCTAATGGAGTTAATTCCTTGCAAATGAGTAGCAGTAATCGTTTAAGTAATTTAAATAGAAGGTGGTTATAAGATGGTGCATATTTCAATTGGGTGGAAGAAAAATAAATAGCAATCAAACCATTGCACATCATTGTAAAGCTCATTATTTATTTTTTTTACTTACTTCTACTTTTACTTCATTAAATCAACTTTTATCTAATTTTCTTAGTAATGGTACCGGAATAGTAGATCTTTTGAAATGTTTTGCCACTTATCAGATAGAGTTTCACTTAGAGCGTGAATATATTCTGATTCATCGGGTAATTCTAATGCGTTTAAAGTGTTGATTGGGGTGTTTTCGGCTGTTTTCATTATTCTCCAGACCGTTGATTATTATTTTGTTTTAATTACTTTTGTTTTTGTGACTGGTTTGTGCGAGTTATGAAAAAACTAATATGAGAGTAAAGTTAAAGTTTAGTATATGTAAAGACATGAGTTGCATTAGATATTTTCGATAGAATATAAATCGTGAGACCACACGATGTACTAAAGAACCTGTAGGGTAGCAACTGACATGTGGCTAGATACTGTATACTGGGGAGTCGCTTCAGTGATTCATAACTTCATAGAGTAGGGGGAGTAGTTAACCCAGCAAGTGAATTTCCTTATGATCGAAAATGACAACTACCATTTTTTGGTGATTTTGGGTAGAATACTTCAAAACTTTTTGATTCGACAACGAAAGAGTAAGAAAAAGGCTAGTACATAAACCATTAGCCACACCTTAAGCAAACACCCAAAGAAACAGCATTACAACATTTCGGGCTTCAACTTTGGTCGTAATGTTTTGAGTGTAGCACAACTTTCTAAAACATGAACTTAAGAAAATCTTTATTTTTTTAAATTAAATATTAGACATTTGCTATATGGTTCCAAAAATTGTTAAAATAGCTTAAGAGCACGTTAATAATTCAGAAATATAAAATAATATAACAATTATATAAATAATATTAATAATAATACAGATGTAAATAAAAGAATATTTTCATAGTCAGAAAAATATAAAAACCTTAAAATAGTAATTGTTAATTACAAAATTAAACTGTCTCTTTTTTGAGAAATTTAAAGTAATTGCTTCATTTATTTTATTGACAATCTATCAAAGATTACGGAAATAATTCAAATATAAACCTAAATTTCTTTTTAAACACCGTGAAGTAAACGAAGTGGGGCACAGCTTTTTGAGCGTTGTCTAAAGAAGTTTTGTTTCAATACAGTAAGTATCATAATAACAAAGCAAAAGATACCCTCATCCGTTGAACACCAGATTATTATCAAGTTTCTCAAAACAGAGAGATCGTTCAAAATCTTAAAAAAACTTAAATCATGGTATAAAAACATCTTCACGGCAACATCCGGTTCTATGTAACTACCTAAACTCAACAACCTTCCCTATAATCTGAACTTATCGTCCTGAGATTGTTTGGACCACCAAAAAAGCACTTACAAGACAGAGATTTGATGATGATATCGAAATGTTATTGTGCGCTATCGAATGGTGTCACAACTGCCTTTATTTTACAATAACAGGAACAAGAAACTATATATCCATTAGAAAAAAATTATTTCTATGTCAGAAGATCATCTAAAAAATCACTTTTTATGTTTTTTGCTGAATGAACGAAAGAAAATTAAAATATTATAACAGAAGATCTTATAAACCTTCATTCAAGTGGAAGATGTGAATAAAGAGTTAATGTCTCTATACCATTGCTACAACATAAAACAAGCCATAAAGGTTTAAACTATTTATGATACAAAAAAATGGGAGACGCTAGAAATCCCAGAAAAAAACCTAAAAAGAAGAGATATAAAATAATATGGACACCAGGTAAAAAGGGCTTGGAAGAAAATTATTTCCCTAGACATACCACAAAACATAAAGTCACAGAAGATGAAGCTGGATTAGAAAACGTTTCCAATTATTATTGAGAAGACAAATAAGAAATTGTCTTGAAAAATAATTATCAATTATAAGATATCTACAAAAAAATTAAAATGAAAAAATTGGAAGAAACTGATCAAAGTAACAACATTCAAGAGATAAAGAAAAAACTAAATTAAAGCAAAAACCAAGATTCAAAAAAACTTCTAGATTAACGAACTATGTAAATTTAATCAAAACTTACATTTTGGTTTTGAATAATTTTTCATTGCAATTGTCTGGTTTTCTATTAATATAATTTTCATTTGACTGTAACATCAAGTTACAGAAGAACCTTTGTAATTGTTAGTCTTGCGATAAAAAATCCCCAATTGCCTTAAATTACAGTTCTGCTGTTGCATCCCAATAGGCAATCGAAACGAATTTCGAATTCAGGTAAAATAGAACTGTCCGGTGTCCCACAAAGGTCGCCATAACTTGCTAGACTAGCACGGTTTTATTTTTCTGTTCCCTTTTGAACCATTGTCCGCAGGAACGGTTTAAGCTGTAAATTCCTGCAGAATATTCATGCGTTTTGTTTGTTGCCCCTGAAAGTTTAATAACGCATTCGCACGCGTCGGTTAGCGTTATTAGTCGTAAATTGCGATGGAGCGTTTGGTTCGTCCCCAATCACAGGGGACTGGCGCGAAAAGAAGCAATTGAAATTTGTAATCAAGTTAAAATATCCCGTTAAGGGCCGCGCCTACCTGAAAGAAGTCAGGGCGGGGGTACAGCATTAGCGGTTTGTTAGGGACGTTTCAGTGCGGCGCCCAAATAAAACACGAAGTCAGGACGTCAGGCTAATTATGATTGTTCTATAGCATTTCGTTGTCAGACAGATTTGTATGTGTAATTCTCGCTGGTAGCCCGGCGCCGGGGCTGCTCACGCACGCTTCTCCCTTTCACTCCATTCTTCATCCGCTCCATGCAGCCCAAAAACTCCGTAGCAAGATTTATCTTGATCCTCTTAAAAGCAATCAGCATTTTTACCTGCAAAATATTCGCACGAATTTTGCGATGCCTGTAATCCGACAGATGTGCTCCGGATCCTTTATTTCGTTTTGCGCGCATCGCAGGCGATCACGTATTTTAGGCACTGGCGAATTAAAAATGTAATTCCGGAAGACAGCAGGATGCTGCATTTCGAACGCTTCGAATACCTCTCGGCGACTCCGAATGCGATATCGCGCAATTACAGCTCTTTCCGCATTTCACTTTTAATTGGGGCACTAAACATAGATTTCTATATGTGAACTAGCTGGTGAAAGATGTAAATGCAGAGGTTGAGATGGCAGACCCCTCCAAGTCACAATTTTAATTAACAAATCGTACATTATTATTTTGTTATATAATTAAGCAACAATAAAATATATTTATTTGGGAAGCTATGTTCTGCAACACAACCCAAAATTTATGGTGCAGAGGGTTAAAATGAAGACTGTTACAAGCCAAATCAAAAGATGAAATAATGTCTACCATATTCATCTCAATTTAATTTTCATGCGCCAATTCAAATGCCGGTGAACCTTTAATTTTAACCATAAAAGACAATGTTGTCTGGATAAATTTTACAGTATGTCGAAGAAAAATTAACTAGTTAGATCAAAGTAAATCAAACAATTGTTGAAATATAGGACAATTGCAACATGTTCTGGAAGTGTTCTTCTTGAGAGTTTTTTGAAGAAACACTCCCTGGACTTCTTCCTATACACACGTTCTTTAGGGCAAATCCCCCACAAAAAATGCGATGTGTTTAAACTAAGTAAGCCTAAAAGTTAGCCATTGAAAAGATTTTGTCTGCGAATAATAATTCAATTTCAGCCATACTTACGACCGACATGGGATCTCTCCCATTCTACTAATTTTGTTATAATTGTGTCTAAAAATTGATTCAATCATGTGTCATCAAAATTCATTATAAAATAAGCTGGTCTTTTAGGAATAAAAGAGCTTCTTGCTTCCTGAATTATCAAACATGAATATTTCAGTATATCGTGAATTTTTATATATATTGATAGTGTTTAGTCGGGATCTTTAGCACCTGATACTGAATACTCCAATTTTATGACATGGTCTTTATGTTGAAAAGTTTGTAGTCTACCAGCAACCCTACGCCCCGTTTTTCAACATTTTTAGTAGTTATGTTTATCCAACAATGGTTCTATAGCTTCAAGTATCAACACCAAATTTTAAATGAAACATTTTTACGATAACCTCTAAACCGCTCGACAAACTATTCATAATAATGTTTTACAAATTTTATAGTCACAAATCTCATACAAGCCTTTACATGCTCTTCCATAGAACATTAATATTAATACTTACTTCAAATAACTGATTCTAATCCTAATATATAGTATAATTCAGCGATGTTATCATAGTCTCTCTTTCTTGGACTATAGAGTATCACATTAAGATTTAGAGAATTGTGTTGGTAATTCTCCAAATTTTACTTATAGCAAACAGTTAATATGGACTTAGTAGTAGGAAATATACTCACAATTCTATAATTGAAATAGCATTATAATCTTTAATTATAACTCTTAATTTGTTTCATCGAAAAACAACATTCGGCTGTTAAGTAAAGTTAAGTAAGCCTCACATATTAAAAACCAACTATCTAATAACTATTAATTGTTTTTGGATAAATAAAGTTTTTCACAGTTACATACTGCAATGAACTATAGTGCGTTCATTCATAAATACACAGATGGTTTTACAACCATACAAACACATTTTTCGGTCCCAACTTTTAACTTCCATATGCTACAAAAAAAAAACAATTTTTAGATACAAAAATGTATACACCATTTGGGTCACGACTGTTCATTTCGAAAAAAGAAGTTATAAAAGTAAATTCTTAAATTTGAATAAGCAATATTCCATTTTTTATTAACAAAAATTCCTATTGTCAAAAAATCCCAATACATCTATATAGAGAGGCATTTAGCCTATAATGTTAACAGAAATAATTCATATTTATTTAAAGGCAAATTCAAGAAAAAATACTAACAATAGAAGAAAATACCAAAAATAATAAATTAAGGTCATGAAAAAAAGAAAAGAAAAAGACAAAATAATGTTAATAGTCCATAAAAATATTTCAACATAAGTAACACTGTTTTGTTTTTTATTTGCTTGAAACCCAAATAGAAACACTATTTTAGTCTAACTAGTGGTTCTTAACTTTTAAGCCATGTTCTACCTAAGCATTTCTAAAATCTTGGTCTCGTCCTATAACAAATAAATCTTAGTTTTTCTGAAATATGCTGATCATTTTAATTACTATACAATAAAGTAAATTTAAATCAGAATATCTTTCTTTCAAATTAATATTTCCATATGATCCATAACGACAAGTATAGCAGCATCAGTCACCTCATATTTTTTCCAATAGAACAGGTCAAAATGTTGGTCAGAAATATATTTTTGGTATAACTCTGTACATATAATTTAGTAAATGTCTTCGCTTTTGTAGCCACAAGAGTTTTATTTGTTCTTTGAACTTATTTATTCAACATATTCAAAGATTTTTACTAAATAACTTACAAATGCTTTTTCCATTAATGGTTAACAGGTTCCCCATTTCAAATTGTCATTTAAAAAGTTACTAACAATATTAAATAGTTCCATAAATATTTTCAAGCAATTATTCCTTGAGAGCGAAATTATCTTAGTGTGAAGAAAAAGTTATATATAGTCTGCATATTTGTCTTCAAAAAATAATGTTCACTTTTGTCATTGCTTTTGATAGCAGTGATACATTTTATAACTGATTTTAGTACCTCATTATTTTTGCACCCCAAGTTCTATCTATGAATCACACGGTGCACAAGAAACATTTTTGAATTCTCATCTTTCATTAATTTTCAGCAGCAATTTTTCTTGTCTATCATAACAGGAGCACCATCTGCAGGACATGATATTATGTATTCTATTAATATATTATTGATATTTAAGTTCTTTTTTAGGTTATTATATATTCTCTAATGATTTACAGAATAACATTTCTTCAGAAAATTCAGCTTTATTGATATATTTTTCATAGGTTAACAATACGGTCTCTTAAAATTGAGTCATTCTGAGAATTTTCTCAGTTTCAGCTTTTTGACAAATTATGTTTCAATATCTTCGCTCATTTAATCTATTCTTTTGTTAGCACTATTGTTATTGAGTGGCATATCTTTCACATCTTTGTTATTTCTGTTTTAAGAAATGAAAAGATCGGTCAAAACCATAACAAATGCAAAAAATGAATTACTAATAACTCATTTTTATTTACTTCCATTAAAAATCAAGTTGCCTCTCTTATGAGGCCCACGTTGGTAACACCAGATTTAACTTAAGACGAAAATTCTGTATATGCAAAATAAAACTATAATCCACTAGAAAAGATTTTTAGAAGAGTAAAAAGGAACTATAAGTGCGTCGAGTAACTCAACTTCATTAAAATGTATGATATAAGAATGAGAAGTATTGATCTCTTTAATAAACTTTATCCTACCACATTCTATACATTTTTTCAAACCAAACACCGAACCAGCTCTTCCACGTTTCTTCGGGAATTTGCTATATTACGAAATTAGAAGATCCTCATTATTAAAAAAGAGTCTGCATTTTAGTCTATTCTTTGCATTACAAAAATAAAGTCAAATTTTATTACTTCTCACCATGTTCGAAATGTTCCGTTTTCAAACTTTTTAAATAGTGCAATTCCTCGTCGGTTTGGGTACTCAAAAGAAGAAAACTTTTCTCATTTGAACGTAATCATGTAGAGCATTATGGATTGCTGGTGCAAAAATATTCAAACATTTTGATATCTATCGATGAGTTACTATCTTTCTGACAGCAGGTGTTACAATGTGTCTGATAAAATCAAATGCAACACAACCAAAACAGAAAGGTTCAATATCATAAATACTCATAACATTCATTACGATGAGATCAGTCATATATTTGTATTTAAAAAGAAATACCTAGCAAACCAGAAAAATATAAAATTTCAATATTCGACACTTAAAATAGTTGTATAAAATTTTCTTTGATGTAGATCAACAAAAATAAGTTGGTCATTTCCAGAATTATACTGTATTTATTATTAGAAAATAAAAATGTAACTTTTTTAATTTGTCCACCATATAATTGTCCCCAACAATAATTCGACACCATTAAAAAGTCACCTAACATAATCTTTGCTAAAAAATCAATACTTAATTGTTATACTTCTATTCTTATTTTTTATTCTTTTCTTTGTCTATGACACTATATTCAATAGTTTATTTGCAAAATGATACAAAAAAATATTAAAATTAAGATATTATATTTTCAACCATCTAGAAATCAAAAATTAAAACTAAAAAAACATGTTTGATAATTATTGAATATTATAAAATTTGTTTATACTTAAAACCCTTAAGATTACTAGAATTTTTCAAATTATTAAATACACCAAGTTATTTGATACATCCCTGAACGTGCATGTATTTATGGTACTGCAGGTATCATAATTTGCCGTGACAGAGTAGCTGACACCCGGAGAAAATTACATACGGCTAACAGCAATGATTGGTGGTTTCAGGCAACGTCAACGTAATTTAGTAGTTCGACACTCCAATGAGTGCACACGAGAGTAACTTTTGTAAATTGTTCAAAAAGCACATCCTAAAAATACAACGCTATATATTTTACAATAATTGAAGCTTAGAATTAATTTTAAAGGATTCACAACAGATAGCGTTACTAGTATTTTTGCCATCAGTACATACTGCTTGAATTTTGAGTGTATGTAATTTTGACAAGTAAAATCATATGATTTTTTTGAACTTTGAGTATGTCGAGTTTTGTGCCAACAGAACGCAATTTGCGGAAAGCATTACTTTTTATGGTAAACATATTCCATCGATTTAAACTGCTGTATATAACGTTTATAAATTGAAATGTGGTAATTATTTAAAAAATGCAGTGGCTAAATGATGACAAGCAAGTGAATAATTACGTAGAGATAAAGTAGTTTGCAAATATATTGTTCCTTTTTCTACTTAACATTCCTTATCCGTTTCGGACATTGAAAGTTAATATGGCAATCTTTACTTTTTCAACAACTTGTATTACCAATGTGCTTCCTCCTCTCCAATCTCATTCTACTTTAGACCTTACCCTACAATATTAATTGCAGTACACAATATTTATCGTTCCTCATTGCGTGACAAAAATACTGGAGCTTACGTTGTTTGATAATACAAATTTCTTCTCCTTTTGTATATTCTGTTTAATACCTCGTCGTTCGTGATGTCATCTGTCTATCATATACGAAGAATTTGGCGATATGCCCACATTTCAAAGGCTTCTAACTTTTTCTGAAGTACCTCAATGAGAGTCCAAGACATACAGCAAAATTAAAAATATATAACAATGTAGCATACTGATTTTTAGGGACAAGCTAAAGTCTCTACTAATCGAGCTTTTTCTATTTGAGTACAAATTTCTATTTACCGCTTTTTTATTTAATAAAAAAAATAAAATAAAAAATCAAACGCTACCAATGAAAACTTTAAATTGTAGTACAACTCTTTATGAATAATAAACAAAACAAAAAGAATAAACCAAATAAAACTAATACACCTCTGCTTCATATACAGAAAACAGCCATGGTTGTGAAAGCTCCACGACAAACCAAAACAAAAAGAAAGTAAAACTAGAAGCAAAACATAAGAAACAAACTTTAAGGCTCTACTCTTGAAATGAAAGAATGCTCCGCAATCATAAAGCATTTCAAATCCCCATTATAGCAATCCATAAAATGTGCTAGTTAAGAAAAAGAACCATGAACACGAAACACGTCTTGTTGTGCAACGGACACAACAAACAATACATACGCTGTGCGATTTCTGATAAATAACCAAATGCAACAAAAAAGTAGGTCTGACAAAAAATAAGGCCAAAACTAAATATATGTGGATAACAAAAAACAAAATAAGATTTAACAAACAAAATCCTGTTTCGGTTTTGAAAACAGACAGTAGGTGTTGGGGTCTAGATATGGGATGGATGAAGAAACTCTTCAAAGTCACATTCCTTTGTAGCAGCGTGAGCCTTATGGACAGCAACATTATCGTATAGAAGAAGGAGGGTTCGAATAAGTATGCCACTCCTCCTTTCCTTGATAACGTCATGTCATTTAGGAGTGAGCTAGCGTAATACTCTCGGTTGACCACTGAGTTTCTTTCCTTAAAATCAATTAGCAAGATTTTTTTAAATCCCAAAAGATTTTTGTCAGAATCCTTTCGCTCCATTGATTGTTTTTCCTTCGATCTGGATTATAGTACAGGATCGTGGTTTTATTTCTTGTTACAATGAATTGAAGACCTTCTTGTTGTTATGACAAATCACAGTTTTAAACCTCTGACAAAAAAGTAGGTTACTCATGAAGACGTTTTCTTCCAAAATCACTTCAAATGGCCAACCTATGCGTGCCTCTGATTATTTCTCAGTACAAATGAACTTGTTTTGTCCATTTCTTTATAGTGAAATATAAAGGCGAAGGTTTGTTTAATATTACTTATCTAAGATCTTCTTTAATGAGATATTTAGTTGTGGTTTTATAAAATTATCTATCAGTTAATGTAAAATTCTTTGGCATCATTGTCTTCTTGCAATTTTTAGATATTTTTAATTATTTACAATTACAGCTCTTTTACTAAAAATTATGAGAAGCAGGACGTTAGTTGTAGGATATATTTGTAAAAAAAAACAAAATATTTTAAATGTGGAGCGTGTAAATAACACAACTGTAATATATATGCAGGTGTCAACACCCTTAAGAACACTTGAGTATATGCTGAACGTAAACCATTTTTGGGATGATAAGCAGTTGAAAATAAAGATCATGGACATCACTTCAGTACTAATGTGATTGGAAAGAATATTCGCCTTGTTAAGCGTCGATTAATAATTACTAAAATTACTCCTGAGATTGCAGTAAGGTACAGAGGTGCCCAGACAATCCGAAACGTATCCTGTTTTACGACAAAACATTAAAAATTTGTTTTTAACTGCATAGACACATCCTCCACGCTGTCCTAATTTATTCTTACGCGATTATAATTCTTATGAACTGCTAAAGAAAGCACTTGGAGAGCATAGCAAAATGATATTGTTGTCGATACATTCATTCACGGTTGCTTGGTATCAGGATTACCTTAATTTTACGATAGTCAAATCAAATACTGTTGCATACACGATCCTAGCAACGCGTAGTAGACGCTGATTTCAAAAGATAAAATGCGCTTGGAAAAAATAGAGAAAAGGCAAACAAAGTGACACTCACCACTTTCCTTGTTCTTTCTCGCCTCCAAACAAAGTTTTTCTTTATGGTAGCCCCCAATTCTCCACAAACGAATCCACAAATATAGAAAAAAGTTTGCTTGCGTTCTTTACCGGTTAATAGAAAGACCTGGGAGCGTAAATAGCGATCTTCCTTTCGACCGCGGCGTTGATTTTAGGCTCTGAGACAGCAGACAAAAGGACGGCTTTGTCAAAGGCACATCCAGGGCGTAAGCCGGGTTAAAAGAAAATGCGGTTTTACAGCGTGGTGGTAGACCCAGTACAGAGTGGGTGAACAAGTCAAGGCGGAACGGAACACTAGCTAGATTTTCAAACGGTGACATAACCGATAATATATGTATTTTGAAAGACCGCTAATAAAGAGCGGGTAAAGCGCCAATTTAAAATAAAATAGAATATAAATAAAAGGCACGCAATAACTGTAAATCTGTTGGAAAAAAGGCGTTTCTAAATCAAAAGACTATATAAAAAATAACTTTGTAGCTTTCTATTTTTTTAGTGCTTCAACAAGAAAAAAATACTCCCGACTTATCTGAATGCACCCACACACTTTTGTGCTTAGAGTTATCTGTAGAACTTTCCAATGTATGTGAACTTTTTTAATTTAGATGTGTGATATTTTATTGCATTTTTTAGGCACAATGTACCTTTTGCATAGGAACAGCTTAGAAAAGTTTCAATAAATTATGTTGGAGTAACTAAAAATTTTTACTTCCTAGAGATACTTACTGCTGCAGATTGAAACAATTTATCGAAAGATATTGTCGTTCTTGCATTCGAAGTATTAATAAACAAAATATACGAACTTATGATTCATTGATAATGCAATATAATTTTAAGGTAATAATTCTGTCTCAGCTTTCGATTGCTGAAATAACTTTTTAGGATGGTTCCTATGCGCTCACCAATTAATTAGTTAACTTCGGCAAGAAGTTGAAAATTATGACGTGAGCAAATTTAAAGTTCTTTCGTGTTTCATCGGTTAAGTTAAAGTTACGCGTTCGGGTTGCCAGTGTTTTACTTTGGTTTGGTAACTAGAGATTCTATAAAATAATTATAAACTTACTATAAGTTTAACTACGGAGTTTATTTTCTCTGTTTTTACTACATTAATATTCTTTTTTCTTTTTTAGCTTTATTTTATTTAATTGTCAGTGTATATAGCAAAATTTCCCTGAGTTCTCTGCCTAACCTACCTTGATCACAATAATTTTCTTTTTTAATGTTTAAAGCTAATTTCAATCTATCCTTGATATTTTTTCGGTCAACAATAGTTTATTTTTCAATTTAAAAACAATTTTTCCCCAATTGGCAAACTTTACATAATTATGAATCGTAGACTTGAATTCTTGGCTCAAGTTTGATGTTTTGGCGCACTGTTTGACCGAAGCACCGACTTTGTTCCTCATTTGCTTTGTAATCATTTTTTTTGGTGTTTGACGATAATTCTGAATTAACTTTTCTATAGTATTCATAGCCATAACTATTCCTCTTTGACCACTTTTCCACCGTACGTCTTGAAACTTTCAATTCTTTAGCGATGTTTCTTATTGGTCGTTTCTGACTTCTTAAGATCTGAATTTGAATTCGCTTTACTTCTCTTTTAGACACCATTATTTTAAACATGTGACTAGTATACTAGATTTTGCGCGCATTCTGTAAATGCATTGGACATAGTTTAGATGACCTTTTTCCTTCCAGTGAATTTTCTACGTCATGATCTACTATAAATTTATCTGCAACATTTTCCTTTTTCATGTTAAATAGACACAGAAATTATAAAATTACTGTTAGCACCCTAAAAGTCACATGAAGTATGATAACCAAGTGACTAAATCAATGCGCCTTGGATTGGTCAAGTTTGGTCAGTGATGTGAACGTAATCAAAAAAGCCAATTCCAAACGAACCTCTTATAATTTCGGCTATTAGGTTACAATGGTATTTAGGAAATATTTATAGTATTTTTATTACAAAAAGTAAACAAACAAATTTTGCTCTTTACCATCATCGCCGTTTTCTAATTTGCACGAGCAACGGACTTGTACGAAATACCTGAAAAATCTCAAATTAACATTAAAATCCACGTTCCTGCCTGTAGTGGCGTAATATTTTCATCGAATAAACGATGCAAGCCATTTCAGCTAATGCCGAATCGATCACGAAATCGAGTCAGCCGGAAAAGGTTTATCCGCGTCGAATCGGCAAATTTGCAATGCGATACCGGCGGATCGGGCGGCGGTTCACAAATTCGCGAAAACAATTCTCCGATATCCCCGAACCCTTTGTCTCGGCCCGGCGCTCCTCGATTTGCGCGGAAAATTTCATTTTCAGCGCCTCGGCGCTGACAGGGGCGCTCCGGTTCAATCCCTGCAATTTCCGGGGTGGCATCCTGGCTGCATTTGGGCGCGCGGAGCGCTGTTTAATTTTTTAGACGGGTCGGTGCGAACTTAACGAGGACGTAGTGTAAACACCATTAAAGTCACGGCAAACGCGGGCTCGCTTTGTTTTCGCTGCAACCAGGAAACCGCCACGCTGAGGGCCACGACTCTTTCATCGCGATGAATGCCATTTGATATCTCCGCGCCGGCTAAATGTAGCCGAAACCTTAGCCGCGCTAAATTGTCCTTAATGCATAGGAAGAATGCACAAGATTCGATTTATTCGCCGGGGAATTAAAGCGCCGTATAAAATATTAGCGGGAAATCAATACCTGCTCCCGGACTGATATGATAACAGAACGCACGAAAATATACGGGGATGTTTTATTCAAAACAGACATATCCCCGTTTCCGCGAGGTGCGCCACGTCAGCCCGCCTCGGGCCTTTAAAAGTTTATCGATGCAGACCGCGGTTGTATCTATTAATTTGGACACGGCATGATTAATGTCGCGAGCTACTTTTACAAAACAATACTTGCTTAAAATAAATGCATAAATGACAATTGGAGTTCTACTTTGGAGCACGCGATCGCACTGAATGGGGAAGTTCGGGGCGGAAAGCCCTGGATAGGAATTTGCACGAACCTGGTCCTGTTCAAAGGTCAAAGATAGTTAGATTAAACGATGGTTAACTCTAACAAATCATTGCTTTATTACAAAATTATGGTCGAGACAAAAATATTTGATTTTATAAATTTTGGTACGAGTGTTTGGCAAAGTCTCAAGTGGCTCTATATAAAATGTAAAGATCGAATTTAATCCGTAACTACTACTATCGGGTCCTAGAGATAAAAGAACCTTTTAATTCTTGGAAACCAACTGGAAATTTTGGAATTACAATTTTGGGATGCAAAGTATTTTCTAATTAGGTGGTTTATTGTCAAATGCAGTATTAGGTGATGACGTGAATTCTTTATACGCAGAATAATAAGATAATCTGAGTCCGCCGAACCAGCAGGTTTGACAAGTTGAATTGAAGTAAAGTTACTTTGTAAAGCTATTTTTTATTTATAAGATAATCATAATAAACGCATCAAAAAGGGCTTTCTGATCAAGAGCTGGCAGAGATATTGGAAGATGATGCTTTTTGGACAGAGATTGCTGGTGTTGAAAACGTTCAAAATAATGAAAAAGGCATTGCTTTCTGTGAAATATTAGGTAGCGCTGACGTACGCGATTAAGATGAAACAAACCATGATATATTTAGTGACGATGATTCAGAAAGTGAGATGGAATCTGACTTAGATGAAAATTGTGAAGATGACAAATGAGAAGAAATTCTGACGGGTTCTACATCTGATAGCAATAATCATAATTGTTCACATACGCTTCCATAGAAGAGAGCCTGGTATGGAAACGACAAAACTAAATGGTCCTCCTGTTAGAAAAACTCTAGCACCTAATATTATAACTGTGCTTCCAGCTCTACAATGATTTGTATTCGTAAAAGATATCTCAAATCGTAGATTTCTTTGTTATTACTTGCAGACTCTAGATCTATGTTCACTATGTGTACTCTCTCCTCAGTCAGTAGGTATGATTATTTTTTGTTCGTCTAAATGCTTAACAAGTTTCTGAAATGCATCTGATGTCTAAGTATTTATTTTTACTCTATTATCTGCTGATGTTTCACTAATATATTGTTAAAGCTCTAAAAAATTTCTTAAGTTTCATGTATGAAAATGTGTAAAGGTTTGTCTATATTTTATTAATTATTTTCTATAGTAAAATACAAATTTTTATGATTGTTATGTACAATGATGAGTTGGACGGTGTGACAGTTAAGATACTTCACTGCTTGTCGTACCGTTTCCATTCTTTGCCATCACTGTTCCTATCTTATTTCGGTCCTAGCTCCATAAGAAGCATCTCAAAAATCAGCGATAGTGTCCTTGCTGTAGCCTCTTTGATCCCAATGTGTACCTTTATCTAATGAAACCAGATCGCAATCTTGGTTGACAACGTCTTATAATGTGTTATAATATTGCCTGTTGTACCGCTCCCTCAAGAACATGCACCGCTGCTTTCGCGAAAATTTCATGTTAATCACATCGCCGCAATCCGGTGCCAAATTTATTTTTTCTTGTCACAAACCACACGTATGTAACTTTTTCATGATAGCCAATCCTCGATTTTACTCCAAAGTACCAAATGTGAACCTTGCAATAGATGCGCTCGCTGTTAAGAGGTCCAAATTAGTGTCTTTTGCCTTGGATGCATCCCGAAAAATACTTCCCACGTTTTAAATGCTTCGAGTGTCTTATTTCCTGGTATCTTTAAGCCTAAACTATTAACGGTGTCGTCCGCGAATTCTATATCCTTAAGACAACTGAACTCTAAGCATACTCTTGTATGTCATCTTTTAATATACCGGTCCAAAGCACGAACCATGCCAATACAAATCCAATATATAAACAAAGCGGATTTTATAGAGAAACTAAGTGGAAAATACATATTTGAATAAATGTGGGGTATTTTTAAATATAAAATAAATATAAAACATAAAGCAATCAATCAGCTAACCAAAACAAGTAAGTAAAAAAGTTTACCATAACGTGCAAACTGATTAAAATTATTTCCAAAAATAAAACGACTTTGCAAAATTTGAAATTTTACTAAGCTATCAAAGAAAAACCAACAATTGAATAAGGTCATGAAAAAAGAATTTAAATTTTGAAGAACATTGATAAACGATTATATAAAGAAGTAAACAACAGAAGAATTCGAAATATTGTAAATAAAAATACTAGATACTAAACAAATCAAAAAATTTAAAATATATATAAGCAAATCGATAAATTTGTAAACAAAACGGAAATGGAGGTGATAAAGGTGTTGATAAACGAAATGAAAAAATTAATAAATTAACAAAGAAATGTTAATTATTTTAACAATGATCGGGGAGGACCAAGAAACAACAGATATCTCTGTTGTATTACCATAATTGTGTGGTTATCGACAAAAGATTTTTATATTTATATTGCTGTTAATTAAAATTAAATTAGCTCATCAACGCCTTGTGTATTTTTATACTTTTATATTGTTAATTAAATGAGTTTCTAACAAACATTAATTGTTTATCTATTTACATATCTCTATCTATCCACATACACGAAAATTTTAAAGTGGTTTGACCTACTAAAGTGGGACATTGTACTTAACCTGTCCGCATTGATGAAGTTAAGCTACAATTCAAAATATAATTTTCAATAGCAACATGTATAGTGTAGTAACTTAATACTAATGCGTGAACTGGAAATTACTACATAAATTACCAAAGCGGTGCGCACTAACAATAGTCAGTTCTAATTATAGTTATATTCGTTTATGATAAGAAGAGTTGTTGTTTGAGTTTGATATTAATTTCATTTGCCTAATAGTCACAAAAGGATTATTATTATTGTCGCCCAAAATAAGTTCAATTTCATCGGAATATAATAAATAAAAATAAATTGAATATCTCCAAATACTTTCAAAAAAAAATTTTGACAGAAGAACATTACCACCAAAAGTTTACGAGAAAAAATATTGTTACAGAGCAATGAACTGTAGGGTCACAAAGAAATTTGAAAAAAAACATATCGGTGCATTCTTGTGCACCTAAATGTGTTAAGAACTAAGAAAAATAAAAAACCAAATAAATAAATAAGTGAAAAAGATATGTGAGGAATGTTCTTCTAAGTATTACAACTTTATCGACAACTTCTTATGTCCTAATTGATCAGAAAGTCTCAACAAGAGAGACATTTTCCAAACTACTTCTTGGGTAATAAGTAATGAATTAATATGTTAATATGTCTCACCAGTTGGTCAGTATTGGCGCAATTAATCGATCCGCTTATTTAAGTAAGAGTCTTGTAAAAAAAACTACTACTATTCTATACTACATCACCATGATGCAAATTGAATGAGGTGCAACAGGAAAAAAGATGAAGCACTCGCACACCATCTGGCAAAAGTTTTTAAACTTAACTCTAACAAAAAAGATCAAGAAAAAAAGGAGTAAAACGCCAAGCACCTCTATAAATATGAATTTCAATACAACAATTAAATACTATTAAAAAAAATGAAATAAAACTATCATACAAAAGGTTTGAAAAAGAATAAATTCCTGAGGATTCAGTTTAATTAAATTATAAAACTAACACCACCGTAATTTAAATTTGCTCTGATAATCTTTGTCTCTAAGCTTGGCAAATCTCCCATTAACATTTAACCCTTCCAACTTATCAAGCTCTTTTAGTCCTATCGAAGCAACTGAAAAAACTGCTTCCAAAGTAAATAAATAAAAACAAATCGCAAGATGATTGGCTATTCAATCACCAGTTTGGTTTCTAGCATCATCATTCTGTTATCCAACAATGTCAGCAAATAACAAATATATATTTGTCATCTCTATTCTTATCTTGCTCTCGTCTTAACTCTAGAACTGTCTCGAAAATCGACGGTCCTGGTCCTGCCTACTCTCTTTAGCTCTCTGCATGCTCGTTCTCTGAAATCCTAACGTGAGCCTTGGTCCAATGGAATCCGTCCTGAATCTTGGCCGACAAGGACTTGCAAATTCATCGGCGCACCTCTAGTCCTAAGAGCAAGAAATTGTGAGTTGTTGTCCAATATTACAACGCATCTTAAAATAAAACATGTGTTTGTCGATGTACGTCAGGTACCCTCGAATGGCTTTCAGCTCGTACTGGAAAATTTCTGCGAACTTGGCTTATCCCTAGTGGATTTCTTCTTTTTCTCACATGAACACAAACCTAGCTCCCATTCGTTCATCGTCCGTTCGCTATCCATTCAGGCTTCTCCTGGCTAAATGGAATCCCATCTCGCTCGATCGTTTCCTCCATATCGCTTGACCATAGCCCTAGTTCCTCTAGAGATTGCTGGGCCAACCTGGTTGTCAACTTTTTTCTGCAAAATAATATAGAAACGTGGTAAATTATTCAATATTAACACCGTCAGGATGGCTATAGTGTTGCAATCACCTGCCTCCTTAACTTCAAGTATTTTCTACATTATAAAAATCTATTGACAACAGATTCGCCAACTAGGTGAAATATCCCAAGATCTGGCGTATTAAACATGGAAAAACATAGCCTAATAATTTTATTTAGCTAACATTAATCATAATATAATACATTATTCTGATTTCTAATGAAGTAACTGATTCGATCAAGCTACGAACCCCCCACAGAAGTTGTAGCTACTCCCAAGGAACTCATCAATCTATCTATTGTGAATTAGTCCGCTGTTTCCTTCCTATTTCTTCTTCTACAGGTTCTAGTAGGTTTTTGCTTCATTCAAGACTTTCCTCACTTTTTTTATTTTCTGTTTTGTGCTTCCAATTTGATACTTTCATTTTTTTCAAGTCACTTTCTACTTGATTTTTTTCGTTCGGACACTTACAGCTTTGATTGTCTAAATAATCCGAACTGAACGTGGTTTTCCAGATCTTGAACGATCGTCGACACCTTCAGTCTCATTATACAATTTTATAGCACAAATATCTTACAAGGCCTTAAAGATTACACTTTTATTACAGTAAAGAGGTTTTCTTTGTCACCCCACTCCATTGGTAAATAACCAAACCTGACAAGAAACACAATGTAACTTACAATTTTAAGACTTCTCAATTGTAATTAATATCACTGTCATGAATATCTCAATGACTGTTGTAAAGCAAGGGTAGGTTTGATTTTATAACAGTATTTATGAGAATATTAGGTACATTAAAAGTACGAATAAAATAAAACATCAAACTTAAGCTTATTATTCTGTTTCGAAGGTCTATTGAACATGCAGAAAGAAAATAGAAAAAAAAATACATTCGTTAATAAAAATGCAATTCACATTCATTTGAAACAATCGGCGCATTGTAAACACAGATTGGCCTAACGAATGTTATTTTCATTTATCGACTCCAATCAAAAGCAGCAAGTGTAAATAGAATTAATTTTGAACCTTGTTTATCTCCATTCGTTCAGCGTGCCGTTAATTCACGAGGCCAAGCCATGGCCAATTCTCTAAGCAGGGCAGAAATAATGCGCACACCTGGCATGCGAGGTTGTGTTCGTTCCTGATTGTTGGTAGTTTTAGAAATGTGGGAATGTAATCCCAAGAGCTTCCTCTACATCTCTGAAAGCGGCGCGGCAGAAGTCGAGCAAACAATGACATGCTGCGTGCATAAATTTCTGCTTCACCTCACAGTGCAGGCGCACTTTGTTCCGACAGTTTCGCAAATGCCTGAACGCAGCCCGACCGATCCGAAAGAGCGCGGGTGCACGGAACGCGAGCTTTCGATAACAAAGGGCGCCCGTAATAAACGCCACGCAGTGCGCAAGAGAAAGATGATTGTTTCGAATATTTTCCGATAATTTGTTTTTATGCGGATGCCCACGATTAATCCAATTTTCTCGCGCAGGTTTTCCACCCCGATCTGAAGAGATGCGTGCTGCCCGGGGAGGACTGGAGCTGCCAACGAATACAGCACGATATATCGGATCTGCCCTTATTCAAGAATTTAGATGAAGACAACGGCGAGCAGGAAGGCGAGGACACTGATGAAGAACAAATTGGATCTGATGCACATTCAGAAGTAACTGATATGAGCGAAGAAGATGTCACGGAAAGTAAATCCGACACCATTTTAACTGCGACAACGGAGAAAGGCCTTGTTTGGGAGATGGGTTACAACTCGCCGGGAAGCGCGTTAAATGCAGTGGAACAAGATAGCATTCCGCTGTCGATGGTGAATAACACCCCGCTTGACCAAATCGGAACTCAGATGCACCGCCTAACGCAATTAATTAATAGCCTGAAAGCAACTTCAACTTCGACGGCTCCTCCATCTGAAACAACACACGGGAAAGTTAGGCCAGTTGTGTATTCAGCGTTACCGCAAAAACCGTCCCATCATTCAAACCTTGCTCTGAACACCCCTCTCCCTCAAATATCTCCCAATTCCCCTGAATACGAAATCAACGTGCTCCCGACGCAGTTAAATAAAATAACAGCGCAACTAATAATGCAGACATCCACTCCTAACAAGGAGCCAACTAATCCGAACTTGTTAGCAATGGATCCGTTAAAGCACCCTCAGCAAAACCTTGCTACTGCCGGGCCATTTCTCCACAAGCCTCTCACTCACGGAACTACTGATGATCTCGTTTCCGCTCTATTCCGGAAGTACTTAAGTAACAGCAGCTTCATGAGCAGGGGCGAGTATGTGAAGAAAAGTCCCGTGACTATCACAAAAAGGCCCGAAATCGTTCAGGCTACCAGCGAGCGCCCCGTAGCTGAAAAATCTTGCCCCGATGGCTTGCGCTCGCCAAATCCGAACGACTGCACTAGATACTTCCTCTGTAATCCTTCAACATCCGCTATACAAAGCTACGCTTGTCCACCTAACACTGCTTTCAACAAGTCTAAGCGAATATGCGACATAGCCGAATATCAGCAATGTACCAAACGAATCGCCGGATTTCCGGAAAAAGCGGAGATGGAACACCGCAACAAAGTGCGTTGCGATACGCAAATGTGCGGGGGATTACAAAACTTCGAATGGAAACAGCGCCGATTTAATTGTCCAGGGACTTTGCAGTATTGCGAGGAGCGACAGCGCTGTCTCCCCGCAAGCCTATGCCGGTGACTACTCCATAAACCGTAACTTAGTTTGTCTTACAGCCAAATGAAAATCCGCCATTGTTACCCAGAATTCCTTTGTACGTGCCCCCACTCCAGCGGCGTCTCCAAAAGCGCTCTTTCCCTCAACAGCCAAAGCTCCGCTAATTCTGAACTCCGCAACACCTAATGTATGCCGACACATCGCCAAAATTACTCATAATTTCCAGGATCCATTCTTTGCGTGTTCCAGCGGGATTACGCCCTAAGTTATGTTAAATTATTTAAACCGTCCGGATTGTCCGCTATCTCGGCGAGCCCCCGTGCCGAATTTGCGGCTAATGGGATTTTCATACCTCCCGAAGAAGTTCGCAAAAAGTGGAGCTTAAGGTCTCACGGCTCCGGCCATATTTCATTCCGCGAAAAAATTGAAAACCCTGCGGAAGCCGAAATTATTCTTTCCGGGAAAGTATCTTTCAAATCGGTGTTAACAAATTGAGCAAGTTAAATCCGCTGCACAATAAGCCGCGTCAGTTGCAAACAATGAATACTCAGCGGGATGACTCGGCTCCACTAAAAATAGGCTAGTGCAGATGCGCTCGATTCACAACTGTGGGTCCGAAGGCTAGATCAATCTGCTTCACATCCCTGACCTCCAGCCGCATAACCTGCTAACTCGTTTACCTTAATTCTAACGAAGTTTCCCAAGACTAATGTGTTTCTGTCGAAGAGCTACTTAATCTCGGTGCACCACCTTTTAATGTTATCCCCTATTTTAATATAACCATATGGGTAAAACACAATTTCTTTACTTTTTTAAAAATGAGGAAGCTAATTATAGATTACCAAATTTTATTTGACAACTAATTGCTAGACCATCATTATTTCGTTAAACAACTAAATAAAAACCTAACCTTACATAACTTTATAACTCTACCTCGTAGTATGTTTAGTTAAAATGATTTTAATTAAATTTAAAAAAATATATATGTATTTCTTGTTGTCTTGTTAATTTTTTAATTATATATGTAACTATCAATATTAATAAAATAGTACATAATCATGAAACTTTTTTTTATTGTACTCCTATTATAATAATCCACAAATATACAAAAATAAAATATATGTTACAGCAACATTTGTTGTATCACAAATTAAGGATTAAAAATTATAGTGAAATACAGTATATAATGTAATATTATATATAGAGTGCAGCAAACAAAACGTCACAAATATTTTTTTCGGAAAATAAACAAATCTTCTTAACTTTTGCAACCAACATAATTTTCTTAATAATAAAATTTGTCCTTATCAACAGTTTTTGATTATTATATTTGAAATAACAAACATTATTTTATGTGGCTCTTGCTTGTACCAAAAATGATCAAAATTTAGAATCACCAAATTAAATAATTTTTTTGATGAAGGTAAAAAAAATTCCTATCAAAATGAGCAGGTTGTTAGCTAGTGTTCGTTTTGCTTTCATAGAGTAAGGGCTTCACGACTGCAACTTAAAAGTGCACGAGTGTAATAACAATAATAGCAGTTGTAAAGTAACCCATAAATAAACAATAAACTTCATTTAACGTTTAGATTTTATGTAAAAATTTAAAAAATATATATCAATTATTGTGTGGTTGTATTATAGTTCACATCAAAAAGATTATTGCCTATTGGCAATGGACGCAGTTCGTCGACACAAATTAATTCCAATAGGAACGAACAATCATATATTGCTAGTAATAATATACAAACAACACCTACATCTTATAGACAAACACCGCTGACGCAATATGCATATAGTTGTTTCAATACCCACAAAAACCTGCAACGCAATTCACCCTATTAACACAAGCGCAGTCGCTCTTCCAACAAACTCTAGCACAATCTATCTCAACACAAAGAAACTAGCAAGAAATGATTAGTAGGTAAAAAGATGGCCGATGACAATAATACATCCCAAAAGGTCCTTAGAAATAAAAGAAGAAACAAAGAGGTAATCAACAATCTACACACAGTCAAAGAAATCCTTAGGGTTGGCAGTAGTAATAAACTTAGCAAGTAGCAACTCAAACACTGGCGCTAGGGAATTCTCGTTTAATATACCAAAAAGTACGATATGTAGTTATTATATATCACAATTTGCTGTTTTGTAGAAAATAATGGTAATCAGCAATAGGACAACATAGTTAACAATTTTTTAAAACCAACTTTTGTCAATAATCAAAAATTGTGGTTTCAACAGAATTAAACTATTATACTCACTGCTTGAGCCACAATGGGAATTTTAAGGGAGATTTTTAGAAAATATCAATTTTTACTAAATTCGGCATTTAATTAACATCCCAAATTTAACGTTCCCTGACTTTCTTTGTGGTAATTTTAAGAAAAAAGTGTACATGAATAAATCTAGAAGTATTGTACAGCTTAAAAAGAACATTTTAACCGCAATACCGGAATTAACAGCCAACACTGACAAGGATAATGCAGATAATTCTTAAAAACCAACTTTGTAGAGTGGAAAATAACTGTGACTTATGGAACTTCTCGTTTTAAAAATAAATAAGTTTAGTATGTATAATTCAAAGATTTATTAGTACTATAAATAGCTTCATTATTTTTACATCACTCTGTACGTTCTAGCGTTACTTTATAGATAAAAACGATAATAATTAAGTTTAAATATCTCAGTAAGATAAAAACTTGTAAGTTTCATTTTTGTAAATGTGTGAACGGACCAATAAAAGCAAGTAATAATAAAAACAGAAGCACGTACTATTCAACGTTTAACGAGTCAATGCGTTCAAGACCTGTGCGCAAATTACAAAACGTAAATCTGAAACAGAATTTTAAATCGTCATAAAATTTGCATTTACATAAAAGCTTTTACGACATGTTACAATTAAGAAGCAATAAGAACGATTTATAATTGTTTCATGCCCTTATACATCCTGGGTTTAACATTAAACTGTTTCCGGCTATTAATCAATTTTAAAATAGAAAAAAACTTTAATGCTCAACCTCAATAAAAAATATATATCAAGAAAAGTTCAAACTGCTACAGATCACTCACTAAATGACTAAAAAATAAAAGATTAGCTTATCCTGGACACTGAGTCGTAAAACTCATGACTTCAGTAAAACTAGAATCTACTCAACATTCAACCTATGCTATATAATTCCATAACTTTACATAGACCGTGCTGATGTATGTATTATCAATATTTTGTATGACATACAGGTAGTAAATAATAAGATAATTTCGAACCAGGAGATCCGGGTTTTTGGAAAACGACCAGACGTTTACTTCCCTCAACTACAAAAATTTAGGTTGTTGCGTTATTTAGAAATATAACCAAAACATTCGTCGAAACATATCATCCAACTACAGAGACAAAGTTTAAATCTAACAATAATTAAATATATCGCGGGGCTATGTAAAAATACTTAATATTATACTGAAGAAATTCACAAAAAAATCACCTGGCAACTACTTTCAATGTTTGCTTAAGAATTGGGTACTTTCCTAATTTATAGAAACATGCAATTATTCTAATGCTTCTCAAACAAAAAAAAATAAGGAAGATACTGCTAGCTACAATCTTCAAAACTATTCGAAAGTTATCTATTTCCGGTTCAGTAAAAAAGTTGGAAAGCTAAATATTCTTCCAACTTTCGAATTCGGTTTTAGAGAAGGCCACTCCATCTGTCGTCAATTATAATATAATATATTACCGAAATTATGGGAAAAGAATTTGAAATCAAGTAATACGTAACTACCTTGTAAAAGGGCTAAAATATATCTCTCTAAATTTCGACCTACCTCAAGTGTATCATTTTTATTCTTAGAAAATCGGGCGTTTGCATTTAAAATAAATATATCTCTATTATCAACCAGAAATATACGTGCAAACATCTCACAAGGAAGCATACCGGACACCATTTTATTCAGCACCTATAAGCATGACTTCTCCGTTAGCAATGTAGATCATCTTACGATATTCACAGACGACATGGTCATAACCAAAAATAAACAAATGAAATAAACCACTGAACCAATAGAATTTATCAAAAAAAAAGTATAAAATAAATATATAAATACTTTCTTTCTAAACCCTAAGATCTTAATAAATGTCACATAGAAAAACAGAGTAACTCAGCCAATGATGAGAGTAACCAATAGAAAACTATTATCTGATAGATATCCAGAAAATGCAGCATTTGAAATAATTTTCTTACCTTTAACTTTTACGATGGTCTAATAGAAAATCTCTTTCTTTGTATTTTGTCCTTTTCTTTTTCCACTTCAATCATGATCAGTGTAAGAGATTTATATCTCAAAGTTAGTAACTTTTAAAAAACTCTCTTCCAACTTTTTTTAACTGTAGGTCGTGGTCGTTCAAAGAATTAAACTGACCAACTAAATCAACTTTTCCCATGTAGATATTGTAAAATTCAATAGCTTTCGGACAAAGAAACATACTCCTTAAACCATCTTTGCGATTTGAAAGCTTAATCATGACGAGCTCATGACAGTTGCTTAAAACAAAAACTTCTTTGCTACAGTGCCATTAGCCTAAATAGAGTTGGAAAATTTTTTCTACTGAGTTTGTCTTTTCATTTTCAACTTCTTATGCAAGTAGTATTTCTATAAGCTGGATTTCTATTTCAAATCCATTTTCATAGAACCTTCACAACTCCTTCATCGAAGGTTCATTCTTTTTGGTTAGTTTTTGCCAGCCATGTTTTTATACATATATATATATATATATATATATATATATATATATATATATATATATATATATATATATCAAAATTTGACTAAAGTAACAAAATCTGTGCAAAAATTATTTCAGCTAATACTGCCATTCTATACTTGTCTGCATACTAAAAACACTAATGGAAGTCTTTAGTAGAAAATAAATCGAGAAACATTCCAATAGTAAAACAAAGTTAGAAATAAAAATATGTATATCCCGTTAGTGTGAAAAGATTCAAAAAGGCAGCGCTAAATCTAACAAAGAGGAGATTGGATTGTTTACCTTTCATACAGGAAATTATCAATAAAAACATTTATTTGTGCATGGTATAGAATTATGCCCCCCCTCAGATATAAAAAATATTTCTTTCGATAAGATAAAGCTTACTCTGATTATTTATATGGGCGTACACGCAATGGATGACTTTGATAACTGTTTTCGCAAGTTTTGAATTGCACCAGATCCAGATCCACAAATCCAACCCCTTTATATTTATTTCATTTGAAGCACTTAAAAGACAACATCTACAACACCTCAGGGGCAAATAAAGAAATTTTGTACTGAAGTGTCTTATCTCCTGAAACTGTCATTACTGAGATGCTAAAAGAAAAATAAATATTGCCCGACCATCTGTTGTGGTACAAAAAGTGCGCATATAGATTTGTTTATATCCATTAAATATTTGGAAATTCTCTCTTTTATTTGTTACAATCAATTTTTGTTTCGGACACCCTGTATAGACGATTATCGTTCTATGTCAAATAACATTTTGATCATCTTAGTCCGACCACCACAGATCACTATTCGTAAAAACTAACGCATTGATTTAATAACTCCAGACGAGGAATTCGAATTCATGTTTTAGATAACCCGATATTGATAATGTTTCTTCTCATTATCTTGGTTTCATAAATGGTGATTCAAAAGAACGAAAATTTAGAAAAAAACACTCACTAACTTAAATGTTCAACTCAAACTAATAAGGCATATTTATGAGATTCATTAGCCGCATCATAATTGGCCTAACTAGAATCCATAATCTATAACACGCATATTCTCCGTCCTAACTTACAAAAAATCAGCGGCGTAAACAAATCCCGAACGCTCCGCAAAGTACGCTATACATTCTCTAATACGTGTTTGCGTATTGATTTAACAACTTCGGTTTGTCTGCTCTTCAATTCCAAACAAAACCCCCAATTTTGCATTGCCGGAGCTGGCCAATCACTGCGCTGTAGTACCTACAATTAAAAAGAAAGGATCTCTGGCATGGCTGTTTATCATCGCACAAAGCAGCTGACCAGCATTTTTGTAGCTGTTGCTATTTCGGCGATTTATCGCTGCAGAAGAACAATTAGCAGCAGGTAAAATTAAAAGTGGGTAGCGTTAAAGTTGACTTAAATTATAAGAATAATGCCGATAGTTATTTGTCTGTATTTCACCACTTAGTTTGATTTTGAATAAAAAGTAATGAGACAAAAATTATGGATTGGGTAGAATTCTAAACTTGCGTTGAAAAATTTTCCAATAACATTTTAACTGAACTGTCAAATGTACAACTTTATACGATTTCGATTGTAAATAAAATTATAATTTCAGGAATTGCCAAATTCATTCACTAGTATAAAAAAATACAACAAAATGGAATTGAATTTCATTTAGATTTCGAAAAATCAGTCGTGCACACACAAATATCAATATAACTAGTAATATGATTTTGACAACCGCCGGTATAGAACTGCGTAAGGATAAGAAAAGACTTTTAAGCAGAAATAACTCATCCTTAAGTGGGACAAAATTTCCTGCAAGGATACTGGATTTGCTCATTACAAAAAAAAAACATTTAAAAATTTTAAATGCTACAATTTATGATATTGTTTGGGACAAAGATTTATAGCTTCGTGCCATCTAAATACAACTACAACAGTGGGCTGGATGTTATTAATTTATTTCAAATAAAACAAATACCATTCCATTTCTGAACCTACCCCTAGAACAATCCTCAAAAATTCCAAAATCATATGGTCTTCCAAAAATTGGCATTTCAAATGCTCCATTATGACTTACAGCTTGACCAAATACCTGATCAAATCTTCCAGTCTCTTACAGAACAAGCCTTATCATACGTCCAAAATTCCAAACACATTTTCAAATCATTTCTCCTACGTAACTACGACAAAATGATCAGTTTTGATATCGTCTCCTTGCTTTATTCTCATACTTGAAACTGTAATTTCTGAAATTTACACAAAATCTAAAAAAACGACTGTCTAATACTTATTTTATAGACAAACCAATGGTACTCCTGTAAGTTCCTCGCTTTAGTCCATCCTAGCTTCTTTTCCCCCGAGACCTACCTATTTGATGAAGTTATGTTGACTATACCTTTGTTATCTGGCTTCATTGTTAAGATATGGTTTCCTAATTCCTCTCTCACCCAAAGAAACTCCACAAGATAAAAATAAGACGAAAAATTGTATTCCTTTATTTGATCCTTTCATAATAAAAATCCTTCCATAAACGGTTCCTCAAATAAGGCGACACTAAACAGCGATAAACTGAAATTGAAACCCTTACCGAAACCCTAAGATAAAATCAATATTCTAAGGAATATTAACAAAAACTCACGACCTTCTTGATCAAGTAAAAGAGTTTTCTCTTACATCAGAGGCACTCAGAACATAGGAGGCCGTATACTGAATAAACAAAATATAAAATATATATTATTAATAATATAAAATATAACATATAAATAGGTGTTGGAAGGCGATGTTCGAATGTCCTTCACGGAATCACTGGAAGAAGCTTGAGATTGTTTCAAAGATACAATGCTAAGAACTGCAAAAGATGCATGTGCTACAACTACACAAACAGTAAATATTTTCAAAATAGAGCAACAGTCCCCTCTCATAAAAATCTAGGTTCTAAATTCCTGTTACAATTTTATCTAAAAACGTTTTTTGTTCTTCTTATTATTCCTATATCAATAAAAATCGCCAGCGTGGTCCCGTGGTTGAGAGGTGAACGGACCAGTTCCATTCCCGGAGCTCTCTGATACGACGGATGACCTACACAGTCACTAACAATTATTGAATACCTGCGTTCACTTCGAACAAGGGGTAATAATGGCGGTCGTCTAAAGCGCGATGATTGTTACATCGCCCTGCATCAGAAACGATCGAGCACAGTGGCGAACATATAAGAACTTTAACCTCTCAGTTCGCAGGCCGTGCTCCCACGCGGGGCGTTAGAGCCACCACCATTATATCAATAAAACTGTTTGTTTTTACACATTCTTTCTCTAATTTTCCAAATGCTTCTACCATTTGGCGCTAATCCATAAATCACACAATCCCAATATTAAGGTCATATTCTGCTGTATATAATTACGTGTAAATCCCATTATTTTCTATATAAAGATAAAACTACCAGGACTATCCCAAGGAAAATTTTTTGAATGGAAATTTTAACCCATATTATTTTATACGTGAGTCAAATCTAAGCTTCTGTGAGAATGTGGTATATAAATATAATTTGAATAGCAAGTATTTGTTTGAAAAATACACAACTTATTTTTTTTAATATAAAAAGTTCACTAAATTTCCTCGTTACTAATAAAATTTATATACAATAAATAGAAGAAAGTTCAGTTATGCTCGGCATATTCCACGTTACTTGCTGTATATTACGTAACCAGACAAGATAATCAAATTAGAAGCCACATTTTCCACTTTACATTGCCATATAGCAATTTCGGTGGTTTGCAAATTTAATCAACGAAGTTTGAGCACGTTTTAACTTTTTATTAACTCGTTTGAGAAAACCAACATAAACTTGAAACGCGTTGTAATATAGATTATAGAATACACATCGGAACACTGAAAACTAAATGCACGGGTAAGTTTTACAGTTCCGCTACTTATTTATTAACGCGCGCAAGTTACAAAACTTTCAAATATTCCAATCGATACTTCTCTCTGTCGGTATACAGAGACCTGCATTATTTTTTACACGAATCTGCCTGCATCGCTATAATTTTAAGAAATGTTTGCATTTCTAAAAAAAATACGACTTAAAAAATAAAATGGAAAACTATAATTTACACTTCTACCTTTCTTAGATGATCCATTAAGTTCTTTATATATAAATTGTTTGAAAGTCCTTCCACAACATGTTATAAAAAACTATCTTTAAATACATAAAAAGATGCTTCAAGAGAGGATGAATTGGTAAATTTAAAACTCATATGTTGAACATAATGGATGGAAAACGAGAAATTATGTTAATTAAAAACAATGAAAGAGAAATTAGAGATAGAAACAAAATAATGTCAGCAAAAGAAGAATTTTGCAAAATACTATATAGTTCTTATATCCAAAACCAGCAAACAAAAAACCAAAATCCAAAAGTAATAAATATTGGGGCAAAGCAGATATCACAATGAGCAAAAGAAGAAACTATAATAGCCTTACATAGTACAGAAAATAACACCGGAAGAAGACACAATAATAATAGAAATGATAAAAAAAGGCACAAGAAATTCTACTCCCTGAATTTAGAGAGACTAATTCAACGAATGTCTAGAAAAGGGAGAAATTCCAGAAATGTAGAACAACACCTTAGTAATCTTAAAAGTTACCGTTCAATAATGTAAAATTATTACAAATATATTAACACAAAAATTGGAACAGTATCAGTCAAAAATGCAGCGCCCCGAAGAGAGTTCAACACTTGTAACCATCTATAAACAGTGAAAATATTATTAGGAAAAAAACACAAAAGGGTACAACCTGAAGCTATACATGGCTTTTGTTGATTATGAAAATGCGTTCGACTCTATAGAACATTGGGCCATAATGAAAGAACTTGATAATGCCCTTATAGACTGTCGCTATTATATACTACTAAATCAAGTGATATCAGTGGTAAAAGTATATAAAAAAACAAAACCATTTCCTATCAAAAGAGGTATAAGACAAGAGAATGCAATATCTCCGGGATTGTTTATATTGATCTTAAAAGTCCAAATTGGACAAAAAAAGGAATCAACATAAATGGAAAACGTCTAAATCATCTAAAGTTCGCGGATGATATTGTCATATTTGCCGACTTGGAAGAAGATTTACAAATGATGTTAATAGAACCGGAATCAGCATCGAAAGCGCTAGACCTGAAAGTCAACCTGAACAAAACGAAGACAATGTGTCTTGAAGAATTAGAAATAACAATAAGATAATCTAGTATAGAAAATTGTACAACATATACATATGTAGAACAAAAATTGGACGCAAAAAAGCTAGAGAAGAAGAAGAGAATGTTGAACATGTACACACTGCCACCTCCTCTCTTCAACTAGTCATGCCTAAAAGTTTGAATATCATCCTTTTATCAAAACGATAACGTTATTTAATATTTCTCTGTAACTGCGTTGGTATCAAGACTGACCGTAAGCCTTCCTTCTTCATATATAAATGCAACCAAAACAAACTCTGTTAGTCTGCTACAGTTTTGAATCTATTTGGATTTTGAATCATTTCTTTTTATAGAAGCTGCAGACTTTATACCCTAAAATAATTAATGGAAAACAAATTTAACATAATGAGGAACGATTAGATCTTTGTATTATTCCACCCTTCAACTAAAAATTCTAACATTTTTTTCTCCCTTTGCTATTCGATATAGGTGTAAAAGGCTGTAAAAAATACAGTCTTTTATTCTTTCAAGCTGTAGCTTTTCGAAAATGTTCGACATAATGGGCGGCAAGTTTATTGGTCTGTACAACTGTGGTTGGATTGGTGATTTGCCAGGTATAACAATCATAATGATTTGCGCATACTTCCACTGTACGGGAAAGTAGTACAATCTTAGTATACAATTATAGATAGTTGTTAACAGTACTGAGGCTTTTTTGGAAAGGTGATTCAGTATTCACTTACGATCAAATCATAGCCAGGACCTTTATTTGACCACCTTATTCCTTTTTTTACTTCAGCTAATATAAAGGCTTTTACAGGTAATGATAATTGACACGGTGCGTGGATGAAGGCTTTAACTTCATTATCATCATAGTCAGGGATTATGAACACATACTTGAAGTGTTCGACAAAAACGTCTGCTTTTTCCCTAACAAATCTGGACCCATCTGGTTTTTTTTCTGATTGGCGGAATTATAGATAGTGGATTTATTATTATGGATAGTGGGCCTTTTAAATTGTTTATTGGCTTTCTATATTGTATGGTCTTCGTTAGACAAATTTGTAATATTATGCCTGAATGTTTCATTTCCTGTTTCCCTCAGTACTTTGCGTAGCTTGCCTATTTCTGGTTATGTTAATTGATTCAGGTGGCCCATTTAAGTTTGTAAGCATGACTTGCCAGGCTACACCTTGTATTCATTTGGTCAGGTACTAGATCGCTTCCTAGTTGTCATAAGTGTCTTTTATTTTAATACCGAGGTTGGTATTTTTCTTCAAAATGGGATTGGGACAGTCTTCGTATTCTTCTGTGGCTGTGGAATGTCTTGGAGGGCAGTAGATTGCAGCAAACACTAGTGAATGTAGACGAATTTTTAATTTTATGCTCGCACTTTGAATGTTATTCGTTTGATAGGGCAGTAGTTCATAATGTACAAGTAAACTTCGGACAATGATAGCTGATCCGTCATGAGATGTCTTGTTTGGGTGATATAACTGTTCGACAAATATCGTGGGTTTCTGATATTAGAAGTACGTCAATTTGTTGCATTTGTAAAAATAATGTAATTTCGGGAATGTGGCTTTCTACACCATTGGCATTCCATATGATGATAATTCGCAATAAGGTAACCATTTTTCAACCAGTTTATTGATTAAAATAAAATGTATGTTTAGTCTCATACTATTATTGATGAGTTGGGAAAACATTGCTTTAAACTAGTAGCTGTAGACCGATGTCCAAGTACTGTTCGTTAATGGGGGTATGTTGTTCCTTTTCCTAAATTGTTCTATTGCGACACTTATTGGATGTTATATATTAAATAAGCTTTTATTTCTTTTTAGCTCGAGATCATAAATAATGGTAGAGGATTTTTCGTTACTTCGTGTTACATATTGATTATAATTCACAATGTATGTCCTAATTCAGTGTGAACGGCAAAGGTTTCTAATTGCCCTATATACTCCATCTTCTTTGGGTTGATATGTATGGTGTACTATCTTTTCATCTCTGAGATGTCTTGTAAGCTTTCTGTAAGATTCTGGAATAATTGTATTAACCTTTATTGTGTCGTTATACTTTGTTACTTACATTTTGTTCATCGTTATTTTCCATCTGGGATTGTTTGATTACACATAGGTGCGTTTGTTTTGGGTGGGGAACAATTTATTTTCCTTTTCTTAAAGGTTTGCTACTCATATCTACTCTCTACTGACGTTTATCAGGTACTTTCATTATCTGATGCATTCATGTATGCATATTCAGCTTCATTTAAAACTTCAGTTACATTGTTTGCTGCTTGGGTGTAGTTGGTGGATCGGGAAGATACATTTGAATGCAATGGTTGAGAAAGCGGCGTTGTAGTTTGATTTGGTGTAGCATGCCGAAAGTAAAAAGTCGACTGTCTAATGTAGTGAACTTGTTGCTGATATTGATAACTTTGATTATTTGGAGGATTGTAACCGAGTCCTAAATTTGTGTGCATGATTGTTTGATATCGATGTTTCGGTGGCACCTGGTGGTTCGATGAATCCAGTTCCCGTAGGAAATATTGTTGTGGTGTTTACATGTAGTGTTAGTAGTAATTAGATTTTTTGCAATAAAGCAAATATAGCTGGCCTCTACGGCGGCTAATGGGCTCCGTGGATAATTGCATAGCCGCTGGCTGCAGGTAATAGTACACAGAAATACTTGTTATTTCTGAACGCAAGAATACATCTGAACGCTACGAAAACTCCTCCAAAAGTCCTCGAGAGTGCAGTTGGTCCCTCAAGATTAATAAGTAATGATCAATATTTCTTTAACTTCATGTTCCTTGACATATAGTATATCGAACAAACCTAAAATCCTCACATACCCTTCCAAAATTCTTTCAATTTAATTTCTCCAGACACATTGAAGAAAACTCCAAAAATAATGTTTGGACGTGAAACGCCCTTTTCTTACTGTTCTGTCTAGCTCATCCTATAGCAACACTATGGGGCTGAGGTTTGGACTCTGTGGTGGCCATGCTATTATTTTGAGCGTTTTTTGTTCTTTTTGGTTTACTAGATAGTCCTTACAAAGCTTTGAAATACGTTTAGGATCATGGTCTCAAATCATCACTAATTACTTCCCGATTAATCGCAACCCAGATGGTATGGTGCTTTCGGTTAAAAATTTTTTATGTTCTTTCTTTATAATGCCATCGACTTTTACTAAACCCCGCACACCAGCCTAAGAGGAACATCCCCATACTAAAACACACCCACCTCCGTACTTGACAGTCGGAACAATATAGCCCTGAATCATTTTTCAGTTTTAGATTTCAAATTTAGATTTGTCGGTCCATAATACGTTTTACCACTGTTCACTTATCCAGGAACGATGCTTTTATACTCACTAAAGCCGTTTAGCTTTATAACCCGCCGTAAAAACAGTTTTTTGGTCGCTATACGACCATGAAGACTACCCTTCTGACTAATATTGTTTTATTACGCCTCCGGTTACATTGCGCAGCAATATCTGTGGCAGTTAATCTTCTATCTCGCTTACTTACAAGTCTGACGAACTGATCCTCTGCATAGGATGTTACTCGTGATGTCCCAGTACGATGGCAACCCCCAAAACTTCCTGTTCTTCTGTAGCGTTGTAATGTAAGAGTAACCATCGAAGCACAAACCTTAACTTTTTTCGCGATATTACGCACTGATAGCCTTTCTTGATATAAAGTGAGAATAGGTGGCTGAACGAGTTCCTATGGAGAAAGACTTACCGCAGGCTATTGAATGCAAAAATTTAAAACGAGACGTGAAAAAAACAAGTAAGCGGTACAAGGTCTGATAATAAACTAGCGAACTCGGAAGTCGGAGCTCCAGACGGTGCACAGTTTTTTTTAATGTAAACAAACATCTGAAACAAAGGATAAGAATAGAAAGAAAGATTCGAAGTGTTGAATGGCAGTTCAAGAACGTAAAAGCATTATGATTTTTTTTCGACCCAACAAATACCTCTAAAAATATCTATGTGACTAACTAGTTTCATTCAAAAGAATGTTTCCAAAAGATGGTAAAATAAAATGTATTATGAAGAATATAGTTATTCACTATATAAGTGTTTTTAATAAGGTTCCCATGCTTCCATGGTCGGTAGTGTAAATCTAAGACTAAAAAAAGAAAAAATGTATACTCATAAAGCAATCCGCTTTTCCCTTACTACTCATGACCTTATTTAAGCTGAACATCCCCTGCACATTACGTGATGCCATAAAAACTTAACTATCAAATTATTTATACAAAAATAAAGCTGCAAATGTTACAAATTAAATAAAAAATTCTATAAATAGATATATTTGTCGAAACAACCGGATATTCATTACGATACATTTGAGTTTCCATAAAAATTTATAAACCGATATACAAGCCAATATTATTTGAATATCATAATTCAAATCAAGCAGTAAGAACTGCATACAAATAGAAATCGTGCATGTATGTACTTAGATAGTAATCTCAATATGCATACATTTCTGAATAACCCTGACAAAAAGTAAATACATCTATAATAGAGAAAATAAAGTTTTAAACGAATTTGTATAACTACAGTAAAAATAAACACAAAAACACTAGACAAATTTAATTAACAGTAGCATGAGGTATTCAAAATATGTGAATAAAAATACACGTATCCATGAATTAATAATTAAGGGAAGTTGGGCTTCGACGTATTATAATGTATCTAAAAGCAATTCTAAAAATCATACCTGTCACACTTAACATCTAAGTAGTGCTTGACGTCCTGATCACCTTTGTTATAATTTTGTTTAGACGTTTTGCTAGGCGAATACTTTAACTTATTCCTTATATATTCTTGCCCAAAATCCTATATTATTTCTTCGGGTGCCAAGTGCGCTTTAGATCACCTAATCCCTTTAATTGCTTTCCAGAATAAATTACGAGGTACTGAAATCGAGCTTCAGTATAACTAAAACGCTTTGTTAAGCATTTCCTGTAGACTGTATTTTCCTCATTTTTTTTTAATTAGACACTAACTATTATAATTGCTGTTTATTTTTCTTGGCTTATGATATGTAAGGATGTAGTCAAACCAACGTTTTTCAAAAAAGTTCCAATTTTTAAGCAAGAATCGAACATAGGTAAATAGACTAAGCTATTTTAGATAAGGTGTTTTACTACAGTGTTAAGAATTTCATTATACCAAGTTTTTGAGAACAACGATCACCAGTATATCTGGATGATAATCAATTCTATATGGGTGGTAAGTAAATTCGTTGTCTTCAAGCTGATGTGTTGCAGCAATGTCATTTAATTGAGTTCCACATGGATTTTTTCACGACAGTCCAAAATTTGTTTTTCTTCTTCGGGTCTCCGATGGTCAACGATGGCATTGATGTATCGAATAGGTCAATAAAGTTGGTTTCCATGAGCAGTTTAATATATTGTTTGTAGATCGTTGAATCTCCGGCACCGAAATCAGTCAAAACACTTATCAAAACTTTGAAAAATTGTAGCAAATGAACCACGCGTCACACACGATCCCAGTTCAGCTCCAACTGTTTAAAATGGCTGCATCTTCACTAACTCACGCCGCTCCCGCCCGGAAGCAGCAAGTACCGACCACAACCGACAAGGGGCGGTTTTGCCCGCAGGTCGGTTGTGCCCCTCTCTCCCCTATAGCTAAAACGAACTGAAAGCAATTCCAACTCTACATCAATGACAAAATCAATTTAGCATATAAACTTCACACATCTAGTGAAATTGACGAAGTAGTAGAGTACATCACAAAGCTCATACAAGGGGCTACTTGGCAAGCTACTCCAAACGACCACAAGATAGCATCCGAAATTCACAATATACCGCTACCTATTAAATAGCTTATAGTAGAAAATGCAGAGCCCTTGCTAAATAGCAAAAATCCAGAAACACTGGAGATAAGAATACATTGAATACTATTGCCCATCGCCTTGCATGCTGTGACTTTGCAACTGTCAAAAAAAATTGTAAAACGAGAGATAAAATTAACAAGCAAAAATTTGCTTTACAGGTAAAGCAGAGAGCACCCCATGCATGAAACTAAACTATAGGGTCTAACGAAATTTTATTTAAACGAATAACATTGAATTAATTATATTCCAATGAAAGTGAATAGCGGCCGGAACCGGACACTTTGCGGCCACTTCCGGTCAAACCGGCCTCGAGATTTTCCGATCCGGCTGTTTTTTGGCGTCTGGACTTGACTTATGGTCCTTAGTTGAATACTTTGGAAAGTTGTTAAGCCCGCAAAATGTAGAAAAACAAGAATAAACGCACACAAAAACAGCGACTCCGGTGTAATACAAATTTCAAACAAATGCAGTACATTGGTAGATTCACAAGAAGACTACTCTAATAGCAACACAATGAAATCAGATAAAACACCCAAACCTCTTCCAATATTTGTTTACGGAGTTATGAACCTACCAGAAATAAAGAAAAAACTTGGTGAAGTAGTAGAGCAGGCTGAAGTACTCCTATATGGCTGTCGATTTCGTCATTTTATTATATATTTATAAAAAATACTCTAAGAGCTGAATATACCTATACTATCTTTATGTTGGTTAGTCAACAAATAAAAAGTTATAAATAATTTATTTTTTTAATTTGGCGCCATTATCTCATATCGTCACCATGGCAACCATTTAAAATTTGAATATATCCGAGTATGGCGCCATTATTAAGTGGCGAAGCGAAGCGAAGTCACTTACTAACTTCATGTTGTCTGTCTGTCCGTCCGAGCAAAAACTCGAGAACGGCTGGGACTTTCCAAATTCTGTTTTCACCAATCGACAGGTGACCAAAAAGGCTTGTTTGCTAGTGATTTTGAAACTGATTGGTCAAAGGTCAGCTAGAGGGTTCTCAAATTTGGGAGACTGCTTCGCCACTTCGCTATGCGTTGCAAGCTTTGCAGGTTTATTTCATATTGTCATTAAAGTAACCGTTACAATTTGAATTTATTCGAATGTCTGAGGCACTATTACTTCATAGTCCCCGTGGCGTGTGCCTCTTTTTTAGTAGACTATAAACATTTGTTTTGTTTAGTACTTTTTTTTTACAAATATTAATATTTATCAATAGAATTAATTAAGAATACCATTTCGCCATGTAAAACTTTCTTAAGAAATAGGTACATAGCGTGTGTTTGAGTTTTCTCAGACTTATACATTTTAGTTCGAGGCTTTGTAGTTATTCTTTGTATAAATTACTATATTTTAAAAATCTTTTTTATAATTCAAGATTGGAGTGATGGCATTTAAAAAGGGTAGAGGTGCAGAACTGTCAGCTGAAGTTGGAAGATATTTTAATTACCCCCGTGGTAGCTGATCTGGTTGACACATGTCCACAAGTAGCGTTAGACGAGCTGAATCCAACAAATACAATTTAATATTGGGCAAATAATTTTTTATTACACAAAGTTTCTATCTTACATTTTATATATCTATATAATCTAAACCTTATTCTACCATGAAGGTCTTACATTTTTCGTATAAAAACCTAGCCTAACTTAACCTAAATTGCTGATCGTTTAGCCAGTTAAACTGTTGCCCGGAGAGCACCGCGCGGAGGCGATCAGCATCACTCTCCCCTCCCTTCAGTAAATCTTCATTAGAGAGGAGCCCTGAAAAGAGCTGTTTGAGTAGGGACACATCTAAGTACGATGGTCACCATACTCGGCGTGGACAGCTTCCAATAAATATTCGAACTTGTCGATATTGTTTTTCACGCAATACCGGCGCCACAGGTATTCGCTCAGATGGTCAGCAAAGCTATCGTCATTGTAACGGGGGCGGTTACAGAAGAAATTTTTGGCTGGACGCCACGTTGCCTCAATGCGCTGGGTGTGTACCATCCAGCGCTAAAATAAAATAAATAGAAACTTATTAAAATCTACTGTTGTTTTGACTTGCCAACAAAGCAATGCATTGGGTCACTGTGGTTGACCACGTGATGCTTGTATTAATGTTCAGGCAGACTTATGTAACCCCTCCAACCATCGGTATGGATAATGCTGCCAAGCGCCACGTGTTTTAAAATTGCCGGGATCAGTGTTTCGGCATCCCGGCGCTCAACAACCACCATGCGGACGTCATTGCCGTCGTTGGCAATCATCCCCAGTACCCAATGTCCAGGGATGATATGACGGTGCTCGTACTTTCGGTGCCCAAACACGAATTCGTCAATCTGAACGACGATGCCTGGGCCACCGATATGACCGCCCCACTCCTGGTTCCAGGAGAAGTGGTCAACGACCATCTCCCTACAATAACGATACCTAAAACATAAATTAGAATGTGCTACTGAATGTTCATAACCAAACATACCAATTGGTCAATGTATGTTGACTAAATGATGCCGGAGGAGTGTTGGGATGTGCCACATCCCAGGCCTCACGCCGAGTGACGTCGTACTGCCAATTCTCCACAAACCCGTACATAATGAAAGCAACGTGGGCGGGAGGCAGCTTGACGCACTGATGTGTGCGGCCCTTTTCTTTCCAGCATCGGTTACACCGGAAACGGCCAAAAGTGTGTTCTTCGATCAAGATGCACGCTCCGTGGCCTTTATGTCGGCAGATACGCTGTGCCGGAACGAGCCCTTGATCGTAGGCCCACTGACGCCCTTCGGCGGAGTTCCTCGGCAGCCGCCTCACGTTCCAAATGTGCCTTGCAGTCATTGTCTGCTTCAACATAACCAATAAATACAATAACTATAATTAAATAAACTAATACTTACCAAAAAACCTAAAGAATAACTTTAAAATAAACAAGTGCTTTATTACACGCTCTCAAACGAAAATTTTCCATCGCTTGCGGTTCCGGAAATATATTACCTCGGCGACACCTGCCGCCGGGCCGAAATTTGTCCTTCGGAGGCGCTCGGGTCGGCACGGAAAGGCACAAACGATTTTTGCTATGAGTTGAACTTTGACCTGTGTGACAGCAGCAGCACTCATAATTTTTTTTATATATATAATTAAAACTTTAAAAAGGATGCCGCAGCTAAAGGAATGCTCACTACGTGCACAGTCAACTAAATTCAAATTGTAACGGTCACTTTGGAGACGATGTGAAATAATAGCGCCACATACGGATAAATTCAAATTTTAAACGGTCGCCATGGTGACGATGTGAAATAATGGCGCCAAATTCAAAAAAATACAATTATTTATAGCTTTTTTATTTGTCGACTGACCAACATAAAAATATTATCATTATACTCAGATTATAGAGTATTTTTCGCAAAAAATAAATAAATAACGAATTTATAATGTAAAGAACAAATATTACAAACTGATACACTTAACAATGTATTTGCACTTACCAACTCCCAGAAGTCTCACTTAATAGATTAACATTTAACTATGTAATGTAGCACACTCCCCTACTGTACTTAATTAGAATGTTGCAAAACTGGCAACATTAGTGAATTTTCAAAGTTAAAATACCCTTACAGCATCCAATATCCCTTGCATTATTTAGTTGGAATATATATATATATATATATATATATATATATATATATATATATATAAATAATCATGTCATAAGAAAGCAAATATTAAAGAAATAAATAAACTACAGATCTATTAGCCTCATTTTCATTCTAAAAAATATTAACATATCTATAACTGTAATAAAATGTATTTAACAAGTGTATGATACCATTTATAACATGTGGCACTAAAGCCTGGTCACTAAACAAAAAGCTGTCAAAAAATTAACTGTTACTCAAATTAAAATGGAAAGATTTATGTTGTTAAAATTAAAACTAAGTGATAAATCGAGGATTTAAGAAATACGAAATAAAATGAGAACAAGACATTGTGATGATAAGCAAACAACTATAATACAATGGAGCCTAGGAAGATTGCAATCAGAACGATGGGCGCAAAGGATTATGAAATTGACTCCAAGAGATGGTCATAAGCAAAGAGAAAGACCTAATCAAAGATGGAAAGAAGAAACCATTCACATAGCTGGTCAACCATGGATGATAGAAACAAAAAATAAATTCACATGGAATAAGATGGGAAAGGCTTTTACCCGACAACGGAATCCATATGGCTGAATAATGAAATAATAAACTTACCATTTCATTCCATGTATTTGCAATACCATAATCTATAAAAGTGTTGGAAGACAAAAATTCTACAATTTTGTGATATGATAAAGGTAATAGGTGTTGTATATTGCACATTATTGAGTGTTAGGCTCAAGTTCATAAGGCAATTTTGAATACATCATTTTGTAGCATTTGTCCTTTAAATTCACTAATTATATATTAAATTAAGTTTCACTGCCACTCTAGTTTTACTTCCAGAAGTCTTCTATTGCACTTCTTCAGTGAATTCCAAACTTTCCAGGTATTCTTGTACGATTCAAAAATTCAACCATCCTTAAACTTTACAGAATGCATAATCTAAATATAGAAAAGAATGTGAGAAAATTATGTGAAAGATGTACGCAATTCTGCAACCATTTACTTGGATAATGTTCAACTCATCATTATGCAGTCCACACTTTGCACCGAGCACCTTCACAGAAATATAATTAGATTTGCAATATTCCAAGTACTTAAGCAAGTTTATATTTATTTCGATACCTTTACAGTTGTTCTTAGAGAAAAATTTTAATGAAATATTCAGTAGATGTAATTACATACGTTACTGCAAATACAAACTTAAATAAAACAAAATTGAAAATTGATAATTCTATAATTTACTCCAATATGTTATATACAAGAACACATTTTTACCAATAATTCATAATCTCATTAACTAGCAAATCTTAATTTCCTTCAAAAGAGGAAAGTGGTAAACAACATTCACTTTCATACAAAAATCCACTGAAAAACGCTTCCATTCTCAGTAACCACGTTTAATGTCTACATAACAAGATGACAGTTTTGAAATGTTTCAACTAAAGTAGATACATATTCAGAACAAATAAACATCAAAAGATTGTACATTCCAGTTCAAGTCTCAACTCAAGTTAGTATTTTCAGACAATCATTTCTAAATCAGTTATTATCAACCAGATCATCTGAAGTTGTATGGGAAACCATTACGTGGTGCCCAACACTTATTTATCTAACTTAGATTGTTTATTCATTTCCTAACCATACAAATTTCTCCCATACACATAAACAATCAAATTAAAGATGAATATCCAAGCAAGTTAATGAAGAGAAGCATGCAGTTGTAGAGCCAAAATGAAGTTAAGAAAACGTGTAGATATCTACCAAGCACGTTTATAAGATATCAGCAATGACCGAAAAAAACACCAAAAAACACTTGTTTAAGTGTTGATGTTCATTTTTTCATGAACAATTATTAATCACAGGATCATAAGTTAACCTGTTAAGAACAATGTTATCAAAAATTAGGTTAGTTTAATTTGGCTCCTTATTTCAATATTTTATTTTAACGGGTTTCATCTCACCTTGTAACAACCTACACAATGAGCAAATTACAAATTGATTAATTAAACCATAGTAAGTAGTATATAAAGAGTTGCGAACAAAGAGTTACAAACATTGCATGTACTGAATTGTAATTATATTTAGCGTCAATACATTAACGTACATTTATATTAAAAAACAACAAGATTGATTTATACAACTCTTCTTAATTGCTTATTGGGAAGAAACCTTTAACTGACACATATAGGTACTTGTGATTGGAATCTAAAAAAAGTATCGAGTGAATTAGAAAATATATCGACTATATTTAATGCAACCCTCCATCATAACAATGGAAAGCGGTATTGCATTGCAAGAATGTGCTTATTTGGTACCGCCATTTGTGCAAAAGGCAGGTGCGAAATGAGAGCAACGTTCTCCACACATACAAAAGCAGGATAAGTTATCACAATTTCAAATGGAGACACTAAATTCAAATTAAGACATTTACATAATGTTACACCGTAAATCACACTATTCCTTTAAACAAAACAGTTCTGTTACACAAGATAATCGAGATTCTGTGGAGGATACTTGCATAAGCAACCGAGGCAAGTTGCTGTCTCGGCTACATCTTAACCTACTCGCTTGAATGGAGTAAGCACCAATGTTTACAAAGATGGAGTGTTGACCTAGGATAAAATTCTGAATCTAAGACAAAAACTGCGCATTCCGTACATTGCAGCAATCGTGGGGACAAGTTAAAAGAATAGATTGCAGTCAGCACCAGCGTCCACACGAATGCTCCAGTGCTTACTCCAGCTCGTTACTAATGTAACTACCACACAGAGTCCTGGATATGCATGGGAGGACGCACGCTACATCCTCTCTACTAGGCTTAAACTATAGGAATATAAAACACCCTAGAAATGTTGTGGTCGAAGAAGTATTGTCCAATCGATAGTCTTAGACTCGGAAACAACATACGCCACTGACTCACAAAATTGCTAACTCCTATTTGACACCGATAATCTGGCAGTAGTCTTAAAATATAATTTGTAGAACATAATTACTGATTACGGTTAATTTAATAATAACTTGATTTGAAAACTTCAAACTAACATATATTGTAAAATAGAAATTACAAATACAAATATAGATTAAATATTAAATAAAATTTTTGTACAGGGCTTTCCCTGTTGTGATGAGGCTCCAGGTCCGCACTTGCCTTCATGCCTGTACACTTTTCATACAACATAATAGTCTCGAAATTCAACTTTTAGTTTCTTGATTTTATAGCAGTACACAAATCGATTTCTTTTTCTGCTTTTGCTTCTTTTCGGGAGACTTTTTGTTGATTTGTCGCACTAGGTCATAAAATATCTGCAAAACAAAACCAATGTCAGCATCCGAACATACTTTGCATAAAAATTATTTAAAATATAATAAATGCAATAATTGCAATGTTACAGTATTTTGAATGTCAAAATGCACATTACATACATTATGTTATGTTAATGTATAAGGATCTGAACCATATTTAAAATAACAAATGACTACTATCATTATTTAATGTGTTATTTAATTGAAGTATATCTATCTACATAAAATCCAAGAATACTGAAATTTAGATTATCAATTGAAAAACAATGTTCATCATTAAAAAACGATCTAAAGTAAATAGTAATGAAACCCATAAACCCACTGGAAATTCCTAATGATAATAAAAATATGCATCTTGACTAATAAAAAGTACTTGTATCAATGAATACTAATATACTAACTTTATCCAAGTTAGTCAACACTAAAACACTTTTATTTAACCCTTCGTCAAGAACAACAGATCTGTCAAATGACAATACTTCTTATACCTTACACTTGTTTGGCACATTTTAATCTCGAGTTCAGGTATGTTCCACCTGGCACCTTACAGTTTAATGTGAATCAACTATTGTAGTAACAAAAATAATCTTGAAAATAAATTACGCTCATTTTCGTTTTTTTTTTAATTACTTGTTATGCCAGACATAAGATATAGTTATAGCATACAGTTAGTAGACATAAACACAAATAAGACCAAACATTATTGAGTACATTTCCAAATATTCTTTTTGTAAATTGTATCATCTATAAGATGTACTTCACTCATTGATGATTATGGTTTTATTTTTCAAATTCTTTACTGATATAGATAAAAAAACATTAAACTTATCCAAATGAGCCTAAAGATGCAGAAATATTACTGCAAATGATACTAGAAAGTGATGAAAATAAAGTTGAGTGTAAAGACAAGCATACACCAATGAAGAAAATAAAATGAAAACCCAAGAGGAAGTTTCTAAAACTATGTAGAATAATTCAAATTCTGTTCATTCTATTGAAAATAATCATAAACAAGACGGTTTTATTAGAAAAGATAATTCTTCTAAATGGTATAAAATCAAATTTATTACTCAAAGATAAACCAAAATGCAAAATATAAATGACCCAAACCCAGGTATTAGAGGTGAGGGAAAGCAAGCTAAAATACTATATGAATGTTGGAATTTTATGATAACCGATATGATCCTTGATAAAATTGCTTACCTCAAAATGATACACAAATTACAAAGCTTTTGTAGACCTTTTATACTTTCTTAGTATTTTTATAATTAATAGACAAAGTTTAAAAGAAATATGGAACATAGATCGATTTAGCATTAAAATTAATCGAAGTACTTTCAAACTTATTCTGTATAGAATTCAATAATAGGACGACTCAAGAAGAACCACAAACAGATTTGCTGCTATTTATAATGTGCTCATCCTTCCTGTTGGAATCGGCAAGAAAATATTCCCTTAGAACAGACATAACCAATTAACAAGAAAGTAGGTTTCAGAAACTGAAGTGGATTTTGACAAGGCATGTCCCTAAAACCTAATAAATATGACGAAGATATTTACTTTGGTAGATGTGAAAATGAAGTATACACAAGCAAATAACCCAATGAACTATAATATTAGCAACAAATCAACCAAAGCTACTAACTGAACCTCTACGGTGCAGACTGTAACAAAACAGCAAATAATTGGTTTATGGATGTAGAGCTCGCAGACTTTCTGCATGACAAAGCATTGATTTATATAGACACTATAAATAAGAATAAATGATAACTCCCCAAGTTTTTTGTTGATCAAGAGTACACCTGTGCCAATACAAGTTTATTTGGGTTTCAAAAACATGCTACAGTAGTGTCATAGCTTTCAAAAAGACAAAAACGTGATATTAAGCTTGCACAATGATAGAATTAATGAGAACACAGAAAACAGTCGTAAATCAGAAATGGTTGTCTATTATAATAAGAAAAAATTAGGAATTGATGTAGATAAAATGAATGCAATTTGTAACATTAAGGTGAGCATAAAGGTGAAGTACAAAGACGCCATTTATTTTTAAAGTAGCTTGCTACAAAGCTTATTTCTAAAGAAACAAGTTGAAGAAGTCTGAAATCATTCCAATTTTGCTCTTACAAAAGGTGTATAAATTAGTTTGTAGAAGATGCACACTTTTACTAATAGCACTTTAAATAGCCATAATCAGTATGAATAATTAATAGTCAGTACACCTAATTTGTTACCCAAAACAAGAATGAGCATTTTACAAAAAAACTTTAGTAGAAACAACAAAACTCATCAAAAAAGCAAGTCTGTAACAAATAGCTTTAACGGCATTGTAATGATGATAAACCAAAGTTTGAAAAAATCTCATGATGCTTCCTAAATATAAAGTGTATTTTGATACCACACACATCTATGGAAATTGGATCTTCAAAAAGAATATTTATCTTATAACTATAAAATAGACATCAGATATATTAAAAAATAACAGAGAAGCACAATTTTGATAGTTAGCTAACCGACATAAAATATGAATATATATATATATATATATATATATATATATATATATATATATATATATATATATATATACAAAGACATACAGGTGTTCCTCTATACATTTAAATCGTGAATGGTCTTGCAATTCTGAACTTGTGCAGAAGTCAAAAGTAAGAGACAATACTCATAAACACAAACTGGAAAAAATCTATGGAGTTTTTTTTTTATAAGTATAGCTGATTAAGGATCACTAACTATAAGTTATTAAATAATTGTTACTTTCTATACTTTAAACCCGCTCTTCTTCTCCAACTGGAATTTTTTTAATCATAGGGACAAATGACATTCCCTCCAAGACTTATTTTGTATAGCATTAAAAACCAGTCTCTATGAACAAAAAAATCTTTAAAAAAATTAATGATTTTCTTTTATTTATTAAAAATAAACATACAGTTAAATCAAATATCTATAAAGCACAATGCGGAGGTCCCCGATCTTGTGAGAAGCATTGGTTGCCAGAGTAACGCGTTCAGGGCCACACGGAAATACACGAACGATCGTTGCTATATATTTTGTAATGTCATCATAACGTCAACGCCCATTACGGCGATGCACCAGAGTGAGACGAAATTCGTGACTGGCACAATCGTTGGAGGGCAGCAATAGTATTGATTGCTACAGAACGTTCGTAACACTCGCATTCTCTATATTAGCCAAGCGTAGCTGGCTGGATTTTCTAGTTATAAATATTTTTGGTTCTTTCTTTCAAGAAAGAATTAGGAACTTCCCAACTATTTAATTCAATGTCAAGGCGCCTACATCAGTTATTTAACACTTATTTAAGAGAAAGTGTTTTGTTAACTTTAGAGCTGTGCAGTACAAACCCAATAAACTATAAAATCAGAATATATAACTGGCATAATCTCAAACAGTTACCATAAGCACAGTAAAGCAATATCATTTAATAAGTAACAGATTACACTACTTGCTCTTTGTATTAATGTAAAACAGATGCAAGACGAAATGATTTGTGGGGCATTAAAGAAAAGTACTGTGTTCAACACATGTACAATATGGTTCCAGAGGTAACCAAATGGAAGCTTTAATCTGGAGGCTAACAAACATTCTAGACAACCAAAACAGATAGAAGACGACAATTAGAGAAGCTATTGGCAGAAAATCCATGCCAAACTGAACCAGAAGTAACTGGAGTGTTGGAAATTACTCAGCAAACCATTTCTATCCTGTTACGAAAGCTGAATAATATTTAAAATAGGGTTCACCATTGACAAGAAAACCACATTATTCTGTTTTGCTATAAAGGTCTAAGAGAAAAAATCTATTGCATAAAAAATTACCCCAATCAAAAAAATAAAATACAAGGCAAGAAACTCTTTTTTTATTTACAACTTTTGTGTGTAAATGTTGAAACTAAGTACAAGAGACCTTTTATGAGTAAGAAGCCATGATAACAATGCAAATTTTTCCTTGTTCCAGTCATTTGAAATGGGTCAAAAAATGCATTACCAACTTTATCAATTCTAGACTAGCGTCTCATATAAGATTACTTAGTTCTAACCTAATTTCAACATAACCATTTTAGAAAGGCAATTACGAAACTAAAAAAGATTTAGGAAAATGTTGAGATTCAGACATACTTTTTAAAATTTGGTTGTATGCAAGATCAAACAATAGACTTATAATTTGTGGTTACAAGAGGGTTTTCAAAGCTGATATAACTCCATTAATAAAAAAAAGTGGATAATTGCAAGACTGCTAAAAAATTTGTCTTAAAAGTTCACGTAAAATTAAAAAATCATACAAAACAATTCTCTACTACAAACCATTGATCAGTTCTACAAACTCACAACAATAATAAAGGAATATATATTGGATTGGAATATCTGATAACCCACTTTATTAGTCTAAAAATAATCGTTGGGCTCATCCAAATTGATAGCCAAATTGTACTTTTGACACGCAGTCAAGTTTGAGAATTTTTCTTTTAAAAAAGTTCATTATCTTCTACACATATTTAATATCCAGAAAAGTATCTTGCCACTAATTCACTTAGATAAAATTAACATACGAAGCGAACATTAAAAGTACTTTCAATTAGTTAGTCATAATCTTACTCTCAATAGAAATCCTTTATAGGCTACTACAGACCTAGTTCATAACACAAATTATTATTTTAGATCTGTAAATTCTGTGTGGAAAGTCAAAACACTAAACTCTGTTATGACTACATAACATTCACATTGAATAGCATTAAAAATAAAATAGGTATTTTGAAGAATATACTTATTTTACTTATTTATCTGTAAAAAGTACACTCATTTTCTTGAATATATAAAGAAAGATTAGCAATAAAGGTCTAAATACAAGGATTGAGGCATAAGTCATAGAAACTATTTTTTTTTTCCAGAGATATGGGATGGTATCGCAAAATGTCATACGTTTTAAGAAAGTTGTGCATTCATAGTGTGTATCCACAACACAAGATGGATCTGTGATGTTCTGTAATTGCACAGAGACCAATGTTACATCAGTTGTCAGTCAACAGCTGTGTAGGAAGGATGGGACTCAAATACAACAGCATTCGTATATCACAATACCCATTCTCTTTGGCAGAATGCCAGAGAACGCTACAGAGAGTTGGTAGAAGCTCTTCCATACTGAATAGTTGGAAGGTAGGTAGCAGAGTTTCAGTGAGGACTGGAAGCAACCAGCGACTGGCAATTGGTAGGATGATTCTGTAACATGAAACTTGTAATTTTGTCTGTCAACTATCCTAGACCACAATGTAGGCGTATTGTTAAATGACCATACATTTCATCCATTCCTTGTTCTTTTATTTGTATATTTCAAATTTTCCACCCACACTCGTATTCTTGCATGCAGTTGACAGAACATCATAGAGAGCCATCTTGTATTGTGGACACACACTATGAATGTATGGCTTCCTTAAGACAAAACATTTTGTGTGACCATCCCATACCTTAGAAAAAAAAGTTGGTATGACTTATCTCCTAACCCTCCTCATAATATGGAAAAACCATGATTTGATGACATAAAATTTTGTATACTATATGGCAATAGTAAGGCTCTCATATGTTCGTTTTCTCTGCCAGGTTATCATGTATCATCTCTGATACGAAGTGATATGGCAAGCACTGTACTTTAAACAACCGCCATTATTTTCAGCGAAATATTTAATAAAACTGAAAATAACTTCACATAAAATGATATTGCAATAATATCATTTACTATGTGGCACCCAAAATTTTCAATGAATTCAAAGGAAGGTGGTGGTATAAGTGGGTGTAAATCATACAGTTCGGTATCTACATCTTCAATCTCAACCTCATCTTCACTATTGTTATCATCACTTTCAATAATTTTTCCTTCAGAAACATTATCAAGCACAATTTCTTCATATCCTAATCTTGAAAGCCGAGTATATGGCTTTTTACAATTATGTTAAGAACAACACATTACAAGTAAACTTTACAGACAGTATACAACCATGTTTTGCAAAGAAAAAAGAAAACTAAAAAAGGACAAGTGAGTGACTTGGAAAAGGATAGATGAGGTACATATAAGTGAAATATATTACATTATGTATCATTACCATTAAAAAAAACAGTAACTATACTCCAAACTAATAAAGATCAATAATGAGATTCCTACTAAGTGACCATTCATCTATGACACACAGGACAAAAATATAGTAAACAACTAAATCATCTAGGGTAGCAAATTTGTTAAATGGTCACCATAAAGGTATAATCAAACTGCAATTTTCTAAAACAGTTAAAAGACAATAAATTAATAAGATTAGTTTAAACAAGGTAACAAAATGTGCTATAAATCTAGTACAATAATTAGAAGGAAATTAAAAATTGTTTAGATGAGATCAACTTTTAAAAATCTGTGGTTACTAATGTTGCAAATTTTGACACTACACAAGTATTGAAGGATTGTGTACATAACAAGCTGCAAATTGACACCCTCAAAGACAAGATATAAAAAAAGGTTACTGCCATTATAGATGTTTGGATGCTGGATATTCTCAGCATATGCTTTGAACTTTGTTCTATAACAAACATAACAAGTATATATTGATAATTATAAAAAAAGAACTTCCTAGCAAATACATTTGTCTAATAATGTTATAACAAACACTGTAAATGCTCCCTATGTAATTTAATTTATATAACAAAATTAATTTTGACAAAATTTCTCCATCTTTGAACATTAAGCCCATAAATCATTAGAACATATCTATTGAAGTTACTTATCAACTCCTTGCTTATAAACAAGTGATAATTACAAAACTATACATTGATAAAAACGGAATGATCATTAGAATAATACGCTTTAAATGTTAAAGAATGTTATGGATATATTTCCATTATATGACATCCCTACTTGTGTTTTGTACTTTAAGATTTTCTTGTAGTACAATCACCCAGTCCTACTTAAACGAATTCACAATAGGCAAAAAATATAAATAATCTTACTTACATCATTAACATTTATTTTTGCTTTGGCAGAGGTCTCCATAAAGGCACAGTTGAACTGGCGTGACAGGTTAATACCCTGATCTTTGCCTACGACTCTCTCTTCCTCTAGATCACATTTATTGCCGACCAACACCATTGGAACATCATCGGTGTCCTGCAAAAAAATTTAACAATATAGAACTGACAGGAACAAACTTTAACATATAACACAGCGTATGCAGCAGTAAACTACCTAGGACATTTACTGTATACTTGGGTTGAATACATTCAAATATTTTTTTTGTAATTAAATAAACTATACTACTTATTCCAAACTTTTAGCCAAACCTACAAAAATATGTAACAAAAAAATTATCAAAAAAAAAACTTAATAAACTGAAACAAAAATATTCACTCAAACCATTGTGAAGAAAGTTACATTTGCATACAAATCCAGACCTTGATTACAAAAAACATTATATTACATGATTTGATTCAAAGTGAAATGAAAACTATAGCATAACAAGCATCTACCAAATGTCGACTATAGACTATTCATTGTACTTCAGTGGCAACAATAAGAGAATATTATATTAATATATTACAATACACATTTTCAAATCTCAGTGCCAATGCTAATCTACAATGAACTAGTTTAAATGGGTAGGAAGTGCCTAAGTAGTGCCAAGTTGGGAGTTAGGTGATGGGAAACATTAATATTACATTCTTATGTTAAAACGTTTATTTTGAAAGTATCTTTCAGTTGATCTGAAGCAAGTGTTGATTATCTAGATAGAAAAATTCAGTAAAAAATTTTTATATAATCAAAAAAATTGCCTAAAATTTTGTTGTGATAGTTTAACTCAATAGAAATTTGAAACTTCAATTCAATAACCTTTTCAACACAATTTAAAATTTATTTCCATATTAAAATTGAGCAACAAGTTAATAATTTTTGTTCAAAAATAACTTAAGTACAATAGAAAGAATTTAAACAATCTGTTCCTACCACCAGAAATGAAAGATCTATGCACCAAAAAATTAAAATGTTATTTACATTGATAATCTTTTAGTTCTTTATAACGTTGCAGCAAAACTCACTATAAAATATTTATAAAAAAAAAGTAACCTTCAAAATTGTATTTAACATCACTCAAGCATGACCAACTATGAGAAATAAATTACAGCAGACAAAACTGTCCAAACTGTTCAAAAACCGATGACACAACGTTTTACTTGTAAGTCTCCTTTTTGCTTTAAAAAAATCTGATAGTATTATTTTGCAAGATCAATGCTCCAAAGAACAAATTGCTACAAATAAAGATAAAATTTGTAAGCTCAAATGACATTCATATGAGGTGGCAACCAAAGCAGAAGTGTAATATCAATTTTTATAGACTGCAGCAGAGTACTAAACTTGTCAAAACATATTTTTCTCATAAACCAGTTTTTGAATAAAGCACAGTTAATCATCATGCGTCAGCTCAAAAGGTCTTTGAGGCCCATGACTTTTCCCATCACTCTTTTCTATTCTCTTTATCCCTAGTTTGTAGTATTGAGTTAGTAATTTTTAGTTCTCGTAAGTCTTCTTTTAGACACTCACTCCTGCTCTCTTGGGTCTTCCTTTTTTTGTTTTCCCGTGCATCTTTTCAAATATAATATTCCTTGATTCTCTAAGCTCCTCCATTCGTAATACATGGACTGGTCACTTGATTCTGGCTTCATTATTGCAGTGATAGAGGAGTTATTATACAGATGGAGTTCTTGATTTGTTCTTTTCCATATTTCTCCTTCTTTTACACCTTTTTAAATCATCCTTAGTATTTTTCTCTCACCATTTCAATTTTTTAAATGCTTTTTGCAAAGCACAGTTAATGCCAATCATAAAAACTAGAACAACTGATAAACAAATACAAAATGATACCCATAAAATAATTTGAAATTAAGACTGGTTTTCTGATACTTCAAAAAACCCACTACTAAGACAAAGCAAGTGGTAAATAACAGAACAATTATCCTATTCCACAAAAGAAACAAAGACCATCCCTGGCTATGTTAGAAAATACCCTCAAATACAGATATCAAACACCAGCTTAACAGATAATCAGGAAATGATGCTCAATATAAAAAAACTAAATTATGAGCTAGTCATATTTAATTGTCAAATACCATTTATAATTCCATCCTTTTTCCTTGAATTCAAAAGCACAAAAAGAAAGATCTGAAATAAAAAACTTCACAAAATCAAAATAGAATGTTTTATTTTTAGGGAAGCAAAAACGCATCATCTAATTGTCAGTGATGATGTTCAATGATTGGATATTTCTATCAACAAGTCTTTATCTCAAGCACTTCCTCCATTGCAATTGTCTCGATTTTTCATTTACAACTGGAAGAAAGAGAATTGCATTGTAATTTAGAAAGTGGCCAAAATTATTTTCATTCGGTTTAGAAACCAGAAATGCACTTAAAAATCGTCTCAGGTCGCACTTTATTAGTTCAAGGAGAGAAGGCAGTGATCAAGTATGTCCAAATGCCATCTAACATTCATCTACTGTTGTCTGCAATAACTGCAGTTGGTGAACTTATGTTTCCATTGTATATATGTATAAAAGACATCAAGAGGCAGAGCAAGGCAGGTTTGGTCCTTAAATTGAAGCAACTGTTTCCTCGTCCAAACATATATTGTGACCAATATCTGTTATCATGAACCATGGAGTGCTTACACAATGGAGCGAAACGCTAAATACTTTGATTTAAACTTTTGTTGGCTTCTTGCCAAAAAACACCACCTATAGGTTCTTGTCTGGCAGTCCTCATGCTGTAATTTCTCATTTGTAGGGCACATATGCAAATATGTTACCTGGATATCTTTCTTCATATCTTAGAGCCTTTAAAGGTGTTTCCCCTTAAACGACTTCATATTTAGTAATATTAGGTTGCTGTAAATTTTGTGCAACTATTAGGAATAATCATAACCCATATTATGTTGAGCTGCTTTTTTTGTTGAGACTCGTTTGATCTCTCTCCGATAGCTTTTTCCTCCTGGCTTCGCATTATACACTTAAGTACTCTCAAAACCAATTCGGGGTCTATATATAAAGTTGATCTTTTTTGTGCTAGCTCAGCTTTTTTATTGCCTGCAATTCTACAGTGTCCTGATACTCACAATAAAGTTAACTTGTGGTCCACCAAAACACTGAGTTCTTTACGGCATTTCAACACTAGCCTGGATGTCACCCTTTGGTTCTTTAATGTCTTTGGGGATACTGACTGTCTGTAAATATGTTGATTCACCTGTTTTGATTCCAGTATGTTCCAATGATGGAATTCAAATTGTCTACACATTTGCATTGTATAATACAATAACAGATTTGTGCATCGCATACATTAATTTTCAGTTGTGTGAGAAATACTTTGGAACACATGTTTATTAAATTTTGTGGCATTGTCACAAATCAGCAATTGCATTAATTTATCAAAGATCAATTATCAGAGAAAGAATAAATGTTAGTTATACTCAGGAAATGGCATTATACATATATATTTAATGTTTACACCAGGTGAGTAAGATTAGATTATTTACGTCAATTAATATTCTTATATCCCATAGTATCCAAATCAAAATTAAATTTAACATGAAAAATGTGATCTAATAAAGAATGAGTTTAATTTTATAACATGATTAATCGTGCAAAACGTATGCGTGCCGTAATACTTTGAACCGTTTTTTATAAACAATCATTACTCAAGCACCAAACAAAGTGATACAGCTTAATCACTGTGACTCACTTGGTACCTTTGTCATTTGCAATCAGTTAAATAACAACATTCCATAAGGATGGCCTATTGTTTAAAAAATTATTTTGTGCACAAGACATTACAAATGTAACGTTATCCAAATTTATTTAAAATTTAATTATAGTCATTCTTAACTGGTATGAGGTTTACAGAAGGCTGATTAAAGTTACTCGACCACTCTAGGTTGGTCTGGTTTCAAAAAAGGGCTGTTTATTTTCATTCCAGTCTGTAATCAGACATTCACACCATACCCAACTGCCCAAACCTATTTGAATTAATTCTAAGCTATGTTTCCTGTTTTCCTTGATCATGTTTAAATGCATGTAATTATAAATTCCTGCAGATCAAGGTTCAATTGTCAATTGTCAATTCATTTCATGCAATTGATCAAACACGAACAAGTCACTTGCCAATTAGCTACTTTCAAGCGAGTTTAATTTTTTACAACCATTACAGGAATGACAAAATCATGTCCTACACTAAGCAGGAGGTGCAACTTACCTTGACTCTGAGAATCTGTTCCCGAAGATCTTGCAGATCATTAAATGTGGACTGTGCGGTTATAGAATACACCAGAACAAACCCTTGCCCGTTTTTCATATACAAGTCCCTCATTGCTGTGAACTGCTCCTAAAATTTTACAAGAATGTGTTAGCATAGTGAAGCGATTCAGTTTGGATAATACTTTAAACTTAGCAAATTAAAGGTTGTTTGGACTGTTGAAACGACATTATATTCAGGAAATGTTTTTATATTTCATAATTCGTCTCATTCTGGTACTTATGCAAAAAGAGTATAGCTATGGTTAGCCCAAGCCATTCTCTTAAATTCTTCATAGATGATGTACTACTCGACAAAGATGGAAGATGTACCATATTTTCCTAGATCTCATAACATAGCCAAAGTATTGCAACTTATAGATTTTAATTATTTTGGTTGTCTTTTCTTTTTTAATGCAGTTTAAAAGTTTGTCATTTTTTCCAATTTTCTCATTGAGTTTGTTATTAGAATTAAACCCTCAACACCATACAAGAGAATTAAGAAACTACAGGGTTGAACTAGTCGCATTTAGGTCGTGGCTACACAGTATATTCTTTAGGTTTATGAAAGTAGTTCATGATTTTTCAACAAGACTTAATTTTTAATGAATGGTCCCAGGTTGCCAAGATACAAGCTTCCAAAATTTTGGTTTAAACTACATCTGCTACATAACTGCAAAATGATTCAATAGATTGTAAACTATCATAAATGCCAGACAAAGGTATTTGTCATCTGTATTTTTAAAACGAAAAACGAGGGGGGAAGTAAGCAGATTGACAAAAGGCAGAAACAACTATAGGAAATGGATAGACGCCAATTAGACAGAGAGAAAAAAGAAGTATTTTTAAAATTGTTTACTAGAATTCCAATCTTTATGCTTTATTGAAGATATTTTTGGAGTATATATTGATCAATGTTGGTCACATAATACAGTCTCTCTCTTATGCTTCTCATTGTATCACATTCATTTGTAACTTGCCCTACTATTTAAACTATTGCAGTCTAGTTCCAGTACAAATTTAAGTACATATGATCCTTCTGCCTTTTTACCTTCATAATTTAAAAAGAATTTAACAAAGTTTAAAGAGATCTAGTACACAAACATTTAAATTTAGAGAATTACAATAAATTAAAAAACACATTTCGACATACTGAATATTTTCATGTTGATAAGCTGATTTTTTTTGTATTTGAAATTGAAACAAAAGCTTCAATTTTGCATGACTAGTTTTTCGGTAAAAAACTTGACAACACTGGACATCTAATATATGTTTAAAAACTGTGGTTCCTTTTGGCATCACTGGCATTATTAAAGGTAGACATCAATAAAACTGAACAGTATTTCTATGCATAAATAGTACTAAGGTTACAAGAACCACTAGATGATAAGTTAATAATAAAGAGTGTGTACTTGTACTTCGTTACACTGTATATTAATGTATTTTACTCTTTATTCCATATTTATTTTGTGGGTTGTAAATGCAATGATTTCAATACTAATATTTTTTACTTCCCCTGCCATTGTCTCCTGTATCCACATTCTTACACCAAGCAATATAAAATGTACACCACAGGCTTTCAAACATATTTCTGCCAATATTTTCTAGAAAAAAGGCTTGCCATATATAACCCATTCAGCTATCTCAATGCCACATAAATTTTGAGTTAGATAAAAATTTGTTAGATTACCTAATTCAAAAAAGAAGAAGCACCAAGAAGCCACATATTGCATATTACTGTTTGGTAAAATTTAACATATCAAACTGACGTTTCTTGATGTATGAACCTGGTACAACATAATCAACAAGTAACAGGTACTGTGCCATACATTGTAACATGTTCCAACCTCAAAAAAAAATCTCACCAATTTTCATGTTATATAAAATTTTCTCCACCAATCACTTCTATCCAAATCAGAATAGCCACAAGGTTACATAATATAGCTACTGCAGACATATAGAATATTCTACCCAACCAGACTGGAAGTCTTCTTTTACTACTAGGTTATTAGAGTAGTTCTCTTTCATTAAAGAAGAGCGTAAGATAAAAACATCTCTGTACTTAAGCAACTGTCCTCACAATACTTTTCTTTCAATTGTTTCATTATGGATTCCCCTCAATTGTCTCCAGTGTCAGTTTTTCTTGATTGAATTGGACGTCCTACTTTTTAACCACAGATTTAAAAAATGACCTGCCGTTTGAATTTCACGACAACTGTTTATGAATTTGGCCAGCCATCCGTCCAAATAACTTGATGATACTTTATGAACACCCACTGTGCTTTGTCCGTCACTAAAGAAATCAACACCTTTTTGGCTGTATTGATCACAAAATGATAAATCACAGGTTTGTTTTGTTTTTGTGCAAAAGTTCAGATTTCTATTATATTATCATAGTTGCAGCTTTTTGGAGAATTTTATCTTTGAATAAAAAGGTATTAGTACCCAAAAACCAAGTAGAATTCTAAAAATAGAAGTGAGCACCCACTTTACTTTTAGATTCAAACGTTTTTGCCAAACTTATTGTATTATCATCTTGAGAAGACAGTACTTTCATAGATAAACTAAAATGTTTCTATCAATTTTTCTTCACTTTTGCAATGTACTCATCAATGTAGGATGTACAATTCTTTAACATTCTATAAACATATTTTTTGCCATCTTGCAGTTATTGATTAATGATCAACTGTTGACTCGAGATTAAGAAACTGAATTATGAGAGTTTATTGCAGCATTGGTGGAATTCCATTTTATGTCTTTCTCATCCACTACCTCTCACTTTCTCAAACTATGTTTACAACTAGCAACGCTGCTTCTGTTTTGATATGAGGATAGGCTGCTGTCACATAATCTTATTGAAATCGTGTTTTGAGGACAATAAAACTGCTGGCAATAATAAACCAATGACTACATATTAAGTAATGAATATGACTAATGATTTGAAACAAATAATTCATCAATCTGCACAAATTTCCAACATTTTTGCAATTTGGCTCAACATAAATTTGGTGAAAGTAAGGAAATGACTTGTAATATATTACGGCATTTATGGCAATTAAATGGAAGGTTGCAAACTTCGGCATATTGGGGACTGATGAAAAAATAGCAACAGTGTGACAGTCTAAATCACATTTTGAAGGTTAACTTACCGTTCCCGCAGTATCCAAAATTTCCAACATGCACTGCTGCCCATCGACTTCCACTTGTTTCCTATAACTGTCTTCTATTGTAGGATCATATTTCTCTACGAAGATTCCTTGCACAAACTGCACAGTGAGCGCAGACTTGCCAACACCACCAGACCCTAGCACCACAATCTTGTATTCCCGCATCCTGCAGTCTGCTCAATCAAGCTCTAAAAGAAAAATGTTGGTGAGTGGCCAGTTTGGGGAATTCACAGAGGGAATGCAAATTAATGTCCCGACAATTTGGCGGATAACGTAATCATCCTGATAAAGATTGACCACAACCGAACAGGAAACGACCAAACTAAACTGGCAAGTAATGCTAAAAAACTGCTGAATAGCATGATCAGCTCACAACTCCTGAACCAGAGCAGCATGCAATGCCGGGTGTTAAGGTTGATGGGCTGACATCACTTTTAATGAAAATAAGCATTAGTAATCCAGTGTTAACATGAATCGCTGTATGAATCATGAAGCGGTGAGCTGTAGCTCGCCACCACGTTCACAATGAACACCAAGACACGGACCGCGAGGGATTCCTCGCGCGAGCCCTAAAACAAGCCAAGAACTATGGTACCCTTCTGCCAATTATCACCAGGAAGTTTATTTATAAGTAATACGTACGTCGCGGACTATCCACCTCCTGGGGTTGACAGTCGGAAAGTCCTCTGGGCGAGGGGTTGCGTCCACCTCACGATAGATTTAACGTTTACCGTCAGACCGAGTTCATTAAACACTTTAATTTACACTGTCATGGCTCAAGGCTTGAACAAACACCCATCGAAAATTTCCTAGAACTTTCTGCACTTAGTTCTCAGAGCATCGCCGAGGTCGCAGGCGCGCGGCGGACTTTCAGAGGGTAGGATTTACAGACAAATATCTAACTTACCGTAGATATTGTACCGTTATTTCGGGACGGGCGATGGCTGATTAACGTCCGAAGTATGGATGTAGGCAGTCACATACAATATGCTGCGTCCCAATTCGCGCATGGCAACAATGCCGCGCCCGAGGCTGCAGCCCCGCCGATAACACTCCCCTGTAACAAAATTCTATTTCTCACACTAGATGGCGCTAATACGTAAATGTGCAGATTCAAATATTGAAAATTATTTAAACAAATTACTCCTTGCTTTCAATAATATAAGTAATAAAATGTTTGTCTTATTAACATGTTAATTTTAATCATAATTTAATTTTTGTTTGGTACTGTCACCATTTATGCATGAATTCCTTCAAAGTACCTTATTTAGAATCTCTTTAACACATTAATCATTTTCATATAAAGAAAACCAAAGTTCAATTCGAGTGAAAAGCTTTCTACAATGTCGGAGCAGCGCTCTCTAGTGACAGGGAGGCGTTTTCGTATATCTCGTATGATATACAGCGGGCGTTAAAATGTCAGGATTTTATATATGACACCCATTTCGTATCCGGTGGTATTTGCAACTTTCTTATGAAGTCGCAGCATCTGCCAGCAGTCCATTGTAAGTTGAATGGATAATTACTAGGAGTAAAATATACGTTTATAGAATTTACATGTAAATTATTTTAAAAATGATTTATAAAAGTAACAAATACTTATGCAATAAAACCCTCGTATTGCGATCTCGCTTGTTACGACAACTTGGTTTTAACGTTGTTTTGACAAGTCCACATTTCATGAATGCAATGTTTAGTACAAGTCTGCTATAACAAAATTTTAAATCGATTTTTTAGATTTAACAATTTTTATATGTTTTGCCATATTTAAGTAATCGATACTTTATTTAGTCACGTACCGATTAACAGACCTGCATTTTTAACGGAAATGGATGTCCGTAATTTGTCAGAACGGCCCTTAATATTGGAATTCTGTGCTTGGGGCGGTATTTATATCGTCTTGTTCTTTCTGCCTCTCAACCTTTTTGCTACTCTTCGTTGATAGGGATGCATTCATTGATTATTTTTCTTACCAGTTATTTCAATTCTTTCTTCCCAAAATGTAAAAGTCTAGTAAATGTAAATCATTTTTAATCGAACAGAAAATCTTAATCGCCACTGAAACAAAAAAGTATTTAAAAAGTCAAACAATTTACATATCTAATTCTACCTTGCAAGCAACAAAGAAAAGACGTAAATATATTAGGATTACATATAGTGGAAATTAAATGAGATCAAAAAACTGTGTAAACCACAACACACTACAGTTGACCAAATAGTAAAAAAATAATCAATGAGCTCGCGCACTAAAAGTAAAGGTAGAAGAATTCGGTGTTGGATTGGCATGGTCAAACAAAGGTTATTCACTTAACACCATATTTAATAATGACGAAACCCGATTTTTATATACTTATAATATATGCTAACAAAACTAAACTTTAAGAGAGAATCCATTGTCTTCTTTTTTTATTTTTAAAAAATTAAATTTTGCTATAAACAGTGCATTTTTCGTGTTTTAAATCGCCTGGCATATTATTATTTTGTGGTTAGAAGGGTGTGGCTTCGAAAAGTTTTATTTAGCTACGCATAACAGACATTTTAATTGTGTCTGACGATGTTTTATGTATTACTTAAATCTTTACAGATTATTTGTTGCAGTTACGTTAAAATACTGAACAAAATGAGTGAAAATCTAAATTCTTGTAAAATCTGGAAAATAAGAAATTGTTCTTTAACCAGTTCAAGAATATAAAATCAGCCCATTATTATCAATGGCCTTTGCCTACTGCACTAATCTGCCGACTTTCAAAACAAACAATTCTTGACATGCCCCATGTGGCACAGATCGAAACAAGATTGAGGTTGTAAACTAGATACGACAAGACTCCAATTCCATCTAACTCAGCAAATTTGTCTGTTGAAGAAGAACTCTGTGATTGATCATGGACGGATACTTTTGCTTTAAAATATCGCAAACCCGTTTCAGTTTGACTTTTATGACTTTTTATGACTGTCGAGCAACTGGAGACGAATTTTGCCCTCAAGAAACCTACCGTAGAAAACTGAAACTCAACAGAAAAGTGGTGCGTGATGTTATCCTATGGTTTAAAGGGACGTTAACAGTCGAGAGAAAGCTGTAAGTGGTTGGAAAAGAAAAATTATGGACCAACAGTTAGAAGAAAAGACGATTAAGGTGTTTAAAGCGAACTCTAACATGTTAGTAAGAAGAATGGTTTTCCGTTTTCAAGTATTGCTAGGATTAATATAGGAAACAAAAAAAAATAATTTCAAGGTATATAAAATTCAAAGCAGAGAAACAAGAAATTACTAGTAAAAAACAGACAAGGTTATACGAACAATTCTCAAGAAACTTTAAAGGCTGCGTAGTTATAAATAATGAGACCTACGTCTTGGCTGATGTGTAAACGCAAAATTGCGAACGAAGGGAGCATCAAAATACCCCAAGATATTTTTAGGGTGGCGGGCGATCTGTGCACGTGGGTTAAAAAGCGCACCGTTTGTGACAGCTGGAGCAATAAAGATATTTATGTGAAAAAATGTTTGCAAACACGTTTATTGCCTCTCTTTTGAAAATGTGAATACAATATTTTTGCCAGAACTCGCCACAACCTACTATGGTAAAAAGACAAAGAAATGGAACGGTGTAAAAAGCATCAATATTGTTACCCTTAACTGCCCCGAATTAAGACTAATAGAACGCTGCTGTTAAACGTAATTTGCGGAAAAACCAAAAATTTGTTAAGAATATACAAGTGGAAAATATCTTCGCATAAGGTGACGACTGAGATTGTAAATACGTTAATAAAGAACATTGAAAAATAATATTCCACATTTGTTTTCTAAAAAGCAATAAATCACTATTTATTTTGCCAGTTGTCGGTTTTAGTGATACTTCACTGCACTGCAACGGATAGTTTGTGAAATCATGTTGTCTGAGATCTCTAGCAATTAACATTATTTGTTACAATTTTATCGTCAATTTTCTACAAGCTTTTCTAACCTCTTTATTTTTTATTCTGTATTCTTCCTGTAAACATTTCCTTTGCTTTTTAATTTAAAAATTGAATCTCTTTTTTTCAGTTCTTACTTTTCTATTTCTTCTCATAACCATTTCCTTGCTGGTTTATATTGCATATTATTCATTCTTTTTCTTTCTCAACCAACAGTTTTTGGAGTCTACTTTTCGCTGTTTGTTTTTGTACACGCTTCCCCGGATTATTTTCCCAAATCCGTACTTTCCCTTCTTTGAGCATTCTTTAGTATGTTACTTTAACAACTAAACTCTCCTGTTTCTCTTGCGCAGTAGTGTGTCTTAATTTTGCTTGTATTTTATCATTGATGCAAGTGTTTCAGCCTTTTCTACTTGTACATGCTTGTTTTTTATAATTTCTTAGTTGAACTTTCACTTTGTTAATTTTACTATTACGGAACGATTACTGTTCTTGACCTATATCTCACGCGACTCATTTCTGCTTTCTTATTTTGCATTCATAAGTTTTCAATTTATTAATTTTTTATGATTATCCTGGCACTTAATTTCAGTTCTCTTAATATTGTTTCTCTTTTTTTTTGACTTTTTACTTGTTTTCAAAACATTTACTATATTTGCTAAATTTCGGTTTCTTTTTTATTCTCAAATTTTTCTTAGTCTTTACGTATTTCCCTCACTCTCCGCGTGAGCTTCCTCATGCTGTCTTTTAATTCCTCCATATCAGTACCGCTTCCATTTTTACCTTTAGTTAGTGATCTTGTTTCCTTACTCTTAAAAAGCCTCAGCTTGTTCTTCCAACTCTCTTTTTCTTTTACTTTTCTCGTTTACTGAGCTATCTCTATCATGATATTATTTATGCTTGTCCGATAATTTACTCATGTTTACAAACACAGCTGAGCGGTATCCGATAATTTGCGTTGACCTTGTATCATTTATGAACGCGTAAATGCACTAACATTCATCACCTACGAAATTGTTCCACGCTTTGTGACAAAATTTGTTGTAAATTTTATCTTTATAAACAGCAGCTTGCATACTTTCCACTCACTAAAATTCACTTTAAGCTGAAAGGAGGATGTATAATTTTGAGCAAAATTGGTCTAAAGAGATCACAGTGCAAGTTTTTTATCATAGATAGAGTGGGCTAAGAGGAGTTTATCGGCGATTATCTCGAAGTCGTGCCATATCAGGAAGGGGTCCAAAAAAATATTGAAAATTGACTTCAAAATACATGTTTTTTGTAGTATTAACTGTTTTAGACAAAACTTTCCAGGTTTTCGAATTCACTATAATTATGTATACACCAAGACCTACCCAAAGATCTACACACCACAAAAATACAAGTTTTTTATGAATTTCGCCATGATAGATACTTTTCCCCAGGTTTACATTTTCCCCACAATTATGTACCACAGAGTAACGCACGTATTTTAAGAACTTAGCTGAAAAAAACTGATATTACGTAATCAAGCGCAATAGATTTTTGAATCTTGCATTGTGTTGACGCCACTCTTCGCAATTTGTGAGTCACGTTTACGCGACGCGCCCAAAGGCATTGTTCATAGGTTACCATTATATACATTATACCTTGGTGGTTTTTCAGCTAAGTTCTAAAAATAGGTGCGTTACTCTGTGGTACATAATTATGGTAAAAATGTAAACTTGGGAAAAAGTGTCTATCATGGCGAAATTCATAAAAAACATGTATTTTTTAGTCAATTTTAAATAATTTTTTTGAACTCTTTCCGATATCACACGACTTTGAGATAAACACCTCTTGGCCCACGATAAAAAAATTCGCGCTGTAATTTCTTTAGATCAATTTTGCTCAAAATTATACATCTCCTTTTTCTCTCGGCTAAAAAATGGAATTAACTCGTGAACATTTTTGTGCCATGATTTCTACTACTTTTGACATGGATTATCTCAACAACTTTTGGTGATGAAACCTTATACAGAGACATTAAATATCGTTGGTTCAATAATTTTAATCGTTGTTGTAGTTCGCTAGCGGATGAATCTGAAGAAGGCCGTCCGAAATCGGCTGTGGTGCTAACAATCACCGATGCCGTAGACGAACTGATAAGATCGTCACGTGGTTTATCGTGAAATTCAGGTATGCTTAGGCATTAGTATGACTAGCATACATTCGACATTTCATAAACATTTAATCGTGAAAAATCTGTGTGGGCGTTGGATCCCGCATAAGGTTTGTGTTGACTGATAGAAAAAATGCTCGAGAAATACGATCGAGGTGCTTCAAACACCGTTTACATCGTCCGAGGTGTCAAATTTTAAATTTATGCGTATGAACCCAACAATAAACAGCAGTCGATGTATGGTCTTCCAAAATGAGCCAAACCCAACAAAAGTTTTTTGCGCTCGAAGTACTTTAAAGCAAATGGTAGTCTGTTTTTTGGAAAAATTAGGCATGTCGCATCCGTGGTTTTAGAGGATCGTAAAACGATCAATTCTGAATGGTACAACTATTCGAACGCCAGGAGTCTTCTGAGAAATAAGAAAATCCAACCCGTGACGCTGGGGCATTATCCACCATGACACTGCGAACTCACACACATCGACGCAAACAACTAGCTTTTTGAGCACTCAAACAGTAGAATTGATAGGTCTTCTTCGTACAGTCCTGACTTGATCCCTAACGGTTTCCTTTTGTTCCCACATGTGAAGAACAACTGCGTAGACAACGATTTTTGACTCTGGAAGAGGCGGTTGATGCGTTCAAAACTTATATTTCGAAGATACTTGATTTGCTATAGAAAAATGCTATGAAAATTGGTTCCAGCGTATGCAACAATGTATTGACCGTCATGGAGAATATTTTGAAAAACAATAAAAAAGTTTCCAACATATAGATTAAAAAATTATTTAAAAAATACTTTTTGTTTAAAGCTGATTAGCTGCATACTGATTTTATTGGACTATAATGAACACAACCCTGCGTATTATAAATGAAATGTTAAAATATATGCTAGTGAAATGCTTCGAATTGTTTCGTATTTGCTGATATGAACTAGGTTTTTCACAAATAAAAAGGAATATACGAACTGCGCACAATATAAGTATATAAACAGCACAGAAAAGTTTACATTTCAGAGCTATTTATTAACCAAAAAATGAAAATTGTAAAAAAACTAAATTCTCTGTAATTCCAAAATATAAACCATATTGTTCGGAATTCAAAAATAATTCTCCTTTATAACACGCTATTTGCCAGCAACGGCATTTTTTACGATTCGAAAAGGAATATATACTTTTCGTAGGATTATTTGGAAACGCTGAGCCGCAGAGACGGTACGCCATACAGTTTTCCAATAATCTAAAATTCTATTTACTTTTATGCTCCCCATGCAAAAATGCGGCCAATAAATATTTTAAATTCCGTTCAAGTCGACTCTTTCGGCGCTGGCAAAAATAGCTGTCACCGTGCTTGTTTGCTTGCCTCATTATTTCTGTTCAAATAGAACAATGAGATAATGGATTGGCTCGTTACGTGCTGCATTTTGTAATAACATTAGCTTGTTGGTAAACATGCAGTGCCCTATTATCGTCGTTACTTACAAAATGCCAGGTGCTCAAAGCTAATGTTATATTTAAATCTAGAAATATTTCAATTTTTGCACTGAATTAACAAGGCATATATGGCTTGTATAATTAAAACTTGTAATAACAAAACAATTAAAACGATTTTAGCTGATATACAGAAATACATTTATAACACACCGTGTACAGAAAACCGATGCATAGGGACATATACCTTCATACGCACTCGAATCACCACCCAAGTCAAAAAAGAACGGTTGTGATTCATCAGTTTGGCTTTAGGAAAAGTTATTCAACTACTCAACAAATCCGTAGTTTTAGACGCAACGGGCCTACTTTTTGTACTAAAATAATGCCTCCATCACTTTTTATTTGTCATCTTCAAGTTTTATCTGTTGAAAAGATATTTTCGAGTAAGATTTGGACAATGCCTAACAGCTCTTTGTCCAATCAATTCTGGAGTTCCGCCGGATAGTGTTTTGGTCCACTATTGTATCTTACCTATACAACTGATATGCCCATAAATCAACATTCTCTTATTGGAAAGTTTACCGATGACAAAGTTATCGTGGTAACGCCCAGTGACAACAGCACATAACTTACAATAAAGTCTAGATAGAGTTGCGCAGTGGACCAAAAAATAACGTATAAAACTAAATGTAACAAAATCAGTTCATATAACTTTTACGAAACGGACAAAGGACACGGAAGACCCATATTTTGAAGAAGCGAATATAATTTGATGGGACGTTGAAAAAACATTTTTGTTATGAACAAACTCTACAAACCTTTTAAGTCCAAACTCGATATTTGATTTATTGACAAAGTTACAGTTCTAAACCTTCAAATGATCGCTCAAATTACACGTAGTAAAGTTAAGTTCAAATATGTTTTAAAACTAATAAAAAAATTGATTTTTAAGAAAAATGACGACTTTCCAAAAGTGTGACCATTTTCGCAATTTTTTAATCTTACTGTTCCTGAACAACTTTCATACAACTGTTTTATGAGTAAAATAAGGTTTAATGAGATTTCGATTTCAGATAGCATTAATAGTTTTGACCAATTCGCACAGTCAAAGGAAATTGTATATAGGCAATTCTTTTTTTTTGTTATCGGTCAATTCCCTCTTTTGCTGAGTTTGCCGCTCTAGAAAATTTTTGAGCCGTTGCAATAAAATTGTGACTATGATTCTGTAGTTGTAGTTTCGTGTTGAATCTTTTTTGTCAATCGGCACAACTACTGATCTCATTTGGTTATTGTCTATTCTTTCATATATTATTTCAGATTACTTCTTTTCCATTAAGTTGTTTTAGTATTTTGCACTAATTTTATCATTCCCCGCCGATTTGTTATTTTTAGTTTTTAATTTACTTTTTCTTTTAATGTGCCTGGTTTTTGATCTCCAGCTTTGATCTGCTGTTCGATTGGTTTGACTGGTTGGCTATTGTTACTAACTGAATAATGTTTTTACCGTGTTCTCTTTATTTTTCGATTACTTTGTAATAATTTTCATTGTTGTTTCCTATTTTCTATTATCTAGTTTTAAAATCTCTATTTATATAAGTTTTTGGAAAAGATTTCGTCTTTTATTGTTGTTAGAACACTTTTCTATTTCTTTGCAAATTTTATTTAAATATTATCTTTTATTTCTTCTGCAAAGTTTATAAGAGATATGAGTTCTTTGTTGGATGTTGAGGATGTAATACTGAACTTTGGATATTCCAGATTGCAGTTTTGATTTTTTTACAGGAAGATATTTCATTAAGTGTTTGTACTTCATCAATTCTTTTCACAACATTTTCCTTGGAGATCCGAACAGGAAAATATTTTTATTCTGGATATTTTTTAATTAGAGATAAGCCATAAGACACTTATGCGAAGTAGTTTTCCATTGTTTTTTGCGGAGATGGAATATAAGGTACAAGATTTGGTAGGTGAATGAACCAATAGATAGAACTTAATTTACGTTTAGAAAGTAAAGAAGAAAAACAAGTCCTGCATGAGCAGAATCATATTGAAGTAGATCTCTTTACATAGTTTGTGAAGAAGTACCTACCGGCTACATTATAGTTAATTAAAACATTATAAATATAGGATTTTAAAAATTGTAAATTGTTGAAATCAATTATTGGTTTGCTTTGTTTGCTATTGTATGATGTTTTATTTGAATAGAAAACATCGTCTCTGTTAAAATTATTTTTATATTCTGAATTCGAAAGTGAGGATATATTTTGGCATTTAATACGTAAAGGGTTGTAATTGGTGTTTGGAATAGAGAAAGCTATGCTGAAATAACTGCTAAGTTATCAACGCCGGTAGATCTTTAAAATTTGCCGTCAGGTTAACAAGTTAAACAAATTTTGTAATTTGGTATTATTTGAAACAATTTAATATTGATGATGATGGCATGAACTTATTACAACTCACATTATCTTAGTAATTTATAAGAGGAAAACTCAGATTTTTTGTCATACAGTGGCCTTGTTGCTGACATCTCATACTTTAGATTACATTGTTTTTCTTGAAGACCACAATTTATTTCGGAAGTCAATTATTTTATATACTTCTTTATTGTTATTACCTGATTCTAGCTTAGCGACTTTTTAGTGATACTTTGTGTTTAAATAATTTTTCTACAATGTCATTTAGTTTAATAGAATGATGTAGGAAGTTTATAACTGTTCTAAATGCTCGTTCCTCTTTACAGTGCTCGTTTTGCTTTTATAAAGTAAGGACGTTTTCACCCCGCATCTTGAAAGTGTACGAGTGTGATAAAGATAATAGCATTTGGGCGATAGCGCGCGGTCGCCGCGCTAAAAAGCGAGGTAACCCGAAAACAAACAATAAACTTTAACATTTAGATTTTATTTAAAAATTGAAAAATTTTTATATTACGTATTGTGAGGTTGTATTATAATACATGTACATAATCTGCATTAAAAATAATGTTGCCTATTAGCAATGGACATAATTCGTCGACACAAATAAATCCAATAGAAACGAACATTAAAGATATCCGTATCCTTATCAACAATAACTATATATTGTACGTAATAATATACAAACAACACCTACACCTTATGGACAAATACCACTGACAACTGAATTCAACCAATACAGTCGTTGCAATATTAATTCTCCCCATTAATACAAATACTGTCACCCACACAACAAGCTTTAACACATTCTACCTCAACACAAAGAGGCCAGCAAAAAACTATTAGTAGTACAAATGAAAATGAAAATTTGGCTGATAACAATAACGCACGGCAAAAGGTCCTTGGAAAAAAGACGAATCAAACACTGAATGAACCGTTTACGTTAACACAATCAAACAAATTCTGAGGTTTGGCAGTATTAATAGACTTAGCAATTAGCAACCTAGATGCTAGGGAACAAACCGTTAAAATACCAAAACCGAGGCGAATATTTGTAAGAGTTATAAACTACCAGAAAATGATGAATAATATCACATTTATTTTTAAACAGGATTTTGCAATCGCCCATATGCGTGTATCAAATGTGATGGAAGCTACAGCTAATTTCAGACGTTGCACACTATACAGAGATTTACAAAATAAGATACACCCAAATACACAACAACCAAAAAAATATAAATTGAATACAAGAGTTTTTCTTCATCTGCCCATAACAAATGGATCCACTAAAACACCATTGACTACCCATAGACGATTCTTTGCTGAATTCAAAGGAATGTTTAATTTTCAAACTATTCAAATAATGGCTAAATTCTTACAATTCCATTGTGGAACTTCAAAGGTTTCCAAGCCAAAAAACAAAGCTAGAAGTCTTTCTTAAAATAAATGGCACTGATGTTTTGCTAGAACGTTTCTAAGCATAACTCATTATTGCACCAACTACATATGGCAGTGCGGCTATTATCATTCGTGACACAATAGCCCACCATAAACTACAAGCTTAAATTATCGAAGTCAGTAAGCTTTCTAGACCTATCACATTGGCTGCTGTATACTGTTCTCCAAAACCTAGATTAACCAAGAACATACTACAACCATTTCAATTTTTTAGATCTTAAATATCTCGTGGGACTATAGAGTGATAACTACAATGGTAGGCAACTTATCACAGATAACAATAATGTATATTTCTCATTTTATTGTTATTAATGTTTTGAAAGGATTAACTAAACTGGCAAAAGAAAAACGAAAAGCCAGGGCAGTCTCGGAGCGCCTAATCAACACATTGCCTGTATCTCAAAACTGTTCGAAAAGCTAACACTAAAGAGAATTAATTAAGAGAATTAATTTGTTATAAAACTAGATTATCGAACATTAATTTAAATCGAAACTTCATGGAAAGTTATATTGTGCAGCAACATTTCTGGATCTTAGATAAGCTTTCGACCGTGTGTGGCACAATGGGCTGCAGTTTAAAGTAAAACATATCTTTTTACCATTAATATCTTCTTTGAAATTGTATTTGAAAAATTAATACTTTTAAACCAAACGAGTAAATAAACAATGCCGGTGTTCCTCAAGGCAGCTTTCTGGGTTCGGTTCTATATATACTTTTTACTACAAACTTACTCTACTCATTACAATACTTGGAACATTTGCTGACAACACTACCATCTTTGCATGCCAGAAGATACTCAAACTATAACAAACTTCCTGCAAGGAATACTAAATGCAATAGAAGGTGCGAGCCGTGGTGATTTAGTGGATAGATCGCTAGACTACGAAACCAAGAGTTGCGGGTTCGAATCCAGCTCTCGCCAATTCGATCACTGGGCTGCAATAAATGAGTACCTGGAGGTCAAACTCTGGGGTAATAATAGGCGGTCGGTACGTAGCGCTAGCCACGTTACTACCTTTGTGTACCGTAGGCTCTAGATTGTAGCAGATCTATCCTGTTACGACCCCAAAGGGCCTTCAAGGCCTGTTACGGGGAACTATTATTATTAATAATAGAAGGCGCATTGCGGAAATGGAAGATCAAGGTCAATAAAACGAATACAACTCATCTAATATTCATAGTGCCTATTTATAGCGTTAAACAACGTTCCCATATCGCAAGTAGACGAAGCTAAATACTTAAGCCTTCCTATGGACAAAAGGCTTACGTGGAAAATGCATATCTTTAAAAAAAGCGCAAAGGAAATGCACTGGTTTATAAGATGACATTCACAACTATCACTAGAAAACAAAATATTTAATTACAAAACCATCATATGACCTATATGGACCTACGGTTGTGAATTATGGGGTTGCGCAAGCTACTCGAATGTTGACATAATACCTAATATTCCCATAAATACAGTTACAAAGTCAAACCTACCATTACTTTAGACAGCATAGAGATATCCGTAACTTTAACATATGTTTACAATTGTCAAGTCTTAGAATTGTAAGTTGCATTGTGTTTCTTGTTAAGTTCGGTTATTTACCAATGGCAAGTGTGTAACTAAAAAATGTAATCTTTAAGATCCTGAATCCTCTCGACATTAATCGTATGTTTGTGTGTCGGACTATAAAATGGTTTAATGAGGCTAGAGGTATCGAGGATCGTCTAACTTCTAAAAAATTATGTTTAGTTTAAACTGTTCAGGCAGTCAAGCCTGTGAGTGTCCGAATTGAACAAAATCTTTTTCGTAAGTAGACGATTCCAAAACTTTGATGTTTCCTATTATTAAAAAATACCTAGGACTAGCTGCTTACAAAAGGCATACGGGAAAATTGCTGACATATGCTTTAAAGAAAATTGGCGAAAAAGCAAAGAGGTTTTTCACTGAGTACGCGCATGAGAGACACAGAAAATCCATATTTACCTATTAAAAAAAGGTTACAGTGAAGGAATCTTTCAACAAACAAAATTACAGGATATATTCTAAATTGCCCAAAGAAGCAACTTAGCTAGTACCAAGGGTTTAAAGAGACCATCATCCAGCAGCTGTAATGATTCAGTGGCGAGTGTGCATGTTCTTGTACAAAATTCTTCATAAACTTGTTTGAGTGATGCGTAATTCTTAGGATCGAGATAGAACTGATAATGATGGATCATTTGCGATACTTTTCCGTAGAAAGGCAATGTTTTTAGTAGAACTTTCAGTTTTTGGTCTTCCTGGTTTGTCTTGAACAGACCCAGTTTCTTCTAATTTTTTCACTAAATTTCAAATTGCTTGTTCAGAAGGACGATCGAAAGCTCCGAAAAAGTCATTCCCATAATAATACGCTGTTCTTGCGAAAGCAGTGCCGTGGTTAGATTTATATATAACTCACCTTAGTGTATATAAAATTTCACCTGAAACAAAATTCACACTCTATAGTTTTAATCATTTAAAATCTTAAAGTCACTTTTGGAAAACCCTGTTTAAATTCATATAGAATATATAAATATATAAGTTACTCCTTTAGGTTATATCTATTTTCCATATAAGTATAGTTATATTGTATATGATTAACTTGACCCTTTGTATGACATGAAAATGTATATTAACTATCAGAAAATTATTCCAATGGATTTGGGAAATATGGCTTTAACCCTCCGATACGAAATCATTGCCATATTAGATAAAAATGGTTAATGAACACCTTATTAAGTCAGTATGTTCTAATGTTTTGTAAGTTCTTTATATTCATTTGTCAAATAAAAACCTTTTGTGTAAGTTGAGTAACAAAAAACTTCCATTTGCTACACTCCTGTTTCTTCGCAAGTTTAAAATGTAATACCAGTATGCAAGTGCATATTAAATTTAAAGAGTATATCCTTGTTTATTTTATTTGCCGCTAACATAAACAATTTTAGTCCTATCGAACTATTGCAATGTTTAATTCCAGTTTATATTTGATTCGTCCTCATATATAGGCAAAGTCAAAGAAATAGACTGAATCCCAAATCTTTTTTAACAACAAAACTCTTTCAATAAATAAAAAATTTACTTGCTCAAGATTTTGGAATTTTCGATAAATTTATTTAAGGTTTGATTTAAGCCAAACAAGTAATAAGAAGGATACTCAATAGATCATTCCTAAATTCCCTTTTCAAAACCCGTGAAGTGTGGCTCGCTACTTGCAGACACATTTATTGTTGATTGCGTACCCTAAATAACAAGAAAACCTACATAAAACCTTTGGATTTACTAGCTGTGCTTTAGAGTGTATTGAAAAGGAGAAACGAAAGTTAGCACAAACGAATAATTAAAATTTTCTGTTTTAATTACAGGAATGGTAATTTGATGGGAGTAACTCGAAAGTTGAAATTAATGATAACTTAAATTTATAAATGCTTTACTATATAATTCTATCTATTTAAAAAATAATATAAAGAGGCACTAAGACAAAGATATATGTGATACAAATATAAACTGGCTATAATTGGAAGGGAGCTGGAAGTTCCTATCATATTCACTATACCCATTGGAGATAGTAGATCAAGCTCTCGGGTGTGTCGTGTTTTTCTGCCTAGTAGCACTTTCGGTCAAAATTATCATAGAACACCCACTTCTGGACGTCAGCGATTACACACCCCAGACACGCAGCGGTGCGCTGATAAGACGGCAGAAATGTGCAGATGTCTGGCAGCTGATACCGGTCACGCTGCGATAACTCATAAAAGACTCCAAACTTTGTTACCCAACTCGGAGGAGGCAAATGGCGAATAACGTAAACTGGAAAATTGCCTGAACTATCGTTTGGAAATAACTATCAGACGTAATTTAAAAATATTTATCGAGAAAGTATTTTCAGCGTCACGTTCTACCTCTCATTCCTCCTTGACAAATATAATTGGAATTGCAGAGGAAATGTAATTTCAATGGTGGATATCGGCGTCGCAAATTTTACTAGTAATCAAATTCTAATCTTCGCTGAAATCCGTATTTTCGACTGCCAGTGTAGAGAAATGGAAAACTACCCGAAAGTTCCAGCGAACGATTATACCCAAAAAATTCGAAGCACAGCCTTGTTCTATTTATCACCCTACGTCATTCTGTTCCTTTAAAAAAGTGAGTGTCGCTACGCAAATTCACATATTGATATACCACTATATTTTAAAGTGAATATTATACAAGAATCTTTCAAATATAAATTGAAATTTAACAAAATGATATACGAGCGGTTATCCAAATATTTTTAAGGCTCATTTATAAATAATAAGTTGATTTTATTTTTTAAATAATTTTTTGCTGCATTAGTATACTTGTCTTTGTGCAACTGCAATGTTTAAGAATACTTTTCTCTTTTTTCTAGAACAATTTTCATCAGTCACCGTATCTAAGAATAGACCCCATTAACGTATCTTTGCTTTTTTTGTATTGGCTTCATTAACGTTCTTCTGTCTTGAATTATTTCTAGAACCTTGTGTTTGTAACTCTGTCTACCCATCTTAGCTTCAGCATTTGTCTGCACCACATTTCAAAAGCCTCTAGTCTACTCTATTCGTTAGCAGCTATCGTCTAAGATTCATATCTCTAGACAAATTTTGCTTGCTGAATATGGCTTCTTATTTATTTATTACTTTTACCATCTCTGGTAATTTTACATCTTAGGTAACAGAATTCTTTGCCATCGTTAATGATTTAGGTGTTAATTATTCTATATGTTCTAGGCATTGATGTTTTACTACATACTAATATTTTTGTTTTCTTTATGTTTACTTTCAAAATTGCTTTTCTTTTAATATCATATCTATCCCATCTAGTATTTTTTTAGGCCTTGTTCTGTTGTTGCTACTACTGCTATGTCATCGGCATACCTGTTTATTTTCGCTCTGATTTTTAATTTATCATATAATAAAACATTAAATAAAGACGGTGAAAACGGGTATCCTTATTTAAGTCTTTTGTTAATTTATATGCATATAACTATGGCTTGCTTCTCATATAATGTCTGGATAATTTTTATATCTGTACTTGACTTCGATATTCTTTAATAGTTCAAATAGGTCTGATCATTTAAGGCTTTTCTTATGTCAACATATGTTTAGGCCACCCTGGCAATTTTTGCATCTACTTGAGTTATTTTTCTTTGTTATGGAAATTATCATATATTTGGGATACAAGTTGGCATGGCTTTTATAATTTTATATGATATTTTATCTATACTTTTAAATAACTTTATCATAGCTCAGCAATTTTATTTGGTTCTAATTGGGTGCTTTATTTTCGTCTTTAATACCTGGTAATTTTTTTTGCTTCCCAAAAATGTATTTGATTGTATGCCTGATCACTTTTTCCTTCTTTTAGAAGATTATCTACTTCTTCGCATTTTTTATTCATATCTTTACTTTTTGCTATTGTACACTCTATCGATTTTTATATTTTTTCTTTCTTAGACCATATTTATGATGTCATCCGTAATCCAGAGCTTCCTTATTTTATCGATGAGTGTTTGTAATACCTCATCTGTTGCAATAATTGTCATGTTTACATAGAACTTTATCATAAAATTAATTGTTAAACTATTTTCTTCTTTCAATTTACCTACTTACTATTCGTTTTTTCTTTTTCTGTTTTCTTAAATTTTAAATTACACGACATCATTACCAATTTACAATCTATATCCGCGTCAGCTCCTAAAAATTTTTTTACTGATTTTGACAACCTCTAAATCTCTGCTTTATTATTATATAGTCAATTTTCTATCTGTTGATGTCACCTGACATTTTCCACATATATCTTATATAAAGATGATGTTTGAAAATTATGTTTGATATCACTAAAATATAATTAGCACAAAACGGAACAAAACGGGTTTCCTTTTCGTTCTTTTGTCATAACCATATTTCACAATACTTTATTTTTCAGAACCTTCTTTTACAATAACGTTCCGATCTCCGATTATAATCAAAATCTACTACGTTTCACATATCTCATCATCTCCTTTATTTGGTCGTAGATATATTTGTCATCGCAGTCTGTTATTAATAATATAGACTTGTATCACGGTCGTATCGGTAGGTGTGTCTGCCAGTTTTATCATAACTACTCGTTCACTTCTAAGAATATATTCCTTTACTTTTTGTCCCATCTCTTTTGTTATAATAACTTCAACACCATTTTGACTATTTCGTGCAGCCGTATTAATTATTTGATAAATATCGAACAATATATCTCATTTATTTGGCCATTTTAGTTCGCTCATTCATAGTATATCTAATTGGTTTTGTTTTATTTCTTGTTTAACATTTTCAAGTTGACCACATTTCTGTAATTCGAATGTTATATGTACCAATTCTTTTGATTCTAGATTTGTAATCATCTTCTCTATTTGGACTTTTTTACCTCGAGAATTAATTATTAAGGAAACTATCATACAATTTTGCGTTGTATTGTATTATCTTCAGCAAGATATTAATTTTGTTTTTATAGCCGAAGACTAGTTTGCAATTGTCATAATTATATGGCTTTTTCAAGTCATCATATCTCTAAATTAAGTTATGTAATCTTATACTCTACAGTTTCATTGAAATTGCTGTACTATTAAGAAAATTATGATACACTGAAAGTTTTATATTAAATGAAACACGCTATAACGGAAAAACGATTAAAGTTTAAGAAACACATGTTTACGTTTTTATATTTAGTTATAACGTTTCTTAGATTTGGGGTGTGGGGGAAGTAGTGGGTCTAAGAACATACTCGCGAAGACCAAGGTCTGGAGCAGTATGCAGAACAACCAACCGAAAGGATTTTTATCTTCAGAGGTTTGTGATTACAAATGTAATACCCTAGTTTAACAATGGTAGCTTACTCGCAATGGGATTAACGATACACGTCATTTCTTGCAACTACCACTGACTTTCCTATACCGGCCACGAATGTTACAATAGACAACAAGAAAGGGCCGTAGACCTACGAATCTCGATCTAGTTTAAAATAAAACGATAGATATTAAACATTGTAGACGCAGAGAAAAGGAGCAGAAGAAGATATATTTGTACAAGGCATACAAAACCAATTATGATTATTATAGTATAGCAAACTGCCAGTTATGATTGCAGGTAACTTCTCATCAGAGTTGGAGGCAAGATAACACTCGACCACGTGCCACACGTATCACATTAAACTTCCTCCAACAAAATAGAATGAAAACTTCCCTATGGTAGGCCTAATCACCTAATCTTCTAGGAACATGGCTAAATTATGTAAGCGCCTCAATAATAAAAACACGATTTATTACAAACCTCGATGTGAGGTTATACATTATTAAATAAATGTAAATGTTAATGATTTTTTTTATTATACTATTAAATAAATCTACAATGTTGTAGTAAATAAGTTGTATTTTTCTTTGTGTTGCAATTTTAATAAACAGTTTGTAATACTTAGTGTACACAAGTATTTACTTATGCACTCTAATTGAGAATACTATAATAAATTAAGATTTTTATACAACTATAAATAATTGTTGCAGTTAAAAGCAAAATATAATTCAGTTTAGTTTTTTACAACACGAAAACGCTTGACCACATAATCTACTAAAAAAACACCTAATTATAAATTTTTTAAATAAATAAAATTTCTAATTGAAGTAAATGTAGATAATGCACTACTACATGTATTAAAGTCAAACATCCCTAGTATATTGACAGTGTATTTCAATTATTATAATTATGAAACAAGAATAGAACCTCGGCAACAGAAAATCGCGTTGTTCAAAAGTACGTTTGCGGAATATTAATTTGTTTAGCGTTTAATCTGCCGATGGTGCAGTACAAAAAGAGCTGGAGTAAATTTGAAGTTATATTTGAAACAATGGCAGCTTTCTGGTGTTTAATCACCGCTCCATCGCTTTAATGTACATGTCGTTAAAGAACATCTGTGTACTTCGTTTCGCAGACGCAAACTCCAGCAAACATCTGTAATTTGGACCGAAACATCCCCGATTGAATGTAAAGTGGTCGAGACTGGCGGTCTGCTTTTACGGGCGATATATAATTTATCTTATTTTTATATCGACGGCAGTTTTAAGTGTCCTGGTAGTTTTTATTGCGTGACTGTCTGTGAGCATATGAAACTGAAAACAAAGAAAAGACAGTTTCCAATTAATTTTATTTTAAAGTAATTTTTGCGTGAAATATTTACACCTCATCTTTCTCCCGAAATTTAATATCTTGTCAAGGCTATGGTCTAGTAGATTCTAGCTTTATTAAAGACAGTTTTTGATATATTTTTTAAATCATTATCATTACTGAACTGGCTAAAATATGATGGCACAAGGCAAAAATAGTGGATGACGTATAATTTTTCATCAAACACCCATTATTTTATAAAAACTTGTTTTTACTACATAAGCCAAAGCATTGTCCTGTACATTTTTAATATATATCATCTATCGACGTTATAGTCCGATTTCCAGATCATTTCTTCATCTTGTTTGCTCTTCTTGTAGATTTCTAACGCTCGTCTTCTTGATCTTGGTTTCTTAAGACATTTATAATCTTCTGCTCTCCATTTCTATATTGCCTTTGATAACCACTTTTTTTTTAATTTTTATAAAGTGTCCATGTCAGATAAATTGTCATTTTCCTACATCTTCCACGCTTGTGTGTTTTAGACTTATAGGTTGTTTTGTTTCTTACTCTTTTTAGTCTTCATGTTCTACAAGATAGTCGTGGTGCATCTATTTCTATCGCTGTTAATTATTGTTTTTCCGCTTGAGTCTGATGTTATAGTTTTCATTATTATGTTGTACATGTTATATTTTTTTCTAAACTTTATGCTATCATATTTCGTTCAGCATTTTTATTGTTTTGTTTCATTGCACTATTCTATCTGTAATCTTTTGTCTCGCTTGCCTTGTTATAATTTTCTAATTCAAGGCTGGTTGATGTTTCTATTATATAATAGAATATTGTATATACAAATACTTGGTTTTACTTAAGTTTGTAATTAAACCTGCTTTCTTAAACCTTTCTGTTATTTTACGAGTTAAATTTTAAATATTATTTATTTTGTACTAACAAAATCTGGTCGTTGGTGAATTGAAGGGTGTATAGAGTTTATTATTTAATGGTATATCTATGTCGCACATTTCCTTTTCTAATTTCTTAAGGCATATTCGACGTTTGTTTTAAATAAAGTAAGAAAGACTTTTATTTATAAACTTTAGTGACTTCATTACTTATTTTAATTTTAATTGTAATGTTCCTATATAGTTCTTGGGTATCTTTTTGTAGCTTTCCCTCTTGGATCTTGTCGTACGTTTTAATTAAGTTAATGAATAGTAAATAAAGCTTTCTTTTAGTATTGATTTTCTTTACTAATGTTTTTTTCAAACAAAATAAATTATTCTTATTTATGTCACTATCATTCTACCATATAAACGACTATACTATGGTTATGTATAAAATAAAACCAATGGACTAAACGTAGCTGTCGGTGTGTAGCTTTCCAGAAAAAGTGCTTTGAAGATAAGCGTAGCAATATTTTAAAAAAATTATAATTTTATAATTATAAAATTAATATTTTATAAGTTTTTGTTTTTATTATAATCAGAATTTTCGAGCAATTCTCCAATATATTCGAAAAACAAATAGCATTATTTTTCTTAAACACGTGCACTAAGATTAATGTCTTTTAAGGTTAACTAGTTAAACGCTCCAAGTATTACGCCAGAAAACTTTTGATAACAATCCTTATAATCTGGTTGTTAATTCCGTCTAGTTTGAGGATAATAGCAGAAGTTAGCTGAACTGCGATGCAATAAAGGGCTTTATCCCACAGTAACCGCCTTTGTGATCACGGTAACCTCTACATCAGTAAATACAGCTATATACCTGCTTTTACTGTTATTTTGACTTAGCTGTCTCATGGTAATAATAAACAACCATCTGGCGAGAAGAAAGAAACGACGCTTTGATAGTTCGTTTATGAAAAGAGGACTTCTAAACTTCGTTATTTAGAAGGGGTATAAATAAAATAGTAGAAACATCGTTAAAAGATCTTATGACATCAATAGAATAGGTATAGTGCCATCGTCTAAAAATTAGTTTAAATAAATAAATGATTGCTTAATATTTATACTATAAAGAAATCAATAAAAAGGCCTGTATAATACTAATATACAAACTCTTAATTATTTAATGAATGAATGAGCTAAATTTTGTACGTCAACAAATGCCTTATACTTTCTTCAATATCAGTTGCATCTAATTACATTGTCAATTAAAATCTAATTATTAACCACGTGGGCAATATTTTTGCCTTAAAAATTCCTAATGATATTTTCTGTCCTGTAGAAAGTGGGAATGAAAAACTGGTCTTATATGAGTTTACACTATATAGTATGTCCATGAATACTATTTAACACTAATTAGAATGACATATTAAAACGATTAACTGTTTTTGCATAATATTTTCAGAATTTATTTAATGGTTATCGATAAGTATAATTACAAGGGATTTATTTAATGTAACCACTTTTAGCCTCTACACAAGCTTTAATACGTTAGTGCAACTAGTCTATGGCAACATGCACCACATCTATTGGTAAAATATTGACTGCAGCCGTCAGGACTCGCTTCAAAGAATGAACACTAGACTGTTTTTTAACAAACTGTGCCGTTTAAAACTGTCCATAATTTGTAATCTAATGGATTTAAATCTGGGCCTCTACTGTTAAAAAAAGACACAATATTACTCAGCCAAGGTTGAATTGACTGAACTTGTGGGCGGGTGCGGAGTCTTGCTGAAAAATCCAAGACTTACATTGAAAAAGTGTGTGATTTAGAGGTTTCATTACACCTTCCGAAACATTTTATTGATACAAAGTGGTCGAAGTTTTGTCTCCCTCTTTGCGAAAATGATGTCGATTACTCCATCATAACACACACCCCATCAAACCATTGCAGCTCTGAACCTTTAAGATTGACTGAAGTGTTTATTTTGACGACTCTTTGGACGTATAGCCTGTCATTTGGTTTTTTAAAAGATTCCCCTTCCGCAAATTTCTTCCATCATTAAGCCGTACAACAAATACATGAGAGATGTTGATAAACGCCATCAGTTCCTATTCAAAAATATATTTACAAGCTACAATTCTAATGTATAAGTTTGAGAGAAGGAAATGTCACTTTTGAAAACAGTTGTGCGATTAGCTAAATTTCTAATTGCACTTACCAAATAAATGCCAAGAAAAGAACAAAATTGTATGGTCAACTTTCAAAAAAGTTAATACTATATTGTTGTAGGTGATCACTTACCAATTCAAAAATTTTAGAAAAAAAGATGTATTGTCAAAAATAAAGCAACCAGAATTTATACAATTTGTTACATGTGCCAGGTATTTCTATACAAAAATTATTTTATGTAATTTCTCACATAAATCGTCTATTGTTTAATTTATTGTATTTAAAGTTTTTAATGTAGTAAATATTATTCAATATGTATACAGTATCGCAGTACTATAATATCTATTTTGTTTTCCTTATAGTATAATCTTTTTCTTTTAGGTTACATCTATTTGCCTTCGGAAGGACCACAACCTTGAAAGCTTATTGTGTTTGTCCAGATAATTACTTGCATACAATCTATAATCTTTGTTTACTATGCTAAAAGATACAGGTATCTCACTAGATGTAAAACAAAGCCCTTCGGTTCAATAAGTGAATCACATTGCACGTCTACATTTTAGATCATTATTATATTTTTAATTTTTTATAAGCGTTCTTTAGCGGTCATATGTCCTGTTAGGAGACCTATGACAGCTTTAACATACTTCCCACGAAAGGACAGTAGTTCTACTGTTTCTTTCTTGTTGGGCCTGTTCATAAACGTCTTGCTGTAGTTACGACCTGGTTTATTGACCAAGTGAACTTTATACTGAGCATAATGTGTTGACCCGAAAGCTAGCTTTGGTCCATAATAATTGTTCTTCTTCTTTCCCTTTTCCTTGATCATTCGATGTAAATTTTAACTGTTTCGCATATCAACAGTTATACCTTCAGTCTTTCAATACTCCTTCTTCTGAGCCTTGGAGAGTTGTTTGGGTTGCAGCTCCATCTTAGAACTGATTGGCTTTTTAGTTCCTGCTTTTAATTTTAAAGTTTTTGGTCTGGCACACGAACTTGTTCTCTGACACTATACGACCTCTATAAGAACAACGATGTCTATCTGGTTTCTCAAGGTTATCTGTTATTATACGATTTTTTTTTGTCGTTACATTTTATAGTCGCACCTTGGTAAATGGGAGATACTTAAGCCCAAACCCTCATACCCCTGCTGATATTACGCCAATTCAATCAAGTTTAACGTGGTAAGTGAGGAAACGTTTACCATTTAGGATATTCAATTTTAAATATTTGCTTATTACTGTAGCTAATTAGCACTTTTCTTGATTTTCCAGAATGTTTCTGGTCATTTCTTTATGCGTCGCCTTACGCACATGTCTGGTAGTGAATTCAACTCCAGGACTTTATAACCTTACTAGAACTTATACTCCCAGGCATTCTTTAGAAAAGTAGGTAGTATAAGAAATCTACCAAGATTTATGGAGATATATAAATATGTGATAGTAATGTTACTATATTGGCAAGTAATAACATGAAAATATCAAAAAGATGATAAAATAATGTCAAGATTTATTTATGTTTATTTACAGAAGATCATCATAAAAATAAGAAGATAAACATAAATAGTGTTTGATGTATACACTTCCATTATTTGATTGTCCATGTTAAGTTTAAAAATTATTCATCTTTATAGATTAATTTTATTTTATTGCGGTAATCTAAAAACATGATGCAATGCAAAACGATAATGTAATCAATTTTATATAAGGTGCAGTCGTCTGGTAGTATACATAAATTGAATTTTAAAACATAATGGTAGGTAGAAATACTTAAGGCACCCCCACTCCCACCTCCCGTAGGGTACCTTGCGTTACCGCTTCATTAGTCTTATTAACAAGTTTCCCATGACAAAGGGCAAGAAGCCGTCTCAAATTTTGAAAAATCTTAAAGTTCAGTTCGAGAAAAACTTCTTTAAGAAGAATCAAGTGTAAGGGCGGCATAAGCAATTTTTGAAAGAATTAGAAACATCCAGCATTCCTGAAAAGAATATTTGCGTTGTTCACTGCTTTCTCAAGGATAACTACCGACTAACGGTTGCTAAAATTATTTCTGTGATCTGAATAAGTTGTTGTAGTACTCAGGGAACTCGAGACGGACTATAATAAAATTCCCTTTATACAGTTACAACTTATCAACCTCCCATTATCATTTATTTAAACAAGTTCATAAAACTACATATTCGTTGGAAGAACATGTACTTCTAAGTCAGACAACTATGTAGAAAAATAATTTTATATTTTTCAATAAAAAAAAGTATCAATTTATATTTGGTATATTCACGTAGGATAAATTACTACGTTATATATTTTTTAATCTTATTGCAATAGTTTTTTAGTCTGTAACTTTTTGATCATCTGCTATATATAATAGCGTGGTCTATTACGTAGAGAAAATAAATTTCGCGGTTTATATAGTGGACCAGCACAAGTCATGCTAAGGTTAGAATTCGTGCCGGTAAAATACGATTAAAAATGGTACCAAGGCAAATGATCATTATTATTATTAATAAACCGTAATAAAGCAATAGATTACACGACTGAAATGAATGTCCTAAGCCTGAAAAATTACGCAACTTTTCCACAACCCTGAATAATGAGTGCGAATGTTTACGTTACGTGCAATTGCTCATTTATTTGTATTTATGCGAACTTCTCCACAATGGGACAAAAAACAATGAATGCTTTTACAATTCCACGTTTCTCGCGCCTTTGAATTTATTAATAGAATTTTTATCTCGGGCAAGAAATATTGTAACTCCCCAACAAAATTGCTTTAGCCCCAGGCTATAAATACATTTTGCGTATTTCGTTTTAAAGCGGAACAAGTGCTAACTCCGGCAAAACAGTTGCAAAAAACGTTTTAAAGGCATTAGAACTGTTTTATGAATGTTTTTAACGTTTTTAAGCTCGACGCCTACTTTCACCTGTTAAAGCCGCACGGTGGGCACCTCAACCCGAAATTGAAATTAAAGTAAGAACAAATTATGTTAAGGTATAACGCAAAGTCCTCTTATTAAAAATCAGTCTTACGACAGAGCTTAGTTAAATAGGTAATCATAAAACGTTTATTGGAAAATAAACTTTCTGTGCTTAAATGAGTCTATTACTAATTTTACACCCACTTCATAAACTTGAAAATCAATCAATTATTAAATGTTCCAACAGTGGCAATACATTGCTATATTTAATTTATTTATTTATAAAATTTAATATTATAATATTATTCATAAAATTTAAAAAGTTAATTAATGAAGTGTGCTTGGAAGATGGTATACTATCGTTGCGTACATTAATGCCGATAATAAAAAAGCATAGAAAAATAGAAGTATAAAGGTAAATCATGCAATTTATTAACTACTGCCAAACAATAAAGCTGAAAAAGCAGAAAATTTGTTTAAAACGTATGCCATCTGAAACATACAAGGTATATCCACAAAATAAATTTCGGTTGCAACACTGTAGTTAGTCTAGCCATAAATGTGGTTACACCATTTAAGTCTTTTTAAATTGAAACTAAAAAGCATCATTTTGTTATTTTAATTTTTTGTAATGTACTAGAATTACCAAATAAAATTCATAGGTTTACATAAAACTCACAAAGCATAAATAAATCCATCGATTGCTAATACGTCAAAATAAACAAAATTGAAAACAAATTATAAAAATAAAAATAGAAAAGCTATAGATTCAGCTTCAAAAATAAGAACAAACTAAAATTTCAGTAATAGAGTAGTATGACTTTTGACTCCTTCATGCGTTAGGAAACTTGATGACAGTAATTTTGTTTAACATGCAAGAATTACGTTTATCTAACCCATGTTGTTATTAAAGGATAAAAAATGCTACTGACAATACTAACAACCAGCTCCAGTTATATCTAATTAAGTATTTGTATATCATGTAAATTAGACCAATATATATTTAGTATAATTCAATTATATAATAACACTGTTGAACAAATGCTTATAGTTTATATTTTGTTACAAAGGAAAACACTTGTCTAATTTAAAATTCATTGGTTTTTGCACGTAAAAAAGATTAGATATATATTTAATTAGTAAGAATCGTATCTTTCACACAGGAAAGCACTCTACAAACATATCAAAATTTAAAAATAAACTTTAGAGTTTCTATTTGTGGTATCCAAACTGGTTTTATCAATTTGAAAAAAATTACACCAGAAGCTCCATATTGGCTGTCTTTACATATGGACAAGCTTAGACTATTTAAATCGTTTAAGAGATTACTTCTACAACTACTAATAATCAATGATATAGTTTATAAGAAAAGAACCCCTTTCTATTATATATGCATGTGAAAATTAGATATTGGCAAATTTAAATATGTCTACAACAATTTTTTTAACACCATACATGAGTTTAGTTATGCAAAGCTCAATCATTAATACTTTTAATGCAGACACATATTCTTAGACAAGCCGTAACCATTATCCTATGTACAAACAAAAAAACGTGCTTGATTGCATTTCATCCTATATGATGCTTACGTAATATGCCAAAAATGTGCAAAATTCACTTTTCTCATGCTTGAGAGGAATAGATGTGAGGTTCACATTCAATAAGGCCATTTGAAACATAGAAATGTTTTGTAAGTGGTCGAAAATAAGGAAAATTGATTAAGCAATAAAAATAACAAATACCGCTTTGTTTTACTCTATACAATGCTACAGTACAATATAATATTTAAGACTTTGTAGAAAGTGTAGAATGAATCAATCGCCAGTCTGCTTAAAATAAATTTAGAATTTAAGATGATCAATTCTAATTAATTAAATGATGAACATCGAGACGACCTCCTTAAAAATAAATATTTTGATAGCTGAGGAGGTTTCTAAGCTGCAAGCTTAAAAGCATCAGTGTAAACTTTAATTCTCGATAACAGATACAAAATCGGTTAGAAGTATTTGAAGATCTTATCGAAAAAATATTTTGATTTGGTTTTTTTAGACTTTTAGATGTGGCATATTCTTGTTTTTAGTAAACTGTTACAAAATGCGTATAGTAAGAAAGGTACCAAGTTATGCTTAATAAATCTGTGGATTTTAAAAGGAAATGCCACACACTACATTTACAGTTTCGATGCAAAGAACATTCGAAGATTTAACGCTATTTTTGCGAAATATAAATAATAAAAACAAGGCAGGTAATAGGTGGCGATGTTAATTTGGAATTTTGTAGAATAGATAGTATGCGATATGGCAAAGCTCATAAAAGCATGTAGATAAAATTTGCTTCTCTCGTACATGACGTACATAACAAAATTACTTTACACCAAGACAGTGCTAAGCGTACACAAACTTTACATTATGCATGAAATAAGTGGGATTCCTTGACATTTCTCTCAAAAGATTACAAAAATATTAGATTTCATGTTTTAAAACTTGAGCTTTTTAAATGTACATAACCGATTACATAATTATAAAAATTGCAAAAATGTAACAAAATAATGGGCACGTATTAAATGAATCTAGCAAGCAGAGGTGGCACTTAAACGACACCCTTTATCGTAAATTTTTGCTGAGAGTTTCCTGGGAGACAACGCTGTTTACTTTTAGAAGACGGGTGTGCGTGTGCATTTAAATATCTTTGATCGATATAAGTATCGTGACATATCCACGACAACAGACGGAATACATCAATGCAAATTACATTCAATTAGTTACCAAGCAATGTGCTTAGCGCGAAGGCAAACATTAAGTTAAGCACTAGAGATTGTTTTCTAAACCTACGGACAACGTTTTAGATGCAACAGATAAACTGGCATTTAGCAGTTAAGGCATTAATATACAAAGTATTCGCAATAGAATCACAAGGTATCAAAATGGCATTTTGATTATTGAAAGTTTAGAATCGTCCGTATCTTGATAATGCCATAGCAGAAGATGCAATTTCTAATGTCGTGTGTATTAAAACTAAATTATTTATTAAATAAAAATAACTTTCTGATGTAAATAATAAATGTGGCATAAATTATTTAAAAGTTTGCCTTTTAACTTCAACTGTAGTGAGGCATAACTAAATAATAAATACACAACATTAGCACATGAGAGAAACTTTTCCAATGTACTTACAATCATATAAGTATCGACCCGTTAGGTCTAGATAGTTGTGCCTTTTCAGCCTGTGGGTTGTGTTTCTGTTGCCTAGTAGATTCACGGCAATAGTATTTGTTTGGCTTCTAAGACTAATAAAATACCTTGCACTTAAACATTTCACTTTTTTCACTAGTTTAACACGAAAGAGGCGACGGATAGTTTTGTCTTTAACGTAACGCGAACTTCCGAGTTTTAGACTAAAACTTTTATAAGATCTCCAGATAACAGTTACTTTTCATTGTCTCTAGTTACAATCTATATCTCCAAGTGGGCTTCATTACAGTGTTGTATAGTAATACTTCTGTAAAAAGCTTAGATTTGCGTCCTAACAGCCAGTTTAATTTGGTGAACTTCAAGCCCAGTTGTTTTCTTTTATATATACATTTTTCTACGTTAGTCTGTGATCAAGGTGCATGTCAAGGTATTTGACGTTCTTATGGTGTATTGTTAAGGGTTACTGACAGACACGTTTTCCTTCTAAGTGTGAAGGTCACTTACGTAAACTTGGTTATGATAATATGGTCGTTGGTAGGTATATCTACTTTATACAGTAAGTAGATAACGAATCCTACGCGCTTCTCTGCGGTACATCGGAATTTATAGAGTGTAAATTTGTGACTTCGTCTTGGAAATTTACCTAAAATGTATGTTTATTAAGTAGAATTTTATCGGTTTCTAATGGGCATGTGAAAGTCTATTCTTAATCTTGAACAATAGTCTGGCGTGCCAGATCTTACCGAAGACCTGAGTTATGTCTAAGAACGCAATAGGGCGGAAGCTCTTAATAGACCTAATTGATTTCACTATTTATATGTTTTGGTAAATACAACAAGGGTTTCAAATTTCGTGAATTGTCTTCATCTAAAAATAAATATTCCATTTTCCGAAAGGATACAATAAATGAATGTTGGTACGAATGTGGCAAAAACGCCACTAAAACCATCAAATTGTGCAAGAGAAATATTGATCACAAGTCTTCTTTGCATCGGTAAGCCTTAATGTTTTTTACTCTTTTAAAAATCTTTTATAATTTTATAATTTAAATTGTCATTAAAAATATATTCGAAATTTTCTAGTTTGACTGAGAAATGATTGAGTACTGGAAGTTTCCAGTAGACCACGAACAGTGACGACTAACAAGAACAGAAATTTTAAAAATATCAATAAAAATGCATAAAAAAAATTTGTAGTCAAAGAAATATATCTTCGCAGGATCGTCAGATAATAATTAGAACTTTTCGCTTAGAAAATTCAAATTTATCAACCCTTAAACGACAGAACAATTAAAAATCTATATAAATATGACATTACTTTCACACATATGATTAGATAAAAGTAAATTGATTATAAAAGATTATTAGATGAGTCTCACTGTGAATTGGAAACATGTGTGAACACTTACAATTGCCACATATGGGGATCGCAAAAACCAAAAGTCGTAGCAGCCCGTCCTCTACATTCGAAGCGGATTGCAGTTTAGTGTCATCAGTTAATTTGCTATTGCTGGGACATATTCTCTGATTAACACCATCAATGGTCAGATATATAAAAAAATAAATTAGTTCCTCGGCTATATAAGTCGAATTCTAGTTTATGTAAGATAGAGCCAGAATCCTTTGAACTCAAGAAAATATGGACGCCATCTCAAAAAGTCTTTGGGCCAAATATCATAGCTCATAGATTTTTGCTGTAATAGCATAGGGATTATACCTTAGAGCCAGCTTTTTTACGGTTTAAAGAAGTCAAGATGTCACTCGACACTATTGTTAATTCCCTTATTCGAAATTTGTCAATTTCTTTTAGATGATTTAATAATAATTTATATGAGATTATGCTAATATTTATGTGCGGAAAATGTTTCTTTGCTCGCCTTAATGTATTTTTCATTTGGTTATCTTATCATTCTAACAGATTCTATAAGGTCCGTGCCGTGGATTTATTGTAGTCTTGTTAATTTAAAAGTATTTCTAACTTCCTTGCAAAGTAAAGCGACTATTTTTATTACTCTCGGTTTGAATATTTCAAATATGTTTAGATAATTATGACAAAACGATTAAAGTTAACTTTACATATAGAGTTTTCAAAAAAAAATAATACAATTCGGCAAAGTTATTTTAAGCGATATGTTACGCAATATGTAGTAAAATAAACTTTATTACATATAGCATTTGAAATCTTTTTATACCAAGCAGATGTAACTTAGTGAAAGTAATAGATAAATAAGAAAAAAGCGACAAAATGGTAGTACACGATCACCTTTAGTGCTCCAACGTTTGTGGGATGTGGTTGCATATTTACAATACAAACGAAAGGTAGTCTTCTGACTGGAAAAACACAAAACCATTATTTAACTGCAATTTAACACGAGTATTGCAAGGATCCCTCATATGAGATTGAAGACACAGGAGACTGGTATAGTGGAAAAAATAACGCTATTTGAAAAACATCAGTTAAAAACTTGTAATTCGGTTCTCTATACAAAATGTAAAGAAATTTCTATGCAGCGTTGTCGATAATTACATCTTTATAAGCCAAACTAAAAATTTTGACAAATAGAATTTGATGTAAACATGATATAGTGACTGAAATAAAAGGCAAAATTTTTCACCTTATCTTTTTCTCTAATGCGGAAACATTCTATATAATCAATTGGGTCAATTGTCGCGAAGGCCAAAATTTGTGGTTCTGAGCTATCATACCTGGTAACAAAACACATTTTTAATTTTACAAAAATAAATGTGTGCTGTAGATTGATAAAAACAAAATTTTTGAACTCTATCAATAGCGGGGTATACATAGACGTGTCAGAACAGTAGTTTCTGTTTCCTATGGTCTACAATCTGGAAGTTAACATATTCAAAATGCGGCACAATCGTGATATGTGGCTCATATATTAAGCGAATTAGATGTTTATTTTTTAAGCGATGGATTGTAAGACAAGAACTCATCTTGTAGCCTCAATAAAATCCAAAATGTACGCTATTAGACTTGCTCTTTTGGGATAATGTCAAGAACATTGTTTACATAGCAAAAATTAGCATTGCCCAACCAATTGTATGCCATTATGTAGATATTTTCGTTAAATTTTATTGCTAAATTATCTGTTTTATCATAGTAAAAATTGTGTGAGTTGCTATACATAGTACAGTTCAATGCACTGCACACCATGTAAACTAAGTCTAACACAAAGGACCTGTGTTTTTATTTAAGGTCTCCGGAGCTCTCTGACGCCTGGCGGGTGGCCTCCTCAGTCACTAAAAATAATTGATTACCTGCGTTCAGTTCAAACAAGTGGTAATAATGGCGGTCTTCTAAAGCGCGGTGCTTATCACATCGCCCCGCATCAGAGATGGTGCGCGACGACCAGGCAGTCGAGTATGATAGCCTTAACCTCTCAGTTTACAGGTCGTGCTCCCACGTGGGGCGTTAGACCCTTACCATTAATATCATTAAATTATTTTATTGAGTGTAGAATCTAATCGGTTTGAATGTTGTTTGGGTTTAATTATTTTAAGTTTTTAGTAAAAGTATAAGAGAAATAATAGATCTCACTTTTCATGTTTAACTATGTTAAGTTTCAATTAAAATTATTTTAATTTAATATTTATTTTAAAAATTTGTCATAATATGCTTTCAACATAAAAAGCATCTCATTAGCACTTATCGATATGCTAATTTTAGGTTTTGATATTGACCATATGAATCCAAGTTTAATTAAATTAGGAACATTTTAACTGAAGGAAGTATATTTCAACCCGCGTTATTGATGCTTTAATGCATTAATGTTTCTTAAACAAAATTGGAAACGTGTACAAAGCGATGGTGGCACGTAGGGTATAATTCGTCAATATCGACCAGATTATGAATGATGTTGGCAGCTGTTGAAAACGTGCTTGTATAAGAGATTGCCTGCAATATCCATATTGTTAAGAATGTTGGCACCCATAATGATCTTGTTAGTCTTGATATACAGCGTAATATATTTGACATTTTATGAACTTGGCGTTTTCTTATTTGAGCTTTCTCGTTTTAATATATTAAAACATCTATTTTAAAATCTGTCATGCGAGGAAAACATTAAAGCTATTTGTGTAAGCTATTACTGTAGCGATTATTTTAAGGCCTATTTATTATTTTAAATAGTCAAAAAGGCTACTAGGCAGAAGTTTCGAAATTGTATGCTCATTGTTTGAATTACATGTGCGTGTTGTATATCTTATATGATTTCTAGAGTACTGATTTTCGTTAATAATACCATGTACGTTTCATTTAGCTGAAAACCCGATCTTGGACTATATTGATCTTAAATAAACACAACTTATATAGGAAAAATATAAACTATTTTACATATATTTGTATTACTAATAATTTATATAACATAAAACGCACTTATGTTAAAATAATCTACAATTCTTTTTGCAAATATTGAAGAAAGAATAAAACATTTTCTTTCAATTCTTCTCTAAACTTTTTTACATCTGAGTCTGTCCCGCTCGGCAACTCGTAGATACTTTCTTATAAAATCTAATTCTACTAATTTAATTTATTATGCTCTTTGTAAAAAATCGCAGCTCCCTTCCATGCAAGACTATATTTTCCACCACGCTATGGAATATTCTCTTTTTGATATATTGACCGATATTCTTATTCAATATGCCTTTGTGGAATGCTTTTGTTGTTTTGTTTTCTACGATAATTATTTATTAGATGTCGCTCTTGTAGGTACTTGCTGAAATGTTGAACAGGTTTTGATCTCTTTATCCTCTATTCTGATATACCGTGCTTCTCTGACTACACATATATGTTATATGTTGTGTTTTTTTGTTAATCACGCCACTTTCTAAATTATTTATTTATTTTTTAGCATATATTCCTCATTTTGCGCAAACATGATCTGATTATCCACGAATATTAGAAAGTTGAGTTATCTAATTTAATTAACTTTTTTGAGAATTTCTTGTATAATAAACCAAATACTTATTTAACATGTATAATAAACAGTAATAATGATAGACAACACACCTGTCTGAAATCACTTGTTATCCTTATAATCGGAGTTATATTATTGTCTATTTTAATTCGTACTCCTTCTTTTTTCCGGAATTATCTTTCTAAAACTTTCTATAAATTTAACTTCTTTAGTTTTAATACCAAGAGGCTTACTTGTTGTGTTAAACAATGTTTTATTGAAATTTTCGTACATTTCTTCTGGTGACACATCTTTATCTATCTCTAATTTATTTATAGAGAGTTTCTTGTTACTGCAGGAAATAAAGTTCTGATTACTGGTAACTGAAATTCGAAGCACACCAAATAAGGCTTCGGATTATTTATTGGACTAGCGATATAACAAAACTGCTTGATATTCTAGACTTTGGTTGACTTATGAATTACCAGACGCCTACAAAATAAAATCCGATCTAGATATATCATTTGATCATTATTATAATCCTTAACTCAAATAAAATTGAGAAATACATGTCACCTAAAATACGCACTAATAAAACAGACTGGTCCTACTCCCAACATCTAAAGCAAAATATAAATCTAAATATTTCGCTAAAGCAGTAAGTTGACTTTGATAGAACTGTACAAAAATTTACAAGATTGCAAGATATAGTAACTTGGGCCATCCGATCCGCCCCATTTCAAAAAAGAAAGACGACGCACTTAATTACATATGTGAAGTGGTAATACAGAAACACATGAGAACCTTAAGAAATGAAGCAAATAACATTAAATATAACGAAGTTGTTTATTTATTTCACAGAATTATACTTCAAACAACTAAAGAAAATTATACAATCTGAACGGCTACAAAAATTCAAATGACCATTGTTCCACCAATCAGAGAACACGATGATAGTTGGGTTAACTTTAACAAAAACAGACCTTCAGGCTCAAATATCCATATCCAGGAACGAATAATAACAAGGTCAAAGTTTTTTAGATGTTCCATATCATTTATCGCTTTTTATAAAAGCTCCCCCTTCCCGTAAAGTTCAATAAGAAGTTAATTACCTTAAAAATTATAGAAGTTATTAAAAAAATAATTAATAAAGTGCATCCAAAACAAAAAAGGGCGATAGGGTATCTACCGCTAAAATTAAATTTCTACGCCAATGGCAACTATATATTTAACCAGAAATACTAAGTTTACTGCAGTTAATTTAGCATCTTTCGTAAGCGTCAACTTACTTTTACATCTAATAAGGAAAACTTGCAGAGGAGAAACGACAAAATATTTCTGAACTGTGTTAAGTTCGGTACGTCGGAGCCGAGCCAACATTGCTGTCCTTCATCCGTCGCAACGCCTATCTTATAGTCATTACCGCAGGTGCCTGCATTTTATAACAGGCATTAATTGAATTTAGACGACATCACGCAGAATAGGATCATGAATTCTGAAATGCTTAGACTTAAACTTAAGATTCCTCAGACTTGCATGAAGCAAAATTCCTAAATGGCTATATAATTATACCAAGATTCTGTTTCCTATAACTTTTAATTAACTGAAAATTTACAAATGTCAAAATTGTTGCTTTCTCATTATTTTATATTACATTTCTTTACAGTTGCATGGAATTTGATTTATTTTAGCTGTTATTTGTCGTTTTTATAAGTTACAATTTGATTGTTTTAAAAATTCATTCTTTGAAATGTCAAAAATAATTATAAAACACAAATTGAAAAAAACTGAAAGTGAAGAACAGAAAATTAGTAACTCTTATTCAAAACAAACTTACTGTGATAAATTACAACGTAAGCTAACTATGAAATTAATTACTAAACTTAATAAATTTTGAAAAAAAAATTATAAAATTAAAGTGTTCTCCTTTTTTTCTTTTAATTTTTGTCTTTTCAGAAGTTGGATTGGGATTTTATGTTTTCCTGTACCTATGTTTACCAAGCTTTTCTATCTCTTGTTCGAAATGTTATCTCATCAATCAATTTTTCCCTTTCTTCTTCTTACTTTTTTATCTAGTCTTATTGATCCTTTTTCCTGCTTCATTATAATGTTTGTTGTTTTATTATGCTCAATATTTTGCCCATTTATTATTCCAAAAGACCGTTTTCTTTTAAATTTAACAATCTTTAACAACAATTTTTAATATTTCTTAAGAAATTTTTTTCCAAATTTCTCCCGTCTTATTTTGTGCTTATTTTACCAGCTATTAACTTTTTCTTTTTAAATTTTACATTCTTGGTAGGCTGCTGCATTTTTATAATTTTAAAAATATATTTTGTATAAACACTTTCTCTTTTTTATTTCTTCTATTTTTGTATTTCACTATGATGTAACTTTTTTCTATTCATGTTTTTGATAATTCCACAGTTTTCTATTGTGGCTTTCTGTTCTATTTTTAAAGTCTTTCTATAGTCGTTTTATATTTAATTTAATGTTTTCCAGGTAATTTACGGTATTTTTTACTATTTCGACTTTTTATTAATTTCTTTTTCCTGTGGTTCGTACATCTTAATACTTTTACGATACAGAAATTTAATTTTAGTTTTTTATTTGCTCTTAGCCTTCTCGGTACAATTTTTAATAACCATGACCAACAGATAGTGGTCGTTACCCAATTTATAACCTCTTATTTACTCTAATCTTGTCTACTTTATTTTGATCACATTTTCTACCACTATAAGGTTAACTATTGATCCATTCTTCCATTCTTACCATACGTTTTAAAAGACAAAAACGATCTATATTTTTACCGTTATTGCTTTTGGTTTTTTATATTTATCAACACTTTCTTGAAAGCTCACTGAACAGTTTTTGATTGTTCCGTTAAAATCTCCAACAATTAATAATTTTGCCTTATCTGTATGTTACCTTATAGCATGCTCCAAAATTTTTATTTCACGATTCTTTCTTCATTTAAGTTGCGTATTACTAGCGTATAGCTTTCTGTTTTAGTTACAAAATTAATTTTAAGTATTCAGTATAGATACTTATCGATTCTTTTATGGTTTTTAAAATGTTTCCCGAATATGTGTAATTGTCCATTTCAACATCACAATTAATTTTATGCACTATTTTCCTTTCTTTTTTTAGTAAATGCTAAAATATCTAGCTTTGCTCTTCTGCTGTTAAAATTATTTCGTATCGTTAATAACCCATGTAGTAAATTTTTATTTAATTTTTGTATTTTTATTTTGTTTATTTTTTTCAATATACGTATATTCTTTCACAACCAAGAACGCTATCAATAATCTCTCTTCCATTTCTTATTAGTCTTTTGCATCCTTCTCTTCTTTTGTGAAGGTTTAATAATGCTACACATCTACTTTTTTAAATAATAGTGAGTCTTGTATAGCCTACTTTTGACATTCTGTTTGGCTCTTTTTTTTAAATTATCTCTCTTTTTGATAATTGCCTACATAGATCTGCTTATTGTTTTTTGCTATGTTACTTTTAATGTATATACTTTTTCTTCTTATTTATTTCTCATTTTATATTCGTTGTTTATTCTATTAACAATATAGTTCTGCTTTGCGTGTTTGTTGTCCTATATTATAGGAGTTTTTAATATCTATATTAATCACCAAGCATTCTTACGCTGGGTTTATTATATTTTCTTTTAAAGACCTTTCCTCAATAGATACTATTTACAAGTGATTTGAATTCGTTCTTTACCTGAGGTCTCAATCTGTCTATTCTCCAAGGAAAACTATGAATAATAAAAAAGCTGTCTTCTTATTTAACTCAGTTCTCTTCTCTCTGACGACCAAGTTCTGAATATTTATAAGCACAGAAGTAAATGAAAAAGGAAACGCTGTCATAGACGTTTAGTTTACAAGAATCTTCTGAACATTATCCTGAAGGCAAAATAAAACCACAGAACAGAAAGAATTTCTAAGAAAAACCTCAAGTGACAATAGCAATGTCAGTTTTTTAAATTTAAAGTGTCCGTTTATATCTCCAGGTGAGAACAACTCCACGGTGATTCAAGAGTCACCTACAACTTAAAAATCAATAACCTTCGAATAAAAAAAGACATACATAAAACCAAGTTTATTATAAGTAATAATTAAATGATAAATGTTCAAGGTCATTTAAAGTCACAGCGGTCAACAGATTAAATTTTCAAAAGTTTTACTTTCAGATACGACTACATGGTTGGTACATTCTAACAATAATTTCTTCTGTATAGCTCTTAGAACATCTGTAATACTTTGGCAAAGAGTTTCTATTGCGTGTTTTTGATTTTTGTAGACCTTCTTCTTTGCGAACAAAATTAATTGAATTAATTTTCGATGAGAAAGCCCGCCACTTTATCCCAACTCTAAACCTCTCAGATAATCCTAGACTGATAACACAATCTTCAAAAGTTTCTTTGGAAAGATGTGGAGGTGCTCCGTCTTGCATAAAGCACGAATTTTGCAAAATGTTCCTTTCTTTCCATTCCAGGATAGCTTGTTTGGAAAAGCCCAATAATTCTCTTTTTTACTCAATCCGGCCCAGTAAGCCACTCTTTTTGAGTGTAATGGCAAAGCTTCAATGTAATCTAGCTTCTATGCGTCATAAAATCGCAAATGCTTGTTCACATAGCTTTTTAAATTAAAATGGAATTTATAAGAAAAGATGATTTGATTCATATCAATTTCTTTGCCTTCAATCTTGCAAAATCGAGGCTTATTTGAAGATTCGCCTCATTTATCGCATGACAAACTTGAATCTTATATAAATATAGTTTGAAGTTTATTTTTGGCAGATTCAAGCGACCAACGACGTTTCTTTCAGACAAATTAGGATCATCACTCGAAAACTCATGAATCATTGATATTTTTAGTTCTCGCTTCATTATTATCAAAAACGCTGCCAATTATCTCAACTTTTTAATTAACTTAAGCAAAAAAAAACGGAGTGTACTTATTTATACAGTATTTTGCTGGCTTATTTCTTGGTTTGAACTCGTTGTTATATTTCCTAATAGCTTTAGTTTCGTTGTATCTATTTTTATAATAAGACTTTACAAGAAATGACCCGGCAAAAAAGTTTTTTTAATATCTGAAAAGCTTGTAGAGCTATCGTGATTTAAATTTTTAAGTGATTTTTAAACCACCCTGTAGATAAGATTAAACAGTAAAAATTAGAAATAGATATATTGTAAACATAGGAGCGTGGAGTTTAAAAACGCTCCTAAATATTATTTTCTTTATTGCACATAATCAAACTACACTTATTTAAGATAATCCGACATTTCAAGGAGTACGATAGCTACGAATAGGCATTTCTCTAACATCTTGCAACAAATGTTTCCAGAAATGGCTATAAAAACCAATAAAAAAATCGATATAGTAAAGTTGTCTGTTTTAGAGTTCAGTAAAGACGGAATTATTGCATGACAATAAGCTTAGCGTCGCCTTAGAAGCTTTTAGGTATATTGCAATTTTCTTATGTTTATGTTTTCAGACCATGCATGGATGTTGTGTGTTTATTACAATAGCAGTAAAGTAAATACAGAATTAAGTTTTTCATTTCCTCACTCAGCTAATATGATAAAAATTACACAAGTTTATTTAGTTTTTTCAATGTGATAGAAATATGTAAGTAGTGCATATTTTATATATAATTATATAATAAGGATTAGTTAAACATAACTTTACGTATTATACTAGGGCTACTTCAAAAGTAACTTGCATTGGATAGAAAAAAACAATAAAACTTCGGTTTATTTTACGATTTCTGTGTATTTTTTGTTATTATTATGATGCCAAAATGCTATTTTTCGCAAATCCCAAATTTATAATTAACCATAAATCTACTAATATACTAAACGAGACTATCTTCGAGTTTGGTCTGGGAAAATGGTCGCCATCTTTGTAGGAAGCAAGGGTAAGAATAATTGGCCCAGAGCCCAATACTCAACAGATACTTAACACTTTAGGTTTACAGAAATACCTTGCTTTATCTGTATCCTTTTTTAAAATTTCTTAACTAAATTTAAGCTAGTGAAAACTCAAAATTAGTTAGATGCAACTTAATAAAATTTTTGTTATTGAATAACGAATAAAAATGTATGCTGCTGCTGCTGTTTGCTGCGATGTACTCCATGCTATAGTTAAATGAAATTAATGTTGCATTCGAGCGTAGTGATAACACAAATAACAAATAATTGTTGGACTGTATGATATCAGTGAATGATACCCAATGCTTGGCTTAAAACAACGTGAGAATGTATGTGTCTTTGTATAATAAAGTAATAATTAATTAAAAGTATATATCTTACATTATGGATGACAAAATAAAACTTTAAAAACTAACTACAAAAAGCTGCCATTTAAAAACAAGTCTGACGTCACTTGTTTTGGCCCCGTTCCTCTTTGTACATACGAGCAAGTTACGCTACGCAATTATAAACGAGGATCGCGTACGGACGTTCTAGTGTAAACTAGAATTAATTAAATAACTAATTTATGGCATTTAACAAATTTTAAACAAGTAATTAAATTTACTTTTCACTATTAAACTTTCTACTTGCAATATAAAGGGTATGGTATAGATAATATTATACTATATTGATACTGTTGCGTTATTTGTAAAAAATACGTGGGCAAATCAAATAAACTAAATAAAATAATAAAACTGAAATTAGATTTTTTAATTGATTGAAGCCTTATAAAAATACCGAGTTAGTTTTTTACATAGTCTCCACGTCCTGCACACGCAGGACCAGAGACGTCACGAAGCGCTTGCACGCTAAGTTTCTAAATTTTAAACTTTGGCCTCATTTTCTTTCAAAATGCAAACTGCAAAAACTTTAAACCTAATATATGCACGCCTGTTTGCAATAAATTTGTTTTTAGATATTAAGAAAAATTGCGAAAAACACCCCTTTCTCTGGTTCTCTTACAAAGTCGTCAGTACATAAAAATCCTTAATTTTCCTTTAATTATACGTAGCTTGAAAACTGAAATTAGACTAACTTTGCTAAAATTGCTGGATCTCGCTATCAGGAGCTACAAAAAGATATACTCCTCTAGTTTGAGTCAGAAATATCTAATACATTTTTAATGTTAACATGGACAATGGACGGATACAGATCACGATTTAACTGCAGAACGAGCAATGACTTCAATTTTGTAAACTTACAAAAGATAAGTCTGCTGTAATCACAATGTAACAATAATTTTGTCATATAACAAACCTTTCTACCTTAGTCAACAAAATTGTGCTTTCCTTTCTCTTTTTATTGTTTATTGTTGTGTTCGAACCACTGATTGCTAATTTATAAAATAAAACATAACGATTTGAATCCTCTGAGCAATAGTGATTTTTTATGAATTTTCAATAGTGCTCTGTTACATCGTCATCTAAATTTTTTAATATATACAAAACAATAAAGATCATTACTTAGAAACCAAATTGAAAAAGACTACAGAAGCCATTATGAACAGATTTTTTTATTATTATATTTCAATAGGTAACATGATTCAAACCAAATTTAACAAGTTTCCATTAATTTAGTTCGCTTCAAACTTGTGAATATACCGAAATTTTGTGTGCCCAGGTGTACAATTTAAATTGATTATTTCTTACAGGTAAAATGAATATTTTGAACTGCTACCAGGTAATATAAAATTTCCCCGCTTATAAGTGATAGGGTACTGATTTTACGATTTTATTTTTTGCTGCATTTTATATATAACAGTACATCAGAAGCTCAAACAAAATTATATTTCAACATTAATAAATCATATGTTCCAAGAACGACTACGAATTTTAAAAGGAGAGCATAAATTGACGCGAATGGAGCACGATATGCTTCTAAATAGAGTATAGAGAAAATTTAAACAGACGTTCAGGCCCGTGAGATACGACGGATATACGGTACCATAGAGAAAACACTAAAATATGAATTCAATCGTGTCATCGGTTTGTTGCAAAGACAGTGCTGTATTCTATAATATTGATAACTCCTTGCTTTAAAAACAGTCTTGATAAATTGAAATACGAATATTCGCATGGCTTAAAATGGGAGTGCCGCATGTCGAACATTTAAATGATCTGCTATAATTGTATTACAGTCTCCGCTCAAAATACTAGCAATTTACGGCTTCATTGCAGTGGCTAGTTGTTTTTGCCGAATGTGCAACGCGTTCCTGCTGAAATCAAGAGCAGCCGTTTTAATTAACGCCGGGTTTGCACAATCAAATTCGTATTGAGCAGTTGGCGTTTTTCCATTGCAATTTGCAGTGTGGGAAATATGATTTCACAAAAAATGTAAAATCCTTTCTGTAACTGTGCTAATGCTGCAAAAAATTAATTTACTCAATAAAACTTTTTATGTAACATAAAACAAAAAACATTTAAACTTTTGGTTTAAATAACCGTAAAAACCAAATATGTGATTTTGAATAATTCACTCTAATAAATGATAAATAAAATATTTAGTATGTCAAAAATTTACATTATATGATTTTTCTAAACGTAAGCCACACAGGTTGCTTTTAATGTTTTCGCACCTCGACCTGCAAAATTATTTTATTCCCTCTCATCTCGAAATACGAAGTGTATCCGATATTCCAACGGTAGCATGGGCACGCTCATGTCTATCCAGAGACATTTTGAGAAGCGCCATCCAACGTGAAGTACACGTGACCGTCAGGATACATCCGCTGCGGGTAGTTGAAAAAATAAAGTCACGATGCAATGTAATAGCGAGTGAATATCAAGTTCTGCTTCAATTTGCGGAAAACGGCGATGGAGTCGCATGAAATGTTACTGCAAGTATACGGGACGAAAATCGTAAAGAGAAGCTGCGTATATAACTGGTTCAAACTTTCGAGAAGGAAAAAACTGAAGATAAGTTACTTTTGGTTTAGCTGTCGACAAGTTTCTACTTCTATAGGGGTGGTCTTACAGGTACGATTAATGATGGGAAAATTTGGTCATTAGCAAGGACATGGTGTGCACTATTGTCTGCAAAGTTTTGGGTAAATGTAATACCTATTTCCGGTTTGCGCAATACAAGCTGACAGATAACTAAAAATTAAAACTGATGGAAACTTTTAGAGATTACCATGTGTGACCAGAATCTATCCTTTCTGCAAATCATCGTACGGAGGTGAAGACCTAGTGCAACCACTTTAATTCGGAATCTAAACAGAAATTGATAAAATAGCGACGTACCTGTTTTTGATCAACTACCGTATTCCCTTGATATAATCTTTGCAGGCCATAAAAAATGCACGTTTTGTAAACATGGCGATATTTAAAGAACGTCTAATAGTATATCTGCGATCGATTCGTAAGGAGGCCTTTACTAAGAGTTTCTAAAACCTTATAAACGTTACCAAAAGTGTATTGTGAAGAATATCGATTATTTTGACGACCATTAAAGCTAATTTGTACGTATCTTCTGTTTTGTTTTATAGACATATTTCTTCTATAATAATATAGCAAGGTACACGCATGCAGTGAGGTACAGGTACTACCGTTTTAATATATAAAGAAAAAAATAGTTATCATTTTAAATTGTGAGAATCTAAAAATGTTTTTTTTTGGTTTTTAAGTTGGTTATATCCTTTGACTAATAATGAACATGGAAAACAGACAGACATTTAATCATCACTATATTTTTTTAAGGTGTACATGTTTGAAATAGTATTTTTAAGAAATAATTCTACCAAGGTACGTTATGGTTTTTTTTGTTTATTTTTCCGACTTAAGAATCAAGAAAATGTTACTTCATTTTAGGGTTTATGTAGCCATAATTTTGTATCGGGATAGAAATAGTTATTATGAGTTTTAAAGGAATAGAAAGTCGTAATTGTTTTTAAATTGATAATATCGTTTGGTCGAGATACAATCACTACTACTCTATATGTAAAAATTAAGCAATCGATCGATTACTTTCATTAAAATAACACAAACACAACAAAGGAAAACCTGTGATATAAATCCTTTAAGAGTTAGATTTAGTTAAGGTCACTCTAAAAATTCGGGATGATATTCATGTATTTATGGATTTATAGAACGTAGTTCTATGACGAATAAAAGCCAGATGCAGAAAAGTTCTAGCTTATAGAACTTTACTCGTACACTCTGCATCATGCCCGCAGCGGTCGATGTTCCGGATGATGGAAGCATCCCGAAGGAGTATCTTTTCATTCTTGGAAATTCAAAATGTTCTCGGCTGTCTGGGCTGTTATTACTGTTTAATGGAGTATTTCACCGCTCCTTCCATCTACGCGCTGAATTTTGAGAACGTAAATAACAATTCCGTGATTTCTGCTTTCAATATTTAAAAAAAAAGGAAAGTAAAAACCAGACATTTAAATTGCAGGTGACAAAACTACCGTAAGTTCGTTTCTATTTCTTTTTTGACTTAATGCTGTCAGCAGTATTGGGACTAGAAATAAAATAATTAACAAAACTAAGTCAGCAAATTTTGAAATTATTGAATGACTGTCATCAACTATAAATATTTTCAAAAAGTAAAATTAAAATTGTACAAATACTATATTTAAAACTATATTTTTAACTTTTATACAATAATTTCTAGTAAATAAATAATTTGTTTATGCTACAAACATAAGTATTTATTCAAAAATATAATAGAGTACCTATATGCAAATTTAATTACCATCACAAATATTAAAATTTTTCAGTTGCATGATGAGAAAAATATTATTAGCAAAATTCATAGCAAGGTCTTAAAAAATAGAATAGTTTGTTTCAATTTTAACTAGTATCTATTGTGGTAATTGCGAGATAATCTATGGATTTTGCCGATAATGAATAAGATAGATAGATATTCATGTAATTATCATGGGCTTAAAGATAAACCAAGGCATGTGCAGTATTGGGCAAAGTATTTTTAACTGGAACTGTTGTATAGTTTTTATTCGAATTAGTTTATCGCGGCCTTAGAGCTGCACTCTATAGGTTTTGTAAAACAATAGTTTATTTCTTAAAGATAACTTGAATCTTCTCCAGATAAGTCAATACATTTGCCGACGTATGCGTAAGAATAATTTTCTTTCATGAGATGTTAGTCCAGGTGCAAACCTAGTTATTTGGTTTTACCAGATACCGAAACACTAATTGTAGTAACAGAGGAGAAGACGTTAAATTATGTAGTAAATGTTAATTGTACCAACTGAGTTTGATTGATTTTAATTTTACATTTACCAAGCCATCTAGTGATGATGTTGAAGGTTTGCAGATGTTATAATAGGATTATCATGGATCGATGCGATAGTAAGATCTTCTACAAAGCTGGAGATAATAGTGTTTTCGGTCTCAGTAAGCTAATGTTGTAGATAAGATAAAGAAATAATCGAAGAAGGTTGTCTTGTGGAACTCCGAATATACTAGAATTGTAATTTGAAATTTCATTATTGTATTTTACTGAAAAATATCTATCAGCCAAGTAAGACTTAAAGAAAAGGCAATATAGACTTGGTGAAAGTGTTTTAAATTTATATAGTACAAGAAATCCAGAAATGTTTAAGGTTGTATAGCGAAAAAGCCAAAAGGCTATCTCGTGCGCATGCACAATCCTTTATTAGGCAACACAAAAAGCTGGAGAACTATTGACAGAAATGTTTACGTGATTTTGCTACAAAAATACCCAAATTTACAACTTAGCCAAAAAGTACATAAAATCTGACCTTCAGGAGGAAGTAATTGCTACCAGGACAACTCACAGCAAGCGATTGAACAGCAAGAATAAATTCTCCTGCAAATGAAAGTAAAGATCACTCAAAACTCTGACCGAAGTATGACTGACCCGGCAAAAGAAATGAGCGTAGCAAACCAAGACTTGCACTACGAATTTATTGGTATGTGGAACCGGTAATCAAGATGGAGAGAAAGTTAAAAGCCCAAGCACTGCTGAACATTAAGCACGATAGAGCTGGCCTCCTGAGATTCTTTTCCAATGAAAAGAACTTCATCCAAGGCAAGAAGATAAATCGTCAAAATGATCGTTGAATTTGCTGACATACTTGCCGTCATGCATACAAAGTTTCTCGCTCCTGTGATAATGCTGGGGCTTATGAGCAACGAATGAGATGCCATGGTGTCCGACTTTTTTAAAAAAGGCTGAAAGGTGACCTCCGACAGCCATATCAATTTTCTGGAAAGAGTTGTCAAGGCCTTGATAAGGAGGTCGGCGCTGGGTGGAAGTACGTGTTCCAGAAAGAAGACCACTGGTCCCTCAACATGTGGTCCACCAAAGTCCGACTGCAGGTTTAGACCCAGCTCGAAAAGGTCGTGGCCGTTGATGGAAGTTACATCAAATAATATGATTTTCAATACTATTTAGATTAATTATACTAAGTTCCATGTAAATAAATTTAATTTTTCTTATAAGTCAATTTTATTTTTGTTGTTTATTCATTTTTAGGATTTACCTCGGCGACGCTAACTGTTCCAGAGCTTATAAAACGTTTGAACGACGTCGAGAAACGCGGTTGCAAAATAATTTTTCCTTCAAGGCTTTGTGCTATTTATATTACTATTCTATGTATTCGATGTGTTGAACAAAGGCTTAGTGTATACTGCAGATTAAAAAGCAACCTTTAAGTTTTAAGGCCTTTTACATCAAACTAAGTACGCTGATTTGTCCTAACAAACTACTGAACTTGTATGTATGTATATTATAGAATATCAGATGTCAATATCCCATACAAATATAGTTTTGTATAAACTTAAAAGATAGACTACCGTTTAAAAATAATCGGTCAATAAACCAGCTTAAAAAATCAACATTTAACTTTCTGAACATACTTTGAAATTTTAAAATATTAAATCTTAATTTAATTAAATATTTGACATATCTACATGGTTATAAATAACAGTGTAAATATCTAAATAATATTTTTGTAATAAAAAATAACATCAAATGCCACTTTTACAAACAAATGACATAAGGAGCATTATTTCGTAATTTGAAATATCCGATTACCTCCGAGTTTGCTTGCGAGAGTCTTATTTCTTAACCTGCTTGGAATCTCCTCTGCAGAGATTTGCAGTTCCGGCATTTTATGAAGTTTGCATAATACAAAACCCTTTAACCCTCGCACCTAAATGGATAATGACTGATTAAGAGGCAACCCGTAGCTGGCGTATTTCCGTTTAGTTCGAAACTTGGAAGAGGGTTTCAATTGTGTCGTTGCCGATGAATGATGAGCGTTGTGTTTGTTTAAGATGTCTTGTAAAAATAGTAGCCATCCAATTACGCCTTCATATTACATGCAATGAGTACGGAAACCGCAATTTTCATTTAGGAACGTTACATGTTATATAAAAATTAATAAATTGACAATTAATAGAAAATATAGTTAGACAAACTAATATGTAAATTTCCTGTCTTTAAAATACAAATGTACATACATATACGGGGAATATTTAAAAAGTATGTTTTCTCAAACATGAGTTTTTTAACCTCTACCAGATCACAGGAGTCATTTCTAAATTATCAGATTTTGAAGGAAAAGAAATAAGCATAAATATCCTACTTTTGTTGCGGTTTAGAATACTTAGACAACTCACAACGAAATACTTGTGATAAATATAGGTTTTTATGCAGTGAACTCTGGATGCTGGAGAATTGAGTAATTTTTAGAGAGCATATTATTGGTATAAACCGAAAACAAATTGCTCTAAAGCAATTAAATAATTATATAATTTAAAATAAAATAAACAAAAACTGTCAGGATACGTTCTAGTCAACCAGGACCATTACATTGGCAAAAAAGTTCTGCAAAATAATTTATCGAAAAAAAAACGGTTCCATGGCTGTACATGTGGCAAAGCAACTACATCTGAGTCGCAACAAAGCTAACAGGTATCTTCATTAGAATGGTGCTCATGGCATAGCTATCAAGCGGAAACAATGGACAACTAAACTTTGAACTCCCAGACAACAACTTAACATATATCGATTACAAGTAAATGTTAAGCATGGTGCACTTTTTGTCGTGATATGGAGTGCTATTTGGAACACAATATCAGTCAATTGTCTTAAGTCGTATTAGGAAGGTGCAAAAGTCTTTTTATTTTTTAATATAAAAATTATTTGATATTTTAAAAATAAAAATAAAAATATATGCATTGCATTGTATACACCCATTTATGACCCAATTTTTCTATTCCCTACTAATCACTATTGTGATTTGGAACCAAAAAATTGACGACACTTCTATCTTCTAAAAATTAGTAAGAAGTAACCAAATGGTCGAAGAAATAGTAATTGAATTATACCAAATCAAGTTTATAAACAAGGCGATGTAACCGATCGATTCTATTGAGTTTCTCTAATTTTTGACAGCTTTTTAGGTATTGTACGGTTTGGAGTTACCCATTTTCAACAATATATTTTTTCTATATCCATACTATAGTATCGTTGCTTCAAAATAGCATACATTTTGTCAAGCAGTTGACAATAAAGCTAGATGGTAATGGCCTGACTTTCAGTAACTATAATTCCACCAGACACAAAATATATCGTTGATTTTAAAACTCTTAGGTTTTGCAACAGGTTTAGAACATTGGCATTTACTTAAATTCGAGATTCTTGATTTAATGTCGCATCTTAACCTTTAAATTTATGAATAATTGGAACAGCATCAGTAATTTCAAAAAGTGCAGATCTGTTAATTTTAAAACCAAAGTTTAAAGTGGAAAATCAATAGATTTGACACATTTAGTTTTATATTCAATATACGGCAAGCCAGGCTGTGCAATTATATTGACCAAGCGTGTAAGAAAGCTAAATAATTAAACAATTGCGCAGTCAAAGCAAACATTTTTCATAAAAATTTTAATATAATAAATAATAATACAAATCTAATTCTAAGTGATAAGTATGGATTTCTACAAGTATTGAACAAGATAGAGACTTAAATTGTAGGTAAACTAAAAATATTTAGACAAAGTAAAAAGTAATTGGATTACCAATAAAAAGGCAAGGATGAAAAGATAATAAGGAAATTGATACAAATAAACTAATAGAAATTAAGAAGCTAATGTAAACTAAGATGGAGGAAATAAAGAAAAACATAACGAGAAAGCATTACATGCACAGATTAGAAAATTATCCAAATAAAAAACTAGTAAAGGGCATAACAATAAAATCAGCTGTAAAAAAAATCATCATTAAAGGTGTAAACAAATAGTCAAGTAAATATGGGAAATACATTGACTAAGGCTAGCGAGTTCAACTACGAAATATGGAAAGTTGCAAACAGGAATGTTAGAGAACAAAGAAGTTGAGATAGTAGAAGAATTAGAAGAGTTAAATCTGAAACTAATAGAAATTGCCGAAGCTAAAAAGGGAGGGAGTGGCAAACTTAATTATGGAAAATGACACATTTCAATTTATAAAAAAGTTGAGTAATCGACAACAACACAAACAGGGATGACATACGTAATCAGGAAAGATACCATAGAAGAGTTGGGAAAATGTAAATTTATTTATGAAAGAATATAAAGAATAATGAAATAAACTAAACTATAATAATCATAGTAATAATCATTTATAAACGTAATTAAAACAACCCAATGGGCCAAAAAGGTTTTGGAATGATATTGTGAGATATATTCATTACTACACAAGGAGTAACACAATGGAGAGTATTGGGTTCACTTTTGTTTATCTATCTTATTAACCTAGAAGTGTGTGCTTTTTCAATTAATTAATCTACCATCTAATTCCTCTTTATTGAGCTGGGTTTTGACAAAAGACTACAAGCTGAAAAAATAATTTTTTTCAGAAAGGCCGAAGGAATCAGAAAATCAAACGGAGAGCTAAATGTAAAAGCGTTAAAGGATAACATACAAATATGGTTTGACCACTTAATACGTATGAACAACAGGCAGGTGAAGAGCATATGGCAAAAACAGAGGAAGAATGCTCAGAAAAATATGGATTAGAAAGAACCGGTGAATCTGGATAACAACAAAAGAAAGTACGTGCACAAGAGGACTATGTACGCAAGTACGCCTTATTACGTCATTTGCCGTTAATTGTGAGATATTTAAATAAAAATTCTAAAGCTTTATACTCGCATTCTGTACATAACTTTCGAATTAGTATATGAGGCAACAAAACATTAAAACGAAAAACTAAAACAATCATGCAAATACCTCAAAAGTTAAAGGAATTTGGAGCACTGAGCTTTGCTCGAGGTTCGTTAAAACATTAGGAGCACCCTTTATTGCCATTCTTTTATAACAAACTTTTGCAATATAGATTTATCTCAAACAACAGGGATACGCAATTTATCTGTAAAGCAGGTTATTGAACTTGCGGTTTATAAGAAAAAGACAAATTGTATTCTAAGCTTCTATGCTTTTTATATACTAAAAGCAACGCACACATATTATTTATAGTATGTTAAAATTGTCAATTTATAAGTCACAAAACATCAAATACTACGACTGAATTTAAATTAAATGTTACTTTTCTAATCACATAAGAAGATTGTGTGTTCCTTCCGTTTTTAATGTAAATATTTTTGTAAAGGAACGTATAATAAAAACTAAACGTACAAGGCATGATATATAAATATCTTTAATCTAGACGATGAATTAAAATTTAAAACCTTTCGACTTATACTTTATTAATACATTGCACTGAAATTTATACAAAATATTTTTTTTGTAACTAACGGATTTCGTATTAAAGAAATAAGTTATTTTGAGATAATGTATTTGATCGTACTGGAAAGTTCAACTTTACTGAAAAATTAAGATTAATAATTAATACGTAAGTCGGATTCTCCCCTTGGTGACTTCCTCTCGTCCTCTTCTCTATGTGATTGGGGAAGAAACTAAAAAAGAAAGCAGAGAAAAAAGTGGAATAAGTCAGAGATGGATTTCTGTACCTTTGTGATCGGTACTGGAATTTGTCGAGATACGTTTTTGCCTCTTGCTGAAAGTTTTTTCAGGAGAGTTTACAAAATCGAGTTTAAATATAAATATAAACAAGCTATACACAACTTAAGCTACAGATCGATAAAAGAAGAAAGGAAATCGCTGGCATCGGACATTTGAAATAATAACGAACAAATGGCCTAGAAACAGCAGGTGATTCTAACAGAAAATTACAAATTTATCAATCCTCGCGTTCAGAATTTGTTTTAGCATCTGGGATTTCCCCGTTTCAATATCTGCTAAGAAAACTACAGAGAGATACAAAGAGATAGAGGAATTTTTTTATGAACATTATTGCCGATTTACAACTAGCCTAGGAGCTAACAAGCAAATGTGATCTAAGACTATATATGACATGTAGGGGGAAACCGCCCAGCGAGGGGCCCCGCATGCTGCTTAATGCTAGTTATCTTAGTCTAAAATCTTACATATATTTAATCTTCTAATTACATTTGTGTTATCTAATAGGTTGAGTGCTAGCACATTTGGGTGAGAATGATAGAGGAAAATAAAAAAATTATGTTTGTAATAGCCATTTTAGGCAACTAATGTCTAAAGTATACAAATATATGTTGAAACTATACTAACAAATTCAAATGTACAACACAGATTTCAGGACTCAAAAATGTTAATCACTCCCAAACTGTGGCAGTAAAAAAATTAGGTCTAAAATTATCCTCACTGTTACCGTAACATGTCTTTCGGTTTGTCAGACTACCTTCTGCTCGTGAATGCCTAGATTTGTACTACTGTGATCACATTATTAAAGTTTTTGTTTCTGGTTTAGTACAAACATGGCTGGTTTGCTAACAATGTGCACTGAGAAAGAACAAAAAGGGGTAATCCGATTTCTCTAGTCGAAAGGTGTGCCAGGAGCTGAAATTAATTGGAGGCTTACAATACAAGGACAATACTCTACCATTTAGACGTGTATACAAACGGATCGAGAAGCTTAAAGTGGCCGAACAGACGTGATGCACTTAGAGAGAGCAACAAGTCTATCAACTTCCACCACTGACAAAAAAGTAATGGTGAACCGGTGAGTTACCAATGACAATGTTACGTGTTCTCTGCATATTAATCACAGTTATGCCTATCAAATCATCGACGACAAACTTAGCTTTCATAAAGTCTGTGTAAGTTGGTTATCAAAAGAAATTACCACACAGTCGGCAAGACCGTATGGGTTTCAAAATGCTGGATCACATTACCTACAGCTCAGATCTTGCCATTTCCTACTATCATCTACTTGGACCACTCAAAAATGCTTTACAAGATTGTTGATTTTATACAGATCAAGAAGTGGAAGAAACGGTGCATTAGCAGTTATGTAAACAACAAAAACTTTCGCGGAGAGAATACGCAAGCTTCTCAAGCACTGGATCAAGTGCATCAAAAAGGAAGAAGACTATAAAGAAAAATAACGTACTTGTTAAACACCTATATCTGCGTAAATAAATAAAAAAAATTAAGTGCCGAAGAAATTCGGTGAATGGTCCAATACGAGATTGACATTGACTACGATAATAGACAAGGAATTAGTTTTTAGAAAATGTTTACCCTTATTCGTGTTTGTCTCAGTGTACAATCACTTTCAATAATAAATTAAATCCAATAAACCAAAAAAAAAACTTGTTGGTAATTTGATACTTTGGTGAACGAAATTACAATAATTTGAATATTTGCAACTGATTACCGCTCAGTTTAAAACTTAGTTTATGGTGAAGCACATATTTTTTATAAGTTTTAGGATTATATATTTCTTTATTGTAATTGTTTATTAGCAATTAGTACTACAACCCATTTTGTAAGCTGTTTTTTGTTGTGCTGTTTTAAGACTTATTGGTTTGGCAAGAATTTTCCTAATGGTAAGTTCTTGTTATCTTTTTTTAAATCTGCTGGCCAGCATGTGATCATGCGTAGTATTTTAAACTGACTCCTTTGAATTATTGTTAAGTTTGACTTACTAGCATATCCCCAAGTTTCTGTCCATATAGCCAAAGTGGTCAATTATTGTTTTATATAGTACGATTTTATTTTCTAATAAGAACTTTGATTTTCGCCTTAATAACTATTGCATATATTTTATCTTCAAGTCTATCTGTCTGAGTTTTTTGATACGTATTCTTTTCGCGTTATTCAATTGTCCAAATGCATTCCTAAATACTTTATGCTTATAGGCAAAGGTATTTGTGTTTCATTTTTAAAGTAAAATTTATTTATATTGATTTGGTCTCATTGATTTTCATTTTTATATCTAGATTTGTATTTTTTGTAGATAGTTTTGTAAAGTAATGGATGCTACTGCCGGATCTATATCAGTAGAGAGACTTACTGTCTTATTAGTAAGGTATCTATTGTTATATTTTCATTCGTTGAATGGTTTACTGTACATATATAGAATTTAAAGCACTAAACTCAAAATACTGCTTAGGGCTAATACCTCTTTATTGATTGTGATTCTAAATTATTTACTACTTGGATAATTTTAGCAGAGTAAGTAATCTTTCTTTGAAGTTGTTAATTTACTTTATAACTAATTCTATAGATTTTCTTTAAAATGAGGTGGTTTTCTCAAAAGCCAAACTAATATAGAGATATTCGTTATTTAGTATTTGGATTGAAGTTTATTCTTTGCAGCCAAATTATCTTACATAATTTCCATATAATCGATAATAGATTTATAGGATACTATAAAGACATTCTATTGGGTTATTTACGATGTTTGGGGAGTAGCATTATTTCAGTAGTTTTTAGTTGTTTAGGTCAATATTTTTGTCTTTAAACTTTTCTAGAAATTTGCTCAGAATGCTAGAGAGATTTTCTATGGCTTGTTTATTGTTCCTTCTTCCTACATTTAAGTGTACTGTATTTTGTTCTTTTTTTCACTACAACTACGTAACACAAATTGTGTTCTATGTGTATTGCATTGACTGTTGTTGATGAGTGTAATATCGTGATATTTGTGTGTTAACTGGATATACACTCTAAATACTATTATTATTCATTGACATTCTTTAAATAGGATTCTTGTATTTAGCACAAGTATGCTTATAATTAAATCTATGATAATATGATAAGGTATTTGTATTAAGTACATTGTTTTTTCGTCTTTTTCTTAATTCTTCTATTCTCGTTATTTCTCATTATCAAGATACTTACTTAAATTTAATAGTAAAATTATTTGCATTGCCGTTTCGTATTTATTGTGCGTAACAACCCTATCACTTGAACATTTATGCACCCACAGCAGCGATTGGTCAGGATTAAAAAATATATCAATTTTGTTGTCTTGTAATTTTGTATCTCATTTACATTTCAGGCGACGATCCGTATTATGTTATCCGTTACAAATTTACAAGTTTAGGATCATTTCATTTTAAGAAATTATCTATGCAAATGTCCTTTTAAATTCCATTAGAAGTATTTACATTATTTAATCTTCAAAATGTATTTTGTTCCAACAATTTCCGTTCTCATTGCTAGTTTTTGTGTCGCTACGTATGAATATGTTATTCAAGGCTTTTTTAAAATAAAGCACAAATCCCCAAATTTAATATAGCTAACGACATTTGAATTATGCTAGAAATTACATGGAAAGTAACATTTTAACTAAACTATATATTAACACAGCGTAGAAAATCTGATAAAAATTTACATTAGCTGTAAATTAACCCCCGTAGTTTAATAAAAGTGTAATTAAAAAACTCTCATTTTCTTTCTAGACGTTATCCTTCAAAGCGATGAATTAAAAGTACTTTCGTGCTAATCAATTAAAGTATCTTAAAAATGTACAGTTCTAAAACATTTTAAAGACTTTATTTAGGCTAATTTTGAAAAAAACAGCCAATTAACATTTGCAGCCTTGAGACAGAATTTATTTAATTCTAAAACCAAAATGTTGTAAATCAATTTCAACTTATTTTTTTGCCGTCAATATACTATAACTTTCTGTCGAAATTGAAAGTATGTAACTATCTCTAGTTGTGAAAGCTAGGGGTAGCTTAAAGTCAGATTTTGCTTCCTAAAAGCCAAGCGTAGATTGCTAAAAGTTATCTTAATAGAAGAATAAGTCGTTGGCCTTTTAATAGTCGACTAGAGTGCTGTAAATCTTTTTATTTGCAGTCGCTAACAAATATCCAGCTCTATTTTATTCAGTTTACTATACAACAACATTTTAATTACTTTTTAAAACGATGATGGATTTTAAAATATTTAAAATAATAATAACTAAAAATATAATTCTTGAACTTTGATGGTTATTAGAAAGTTCTCGGTGTTTCGGGGTTTACTTTAATGCCATTATCAACAGAGAGGTTAAAATTATCTCTTTACTCGGAGCTTCAATCTGCCTACTCCCTAAGGAGAGCTATGAATGAGTTGAAATAAAAATGGTTTATTGGGAACCTTATTTAATTATTTTTGGATTAAAAATAAAAAGTTTGGCGGGGAATGTTTCTAAAAATAAATGTTTTGTAACTGACAGCGCGAAATAATTAGAGTTTCAATTGATTAGTAATTAAGTTAAATGGTTATACTGTTTTAAATTCCTCCGTGTTCTTTCAACATAAAATTGTTGGCAGTATGTCCTAAAATAAAACATAATTATTACAGTTTCTCCTCTTGACTCTGTTCGACCATCGGAGTCGTAAATGTAATCGTGATTGTCATTGATGGTCTCGGGGCCTTTTCTTTTTTCTTTACGATATCCGTGGTGTCAGATTTTATAAGTTCGGAAGAAATTGGGAAATGTTAGCTATACAGATAGGAATTTAAAAAAATTAGTTGTGAATTATAGATAATAGACCCTTAATAAAAATTATCACTCAGTACCATTATTGAACGACCCGCTGTCATTAATATCAATAAAAATTCTTACTTTTACATCACGTAAATATGCACGTTCTTTAATTTTTACTAATAAAGTTTAAATATCAAAGTATGTATTGTTTGTCCTTTTAAAAAAAAAAATATATATATATATATAGGATTGTAATATGTGAAGATTGCAAATGCTATCTATGCTACCGTATGTTTTTTTTATATAACCAGAAATTCACAGTTGTAGGCTGTAAATTTGCATTAATCGGTGTTTAGTTTCATAAGGAAGAAGAAAATATATTTGCTAGCATTTTTGACCTTCTGTTAGAGGATTGCATCGATGTTAAAACCGTTTAGATTTAAAGTAACTCAGAATAACCAATTGAACCAAGCTTGAAGGAGTTAAACCCTGCTAGTATCTAATACACTAAAGTTGTACCCCAAATAAGCTTGGATTAGCGTAGCTTTAAGTAGAACCTCCAAAAAAAGTTTAAAACATTTAAAGACTATCACAATTGTTCAATGGTTTTGGTAAAACTAAACATGTGTTAAGTATCATTAGCTCTGATTTAATGTTCTAGGAATTTAAGGGATAACTCCCAAAAACAGCATTTGAATAAATTAAACATATCTTAGAGATGCTCTTCGACATAAAAAAAATTCTGATAAAATATTTTCATTGGGTCAATGATGTAAATATATTTCTTCCAGCTAAAGCTTAAATAAAGACTAGGTAGCAATCAATGAATTTCTTTTACGATAATTATTGCAAGATTTCTATTTATTGACTTATTTCAGTATCATGGAAACCTGAAGTAATCAGCAGCTTTGAAAGAGCGTATCATCCCCAAATTTTAACATGTCGATTTTTTGTGTCCCCTTAGAGTTTTATTTGGTATTTAAACTTATGACTCCGTTGAGTTTTATAATCTCTCGAAACTTATTAGAAATCCATGGATAACGCTGAAGCCTACAATATATTTCACTATAGATCTCATCGATAACTAATTTTCTACTCACAGTAAAAGATGTTTTTCTTTTCAATAAAAGTGTAAGTCTACTTTTTTTAGTGATATAGCAAATTTCTTACTGAGAATTTCATCATGGCTTCAGTAACAGCGGAGAAGCTCATTCCATAATAGAGTCCGACAGCTCTCTAATTTTTACCGAATTCTTACACTTATGAGCTGCTAAAATGGCTTGGATATTATTCGGCCATGTGTCTGGTTTTCTTATTATAATATTTCTGATCTCTGAATGCAATTTTAACGCTTTAGTCATGCAATAAAATTTTGTATCATCACTGGTCACTCCAACTGTATTAAAATCTTCTAACATATAGAACCAAAATCATGGATAGAGCTGATGAGATTACCTCTCAGGTTTTCCTTTTTTGAGATATTCTCCGGTGCCATATTTTGTAGGACCACAAAAAGTGAGGAACTATTGGTTAAATAGAATGGAAATTTGAAGCATCGTTAAGACATGATTCATGGTTAATGAACCACTAATGAGTGTTTTATTTTCCTTAATGTCGACAAATTGCCATTATTTTTCATGACTTATCATACGACCAACTAGAGTTGCGTAAGGGTTAAAAATATATTTACAATTTGAAAAACTTACATTTTGTATGTGCATAACAGTATTTGTCATAAATTTAACAAGTAAAACATTTTTGATTATCTACATCTTTTTTAAGTCCATATGTAACACGAATTTTTCTCGAAAGTCTACTTTGACATTCAGATTACCTCGTATTAATTTGATCTTGCATTTCAGGATAACGTCATAAATACTTACATTATAACTTTTAATATATTTTATCTCTATTCACAGTAGAATCATACAAGAAAACACATGTATTTTTTCATGCGATTGTAAATAAATATTAAGTCACAAAATTAAAATAAATAATAGCAACAAAGTCGTGATTTCAACGATGTGAAAATTTTTTTCGTCTATGCTATAGAATTTTTACTATTAATATAAACAAAATATTTTTACACATTAATGTAAATAGAACAGGTTACTCCTATTTTTAAAAAATGTATGTTTTTTAAACTTGTTGTTAAGACTTACAACCGCTAAGGATGACGAATACACTTTATTTTTAATTAAGAAATATTTAGGCTACAAAAATAAATAAAAGCGCAAGAAGTTTTGCACATTATTATTAGCATCATCCTTGTAAATATAAAATATGATATTACATTAATTTCGTAATAAACTTATAACTGAATATGTATATTCCTTAAATTATTATTTGCAAGAACTACTTCTGTACAGTTTTTAATATTTTATTTTTTATTTACTTACTTTTATTTTTTACTTGACTATGCATTATAACATAAAATATAAAATTTCTTTGCCTCCATCTTAAAAATTTAATATTGGAAAACGGTTCTGTTTTACTTATTTTTAATAATGTCCAATTTTCCAACTCGGCGCGCAATGCTCACATTCAAGGATGTTACTTAATAACAACCTAAGAGGCCTGTTATATTACTTTGTAAAAGATTCATTATATTTTTGCTAAGGTTACCTTCATGTTTTATCAAGAGGTGAAGTTTATATATTGCATTTCTACTAAGAAAAGCACATGCTTCTATGCACTCCAATATTAAAAAAATAAAATATTTAAATAAACAGGGCATAAATATTTTGGGTTGTAAATGATTATTAGTGTGGTCCAAATTTTGTTTTGTGTAACTTTACAAATTGCTTTTTTACAATTGTAATATATGTTCTTGCAATTTAATTCTTTTGTTGCAGACAAATTATGGAAAAATTAAACATTTGGATAGTTTTCCACCACTACTAAAACAGCACTTTAAAGCAACTAAGCAGCATGAAAAATAAAAGGTGAACTTGCTGTCTTAACTTATATAGAGCAAAAATGGTTCACGAAATACAAAGAGAGCGAAACCGAGATCAAGACCGGCCAAGTTCGAGTCAATCTACAACGATGGATTCAAAAGCAACTAAACCCATAACCGGAGGCCGATTCCCCAGGAAGGTATTACCGTAGATTTAGTCTAATTTCGAGAGTGTAATCGACGCCGACTTCTACTCTTATATATCTGTCACAATCGAAGGTCAATTATTTTAAACGTTTTTAATTCGTATTTAAAGTTTCATATACTAAGTGTTACGCAATGCATATGGGTTTTCCCTAGTTATACTTAATTCGACTGAATGCGTACGACGTTGGCCGAAAACATTTAATGTTGATCGATAGACAACGAGTACTCCAAATCATACATCGCTCAACAGAACAAAGATTGCCCGAAACCTTGATCCAACTGATCTTCTACTACATCCAGCTTATAGTCTCGACCTTACGGCACCCGATGATCATCTTTTTTCAATAATCTGGACGCAAAAATGGAATGACGCAAGTTTTTTTCTCTCAAGAATACAGAGAGGTATCAGTTCAGGATCGAACAACTTATAGCTTCAAAAGGCCTTTATTTTAAAAATCAGTCTTGTTATTGTAGCACTTAAGTCTATAGTTTAATAAAAAAAAACACCATTCCATAACTTTATTCCATAATTTTATTGCATTGAATGTAAAATCAATAGTAATATATTTTACAATTTACATACATAGTTAATAGCATTACTGCTTAAACAATATTTCTTGGCAAGTATTTGTGTAAGGTCTGATTGCTGACGTACCAGGTGCGTTTGCCATCATTCGAAGAGGTTTTGATTGAAATATTTGTAGTACTTTAGCATTCGATAGCTTTGTATAACCCCAAAGTTTATACTCCATAAGGTCATATAGAAATTAGTATAGCTTTATAGCTCTAATTATCTTCGTCTGGGTTTAGTATACGAACTCGAAGTGAGTTTTTGGTCTAAGAATAACTCAAGGTATTTCAGTCTTAACTAGAATAGTAGCATTGCTTATGATGATTGAAAAACACAACACTTTTATTCGTAACAGTTACTTAGGTAGATTTAATATGGTTTACTACCAGGTAATATAAGGCAAAAGTAATATTGCGGCTTATTGTTAACTTAAATCAATGCAGACTTTTTTATTAAGCTAAGTAAATGGTGCGTAATAAAATAGATGTTAATTGTAATATAATTGGGTAACAACATTTATATGCATGAATAAGCATCAGAAAGAGAGTAAACGAACCACCCCATTACATCTTTAAATAAATATATCTGCGGTAAAAGCTCATTCCGCGAAGACAGCCGTCCGAAACAATTTAACAGTACTGTTTTCCAAACTTGTGGCAGCTTAAATTTGATTTAGCCGGCCCACCGAACTTTAATATCGAGGATTGTTTTCAGTTATGAGCTTGCGCGAAGTTGACAGAAATAACTTCGCAATTCGGGCAGCGCGGAAAGGTAATTTATTTCCTATTTACGTAAATTTACCGCGATCGAGTTATCAGCATTAATCAAATTTCTGCCACGTAATACGCTTAAAAGCTTACGGTGACCACATCAGAATTGCTAATTTTCTCCAGCTCCATATCGAGCCAAAAGTTCGAGCATTGGATGAAACTGTACAAAGCATTTCGGTCGCTACGTTTATAAATGTTGGCTATTAGACTTGATAGTGCAGTTGTATGTTATGTATACATTAAATTGAGTTAAAAGTGATTTAAGGGATTTTATATCTCCGAAGATTTATCGTTTGTATTTAACTAGATTTTCCAAAGTTTCCCAAGCTTACTGGCGAGCGCTTCTGGAATAATTATGCTAGTCAAGACAGAGAGATTTCCTTTAAAAATGTTTTTTGAACATAGACTAAATGGAAATAGCTAAACTCTTATCTAACTATTTTATATAAGTCTGAATAATTGTATTTCTTAATGAACGTCATTAAAGTAAGTTTTAATTTAAAATTGATTTATCGAATAAAATGCATACAGTCCATAATGTACTTTTCTGCATTGTTTATGACTGATTTTTATTGCTACAACAATTTATTTAAGTCAAGCCTGGAAATAACGATGTAAATGGTAGATAAGTGTAACACAAAGCCCTTACTACTTAACTGTCAACCTGACGATTAAGCACTGGCAGTGCAGCTGGCAGTCGTCGCCAATATAGTTCTTAAAAATCAGTTGCGCAAAAAATACAGGCTGAAAATGTTGTAAAATAATAGAGGACATTAAATAGATTACATTTAAGGAAAACAGATTCAAAAATTTAAAAAAAAACTGCAGAAGTTAAATTTAAATTTAAAAAATTGGAAACACAAATAAAAACCACTCGCAAGGAAAATAAATACAATAGAAGATCGTAGAACACTCATGGAAAAACATGAGAAGATTATGACAGAAGCAGAGAAAATACAATGAATAAAAAGAAATGCAAGAACATGAAAAACGTTTTTTAAAGAATCAAAAGAAATATCGACGGAATAATAGACAAACAGGGCAAATCCTACTGGAACAAGAGGAAATCGCAACAATGTGGAAACAATACGCCAAATAATCATATGATGATGAGAGAGAGAGAGAAGATTACGATAAAATAGAGCCCAAAGAGAAAAGAGCGGAAGATGAGATAGAACATTTATTAACATGGAACAAGCCTTCGACAAAGTAAAGTAGAACGTAGTTTTTAAAGTCATATGCAGGTTAAGTTAAATATAAAAATAAAAAAAATTACAAAAATCCTATACATGGAATAGAAACAGATAATAAAATGGAAAAACTTACACAACGTGGGCAAAATTAATAGAATTAAGACAAAGATGCGAGTTATTGCCACCGCTTAAAAATAGAAGAAAAAATATAAATGGAAGATATGCAAATGATATCGCGATGTTGGGAGAAAATGCATCAGGCTAAAACAAATATTATAGTATACGGACAAATTAGAATAAACGGACATACAGGGTGGTATCCAAAAGTAGTAGGACTGATTTTTTTTAAAAAAATGTATTGAACTTTTTGGTACATCGACTTAATACTTTTTAAAATAGGCCCCTTGGGCATCCACACACTTCTGGTAGCGAGCCTTCCAGGTCGCGAAGGCCTTCTGGAAGTCGTTCTCCGGGATGCTGTTCAGCGCCCTTGCCGTTGCCGCTTGGACTGCTTCCACCGAGTTGGAACGATGCCCCTTGAGCTGCCTCTTGATTCGGGGGAACAGGAAGAAGTTCGGCGGTGCCACATCAGGGCTGTAGGGGAGGTGAGGCAACGTGGAAACGTCGAATTTGGCCAGGAGATCCCTCACAATCCACGCGCCGTGGCACGGCGCGTTGTCATGGTGGAGCTTCCACTTCCCCACCAGGTCTGGTCGCACGCCTGTGATCTGATTTCGCAGCCGTGTGAGCACTTCCACGTAAAATCTTGCATTTACAGTCTGTCCAGGAGGTACAAATCCTTATGGACGATGCCACGACGGCCAAAAAATGCAATCAACATCGATTTCGACATTCTGGGCTTCTTTTTACGGGGTGATTGTGCGGTGTGCCACTCTTCGCTCTGACGTTTTGTTTTCGGGTCGTATTGGAAGACCGAGGTTTCATCTCCGGTGATGACATTATCGAGAAAATGTTTGTCCTCTTCCAAACAGTTCAGTATTTCTTAGGAAATCTCAACACGCAGTTCTTTTTGCCCGTCACTCAACACTTTCGGCACCATTTTCGCGCGTACTTTTCTCATCGACAAATCCTCTGTGATGATGCGTTGGACTGTCCCGTACGAAACATTCAGCTCATCACTAATTAATTTAATGCCCAACCGTCGGTCAGAGTTCAAAAGTTGCTTAACTTTTAGCACATTGTCGTCCGTTCGCGAGGTTGACGGACGCCCGGCGCGTTGGTCGTCCTCGACGAGCTCCCTCCCCTCCCGAAACAACTTATGCTACTCAAATATCGAGGAACGGCTCATGGTATCCTTTTTGTAGGCCTGCGTAAGCATGTCCTTGGTTTCGGTCGCTGATTTCCCAAGTTTGTAGCAAAACTTGATGGTGTACCGCTGCTCCAAATTTCGCTCCATCGCAACTGACGACGAGGCGTCACAACAGGAGGTCACTAAAATAGTGGTCCACACTCAACTAACGCACGCAGGCGACTGCTGCAGGTCGAAATCTGTTCCCAAGGCTCCCCTCCATAACATCCGGCCTTGCAGACTCCCCTCCATCGCTCCGCGCGCGCGGAAAAAAACAGTCCTACTACTTCTGGATCAACCCTTATAATAGAAGAAATAAAAAAATTCTGGCGACTACTACTTTTGGTTATAATACACGCAATTCTTCTTTTGTTCTTTAATTTAACACTACCCTACTACAAGGTATTGTAAATTTTTTGTTTAGTTAAATCATGACTTGTTCTTCGTTCTTAAGCTCGGTTATTACTATTATTTATGTTGTCATTTCTTCTATTATGTTTAACTCTTTTTCTTTCTCGCCAGACCTCTTTTTTATATCCGTTCAGTCAGTATAATTTTGGGGTCAATTTTTTTTTAGTCTTGTCAGTAGAATTGCATATTTTCCTTAATTTCTTCTTCTTCTTCTAAAATTTCTACCCTTTCCATCTATTCAGATTTTTCTAAATCCTATATCTTTATGTTCTCTCTATTCATTAACTGTACTCTTGAATATACTTTGTATTTCTCTATATTTTTATAATTGTTGTAGAGATAACCATTCAAATTTTTCATTTCTATTAGGCGAGGTTTTGTGTTTTAGTTTCCTAGCCAGTTTAATTAGCACTTTATTCCCAATTTTCTTTATATCTTTTTTCCATAGCTATTTTTTTATCTAACTTATAAGGATTTTATTCTACTTATTCAATTTATTGATTTCACCCTTCTATCAATTCCGATCAGAATTTTGTTGTTTCCTGTTATGTAATTCTGCATAATAATGCGTTTTCTGTATTATTCTGTAGAGTTTTTCTTTTTTTTTTGGTTCTATTGTTAAACAATTTTCTATATTGTTACACTTTATATATTTTGTTTACAAAATATAACCAGACATATGCGGTCTATATACAGTGGTAAGAGTTTATCCCACATTTATTTTTCTAATCATTCCTATTCTTGACGTGCTTACTTCAACTCATTTTTTAGCTTTATATCCATTAGATTTGAAGAATGCTTTCAAAATTCAGTAGTAGTTCGGAACGATTTAAATACATACCCTTTTTTCTTGCAAAGCACTTGAAACGAAGTTTTTGCCGTGTGGGCTGCGACTCCATCCTGTTAAAACCATAAGTTTCTCAGTCAGAATCTGTCAAAATTCGGTATGAAAAATTGTTTAACAATTTCTACATATCAATTAGAAGTGACAGTAACACGTTTCCTTTCCTCCTTAAAGAAAATAAAGATTAATGATCTCAACTTTCGTATTGTGGATTATTATCACATCAATAACGAAAATATTGTTTATTAATGCATGTCTTGTGGCACGCTTTCAAAGATGTTTCTGCACATTTTCAGGCGATTTTGCTAATCACGTTCGAAAAGTTTCTGTACAAAAATCTTTTGTACTGATAAAAACAGAGGTCTTGATGCAAAATTAGCCATATAGTACGACTAAAAATATGAAAAGCAACAGCATGTTTGCGCGCAAATTTTCTCGGATACTATAAAGTGAAACAACTTACTTCATTGATGTTCTTCGGAGTTCGAGCATCTCGACGTCTTCTGCCCTTTTTCGCACAACAGAACCAATACTTTTCAAGTTTCCTACTCAACAAAATCCGTAAGACAAAGCCGTCCCCAATACACGGTTCGACAGTAAAACCTCTAGGTTCGTTCATACACGATATTTTGGTTACTAAGTGTTCTTCTAGGTAATACTTTCCAACTATCGGTGTCTAATAAAATTATTTTCACCACCCTTAAATCAGTCTTCGATTCGTCACTTTTCTTTAAATTGAAATTGGAGAAAGAAGTTTGCCTCACCCTATAGATTCTTTTATAGGCTACCTTGAAAGGTTTAAATTAAAAATATGCAATCCATTTTACTTATTGTCCAATAATTAGTCATCATAAAAAAATGAAAATTATGATTAATCAAAAACGGCTAAATATTTTTACATACCTGATATTTAAGTATCTTAAATCAAAAGTAAAGCGTATTTCGACAAATTGATATTAATGATAACTTATGTTTTCTTGTAATAAATTTCCTCAAGAAATCGAAGACATTTCTGACATCAGATCACGTTTGTCTGGTAAATGCATTCAGCATATTTGCTCCTGCCGCCAAAACAAACTTGGGCTATAAATCTTTTTTTAATAAAAATATTCGTGTGTCAGTTCATGTTCAAGCGGTCTCTCATTTCGCAGTGTGCGAGAATAATTTTTTGTTATAAGAAAAATGTATTCGAGTAACACAACACAGCTTTTTCGGGGAATGATTGATGAGCCGATACCTTCATCGTTTTGTTTTTCTGATCTTACTTTGGTGTTTTCATTGAACTGTAATTTATAATTTACTTACATGTTAAAACGCATTTAAAGTCTGAAATCGTATATATTTGAACTTTTTAGAACGCTTTCCGTAATATAAAAACTTAAGGGTGGTCCCAATGCTCCTAAAATTGTTTACATGGATAACATGGCAAAATAATTTGACTTATTTGACCTTTAAAGAAAACCATAAGACATACGTAAGTATAAATTCGTACAGCCACCTTACGCTTTATTGCTTGTATTCCAACTCCCCTATTTGTTAGTCTCAAATAATACGTTTACGTCATTCACAGAAGTGTTACGACTGAATGTTTGTTTAATTCATCATTTTGAGATCCGTTTGGTTTTAATAATCAGATATTCACTTCTCTGAAGCATCGAAAATTTTTATATATTAAGTCTTTTTATTATCTATTAAATTAATTGGAACAAATTTTATGAGTTTATTTTATGGTGTATTTATAAAAAGACTTGAAAAAATAAGCCCCAAATAATTGCATCTCTTTTTTCCTTTATTAACGGCAAGGAAGTGATAACAAAAAAATCTATATTTTTAGAGCTTTAGGTCCCACAGCCATTTCCAATACAGTCTCCGTATAGTTAATAGTTGCATTATCGGTATAACTATATCACTATACTAAAGGTATTCTTCAAAGTCTTTGGTTAGAAGTGATATTTGAGTAACTGATTCGACCCCATAATTCATCTAGATAGGTCATGTAATGGTTTTGTAGAGTAAAAGTTTGTTTTCTAATGACAGCCGCGAAGGTTGCCCTGTAAGCCAATGCAATTTTTTAAAGAGTTTCATTGGTTTATGTTTCTTTAAGATATATATTTTTTACATTAATCTTTTATCCATATGAGGGCTAAAATATTTTGCTTCATCTGATTGCGGTATGGAAATGTTATTGAGTATTACAGGTCACCACATCATTCGTCGTACTTTGATTTTTTCTGCAACTACTCGTATATAGCATTTAGCTCTTTTTAACGATGGTTGGATGCAGAGTGAGGATCTACATGATAAGCCAGAATACCAATGTTATCTGCAAATGTTCTCATGTTTTGCTCGGTGTGCTGGATGTGTCTGCAATAAAAAGCAAATAGAGGGAGAGCTCAGTTTACTGCCTTGATGAATGCTAGCAGAAATTGGGTACACTCCAGAAACTTTATTTACAAGTTTGCAAATATTGATTAAATAAGTACAATTTTGACAGTAGATAGTACTAATGAGGAAAGAGATGCCTAATTTTAAACAATGGCTTATTACGCCACATACCATCAAATGGTTGCGTACCATTCAAACAAATTTTTGATACGCCATCTTTTTATTTAAACTATTTTTATATAAAATGTCTACTTTTAATAAAATAATATTTTTGGTGTGTCCGTGATTTTGACAGCAATAACAATTGTTTTTTGAGGGACTCCAACTATTTAAGTGTTATCTTCACTTAACTTTTAATTTTATTGATGTAATAAGGGGTCTGAATCTAACATTTCATTTTTAACTTAACAATAATGGTAATAGACCTACGAAGATCATTCATAGGTCACGAATAGAAAAACTTCCGTGACCTTAAACGGTAAAGCACAGTTCTGTAACGCTTTTTGATGATATCAAACGTATCTGACCTCACTCTTTCTGGCGCAACGTAATTTGAATGGCAATGGGTCGTATAGGTCATCGCCGTACCACCATATGGACAAATCAAAATCTTCGAGTGTTTACGACAAGTATCTCTGTCAACATCACAGTTGTAAAAGTCGCAAATAATTAGGTTGCCATTACTATTGTAGAGGTTTTGAGCACACTGACAGATCTACTTCTAAATTGTTAGTATTGCGATAAATAACATAATTCCTTACAAAAACAAGGAAGCATCAAATAGTTTCCTCTTGAAGTTAATATTGACTTCACTAGCTTGATTTCAGGATAGTAATGGGTCATATATGTCACCCTCATACAACCTTTAAAGAAATCCTGATCTTTGGATGATCATGATTAGCGCTTCTACCGACCTCACAACTGTAGATACCGCGATTGCTACGATCTTAAACGCTAGTGTAAAAGTTTTGAGTGCTACATGAAATTCATTCCTGGATCGATGGTAAGTCAGCATCTTTATGATAGTAGTTGTGCCTTACAAATTACAGAGCAGCAAAGACATATTGCAAACTAGTTTTGTACAAGATGAGCTTATTATATGCTACCTTCGTCTTGTTCACCACCTTATCAATGTAAGCTTTTCAGACCAGTTTTCTATACATGGTTATTTCTTTCAAGATATCTCCTTTTCGGAGATATTGAAGTTTACCATATCATCTCTGAAGTAGTCTTCTGAGAGAAAACCGAACCGTCAAACTCTTTTCGGAGTTGATATTTATTTTGCACCTGTGCTACCATTTTCCCAATTGTAAGAAATCAAGCAAGCTGGGCTGTCAGTAGTAGAATGTCTGTTAAAAAAAGCGCTATTTTAACACCGTAGATAAAATCTACGTTAGAATGCAAGCAACTTTTAAGATTTTCTACATGTTCAGTGGACAAATTAACACCGAGACTGCTATTTGTATTTTCATGTACAAACAACTAAATTTAAGTAAGATAAATAAATCCCATACTTTAGACTAAATCTCAGAATTTTCAAATACAATCTCGTATCGTATTTAACTTTGGAATACATTGGTTTATTCAAAAACCTAAAGTTTGTATAAAAAAATACATTTCTCGAAAAAGAAATTTTACTACTACGTTATAACATTGCACCTTTATGAATTAAATACTATATAAGGCTATAACACAAGAAACAAAAATAAAAATTCTATTTAGCTCTTAATTTAACTAGAATAAAAGAATTTTTAGTTAAATTAACATTTAACCACTTCTATAAACACAACTAAGTTAATTGATGTTTATTTGTTTATAAATAGAAAGTTTACATTTATACTAACTTCCAGTATTCTGAACAAGCAACCCCAATTAACTATTAATTTTGAAGCAAGTGGGAATTAGTACATGAAATCAATATAGTTGAGTTGAGCTTTTGTGTAAGTTATAGAAATTTAAATTACATTTTATCCTATTGCAGTTTATTATTATCAATACAGAATAACTACAAAAAAATCAGAAAATTCAATAGTCTGAACAAATTAAATAAATAAGAAAAAGTAAGCTGTTTTTTATTGTAATTAATATTTTTGTTTGCCAATGAAATAAAAAAATAAGAAAAAAATTTATCTCTCATTGCACTGGGCTTGCAGTTACAGTTCTAAAGCCACTTCGAGAAATCACCTAATGTGTCATGACTAATATAATAGACAATTTGCTATGCAACCAAGATTAAAACTTACCGATGCATTTTCAAAAATTTATCGTTTAACAATGCTAATAAATTGGTGAGATAACTCCAAAAAGAATGAGTAGATATCAGTTTCGCTGAAAAACTTATACTGGTACATCAAGCGCATAAGCAGCCCCAAGATCACGAGTAGCACAAACAATACAAATATGACTTACATTTAGGAAGATCTAAACCTATCAGAGGTAATAAAGAAATCATATGTAACTGTTAACCATCTCTTGTGTATACTCTATTCCTCATAATAATTTGGAGATGCAACGTATGTGTGAATATATTATTTTGAAGATGTTAACCAAAGAGCAATGGAAAAAATGAATGAGTAACTGATTAATAGGAACTTTGTGACAACAAACATTTTTGAACTGCAAAAATTTCTACAAAACAACTCCTGCAAATACATCAAGGTGCCAAAAAATCATCTTTTTAATAAAATAATTCATAGAGAATAAGAGTTGTTGCTCTGTATCTAAATTATTTATTAGAGTACCGTTATATTTAATCAAATCTACAGTTCTCTATATAGAGACAAATTGAGCTCTTTGTTCCTATAAGTGACTCAATACAATTTCCAAAGTTTTAAACCATACTAGCAAAGACCTCAACGTAATCATTATTTTCATAAGTCTAGTTATTAGTTACGACAATGAAAATCTTCTACTTATTCCATATCTGACTACCAAGCTTTTTTGTCAATCTCCAGCCACTTCTTTTTGTCACAATTTTTAAAACATAGTATTTGGTAAAAAAAAAAACTCTGTCTTTCTATAGGCTATAACTTTATATAAGATGGTTGTTTTACTAGAACTTTTCGAATGTGACTGGCAAAATAGTTTAGAAATGTGTAGAAACATTTTAAAAACCAGTTGTTTTCTTTATTGGCGAAGTGTTGGAGTAATAATAACTCACAAGGCTTTTCTACAGCACGCTACAGTCACTGTTTGACGTGTGATAAGTAAAATTAGAGTCATTGGCCTTTCCTTTTTTGAGAAACAGGACCAATAGTTAGTGTCATTTTTTATCGATATGTGGAAATGATTTGACACTTTTCCGACACGAGTTTCAATACATTCCAACTAAAAAAACGTTTGCTTTCAACAGGAGAAAGCTACAGTAAAAGCTTTGCTCTAAGTATTACGTAAATTGTTTACTGGGCACCTAATGGGATATCTCAAAGTTTCGGCTTACAAACAGTGTTTTAGAATCCTACAAGACCTATAAAATTCAATACAGTAAGAAATCAGACATATGTTGGAAAGGAGTGCTAAAGAACTTTACATTTGATTTGAATAGTGCATAGAAAATTTGAGCATTAAAGTTTTGAATATTCCAGTTTTGCAGGTTTGGTTTTTAAAAATAAATATTGTTTACCTCCTATTGATGTTTTTAATTTAATCTTAAAAACGGGAAAGAACTTTTACCCCACCCTGTAGTATCATCATGTTGAACTCAAAAAGTGTATTTCATAATTGTCGTTATTACTTTTCAGAAATTATTAGAAATCAAAATTAACTCTCTTTGGGCCAATATAATAACATAGGACTATAATATTAAACAATTATTGACAGCGAGATGGAAACTCTTTCAGCGAGGAGTTCGCCTACTTCTCATTTGAGGTCAATTGGCCAACATCTTTTTAGTCTTTTAGAATCGTGCTGTAGTAGAAGTGGTTGTTTGAGTATTGTTTGTTTGTGCATCTAGTTGGATATGACGAATTGTACTACGCTCTTGTATGACAGTTGAAATGAAAGGCATAAGGTCATCGTTTAACGTTTTGTTGGTTACGTGCCTAGGTGCGTCAGTCATCGCTCAAAGAAACTTGATTTGGGAGCGTTGGATAATTACTGTGCTTGACTTGCTGGCACATCCCCATAACTCAACGCCATAAGTCCATAAACCAAGTTTTTATTTTCTAAGCCAGTTTAGGTCCTTGACTCGTAAATAAATTTGTTTTTTCTTCTTTAAGATGCGATTCTTCTAGGTAATTTTTTCTTCGAGGTGTAGTCCTGAGTGCCATACCGACGAAGATGTAGATATAGATGTATTATTGACGATAACCGTGGAGATTTATAAATATAAACATAAAAATAATTTTAACAAGGACGACGGATTTAATCTACCTAAATCTTAGTTTCTTGCTCTTAATGGGCAAGAAACAGACTTCAATACGGTGAAAGAGGGAGTGACGTTAGAAAATGCCGAAATATTACCTGCAACGACCAAATTGACGTCAGCAGCTAACCCGATTACTTTATCCATCATCCCTACTATACTCGCCAGAGTATAAAAGTTAAAACGTACAGGACAATCACTTAATTTTTAGAAGAGTTTCTCCTGAAGATGTCCGCCGCAGTTGTGGACGAAACCTCAAGAGTTTATCAATTCCGACTACAGAATACACAATTTTTACTATTGTATATAAAGTCATATAAAATAAAGGGATACACAATAATACGATTAAAATAGTCGGTCCCACTGTCGCCGATCTTGTCTCGCTCACTACTTATAGTCAAAGTTAATGGCTTACTCACAGTTTCAGATACCTGATTAACATCTTTCTGCACAGAAAGTTTAAATTTCCTAAAATCACATAAATAATGACAACCCAAACAGTATGAAATTGGCGTAGTTTATTTTCAAAGAAATTGGAATGAATAGGGATTTCTTGTTATTCAATTGTTATTTATTAGCTAGCTATCTTTTTATTTATTAATTTTGTATGTTGTGCTTATTAAAATAAGTTTTTCAATGTTAAAGCTTGTGTAGGATTGTGTTTCCAATACTAAATTTGAATTTTATAATCTTTAATTATTTTATACAAATAGATGTCAAGAAATACGCTAAAATTAAATGTAATCTTCTATATAGAAAACGTATTAAACATTTTATTAGAACTTTTTATATTGAAATTTGACTTTACTACTTATATATTAAATTTCATTTTTTATAGAAACCCTGTATCTGTACGTAAATTTCTTTTAAATATCACAAACTACAAGGGACTGTAATGTAGCAAAAACGACAGCACAAATATAGTTAAAATTTCTATTACCCGGCTCAGCCAACCGAACAGAAAACAAATAAATAAAAAGGCCATAGATGTAGAAGCACGGAGTAACAAGGTAAAATGCGATTTAATCGCGGCAACCGTTTAAATATCAGCAAACTGCCAGGGGCGTATAAAGCAGATGAGGCCAATTTTAATGTCAGGAGCAGATACGAAGTTTCAAATACGGCTACTCGCTTCATCTAAGCCTCAATCATATAAAGTGGTTAAATTGAAGTGAACTACAGTTTAACATGACCGCGATAAAGCTCGTTTGATGAGTTAATAATTAATGTTGCCCACGGCGCAAAATGAAAGGTTGTAATTGCATTTTTGTTTTTCGTGGAACACTGGCAGCCAAAATTAATAAAAGTATTGCTACAGAAAGTTTCAAAAATCAATATGATAATATAATATTTAACGTATACAAGGCTTCGCAAAAAATTCTACGATACTCATACTACTTAGTAAAACTTAAATTAAGCTTTAGCATTTAATACATTTGTGTAATCTACACACTTTTTTAAACATTTGTTTTATCTGTTTTGCGTTTTCTATTTGACTAGTTTAGATTAGATCGGATGATTTTGCCTGTTTTCTAGTAATTGTGGCATTTTGCTATTTTACTGTATATTCGGTCTGACTATATGCTTTTTGAGAAATAATTTAATCTCCTCGCTGACTGTAGGAATTTGTAAGCTCTTATAGATATCTTTATAATCTTAATTTTTAGTACTCTATAAATATAGATCCATACTTTTTTACATGTACCTTGAAAACTATGAGACTCTTCAGCTTGTGTATTATTAGTTCCGATTCTACGCCTTTTGACTCTGTTAATTTTATATTTAACAGTTTTAAATTGTTTGTTTTTATCTATTTGTTTATTAAAATTGTTTACTTGTAGTTCAGGCTCTGTGCTGCTAGACTTAAAAATAATGATACCTCCCTGAGACGTGGCCTGCACGACCTGTCGCGTTGTTTTAATTTTCTGTGTCTTGATAAGATATACGAGGGTCGATAGATCCAACGTGCGTATTAGAGGCGGACTTTCTAAAATTCGAAAACCTCTGAGATGCTACAGCACTATGATGAATTATTAGTATTTTCAAACATTAAAATTTTCTCTTTGAATAGATTATGATTTTCATATAACAATTTATTTTTATCTCCCATTTCACGTATCAATTTACGTAGGTGCTCCACTTCAAATTGTAAATATTTGTTGCTTTCGGAAATGGTGTCCAAGTCTACGAATCTAAAACCAACTTTTTCGATGCATCGTCTGTGGTATCCATTGCCATAATTTATGCACATCACAGTTGACAGTAGTTTATTTTTACAGCATTTATAATAAATTTTAATGTCACCATCTGCTGACGAACTATTGCCCCCCTCATCTTAAAATAATTATATATGCAACATCAGTTTATTATGTAGTGATAACTTAAAATATTTTCCAAGTAACCGCTACAACTTATATGAGATTCCTAACATATCATTTCTACCTGAATTTGATGACTAACGTTATGATGAGATATTTAGCTGTATTAGCATGCAGGATCGTTTTGTAATTAATTTAATATCAACAAATAATCTACTCTGACTTAATTAGCTATTTCTCAGTCTATAAGACGATAAACATCTCTAGTAGACTGTATTACATTTCACCTTTTTTCAACTTCCTTGCCTTTGTGTTATTAGGAAGACCTTTTCTGTTCTTTATTGCAGCAATTGTGCCTAAGGTTTTATTTTCCAAGAAAAAATCCATCAAAGCCATGCTGGTACAGAATCTCTATATTTAAATGCTGTGATATTGACGAAAATAGTTTTTATACAACTTTCTAAACAGTAATAAGACTCTGTCTGTAAAGATTTTACATTCAGTACGTAGTCATTGAAATAATCACACAATAAATACAGTTTAATGCTATATTTATTAGCGTTATTCTTTATATAGAGTTTTAATTTATCTTATCTACAAAATAACATGTTTTCATTAATTGTAATATTTAAGTAAGGACTAAAATCAATTCTAAATTGGCTAATGTTAAATTAAAGAATTTCTTTGGAGTAAGTGAGGTGGATGAATGAGAACAATACAATTCTGTGAATTCATGTTTACTTTCAAATGTAGCATAAAAAACTTCTCTATTATGATTTGTGTTTAGAATATACTTTTTCCCCTTGAATAACTTTAAGGCATTGTACGTTGTGTATTTTAATTTATACATAAATAAAATGTACCCTATAAAAATTTGCATCTATAATATTAGTACCATATAGCAGAAGAACCTCATAAATATTTAGTAAAACTTTGTCAAATGTAATCCGTCGATAACATTAATGAGTTTTTTGATATGCCTTAGCAAATACCTAGTTTCATCTTCATTATAAATAATCTTTCTTCTCGCAATTCATTTTTTATACCAGTACTTTATTACCATATAACTAGTTATACAAGTTAACAATAAATCTCACATGATCGCCTATAATTACACCAATACACTATTTTTATCCATATATTAATGAGGTCAATGTGCTCTTTTACCTGCTGGCGTGCAGTTTCTAAATTATTGTGAGAATAGCGAACTGCCCTATTATCAGCTAATGTCCCTATTGTTGTTGATGTTATAGGTAGGTTAGCGCTGTAAATTATATAAAAAAGTGGCTCAAGGACACAACCTTGTAAAACACTATAGTTAATTTGCTTTCGAAAATTCCACCAATTTGTACCTAAGAATCTTTTACAACAGATTTTGTCAAAAGTCTAACTTCCACAAAAAAAATGCGCAGCAATATACTTTACCTTCACCTATCTAAAACCAAAGTGCTGTTGAGAAAAGAAAAGTATTTCTATAAACTCCTTTAACTGTTAATTTCTATAATAATTTTGATAATACCAAAAGTAAACTTATCGGTAAGGTTATTGGGTCCTTTTTTCTGTTTTACTTTTATTATAATTTGCAAAAACTGAAATGAACTAACCCAGTATTTTAAATAAAATACAAAATTAAATAAGTTAGTTATAAGTATTATACCTTTCCTAGGCTGTTCTTTTAGTATCTTTTGAGTTATAAAGTCGAGGCGGCATATTTTCTTGATATTTTTCCGATTGCTTCGGTATTCCTCAACTTCTTTATCTTATTCATTTGAATAAGTAGTGAAAATCTCCGTTAAGTATTAAACAAATATATTCAGTTCTTTTAGATCTGATCTGGTCCATTGTCTTGCTTGACTACATAGGCGAATTAGAAAACCTAATGTCTTTTAAAACTTTTACTAGCTTTTCAAAGCGAATTGACATGTTTTTACAGTGTCTAGGTATGTTCGACGAAAACCTCTCTTAATTTCTTCTCCAGCTGGTTGCTTAGGTGGTTTTATCTTGTCTTGTCTAGAATGTTATAAATACGCTGCTGTGTAGCACATGGTTTTTGTTTCTAGGTTGTTAGTGTATTCATGTTAAGTGTAATCTTTACTGGTCCCTGATGCCTAAGATAATCGGATGAGATGAAAATATCATCCTGCCTCGTGAATCGTTTTTATTAAATGTTTTGTTGTGCTCTTCTGATTTGCTGAGTTTTTTTTATTCTTATATTATTTTGATAAAATTTTGAAGGCATACATTCTAATTATAAATTTTTTAGTGTCTATTTAAATATAACGGTTGCATTAATAGTAATAATAATAAAAATTAAATGAAATTGGTAACAAAAAAATTTAACAGATTTGGCATTTATAGTGAACATAAACAGAATCATATTTCTTTGAAAAAGTTAATTAAATAAATTTCTAAATTTATTAAGACATTATCAAGGACAATTCAAGACCTCTTAAAAGACCTTTATAAGTTTTTGTTATTATTCTTCTTAGACTCTATGTTAATAAAAAACAAAGATAAGGGGTATGTAGTCTTTTTCATGTTTTTGATTTTAAATGCTTTTTGTTATAGTTGTTTTATTTTTTCTACTGATACAGGCGCCTTATGACTGATTACTCGTTATGCTTTTTCTAATAAAATTTGTAGATATAGTGTGTTATGTTATTATATTTCGTTTGCTCAATTTTACAATAATTTTAATTTTGTTATCAGTCATAGACTTTGATATAGCATTTAGACTTTTTATGCCTGAGTAATTAACGACTCCCTGGATAAACATTGGTGGAAAGTTTGATTCTTTTTATCACCTTCAGTTTGATTGGTTGAGTTTATATTTTGATGTGTATTTAATAGAAACGACTAGGATAACAAAATTGAAAAATGCTAGCAAACGAGAAGAACATTAGGAAATTTAGAAAGTGTTACAGATTATTTAAAAATTGTAATTGTTGTTATAGGTGGTAATTGAAAGTATTTTAGTTTGGCATTCAGTCGCAATAGCTTGTGCCGGCGAACTGCATAATGTTACTTCAGCAACTAATTATAATTTTAAAATAAACGTAACTATTCACAGTTTTTTTATTAATTATAAAGCACATATACTAATTATCTTCTATGTAGTAGATAATTTATTAATTGGATTTGAGATATCTTGGAGTACAAAACAAAACCTTGCACTACGAAAATCAAACGTATTTTTTATTTCAACACAACCTTTAAAAGGAACTGAAATCACTCCAGAAGAAGAGAACTACATGCATGAATACATTGACACTTCCTTCCATGTAGTATTACCTATTAAGTAGATACTAATAAGCAAAAATCTAAAAAATCTAAAACAAAGATTTCGATTATAGACAGACCACATAACAAAAGGCCCGATATACAAAAATAAATAATTACCAAGTAGTACAACAATACACACACCTGGGGTCACTAATAACAAATAACGGTTCAACAGAAAAAGAAATCAGAAAGAGATGTGAAATGACTAGAACGGCTATGAAAAAATTAACAAGAATATGAAAAGACAACAACATATCGAAGAAAATAAAAAACAAACTGATACAATGTTTAATCTTCCCTATACTAACATACGACAGCAAATCCTGGACTCTCAGACAGAAAGAGAGGAAGAAAATTGATGCCGCAGAAATGTTCTGTTGGCAAAGAATGCTGAACATCTCATGGCCAGAACATCGAATAAATATATTAATACTTTAAGAGCTTAACATTAAGAGACGACTGTTGAGCAACATACAACTCAAGACACTACGATACTTTGGACATATTATGAGGAAAAACCTGACAACATAAAAAAATTAGTAATACAGGGGAAGGTAGAAGGAAAGAGATCCAGAGGTCGATCACCTACCAGATGGATGGATCAAATCACGAAGCTAATCGGAAAGTCTATGCATACACTCATAATCGAAGTACAAGACCGGGCAAAATGGAGAAAAGCAATTCAAGATGCCGCAGTGACCACTACATTCCCTACTGAGAATTAAGACTGAAGAGGAGGAGGAATAAGCAAAATAAGAAAACTATACTCACCTAATTTAATACAAAAAAGCCACTCATATATGATCTAACAACTCAAATCATTTTGAAAAAACTACCAGAAGCTTATGTAAAACTACCATATTAAAAACAAGATCCTTTTCTAACTATTGAAAAGTCGCACAGATAGTACCAATTCTAAAACCTGAAAACCGCCCGATAAGGTATTTTTTAACCAACCTATCAGTCTTTTTCGTGTTTTGTCAAAAATGTTTAAAAAATTTACCTAAAAAGACCAAATCATCTCTTACAAGATTTAATACACAAACATTAGTTTAAATTTATAAAACAAACGAACAGGGTAATTGATCCACTTTACACTGATCAAACACCAGAAGATATTGTTTAGTGTTTTTTTTAATATTGTCCGAATCTTTGACAAAGTATGACACGTAATACTCTTGTACAAAATTAAATCTAATCTGCCTCGCCCCTACTACAGTGTTTTACAATCATATTTCATAACCGAATATTTTCTTTCTTTCGGATCAATTCAGGAGTGCCTCGGGGAAGCGTGTTGGAACAGACGCTGTATCTGGTATACTCGTCTGATCTTTCAACTGAAAATCTGACAATAACAACTTTGCTGATGATGTAGCATATATATTAAACGAATTTGTCTAATAAAATCTGCATATACCTATCATTACCGAGGAAATTACAAATCTCAGCATAAGACACATAAATAGGTTGTTTCTTCATCCTAATACGATGGTAGCAGACCTTATGCATGATAAAAAGAGAGCATGTAGACTCAAGATGTTTAAATCAAAAGAAACATATTCACTTAGATTTAGTTCAAGTTTATCTTTATTACAATTATAACTTATTTACTTATTGTTTTATTTCTCAAGATGGTATTCCTTGATATGTAATTTACTAAATGTCTAGACAGCTTGTAAATAATAATAATGGTAAAACTCAAACGCCCCGCGAATACAATGAATTCAAAGAATTCAAAGAATTGAAAATAGTCACCGAAACAAGTGGCGTTTCTTTAACTAATAATAATTTAAAAAATTATTTAATTTTATTAAAACCCACAAAGTTTTATATATCTTAAAATTCTATAAATAAATAATAAAAATTAAAATATTATTTTACAGATAATTACAAATAAAACAAAAATATACGTGCAGGTTTTTTAAACTAAACTAAGCATTTTCTCCTCAAAATAACTAAACAACTAGTACAGCTGGTGTACAAAATCAATATGATAAAGTTCATTCACACAAGCTTTCCTTTAAAGTGTAATATTTGCCTGTCTCGCCGTACAATTAATGAATTTCTTGAACAAAAATCTATTATCTGTTTGAACAAGCGAACCGAATATTAATGCGGGCAGTATTATATAAAAGCTAGACAAACATACACATAGTTATTCAATAACCTTGCCGGCAGGTTGCGGAGGCATTTGGAAAGTTATGTTTACACCAACCGAAAGCGATAACTCAAACATTGCTGGGCGCTAACAACAAACTAATTTTTCTGTAATGCCTTGTTGAGAAAGTTTATACCACATTAACGTATTATAACAGAATAAAACAGTTGTTTAAATATTTATTTGCTGCCCAGTTTAAAATGTTTGCAAGGTTATGAAATATAGTTGGTCTTTCCATATTTTTGTAAAAAATAATGATTAGCTGATTTATATTTTTTATTATTTGTAACAAAACTATATTAAAAAGTCCTTTTTTAACCAGATAGTTCTTTAGCGATACCAAAAAAGTAAAGGATAAACTAATAAAATAATTGCAAATGGAGACGAAACACACTGGTTTATAAAGAAAATCTTAATACTTTTTTGTTGTTTTTATGTTTGTGGTGTGCTAAAATTCTTTACATTTAGATTGTAGATGTCAAATGACAATGGACATCTGCTATTGCTGTACACGGGAACTCTCAACAACAGATGCTGCAAACGAGATGTATGATACCTTAAAAATCAAAGACGTACCGGTCGACCATCTATTTTGAATGAAAAAGACTTGCAAGCTGTTTTGAATAACAAACCTTCATTAAATACTTACAATTTTTCTTTTGAATTGTCTGAAATAATTTGCGTCAGTTCAAGTTTCTACACAAATTGTCTAGATCTGAAGTTAACAAGCGACTTGGAATTTGTTTCCACCTGCTTAAAAATTAGCTAGATGACTGACTTTGGAAGTTGTGTGAAAAATGTGTTTATCTTGTTAATCGTAATCATTTTGAGCTATGCGTTCCTCAGGACCAAAATCCGCCATTAGTTGCTCGACATGGTCGTTTTGACAAGAAGGTCATAATTTTGGTTTGGTGGAGTATTGACAATCTTGTTCATTTGGAATTGATTCCAAATAGAAAAGCCGTAAACTCCAAGCTGTATAGAGAGCAACCGAAACGTATTCACGAAGCCTTACAGCAAAATGATTTACCTTTAACCTTATTCAACGGGACATCGTGTTAGAAAGATCACAGATAAAATTGCTGAATTGAACAAAATACTTAGATTTAAATGGAATAGTGGATGCGTTTACATGATGCTGTTTATAGTTTGTGTCTCAAAACCTCTCTTATTCAATTCTGAATTTCACCTTCAAATATCCTTTGTATAAAGACAAATGTAGTAAAGCTCGGAAGCATTGCTGGTCTAGAAATTTACATATACAGGCTACAATCAAAGAAGGCTTCACAATAAACTGGGGATTCCAAAAAACAAAGTGTGTGACATTTGAAATATGTCTCAGAACTAAAACCACCTTTAAAAGGTGACGAAATTTAGTGCAATACGATGAGGCAGTTATTTGCAATTTCCACATAGAACTTTATAGAGTGTTTGAACAAAAAAAATGCTGGAAGAAGTGTCAGATTCTAAAATGCTTTCTGTAAAGGGGAGCAAAGCTACATGCAAAGTTTTTTATCTTGTACAAGTTTTACTAAATATATAGATTATTTATAGCTTGATACTTTTAGGTCAGACCACGTATCTAACGATATATCCTAACACTAAATTTTAACACTGGTTTGAAATAACTTAATTTATTTTGAAAAATGGAGCGTCTTTGACATTTCTGTACAACGCATTTGGGCATTGTAATCGTTGTACGCTAACGTAATTGATAAAATGGCGGTAGCAGTCACGAATAATAGAGCACAGGCACTTTATATTTTGAAAGCGCAGGTATACATGACTAGGTAACTGTCAGAAGGGATTAAAACGTTTTTAATGTTTAACTAAAATTCAGATTTGCAGGAGGAAGGCTGTCTCTAAAGCTACTTATAGTTTCCAGAGCACAAACTATGTATTATACAACCTCTTATCGTAACAACTACTTTTTCATTTCCTTGTGGAAATATAGACTCCTAAATGTTTAACCAATTTAGCTCATTTTTATTCTATTGGTATAAATTACCTGGCTGCTAGGCAAACTTAAATTGAAATAAATTATAAGGTTATTTGTAGATAAACATTATTTTTGTTTTTATTTGGTTAATAAAATCAACTTGTTGCTTATTATGTAAAAATTAAAATTAGATGCTTCTAAATTTTTTTTTAGTAATACCATTTCTGAGTTCTTTAGTATAAAAAATAAATGTTCTAAAAATGTTATAATTTCCTTAAAAAACGGAATATTTACGATCGCCTTTCTATCAAAATATCGGAAAATTATGCAAAATTAAAAAACGTAAAATAAAACAGTATTAATAGTAAAATGTTAGAGTTTAACTTTTCTGTGCCAAAAAGCAGTGAATATATTTATTTAATTATTTACGATATAGAATAGTGATTATTACTCACTAATAATTATACCTATTTGCAGCTTTAATAATTTTCTACTCATAATGATAACAAGAGTTACAAGTTTTATATTTATCATAAGTTATTTGTACAGCGTATAGTTTTTTTGCAAGGTCTCAGCAGTTATCTCTAAGTGAACATTATGCAGAGAGTAGCAAGTCCAGCCACATTATTTTCCTAAAATTTAAAATTAACACACTGGAGACGAACCGGCATAAAAGAGCCCAGAGCTTGGGTGAAAATTATTAAGTTATTTAACATACTAAAGTCCCTTAAAATCTCGTTAGAGACTACCGTATAAATTCTTCTAGAACATTAACTACGGAGATATTTGAAGAGCTGTGAAAACACCATTCAAACCTTAATTTTTAAATGAATTTTTGTTACTGTGTCACCATATGTTAGTGGTATTTGGCAAATTGTGTAACATTTACTTTGGAAGAAACACTGCAAAGTAAAATAGATATTTTCGTATTCTAAAATTCGTCATTTAATAATAGCCAAATGTACATAAACATTATGATCTAAATTTAGGACATCCATAAATGATTGTTTTGTCAAAAACCTTAATAAATCATAAATTATGATTTTAACAGATAGAATTAATTGACTTGTTCTAAAAAGACTATAATCAGCTGAAAAATAGTTACGAGAATTTTTTAGAGGAAAGACAAGAGGTAGTGTAGCCAGACATTGTATTAAGACTTTTTTTCCAATAATTACTTAAAACTTATTTTAACACCTACTTCGTACTTGACGGGGCGTGTCAAAAAGTTCGACGAATGATACAATATCTCAACTATAATATGAATCAAGTGCATGTGTATGCATATGACTACCCAGATACTTTAAAAAATGTCATATAGTGTGGAGCACACATAAACGTCAAGATAAATTTGCTAAGAGTAGTCAGTGCGAGAGATAAGAGTTCAGTACATTTTACTACAAAGCTTTGGACAGAACATGTGTATATTACGTTCGGATTAATTGTAGGCATAATCAAGGACGAGGTCGGTGACTGACTATACGAATGAGTAAAAAAAATGAGGCATGAGAAAAGACACGATACCCGTTATAGTCCACAAATATTTAGATAGGTCGAAAATCTATTCCCGATTCGTGCCACACAAGCTGGCAGCGAAGAGAAAGCAAAACAAATGAAAACCTCTGAAAATTACATTATCTGATCTAATTTCTCCATCTGAAAATCGTCATGCAAAGCGTACTTTTTTAACATGACGATAATCCAAGAATGTTAACAATAAGTTTGCAATCGATTTAGGGCTCTGCTGACAGTTTTATACCATTTTAAACTTTTCAAACACACAACATAAGTATATGAGAACGGTTCAAATAAAAAAAAACTTTAAATACTACATCAGTGCCGTTTAGGACTCAAGTAGGCGCCAACCTACTGCAACTTCTTTTTGAATAGAGAATTTATTTCAAGTTGGATTTTTAAATGCAGACGGCCTTAAAGAAAAAAGATCAACATTTTGAGGTTACCATAATTTGCCTTCAAATAAAAAATCAGGAAATTATTACCCAAATTATAGTCTGCAACTCCTCCAGAAAACATGGAAGCAATGTTCAAGAAAAACGTCCCACCGTCCTAGCGGCGGATTTACCACGAACTATCTCTTATGGAACAATCGAATGATCAATACCTAGACTCGCAATTTCGTGATAGCGGGCCCTCTAAAACCCACTACAATCTCATCGATTTTACAGTCGTCCTCGACAACATCGTTCTCAAAAATCTCTCTATACAGGACACAATCAAACATGTCACTAAGCTGACTTTTCTTGTCCTAAAAATACCTAAGAGTACAAACGACGTATTCTTTCATACCTCAGTTTTATGGCCGACTTTTACCGTTCACTTGAAAAACACAATAGAATCCATCCCAAAATCTGCTCCGCCAAGGACCTTAAGTAGGCTATACGACACCTCACTGCCTTTATCTAGAAAACTCTCATGTTCGTTAATGACCTGGTACTTGTCGGTAATGGAAGAGAGATCTGTTACTATCCAAGCTCAAGAAAATTTTCTGTGGAACGAGTCAGGCGTAACGACGCATATAACATATTCTGGACCGCAAAAACCAATAGGCACACAGAAAACTCGTTGCTGAGATAGATACGCCTAGAAGAGTAAACTAGAAGTTTTGCGAAATAACCAACAACTTCCCTTAAAATCTGATTAAGATCCTACAAAACTATCCCTCCCCAATTTTACCCATCTATGGAAAAACGAAATTGCTTGCACCATCTCTACTACACAGATGCCGATCTTGACCACATAGCTATTATTACTGGAGCCAACATCTTATGACAAAATTTTCCAATTAATTCAAACCGTGAAGCTGTGCAAAGCTCCTGGACTTGAGGGCATACAACCTGTGCACTGCAGGCTCTCCCGAAGAAAGCAGTCATTTACGAACTGCCATAACCAAAGTTATCCTCCGCAATTGTCCGAATCCTTAGAAGATGGTTGTCGTGATAATGCTTCTCAAGCTTGCAAAATCTTGCATTTTCTCCAGGATTATAGACAATTGTCCTTCTGTCTTTCGTGACGGAGCAACTCATCAACAAACCCTTGAAGAATTCCGGAGAATTAGTTTAGTTTTCGTTCTAGCCGTACACACATGAAAGGCTTTACAAAAAAATATATAGACAACAGGATCGTCTTTAAGATAGCTTCAAGGTCCGTTCTACTGCTGATGGTACACCTAATTCGATCTGTCCTGTTCATTTGCAAGTTCTTGATCAAAATCAGCAGTATGAAGTCATCAGAAAGGCGTCTTCTAGCCTGGAAATTTTGTTTATCAAGTTTATAAATAAGTTAGGCACTGTATAGTTTTGTTGCACTAACTGGGTAAACATAGTTTCGAATTTTGATAATAATTGGGACAGTTATGATTTTGAATGATATTATATCAGTCTGGCATTGCCGCAGATTGCCGTTGTCCCATAGTACAATCTACACAGTTGTATAAAAGTTTTTTTTAATTTTTTAGCAACGATTTTTTTTTAGATTTCAAATGGCTACTGACAAAATTGAACACTCATCTGATCTGTTATTACTGAAAACAAGAATTCTCAACAAAAGATACTATAAAGATTTTCGATGCCGAAGAACAAAGAGCTATAAATTTTCAAATGGTACAAGAGATTTGATGATTAAATTGTTTAGTATCGCAGACAGATTCAACGACTTGTTGGTAATTATAAGCTATATTTTGAAAGATGGTTGTTGTTGTTTTTAACATTTTTCGCAAATGTTAAAACCAATTTTATCTCTTTTATCTCAGGTTTATAATTCGCATTATTACTAAATCACTGATTCAATTCTCAAGTAAAAAATATTACACTAGAGATTTCACAGTTGGTGTAAGTACCGATGACAGAATTTGATTGACTATATTGTACGTGTGCAAAATTGAATCAAGTCAGACATGGATTAGGGTTTAGCAAAATTTTCTATATTTTACTTCCGCAATATGATCAAATTATCAGCCTTTTTAAGAAACTAATAGCAAAACTTCAACTCCTTGCATGTTTTGAAATGTGCGCTGAAGCATTTACTTATTTCATCAAAATTCGGTTTTTGTTGATTAGAACAAGGTAACGAGTGCAAAATATTTCATAAATTTTGTCAAGCTCCTCAGAATACGATCTTATATTTACAGTTATAAAATTTCAATAAACAGATTGCATTACCTTAGGCCCAAAATTGTTTTGAAAAACCAAGACATTTTTCGTTTATCTGAACTACGAAAAAATGTCCATTTTTATCAGGAATTCAATTTTTTCCCAGAAACGACCATCTTTTAGATTTCGAATTGGCTCTTTGCAAATATCAGTTTTGCGTTGGGCTTGTGCATTTGAGGCCCTTTATAAAGTAAATCCACTTGCCTCGAGTATTGACTAAATATGGATTTTGGACTCTTATTGATAATTCCATACATTGGGGATCCTATTAAACTGCATCTTTTTATTTGTTATGTCTATCTATACTTTGGTAGTCTTAACAATCGTTTAACAAAAAAATTTTTACGTCAATAAATTGACATCACAATTTAGACAAATTATGCTTTATATTTATTTGAACTGATGAGATCGTGTTGTATTTTTATTAATTGCAACGTTTTTTTAATGGCTAGATGGTGACTGTTGAGATAAAAATAAAACTAAAGGCACCCTGTCCTTTAGTAAAAGTTTGCAAATGCCCCTTGTAGCTTTTATTTTGCTCCAGCACTGATTGCGTCTAAATAATCGACTTCCCTATTTAGTCGCAACAGGGCCGTAATTTTCCACGCGTTTGTTTTAGGCGAAAACAATATTTACCTCTGATAATGAAATTCGTGTACGATTTATAAACGTACGCATACCTGAATTTGTAGCGAGCGCTAAACGGGGCATTCACTATCCCAGAAAAATCGGATTTCAAACGTCAAATGCACGCCGCATTTCAATTTTACATGAAATGAATTAACTGTTACTGTTGGGTATTTGTTAATGACAAAACAAATTTAAATTATGGCTTATTCTGTTTTCATCGATTTTAAACTAATATTTAAATAGATTTTAACAGGCAGATAAGGCCATTGTTTTAATTAATAAATTGACAACTACTTAAATAGGTTGTAATTCTTTTTTGCGTATTTATGAGAGCTTTTAATACAAAACAATAAAAGAACAGTTACAATTTACGCATTTTGGTTGAAATATTTCAGGCCACCGACCGCAAGATATATTTAGCATCCCAGATGTTTCTCTCACAACAGTTCGCGATTTCCTTTTAGGAGTAAGAAACCTCTACAAAGACTGTATTGTATTGTATTTTTATAGGCCTTTGTATGCATATATATATTGCTGAAAGTGTTATAAATATATACATTTTGGGACAAAAATTATAGTCCAATCTGGTTTATGAGATATATAGTGTCTACCTAGAAAGTCAATTTTGTTTTTAAATTTTGCTAGGCAGTGGTGGATATGTGTGCCGTATTTACTGATCAGTTGACCAGACATTTACTCTATTTTTATATAATTGTGCAATATGTGGACTGCACGATATCTGTTGCAAAAAACAAACAAGAACAAATGTTTAATGTTGGAAACTTTTTTATTGTTTTTCAAAATATTCTCCCTGGCGGCATTGGCATTGTTGCATACGGTAGAACTAATTTCCATAGCATTTTTTCTATTGAAAATCAGGTATCTCCGAAACACGGGTTTTGAACGCATCAACCGCCTCTTCCGGCGCACAGTGAACCAGATCGTATAAGTAGGAGGAAAAAAGTCCGGAATTGAAGGTGAAAAAATGTAAGTATTTGTGAATATTTTATGTATTATACATCCCACTGAGACACAAAGTGACCTCTGGTATTAGTTTATTCAACAATGAAAATAATGACGAAGGCAAATGTTGCGTCGGCGTCGCACGATTGTTTCACGATAGCCAATCGCTTGTTGCAAAATAACGCACATCAAAACGTGTGTTGTGATTATCTAGCTTTTATTTCATAATATTATAAATTCAGCAGTTGAAGGTATGTATAAAACTAGAGATTTATTTCAATTTTGTTGTTCAAATTATCGTTTATATTTGAGGACATCTTGATATTTATAGTATCAGCAATTTGTAGAGTGGAAAGTCCAAGTTACTAAATGTTACCGATTGGAACTATTTTTAAGCAAGAGTAACACTCTTGTACTTGATATAAATTGAATAGTTTTTGCCTTTAGTTGCCAGTTTGTAAGAATACATTTTTTTCTGTAGGTCGCGAGCGTGCCCTAACTCGGCGAGATATGGTTCTTCATCTAAAAGAATTAGGACTTATGCAGTCGACTGTAACTCAAAATTGTCAAATTCGTATAAAGTATTTAGAAAACAAATTAAAAGGTACAGGAGGTCAAAATTTTTTAAATTTTGCTATGAAAAAATATGTATAAAATTTCACAGTAGTTTTAAAGCGTTATTGGATTCAGTGTCACAGAACCTTTAATTTATATATATAAAAAAAATTATGGTCAACTCTAACTGGGTACGTAAATGCGTTATGGCAACGGCGTACGCCAATTATGTCAAACAGAGCTTTTTAATCGTGTTTTTATTTTTAAAAACTACTATGCGAAGGGGCTCAAGCATGTCGGAGTTGGACAAGCTCTCCGGGGGGCCGCTGCCAGACCTCGTTATTAGAAAGCAAATATGGCCAATGGCTAGATGAACAAATTATTTTGGAACCAGACAGTTCTGTCACTGTTTCCTTAGGAAGACCACCAAAAAGATTTGAAAATTTATGTGCAAAATCTCAACGTGTTAAGGTTTCATTGTTAGTAGACCAATTTAGTACAAATCAACTTGCCTTGACTACTCAATCATCTTTGCATCGCCATGAGCAAAGAGCAGCAGCTACAATTGTTGACTTAGATTAGTTCAAAACAATGAACAAATTTTTCTATCGCACGCTATAGATGCTGCTTCTTTAGAAATGGCATACAAATGGGGTTTCAATGGCAGTTCCGGGCTAAGCCAATATAAACAGAAATTTTTAAACTTTGAAGATAGTGTATGTGAATTATATCTTTTCATGTCCTCATTTGTACCTATCAAAATTAGAAGCCTTTCAACAAATTCAAATAAAAAATCTTTAATTTTATGGAAAAATTCTCGACCAGGCTCAACTAGGTATTGTCGACCTCTTTGCTTTCTATTTCAAAGAGAACCCCCCGCTTTAATTAAACGTGAAAAAGAAATAATTCAGCATCATATTGATAAACTTCAGCCTACTACTATTAAAATTCAAGAAATCAGTGTCAAGATTCACCACAATTATTTATTTACGATGATCGATGGGAAAATATGCAATTCATTGACAAATACATCGTCACAGAATTGTTACCTATGTAATGCGAAACCATCAGAAATGAACAACCTCGAAATGGTAAAAATGAAACCAATAAAAACTGAAACAATTGCATTTGGTTCATCAGCCCTTCACGCATGGATAAGGTTTTTCGAATGCTTTATTCACGTCTCATATCGATTGGACATAAAGCAATGGCAAGTCAGGGGTGAAGAGAGCAAACGATTATTAAAGAGGAGAAAAGATGAAATTATAAGAAGATTCAGAGATGAAACTGGACTGTTGGTAGATCAAACAAAGCAAAATTTCGGATCTACTAACGATGGACATACCACTCGCAGGTTTTTTTAGAAACCCGGAAATGTCTGCGTCGACTACTGGACTTAATGTGACCATAATTGATAAATTTTTAACAATTTTGCAAGTGATTCTATCATATATACTTATAAAACAGCTGAATTTTTTGTTAAGTTATATGGCTGCATCCGCTTATAAAGTTTTGTTGCATAAACATGAAGTAATCCACTATGTTCTTTTGCCCATTGGAAATTTATCTGAGGAAGCAGAGGAAGCTCGTAATAAAGATATGCGATACTTCCGTAAACACAATACCAGGAAAACGTGTCTATTGGCAACAAATGAGGACTTATTAAATAGATTATTACTTGCATCAGACCCTTTTCTAGTTGATTTACAGGGAATGCCTAATTATAGAGAGGATGAATCTTTGACACAGGAAGTTACAGATCTCATACTTCTCCCGGATGGGGAAGAGGAACGAGATCAAGAAAACCGTATTCTAAATTTAAATTATGAGGAGAATATTTAATAATTAAAAAAATACTGTATGAGACAACAATAATTATACAAGAAGTTATGAATTTTCTGAACATAAAATCTATCGTCATATCTCTAATACTATTAATCTATAGAATTTATTTTGGTCTCGTTCGATTCAGAATGAAAAAATTAACAAAAAGTGATATCGTACTCATTACGAAAATAATTTTATAATTTTTTCCTTCTAATCAGATAATCTGGACCATTGTGCGGCGTAGAAAATCGTTGTCCACGAAGTTTATTCTTTACGTATAGGAACAAAAAGAAATAGTTAGGGATCAAGTCAGGACTGTACGGCGGACGACCCATCAATTCGACATTTTGAATGTTCAAAAAACCAGTTATTGTGTGTGAGCTCAAATTGCCATGGTAGTGGATGGTCCGTCGTCATACGTTAGTTTTTCTTATTTCTCCGAAGACTTTTGGCAAACAAATGATTGTATGCCATTCAGAATTGACCGTTTTAAGGTCCAGTTTTCCAAAAAAAAAGTAATCACTTGCTTCAAAGCGTGAACGAATTTTGTTGGGTTTGGTTCATCTTGGAAGACTGCTGTTTATTTTCCGATTTTAGACGGCCTTCTTTAAATTCATCCACGATTAAATTCATTAAACCAACGATATACAGTGGGTATGTGTGGGCTTCATCACCAAAAATCGAAATGAATTAAATGACACTATTGTTGAGATAATCCACGTCGAAATTCGTAAAAAATTATTGCACGAAAATGTTCCCAAATTAATTCCATTTTTGAACCAAGAGAAAATTTTCAACTTAATGGAAAGAAACACGACAAAACGTTCTGAGTACGTATGTCGTAAAAAATACTAAACTGTATGATACAAATGTTCATATCGCACCTAACATACGCAGAATTGCCAATTCTCAATAGCTATCGTGCAGCCCACGTACGTACGCATTGTAGTATGTATTTATTAAAATGATGCAGTCCTCGTTTTCTGAATTGTTAGCTTTGATTTATAAAAACAAATTGTTGAAACAATTGTACTATACGAGAATTTACCAGTTAAGATTTCTGTACAAGTGCAATCATGTTGCGCCCAGAATAGAGCAAAAATAATGCGACTTTTTCTCTTTGCGCACCCTTCAGACAGTATATTATGTTAGTGTCTAGACGAAGCAACACAGAACAAGTGTGTAATATTGCGGGGCACTTCTGTACCTACTACAAAGATAAAAAAAAATGTAGTAACACGATCAGAACATGGAGATCAAACAATAAACGTAACTTTTGTTACATTTTCTTATTTCAATAAAAGTGTCGCATGATTGTGCCTTTGCAATACTTTGTAGCAGCATTGCGCCTAAACAGAGTATAACATTACTATAATAAAGTTCAAACATATGACAAACTTATTTTTTTTATTATTTAACACTTTACAGTATGTTCCATTCAGTATATTTATTTGGTAGATGTCGAAAAGGCATTCAATGCTGTTAAACATATACAATTCATGCGCATTCTAAAAAGTATAAACATCTTATAATATAATTGTCTTATCTCCCTAACTTTCTTTCTTTCTTTCTTTCTAAACTTATAATTCTATCTCCTCCTAGACGCTTCAACCGATTTCCTTGAAACTTGCACACCACATTCACAACTATATTTGCTAATTCGGCGCAAGAAATCAGCCTTCTAACTTTAACCGTTTTTGAATTATTTAAATATTTTGATTATTGTATTGTATAGATGTCACATCTGTGACAGATAAAACTTTTTTTAAAAGAAAAGCCACAACAACGCGTGGCCGGGTACAGCTATTTTAGAATAAAAACAAACATTCTGTTACTGTTGCCAACATTAATCTAGAGAAAAATTAAAAATTACTGCAAATGAACGTAAAACGTAAAAATTACGGAAGTGCATTATGAACGAGCGCGTAAGCTTTGCATTAATTCAACTTTACGTATTACGTATTTCCTATGGGCGGCTTATGCTTACGTCCACCATAAATGGGCGTTAAATTGTTCCATGTTTCTGATCCAGAGAAAAAGCCGGTCTAATTAAAAATTTATACGTTCGCACCTTGCAAAAATTTGAGGGAAGGCTGGTGAAAAATTGTCAGTCTAGGACGCCAAAAATATCTTTTGGCGGGCAACTCCTAGTAGGATATAAAGATCTACGTATCATAAAGAAGCTTTACTGTCATCAGACCGCAACCATAAAAGTAAGTAACATCGAGACCAACAATCTGAACATTAATAAAGAAGTCAAATAGGGGTGCATACTTTCACCAACACTTTTTAATATTTATTTAAAGATTGCCCTTATAAAAGCATTCACCAATAAACCAAAAGGGATAAAAATTAACAGAGAATATCTCAACTGTATTTGATATGCTGACGATATGCCAGTTCTCACAAGTAACTTTGAATTTCGAAACCACTTATTAAAGTAGATAAACGACGAATACACTAATATAGGCCTGAAAATTAACAAGGAAAAAACTAAAATAATGATTGTAAAGAAGCCCCATAAACAACGCATTATTTCTTTTAGATGGTAAGACTTAGTACGTATAATTACCTCGGTTGTCAAGAAACGAAACTTGGGATCCAGATCAAGAAGTTAAAATCAGAATAAAGATAGCCCAAAACGTCTTCTCTAAAATGAAATAGTTACTATACAACAGACAACTTGACATAGATATTTGTTGGAGAATGCTCCAATGCTATGTATTGCCGATTCTACTTTATGGCACCGAAAGATGGGCCCTAAAAGTAAAAATGATAAACAGGCTGGGGTCATTAGAAATGTGAATGTATCGCCAAATGGAATTACGGACGACAAAGTGCTGAGAAGAATGGGAAAAGAACGACAGCTATTAGCATCCATAAAATATCGTAAAGCCGAATACTTTGACCATATAATGCGCAACTGTAAATCCCGCATGCTTCAACTTATCATGGCTTAGGAATTTGAAAAATTGGACTGGCTTAGGAGTACAGGAATTATTTAACGTAGCCCGAGACAAACCGAGATACAGTAAAGTGATAGCATAATTTAAAAAGAAGAATATATCACATAGCAACATTCGGTATGTTAATGTATATAAGACATACTGAAAATCGTCCACGCAATTTTTTTTTAATTAAACTGGAAGTTTGTTTATTACATTGTAGTTTTTCTCTCTTTGTCTATTAGGTATTCCACAAGTGGGCTGAGATGAATATTCATCCTGTTTTTGTTATGATTTTATCATTGACTGATGGACTTCATTTGGGACACATTACGTGCGCCTACTGGATCTACTGGATCGAAACCAGTAACAAGTAGGACTTACGACCAATGAGACAATAGACCTTTTTGTATTCTAATGCTCAGTTCTTTTCTTTTTATCCATGCGTTTCTTTCAGAGTAACTGCTTGTCTATATCCAAATACTTAACGCAACCTGTCTAAAGTATCTATTGATTATTTAGCTGGACTGGTGAACAAGTGCCTCTTCTGGTAGTGAAGGTTACATGAATCGATTTTGTTTCATTTACTTCCATGCGCCACTGCTTACACCAGCCCTATAATTGATGCAAATAGCTTTAAGGTTATGTCAGAGTGTGATGATAATAAAACGCTACCATCTGAAAAAGCAGCAATCAAAATTGTCTGCGAGATTGAAGGCTAGGCCCAAAACATAACCTTGAAAGATTATAAAGCTATTTGGACTTCATCATGTTTAGCAAGAGAGAAGCCATTAGAAAGATATAATTAAAGTATCTCATAGTAGTCAAAAGGTACAGCTATGTTAATTTTGTAGAGCAAGCCTTGTCTAAAGCTTGTTTAATATTATAAAAACTGCCGAGCAGTATCGTTTACTTTAACATAAGTAAAAATTGTATCTGCTAATCTGTATATATATATATATATATATATATATATATATATATATATATATATATATATATATATATATATATATATATATTATTGTGAGTGATGGCTTTCAAAGCCAAACTAATGGTTTGATGCAAATTGATTGTGTATGAGTATCGGGGCAAAAAATTATTTTTCGAAAATCTTTGACAAGATTTACAGCAGGTTAAATGATCTATAAGATGAAACATTTTCAACAGACTATCCTTGTTTTTAGGTATTAAAATAATTGCAGCTATCTTTCATTGTTCGGACCAATATTTTAGTTTAAAGGCTCCATTGTATAAATAATTAATATATTTGTAATTCTTCTCAAGTAGTTCCATAAGTGCTATGACGGTTTGTTCGCGCCAATCTCCTAATTATATTTATTTTTGAAATTTTAAATTAGGGCCGACTATAATTTGATTCCTTCTCATTTATGTGAAATTTATTATATCGGCCCAATTGACTGCAAACACGCGTGGCGATTAAGGCCGCGATATAGGCCGCGAGCCGCGCTCGTGCAATTGGCTTTTAGCACTTTAAGCCTTTGCTTTATTCATTTTAAACTGGCCATTTCAATTACGTTAAGTTCACGTGACTTTATACTTTAGCTTTATTAAAACCTGCATTTCGCATTTTTGTGCGCGGCATTACGCATTTGCCTTTGTTCGCGCTTTTGAATTTGGCATTTTTTCGCTGTGCTCTCGCCGACAAATTATCAGCTCGACGAGGGAACCTTTATACCAGGAAGACGCCCCCTTTTCGTCTGCTGTGAAGATTGGGGTAACTTGTCGTAATTTTTATCCATGTCCTTCTCCTTTTCTTCTGGAAGCCCCAGGACCAACAGCAGGGAACCGATATCTGCGGGAAGCGCCGTTTCCAAGGTTAGTGTTTTTAATTTTAGAGTTGTTTGAAGTTCTCTATTCAAAATTCAAAATTACCTATACAGTCCACTTATTCCGGCCGGACCACGGTTATTAAATTGTAACCCGGTACTTCGTAAAAATTTAATAATTTTAGTTTTATAGTTTTAATTTCATTTACTTTAAAAAGCTTAATGAGTGGAAACATGCTCGAGGAAATTCCAAAGCTTTCTTTTCTTGCTTTTTTGTGACTTTAGTAGCTAATGGTTGAAATAGTTTACTTAAATATCATATACAATCTGAAGCTTTATCTTGATCACTTCTGGCCTATGTATATTTTTTAGACAAAGAGCTGTATTGTACTGCTGTGGTTTTTTCGGTGTCTTTGTAACTTTCCCAATTAAATAGGTGGAGGTCTCTGAAGCTAACAAATATTCATACTTACACGATAAAAAGTTTTTTGTATCTGGGTGACGTACAGTGTTTATTTTTCTGCAATATTTTTTTAAACGATGATAGAACAATCAAGAGTTACATTATTTCAAGTTTTTTTAAAGTACATATTGCTTCGCAGTTTACCAAACCAGTCTGCTAAAATTTTCAACCGCTACAATAAGTTCTTATCCCATTTTGAAAACTATTTCCAATATTTCTGGTGGTATGAGCTCACTTCACGCACCGTCGACGTCTTATGTAAGGCTGCAGCACTACGATTTTAAGAACCACGCAAACGTGACTATCGATAGCCTGGAGCGGATGGACATTTAGGTTAAAAATTTGTTACTAGTAAAAGGTGCTGTAGCGAAACAAACGTTTTCTTACCCTCAAATTTTAAATTTTGAATTGGACGCAGATCTACCAATAGATAAAATAAGGAGCTAATGCACCAGGTCCATTTCGGAGAAGTTATTGCTGATTAATTAGGCCTCATCGCATTTATATAAAATAGTATAAAATATCAAAATTGCATTTCAATTCCAGTGAATAATAATGATACTTAGAAATCAGACAATCACTTCGGACTTTATTCTTTTATATGATTTTACCAATATTATTTTCTTGTTCCAGATATCACTGCGGTGTTCTTAAAATAAATTTGTTTTTATTTTAAATCAGCTGAGTGCACCAAAATATACTTCGATCTCTGATATTCATTACTTGATTGAATCTATAAAACATAAAAATATTAAAGTAAGATATTTAAAACGCGCGTTTCGGAAAACAAGGCATCGCAATTTTATTCAGATGTCAAAGCGTACATCGAACATAACAAATTGGTGCTGTTAATACGCTTTTACCACAACATAAACATACATGTATGGATTACGTGAACAAAAATTACCAGCGCTTTAATGAAAACCCACTAAATGCATGCTACACAACATTTGCATTAAGTAGCACGCTGAAGCTATCTGAAAATAGATTCAATAACATCGCAGCCGGATAATAGCAGGATTTTGCTCGCGTAAATGCAAATGCATGTAACAAGGGGTTATGTGGTGCCTGACATAAAACAAATTCGGATTACAGCTTCCCCGTAAAAATATTCGCGCGCTCCAGACCATTAAGCATTAATGAAGGCAGTGGTTTGAGTTGTCACGAGCCGCTTAGCCCATTAATTCATTAGGACGCAAAACTTTTCCCGTGCTTTCACAAAAGAAGTTTAATTAATTTTAGAACTTCATATAATTTGCAATTCGCAATTTTTTTCTGGAATTACAAACTTGTTGTGAACTACGGACTTGCAATTTGCGGATACGTTCCCAAATGTATTTTGGAAGGGCAATAATTTTCAACCGGCTAGATATGCCCTACCCCAAGAGACGGTCGTACTTTTAAGATACCGTAGGTAAAAGCAAATTGAAGAAAGTACATTTAAACATCAAAAACACCGCAAATAATGCGCCTCTAATATAAAATTATTAGTAATGTAAACTGAAAATAAAAGGTGAACTTATACAAAGAGTCAAATATAAAACTTAATTTTTTTATTTGACTTTTCTTATACAATTTTGTAATGTTAGTAATGTCAGTACTAGATCAAAGTGGAGAAATAGGGTTTTAGTACAGTTTGATACTAGAAATTCAAAGGCGACTATCGTATAAGTTTCAACCAGTTCTGGAGCTGCGATGAGGAAGGCAACGGGAAACCACCTCATTAGTACTCGTTAATTATTATTTAATTTAATTAATTATACCTAGTATAAATCGTCGTGGCAAATCAAATTCAAAAATCGCTCTCAGTCCCCGGCAGACTTTGAATAGTCAGAGGGTGCTAAGAATCCCCGGGTGCCCAATTAAAGTTGCAACGTGGAATGTTACAAGCTTATTTCAAGCTGGAAAACTGCAAAATGAAATGGAACGACTGAATATAGACATATTAGGACTCAGTGATATTCAGTAGCCAGGGATAGGAGAACAACCAATTAAACATGGATATGTGTACTATGTAGGCGGAAATGACTCCTATTATAGACATGGAGTAGCTTTTCTAATAAAAAATACTATTCAAAGGTCAGTTATAAACGTAGTTCAGTACTCAGAAAGAGATATCTTAACACAACTAAAAGCGGACGCAAGCAATATAAATCTAATTCAAGTGTATGCTCCGACAAAGGACAAAAGTGAAGACGAAATCGAAAAGTTATATTCAGAGTTAAACGAAGTGTTAAAAATAACAAAAACAGAGAAGTTAACATAATCATTGGTGATTGTAATGCCAAGGTGGGAGAGGGTAATGTTGGCAATATAGTGGGAAATTATGGATTGGGTAATAGGAATGAAAGAGGTGAAAGATTAATAGAATTTTGTCAATGTAACAATATGACTTTAATGAACACGTGGTTCAAGCTGCCAAAAAGACGACTATATACTTGGACATCACCAAGGCATACAGAACAGAATGTAATCAGAAACCAAGTAGATTTTCTTATGATAAATAATAGATATAAGAATTCTTTTACCTCAGTAAAGACATATCCCGGAACAGACATCAATTCCAACCATAACCCTCTAGTTGCAGACCTTAAGATAAAATTAAAAAAGTTGAAAAAAAAGATGCACATCCAGAAAATAGATACAAAAATGATAAAGGATGAAAAAATCAGAGAAGAATTATCGAAAGAAATAGAAAATAACCTGAAAAATATTACAGAAGTTAATAATAAAGATATAACAGACATAAATATGAAATGGAATAATATAAACCGAGCAATATTACAACCTAGAAAAGATAAACTGAAATACAAACAAAATGAAGCAAAACAACAATGTATGATTCAAGAAATAATAACTCTTATGGAAGAAAGAAGGAAATACAAAGGACGAAACATAGAGAAATATAAAAAAAACAAAAACAAATAAAAAATAAAATAAGAGAAGCGAAAGAGGCATTTATGAATAAAAAATATAACGAAATAGAAGAACTAAAAAAGAAAAATGATGCGTTTAACATGCATAGAAAAATAAAGGAACTTGCAGGAATGGGAAGAAAGAAGAATAAAGGTATGATAAGAGATAAAAAAGGTAAATTAATATTAGACCTGCAAGAAAAGATAAAAAGATGAGAAGAATATATACAAGATTTATTCCATGAAGAAAGAATTATAAGAACTCCACCAACGATGCCAAATTGCCAAAAAATAACAAGAGAAGAAGTACGCAATTGAAAACAGTAAATGTGATAAGGCAGTCGGCCCAGATGAACTTCCAGTTGATTTGATTAAAATAATAAAGGATAACAATTTGGATGCCTTGGTAGATTTGTTCAATACAATTTATGAAACGGGTAGTATTCCTCAAGAATGGTTAACCTCAACATTCATAATGTTGCCTAAGAAAGAAAATGCGAAAGAATGTGCTGAACATAGAAGTATAAGCCTCATGAGCCATACTCTTAAAATACTGCTAAAAATAATTCACAATAGAGTATACAAAAAATTGGAAGAAGATATCGGAGAAACTCAATTTGGCTTCAGGAATGGCATGAGCACACGCGACGCACTATTTGCTATCAACATCTTAATAGAAAGATGTCGTGACGTTAATGTTGAACTACATTTATGTTTTATTGACTACGAAAAGGCGTTCGACAATGTAAATCATACAAAACTAATAGCAACACTAAAACAAAAGGGTATCGAGGAACGCACAATAAACTTAATTGAAAATTTATACTGGAGGCAGAACGCAACAATACGAGTAGAACAGGAAACATCAAAAGAAATTGAGATATGTAAAGGAGTGAGACAAGGGTGCGTCCTGTCACCCATGTTATTTAATTTATACTCCGAGCAAATTTTCCAAGAAGCCCTTTCAGAGGTTACAACCGGCGTAATAGTAAATGGAAAAGTAATCAATAATATCTGTTATGCCGATGATACGGTAATAATCGCTACAAATGTAAATGATTTACAATTAATGATGAAAAATATTAACATGGTCAGCAAACAATATGGCCTTAAAATAAATCTCAATAAAACTAAATATATGGTAATTAATAAAGAAATGTTTAACGTACAACAATCCATAATAATTAACAACCAACATTTAGAAAGAGTAAATAGATATCAATATTTAGGTACAACATTAAATCAGGAACACGACCAGACTGTAGAAATAAATAAGCGGATAAAAATTGCAAGATCAGAATTCATAAGAATAAAATTATTCCTCGCTAATAAAAATTTAAATTTAAAATTAAGAACCCGCATGGCGCAGTGATATGTCCTTTCCATATTACTATATGGAGCATGAACCTTGAATAAAAATAATATTAAGAGAATTGAGGCTTTCGAGTTATGGATTTACCGCAGACTCTTAAAAATATCATGGCGAGACAGAATATCCAATGACCAAGTCCTTGAAAGGATGGGGAAAGAGAAAAAGGTTGTTTTCAAGATACAGAAGAGAAAGTTAGAATACTTTGGCCACATAATGAGAGGATCCAAATACAACATACTGCAAATTATAATACAAGGAAAAATCGAAGGCAAAAGATCAGTGGGAAGAAGAAGAATTTCGTGGCTGAACAATCTAAGAAAATGGTACAAATGCACATCATTAGATCTGTTTAGTGAGAATAGCCAGGATGATTGCCAACCTCCGTGGGGAGATGACAGCTTAAGAAGAAGATACAATTTTGGTAAAGAATAAAAATAATTAACTGATTCATGCTTAGCAATAAATTACAAATTACTGAAAAACTAACGATGGATATTGTGGAATGATGGATAGTTTCCGAGAAGAATAGTTAAAAGTAAGTTTAGTTAAATAAGAAAGTGAAGGCAATTTTAAAATTGCAGAATAAAAATAAGTGTGGCGCTGATGCTTAAATCACATACTAGCCGCGCCCAGCTTTCCATAGTTCCACCATATGGCAAAAAGCAACTAAGGTAGAAGTATGACTGCTCCACTGATTGAAGAACAATGCGCCGTAATGAATCTTCTGTTGGTAGAAAAGGTTAAATCTGCATAAATCCATCGCCAGATGTTGGCACAATATGGACCACGCACCATGCATCAATGAAAGATCTACGAATGGATTAGAACACTTTAAGGAGGGAAGAAGTATAACGGATAAAATGTCATCCATCGACTTCATTTACTAGCCAACACATATAGAGAAAATACTTTGATCTGATACCATCTGCTTACCACATCTTCACCCCCTTAAAGAAAACACTGCGCGATCACAAATTTAGATCGAATTGTGAGCGGTGCAGACATAGCTTCGTAAAAAACGAATAAAGCTTCTTTTTAAAAAGAACGATGAAGTTCGTTAAGGTATACCAGAAGTACACCACTGTGCAGGGTAAACCATTTCAAAAAGTGACACGTGCTTTTGTTCTCCATCAGTTGTTATATTGAAATTACCTTTAGTCTCTAATTCGTATACATACTAACTTTCAAAGTAATATAACTATTTAAAAAATGTAAAATCACAAATAAAGATACAACTATTGACTAGCCCTTTTAGTGGTGAAATTAGATATAAATAAAGTGAGAATAAAAATCACTCATTTTGTTCATGTTTTTAAAATACGGATGGAATTAAATTTAAACCTATTAAAAGTATATATTAAAAGAAATTAGGTTTAACTCAATAATAAATAAAATTTCGTGTAAATTTAAGAATAATGTCAGGAATGCGCTGTCAATAAATTATTTTTTATTAGATCAAAGGTTAGTTTGAGCAATTAAATTATAAAACACTTGTTGGAAGAAACAAAAACGATTTTAACAGCCTTAGTGGTTCGAAATGCAAAAATAAAAAATAAATTAAATCTAAATAACAACAAGACAAAAATACAACTTTAAAAAAGAGAATCAAGGGTTGAATAATCCAGATCGAAAATAAAAAGTAGATGTATTGGATAAAGAGATAAGAAGAAATAAGGTAAATTAGAACTTAATAAAAGGGAGGGGTTATCTCTAAAATTACTGACATAGAAATAAGTTTAAAAATAAAAATACAAAATGTAAGAAAGTTAGAAGGATAAAATAAAACTAAAACCTATTCAACTATTAGGGAAAAAAATTAAAATTATAAAAGTAATTAGTAAAATAAAAAGTTTAAAAACTAATTTGCCCCAAAAAATATCAAAGCAACAAAAACATTTAAAATAACCTAAAAAATCAACAGATGCGCTGCTAAGCGTACATTATATACAATAAATTCATTGTAAACGCCGAAATGTTTACTGTGCAATAGTTAATAAGCTGAGAAGAACGGGACACAGGTAAAGTTGAAGTAGAAGAAAACTGTGGAGAATAAAAATATAGTAAGATAAGAAAAGGATACAAAAACAAATAAGAAACATAACCAAAATAGGTAAGAAGCCAAAAAATGTAGATTGTTGAAATGGAAAGAGTTCAAATTTTTTAAATCAAAACTTGATGAATTGTAGTGAATGAACCTTTGGTCAAAGACAAGGTAAGCTAGTATAATATCAAAAATGTTTAAAGAATGGAATCTAATCCAAATATTCTTTAACAAACAAATTGAGACGTTTAAAAAATTTAAACGTTTTGGTCTCGCACACAAATTTTGATTATTTTTTTATCGAAAGCCAAGAAATTATGTAGAATAATAATATACATATATTTATGAATTTTCAAAAAATCCTGTTATGTTTGATTCACCCTTGTCAGTTAATATAATTTCTTAGCATACACCAAAACTAATCAAACATTTGGAAAAAAGACTAAAAAAATTTTTATACTGGCAATAATTTTCTATTGCTTTATGCAAACAGTTGTTTGGCTTCCAAAGTGTAAGGCAATTTGACCAACAAAATTACCAATACACTCAAACTTCAAACTTAAACAACACATACGCGCAATTTTCGGTTTAGGACTTACGCCAATTCCAAAATATTGCACCACATCAACCTCAACCTGCTTTACAACATCAAGGTCAGCTAGTATCATGACACAGACTATCAACTAGTTACTAACAGAAAATATGGCCGACAAAATAACACAGACAAACAAATAGATTAAGATAAACAACCCAAAGTCGACAAAATTAGCAGGGACTTCGAAGAGCGAAGATACTGCGCTGCGGTGTTTTTAAATATCATACAGCTCTTTAACAGGGCCTGACACGAGGGCCTGCTTTGTAAAATCAAGAAAACTCTATCCGTGTACTGCTTTGAAATCCTGAAATCGTATCTAACTAATGAGCATTTTCTTGTTAAATATGACAACGATTTAATACTTCTACATCCTATAACCTCGGTAGCACACCAAGGCAGAGTTTTGGGTTCTATTCTGTATTTGTTATTCACGACGGATCAGTGACAGGAAACATGGTTGCTACTTTCGCCGATGACACGGCTATCCTTACATCACACACTGATCCAAATTAAGCACCCAACAGCTACAAACTCATTTAGAAAAAAAAAACAGGCACCTGCCCACCAGTGGAGATCAATAGCCAACACATCTAGAAGCAGGTAGTGTAAAGTACCTTGCTATTCATCTAAACAGAAAACATACCTGGAGAACACACATATGAGCAAAGCGACAACCACTAAGGCTAAAAATACAAAAAAAATGCAACTTTTCCTAGAGGGCAAGCTACTTCTCTACAAAACCATGCTGGAACCTATATGGTACTATAGGTACAACTGTAGGGCACCGCTGAAACATCGAATATCGAAATCTGAGAAGATTGCAATCAAAAGCACTTAGATCCTCAGTTAATTCACCATGGTGCGTCCCCAACGAAACCGTAAGACAAGATCTTGCAGTTTCAACAGTTAATCAAAAGATACAGAAGTGCGCAATATCGAAATCGCATTATCATCCAAACACCCTAGTAGAGTGCTTGCTAGACATTGGTAATTAAGTGCAACCGCGTTTAAAAAGGTTTAAACTTGCAAAGATAATTAATAGATTTATGCAACAATGAAGTATTAATCAATAGGTTAGATACTAATAAATATATTAAAATAGATTAAGTCTAACATAGATGTGACATCAATAGATGCACATCCGTTGTGTCAGTGCATTTTAAAACAAGTGCTGAATGTCTTTAAATGGTGGAAATATATCAAAAAAAAAAAAAAAAACATTATGTATGTCTCATATGGCCTCCATTATCTAACACTCTTACTTTAAAATGCGCTTGATATTAACTAAAAAGATAACGAGCACGATATTTTTTTTAATTGGGACGCACTTACTGGCACTGCAGCCTCAAGGGTTGTATACTAAAATGCAATCTACATCCATGAGTTTCCAGGGAGATTCGAACTCGCCCGCGCGCTGTGTTTGCGACCAGCGAAGCGCTCTTAAACATTACACTACGGCAGCGGCCCACTCTAAATCTTAAAATATTTACAATCACTGATCTCTTTCTGGAACTTTTTACTTTCAGAGAACAACTAAATGTTATATTATTTTTTTTAATCTTTCTGCTTTATCCTTGTAATTGATATTTAACTTAAAGTACAACGTACAGTTCATGCTGGTTAAAAGCCAATCAGGTGCGTTTCTACGTGTTGTATAGGAAAGCAACTACAGTCTGAGCGAAAAGAACATCCTTTAGTTAGTATATAGTTAAAATAAGTGACCACATATATAATGCAGCACGGATAATCCTACTGATCAAAAAGCTACTTAAAGTCCTTTCATAGTATCAATTGGGGAGCGGGCATCCTATAAAATGTCCTGGACTTCGGCGACTAACCTTGAGAAATCACGGTATTAAGTCTAAGGTCAATGCGAATATCCTTAATATATGGAGACTCTTTAGGAACAATATCCCAACTTATCTTTCCTGCCAGCTAAAAATATAAATTTCTAGGGCTGATAACACCAAAGTCAATTAATTTTACTACACGCCGTAAAAATAAATTCTTTTGATACAGGAAAGTGACCCCATTAACTGAATTTAATCTTTATAATCAGCTATAGATATCTAACCTTGAAGGAAAAAATGACAATTCGGTGTTTTTTTTTTGAAATGAAGCTTTGCTATAATGGCAAAAAATTCGCTGACCGTCCAAATATGAAATAAAAACACTGAACGGCTTCATACTGTAAACTGAAAACACTTTAAATGGTGTATATTTAGATCGTACGATGGTAAGTGTCCAAAATGTTAACATGATAATTGTAATGTACATGAATCATACAACTAATAATCGGTTTTTAGTTAAGTTTATTAAATTTCAAAAGGGCGGTTTTAAATTCTACAGGATCCTCTCTAGAATATTAAAAGGAAGTATATAAATAACGCTTGGGGTGTCATTAAGGGTCTAATGTGAGTACAGAATTTTACTGATTTTTTTGCTTTGGCGTTAGGTAATAAAATTACTAAAAGATAAAACTAAGAACTCCTACTGACACTCTTTGCTAAAAGGCGTGCCCTTTGCGAGGCGTGAGGATTACTCACATCAAACGATTCGATTCTAATTCACACGGCGCTATCGCAAAGCTCAGAGCAAAGATTAAGTCTCCAGGTGTCCGGGCACTCAGAGCGCGCAAATCCGCACAAATCTCGGGTTAATTCATAGAGCAGGTTCGCGATGTGCCGCGCACTGGCACAAAAACGGTGAATGGGTGTAATCTCACTATTTAAGTATAAGCCCCAGCAGTCGCTGCGCTTTTAAATGGCCGTGGGCGAGCCAAAAAAGTTGCGGCGCGGTGTTTGGGCGAGCTCTGTCGCCATTAAAAGTTTATCAATAGCTTTTTTAAATCGCTCAAAATTTCATTGTCGCTCGTATGACTGTGCCTTGGATTCAGGATTTATTTTTAATTAGGAGGACGGAAAGAAGGAAGCGGAAACGACAAAGAAAGGAGGCGCAGCTCGTTAGCTGGGGTTGAATCAATTGATGGCATCTCTCTCGTTCTATAGTTGTTTAGTTGTGGCGGACTCGAAAGTTCTTTCGAATGAATCTGAAACTATGAGATATGTTTTATAGTTCGATTTAACGTGGGGTTCCATTCAGTTCACACGTCCGGTTAAAGCGTTGTTTTGGGGTCCACATATACAAACCCTGTCGCGGATGACTCCTCGTATTCTCGTATTTGTAAGTAACACATACGAACCTATATAAGTATATAGGCATATATACGTACATAACGTGATGCGGCATCGGTATGCCCATGCGCCCTTCATTGATCTGCAAGAAAACCGTCTGCTTCTAGCTAGCACATGCGTCGCAGAGTCCTGTCGGCATCGGTGAGCGCCGTTAAACGAAAGGACGCCTGAGATAGAGTAGCAGAATTGTCCCTATTGCTATACAGCATCCCTTCCGCCACGGGACGGGCAGTGGGCTCGCGGTAGCGCAGTAGCACTTTGCTGGAGGAACATCCGACCGCAATGGCTTCAGTATACAAATGTGCAAAGTAGGCGCCAGCTAATAAAAATGAAGTAACTCACTAAAACTAAGCCGATAATACTTAATATATGTATATACATGTGTATGTATGGTATGTGGCGTACTGATATACATAAGTATATATGTATATACAATAAACATAAACTTCTCAAATGTATAAAATGAAAGTGAACTAACAAGATTCTTCCATGACGATAAATACACTCAACATAATAAAATCAATAATAATATGAACCGCAATAATAAAAACCTCTAACTTAAAAAGTTAAATACAGTTTTGCACGGCACTGGCGCGAGTTCTCCACTCTACCCATGGACAGTGGCATGCAGCAATGTCAATCCGATTGCGGCCCAGGAGCTCTGACGTTCATTGTCTTCCTGCACATCTGCTTGTCGCTGCCCAACGGTAGGCCCCATAAATTTTGAGTCGCTTTATTACTTGCACCATTCTCCAAGCATGCTCCTCTTCTCATATATCGTTAATCTCTCAATCGTCTTTAGAGAGTCACAACTGAAATCGTAGTCTAGTCAGTTGAGGCATTTTACGCCAGTAGCTGACTGACTTTTGCCATAGTACCCTTATCAAGAAACAAAAGCGTGGAACTCTCGCAGATACAATGCCTATAGTTAACAAAGGCTTGCATACATAGACAAGCGTCCTCATCATCTTTAGATAACATCTGTATGCAATAACACCATAGCGTCTAATAGTTAGAAGCAACGCGATTGTAAAACGAGGTCATAAAACTAACTCATTAGCATCGTACGCATTTTACTTCCATTCATAATCCGCTATTGTTCTTTCATGTCAAATGCAACCGAGGCGATGCTAGAGGCAAAGCGCGCCGGATACCCACGCTCTTCTAAATTAAAAATAGCGATCCGCAGAACAAAGAGCGGTTTTCTGTTTACGTTGCATTCAATCAGCGCGACTAATTCAACCCGGTATTAATTTCATCCGGAAGCTATACACTGTCCCATTAATTTATCCGCTGACAATTCGGGGTGCGTTGAAAATCGAGCACTTCCATTTGGTCAGGTCGCTCCACCTGACTCCCAACATGAGTTGCCCCCTTGTTTCAGAGTCGTCGGCGGGAGGCAACGAGAAGAGGCTTCTCCACAAACTTCTAGACCAATACAATGTGTTGGAGCGGCCTGTTGCGAACGAGTCTGATCCGCTGCAGCTCAGCTTCGGGCTGACTCTGATGCAAATCATCGATGTGGTAAGTCTCCCCTCGTCCAGTCAGGCCGACTCTCACCAGCCTCTTTCCAGGACGAGAAGAATCAGCTGCTCATAACCAACATCTGGCTGAAGCTGGTGAGTTCGACGCTCGCACCGCCGCTAGTTAGTTGACCTTTGACTCGAAACATTCAGCCATTAAGTGGTGCACATCGCGCGGCGTTTAATTTAAAACGATCTCGATGAAAAACGGCACGCTGAAAGCGAAATCTGCCGTTTAATCTCGCTTCCACGTTTACCGCTCTATTCCAAAGTCCTAAAACGCAGGACAAACCGTAGCTCTATATAGGTCTACGTGAAATGTCAGCAATTCCATTGAACGATTGGAAGCAGGCGTATGCACAACTGCCACCAAATCAATTCTCTCTATGGTTTCGAAAAATGTGCCAACTTTATGCAACGTAAACAAGTGCAGAATTTTATATTTCATTTTTCTATGTTTTATTTCTCTTTGAGCAAATTATTGTTAACATCAGGAACGTTTGTACAAAACCAAAACAAAGAGTTACGGTAAATATTGCTATATGTTTATTACCTAAGAAATTTCCAAAGAAAATGATTTCAATCATTATCCATATCCGTCTTTACGGTTACCATATTTCTCTTTTAACAGCGCTATCCAATTTATATAATGAACTTTATCATAATCATATACTTATGGTCGCGGTATGAAGGACGCTGTGTGCGTGCACTTTAAGCCAGCAGGATAATTTGGCGCGATAGGCTGACCGGCCTTTCCTCTTTGCTGTTAATTTCATGAAAATGTCATTGCCCATAATTGATCGCGTCGCGAACGTAATTTAGCAATCAGTGGCTATAGACTTCCCCTAGCGCGCTCTAAACAGGTCTTCGATCCAGGTAGTAATTATATTGTTAAACCTCTTTCCCAATTTATCACCGCTCTCGTTTGCAGGAATGGAACGACGTGAACCTGCGCTGGAACACGTCGGAGTATGGGGGTGTAAGGGACCTCCGCATTCCGCCACATCGTCTTTGGAAACCGGATGTTCTTATGTACAACAGGTACAAATAAAAGTTTCGCTGGTAGAGCTCTCGCGATGTCGACGTGTAAAAGCTGATTAAAGTAGACAGTCTGTCGTGTAAAATAAAGACAGGGAGCTAAAATATTTATGTTTTTATGTAGTGCCGACGAAGGTTTTGATGGTACATATCCCACCAACGTTGTAGTTCGCAACAACGGAAGCTGTCTGTACGTTCCTCCAGGAATATTCAAAAGCACATGCAAAATAGACATAACATGGTTTCCATTCGACGACCAACGATGCGAAATGAAGTTTGGCAGTTGGACCTACGACGGTTTACAAGTTAATACTATGATAAAACATGCTCTGCGGTATATAAACAAGCGTTTCTTGCAGCTCGATTTGCAACTTCAAGACGACACAGGGGGTGATATTAGCAGCTTTATAACGAACGGCGAATGGGATCTACTTGGTATAAATTTTTCATGATGTTTCTCCTCTCGAATTTACTAACGAATGCAAACATGTATTTGTAGGAGTCCCGGGAAAGAGAAATGAAATATATTACAACTGCTGTCCCGAGCCTTATATCGATATTACTTTCTATATTATAATTCGCCGTCGAACGCTTTATTACTTTTTCAATTTAATAGTTCCCTGTGTATTAATAGCCTCCATGGCCGTGCTGGGTTTTACTTTGCCACCCGATTCTGGTGAAAAATTATCTTTGGGAGTAACTATTTTGTTATCTTTGACAGTGTTTCTGAACATGGTTGCGGAAACTATGCCGGCCACTTCTGATGCTGTTCCTCTTCTAGGTAGATCACGTTACCTTCATGTTTAATCGTCATCCATATCTTTCTGAATCTGTTTCAGGTACCTATTTTAATTGCATTATGTTTATGGTGGCGTCATCTGTGGTATCAACCATCCTTATTTTAAACTATCACCACCGTAATGCAGACACTCATGAAATGTCGACATGGGTACGCACATCTATAATTTTTAAATAAAAATTTTGATAAACGTTTGTTCTAGATTAAAGTCGTCTTTTTATACTGGTTACCATGGGTTTTACGCATGCCTATTCCACATAGCCATAACTACGACTACAGTCAAAATCCCAGCAAAGCAGTTCCGGTAACTGCGGATCGCAAACCTCTAAATCTTCAAGATGTGGAACTAAAGGAGCGCTCCTCTAAGAGTTTATTGGCGAACGTATTGGATATAGACGACGATTTCAGGCACAATCATAGAGGTGGAGGTACACCGACCCCGTTACCGAGCGCGGCGTTCTTTCGAACAGTTTACAGGTTAGTGCTTGTTGTGGTGATTTGTTAAACATATTTTTTATGTTAAAAAATCTTTTAGACAAAACGAAGACAACGGAAACGGAGGAAGACTGCACGAATCACTTGTATCGAACCACACATGCCTCGGGGCCGACTACGAACTGGCCTTGATACTCAAAGAAATTCGGTTTATCACGGACCAGCTACGCAAGGAGGACGAACACGCGGGCATCACCAGAGACTGGAAGTTCGCGGCCATGGTGGTCGACAGACTGTGCCTTATTATATTCACTCTGTTCACGATCATCGCTACACTGGCGGTGCTGTTTTCTGCACCCCATATAATAGTGTCGTAGCAAGCCCGTGTTGAACTACTGTTCTTATGCCTCCTTGACAGAACCCCACATTCGAGAGCCAAACAGCAGCATGTGAATGGTTAGTTCGACTTGTTCAGTTCTGGGCCGCGCTAAACAACGTATCGATCCCGATGCTCGCGCTATCACCTCGTGCAGTCTTTTTATACGAAAATTTGGTTTCAGTCTTGTTCTTTAGGATTAACACAATCATACTGTGATAATTCGAGTTATATATTGAGTTAGAGCTTGACATATGCGCGCTGCACTCTCAGATGTTGCCAAGTCCAACACGGGTAGGTTTCCGGTAGACGGATTCCAAACGATTTTAGACAATATTTTGTTTCCACAGTCTTTCACCGATATCGCATCGGATTATTACATTATAGTGTGTACATGTTTAGATCTATTTGACATCGGACATTGTCAAAATCGCTAAGCTTTTCTGCTGCAGCGCCCTTATGTACAGCAAAGTGAGACGTTAACGCGCAGCGAAGAGCTTCTCTCACTGCGGCTCTCTGCTTCGCATTGTTACATAAAACCTTGTTAATGGCATTTGTATTTTATGAATAACCTGTAGATACTCAGATGAAAATAATGCGATCTATATTTTTCTCGTAGCGGTTTGAAACTGATCACTATAAAATTTGATTCCTAACTCAATGCAACACGGTTTCGTTGAGGTTTTCGGTGAAGTACCAAATCTGCTTCATCTTTTTTTAACCGTTAGCGTGCTACGTAGTACAGCGTATTTCAATTTCTCTATATCCTGTATATACTTAATAAGTCTACGTGTATTTGAGCGAGTGGTTGATATAAGAGGGCATTTAAAACTCTTACATATCCTTTTGAAACGTTGTCACTTAAAACCTAGTAAGACCCTGAGCTTGTGTCTAAAGCTGAAATTAAAGTATACTGTTTCTCAAAGTAAAAAGTCGAAGTAATTCTTTGTAAATACGACGGACGTCTGAAGGCAACGTTAGCTCGGAGCAGCATATACCTCGAAAACGGACGCCTATTGAAGTCAATTGCAATGGTTCTTTTATGAAACTGAGGTGTCGCTAAAGCATGACTCTCGCATTAAAAAGGAAGTTGCTCAAATAAACAAAATCTTATACAGATTAAATCGTTAAAAATTCGAGAGTCATCAGATTGGCCATAGGTATGTCGGGCTTGCTCGGAGCTAATCGTTGTGGCTTTTCGGAACAATTTAAATATATACATCGTTAACGTTCTTCCACTTTCATACAAGACAATATCTTGTTATTTGAAACTGGTTTATAAGTCGTAGCTTTAATTATTTCTTGAGAAATAGTAGAATGAAGCAGTTAACAACAGTACCACCCTTATCGCCGCAGTTACAATATATAGAGGCACGTTACATTAAAACCTCGTTCGTATTTTAGCTAGAGGATAAGTGGGTGAATGGTACCTAATAAGATTAAGCACTGATAACTAAGAGTCATCTATCTCTCTTAATGGCTAAAAACGGCTGACAAACAGACGGACCAGGAGTATCACGCAACGCTGATTTTGGTTAAGTCGGTGCCGCGCAATAAACTCCTGTTTAATTATAAATTAATTCTGTAATATTCCTAATATAGTAATAAACTTGTTTCGTTGTTATTTAAAAGATTGCCGCTTTCCATAGACATATTATTTATTCGAAATGTCGACCGGTTTAAATATGTATGTTAAAATAAATGACAATCCATTCTTGATCGCATGGCGTTCGTCGACACCAGCGTTTAAAATAGCACACACCTACCTATCTATAACACGCAGGTCGGATGAATTCTGTTTTGTAATGCGGAAAGTACCTTTTTTTACCACAGTTGTTGTAATATTGTGTCATAATGGATTGTACTTTGTTAAAGGAATTAAAATAAACAGCTCTTTAAAGTTTTGCTTTTATTCGTCCTTTTCCGATCTCCCGTTCTTAGTTTATTAACTTTAAAGAAATCGTTTAGTGATAGCTCTCGATGAGGCAGTAATCTGCTGATAGGAGGATTAAAAATAAAGGAAAAACTAATAATCGGATAAAATGGGCCCTAAAAGGGGATTTGTAAAGCCCCTTGTAGTGGCGCCCTCTAGCAAAATGAAATTCTCAAAATCCAAATATTTCTACAGTTTTGCAACAAAATCTGCGCAAACGCGCCGAATCGTGGCAAATCGATAATCCGAGGAAAACTAGAAGCCATTGGTTCCCTATATCGCTCCTGCGCCTTCAGAGTATGCCATCTAGACATATTCCACATAATTAAATTCGTGGGGGTGGTGTCATACTACGTTCCACGCCGTCGTTATCGGAATGACTCGAAGGGTGTGTGCGTGACCGTGCCGAACGCTTCTAGTGCTGGGCTATGGTGCAGGAACAACACCATGTCGCGACCGTGTAGACGGCATCAGACAGGGTTTCCCGTGGAGCATCACGCGGAGACTGGTGCCCTCGCGCCCGATCTAGACATGGTCTTCAGCTGCCGTGTGCGAACCCGATGATTTCGTGAGCACAGCCGAAAGCAACGCTCGCGATGTGGAGGACTATGACAGTCCTGCTGTCTTTGCTTTTCATCGTATGTCTCATAGCCATAGGTAAGATTGCCGGCACACCCACTATCACACGCTGGGCTACATGTAAACATTGCCCCTCCCCTCTTATTCGAAACAAAGACTTCATCTCTTCTTCGAATAACACCATCAATATCCAACGATGCCTCAATTCCGCATCCGCCGTTTTCATAACTAACCAATCTCTGCGTTGCATTTTCTTGAATGTTCACTTGCAGTTGCCAGCTGAACAAACCGAAATACGGCAACAAGGCAGCTGTGAATTATTTTCCATCTTAATCAAAATGCATTATCTTTCGCCCATGCCCAAAGATCATCCTTTCAACTTAATAAAACTTTAAACGACACGATAATTGCATTTAGGTAAATGTTCTGAAGACGAGGAGCGTTTAGTACGGGATCTATTTCGAGGATATAACAAACTCATTCGACCAGTTCAAAACATGACCGAAAAAGTTGACGTTCGTTTTGGACTGGCCTTTGTTCAGCTAATTAACGTGGTGAGTACGATTGCTCAAATTTTGGCTTCGCGTTTCTTCAAATAATCTATTTTAGAACGAGAAAAATCAAATTATGAAATCTAACGTCTGGTTGCGACTGGTAAGCTGCACCGCCTGTCCTTGTATACAAACTTCACTAACCTTGCTTTTTAGGTGTGGAATGACTATCAGCTTCAGTGGGATGAAGCTGATTATGGAGGTATCGCGGTATTAAGGTTGCCCCCAGACAAAGTCTGGAAGCCAGATATAGTACTGTTTAACAAGTAATAAGTTACATTTAACCAAAACAACAAATCAAATTAACAGATAAAAATTTTGTTTTAGCGCCGACGGTAATTATGAAGTTAGGTATAAGTCAAACGTTTTAATTTATCCGAACGGAGAAGTTTTGTGGGTTCCTCCTGCTATTTATCAGAGCTCTTGTACAATAGATGTAACATACTTTCCATTCGACCAACAAACTTGCATAATGAAATTTGGTTCTTGGACCTTTAATGGAGACCAAGTGTCCCTCGCGTTATACAATAACAAAAACTTTGTGGATTTATCTGACTACTGGAAGTCTGGAACTTGGGATATTATTGAAGTTCCCGCTTATCTTAACATATACGAGGGAAACCACCCTACGGAAACAGATATCACATTTTATATTATTATTCGTCGCAAAACACTCTTTTATACGGTCAATTTAATACTTCCTACAGTACTAATATCGTTCCTATGTGTTCTCGTGTTCTATTTACCGGCAGAAGCTGGCGAAAAGGTAAATACTTCCAGTTATGTTTGTTTTTTTAATTTACCATGTTTTCTTCTGTCTAAACAGGTTACCCTCGGAATAAGTATTTTACTGTCACTGGTGGTGTTTTTGCTGCTAGTGTCCAAAATCCTGCCACCAACATCCCTTGTGCTGCCGCTCATCGCCAAATACCTCCTGTTCACGTTTATTATGAATACAGTTAGTATCCTTGTTACAGTAGTTATTATTAATTGGAATTTCCGAGGGCCGAGAACACATAGGTAATAGAAGCTCGCAAATGGAGTCGGTTGAATATTTAACGCATTACTTTTTCAGGATGCCTTCATGGATTCGTTCGGTTTTTCTAAATTATTTACCGGCTATGTTGCTAATGAAGCGACCAAGAAAGACGAGATTAAGGTGGATGATGGAAATGCCGGGAATGGGCGTTCCGCCGAACCCATACGGATCTCCAGCTGATATTCCAAAACATATAAGGTCAGTGTAACTATAAGAATTCGATAAAAATGTATCATGATTGTTTTGTTTTCAGTTCTATTGAATCTCAGAGCAAAGTAGAAGTGATGGAACTGTCGGACTTGCATCACCCAAACTGTAAAATAAACAGAAAGCTCAATTCGGATTTAGGTGTTGGAGTTGGTTCCGAAAGCTGTAGAAGAGAAAGTGAAAGTTCAGAATCTATCTTGCTGTCCCCTGAAGCTTCAAAAGCAACGGAGGCCGTTGAATTTATAGCCGAACATTTACGCAACGAAGATCTGTACATCCAGGTAAAGTTGTTGATTTAACAAAACAATGTTTGTACTTACGTCTTTGGCATTACAGACTAGGGAGGACTGGAAGTATGTCGCCATGGTGATCGACCGACTACAGCTTTACATGTTCTTTATTGTGACCACCGCTGGCACTGTAGGAATTTTAATGGATGCGCCCCACATATTCGAATACGTAGATCAAGATAGGATCATCGAAATATACCGCGGTAAATAGAAAGAATGTGTACTTCGGCGGTCCCTGATACTAATATTTGGCTTCCTCATTGCTGGCTAACATAAAATCATGTGGCTTCCATGAGAGCGCACAGGGCGGACTTATAACGTCTTCGGTCTTAGCAGCTGCGGTTGCGAATCAGAGGTTTTCCTTCGTCACTTCGTGGTGCCTCTAACTCGATATACTAAGAGACTTCGTACACTCCGATATTACACAATTATAGCACTAACGGCTGCTGCTCTCGTGATTCTAAAGGTGACACAATAATAGAGCTGCAGTATTAACTTCCACGAGTGATCGAGTTTAACATCTGACTTTAAAATACTTGGTTGACAATCTTCCAACGTACCGTTGGTACTGATCTTATCCAAGTTAAAGCAGCAGTAGCGACTAATCGCGGTCATTACGGAAGCCTTGTACCTTCTTCCATTGTTATAATCGTCACAGTGAATTTGATAAACTGATGTTGTTGTTAAAATTATCAAACTATGTTCCTGCCATCCAAATCGGTAACAGTTAGTGCAATCGCGTCCGGCCTATGCAGTTTCACTATCATTTCACACACACATACTTCCACCGTTTTTGACGAAAGCACATCTCCAACCGACCGCAGCAGCAAACGATAATGCGAAATAGTGAAACTGTGGACTCAGTGCGAAATACCCGAGTGAGCTCGTGTAAACAATCAGTCAAATATTAATACTGTAACATGTTTAGACTAGAGTAGAACAAATAATAGGCAGTGTTATACTGTAAAAATAATTGTTGGACCTTGCTTCCATTTTGCTAATTTTCACCACTTAACGAATTAAACGCAACAATTAATTCTCCTTAACAAGCACGTGCACGTTTTTTAATACAAGCAAGACTTTGCCATCTCCGTTAACGCTAGGAACAGGACGGTTTTGTATCTCAAATAAATCAACGGTAACAAACGCATCTAATACTTTAAATTTTTTAATTTAACAGTGCTATAGGAAAGGGCATTATAAACGATACAGCATTCATCGGTTTATACTTACCGCTGCTCGAAAAGGGTAACTCTGTACGTGACTACGCTTTAGTTGTCATTGACCGGAACACAGATCCCACGATTGCATTTTGGTTTTAGACCAACCTTTGCTTGAACCACTTTTGAAACTTAATGCGTTCATGTTATAATAGCAATTACGGTTTTATAGGATTTTCCCGTGCCAGTACTAAGCGCATATGTGCACCGATCTGTACTGAGCACGTCTTAAAACGGGTCTTGAATGGATGATCGTGATATAAATGTTTTCCTGAACCCCTATTGTAGTTGTGCATGGAACATGCAATGTAATAAAACGTAGAACACCAAGACTGTACGCATTCAGTTGTCTGGATGCGAACCTACAATACTTAACTGGTGCAATCTCAAAAGTTTCTATAAGCAGTTGAAACGACTATTGTTAAGTGATTAGAATAAATGCAAGCGCAAAATTCGAAATTACTTGTTGATTATTGGAGGTTGCATTTATTCGATATCAAGCAGCCCTGGCTGTAAATGCGGTTTGGTTAAAACGACCATTTCACTGGGAATACAGGCAATAAAACAATTATTTAAGCAACCCGCATGGCCAGGTAATTGAATGATTAAAATCCGATTACAAAAGTTGTTAGGGTTAACTAAGAGGCGCGGTAACCATAGACGAGAGTACAGTGGTGGACGAAAGTAGTGTCATTGTCGTTCTCAGAGAGACGTTTTGGTGGCGCCAACGGCTCCGACATTTATTTTGTCTTCCAGTGTATTTTGCATTTGTTTGGATTTCTAGCAAATTAGCGCTACAATTCTGCTCTTGCTATTTTTAAATAATTAATTACGTAATTTTACACTGATTTACGATTAGTTTTAAGGTTACTTATAGGATAACTTTTTATAAGTCTTACTGTACAATGCTGCGCAAACTCACACACTTGATTTACAGCTGCACGCCCTTTTCATACGTAGCCTATAAAGTCAGTACTTCTTCCGAAACTTTTAAATAATTCACTTGCAATAAATCGAACATTACAGAAGTACACAACTCTACAGCACATTAGTACACAACAAGCAACTCACTCTTATCCACTATAAGGCAACTACGGTTCATATTGCAATAATATTCTGATCACAGCCTAATTCAGGCTGAACGTTTGCTCATGGGTGTATCTTTCTGTGATCTGTACGCTATCAGATATTGAAAACCGCCTGCTTTTGCTCCGTAGTGTAAACTGTTAAAATTATTTTTATTTTACATTGTCGTTCAGAAATTTTTATGATTGCAACCAGTCAGGTAACATCCTTTAACATTTCTTACGTAGCAAAAGAGTCGGTTTGTATCTTGTGGTATGTTGTGGAAAATTGTAAAGCCTCAAAAACGAACCTAAACTTAGAAATACTTTGAATTTGTATGTTGTTGTGTCTATGTCTTATCAAAATACCACGAAGCCTAATGCACAAGGTAGTCCAAGCTCATTCAACAACGTTTAGGGAAAGTACTCAACGGATTATATTTATGTATGTCTCAAGTTTTACTTTGTCTTTTTAAGTACTTCCAAAGCTTTTACTCCAAAATAGCAATTTTCTGTTTAATCGAGGGAATCTATGCTGAATGCGCTTGGTCACGCTCTCGTCAGCATAATACGAACGGGTCATTTAACATGCAATGTTTTGAATCAGTACTTTACATCACCAAGTTGCGATATTGTATTAAATCGAAAGTTTTGTGATTTGCGAAGTTTTCTTTACATACCGTTTTTGTATTTGTGCTCTTACAGAACCTTTTGTGACGATGTAAAGAAAACGCATTAGGTCGCAAACTCAACAAAAACGATAATAATTGTAGATATTATTTTATCAATAAATTAATCGATCAAAATCGACTTGTTAATACACGATCACACTACTCACCAACAACACACACAACAACAACTGACCATGCAATACCCACACGCTAGTTTTCGCATTTATTCAGCAAATACAAAAGCCGCAGTCTTTCTCAGATGTACCAACTGCTCGGTAGTATAGTCGAAAACCAGGTACGTGAGTACCCTTGTTGCAAGTTGAAGTTGTTTATAGACGACACTTATTTAGCAGGCAGTTGTTTCCCTTGTAACGCTTGCGAAGCTTACAGAGCCAATTTGGCGCAATTTTGTCGGCTGCATACACTTAGGTATTGTTAAAGGTGCGTTCTGATTATTTGCAATTGTACAATAATTCGCCAAATTCGAAGGCCTAATTTGTAGTGATGTAACGTTAATTTACACGTTTACTACGATTTGCTCAAGACACGCAACTACGGAATGCAATCACTTTAACAACTAGAAATAATAAATGTTATGGATAATATGATCAGCGATGTGATTGCTACAAGCACGTGAGTTGCAGTTCTTTTCACTCCACTAGATTTATGCGGAACGACAAACAATCATCGAAATAAAATGCGAAGGTCTTCCACATTTTTTCACTGTGACGCTTGCTTCAACGTTTTATTAATTTCCGTTCGGGAAAGCAACTCACGAGAAGATTCTTGTTATGAAAAGTACCAAGTTCGAGCTGATGTAATGAGGATATTTCTCGGGGTTGTTTTTACTTTACTTTTCTAAACGTGCTTGTAGTTATCACATGCTAGTATAATATTGTTGTTACATAAGTATGTTGCAAGTAAAGTAGAAACAATAAAATTATAATCTAAATACATAAATAAGAGTAGTGGGTACACCGTATAGCACTGCCTCCCTGTGTTTCAGCACATTATCGCTTGGAACACCTATTGACTATTTAATACAATAAATAATAATCATTTATCTGTTAAAATGTTAATGTACCAGACAGATGCATTTACAATAAAAATACGCAGAATAATTGTTATTATTTTTTAATTCTTGGCCGTGCCTCGTAGCTGCAGCGAAGCGCACGCGAGGAATCTCAAAACTTAAACATTTACGCTGCACGCAAATGGTGTTATTTGCTTCGATTAAACATGTAGTGTCTGTCTACTGCATTAATGTGTGACGCGCGTATTGAATAGACAGGAAGAGTGACTAAATCGGCCTTCCTGTTGTTACGTAAATGAACTCACGGATTTTTAGAAATAGAGAACTGCTTTCGATGCAACGGTTTGCGTTTCACACATAATGTAGAAATTTGTTTCAACAAAATCCTGTCATTTTGCTTCATCCGCGTATTTGCAAATAAATAAACAGTAAAGTAACTATTTGTTGCTTACTACATCTCCACTTCTATTAAATTTAGATACCTTAAAAGTAATTGAATAAAACAACATCTAATAAACTGTGATTAAGTTAAAGCTTTGCTTCCGATAACAATAAAATTAAATTATTTCTGCCTATGCAATTGTACTGAAGAACAAATAGGTGACACAATCGGTAATGCTACAGTCAGAGCCGCCACTACTCTACCTAATTTTTTCGAAAACTTAAACAACTTAAAGTTTTAGCTCATAGAGTTTCATCAAAATAACATTAGACATCACATTTTTACAACTTTTTATTTGACCTCCCCCCTTGCTCGAAAATCTTTTATTACATTACTCATTTCCGGTTTTTAAACCTTGAATATTTAATTGAAATAGTTAATGGTGACAAATTTCTAATGTATTTAGGATGTCTTATACATAAGACGCAAAAAATAGCAACATAAAAAAATAAACGTAGCAATAGAATGCAAAAGGAACTCTATAGAGCAAATGATTACAACAAAAACATGTAAACAATCAGTAAGCCTCCTAGAGTCTTTTACCTAAAATATTTAACTAATTGGTTGAAAATTTGGTAGAAACAGACCTATGGTGAGACACTAACACAGACTAACAGGGGGAAAGATTATTAAAATAAAAGTGTATATTCTTCTAGACCAATTTTTATGACTTTACTCAATTAAAGTAATGTTACTTACAAAAATTCAAAACAATTGAAATCTTAGTCAATTGGTTCTTAAGCCTCTAATTGAAACAGATTGTAAATAAATAATATTATAACAACCTTAAAATATTAACACAAAACTACCTAAATTAATAGCAACAATAAATTAAACAAAACTTTTGCCTAGTGACAACTGACTTTCTCAAAAAGGTGGCGTAGAAATTGTGTGCAATAGATCCATTTTTCACATGGCTTTAGCCTCCCCACTTGAAACAATTTAAAAAATTGGATTACCTGAATACTAAATAAAGAAAAGTTGTAAATTAAAATAAACTTGAAAAAACAATTTTTATTGTGTTTTACAAAGTATGTCAATAAATATAGCCAACATGTTTTTTAAAGATTTGAGAGCCTTCCATTACCACAAGGAATTAAATTTAATCCATCGTTTTCATACAAAAAAATTATGTATTAAAATTTTTAATAATTTAATAATAATTTTAGTAATCACTGACAGTCAGAATATCTTTGGCGATTCTTCTACTATATAGAGATCAAGCAATCAACCTGAATTGCTGTAGAAGACATGTTATGAAAATATAAAAACACACCAGATAGCAAAATCAAATGCAGAAACATAAACAGACAAGACAACATTATGAGTAGCTTTAACATTAACGGAAACCTCACAAGAGATCAGGCGAATCGGTAAGACCACACTGATATTAAAATTCATTCCTGCCACTGCCTGAATAGGCGGAAGATTAGAAGTTGCATTGTGCAAAAATTATAATTAAAGCAACCTCATATTTATTTGCAAACTTTACCGTACTTTTTTATCATACAAAGAATTGCTAGCAAACAGTAGACATTAAAAGTTTAACTTTTCATTTAGGTAGCTAATATAACATTAACATCGCCCACGACGTGAGTACGAAATTACTAGTCTTACGAGTCTAACACATGTCACACAAACTAAATTATTTACTCCATGAATAAATAAAGACCCAAGTGCATGTCGCAGATGTCAAGACAACCCTAATAAGGAGGAATCTGCACAATTTCAATTAGCAAATGCAGATAGCAGCGTAACTTGATTAATGATGAATTAGTGCAGATAGAAACCGCAAATTAAATATGCAAAGCTAGAAGCAGCTCCAGATAACTTATCATCGTTGAACATGAGCACATAATCAAATTTAATGTTATTCTAAATGAAAAGCTCTTTTGGGTTCTTTAGAAATAAAATATTTTAACTTTTTCAATTTGATAATTAAACTTAATAACACAACAGTTCTATGCAGCGCAATAATCATTCAGAAGAAGTTTAGTCTAATGAACAAATGGACTATTAAAATTAACAATTGCTGAAAATAACTTTTCTAACTAAGCACAATTATAATTTGCTTTTTGCTAGTGACGTAATAATATAAAAGGGCGTATTTTAGCGCGGCTATTTCTTTTACTTAAAAGATTAAGAAGACCTACATATAACGCTTAATTTGTTACTTTTTTAATTTTAATTTTTTTAAATGCCAAATTAGCTGTTTCTTGCTTTTTAAAAGTCTAGCTAATGCAAAAATTCCATTTTTGTGAAATACTCGAATAGACTATTACAAAATAAAATAACAATAATAACATAGTAGCGCTATCTTTTAACCATTGTTGAAAGCACTTATCAAGCGTTCAGCTCTTAGTAAATCACCGTGTAAAATTAAAATTGTAGAGGCGCTGCTTAAATGTCGTTATGTAAATTTTAGGCAGTCCAATCCAATTTCAGAACGTTTAGAGGCAATGAAGAGGCCTTTAAAAGAAAACGTCAACTCAGATTTTGTTAGTGTCAATATAGAGATTGTACTAAAATTTAAGCAGTCAAAACAGCTACGAATGTATCCTTAATATTACCTGTTTAGCGACGTATGCATTAAAGTTATAAGTTGCATAAAAAAATTCTGCTAGCACAGGTTAAACAGGCAGTATTTGTATAAAAAAGTAAACCATAAACAGCACTAAAAAACATTTAAACGTCCCTTAAAAATAATAGCAGTGATAATTTACACCGATAAACGGCATTGTTTTTCATATTTTTGCAAACGTTGTTATAAATAAATATAAATTAATAAATATTGATAATTTTTTTAAAATAAACAACTTTGTGTACTTTTAAATCATTATCATGCAATTCTCATTGGTTTCTTCAATATGACCCTTAAAAAAATAATGTAACTCATACAAAACGAGGGGTTGCTCGCAAAAAGGCATTTTTGGCGTCCTAGGCTGACAATTTTTCACCCGCCTTCCTTTAAATTTTCACAAGGTGGAAACGTAGGACAATTTATTTACGAATGATTAACTAGTTATTATTATACATCGTTAAACTTCTGGTGCATACATCGTAGAGACTTCAGACTAGTATCATTCGACTCAGATTGAAGAGTAGAATCCGAAAAACTAAGTGTCATCCTCGGGCACTCAAAGGTTAAAAAGTTATTCATAGAGATTTGATTGTAAAATTCTAAGACCAAGATTTATTTTGCGATTTTCTTTTTTTTAATGTAAATGTTAATTATGCTTGTAACAGGGGGATAAGTCGGTGCGGTGAGATAAAAACGATGTTACAGATAGACAACCAAACGTACGCTGAAACCTCAGCCACGCCACATTTCATATCAGCTGTTTTGCTTATTTTCTGTTCAAATGTAGAAGCTGTTCTTATTTACTTTCTGTTAAAATGTATAGTAGTTACTTTTTGTCCGTATGAGTTGAATCTAAATTAAAAAGTAAGTATGGGCAGAAGAAATCGATAGCCCTGATTTCAAAATCTAATTTTGATAAAACAAGGTAGTATGGTGTTTTTTAAGTGTTGCGAGTTATTTTTAAAACAGTGGTCCATTGAAAAGAAAAAGTATGAAATACATTAAAGAACTGATATAAAAAAATCTTAGTTAATGCAATAGAATCAACACTTTGTGTCTTAAAAGATAAATATATACTGCGAGAAAACACCCTTAAATGTCCTACAAAGCTTTTCCGAAAAATTTAAACTTTTCTGAAGTAATAAAAGTTTGTCTCGAGTGATTATTGCAAATTAAAAAGTCATCTCCCTATTATAGTTAGTAAAGTTGACATTAAACTTTAAGGAACGCGTAAATAAGCTCAAACTAGTAATAATAAAAATAAGCTACTAAATTTATACATTTACCACTACTCGGTACGAGTTTATATTGGGGTAAAACGATGCTAAAACATGCGAAAAAGTTTGTTTTGTTCTTGTGGAGAATCCTAATCCCACAACTGCACTCTGGAGCTTTGAGAACATTAAAAACTAGAGACCTTGAGTTGCTTTTATTTATGCTATGTTATTTACCTCAATCACAAAACTTAATATTTACGTAAAAAAGATAATGTATGTGGTAAGAAGTAAGACGTTTCGTTAATTACTAATTACTTCAGTCAAATGAGGCTGTTAGTACAAAACGCTACAATCACCTGTTATGAGACTTGACAAAATCGAAGAAAATAAAACTTTTGCCAGGCAAAGATTGCGAAAAATTATTCTAATACACGCCAACGCTAAGGCGCATGACGCCAGGCACGCACAACTTGGCATCTATTTCGATCGATGCAACATAATTTCTTTGCCGACATTGGCGAAATCAGAGATCCCTGTGTCCATCCCCTAACCTCAGTCCTTTCGACTAGGCGTTGGGTGTTAGTGAATCTTTGGAGGCTTATGACGGGCGGCTCAATTAACTTCATTCACTTTGGACATGCACTCGTGGATTTGACAAACCACAGAGCGCCAAAGACAAACCTGAAGCTTGTTGATGTAAATGTTTGAAGCCTAGTCCCAAACTATACCAAACCATACATCATAATACATCGCAAAACAAGCTTGTTGTTGGTTGTTAGATGGCTCCTAGAGTAGAACAGGGCCCCTCCGAAGATCTTAAAATTCGCTAGGTTATCTTGCCAGTGAAGTGGCCTTTTGATTGAAAACAGGGCCTCCGAACTCTTCTTTGGATTGATGCTCATTTACCACTTTATGCACCAGTTTCTCTTTTAGCCGTCTTACTATCAGAATTGGTCTTAGCGAGTTGGACATCACTATCATCTACGTACTGAGTCAATGTATTAGAGGGCATCATCGACATATCCTAGATATATAGATTGAAGAGCCTTAAGAATGCCGGTTCAGTCACCTCTTCAATGACTTCACCTCATTGAACTTGATACAGAACTTTCGGATAGAACAGATCGGACATCAACAGTGAAATTGCATTAATACGTTGTGTCACACCTTGTCGAAAGCGATTTTCTTACTTCAAAATCGATTTCAATTTATCGTTTGAGCATCCGTTTTTTGCTGAAAAGTAAAAGGATAATAGAAAATAAGAGCATATGTTTTAGTTATTGATTTATTGTGTTTCATATAAAAATAACTAATTACAAAATAATTAAAACTTTTGCATGGCAAAATAGTCCAATGAGTCCATACAGGAAGAATGGTTTTAAGAGGTTTTAAATGTATAAAACGCTACTACACAATGTTGGTTTTGCTGAAATCAATTTAAAGGTCAACTGGAGTAACAATAAATTTCTGGTGGTGAAAATACAGGAAAATGGACCAAGACAAAATTGTAGGAAACAGCACAAGTTTATTAATACTTACAAATGCTATCAAGTCTACCAAGGTACGTCTATTTCTACAAAATTAATCTTTTCAGAAGAATATTTAAATTGAATGAGAAAAAGAAATAGAAGGTAACGTATTGGTGAAGAAAGCTGTGGAGAAAGTGGTGCAACGTACTTGTTCTTCCAATGTATAAAAATGATTGAAATGTGGAGAATTATGAATTTAACATGTAGTACGGTAGGAATAAGAAGTATTGCTATTAGTTCTCCTCGGTGTTTCAGTAGCCTTTCAAGAAGATCTCAAATCGTCTACAGTTGAATTTATTTGTGGAAAACTTCTGTGGGTTTCTGTTCTTCCAAACAAATATAATAACTCAATGAGAAGATAAGATATTTACATCCAAATTCTAACAACCAACTCTTGTTAAAACCTATATTGGTGTGACCACTTATGTGTTTTTGCTCCAGAATATCATACATTCATTTTTGTAACTCCCCTACAGTAAACTCCAGCAGTTATCCAACTACAGTACTAAGACTTTTACACTATTAATCAAAGAAAAGCCAGTTACGGTATCCACTCATAGCCTGAAGCTGGTATACATGCCCTCTGGACTTCAATAGTCTTCTTATGCTCATGTAATATGTTCTAGTAGACTAGTTTACTCTATTTGCTTTGATGACGTCCTCTGTCTTTTTTATAGGGAGAGGAGGTACAGAGTATTCTTGCTATGCATGCTTATGCAATAGAGTATATATATTATTAGTATAGTAGGTATAGGCAGTAGAATTAGTTCTTATGGTATGAAATGCTTTTGTAACGTGTTATTTAGTAAACAGTACATTTCTGTGGTACTATACATTACATTTTTCCAAAAAATTTGCATCTGTATGTAAACTGTATTAAGTGCATTGATTATTCATTTATCCATTGGGTATTGTAGACAAAAAAAATTTTTTTTTATGAGAATTTTGAATAATTTATAAGAAGCCATTGCGTCTTACTTATTGAAAAATTCAAATACTAATGAGCTAATACTGAATGGAATCATAACATAAAAATAGAATTTTTGCAGTTATATTTTAACGACATTTTACTCAAATTGACTGGAATCAGCTATTGATATCGTGTGATCTAGCATAATGCGACAAGAATATAGGAAGACTTCTTTTTTTTTTAAAGCACAACTGCCAGTCGTAATAGATAATTTACTACTGGTAATAAAATGGTAATGGACTAACAGTTTCTTGTGTATTAGGTGAGATGTATGGAATACAAACTTCTTATTTATTTTTATTTTTTAAAAAGGCAAGACCACCACTGTTCTATCTACAGATAGTGAAAAAACATTTAAATTTATAAAGTATTACATAAAATATGAGGATAAAAGTATTATTTCTATTGTCCCGAGTCCATTGACTATATGTAAAAAACCTTAAACAATATAAAATACCCAGAAATAAGTTATAATTCGATTTGTGAGCTTGCAATACTATCAATGAGTAAAGCAGAATTAGAGTTAATCTTGCAAAAACAACGAAAAGGGCTCTTTTACCTGAACATAATAGAAAAAACAGATCGAATGTGCTTTTGGCAATTAAAAAGCAAAATATGTGTGAACCTTGGTTCTATACAGAAAGAAAACATACTCAGGAAGAAGAAACAAAAAAAGTATTTTGTATTACGGAAGACTAGTACAGGTTTCCTAATGAATGGATATATTTTAAGATGCAAAAAAATTGCTGGCTGTTGTAAAGAGTTATGTAGAAGAAAATATACAAATTTACTAAACTGCAATGGATAGTTAGTAAAGAACTCATGCTGTCGCTTGTAGAAATGAAGAAACTGGAGACGATATAGGAGGGCTATTGAGGGTTGACTAGCTAAGAAGGAGAAAACATTTTTTTTATTATTCTTGAACATTTTAGTATTATAAATTTAATTTTTTCATTTTATTGTAATTTTGATGTATTTTACAAACTAAAGATTTTAAAAACCTATTAATTACCATTAGCTTTGCATTAGATAATTATTAAGAATTATACAACTTATAGACTTAATTATAGAACTCTATATAATTAAGTTTCAAATCAAAAATCCCCAAAAAATGTGATTACTAAATAATATTAACCTCTCATTAATTTGATGTATCTATAAATAAACTTAATGCGTATTCTATCAGTAGCATGGCAAATCATTTTAAAGTTAGCACTCTCTAGCCTTACAACAGAAAATTACAACTTTATTGAGTAGGTAATATGGAAAATATAGAAAATCGCAATTTAACCTCACTTATTTGCTGATCTAGACCTTTGCATGTAGAGGAATATCAATATTAATGCCAGGCAAGGTGAAGGTAAAAATTATTGCTGGCAGGAATTTGCCAGTAATGGACCGGTCCAGTGATACCACAGATGCTTATGTGGAAATTAAATTGGGAAGCACCACATATAAGACTGATGTGTGTCGTAAGTCATTAAATCCACAATGGAATTCAGAGTGGTACCGTTTTGAGGTAACGGAAACATATTAAAAAGGCTTATCTACTAATATTAAATAATGAACAGGTAGATGATTCGGAACTACAGGATGAACCGCTGCAAATTAGGTTAATGGACCATGATACTTATTCAGCAAATGATGCTATAGGAAAAGTTTATTTAGACTTAAATCCTCTTTTGCTGCCAACTGGGAGTTTACTGACAAAATTTGGCTGTTCCGGAGAATCAAATAGTAATAATGAACATGTTACAAATGCAGTCATGTCTGGATGGCTGCCAGTATACGACACCATGCATGGTATACGAGGTGAGGTGAATGTAATAGTGAAAGTGGAGCTTTTTTCCGACGTTAATAAGTTCCGTCAGTCATCCTGTGGGGTACAGTTTTTTTGCGGTAAGTCTTGCCAAAATTAAATGTCGTTAACTACATTTGATAATTTGTAGCACCTGTCATTCCACATGGCTATTATGCTCAAATGTTTCATGGATTTGTGGAAGAACTGATAGTGAATGATGACCCGGAATACCAATGGATTGACAAAATTCGTACACCCAGAGCCTCTAATGAAGCTAGACAAACATTGTTCTTTAAACTCTCTGGAGAGCTGCAGCGTAAAATTGGACTGAAGGCATTAGAACTGGGTGGAAATGCTGTAGTTGGCTACAGCCAATGTTTTGATTTGGAAGGAGAATCAGGTGTCGTCGTGCGTGGCATTGGTACTGCGGTTACTTTGGTTAAAATCAGGCATGCTGTACCTGTAACTACCACTGATACTACTAATGAAGAGTAAGTAGTTTAGTTGAATAGCAACAGATCTTTTGGAAAGTAGGTTATGTTGGTCAGTGAAAAAATGCTAATTTAGATATATAAAGCACTATGTTTAAGAAGGTTTTATTAAACTGCTAATAGTTGATTTATAGAAGCTAAAATATAAGAATTTACGTTTTGTTTTATTGGATAATAATACACAAATATTATTTTGATATTAAATAGAAGAAAAAAGTTTTAAAATCAACCATTTTTAACTACATTCAGGATTTGCACTTAACTAACTTAATGCTAGGACATCACATACACCCATACTGCAAGACTTATACTCGCTTGCACTGGGTTGGAGACAGCAGAGCAAACTCTTAACCACAAGGCACAGAGACAATCCATGCAAAGAACTTCCTCATTTCTTGCTGTTTAAATTGCTTCTGCTATGTTGCAGAGACATTTTTTTATGACATGTGAGTGACATGATAGTAGAATTGATGTTTTTTGGTGTGATTATGAACTTGAACTGAATATATTTTGTTGATTTTTTTATTTATTAAATGCTAATTTACATTTTATACATGTGCACAAAGCAATAAGCAAATATTACGTAAGGGACACTGATGAAAAGTTATCTATTGATGATGTTTTTATTGAGGTCATGAGAGAATAGGTTTTTCAGTAACCATGAGATCACTGCCAATTAAGTCTTCACACAATATTTGGAGATTGACAAGTTTGCTGTCAATCTAGTAGTCTTTGATGCTGAAAATATAATGCAGATATGGTGTATATGGTATTTTGAATACTGGTTTTGCTATTAAATAAGTTTTATTATGTAAAACTACATCCGTTTTATTTATTCATATGAATAGAAAGTCTATTTGCATTACAGCTTTTTACAGTATTATGCTACTATGAGTAATTCATTGAGTAAACATAAACTTGAATTTATTTAGGTTTTTTTTATACTTGTTAATTATTGTTTGTTTTTGTTTACTGTTTTTCAATTAGTTGCTAGTGACTGTATGTAGGACTTATTATGGAAATATTGGATGTGTATAGGAGGCTGGTTAGGCTGAAGGGAATTTGTTTTAATTTTGGTTGTTGTTTAAAGAGTTGGTTTATGGGTTTTGTTTCTTGTTTTATCTAGATTTTATATGTTTGACATACATTAAAATTTGTAGGGTGACTTCCGTTGCATAAAACTTACTGTGGGAATATTTATGGTTTTTTTATAGTACATCATGACAGTATATTAATTTTTGAAGATTTTTTGAATAGGATACTATTTGTGTTGTCTCACCAGTAGTATTTTTTAAGTAAATGTACAACTTTTGTTTATAAAACCCTAAAACTGAGTCAATGAAAAATGTGAACGTGCTGGTTAATAATGCTTGCTCCCTTTGAAGCAGGCTCCTCTCGAGACAATATACCATTATCAACATTTTACAAGTCTTGGAAACAGATGTCTAATATTTATTTAGAAATCTCTGAGGTTTGTCATTAGCACCAGTTGAATATCCTTGATATTTTCAGCTTGATGATTGCATGAATGGTTTTAAAGGATTTTTAGTGTCAAAAAAAATAACAGTCGTGTTTTTCTACATTAAAAGTATTGTTAACTATGAATCTGTTCTGCTACGGTTCAGGTGTATGTATGGCACTATGGCACTATGATACTAGCGTCCTAATTTGTGAGCATGAGGACAGTAAAATCTATTTTATGTTTGTTTTTGTATTTCTTAGAAACTCAGTCTTGGAACTTTATACTCAAATGTTGTACAGACACTAAATGCAAACAGTTTGTTTATCTGTTGCTGTTGCAGTTTTAAAAATAGGCCCATTATTTTATGTATTTTATTGCAGCAAGTTGACAACATATAGTGTGGAATATGATATTAATCATTTATTGCTTGAGTTCCCTATTTTAAGTTTGCATTTACTGAACCAAGTACTATAGCATGATGAAGTTTTATTTTTTATGGGATTAGAAAGAAGAAACCGAAAAATCTGGAATATTATAATACGAAAAAATGTGTATTTTAAATTAAACAAACAATACACAGATCCTCAAATTTCTGATGTTGCATATTTGACTTAAATTACTATTTCCACATATATCAGCATTCTGAGTGTAGTTAAAATAACTTGTGTTGAATCTATGACTTTAATTGATTTGATTTAGATTGATAAATTAACTATGGAGAAGTTTGTTTTTATTGCGCATACAAGTGAATTAATTTGAGTTGTCATTTGGAAAGTACCAGACCAACTAAACTTACTTTCATTTACTTTATCATTTTTGGTGGGATTTTGTTAAAAAGAAATTAAAGTCGGTTTGTTTTACTTCCGATCATTTTGCAAAGAAAGAAATGTCTTATCTAATACAAGTAATCAATAAATGATGTGAATTGGCATAGTTCTAAAATGTACATTTTGATGAAATTATGGTATGAAAAGGTTTATAAAAATATGGCTTGTAGTTAGATTAAGATTTTTTTAGTTAAACTTTTTATAGTAAATACAGTTCTTTTTCAAGTTTTCTAATTTAGACATATCTCTATTTTATATTTTTAATGTTTTTAAGTACTTTAAAGAAATATAACAGAAAATCTTGGTATAGTTTATTCACACGATAACAAAATTTTTTAATATTTGGACTGATTATTGAAGCATTTATTATGGAAGTATCGGTTATTACTCCAATAAATTTCATTTCTCAACTGGAGTTGATAAATATTTTCGCATATTTTATCAAAGTTTATATTTTGTTATACTTGGCACGTTTCTTTGTCACATATCTGTTTTTTAATATGTTGCAAAGGTGTTTATTTTTTCACAAGAGAAGTCACTTGTTTAATATCAAACCAAGGCGCATTGCTTTTTTTGTATAGCAGGACACTTAAACAGTATTTTAAAAATTGAAAAATTTTATATTTTGTTGAAACTCTTTTTTATATTTGAATTATTTTAAAGGTTTTTTGACTATTTGTTAAAAAACGACTTATCATTGTATATATTTAACCAATCAAAGTTAATTATCAATTATTCTATTTAGTATATCCATAATCTGACGCTCGAAAGGGCATAAAGGATTAGAGAAGAAGAAGAAGAAGTATATCCATAAAAACTGTTACAAACTAATTATAAAGCTGAAATAAAACGATTTGGTATGTTTGTATATTTTCAGGATTCATTCAAAATGACTACTTTTATATTTTATAAAAACTTTGAGACTACATCCATTTGAAAGTTGTTGATTGCAGTTGTTGGGCCTCACTTTAAAGAATGAATACTGGAATCTCTTCTTAAACAAACCATGTTTTTTAAAAGTATCTATAATTTATAATTCATAGGATTGAGGTTTGAGTTGCCAGAAGGTCTAATTGTTTGCTCTTGCAAGCTAAATATGAATTAATTTTGCTTTGTGGCTTGGTTTAGTGTATCTGGAAGATTTAAGGCTAAATTTGAAAAAGCGTGTGGTTTAGAGGTTTTAATACAACTAAAACATTCCGTTATTTTTTGTTAACAACCAATCCTCAGTCTGTAATGTAAAAACTTGAAGTTTTAAAAATTTGTATTTCCTGGAATATAAGAAAATTTTGTTTAATTTGTGCATTTATGACCTTAACTGACTGAACTTAATTTGATCTTCAGTCTCATTAAACAAATATAATTTAGGTAGAGATACTATAACAGCAAAACGGTTCTTCTTATCTCTATAACATTTTTAAAGAGCAAAAATAGTTTGAAAAGCAAAGTGCAACTTTAACAAATGACAATTGCAACTATATGCCAAAGGCATGATCTCAATGCTATATAAAGCAAGGATAGGGTTGATTTTGTAACAGTATTTATAGGAATAGTGGAGGTCAAATTAAGTTCAGACTGCTCAATCAGTTAAGGTCGTAATTTTTTTTTCAGCCTTTTGTGGCGCCCAGTATTGAGCAGAGGCTTCCCTTTTTGGGGGATTTTTGGCAATTAAACGCCACGCTTGCCGGGCGGGTTGGCGAGTGGATAGGGTAGAATGTACTTTACGACCGCCAAAGGTGTTTGTATGATGGCCGGAGAACATTTGATGTTTGTCATTGCCAGATTCAACCCTGGGGCCACCGCGCGCCAGTTTGGCAGGTCGAGGCCTTTACCTCGCGGCTGTCGTGCTCTCAAGGTCGTAAACGCGCAAATTAAATAAAATTTTCTTATACCCCAGGAAATACAAATTTCTAAAACTTTAATTTTTTACATTACAGACTGAGGATTGGTTGCTGTGAAAGTAATTTTGTTTTGTCAATCAAATAGTATATTGTAGAAGTGAAGATACTGAAATTCATTCATTAGCTTCACAATCATGTGTTAGTGTTATGGTCTTTTAATGATTATGAGTTCTGTAATGTGTTTAACCAAGTATATTATTCACTATTATTTATTATTCAATTTTGTGTGAGGATTCAAAACAACAGAATCAAGTCATTGCATTAATTTTGCATTTGGCGAAGATATGCTCAATGAACGCATGGCGCAACTTTGGTTCAGTAATTTCTGCAATAGCCAGTAATTTTACTATGGCACTTGGTTGTTAATAAGGATTAGCTACCAGAGCTAGCCAAAGCGAATCTACATCTGCTTGAGTATGAGATCAGACTGTCTTGAGATACACTACAGCAATGTGCATAGAAAATGTACACACTGGGTTATGTGTTGATGCTGGATGAATGGATACCTTATACGTTGTTGATGAGCCATCAGTGCTATTTGTAGTTGCCCCTTCACTGATTCACTTTTATTGCAGCTTTAACTCTTGGTTTGTTTTCTTTATGCTAGGAGATGGAAAATGATGGTTTTGTCAAAACTAACCAAAAAGGGAGACAGCCATGACTTCAGCTAAAACAAAAATTACACAGGAGCTCTACACTCTAGAGTTTAGTAGGAGTCTGTGAGCTGTTATCAAAAGGCACTAGTATTGTGGTCGAACTGTATTATGAGTAACTTCAACTCGTTGCTAAAAAAATTTCAGAAATCCCTCTTTAACAAACTTAATCTTGTCTGTAAAATCATACCCCACCCGCCATACATACCCGGCCTTGTTCCAGTTGAGGAATTACCTGCATATTTGCAGTTTTAGGGAAAATAAAGGATAAAAACTGACAAAAATAAAATTACGTTTGTCATAATCCAATAAATAAATGCGTTAATTGAAGAATTAGATGTTCTATTTTTTTTTAGTTGATGGAGGCGAAAAAAACGTGAACACTATAATAGATTTGTTGACGTTTTCCATCTGCTGTTTTTTTAAATATGTGAATTTGTTTTATAAGACAAATTAAAAAATATGTCTTGATGTATTATTTAACTTGTGCTTTTCTTGATTTGTCTATTCAATTAGATATTCTTAAGTTGGAGGATATTCTGTTTCTGTGAGACTTAAAAATCGTGTTGTCATTATTTATTACACTACTGTGCTGGTTGTAATAGTTTGGCTATGTAAGTCTATATAGGATTCATTGCAAGCTAAAGGTTCTTTATGAAGTATATTTTGTCATTATTATATTATTTTTCTTTGTTTTACTACAAAATTTAATTTTAAAGAGGTTTAAAAGATTTTGTGTATAAACATTATACATCATCATTTATTGATTATGCTGTAAGCTTATAAATGGTTTAACAAAACAAAATGCCACCATATGATAAAAATGTATTTTGTCAAAAATGGAAGAAGGTTTAAGCTGTTATTTGTTAACAGAAAAACAAAATAGTTGTTAATGTGTTTCATAAACATTTGATGCTTTAATCTGATTTGTTATTTTACTGTATCATTTCATGTATTTTTTGTGAAGGATGAAAGGAATTTATCTACAAGAAATTAGCAAATAAAAATAAAAATTTGCTTGACCAGAATATTTCAACTGGTTTTTGTACTTTATAAACGTCTATGGCTCCTGTATAATATCATGAATGATATTCTTTGTTTCTTATCCATATAAAAGAAGGGCAGTGGCGTTTCATTTAAAGATCAGAAACTCACTTTTCCTACTTACAAGCTTCTTTCTCGACTGTTAGGAGTTTTCCATTTTTTTATTTACTTTTAAGTTTACTTTTTTTTAGGCAACATATTTTGTGTGTTCCTTCCTTAAATTTTGAAGTTGATTTGATATTTAATTATTTTCTTTCAGTGACTGCTTTACACTTTTTATGATAATAAGCAATAGGGGTGATATATGCTTTAAGATTTACTTATATGCATAATTTGGTAGGTGAAATTGTACCTTTTTTTATCTGATAATCTTTATGTTCTAAGTGTGTTCCATATGTTACTCTGTAAAAAATTAAATGTCATTTTAAAGTTGCCAAAGAGCAGGAGTAGAAGTGACCAAAACTCCATATTATTGGATGAGACAAAGGATGGTTATTGCATAAGAGGTTATTTTTAAACCTAGTTTCTTTTCATTGGATGTACATGCAATTGATCTTTTCTCCTACTTAGCAAAACTCATCTTGCTTAGCATTGTAATAAATAAGATGATGCCATACTTTTCGTGAAATTTTAGTCTTTTTTAATTGTTGTGTGTATTAGTTTTCCCATATCTAACTAAAAGAAGAATGTGAAGGCTGGACTTTAGGATATTTTTTAAATGAAGTTTTGGAAATATAAGTAGTTTATTTATTTTAATGAAATAGAGTATGTGAGGTATGTTTTAAAGATAATATTTTTTGAATGTACTTTCTGACTATTTTTGCAAGTAATTATACTTTTTTGAAATCCTTAATCATCTTTTGGTATAATTGTGGTTTAATTTTATTGGTAACTAGACAAATAGTTTGAGGTCATTAGTTGTCTGTTGATTGTTCATATAGATTTTCTTCAAGAAAGTTAAAAAAAAATCTAAACGCGTCAGATCGCTCAATTTGATATTACTTTGAGAGATATTGAGAATGATATGGTTAGAAAAATTTGCACCAGTAATATTGTTTTGTTACTATGTGGTACAGTGCCATTTTGCTGGAAAAAATTTGGACCATAAAAAATGTATGATACAGTGACATTTATCATATACAGTGACTGTTCCATCATCCTTGTGTTCAAAAAAAGGTCCTATAATATCTTGAGCTCATAAAACATAGTTATGTAAAGTACATGTATTGCTTGTTTTTCAATTACTTCAGTGTTTTCATTTTCTAAATATGATCATTTTGCTTGATAACGTAACATCTGAAATGAAGATGAATTTTCTTACTAAAGATAATTTTGTTACGAAATTCAGCATAAAATCTAATATGCTCCAACATAAAATAAGTGTACACAAGGTGATTCTCATGGCTTGCAGGCTTAAGTTTTTGGCTAAACTAAATTTTATAAATGCGGGACGCCAGATTTTTCCTTAAAATTAATTACGTGAAGTTATTACTTATGTTCAGTTGTTGAGCTACTCATTCATTCACCACGATATTATAATTCAATTGGAACATTATAAATATAGAAAGTTATTGAATTTAGAGCCAAATTGGACACCTCCAATTGGTATATATTTATGATCAAAGATTTCTAAAACTTACGAATTGGCTTTATAATAGAACGAGAACTTTTGAACGAGATTTGGACAATTTTAATATATTTCTTTGTTGTATAATGCTGCCTGATTAAATTAGGATATTATCTTAAAGGTTTTATCAAGTCTTACTATGTTCATTTTTTTTTAATTGTTAAAAAGCTATGAGGAGAATCATTTTGATAAATCTAATATTATTCTTAAGTCTGCTGATTGGTTGTTCAAAAATTATAGCAACTTTTTTTGTTCTAAATGGCATTTCCTAACGTTCTAATATTTGTGGCGGCATTTGTTTCCATAGTATGTTTTTAATACAGATAACACTTAATAATTAGTGTATATGCTGTATTTAATCAAAAAATAACATTTTGAAGCAAAATTAATCCTGATTCAGTAGCATCTTTGGCCTGTGAGAAAATTTTCATTTTTATAGTTTGATCGTTTTTATTGACTTTAGTCTTTAAACTTTAACTCTGTAGTTTATGAAACACAGCAATTTAATGTGATGGACTGCTGGTTGCATTCTATTTTTGATATAATTATAAACCAGCTAATAAATAAAACCTTCTTCTTTTTCTATAATTAGTAATCATTAAAGTAGCTGAAAACGGTAGTATGTTGCTGTAATAAAGTATAAGACACAAGCTCTTATCTTAATTATGCAACAAGATTTCTATTTATTTATTGCTTGAAGTGTGATTATTGTTTTGTATATTATTTTTCAAATTTCATTTTCTAGTGAGATATTAAAAAGCCATTGGTATTTTCAGATTTGCCATATCAAGGTATAATGTTTTTGAAATTTTGGAATAATTTAATTTGACTTTGATGTACAAGATTTTGATCTTTTTTGAATTACATAAGGAGAAGAGCTAGGTTGTAGGAACAATTGCTTTCAGTTTATAAGGGTAGGATTATATTGGCCTAAAGCAATGTACAGCCTTTTACAAAAGTATTTTTGTTTGACTTAAAGTAACCAAATTAACAGAGTACTGAAGGCACATGAACTAGGCTAGGCGAGGTTGCTCGATTGTCTAAGATTCTATAGCCCATAAAGAACTCCAGTTGCATTTATTGAATATTGTTTAGAGTATTTAAAATGATTTTATTTTAATATTTATTTACAATTATATTTTAAGAAACACTGTAAAAATTTTGTCCAGGATATTTATTTTCTGACACAGTTGTTATGTGGACCTCAAAAATTCTTAATTTTTTAAATTTTTTTAAATTTTAATTAATTAATTGCTTAATGATAAAATTGTAAAGCGTCTTATATGTAATTAACTGTTTGGTTTCTATTTTTTTCAATATCTACTAGAGATTGAAAGTTGAATAATTAGTATACACCATAAAACAGACAAATTTTTTATAAGCTTTATTGCAGTAATAAATGTTTTAAATATTTACTTGGCAATTTTAAATTCTATTTATGCCTTGATAAGTTGCCATCATAATTTTTTTATGTAAAAACAAAATAAGAGGTGTTGAATAGAATTTAGTTGCAATAAATATCTTGTGAGGTACTTCAGAAGGACTAATTATCTTTTTTGTCCTGTGTGTGCATGCAGGCAAGCACTAAGTTATTTACAATTCCTTGGCTATGATAGTAGCTTCCATTTGAATAGTAACAACATTAAGAATCCGTCACAGTCTGTTCCTTCCCTTAACATATCCTGCAACTTTCCCAGAAATGATAATAATAATTGGACATCTAAGGAAAAAAGGAATTTTACTCGGCATTTATCGTATGGCGATTTTTTACCGCCTAATCCTGTACAATTGAAGGATAACGTGGATAGTATTCATCATGCTTCATCACTGCAAACTTTATTGCAACAAGAGGATATGCGCGGAAATCCTGGGACAGGCTTCTCGCAACGCTTAAAGAATTTCAAATATTCTTCGCAGAATATTTTAGCTAAAAAAATGACTGCTTTGAAAGCTAAGCTTTCAGACTCTGGGATGCCAGAAGAAACGGAAGTAGATTTTAAAAGTTCATTTGCGTCAACAAATACCTTAGATATTAAAAAGAGCAAACCGATTTCCTATCAAAGGTCGCCTAGTAATATAAATTCAATGGCAGAACTTTTAGTATGTTCCTTAATGCATTCAAGTTTGGACTGCATTACTGAAGCTCATAGTAGTTCTACAATTGTCTCTTCATCTTCTGCTTCATCACCAGTGCTTCCACAAAGTACAAGAGAAAATGCAGCCGAGTTTACTACTACTCAAAAAGAAAATGATAAATTTGTTGTACCGAACAAATTTGCATCTGAACCACATCTAATTGAACCTGAGTTTGTTTTACGCATTGAAACATCAATTGCCGAATCATCATCTAATTCATCTAATTCATCTAGTTCTGATGATGAAGATGAAACGTTATCTGATGTGAAGGACGAGGCCAATCTAGAATTTGACACTGTTAGCAATATAGTTAAAAATGTATCTATCAATTTTAGTACTTCAAAGCAATCCATAGCTAATATAGATGATTTTAAACAGGCTGAATCACTATATTGCAACGAAAATGAAGTAGATTCAGAACAAACTGCTTTTGATTTGCAAGACAATCAATGTGCTATTGCACCACTGGCTGAGATTGAAGATTTCGATGTTTTTGAAACTTCAAAAGATGATTTTTTGATAAAAAACCTTAAAAATACCATTGAACAAGATGTATCTATAAATGAAACCGATTTAGAATCGACAGTATCATTGACATCTAATGATAATTTTGTAAGGTCTCAAAACTTAATGCACACTAGCATGCAAGGTCTGGATTCAAAACAATGTAAAATAATGGTATCATCCACACCACCATTGGACAAATATAAAGATATGTGTTCAGATAAATTTTTAGATAAACAGATAAGTGTTGATCTAATCCAACCCATTTCACCTAACACCTCTTCAAATTCCAAATTAACTTCTGCTAATGATAAGAAATTTGTTTTTAATGCTCCTTCTAGTTGCTTAAGTACGATATCCCCTAGTGTGCCTGTCAGTTCAGAACTTGACAAAGGCAATAATAATATGCATGCAAGCTTAGCCCATTCTCTTAGGGCCAATGGATCCCCTGCTGCAGAAACAGTTCGGAATGATCAAGGCCACCATAGGACTGAATCAGTTGGTGCAAAGATTTCTCAGTCACCAGCGAGGTTTCATCCAATTCCTTTTATGCACCGAAGGTCTTCAGATTCTGACTTAAGCATTACTCCTAAAGGTACGTGTATTAATAATTGTAGTGTAAAATGAATGAAGATTAATATTTACATTTATGACAATCTAAAGTTTGTAATTATTTATGGCAAAGTTATTTTTCGTATTAAATTGAAATAGTAATATGAATTGTATTTTTTCTGGATGGTAATTTCTTGCAATAGGATTCTTTAGGAAAAGTGAGTATACTGTCGAATCTGAATGTTGCATTTCTGTGTCGGTGTGTTCTGCTCACATCTATTACAGGATTACCAATACTAATTTTCATTTTAAACATCATATGTATACCTATTTATGTTTATCATACCTATGCATAGTTTGTGCATTGTTATTTGTTGTGATAATATATCTAGCAGCTTGGTAACTATATAATGATAAATAAAACCACTTGTTTTCCTTAAAAACCTCTTATTGTTTGTCATTTGCAGTTGAATAATCTTTGTTTTTATGTGTATGTAGGAAATAGCCTGACGGGAAGTGATAAATCCTATGGACTACCAGGTGGATACTTTTCAAGAATTGGAGGAATCATCCGACCTTCAGTGCCACAAGATAATTTTGATATGTTAGAATATCCTTTCTTAACTCTATCAAAATATCCTTCTGGGCTGATTATGCATTTAGGTAAAATATAAATATTTTATTTTTATAATAAACAATATATATTGTTTTAAGGTGGAGTTGTAAGTGCACGATCTGTAAAGTTACTTGAAAGAATAACAAATCTTGAAGAACCAGAATCGCGAGATATCTGGTGGACCGAATTACGCATGGAAATTCGCTCTCATGCTCGATCGATAGGTTGCAATGCAGTTTTGGCATATTCAGAAACGTCAAGCATATGGTATAGATAAATATTTTGCTTTTTCCTACTTGGGTGTTTGTTTTATATGAAATATTTTTTAGTGATGACATTTGTGTTTTAAGTGCCAGCGGAACTGCTGCAGTTATTGGATATCAATATACAGGCGAAATTGGTGATACTATAGGTAGTTTTCCATTGAAATCAAAACTGCATTATGCTTACAAAGACGCAATGGCATCATCACTAGATCATAACGATTTTGAAAGAGAAAAATTGATGCAAAAGTCTGATTGTATTCTTTTAACAAATGTAAATATTTTGTTTTGATAATTTTAAAAGGTTAATAAAGTATTAATTTTTAGATTGGATTTACTACAAAACCGCTTGCAGAGAGTCCAGAGAACGATCCACAATCAGCTCTCACTGGCAATTTGTCACCTTGTACTATATGTCATCTTCCCTATGCTGGCACTGCACTGCCATTACGATCTATGGCAGTAAAATGTGCTGTGTGCAGGTAATTGCTATTCTAGTATGGACTAATTTGTTTTAACTAACAGTTCATGATGTCTAGAAATGGAAGAGTGCCTGATATTTTACTTTCTACAATAGAAATGCCTGAAGGTGTGCCTAGTATGGGCCGTGGTTGCTTTATACAAGCTCATGTTTGTCGCCAATTAAAGGATGTACGCAATGAATCTGGCGCAAAAGACATTTCTGATGGCTTGCCTTTTTTGGAGTATGAACTTCACAGAATTCTAGTCAATAAGATTAAAATAAAAGGAATGAATGCTGTGTTTGGTTTGAAAGTGCGGATTTCATTGGGTGTGAAAATGTTAGTTGGCATTGCAACTGGAACTGGCGTTTATTTGCTCCCACTGCCTTCACCTTCTCTCCCAAAATTGGTCTCAGATCGGTCAACTGATGAAAGGAAGCTCACAGAAATGCAGAAGTTGTTGTCAGATACTGTCCAGATCAATAGAGAGATATATCAATTAAAAGTAAATGTAATGACAATTTTGTAATTTAGTTGAAGTGAATTAATGGATTGATTTTGTAGGAAGATTTTCAAAGTGGCCGAACATCTCCTGATAATGATGCTTGTGAAGAAGAGCAGCCTGTTCTGGATGTATCAGCAGAAAGTAGAGATTGTTGTATATTAGAGGTCAGTACTAATCACTAAACATTTAATCAGATTGTGAAGACGTGGTCTGTCTTGAAAATATTAAGCCAATGTTAATATAATGAAAATTGTGCCAGTGATATAAGAGCTTGCCATGAAATGTGTTCCCATAAAATTCGTTTTGCAGCTGCTGTTAACAGAGCAAAAGGAATATTATGTTGTAGTTGTTAATGACTTGCTTTAGACTACTACCAATGAAGCAGATTTTCTTGAAAAGGTCATAACTAGAGATGAAATGTGGTTTTATGACTGTAATCTGGAAACAAAGGTTCTTTTAGAAGTGTGTGAAATTCCAAATTGCTTATTTTGAAATTTGTTACTTACAATGTTTCTTATATTTTATACTGTTTTTATTAAATATATAGATTTGTTATTGTAATTGTAATTAATATTTTTGTATTGTATAGCTTGATACTTTTAAGACAGACCACATATGTTTGTTTTATTAGACATATTATATATGTGTTAGGGTTTTACCCATGTTTTTATAACTTAAAAAATAACAGTATAGCTGTTGAATAAAAAAAATCTTTGTCTTTAGCCATCTATTTGTAGATCTATATGTGCTTAATGGGTTTCTAGATAAGATCAGAAATATTGAACTTGATGAAAGATAAATCATGTCTAAGGATGGTAATAATCCATTGAATGGTTCCCAAGATATGGATAATTTTTTGGTGAATTGCTATGGTGACTAAAATTCTGTTGTGAATCAATTGTTTGCTACATTCTTGTAATAAGACTTTTTGTTGTGTGAATTATGTAATGTTGAATTTTTTAAATTAGCATTTTAAAAAAATTAAAATGTGGTTTTGCACATTAAACGCCTTGCAAGGTGAAAAAAAAAACAATAGTAATATTAAGATAATCTCTTATAAAGTGCTGGATATATATGTCTGAATGTTGAAATTATAAACCACAAATTTCTTTTTAGTTGCTTTGATTATGATAATCTTGTTTTTCTATTCTTCTTCTAGTTTATTAAGATGAGATTCTATTTTAAGTTATGTTAAGCGAATTATTAGTGTCTATAATAACAAATATATGGATCAGTTGATGTATTTTGTTATTGTATGTTGTACTACAGTTATGATGTGATAGATATTTTAATTTCTATGTTCATTTATTGAAGCAAATCTAGCAGAGCTCTCTTTTGCTATCACAAATAGAGAAAATTTGTCATAGGGCGTTGGGCTAATTTCAGTATTGGTACACTGATAGATCTTGACGTGAAAAGTGCTATGAGGCATAACACACTTTAGTAAAGAGGGATTATCACTAAAAAGCTTTTTTCAAGGATTGTAAAAGTTACTATTATTTTAGGAAAGCGCTTCACTCATAGTTATTGGAAAGAGAATTTAACGCCTATCTAGTCTTATTTTCTGTCTTTACCTTTTCAATTTATTTTCTATTGTCTAGTTGCTGCTTTACTTTAGTTAATAAAATTATTCATTATTATTTTTTTAAGTTTCAGTTATTTATTCTACAGTTGATACACTTTTTATATTTTATACTTTTTTTATTTACTTTTTGAGATTGTTCTTTGTTTTTGTTTTTACTATTATTAGAGAAAAATGCCAATGTTTTGTTTGAAGTTTATAATTTTTCTGTATTTCATTTTTTTCTTAATTGGTAGTCTACTCACATTTCATATTTTTGTTATAGGTTTACTTGACTGAAAACTTTTCCTCCTTTATTTGTTTTAATAGTACATGAAGTCACATCAATATTATTTTATTTAGGTTTCTAATCTATTTGTAGCTCATCAGTATTTCTAATTGTTTATCTGCCAGCTTTACTTTTTATTTAATATTAATTAAGTACTGATATCTGAAGTTTAAAATATATCTATCAAGCTTACTTTTAACAATATTATTTTTTAAACAAACTCATTTTGTTCAATTCCTGAATATGAAAGAGTATTCAATTTTTTTTAACATTTCACTTGTAACAGCTTAATTTAGGAAATACAACTGTATTTTTTTATTACAGTTAATACTACAGCAGAACATAAGATTTTAGTTTCTGACATTCTGCAGTTTTGCCTCTATTTTCTTTCAAATAAAGATAACATGCTAAAGAAATATTTTTGTAATGGTTCAACTTTTTATCTTTTATCTGTTAAGACATAGTTTGAAGAAATTAAAATTTTTGGTAAATTCTATATTGGAGCAATGACTCCTGGAGCTATATTTTATATGGATAAAGCTTCTAGTTGTAACGTTTTTAAACTAATTATAATATTTATTAAAGATTGCTTTAGTTTCCTTACATAATCATTCTCTTTGTTTAATTGTAGGTGTATAATATTAACATTTTTATGTAGAACAAAGAAAAATATCAAATTTGTTCTCAAACTGTTTTATGTAAATATATTGCTATTCAAACCTTGTCAAATATTTTAGGTAGATGATCCTGAGGATATGGAGATAATGAATTTTTTGATGGAGCCACGGCCTCCAGATGGGTTCCATGTTGTGAATACGGAAATGGTTCCTGGGCTAGATGAGTTGGAGATTGTAAAAAATCTGCAAATGTTCACTCAAATTTGGAGGGCAAAGCTCCACCCACCTTATAATCTGGGGAAACATGTCCATAAACTATTGCAAAGTGTATACTTTAAGTTACGCCGGATGATTCCATGTGCACTATGTGATTTGCAGTTTCGAGTTGACTTACCAGAATCTGATGAAATTCAATTAAGTGTCTTAGGTTGGTATCAACAACCTAATATTTGGAGGCTGGTTTACTTGAAAAAATGTTATTACAGGGATGGCGTTAGGGTTGGGCATATCACAGAATACGGCAAAACACAAGCGAAAAAATTTATCACTAAAAGAGTCTTCTAGGAGAAATGGTGTGCAACATTGGTATTATGGTATATTAAATAATTTGTCTAAAACTAATTGTACATTTTAGATGAAGACATGATATTTAATTTAGAAGATGATCAGTCAGAATCTAATAGCTGGCAAGCAGATTCAACATTAAATATTCAAGCTCCGAAACATAGAGGGAAGTCACCACAAAGAAATAAATTTTTCAATGCCAAGCAACATGTAATGTATTTTTGTAATGAAAAATATTGAAACTAAAATATTCTTTTTTATAGGTGGTACATAGGGAACGACATGGAGTTGACATTACACCATTGTCTTATGTTCCAGGTGGAAAAGTGGAACGTTACTTAGGAAATTTAAGCTTCTTTTTTATAAGGGAAACTACTTCTATTAGAGAGGTAATTGATGTTTTAGATGTTATATTGTTCATTAGAACACTAAATTGTTTTAGGAAGGAGGATTAAGTGGATTTATACATAGTTTTATTACCGAAGTTCTTGCAATAGTTCGTGCACATGTAGCTGCTTTAGGAGGAAACGCCATGATAGGATATTACATGACCAAATGTGTTCTGTCACACAGTGTACATAAAAATCAGGTAAGATTTATTTAATAAGGAAATTGTTAGAACAGCTTTCTGCAAACTTAGTTGTTGATATCTAATATTTAATTAATTTTATGTTACAAAAGAGATGATTTACACAGATATCAAGTAACTTTAGCAATAATATTGCATTAAAATTAAAAGGTTCTCTGTTTTTAAATTATCAAAGCAAAATATTTAACTTAAAAATGTGGAATATTGTTGATTATATATATATTCTAAAACGGATCCATGGTTTGTGTAAAAGTTCTTTTTGACAATCGACTGATTAACAAAGATAAAAGCGGCACAAATCCACAACAACTGAGGAAGGCCTAGGTCCAAAATAAAGTAATTTCCACTACCAATATCGCTATCAGATATGATTCAATTTACTTTAATCTATATATATTTGTGATAGATCTTTTAATGATATGCCAAGTGTTTGTTGGTTTATAGTACATTGTATTATTCTTAATAGGCTTTGTAAAAGTCTATCTGAGCATCATACATAAAAATAGACAATGCACTGATTAAAAATTTAGTTTCGAAACACATAAAGGTTTTTGTTTTTAGTATTTTAGTTCCAGTCAAGTCTTTTTTCTGATTATTTGAGAGTTTGGATTTCTCATTTCAACACTATTTTATTTAAGCACTCACATTCTCTAATTCTGTTGTTAACTATTAGGATTTCATTTGCACATTATCTTAATTTTTGAAGGTTCATGTTCAGACCTATTTTTGATGCTTCCTTCTCTATATCAAACATTTCTTGCAATTCTTTGCAAGTTACTTATGAAACTTAAAAAAAATAGAAAATTTTTAGTGTTTTTTTAAATTTAAAAATGCACATATTTAACTATGTGGGTAACCTAAAATATTGTTTGTCCACAACAACAAAAAATAAATAAATAAATTCAAAAAATTGATGCGATTCTAACAAATTATAATGTTAGATGAGCATACCAAGTGCATTTTCCTCAAAAATTTGTGGTTTACTGAAAATATGACGTTTTTTTCAGTTGATTTGGATGTTTTTCTTTGAGTGTTAGCTTTGATCTAACTGTAAAGAGTATTTTCTTAGATTAAGTTTTTTTTTAACAAAAATCAATTTTTAATGTAAATATTTGTCTTGGGAATGCTTGCTGATAATACATCTTTATGATTGCAAGTACTTATTATTGAAAACTACTCGATTTTTATTATTAGTGATAATTTATTAATTCTAATTACACATAACATGTCACAATTGATATAAAAGTGGTCTATTTTTGTAGTAGTTTTATATTATTGAAGTATAGTATTATTTTCATTGCTTGGTTTAGTGTTATAAACAGCACATATTATTTGTTGTTGCAGTATTTTTTAAATTCAGAAATGAAATCACATTTGATGACTAAAAATGCATCTTTACTTGTTGAAGTATTCTTTTATGCAGTAATATTATATGTAGGTTTTCTTATGATTACATGTTTAAAGATGGCTCTCTTTTGTAACCTTTTGATTTTTTATTTTAGTTTTTATCACATTTTCTCGAATTTCTTAACCGCCTACTTCATTTACTCATGTTAAAATTCTAAATTTAACTTATTTAGTCAAATGAAGTCATCATCATTTTAGGAAAATTTAATCATAACAATACATGGAAACTCATTGATCTAGTTTGGCATATATGTGGTGAATAACTATATTAGATATGACTGTATTGACAACATTGTAAGATTTTTATATTGGAAGTTTTGTCTGTTCTCTAAATTATATTTTGTATATGTAGTAGCAATTTTAGTCTGATATTGTCTGTTGCGTTTATAGTAAAATCTCAACTACACTTTGCACCGAATGACATAGACATTTTAAATTAACTAAGTAATTAACGAAAATAATTTTATCATCATTAATGTGCCATCAAAATAATCTTAACCTTCTAAATGATCTCATTTTCTCTTAAATGAAATAGACATATTTAGTATGTTCACACATTGCAATGAAATTGGTTTTGAACTAAATGGGGGAGAGTAAAAAAATTTTTTTTTTTTTTGAAAAGGTTATTCAGTACAAAACATTTAGTTTAGTAGAAGACACTTATTCATATTTGATAACTTAAGGGTTAGGTTAGTCATTTTTACTTAGTTTTCAAAAAAGTATATTGCAACCCCAACCTATTTTTAATGTGGTAATACATTGTTCCTCACTTACTCAAATGATTTTTTTCTTTCTAAATACAAATTTGTAGCCAGTCACTAGTGTATACTCCTTGCAAAAGTGTCATTAAAGTGTAATTAAAATAATATAAATAAATATAAATACAGTCATGGAGAGTGAAGAATTGTATACAACCAATTATAACCAGAATAGAAAGAGAGTAATAGAGGATAAGGAAATTTTGGAATAAGTAAAAAGACAACCTGCATGCTGGTTAAGGGAACAAGAAAAGAATAAATTGGTGCGTTTTTAAAAGAAATAAAAGAATTGAAAATTCAGACCATCAAATAAGAAGATAGCAAGAGGAATACAGAAAAGAATTAATAAAACTAAGAATAGAAAACGAAGCACTAAGAGCAAAGTGTAAGTTAAAAGAAAGTGAAAGACACGAACAAATGTAATGATAGAATAAAACAAAAATTAAAGGCTGAAAATATATTTAAAAACAACCTTCTGGAAAGTGTGAAAAACATTTCTGGAACAACACTTGTATAAACAAAGCAAGCTACAAAAAGAAAAGAGAAGCATGGAGAATATATCCAAATATAAAAATATAGAGGAAATAGAAAAAAGAAAGTTATCAAAGCAAAACAAACAGTACAGGAGAGATTTATACAAAAAGGGAGAAAATTTTTAATGAAAATTAAAAACTATTCTACAAAGTAAGTAAGTAAATAAATAATACAGAAATATATACAAAAAACTAAAAGAATATGTCGCTAAAAAAGGAACAAGGAATCTTGGAAGAATGGAGAGAGTATATTTTGAAGAAAAAAAGCAAAAGCATAAATAGATAAAGTAAAAAATGAAAAATTTAAAAAGTACAAGAATATGATGGGATAACCATTGAAATGATAAAAGCTTATTTATTATTATTGTAGGAAGAAAGATGCTATTGGAACTTTTAAATCAATATCAGAAATATTAACAGATTGGAAACTAGCAATAATTCTACCAGTCTTTAAGAAAGGAGTCGCAAAAAATGCCAAAGTTATAGGAGCATTGCTTTACTAAGTATTCCTGAAAAAACTAGAAAACTGTACTGAAAGAACGTTTCAAACAAAAATTAAAGAAATATATACGAAGTATTGAATGGCTTCAGAGCAGGAAGATGAGCAATAAACACTACTTATAAAAAAACAATTAATAGAATGAACAATCGAAGACAACCATATATACTGTACTTTATAATCATGAGAAAAACTTTTGATTTACTATTAAAAAAGGATAAATGCAATAAACTAAGAAAAGGATAAGTATTCAAGTGGGTAATTAAATCCTTATTTGCTTGCAATTTTATGGATACAAAAAATTAATTAATATAACAAGAAAATAAAAAAGATAACATGAGGATATTATAATGTGGAAAAATTACAGTAAATCATCCGGGATTTGCTGATAAATAAGCAGATCTACAACATAATGTTAGTGTTGGGCATGGAGAACTTAATAAACATAGGTTAAAAATAAATAGAGGTAAAACAAAGATAATGGTAATATCGAAAAGTACACAGAACATATGCATACAGTTAGAACAGGAAGAAGTTGAACAAGTTAAACAGTTTAAATATTCAGACAAGTATCTGACTAAACAAACAAACATTTAGTAAAATAACGCGTCCTTTGAGAACATTTATTTGTTTATTAAAATATAATCTACTAACCTCTACAACTTTTAACTAGTACACAACTACCAAACACAGAGTATCACCTTTTTTCAAATCGATTTTTTTGAAAGACGGGACTTCCTTTTTGGTTTGATTGGACACATTGATTACCTGTGTCGGGATTGCGCAGAAAGATCTATTTCTCGTCGGCGCCAGCAAGAACAATTTACGTGTGTTTTTGATTCTGGGTTTTTTTGATGGCTGTTTGGAGAGCTGTTTGATCAACTATTGATAGTCTTTTAAAGCGTGTCACCGAACTTGAAACACTTGGATCACTTTCGAGGCGTGTTATTTGGTATCATATCCTCGCCCTTAACGTCACAAATTTCTCTGCCAATGGCGGCAGAACTAAACTTTTTCTTATAATAGTGAAGCAAAAGGATTATTTACTTGAAACATTTTTAATCTTGTAACGGAATTATTTAGAATCATTGGAATTTATCTTGTCTCTTTATTGCATTCATAAATAACTGTAAAATTTATATCACTGAATAATTATAAATGGCCAGAAAGACTTTCCAATATATAATTTTGAATGCTCTGGACTAACTTGCTTGTATTTTTTTTTTTAATTTAATGTCTTAGCTAGTAAATAATCATTTCTCAGAAATAAAACTGTAAATCTGCGTTAAAATTCGCACGAGAGGATTTTTGAGTGTTAAGTGATTTTTCCGAAATTATCTGTGTTGCTCTTTCCAAAAGCTGATTAATTGGTAAATAAAAAATCAAATAATGTTCAGACCTTGTTTGAAGAGCGAATGCATGCTGTAGCTAGGAATATAATACCAACTATTAATGTTCAAGGTAAAGTTTTTTTGTCTCCTTTAAAATTCTTCAAAGATGATTAAATTTGATTCTTCCACTTTCAACATAATAGAGAAAATTTTCAATCTTAGTTTCGTTTCTGTTATCACTGGTGTCAACATTGAATCTACAATAATGTCCGTTCTAGCTTTAACAAAATTTGGAATTTCTTCCCCTTTTCATAAATTTCCTGATTTTTCAATCCACGTGCTTACCATGTTTTGACGGGAAATCTGTTAGAGATATGCAGCAAATACTCAGAACATCTGATCCAGAAATCTTCAATCAGCGTTTTGGTTTTGATTGTTTTTGTATTCATATTCTTTGGAGTTGCATCACAAATATAACGTTTTAATGTTTTATTGTTTTTTCACAGGATATCATGAACAACATCTTATACAAAATTATAATGAAATAATTCTTAGAAATAGAATAATGGATTAATTTTATATATGCTGTTTTTAATTTTGGTACACTGCTTTATATCTTTTTTTAGTGAGCACAAACATGGAAAGTAATTTCTGTGTGCGGAATTTACCGCTCTCCTAAGTAACTTGCACTTTCCTTCTAATAAATCTAAATCAAAATATAAGACCAGTGGTTTTTAGAATAAAAAACAAATTATCTATGTAGGGAACAAATCAAGGGACGTATTTATGGTAACTTCTTTATCGATCTTAAACAAGGTTCTCAAGCTTGCGTTTTTTTTGTGTTTTTAGATGTTTCTTTAAATTTCTTGCCATTGCTACAGCAGTTTTCGTAAAGCACCTGCAAATAATTCTTTGGATATAGCACAGCTCCATTGGACAGCCAATTAACGATCATCGTTAGATAAGAACTTACCGCGCACTGTTTCTCATATTCCACAAGATCCGACTAATATGGGGCATAAGGCAGCACGGTTTGCTCGAGAGCATGCAGAGTAGCAATGGTGTAGTGACTGACATATGGCCTCACATTGTAATATTAAAGCAAAGCATTGTGTTACCATTTCGTCGATGCTTCAATTGCTTCAGTGACTCGCAATGCCGCTGACTGGTAATGCTTCCATGAGTGGATAACTGATCAGTAAAATGCTAAAAGACAACCGCTATTCGTTTTGGAATAAACAATCCCGGTCGTGGCTTCTTGGGACAAAAGCTTTCAATGTGCTGCAATTTCATTGATTAACATGTCGTTTCCCATGATTTGTCTAATGTGACTAGACACTCAAGGTGCGTCTCTCGGCACTTGCTGTAAAGTATGCAGCATCTATTGGCATATATCCACATGCTTCTTGTTAAGTAGTGGAAGTATGGGGAAGTCATTGCAAAACACTTTTGGGGCTTAAGAACAGCCGACTGAAACTTGTCGTTTTTACGATGCAATGTCTTTTTCATTGCATCAAACAAAGCATAGCCGCAAAGGCGGTACAGTATATCAACACTTGCAGGGTGGCGACTGTTATGTAGTTGCATAGTGTTAAGTTGAAGCAACACGCCGTATCTCTATTTCTTGTGGCGGTATTAATGAATGCTTTGGCGGAGTCACTTCAGTGATTACCAGTGCTGCTTACTGCTAATCCTCTCATTAGTAGAATCCTCCCTTGATCTTAAAAGATAACCGTCATTTATTTTGGGATAAACAATTTTACCATGTCTTTTCGAGACGAAGGTTGCCATCCCATAGACTGGTGTATTTTGTTTAGCGTTTCGTGTCGTAACTATGATTTATTTGCTATGACCAAACACTCAAAGAACGTCTCCAGATCCATATTTACAGATTTAGTAAGTGTTAACATACTTCTATATCTTTTGATTGACCAGAGTATGAGAAATATATTATGCAAAAACTTTTATCTTTATGTCGCCATGGATGATGCTATGTACAGTTCACATCCATTAGTGCTTTTGTTTGAAATTATCAAGTAGGATACACGTATTTGCCGGATAACAGCTATTTTTGCTCTTCTTAGTAGTCTTTGTCGGCTTGGAACTCCGATATTCAGCAAAATATAGTTCTGTGACTTGGTAATGCATTTCCATGCACTGTTACTAACCCCATACAGATGTTTAAAGGTAGCCACTCGCTCCCTCCAAAGAAACTACCTGTGATTCTTTGTGTTTATGTTATTTTTTTGCAAAGTGTGGATAACTCACTACCCTTTCTTTTGTGCGTTCTAGCAACAATATCTATCTCGTGACATCACACAGCACTATAATTGATTTCAAACACGCTTTGGGAACGCGTTTTAATCTGCGACATTACCGTAGTTTCAAGAAGAAATACCAACCATTTCTGAAAGCCCTAAATAAAAACAACTATATTGCCAATGATATTCATCAAAAACATTTACGTTTATTTTCCTTTTTTGTCTGTGTACATTCATGCTATATATTTGCTATGTTTAAATGGATTTTACTTTATATTTACCCACATTATGTTTATTTTAGTTACTACTTCTATTTATGTTAATAATGTACTGTGCCTAATTATTTAACATAGCTATTTATAATTATATAACATGTTAATATAGGGGTTGTTAAAAATAGTAATAAATTTTTTTAGAGAAGATAGTATGGTTAGAAAGTGGAAAAGTTTTGATAAACATTTTGTAGTTATTACTGAAAACAAGAATTCATGACTTTCCAGATGAATTTATCAGAGGAGTTTGAAAAAGTAATCATTCAAAATTTAAAACTTTGTGCCTATCCAAAGAGGAACGCCTCGTTACTTCCCGTCTACAGAAAATTACAGCATAAATACTAATGTTGTTGTCTCATGGGTATTGTAGCCATAGTTTTTTAATTTTTAGAGGAAATCTGTATAATTGGTGAACATCTAAATGGCAAGATATTTATACACAACGAGTGCTGAATCTTGTTTTATTTTACAAGCTCCTCTGGTTTCTACTTAGATCAATTTAATAAAAAATGTGTCTAAAATGAGACGTAAGCGTTTTAAGAGAATAATAAACCCCAATCTAAACAATTACATTTATTCATGTGAGCATTGGAATATATTATATCTTTAAAATGTCTTCTTTTGTTCTTAGCTAGACCTAACCACCTCAAAAAGTGGTCAAAGAGTTTCTGCTTTTTTCTTCTAGAATCGAATTTTATACCTTTTGTGATACTCTCTTTAAGAACTTTGAGACATTCATGATCTTCTTTACTAGGATGGTATACAATGTTCTTGGTTAAACCCCATAAAAAGTAACCACATGGGTTAAAGTCATAAGAATGTTGTCTCCAAGTACTGTCTTCAGTTGCCTTCTCACTTAATGGTTGATGGTTTCGATTTTGTATACGAAGATTTTCAAATCTTCCTTCATTATTGAATAGAGTGAAGATCTCCTTCATTGTCATCGAGTACACTTCCTGCACTCAACTATTTTTGATTAAACTGTAATTTTTATATTGAAAGAAGTTTTAAAAATAAATCTCCAGAATAGTTACATTTCACATTTTTTTAAACGTGGTGAAAAGCAATTACTTACCGAATTATGGTTTTTTGATTCAATGTCAATTTGTAGTTTCGTTTTTCCACAATCAGATAGTTTTGTTTGGGTCTTTGCCATTCCTGTACCACATTTTTTACTAAATGAATATATTTTTGGTGAGATATCACACGTGTTTACACTGGCACCACTTTCTCTATTTGTTACCGAAATCGATTAAACCGCCTTCAAATAGTGCCACTAATGATATAGATTTATTAAACATTATAAACTTTGTGGTCTGTCCCAAAAGTATCGAGCCATACGTAAAAATTACAATGACAAAGAAACTGTATAAGTGAAAATAGTAAAAGATACGAGAGATAGTAAATGATCTCGCATACATTTCTCAGCATTGTTTTCACTGTTCAAAACATTCTGGAAAATCCTGTGCCTAAGTTGTAATTAACTACCCTATCGCATTAGTTTAAATTTTATCCACGGTCTGAAATATCTTTTCTTTCAAAATCCGCTTTATTTGGAGTAATCTGGAGCAAGTCATTAGCAACAACAGCACGATGATTTTTTTGCTCCGTTAACAATAGCCGTATATCGAATTTTGCCGTGATACATTTCATGCCAAGATCTTACATAAAAGTTTCACATGATTTAGTTTTTGGAGTTCGCAGTTCATTTACTAGTTTTTGGACCTATTATAGCCCGTATTCGTTTAACATTTTCCGGTATTCTGTTCGTTGGTGGTCTTCCAGAACGTGGATTACCTTCAATAGATTTCTAGCCATCTCTGAATTGTTTATACCGCTTCTTTATTCGTGCTGCATTCATTGCATGGTTCCTAAAAGAGTTCTAAATTATCTGAATACTTTCTGCGGACGAACGTTCCAGCATTACTCAACATTTGATGTAGATTCACTACTTTACTCGCCCAATCATTGCAAATGTGATGATCACATACTACATGTGCTTACTCACTAACGTTTAATTCCCAACTAACCCATACATTGAAGGCATCTTTATTTAAACAGACAAATTACACCTCATTCTTGCAAACTATTTTTATTATATTAACATTGGTTCTTTATTTTTAAGAAAAACCTCTTATTGTTAGAGATGGTTTGATCAGTTTCTTAGGAGCGTATGTATAAGTTTAAGATGGTGATTTTATTAGTTTTCTTTTTCTTTAAAATACCAATCTTTACAATTGCTTAAACATTTAATAACTATTTGCCTAATTAAGCAGGTGCTATGACATCTTATATTTTTTACAAGTACTTAATTGGCTTTTATGTCTTCTTTAGACGGAATATTTAATTTCTAATGACAACACAGTTGACTAGACTTACGAAGCAACTACACGTGCTTATTGTTGAAAGCATTAAATAGATGAAAATAGAATATTTTTACAGAGTTGTTATAAGATGAAACATTTACAAAATATGTGCCCGACTTCTTTGTTAATTTTATGATATTGATAATACATAATTCAAACGATTATGAAAATACAAAAACAAAATATGTTTAAAATGGGCCCTATTAACGTATGTTAATTGTATGTCCCTATGGCAGTATGTAGTTTGGTACTTTTGTCTAGTAAACACTGAAATTGATTTTAACATTAAGACTTGCCGTATTTTATGTTCAACATAATTTGATTTTCTTTTTTTGATTCTATTTGGTTAAGACAGAGTTGTGCAGATGTACTATCTTGGTTGCTAAACATTTGTAATAAAATGTAATGAGTTCGCTGATAAGGGTGTGGAAAAGATATTGCGAATTAAAATTTAGCAAAACAATAAAATAACAAACAAAACAATGAACACTAGGAGGAAGCATCACAAATAGAAAATAAAAAACCGTTAAAAAACATAAAAATCGGTAAAGCAGCAGAAAACAAAAGAGAACCAGAAATGATTAAGTACCTAGGAGAAGAAAGAACAGACTGGCTCTGGAGAATATGCAAAAGAGCATGGGAAACAAAAGTAACACCAGCAGAATAGGAAACATCTAATAGTACCTATATAAACGAAAGTAGAACAAGTGAAATGATATAACTACAGAGCTGTATGCTTATCATTGATAATCTTTAGAACATATACAAAAATAGTAGAAAAAAAGAATAAGACAATTCGTAGAAGAAGAGATTGAAGAACAAGCAGCATTCATGCCGGGAAGACAGACGAACGATAATATTTTTATAATAATAAACCTAACAGAAGGAATCTTAAAGAATGGTGAGGAACGTATTCTGACGTTTATAGCCCTCAGAGCGGCGTTCGATTCGATAAAAAGAGAGGTAGTGTGAATATGTCTAAAAGAAAGCAATATTCTGAAAGCATTTACAATAAAGTGAAAGTAAAGGTTCATAGCAGGACAAAGATCAGAAAAGTTTGCCTGGAAGAAAGAAATGAAGCAGGGGGGTAGCCTCAGCCCTCTCTTATTTATAATTGTAATCAACAAACTGATTAAAAATACTAGGAAAAAACGAAAAAACTTTAGATAACAATAGAACATTAAAGTCTAGAGTCGATAAGAATGGACACACTAATGTATGCAGACGACAGACAAATTCAAAAAAGATGTAGAAAAAATGGACATAAGGGTGGAAGAAATTTAATTTATGAAAATAGAAATAAATATGCATAAAAGTAAAATAATGGTGATAAATGAGAAGAAACTATATAAAACAATAATAAAATATAAAAACTTAACACTTGAGAAAGTTTCAACCTATGAATACCTAACTAAATTCTCTTATTCACTAAATGCAAAACTAGAGAAAATTGAAGTGAAACGAGAAACAAAACTAAGAATTCATAATGTCATAACCATTCCAACACAGTTATATGTAAGCGAAAACTGGAAATTACAAAAGAAACACGTAGGAAAGACCGATGCAAACGGAGATCAAAAAGCCTAAGGAAAATTTCAGGAAAAAACAAAATGGGATAGAATAATTAATAAAATAATCTAAATAAACAAAAACTAATAATGAGCAAAATATAAAGAAGACGGCTAAACTGGTTCGATCACATGACTAGAAGGAACCCAAACAGACTGACCATAAGAGTTTGGGGAGCAAAAATCACAAGAAAAGAAGAAGAAGAAGGAAAACATGTCTATAACAAACGGTAGATGTGGGAAAAGGAAGGTGCAAAACAAAGAAAGTGTTGAAGAAAATGGTATTAAATAGAAAGCATTGGAAGAAATGAGTAGAAAGATAAAAAGAACTTAACCCAAATCATGCACCCGAAAGGATACAAGGAAGGGGTGAAAGAAGAAGACTTTGTTGGTAATTAAATTTTGAGACATTGGAAAAACCGATTTCTATCACCAACACTCCTGTTGGTAAAATTTAATAAAAATTATTGTTAAATGATTGTAACATAGGATGAGTATACATTTGAATAAATTATTATTCTTGATTGTCATTACATGGCTAATAGTTGTAGCAAATAATTTCTGTTTGTTGAGTATGACCATGACTGCATTACCATATGGATAGATGTTTTTGTTTAATTTAATTTATATAATTTAAATACTTCAAGGATATGCCACCTCATTCACTGATTGTTAATTTTTTATTTGTATACTATTTTTAAATTCACGTTTTCGGCTTTCGGCTTTCACATTTGTATTTTTTATTGAAATATCAACATGGCCGTCTTTATAGGTCCTTTCTAATTGATTTTACTGATTGTAGTGATATTATTGCCTTCAATATTTCTATTGGTTTTTAACCCATAGTCTTAACAATATTATTTGTGTTATTTTTGGTCATGATATACAAATAATTATAGTTTTGAAAAATCAGACTCAAATTTTTGCTTCCATGTCAATTTTTGACGGATTTTTTGTCAGTTTAGAACTATAAATTTTGTCTTAGATTGCTTCTAATGAAAAAATTATAATTTGATTCAATTATTATAATATGATTCAAAAATGCCATGTTATGAATTATTGCTGTTGTTATAATGACCCAAAATCAGATTTTTGTAATCCGAAGATTTAATTAACTTATCTTTTTTCTATTGACTGCCAATAAACTTAATCATTTGACTGTCGTAATTATGGCTTCCAAATTTTAAAATAAAATGTTTATCTCTTTATTCTTAGGGTTTTTTCAAAATACAGTTTGAATTTAAAATACTTTATGTATTTTCTTGGCAAAAAAAGTATTTGCCGGGATTGATAAGATTATTGTATAATTCAATTATATTTTGTATGTATACAAAGACGTTTAATTTCTGATCAGTATTGTAATGAAGGGGAATAAAATTTAATCTTCTTTAAGGCACGTTGTACATTTGATAAAAGAAATATCTTTAAAAGTTAAATAACCCTTGAAGGAATGCGTTAGTCATATATGCATTAAACGACATTTAACTAACGGTTTTCTGATATTCTTTAATTGTTTAATATTTCTTCAGTAGCCTTTGCAACTGTAAATGTTCTTAATTGAATTGATGAAGTAGCCAAAAACTACTAAATTCACATAGTCGATGTTAGATAAATTACATTTTATGAGACTGGAATAGAGAAAATGGAATACTACGAAAAGAAAAATTAGCCAGGAGCAGAAAATTATATAAAGCTTAGAAAGAAGAATCTTAGAAAACAGAACATTGATTGAAAACCTGACATTTATTGCACATAAAAGATTCTCTAAAGAAAAAATATTTAGATAAATTCCATATAATAAAAGAATTGTTGAAGAAATATTGATGTATAATTATCTGGCGTTATTTAAAAACAATTTGCATTGAAAAAGAAAAACATTACATTGATCATTTTAGGGCGTAATTAGCAACAAATTCAATTACTGCTGCCCATTTGCTAACAGGGTTTTTTGAAGCGATGGAGGACCGTGAACGTTGAAGTCTTCGACTAGTATCTTGGTAGTTAAACATTCGTTCTTGTCCTCAGCCTCCAGAATGGCTTGGTCGTCGAAATCCGATGACTCACCATTTTCTGACGTATTCTCCAAGCTTGCATCACCAGATTTGAAGCGAACAAACCACACTTGACATTTACTTTTACTTATCGTTCCTTCGCCGAACAGTTTGTGGAGATCGCGAAATGATTGATCAGCTCTATATCTTTTCTCGAAGTTGTAAAGCATAATATGGTTTTAAAGAAGTTTTTTAATCAACTAAATATTAAAGAATTATATTGTGATGCATTAACTAAACGCGAATTTTAAATGGTAAAATGATAGATAGTTACGCATTAAGTTGTTCCGTCCTTGAATATCTGATGTAATCTGATAAGAATATTGGTGTATTCAAATTCATGACCTTTATTTAAAAATTGTAGTTTTGTACAAGATTTATGATTGACAACATAAAACGATTGAGTGTAAATACTTAACCAACCTATTTTTCGACAATACAGCTGATTATTCAAAAATTGTGGACGTTTTGAAATTCAATGAAAAACGTATGGTATTTATTTGCAAAAAAAGCCATGTCAAAAACATGGGTTTAATGTCAATCGCCCTTTGCGATGTGATACTTAGGCTTCATGTTTGTCGGCCTTTTTTTGTATTTTAATTGAATTATATATCAGTGTCCATTTGTTAAAAGTTCTTAAAAAAATACACCACGCCTTTATCTTTTTCGTTTCTGGTTCTATGAAAAATGATAATTGTGTTGTTTTGGTTTAACGAATCATTCCCACAATTTGAAATATACGTTATTTTAGATCGATAGATCTGAAAACTTTTGTTTTTCTAAGTTGAACTGAATTTTTTATTGTTGTAGCTGTCTAATTGTTTCTTTCATATAGTATTTTAAAATGTCGTCCCTTAACAACTTATGAAATACTCCATAATACATTTTTGCACTTGAGTTTTTATGAATTAATTTTTTTTGGTAAACCAGTTGATCTAAATTATTGTTATACTTAGTAGTATTAGATGAATAATGTAATTACAACATAGTGGCATAAAAGTAAGTAGCGCTAAAATTAAATTAACATTTCTTAACTAAATAACGTTTAATTTAACATAATTAGTTTTGCTTAATTTCAGTTAAATAAATGTTTGTGGAGGTTTACGTTTTAATTGGTTTTTTCTCTTTGCTCTAATTCATAAAACCTTAAATCTGCGCAATTGTCAATGTTCAAACGGAGGTTTTTGTTATTTTTCTGATGTACTTTTAGAAGACATGGTAAATTTATGATAAGGTTGTTTATTAGTAATGTATTAGGAGGAATTTTTTGTTCTTAGGTATTTTATTTTGCAGCTCTTGAATTCTCTTTAAGTTTATTTTCTATGTATGGCTTTATATTGCACACCTGTATAAAACTACTGGACGTTTCAATGATTTATAATATAAAGTAAGACATTCAGCTTTAATGAAGATTTTTATTAAGTCTATACAGTTGCACTAGTCCTAATGAGACAATCGTTTAGCGCTTTGTTAATGTGGTACTTCCAAGTGAAACGAGTATTTATATGTCTTAGTATTTCAGACATTTTGAGAAGTATACCATCATATAATATGTTTTTTAATTAGTAATGATGGTGGTATATTAATTTTTATTATGGTAAATATCTTTGCTGCACACAGCATGGCTTATTTTCAAATTCCAATGCTTAAACTATTTTCGTTATTGGATTTCTGATGCCTTTAATTTTCACAATTTTTTACAGTACTTTTCATTACACTGTATGTATTTCTGTATTCTTCGAATCAATTCTTTCCCATTTCTCAGTAATCTAGAGAAACTCATCATTCCATGTTGTTAGAAGGTTTTTGTCGTCCTTTGTCCTATTTTTCTTTATAAAAAGCCAGGTTTCATGACCTATTAGCAGCGAAATGTTCTAATTTTAAACTTATTGATCAGCTCTTGGTACTACGAAATGCGTCATGCCATATGCTCATTGGTTAAGGTACGGTTAATGCCGTTTAGAATGGTATGAATTTCCGGTGCAGAGATGCCCAAATAATTTTCTATCTGGAGATAGGTCATATGTCTGTTGAATTTGAGCACTCCCTGTGATAAACAAGGATGCGTGTCTTGACCTCAGAGGGTCTTCTAGACTAAAACTTTGATCTGTAATTTCTGATGTCACCTAAATATGATTATACAATAAGGGCAGTTATCTCTCAGAACAGGAGTAATTGCTTTTAAACATTGATCTATTTACTTCACACATGATACAAATAATTTTAGTTGTTTTTTTAATTCTCATTTTTGGTGCTTCTTGAACACCGTTTCCTTATAGGCAAATGGTCACCTATGGTTAACATAAGCTTTAGCACTTCTGATTGTCTACCTTTACATTTTTTGCATTTTACGTGCCTATTTTGTTTTTCAATCGTCATTATTTTTTAGCAAGTGAAACAACAAATTACAATGATTTAATCTTCTTTCTGGCGATTTCAATATACAAGATTTATGCATTTACAACAGATACTATAGGAAACTTATAAAATTACTTTCTTCTACTATTTTGTCTAGCATCAATCAAGGTCATACACACAACTTTCTGGTCGGAAACATCTACCCTTTTCATATATATTTTTGTTTACAAGCTTTGCCTACTGTAAACCGTGAAAACTTACAACAAATGCTTATTTGATGTCTTGTCACCTTGTTCCTGTATTTTGTTGGTTTCCAAGAAAATCAAGTTCATCTCTTTATAATTTTTCTTGGAATTTTGGCATGTTTTTTTCGAATTAATAGTGGTATATATCAATGCAAATCTGATAGTGTTTAGCAAATTTGTCAAAAACAACTATGACATCTGGGTTTCTGATAGAATCTTACAGAATCAAGACACCTTTCTCCCTGCGAGTGGTCATTTGTTCCGAATCTTTTTCCATATATACATTCAAATTATAGGCATACCCAGTTATAACATAGAAAACGCTTCTAAATTTGTATTCTTCGTTTTATAGGTTTATGAGGGAGCTATTGCTTAGCGTGGATCTGCCTTTGAATTTTGTCATATATCCCTCTGTACTCCGTAAGGTAAGGGGCTTTCTTTTCTTGTTTTTGAAAGTTTGTGTTTTAGGCAGATGAGAACTTTATCGATGTAATATCCTTTTGAAGAAAATGCAAGTTGCTGAGGATTATTGAAATATAGCTTCCACAACAGAAATCGGAACCTATTATGTGCATTGGGTGCTTTTATTGTTTCATTACCTAAAGAGGTATTATGGGACCAATAATCAGAAATACTGAGTGTCTTATTGTAAATAATGATGAGCGTGTGGCTAAGCAACATTATTTCTTCTAGATCAATGTCTTCCGTTTGTTTTATTATTTTTTTGTAATATATCCTGAGAACACGATTTAGAGGTGGTGTAGTATAATTAGAACTTGCCTCATTATGGATATTGATCATCATATTTATGTAAATTTGTTGATTTATTATCTTCAATTTTGTCTGTCTTGTACTCTTTATTTGATGAGTTGTCTGCAAAATGTCAGATTTCTCCAAAATCCGTTGAAGTTTTTTGTTCTGTATTTTTCTTGTATTACTCATTTCACAGTGGTAAAAGTCAACTTGGGAATGAAGTAAAATGTATTTTCAATGTCGTTGGAATATATCACCTACTACACATTTTGATTGTATTCAATAATGGCATATTGAGCTCAAGAATTAACTACAAAAACAAATTAACACGAAATAAATATAAATCTGGACCACAAGGCTAAAAACACAACAAATATATATATATATATATATATATATATATATATATATATATATATGTGTATATATATATATATATATATATATATATATATATAATATGTAATTAGTGATGAACAAGTGTTTTCCTCCTCAGAACAGTGAAAGTTCTGTGGTCTTTGAATAGTTCTTAGAACATTGCGTGTTGACTTCTGAACTAGTGAAACAACTATTTTATTCTAAATAGAGTATTTTTCTTGCTACCCTATATTATATGTTTTGAAGTTACATCACCAAATAGCAGTGCTAGTTAAAAATTGTAGAAATGTCAGTTTCAAGTTGGTTATTTTGGTGACGTTAATACCTATTTTAATATAACCACCTTCAAGAGTTTTAAGGAAATTCTTTTTTGTTACCAATAGAATGAATATTGCTATATTATTTTTTGTTATAAAAATTTATAGTTTTACAAAAAATATCTTGACACTTTTTTCTCTTTATTCTTATCTAACTACTTCTTTCTTTTGAGATTGAGGAATAAGTTGCAATATATTGGTGAGAGAATTGGTAAATATAGTGGATAAGAGATCTTTCATTTAATATAAATTCTGTTTTGTATTCAAAACATATTCTTTTTTATTTTTTCAATAATTTTTCTGGAACTCGTTTTGGTTAGTTTTAGTAGATGTTAGCAGTTATAGCTTTCAAAAACTTGCAATTATTGATTTCTATAGAAGCCCATCAGACTTATAGCATTTTTTGGGTATTTACGCCTTTAATGCTTGTGAGAAAGTGTCATGTGGAGATAACTTATGATGAGACCTCTTGTATGTGAATATCAAAACAATTTTCATGGTATGTCAAAATTAGATTGAAGAAAGACTTGTTTTTTGATGGCAAGTTGATGGCAGTTTTTTATCGTACATTTTTTGAGCTAGTGATGCTTGATTCATCTGAAGATATTTAACAAGTTTCATTTCAAATTAGTTCCTTTTGTAGTATTCATGATTTAAAATAATGGTCTTTTAAATTAAGGTGCAACCTCAACAGCTAGTTATGAGAAGTTTTGTTTTTTCAATAGATCTTTGATGTGTTAAAGCCAAGTTTGAATTTGTGCAATAAATACCAAAGGGTAATCTGTTTTTGATTATTTATACATAGGGTACTAGGAAAGTTTTTTAATGTGGCTCAAGCACTGGTCGTATATCTGCACCTGCGATTTATACCATTCTACACAATCACCATCAAGTGAGGAAAGTTTGTTCCCTTAACCGACATGCAGATAGCATGATGTGTTTCGTGATACTACAACAAGTGGAACATATGAATAGAAGTTAAAATATGACTTTATTTTTATGACTTGAAGAACAAGCTAAAAAGGGGACTGTTTTCGAATGACGATAAGCTTCTAATGGTGTGGGATGATGAGTGTGACCAAATCTCTAAGGAAATGTTTGGTTTCAAAGGACACAGAAATGCATAGATTGTGCTGGAAAGCATTTAGAACGATCATGGATATATAGGTTGACGTTTATTGCTGAAGATGTATGCCTTAGAAGGTGTTATTATAATTTATATTATTAATTATAAAAATATTCAAGACCTTTGACTAACAAAGTCGCCAAAAACTTTTTTTGATATGTGATGTATTCTTAATGTGTGGCGCAGTTATCCTGCTTCCAAGACAAGTTATATAGATAAATTGTAATTTCCCTAAATCACTAACATTAGCTTTTAGCATTAATAATGTAAGAAGTGTTATTAGTCAAAAATTAAAACACTTAAAATAAAGTTGATAAGCTATACTGATTTGAGATATATATATATATATATATATATATATATATATATATATATATATAGTTTTACAGTAAACGTATTTGTAAAGCTGTCATATTGTTATTAGGAATTTTAATTTACATTTTTCCTTAACGGAAGTTAAATATCAATGGATACTTTGATCTCATACAACTCATATCCGCAATCCACATAATAATGTAGTTTTCAGCGGAAAAGGTTTTAAATTGTTTTTCAGCTAGATTTTTTGCGTCTGCGATGTTCAGATGAACAGATTTTTAATATTCTTGTTGGGACATATCTCTCTACTTGCAGCTGAAATTAAAAAGGGACTCAATTTTGTGAGCGCCTTGTTTACGAATTGGTGATTTACAATTTATGAAAGACGAGTTTAGCTTAAATGCCCTCGAATTAAGTGAAAAAGTGAGCGATAAAAGCAGCCGGAGAATTATGGTTAAGCACACAGAATATATCCCCCGACGTTCTTATTTTAGATAAGGCCGGGGCATTTCCAGATATTTATCTGAAAAAAACATCAACTTCCACTGGAATAATGCGTCTGCAGAAAACGAAGCGAAGATGGCTCAGGGAGCGATGGCATTAATTCAAATTAAGCCATCGAAAAGGTTTGAAAAGCTAGGAAATTTATAATTGCCCAATCTTTAAATAATTTCCTTGCCGTTCTTCGTATTAAGGTACAAGATGCTGCTAGTTGTACTACTACAGCTGCTTAGAACGAAACGTTGAAAATTGGTTACGCTAGCGAGACTTATAGAGCTTGAACTTGATTGAGTGGGATAAAGTCATGATTGTTACCATAAAGGCGATAATGAAACCTAAATTGTTGCTATTGTGGCCGCGTATGGAGCGAATAAGATGAGAGGTTCATTATGAGTTGCTTTGGAAACTTAAAGCAATTTCTCAATGGGTAATAACAAGGTCTATTTACATTCCACAATTTTTCTGTAATTTATCTTGTATAAATAGCGGGTTTCTGACTATTACAGTAATATGTAGATTTGTCATAAAATGTCATGAAAAATACTATTAATACATTATATTACTATTTTATATTAAAGAATAGCGACAGTAATTAATACTTTCATAATTATTTATCTATTATTGTGTGCTGTAAAGATTTACAAGTATTATGTTTTAGTATCCAAAATATTAATATCTTTAAATATGTTAATCGAAACAGTCGTTTGTTTAGAACTCACATGATACACAAGCACATGAGGCTGTACAGTATGGAAATAAACACTAAATGAAATTCAAAATAGTAGTCTGCAAAGAAGGGTAACCCATCTGTAGCTAGAAAATTGTAATCTTAAAAATCTGTACACAGCTTAATGTTGTTTGACTCATACCACGCTTATCTGGATTCAAGGATCTAGATGATTGCTGCCGCGACCACAAAAAGGCAGCGCTGATTATAAATAAGTGCATGTTTAAAATTACCTTTGTCCACGGTAAATGGGGCCATTATTCAATCTAAAAGAAGCGATAAACGATTAGCACTACTCCGGACCCGGCCTTCTAGGGTTCTCGGAACGACCAAAACGGGGAGTAGTAAGAAAAGCTGTTAAAGACCTTCAAAAAACAGTGGTCGAACTTGCTCAGGTATCAGAAACAGGCAAGATCGCTATTCAGCGCCATAGTACATAGTGGGGGGAAAAACTTCTGCTGACATATTTCCAGAAAAACAGATGCGTTCTCGGCGGAATGACATTTTGCGGTCGTTTATTTTATCTAACAAACTGCTAATTTAGTGACAGTAATCAAATCTGGGTATGGAGGTGTTTATCCGATCACTAGAATGATAAATTTTTTCACCAAACTGAAAATATAGAGATATAGAGACTTCTACATGTCCAAAATGTTTGTTAAGAAAAATGCTTTTATGGAGGAAGACGCTTCTTGTTACTGAGAGCCCAAGACTACTACATAGAAAAATCAATAAATCCGACTTTTTGCTATTGCTGGGATAGTCTCCTCATAGAATCCACTTGAAAATTTGCGGCGCATTATAAAATAAAAGACGGTAAAAAACAGCTTAAGAACAAAGCTGAGTTAATAACAGCGATGACAGAAATTACCTCAGAAAACGGTAGACGATTTAATGGATATCATATTTCAAAGGTTAAATGCATTGTATGAGTGAAGTAGGTTCATCCATTACATATAATCATATATTACGAAAAAATGTGACGAATAGACCAACGCATTGTCTTCCGTCAAAATTCCATACACTTTTAGGAATAGTCAGCTCATCTTCTAGTTTTTGTACAGAACGTAGTTCATTTTCAATAGATTCTGAATTGTCTGTACCATGTCCTTATTGGTGCTGAACTCATTGTATCTTTTCTGAGTCATCTGAATTTTTCCGAACCAATGTCCCCCCTTTACGCAAATTTTGATGCAGATTTGCTACTGTACTCTTTCACTCATTGGAAATGCAATAATCACACACTACATATTCTCACTTACCGGCGTATAACTTCCAATTAACCCAGTCAATGAGGTTGTTTTCATTCATGCATGCGTATTACAGTGCGCCATATTCAATACTTAATAGAATATTCAGAAGCGTCGAGTACTACTTGAAAACGCCGAAGAATCAAAGCGATTGGATTGGTGATAATAATAGAATTTTCCACCCACTGAACACTTTTTAATTTTGATATGAATTTGCTAAGGTACTTCCTTTAGTCTTAATCGTGGTAATAATATTTATTGTTACACTTGAGTATCATTTCCTCTTTCTTATTTTTTGCAAAGATTTGATCTTCTATAACAAGCACATCACATTATGTTCAATGTGCTTTAGTTGATCACCCTCCCGATTTATTTATTTGTTTAATAGTTTGTAGATTTATACATTTTTGATGATTTTCTGCTACTTATTTTTTTTTGTTACACTATTTGCATTTCCTGGGCATGCTATTGGCGTTACGTTCTAACTGTTTTAATAAACAATAATAATTACGATATCAGCTTCAGGGTGTGCTTTCACCGAAATTATGTAAATATATATTTTTTTGCGTCTAATATAATCAATTTGATTTTTTGACATGAGTTGAGGTTTCTTGTGATGATTTCTATGAAAGTTTAAGTGGGAATTTGAAAAGTATTAGTGACCACTAGCTGTTCTTCTGTTGTAAAACTATGAGTCGATTAACAGGGTCATGACAGTGTTTTAGTCTGAAAAGACCTACGATTTCCTCACCTCTAATTTGGCTGGTTTCGCATTGAAGTTACTAATGACCTGTATTCATTTTTTTATAAGTTGCTTTCGGGGCTCTCTTGAGGTTATTTTAAAATATCTCATTTTTTTTAGGTTCATCCGCTATTCAAAGTTAATAACATACTTACCAATAAATCTTTTTAATACGGTTCCCACTCCATGTATATACTCTCCCTTGGTATTTCCAGAATAGTAAAATTGATATGGCTGTGTCCGGAATAATATTGATAGGTAGTTTTTGCCTTTCTTTAATGGTATTGTGAATTTTTCCAGTTGTATACAAAATTTTATAATTCCATGTGCACGTTTTAATTGGTCCTTTGGAGATTAATAGCAATTTAGCAATTTAGATTTAGCCATGTTGGATTTTACTAGGGAAAATGATTACAGGTAGTTTTCGTTGGCTTCCATGTGATATAGTCTTTCTGTTGATACAACTTTACATATCTTTAGCCTCGCTTCAGTACTAATACTGCTGCTGCTCACTACCAGATGGAACCCGTGTGCACTGCGCCAGTTTTGATCCAAACTGAGTATTTATTTTTCCCAGCATATACTCATATCATTACAGTGAGGAACTAGCAACGACTACAGGGTCTACATACCTACCATTGGATAATAAAGGTATATATACCTAATTTAAATATGGTTTATTATCCATAGTTTTTGTTGTAAGAAAATCACACGTGAAATTATCTTAGTTTGAGGTATACCCCCAATGGAATATAATTGTAATTCATGGAATATCATAACTTTTAGTAGTTTTCCTGCAAAACCTTCTTCAAAGGTAATCTGTCAGAAAAAACAGTGCATTGAATTTGGATGAGCTTACTGCATGGTTAATGTTTTTGAGGCAATTGTAACTTAATTGTAAAACTTTTTTCTTGAAAGGTTGCAGATCGGAAATTGGAAAATATCTAATTTATTTTTACCAATTTTATAAAGAAATATATAGATTCTTTCTTCTTGAAGAGTTATAATAAAGGCTCGTGGTAGGTCTAATCCCAATTTTCCCACAATAAATATTTGAAAATTCTTAAATTTAAATTATAACTGTAATTGTAGAAACTTATAAAAACGTCTAAAATATTTGAAATAGTTTTTAGAAAAAAATCTTTTGATACCTAACATATGTTTTTCTAGTTCTTTGTAAATGAACGCACCACATCGGTAGTGTTGCTATGAATGATTTAGAAAAGGATGCCATTTAGCGCGCATATCAAGGAGGTGTAGCGTTTCGTGACCTAATTTTAAGCAGTGAAGGGATAAACTTGCGTCTCGGTGTACGGTGCAAGTAAACTAGAAAGTTTCGAGCAAGTTCTGTGACAGACGATTTAGATCTTGGCCGCTACCTAGACCTAGACCTTAACTGTGCTCAATTCTGTTCAAGACTTTTCACTTTCTTCGAACTTACTAGAATTTCACATTTTAATCATTCAAAATGAGTGGAGAAGAAAGCGTTTTATTGCAATTATTGACGTGTGAATAGTTGCACAAATAATTTAAAATGATATTCCTTTTAACAGTCAGTGAAAAATAGAATTTGTAACTTAAGAATTTTATTCTATGGAAATAAAAGTGTTTATTATTATTATAACCTGTACTACATTAATGAGGCAATAAAAAAATAGCTTTTTTAGGATTATTAACAAGGATTACAATTAGATATTTACATGTCAGGTGATTCTAATTAAACTTGTTAAAAAACATTTAATTGTCTATTAATTTTTATTTATGTTGTTTCTCATTATCTGGTAATTAGGGATAAATCAAGGGAAGTAATTAGAGAAATATATGTACTGGCATTAATAACGAGAGCCAATTATAATTGTGGGGCTTGTCGAAACCAATAAAATTAAATTTTTTAGAAAATAAATTTTTAAATGTACGTACAACTTATAAACTGCCTTTAGATATAATCAAATTTTTTTTATCACTTTTTTATTATATAAATGGATTTTGGAGTAAATGGGTAAATATTATTCTGACAAACAAATTAAAGAGATGGAGTCGGGTGATATTTTTATGTCACATTCAACTTTATTTTTTTTGTGATTAATAATTACAATTTTTCTCTGCCTTATATATGAAATGAGGGAGAATTTTGATATAGTTATGTAGTTTAGACAAACCGAACATTGTCAAAAAAGAAGAAAAGCTTAATCACAACAGTAGAAAGGATCAGCAAGATAATTCGCTCTTACAATATCTAGCTGATAGGTTCATCGCAGGATTTTTACGTATCATGAATGGATAAGCAACTAGCTTCTTTCATATCAAAAAGTACAATTAGTGCTTGTCAACGAAAATTCACTTCTGTGTTCATTTTTGAATCTGGACAAGTTTGACAACATGGAGTTGCAATACAAAATTACTTTTTCGATTTCAAAGCCAATATTATTCACTCTGGAGCAACTGAATAGCTTCAGTCTAAAAATGTCAACTAATTTATAGGATGGAAGAATCTGAAGAAAATTTGTCTTGAAAAATTTGTTCTTGGGCCTTTCACATGAATTCTATAATCTAATACTGTGATTTCATTTTATATTAGATTAGCTCAAAGATCCGATTATCACTACTAATCTTACTCACTTTCGAAATGTCACGATTGCTTTTATCATCTCAGTATCTATTTGCAGATTTCCAAGAAAGCTGTTATCATCTGTTAGCATGCAGATTATAATGTTTTAATTAAGAATTTCGATCAAAAACATTTTTTCGAATCAAAATAAATCTGCAGCTCTTTATTTCCATTAATTGTAAAATCCTGAGTCTTTCGAGTGAAAGGTTTCTATTAATAGAATGGATCTTATAGCTGCCAGAAGCTTTTTGTAATTTTGTGCTAAGAACTTTTCCTTATATATGGCTTGTTCCTATGTTTAACGTTGACATGTTTATTGCCTGATGTTTCTTTAGTTTTTTTTTTACCATAGCTATATTTTAGCAAATTTTACTTCTCCTAGATTTTACCATTACTTTTTTTATGTTAAAGTTACCAAATCAACAATTTATAAATATTATACATGGTTTTGATAACAAAGCAAGTGTACCTTAAGCTCGTAATTTAATTAACATGGACGAGATGTATTGTTTTCGTTGTCATTCGAGCTTAGGAGATCCTGAAGTAGTTTTTCTTTGAGTTGAATATGATTGTCCTTGCGATCGAGCTGTTGGAAAATATCCGTCGGTGTTGTCGAGATTGGAGAAATAGTTCTTTGTATATATATATACACATACACATATATGCCGAAACGTCGAGAATTACACACTATTTGTTGATTTATTTCAGTTTGTAATTGATTGATTGAGGTGTGAAGGTCTTCCTGCTGAGTTATTACAACGGTGTCATTGAAAAACAGTGGCATTTCGCTTTGCTTGGGGTAGAGATACGGATAAATTTGTTAAACAGTCTTGGTTCAAAAGGAAACTTCTGCATGTATATTTTTTATTGACTGATTCAAACGGGACATTTTTTATTCTTCAGAAAGAAAAATATCAACACCATATAGCGGAATAATAAATTCTTCTACCCAAACCTCACCAAAGGCTTGGGTAATACCTAAAAATGCGATTGTAGTAAATTGGTTGTTTTCAAATTTCTGTTCGATTATTTCTATTATTCTTCGTAGCCATTATACAGCTGAACGGATTTTTCTTAAACCGAATTGAACTGAAGGGATTATTTTAAACTTATAAGGATATGTTAAGCTTGTGGAATTCGTTCTAACGTTGGGTCTATTAAAATTATCTAAAATTAGTGGGTTTTATTATAGTTATTTACTATATGAGAGAAAATTCTGTTATCTAGGAATGATGGTGTGAAAGTCTTCTAAAGATGATCTGGTTAACGTCCATTGTAACTAAGGTCGAAATAATTTCAGTTTGCCGAATTATACTCGGTGTAACTTTCCATAATTTAATACTTGTTGTTTTTATATTTTCGGTATGTAGCTCAGGTACTTTTTGTTGAAGAGGTAGGTAAAAGGTTTTAGTGATCAAGAGATCCAGGATGGCTAATAGATAGTCCTGTTGGTACGAATAAAAGGTAAATTTTCTGGGTAGTATGACTTGTAGCTGATGTGTTATCACAATTTGGTTAAATTTAATACTAGTGAGATTAATACTACGTCATCTCTAGTAAGTGTTTTTGCGGTTTAAGTCTCCTATTGTTAATGTTGGCATGGATCGGGTGCATAAACTAATAATATCAAACTTCCTAAGTATTTGATTGCGCGGTTTGTAGGCGGTTATAATTTATATTTGATTATGAATCGTTTCGAGCTGAATAGTATGCATTCATATGTGCATATTAAATTGGATTTATCGTTTTATTATTATTACTATTATTGCTTGGGGAATGCGTAATATTCATTGACCTTGAATGCTCTTCCTATTTAGTGTTACTGTTACTCAAATTACATGTATATAATATATACTGCTTTTGGGTTGGTATTTCTGTCAAAGAATGATAAGTTGTGAAGGCTTTTCCATGAGTTATCAATTGAATAGTTTTGGAAGTCTGTTGTTTATTTTTTTTGTATTTGTTGTTTTTCTTCCTTGACACCTTTTCCAAGTTAGAAGTTTCTCTACCACAATTTTAAATGTGTCTGGATAACTTGCAGTATGGAATAGTTCTTCTTATAAGCTTTGAAAAAGTGAAGCTATTAATGTTCCATGTTAAACTTTTCATCGCAGCCAAGTTTACATTTTGATTACTAATAGCTTGAAGTAGTATGTAAGGAATGTGCTCTGGTGGACAAAATGTTTTCAATTTCATGTCTCTTTTGTATAGACGATTTAATTAAAATTGTACTTCGATTCTATCGAACATTTTGGCTTAAGTTTATTGTATCATTCGATGATATATAGCTTGTGATTTAAGTTGATCTATAACAGCAACTTTTCTGATATATATATATATATATATATATATATATATATATATATATATATATATATATATATATGATACGTTATGGTCTCTAGTAAATAGTGTCCTATCCTTCATGTAAAGACAGACCCAACTTTCAGCCTGTCTAACCATTAAATTTGCTAATATTTGTACATATATTTATTTATTATATTTGAATAAGGCATTTAATTCTGCACCTACCTTTAAATTAAGTTGATCTTTTATAGTTTACATAGAGTCTCAAGTACCTTAAATTGTACTTGAGCTATAGGTAACATTTTAAACAGGGGTAGCTGTAATATGTAAGAAAACCATGATATTGAACGTTCTGCAACTTTTGTATCGGATTATACAGATGATTTTGAGTTTACGTGTTTTCCAATTTACCAATAAATTGCAGCACTACTCCAGTAATTAAAGCAACACCTTTTAGTAACAGTGACTATTGTATTTCTTCTAACTTTGACTGTAATTTTTTTATGTAATTGCAAATTTACAACGATATACCATTTTTTATGTGTTACAATTGGACATATTTTAAAGGAAGTTGATATAACAGATTTTCGGTAATGAAAAATCCATGATACTTAAAAGGTACGGTTTGGGTAAATAGTAATATTAATTAATCGTTTTGAAAATAAATTTGCTTTGTAGTCTACGACTTAAATTTTTTATAGAAGTGTTAGGGTGATGCAAAAGTTTTTTTATATTTTAATACGAAAAATAAACTTATTAAGAAATATTTTAACGGAGTTAAAAAATTAAAAGTCAAAATATATGCCATTGTGTTATATAGTACTTCTCCATCTATAAGTCAAAAATCGATAACATTCTTCGTCCACCTCCAGAAAGTTACCAAAGAGGTTTCCAGCTAACAAGTGAATCGTTGATCGAAACAGATGATTAATCGGTTGTGCCAAATCAGGGCTATAGGTGGATTGGCGTAACGGTTCGAGTCCATCAAATTCCTCCAATTTCGATTGGAATCTTTTTACTATCCCACAAGGGGGCGTTTCCTAGTTTATTTAAAGTTAAAGCTAACTACTCAGAAAAAAATTTATTGGCTATATAAGATTTAGGTGACAGGTATTGGCAAATCGTGATTTTATTTGGAAAAATCTTCTTACATCCCATTGCGTATCCTAACTTTTTTGAAATGAAAATTTGTAAAATTATTGCGAATATTTTTTAATTTTCTGTTTGGGGATCTAAAGTTGTGAAAATTATTACAGCTTAAGCAGGAGTTGCAGTACTGTAGACTTTTTAGTTTGTTCATTTGTCTGAAATAATACCAAAGCAAAGTTTGATAATGATGTAATTTGTTACCTTTCTGTTTTTTTTGAAATTAGAGTTATTTAGAAAAAATTTGTTATTTTGATTGCTATTTCAGGAATCTTGTTGTTTATATAGTATCTATTTATTTAAGGCAACAGTAAAGGATACAATGTAATATAATCTTTTTTACTGATTGATTATATTATTGGTGTCATTTTTTATGTTTTTAACGAATAAAATGTTTAAATGTACCCTGTAGATTAAAGTTTGGGCTTCAAAGAACTTTTGATGAAATTCAAGCCATTTAGCTTCCAGACAGTTGTGTGTAATGGAATCCTCACTTATCAGAAACCTTGAGCGTACCGAGCGTAAGTGGAATTATTTTCAATAATAGGAATGCTGCTATACCCTGCTGTACTTCATAACTTTGCTGCAGTAGATTACCTAAATTTAAATCAACCTGCTCGTTACTCGTCAATAAATTAATGAGGCACTAAAACGCTCCAGCTTTTATTACTCGCAAATTCCTCGGCGAAATTGATCGTGCAGCTGCTGTATATCTGTACTGCGGTTATGTTTTTAAAACGCACAGCTGGCTGATTTTTGCGTTCTCATGTAGAATATTTTGTAGCTCTGTATTGATTGCTTTGAGATACAACCGAATTTCTAGTACGTTGTTCAAAAGTGAAAAGGTAATAGTTTGGGGAGTTGTCGAAAGAAAGATTAAACGTGCTTTTCGCCGTTGAGATACATATGCAACGGTTATTTATATTAAATGTCTTTTGTATGTTCTTCTTAGATCATTTAGATTTTTGTATGTAATACTGACATTTGGGATTATATTTTATATAGTTTTAGAATGAATATTGTACTACCTATCTTAGTTGAAGTGGTCTATAGTAAGGTATTAAAAGTACGATTGGAGTACATGAGATGTGAAACTTACTTCAAAATGTAATAAAAAAAATTCCGTTATGAACGAAGTTATTTCCATCGAGAAATTTTCCGTTAAACGGGCTATTTAATAGTAATTTGTTTGTCTCCGGAAAGGTATGACGTATTGAAACGGCGCCTTCATCAAAATGCTTCGTTAACTGAAACATGAGATTGAAAATTTACTCGGCGCCGAATATTAGAGGAAATCTCGTAAACACCTGCATCGTCGGACAGAAATCCAAATTGCACTTTAATGCCCGGTTTTAATAATTGAAATCGAAGGCGTTGCCGATTGGCCGGTCGTACGTGTGATTGATTACTCCTTCCCCATGTTTCTCAATTATTCAGGCCACATCTCAGAATCACCCTTCAAAACAGTTTGCTTCTGACCCGCAGCGTCTTACCTAAAATTTGTTGCTTAACAACTCTAATGTTTCAAAGAGCAGGTGAATGAAATTTTATACCGTTTATATCGCCCCTTTGTGGAACGGAAGCAGCAGTAATGAGAAAAACTTAGCTGGTTGTGTGTAACTTTAATGTGCAAGAGTAACAAGTACTACTACTACTACGTCTACAAACTTATTTCTCTTCTATAAAAGGCAGACATTTATCAGGACCTTAACTTTGATTAAACTTAGTTGTAGGAAGTAGACAATTTACATTTTAAAACATTTTTTTTCTAATTTGTATTTTATAAGGAAGAGAATCTGTTCAAATATACTTATCTAGGTAACTATGATATTCCATTAGGTCTTCCATGAGTGGTTGAACAGACAAAAATCTAAATTTAATTTATCTATAGTGGAAAACAGGTGTGAACAGACTTTGGAAACGCAAAATGAGCAAATCAAATCCTACACTACTTAAATAATTATATAATTGGATTAATGGTAGAAATTAATTTTAAAAGATACGACTTACGAATGGAATAGTACAGAAACTTAAAAAAAACTATTGAGAAAAAAATCTATAGTTTAATAATAAGATCGATGTGTTCGTTCTGCTTGTTAGTTGAAGTTGCAGCAAAGTTCATTTGTTATTAGTTTTTGTAGTCATTTTTTAGAAATAAGGTGGATGCAAATTATTTATATATAAGAAATGAAAATTGCTTCAATTTAAATTAAGATACTTATTGAGAATGCATCGCATTATTGTTAAGCTTTAGATTCCATTGTTTGTTCTTAATTTATAAGCCAGCAGCACGAAGGCCTCCAAATATATTCTGAATTGGGGATATCGCATTGCAATCAATGTTTGCAATTATTTTCAGATGAGAAGATTCCAATCTCAACGCAATAATCTGAGGCAAAATTTACAGCGCTCCCTTTATTTTTCTGGGACGGCAAAAGCAAATCGTCCCTTTATTAAAGCGTTTGGAGTAGCTTTCACATTTTTTGGGGCTAAACACAAATTTATATTATAGGCCAATGATGCATTCCACGGTTGCCGATATTGCTATTTAGAGGTATTCTTATAACGTTTAAGGGCGCTCTTGCTAATTGGCTGTATATTGCCTTACATTCATTATCTAAATTATGAAGTTTGAAGACTAAGTAATAATAGGAAATTCGTTGATTTACCTCAAACTTGGGGAAGCAAATATCAAGCCTCATAAAAGGATGGTTCGGTTCGTTTTTATTATACTTTGCGCATAAATAAAACTTTCAGTCTTAACTTTATCACATTCTAGTACTACAGGTGTACGGGGGAATAATAATTTCGCTGCAAGATTACGGTTTGTTGATATAATGCTTCTATTAGACTCCGAATTTTTATTTTACTAACAATTTATTAGAGCTACCCCTTTCATAGAGCGCGCGGCTCAAAGATAAATTGCCGCTCCTGTTAAAAAAGCGATCACATTTTGATACTTTGTCAGAGTAATGCGAAAAGCGACATAATGAAATTTGGAACATAAATAAGTTGCTACAGGAAAACTTTCTCTAAATTCAATCGAAGGAAGCCGTTGGGTGGTTCTGCATATATGACAGTGTTTTATTCAATCGTCGCAGTCATACTTTTCTATTGTCTAACTCGAAAGAGAAACTTAAGTTTGTGTAAAGGGCAATTTTTATGCGTATTAATATAATAATAAAATTAAATAAAATTGTATATTCTACTTTAAATTCAGTCTGAATATCAATAATAATTTGTTAGAGCAATGGACCGTAAATTAAGAGCTTTGTATTTTGGAAAATTATTTAACAACAAAAGGGACAACAAAGAAAGATGGTACGGAAATTGATGCAGTTACATGTCAGCCTAGTTCTTTCAGATTTTATTTAAAAATGCGGAGCTGCTACCAATAGACAATTCTCTAAGTTTTGTTCTTTACAGAACAAGAGTACACCTTTATAGCTGGATTCCAGATAAATTTTAATAAAACATTCAGGACAAGAACTTGTCGGGAAGCTGTCAGTGCCATCAGCAAGGAAAAATAGTTTTATATTCAGGTCGAGAGTATCGTATCCAGCTTGAAAGCAGCCATACGGAATCTTCCAACAGATAAGGCAGAAGAAGTTCGAGTTGAGACTTCAAACACTTCAAGCCACCCGAAATATCTTACGTCAGAAATTTACATCGTTCTTAAAATTTGATTTTATATCGTGGATACTGCATGGCACAATGATACTAATTAAAAGATTCTTTATGAATAATGCTAGTAGGGAAATAATAACATCGGAGGTGCTGTCTCCAAGAATATATAGGCAGAAAAATTCATAATGATGGTATACCATTAAATCTCCTTGTTTTATACAAATTGGTCAAATAATTGACTAGTCAAATATTGACTCCGGAAACTATCTTAGAAACATTCATGGAAAATTTTGAAACCAAACATTAATATGTCATCATTAAAACCCGTGATGTGGCTAAGATCTGTCGATGAAACGTTTATGGAATGGAAACACGGGAAACAGACACTACCGCAGTTCCTTAAATATCGTAATTCGATAAATTAAATATATAGTTTACTATGGAACCGGAATCAAAGAGCAGACATACGGATGTTGCGGTATATAGACAACACGTGCATGCAGACCGCTACCATCATAAATAGTTGAAACATCACCCAAATCAAAATAACAGTTGTAAAAACGTTGATGGATTGGACATGACAAATATGTCAAGCTCGGAATTAAAACACATGGAACAAACTTACAAGCGAATGCGAACGCAAAGCACAACAGAAAGCGGACTTGGCGGACAAGCATTTCTACTTTATATTAACTACGTTACAGTTTAATAATCCGAGAACAAACAATATAATGTATGAAGAACTATACTATTCTCTTTCAAATAAATTTGAATTGTGTAGTATCAGATCCGTATGCAGGATCTATAACAAGACAAGCTATCGTGTACACAGATGCAGAGATATATCTATGCAAAGAATACACTAATAAGGATTTGCACAAAAATATTTAGTCCGAAGATTCGATAAATTGATTAAAGAACTAATAAAGATGATAAAAATTCAAAAATTATAATAGCGTGGTAAGAATTTTGAAAAGGTGCAACTGGTCATAATAATTTTCCATAACCCAAATAAACATGAATATGTAAGTATCAAGAAATTATATCTGAATTATAAGCTGAACTTCTTACAAGTAAACTAATATTTTGTACTAAAATAAGGAAGTTATTCGTTATTACCTTTATAGAGGTGAGCTGGTTAATCTGGAATTTATTAGAAAAATGTCTAACAAATTTAATCATAAGGAATGCTGCATGTACAGACAGTAAATCACGTGTGGAATGTTTTAATTAGCAGTGATGTTTACTTTTAGTAATAAAAAATAGTGGGCGATTTAATTTTGTACGTGGATAGGTGGCATTTCGGTGCTATAGATTAATTGTGTATCTTTATAAATAAGAATGGACTGTCAACTTTTTATATATCAAAATCATGAAGTGTGATACATCCTCGTAATCAGAAAAAACTGCATTTGAAATTGTAAAAATAAAAAAGTTGACTATCGTATCTTTGACATTTCAGAGTGGATAGAAACCGTAATGCCATTTTTAGATTCCTTATAAAATAGTGTCTGAAGAATGTCTGAATTAAAACCGTGTAATTTTACCGGTTTTTGATTTAAAATTAAAAACGAAAATAACATTTTTTTAATTTTTTCACGAGATTTCGAAAATTATTAATAATAAATCAAATATATTTCGAGATTCTTGATAAGCATAAAAATACGCAACTTTGCCCTAACGTAACCAACCCTGCAACTCTCAATATAATTGAGATCCCCATGGTGAGGCTCCAAATCGAGCACCCGATATATATATATATATATATATATATATATATATATATATATATATATATATATATATATATATATATATATATATATATATATATATATTTAGGATAAAACGTAGAAATGATATTCTGATTGTTGGTTAATGTCACAACAAAATTAAAAATAATATAAATGGACCATTTATAATAAACCAACAAGAAAAAGTATTTTATATCTACAAGAACTGTTATGAACATTAATCAAGCCACCAAGTGGTTTATTTAGAGAAGTTGTTGACAATAATTGACGAGACAATACTAAATTCCATATTCTTTTAACCTTCTTGGGCAACATGTTGTAGTAACTATCTTTGGTTTATTTTATTTTTCTAAACTAATTAGACTAATTTTTTGTCAATGAAGAAATTGTATTAAAACTGATATGGAGTTCTTAAATAGGTTTTATTTGATTGGCATTTTTTTAACTGTACACACGATTCTCCAGATGAAAATTTTATCACATCAATTCTCTTTATTTACTTCGTCCTCTCCTCTTTTTCTCTTTGTTTTTTCGTTCGCTACCAGACAACGACTAAGCAGAATGATGGACACTGGTGTGGGTAATCCGTTGGATCCGTATGGTCCATACCGAGTCTTAAGTTGTCTAACAAATAATTTTTTGGTATTGTTCTTTGTGAACTAAAAATATGTGCGTCTAATAAAAATATGCTTTTCTATTTAGATTTCTTTATTAGCAGCTTTTTTTCAATAATGTATTTAGTCTAATTAGCTTTTTTGTTTTTATATATTGGTTTTTATTGTTAAGAGTGGATTTGTTGTAATAATTCAAGCAAAGTTTTAGGACTAGGATGGTTTATTCTATTAACTATAAAATTTAGAAAGGTGAAATTTTAACAACGTCAGTTTGTCACCTCTTAAAAAACTCTTAAAAGGTCTATTTTGCGAAGCTTTGAAGCTAAAGTAAAAATTGTTTTGTTCATTTTTCAAATTTGTGCACACAAATATCCGTTCTTATATTGTCCAAATATTCAAAGATTGGCATTGTCGCAAAAAAAATATAGGCTTGGTAATTTTTCTGAGCCTATAGAAAGTTGTAGTAAACTTGACCAGATACTAGGTGCTTCTATATTAAGCTTCTACCCAAAATCTTCGATGGTCATGACTTAGTAGACTAGACCTCAAGTTTTATCTATGGTCAACGCTTGCTTTAATAATCCACTGCGATTCTTATACCGAAGAACATTATCATAACAGACGACAACTCTTATTTCTCACTTACTTTCAGAGACTGTTAGGGACGAACCTCTCGTAATCACCAATTATTGTTTCAGTTTTTTATCTCATGCTGCTACTGACTGCTTGTAGATTTGTTTTGGGTCTTGTTTGAAAAGGACTCGATTTTGATGGAGGAACGCTGCTCCATTGAAATTTTTTAATGGAAATTGATGAACTGTATACTGTCGATTCTAGTGATTTTCCAATTAAATCAGCATTTCACTTGTTATTTGGAGTAGGACTAAAAACTTTTAGATCCTGCTGTGTATAACTCGAACATTACATTATCCCAACATAAAATTGTTCAAACAGCTGAATCTTGACGGCGCCCAATTCCGCCACTTGGCCAGTCCAATAAACTGCAGCAGCTTCATACTCTGCGGGAGTTTCAGAATTAGCTCCCGTTTCGAATGTAAAACCAGCTACATTGTTCCGGCGAGTTTTGTAGAAAAATTAAAAGATCAAAACCAGCCGTCGCCGCGCTTCTTCGTTCTTTGCATAAGAAATGTTATTAAGAACGAGGTAACGTCTTTTTGAGCTCTGCCTGCCCGACTGATTATAGACGCCCTTTAAACTGAGACTAATTTTAATGGTCATTTTTTAAAACACAAAGACGAACGTAATGACGCCGGTGAATGTAATTGTGACGAATGCAGCCGGCTTTGTGCAGTCATGCAGGGCGTTTCATCTGGAAGGTAGTTCAAACGCTTCTTAAAAGACAATTTAGTAATGGCTGTTTATTAATGCAAAAATAGTCCATTAGTTAAATATAATAACGGCGAGTCTCATTCTCGGAACAACATTTAGAATTGTGTTACGGCCGCGGAACGCAAAAAACTGACGTCTGAAGCATGCAGAAGTGATAAAGGAAATAGGATCTGTACATATCGTGGACTATGAAGCTACGTGGTAGCGTTCCGTGAAAATGGGAGAAAAATCTCCATCTCCAGACATCTTATGCATCGCAGCGTGATTTATATTTCTGCCAACCATATCAACGCTGCATCATGGGATAACCCTTTAGCGGCGAACTGCATTTGCAACTTCCTTTTCTCTAAATTACGGTCACTCCTTTGTAAAATTGCACGATGCACTGTTCTAGTTTTGATAACGAAAACATCAGGGAATTGTTTTGACCTAGTACTGCAGAATTCGCATTTTCTAATGCAAAACTTTATATGGAGGTGATTGAAAGTTCAATACTATTTTTATTTCATATGTCTCGAGGTAATCAATAATGTCTGCAACTGCCAGGTGTATTAAATATTACTTGTCCAACCTTTTATGCGATGTATATTCAGAATTTTTATAAATTAGCCGCTCGTCTAGCTGTCGCTACTTTTTTATAAGTTTTATAAATATGATCTAAACTAATTGTAAACAAATCTTAAAAGTTCTATTGACGAATTAGTTTGTAAGGGCGAAGAATTTACTAACTGTACTTTAATTAATAATCTCACTTAAAAGACGTAATCTTACGTAATAACATGCCTGATATAATAATAACAATAATAGTTCCCCGTAACAGGTTTCGAAGGCCCTTTGGTGTCGTAACAGGATAGGTCTGCTACAATCTAGAGCCTACGGTACACATGCCTGATATACAATATAGAAAATCTGATATTTTATCTGTTTCTGGGAGTATTTTTTATAGAATGTAATCTTTGATTAAGATAGATAATCATAAAAAAGATTTTGCAAAGATAACTATGGTCTTAAGTTAAGCAATAGTGTAAAAATAGGCAGAATTCTTGATTTACACTTTTAATATTTATATTTGGATAGTTGCAGTGTGGTCAATGCTGTATATCTCACCTTAGCAATATTTTCCTTGTACAATTCGTCTACCAATTCTCACACAATTTTATGGTAATAATTGAATGTAACATACTCTATCATTATGTAACATCTCCAGAGTGTATGAAAAGATGCTCGATTTTGAGTACAAGAAACATTTATTATTATATTTTCAACCATATATCCAGTAGTATATATCAATATTAGAACAATGTTTATCAAAAGTCAGATAATATTGCCAGTGGTGTTTAATACACGATGATACCCTAATTGAATATAGTTGTCTGTTTCAATGAACATAGTTCTGGCGATTGATGTATTCATCAACTTAAATGTTGTTTCGTTGGACCACTATACTCTAGAAAATTAGGGTTAGCACGTTATTTTTTCCAAAAAATGAAAAAAAATCACTGTTGATTGGTACATAAATCATAGTCTTTGGACCAACTTCTCGATTTCTCTCATTTATGAATATAAAAATTATTTTTAGGACTTTTTGTTTACTTCCGTTGCTGTCTTTGGTTGACTAGATTTGGGTGCAAGACATACAAAACCGGTGATCTCAAACTTGATTATAATGGTTATAATGTTCTTTTTCTGTATACCAGGAATGCTGTACTCAGGACTAAACGACGAATTGAGTTTGCAGAGTTGGACCCACATTTATAGTACAACCTGACGGTTGCACTGTGTTGTTTTCTGTACCATAGTTACTTGAAATAAACCTTAATCATGAACATGACTCGCTTATCAAAAGTTTAACAAAACTATAATACCAATACTTGTATATGAGATACTCGTTTGATGAATAGAAATCACATGTAATTTTTGACAGATCCTGTATAGTTATAACAAATTATTAAAGAGTATTTACTGGACCCTTACGAAGTCTTTGCGAGTGATGTAAGTTGTTTTTATGACTTAATTACAAATTACATATAAAAATGAAGGCGTATGTCAAAATGATTATAAAGTAGAGCAGAATTTGCAGAATCAATGAATTTTTTACTGTTTCTTAATTAGAAAAAAAATACAAAGCAAAAATAAATACAAACATTTTATTCGTAATGATCATCTATCAGGAGAAGTTTACAATTTAATAATATGTGTAAAAATCACTACGTTTACTTTAATATTTTATTATCTCAACTATAAGCGGCAGGTGCAATGCGTTTTTTCATCTAAATCAATTTTTTATTGAGACTTGTTTATTTACAATCTACTCATTACCGGAGTAATACTAAAAGTTATATCGTATGACATGAAGGTGTCCGGCCAGCGCTGTTTTTCACTAACTTCACTAGTTCTGGTTAAGTTATAAAGATAGCTTTTATGGTCATTGTCTTTTAATCTTCTGGCGACGGTCAATTAGTTGGATAGTTGTCCAATAAGTAGATTTCCATGTCCTATCAAGTTATGGTGCATACTGTTACAAACCTTTGAATCTCGTTGGCTAAATGTAGAATTCCTAGGCCGTTATGAATAATTTTATTTCTAATTTACTATGGGGCATTTTCGTTATTTTTCTAAGGATCTTTGATTGAGATCTTTGTAAAATTTTGGTATAGTGGTTTTACGCAGTTCTATAGCTTGATGTCATATGTCGGTATGGGTTTTAGAATGACTTTATATCAAAGTAATTTAATAGGGAAACTAGGATTGTCTCCCGATTAATCAATTCATTTATTTGATTTTAAGGTCTATTCGTTCCTTTTTAACTTTAATGCATGTGCTCTAGATGCAGCCCGATATATTTGATTTTGATCCTTTAAAGTATTAAAGCATCATTAATTCTGATTGCACATACAATTCTTCTGTTGCTAAACGAGATATGAATAGATTTTTCACTGTGTACCGGGATTCACCATTTATTGAACCAATATTATAGTGTGGTTAGGTGAGTTTGTAAATGTACTGGTTTGTCGTTGCAAGAAAAGATAGACGTGCCGTCAGTAAACATGGCAATTATGACGTTTTTTTGTAGTTGTGCGCTATTCTTAGGTGATGTGGTAATTGATGGACATTGTTATTTATTTTTTTATTTTTAGTACCAAGTGTAGTTTGATTTTGTGCAGCAGACCTTTACACCACACTTTATCAAAGGTTTGTTTTATATCTAAAAATGCGGTTGTATGTATGCTGTTTGTCTATAACTATTTTGACTTTGATGGATTATGGAGTGACAGTATCGAACGCCAAATTGGCGGAGGTTTATGTGATCGAACTTTACGATTTATTATATTTTTTCAAACATATTGGATATTAAAGGTAGGAGACCAACTGATTTGTAGGAAAGTGGTTGTGTGAGAGGTTTATCAGAAGAAAAATGGTACGGTCTTAAAATACCGTTGTAAATGATGGTGAATAATACTATAAGTTGCCTACTGGCGAAATCAAAGGTCCTCAATCTCAGTTCTCTTGATATGACCTAGCGTTAATGATAAATGGCCTTATATCTATGGACGCTTATAATGGGTGCCTCTATCGATCTTATAGTAATACTATAGCTTAGGGGACGCGGTGGCTCATATGGTTCAACTAGTTGGCTTTGTCCTCTAGCCGGCGCGCGCGAGTTCAAATCTCGCTCTACCCATGGATGTGTGTGAATGTCCTAAAATAAGTGCATGTTAGTGAGTCCTTGAGGCTGCAGTGCCTGTAAGTGCGCCCAAAAATTAAAAAAAAAATACTATAGCTTTTTGAGGAAGGTTTTATAGAACTTTTTCTATTATAAAATCATATCTAGTGGTTTTATAAATGTTGGCGAGTGGGGTGTTAAGAAGCAATACAATTTTATTGTTATTATGTGGTATTGTGAAAATTATAGCTAGATATTTGGCGAATGTATCTGCTTTTTGCCCTTTTTGGTTTAACCCGAACGTCATCGAATTTTTTAATAAGGAGTATTGTTACAACTTTTTTTGCTACTTTCTATATAGTGCGATCACCTGGCACATTTTTGTAATATATTGTTTGAGGATATTGTTCCAGGGTAATTGATTTACTAAGATTTTTAATTCTTTGTTACTTTTTTCTTGCTATACGTTTCTCACACAAAGTCTAATAAGTGACGGAAAACGTTAAAAACTTCCGGATGGTTATTCCATTGGGTGTGACTGTTCTTTAAATTAGGTATTTGATTATCTAATCAAGATTAGGTGTGTTTTAAATTCGAATAGAGAATTTGACTTCTTTTTCCAATAGACGTCCCAAATTGTCCCAATTCGTGTGTTTAGTGCAAAGTTTCCGAAAGGGTGTCTTGCTAATAATTGTTATATTTAAGTATGATCTTATATTTGAATGAGAAAGTCGAGCAAATTTGACAGTTTATCCATATACAACTGATAAATTCTTTATTATTATACAACATATGTACAGTAGCGCAAAAAGTTGAATAATATCAATATTAGTGAGAAGCGAAGATCCTTTTGGTCAAATTTTCACAGACTTATTCCAAGTTAGTTGGCTCAATTTCAGCGATAACGCGTTGGATTTCTGTTTTCAGTTCAACAATTGTTTGTAGTTTGTTGGCATAAACCTTGGATTTTACAAAACTCCAGAGGAAAAAATCGCATGGTCTCAACCATTTCTAGAAATCACACACTAGCAAAACGTTGTCCTAACAAACTGATGTATAACATTTCTTGATCTCACAGAAAGCTTGATATCATGTCACGATACCGTACTCCATTTACAGTTAAATCTTGGCAAAATTCATTCTTAAAAAAGAGTTGTCCAATTACACCTCGATGCCATAATTCGCAGCAAACAGTGGCTTTTCGTAGGTGCGTTGATTTTTCATGAATAGCACGAGGATTTTCATTGACCCAAATCCGACAATTCTGTTTATTAACAAAAAATATCATTCACTGTTTGGTTTTCCATCACTCAATTAGCGAATTGTCTCCGTTATAAATGGTCTCGTGGCTTGAGCTCCTGAATTAATTGAACTTTGTAAGGGTGAAGGTGAAGATCTTTATTAAGAACTCGTTGCAAACTGGTTTTGGTAATGTTCAATTGTTGAGAACGATGACGTGTTGATGTTCCTGCATTCTCATCGATACTCTTACTAAGGAGTGCAGTGTTTTCGGTCAGCCCCACAGGACGAGGACGCGGTAGAGTTTGTTTGTCCATAACCGAACCAGTTTTCATAATTTTTTTTAATTAATCTTTGAACGGTGGACTCATTAAGTGAATTATAGATACCACGAATTCCACGCAGTCTCCACAAAACTTTCTCCAAATTTGTAATGTGTTTTAACAACATTACGTTGTTCCTTTGTATAGCGATCCATTTTTAATAACCTCAACGACTGCAGATGACAATTGTCAAGCACTAGGATTGCCAATTTAAATGTAAAAAAATGCTGAGAAATTTAAACCCACCGTACCCAATGGGCCACCCATTACATACCACTGTAAATAACTGTTGCAACTAATTCAGGGAAAAATATTTATTAAAAAACTCGTACAGTGAATTTTTGATATCGTTTTTTAATTTATTTTTTGTTGAACTTTTTTATGTAAGCGGGGTGTCACATTAATTTGGCCTTTGTAGGCTTTGTGTATTTACTATTTAGATCCCAAAATATTTTTAAACTTTGAATATAGGTTTCATTTCATAAAAATTTGTCACTTTGCTACTATATAGCAGAAATATTTTTATACCATCAACTTATTTGAAATTTAAGAAAAATTAAAAAAATTGATTAGGACAAGATCTGATTCTGACGTATCGGTAATTGAGTTTTTAATAAATACAAGTTATTATTCTGCAGAGCAGTCCCACTTTTTGCGACAAAGCTAACGTTGCAGACGGATACAAATTCCACAGTCACACCAAACACTTACCGTTTGTTCTTGAACGGGTAAATTGTGAATAATTCGAAGTGGTGCAATTGAAATTGCATAATCATGATTAACGCCCGTCTGAGCAAGTTCGTTTTCTTTAGGTGCGATATCAAATTAAGCTGCCTTAGATTAAATTGAAAAATATACCTTGTCGCGGCTTGCAGAACTCTGCTCGCCTGAATTCTGCAGGTGGAACGGTTATTTGTCAATATTAACCCCGGACTCGCTTTCGCAAAGTTAAATTGGAAATTCATAAAACAATCGAATAATTATCGGAAATAAATTAAAATTCTTGACGCGTGACCGCACATTTTTTGTGCGGCTAGGGAGTGCATCTGAAATTAAAATCGCCATTAATCGGAGAGAAGGGGTTGCAAGAACGCTGAAATACTTTTTGCTGTAAGAAGGATGTTGCTACTTGCAATAATGTTTTGATTCAGCCCTTGATTAATTAGCAGAGATGAAGCTCGCTCAACCTTGATTGATTTAGGCTGCTTGGAAAACAATTACGAGTGAGTGCTGCATCCGATCTGTGGTTACTTTTTACGGAGAGTTGTTTTGTAGGGTAGCAAGGAGAGTTACAATTTGACAGCCATTGATTGAATTTTTTAAGTCAGCAAGTAAAACGCGTTAACCTGCTTTAAATACGAGGGTTGGTCAATTGAACACAACATTATGTTCTAATCGAATCCATATTGAATTACGAACCAAATTATAACAATACTATATTTACTTGGTCTTATTTTGCTGACGAAAGAAGCCGCGAAGAAGATCAAAACGTTCGAAATGTGGAAAAGTACCGGGAAAGTGAGAAAAGAAATGGAGTGTGTAAAAACCATCCAAATAAGCAAACTCGAATACCTTGGCCACATTATGCGAAACTCCAAATATCACTTATTATAACTACCACTACTGAAAATGAAGGACACCGTCTACCAGGCTGAAGACGACTACCCTGGTTCAAGAATCTCAGCGACTAGAATAACATCCATAGAATTATTACGATCAGTAGTATTCCGTCTAATGGTCACCAACACCCTTCTCCGAAGAGTAAGCATTTGAAGAAGAAGATTAATTAGATACTGGTCACCAGTATTCAAAATGTACAACTGCAAAAGTCAATTCCAAATTTACTTCACATTTTGCTATTTATTTAGTACATAAAATTTTTTCTATTAGTTCTATGTTTAAATTTAATTTAGTTGTAGTAGATGAATGGTGCTCGTGCTGCTCTTTGTTGACAAAAATGTGCAAGTGTTCAAGATTTGCTACATGAATGACTAACTATATGGAATCAACATTATGGCAAAGTGATCCTTAAACATTTTAGTATAGTTTAATAAGATTATGATTTGTAATCTTAAGCAGCAAATTATTTTAAAGGTATTAGTTTTACCTACCCTTTATTTTTAATTAGAACCAAATGGTTTCAGATTTTCATCTTGCTTCTGTGACAAAGAGGGGAATTAATAAAGCCAATTACAAAAAAAAAACAAGACCACATTTTATATACCGCTCATAGAAGTGTGGACACTTAATTAAAATTCAGTTATACAATGAATAAATATTTTCCGTAATAAATTTTGTTTTGTTTAACTCTTTACCATCTCCTAAAACAATATTGTTTTGAATGAAAATAATTTGTCACATATAGATTTCTTCATATGTGTTGGGTCGAAAACTAGAATAAAAGAATCATAATGTTTTTACTATTATGAACACGTTGAATCTTTCTTTCTTTCCCTAGCCTTTACTTTAGATGTTTGTTTACATGAAAAAAAGCTGTGTGCTGTTCGGAGTTCCGACTTTCGAGCTCGCCAATTTATCATCAGACCTTGTGGCGCTTACTTGGGTTTTGTTTCACGTCTCGTTTTGAATTTTTGCATTCAGTCACCCGTGGTAAATCTCTCTCCATAGAAACTTGTTCAGCCATTCTCACTTTACATCGAGAAAGGCTATCAGTGCGTAACATCGCGAAAATATTAAATGGTTGTGCTTCAACAGAGAGTCTTACATTACAATGCTATAGAAGGACAGGTGATCTTAGGGATCGCCATCGCCCTGGGTCATCACGAGTAACATCCGATGCAGAGGATCAGTTCATCAGACTGATGAGTAAGCGAAATAGAAGATTAACTGCCCCAGATCAAAATCGGGGGCGTGATAAAACAGTATCAGTCAGAAGTGTAATCTTCATAGTCGCATTGCGACTAAAAAACTGTTGTTACGGCGTGGTAATAAGGCTAAACAGCTTCAGTGGACCCAAAATCATCGTTCCTAGACAAGTGAACAGTGGGAAAACGTATTATGGACCGACAAATCTAAATTTGAAATTTTCAGTCAGAGAACCTTCGTGCGTCGGTCTAAGACTATGATAATCCAGGACTGTATTGTTCCGATTGTCAAGCACGGAAGTTGGTCTGCTTTAGTGTGATAGTGCTTTTCTTTGGCTGGTGTGGAGGATTTACTAAAAGTCTATGGCATTATGAGGAAAGAACAGTATATAAAATGTTTAACGGAAAGCACCATGCCATCTAGGTCACAATAAATGAAAGACAACGATCCTAAACATACTTAAAAGCTTTGTAAGTACAATCTGACAAACAAAAAATGCTCAAAATCACGGCATCGCCACCACAGAGTCTAGACCTCAACCCCATAGAGTTGCTATGGGATGACCTGGACAAAACAGTAATAAGGCGCGTCCCACGTTCAAAAATCATCTGTGGAGTTTCCTTCAAGGTGCCTGGAGATATTTACTACTCGAGAAATTAAAAAAATTAATCAAAAGAATGCCTAGAATCGTGAAAGCAGTATTAATTTGTTTATTTTTTACGCGTTGCATAATATATAATAAATTGTTTTCTTACAATAAAGTGTTTAAATTCATTTTTTTATTTACTGTCTATACTCCTATGAGCGATACCGTATAAATGGAATTTCAATTAGAACAAACAAAACAATGTTTTTCGCTAATATCTCGATCGGAACGCCTCTCAAAAATGGAAGTCTTACGCTTAAATTTATATTCGAAGTAAATAGATATTGCTCAGCTTAGCAGCAGTAATTTGTAGTTTGATTAATGAGCCCCCAAAAAGTTAGCCAAACTTACCTTTTATTCTCCAGCAGGTTACGAATCTAAGATAGGAATTTATAAACGTGCGCCGCAAGAGAATTACGACAACCTTATAAATAATGTAGTAAAGGCGCTTTTTGGCTGCTATCTTATTTCAATAAAATTTTGTATGACCTTTTTTATTGGAGCGACTTTCAAATATAATGCTAAAAGACACATCCATGCATTAAAAGGGGACTTTCGGTGGAGCAGGAAGTTTAATTAAAACGCGCTCTATAGGTGCATTACTGAAATTAGCGTAAGGAGTATGAAGTACGGGATGGGAATTTTTTATTCGAAGTTATAACTTTAATTAGGACTTCGCTGGGGTAGAGCGTTTGATATAGGAATACATTTCCTTAATTTGCGGTATTAATAAGGATCCCGCTTATATGGCAGTAACTTTCTGTTTTATTTGTAAAAGCAGACCTTTAATTTTGACGTTATAAGGTTGTGAGACAACAAGTATCATTAACATGCAATAATGAAGTTAATTTGACTGAAGCGTAATATATAAGGGATTACTGAGAAAAAGAATTAGTGAACACATTCATTATTTTCTCACGTAATATACCTCATGATAGTAATGAATGTTCAATATTTTATTATATTTATTTATTTTTAATAATAAATTTCTTACCACCTTTCTTACTATACAGATATGTATTTAAAAATATTTAAAAGGTATGGAATAATCAGTCTTGTATTCGAATATTCGGATAAATAGATTGTTCGAATATTTGAACTATTCACATAACTATTATAGACCGAAGAATTTTTCTAAGATTTGTTAGAAGTGGATTTTAAAAAGAAAATTATGATCATGCCTGTGCAGGGAGTTAGCCCAATCGGAATTAATTTTTGATAGATTTCACAAGATGAAAGGATATTTTAGATTAATTTGGGTCAAATATTTTTACGAGTTGAAAAAGTATAGAAGGAAACATTGAAAATATTTTCCTAGATTCATCAGGCGCGCTGTGATAAATTTTATCATGAAAAAGAAAAAATTGGCCACTGCCGAAGAAGAGTAAAAATAGCTACTAGGTACGGTGATATGGTTGACCTAATCCAACTCAATACATTGCTTTTCATAAGTATTCATGTATTCTAATTTTTCTAAATCAATATCTTGTACTTTAAGCATTAATTCTTTTTTCTATTATTTATTTGAATGAATAAAGAAAAAACAAAAAACTACTTTAATGCTTAAACGTTAGATTCGTTAAAAGGACCATTCTTTCTTTTAAGCAGTTTTTCTAAAGTTTTTGACGTAATTTTTTTACTCCTGCAGATTTCCCCAAATATCTTTTTGCAATGGTGGACAGATTCATGAACCTTTCGACCGAGCTTATTCCATGATTTTAATTATTACTTCTACCTAAGTGTGTTTTACGAAGTCCATATATTGGTTTGATGTACTGTTTGTTGTACTGTTGGAAAACGAATCCTTCAGTTACAATTCTTGTTGAAAATAGCATAATATGTTGATCTAATATTTCTTTTATTTTTTCTTGTTCAAATTGCTCGTAAAACAACTCCATATTATTGCTGACCTATCACCATATTTAAGCGGGGGAATTATACACCAATCCGAAGTTCATTCTCCAGTTTTCCTGTGGATGAAGACAAATCTTTTTGAACACAAGACTTAAGATTTGGATTCGTCGCTTTACAAAAGGTTCTTTCAATCATATATTGTTCAAAGCTTATGTTCTTCTTTCCTATTGAAGCATTTTTCCTTTATTTATCAGTTGGTGGTCGGTTTTCAACTAGCTATCCTTGTGCTACATCAATCTGAAACTACTAATTGGCTTTTGTCGGCTGTTGTTGATTTCAATTGCAATTTTGAGTGCCATAAAGTTTGCCTGCTTCTAGTCACTAATAGTCCAATCCCTATATTTGTTGTTTTTGATATTTTCCACAATACCGTCTATTATTTTGCTAGATGTTACATTGTCACATGAACTTGTCAAACATGAATTATTTTAAAAGGCTAAGAAAATGTAAAAAACACTTCTACTAAGGCGTACTTTCCGGAAACACAAGGTGAAAACCATCTATACTACAAGATACGGGATTTGCTTAGACCAGCCAAAGATACAAGAAACCCACATGATACAGCAGGAGCATACTGTATACCTTGCTCATGTGAGCAAGTCTACGTTGAGACCACGGGCCGAACGATTACCAGCAGTATAAAGGAACACAAATGTCATCTACCCCTTAATCAACCCGATAAATCAGTAGTTGCTGAACATGCTTTGGAAAATTCTGACCACGAGATAGAATTCGGGCAAACACAAGTTTTATTCAACTGTAGGAATTACTACCCGAGATTATATCCAGAGCATTAGAGATTTATAAATATAAAAATATATATAAAAGACCTAGGTCTTTTTTTATTGCTCTAAAGGATCAAAAAACCGACCGCGATACGGCAAAAGAGCGAGTGACGCCAGAAAATACCAAAATATTACCTACAATTACCCGATTAACGTCAGCAGCTAGCCAGATCACGTCATCTACCATCTAGTTGACGTCAACCACGCCCCTCCACCACCATCCCTACCATACTTCCACGAGTATAAAAGCTAAAACGCACGGGACAGTCACTTAATTTTTAGAAGATTTTCTTCTGAAGATGTCTGCCGCAGTTGTGGACGAAACGTCAATAGTCTCTGAACTCCGACCACACGATGCACCGTAACACCGGCCGCGAAAGCCTTCGCATCTATTTGCGAGAATGTAATTTGAGATCTATTGCGAAAGAACCTTGATCAAAACTATGGAAGTGACATTTTACCTTTCTCAAACTTTTTTAATATACGAGAGGTGTAGCTAGAGCTAGAGTTATAAGAATATCTTAGCCATATTTTCTCTTGTGTATAACTTCTTGATTTTACTTGTACCATACACTAAAGTAGATTATTTGTAGCTTCAAGCTTTCGCACACTTCTGTGAAATTTGAAGATGGTATTCTTAGATTGCTACTACTTCTTCGCAAAATATAAGGTTACTTTTTGTAACGTCTACAAAATTTCATTTTTATTGTAATATGGAAGTGTTTGAAATACTGACAGCGATGGTGGCTTATTAAATGTTGCAGTAAACATTTGGTGAAGCTATGGATTGGGGTCAAACCTTTGAGAGTTTCAAGCGTTCAATAAATGTTAAAAACTAATGTTTTGCGTTTTGTTTAATCTTTGTGTCCTATTACAAGGTTCCTGCATTTTTGCAAAACGAAATGCGGCTTAGAAAGAAATAGTACAGTGATATAATATCGCAATGATTTTTAATTAAGAAAAATTAAAATTTATAAACTAACTACAGCCACTATTTCCACATAAATAGACTTTGATGATATCTTTAATACTTTACATTCGGAGAAAAAATAATCGCTACGATTTATGAAATAACCCATGAATATTCCACGTATGTTTGAAAACAATGTTTAGAGATTTACAGTACATATAGTACGATCGAATACAAGTTAAAAAGGCTTGCTTTAAGACAGCCTAGTTGAAGATTCATTCAGATTCGCCCGAAATTTTTAACTTTACAGTGGTTGCGTATTCAAATGCTGAAATGGCTAATATGGTGTTTATGTATGGCCATGCCAACGGGAGTATTTTGAGTGCTGAACCTTTCCTAATCGGCAACTGCCTTCGATTTTGATGTTTTAAATCTCAAAACTAGTGTGAGAAGCATTTATAGTGGACATCCTGTTTGGAGAACTCTTTACGAGCAATTCCTGCACCTCTACCATATCCAACGGATACAAGCCTTTACTTCTCCGAATTATCAAGCGAGAATGACATTCTGTTAATGATTTTTACGAGAAGTTGCTAAATGCTCAAACTTCGTTAACATCCTTTTTAGGGATAAAACCTTCGGTGCCATCTCAAACGAATTCTGCAACTATCATGGCGAAATCGTATCTGTTTTGGGTAATATGAAACAACGTTTGAGTGTTGTGACCAGTCGTTTCCTCGTTCTTCCTCGGCCTTTCTTTCTTTCTATTGTTCCTTTGAACGGGGTTTTTAAGGTCTTATATTATGTATGCCTCAAAATATGGCTTCTTTATGATACTTAGCAAGTATGGTTGTTCTATGTTAATCCTATGTAATACTTCATCGTTGGTTACCCGGACAGTTTATGATATTCTCAGCGTTCTGCGACATAACCATATTTCAAAACCTTATATCCTCTTTCTTGAATATTTCTTTATTGTATATTAATAATGCCACAATATATTTCTCATTTTTATTTGTCTCTTGACTTTTTTTGAAATGGTTTATGCTGTTATTCATTCCTCGTCTTAAATATCTGTATTTTTCAACGTTTGCTTTTATTTTGCTATCAATTTTAAGATTTATATTTCTGTTATCATATAATTTGATGAACTTTATGCATTCTATTTTGAGTGTATTTATGATAAGACCAGTACCTTTACTTTCATTACATACTTTATCATTATTTATTTTTATTTTTTCTGACCTTTCATCTAAGGCTCTTCGTGTAGCTACCTCTGCATACGCATTAAATAAAATTGGAGAGAGTACACACTCTTGTCCAACGCCTCTATTAATTTTTATTGATTCTGTTGTCTTTTCTTCTATTTGTTCCCTTGCTATTTGTCCCCAATAGATGTTTTGTTTTTATAATTTTAAGGTCTTTATATAGCACGCAAACACTTGTTTGTCGACCTCTAAACAGCGTTCTATTAATACTACCAGAGCGATGGTTGCTTCTGTTGTACCCAAATATTTAGGAAAATCAAATTGCGATTGACTAATCTGATCTTCACATTTTTGCCTAATTCTATAATATACTATACCTAGCAATATTTTCAATGCATGAGACATCAAATTAATGGCTCTATAATCCTGATACTTTTGAGATTTTGATTTCTTTCATTACAAAAGTCGAATGTAACCACTCCTTTGGTATATTATCATTTGCTTATATGTTATTATACCAGACTCTTTCATATATTTAAAATATTCCGCTGCTACATTACCGTCGTCTGCAGCTTTTCCAATCTTAGTTGTCTTAATTGCATGTAACACTCCTGATTTCAATTTATATGAACTTTCAGTCTATTTTTTTATAACGTCCTGTTATTTTTTTTATTTCCTCGTGATTTGTTTGCAGTTCGTCAATAGACTTGCACTTTTCCTCTAAACATTTTTCTTTTGTTTTCTTAGTTTTTGTTGTTATTTTACAATCTAGTTCTTTATATGCGTCTTCTTCTTCTGCTTGTGCCGTATCCTCATTGGACGTTGGCGATCAGCCTGGCTCATCTAATCTATTTCTCTGCCATCCTGATTTTTCTTGAGAATATAATGAGGTAGTTTCCCGTTGCTTTCCTCATCGCAGTGTTACAGCCGGGTGTATCATAATTTGATAGCCACCTGTAAGTATATGATGACAAGCCTGTTACCGAAGTCATTCTTCTGCAGCCTTGACTCATTAATGACACAGCTGCTTCCTATGCCATGCTAGTTTTGGTCCGCCCCTGGTATTTCATTTCCCAGGTACCACCCATATCTGGGAGGCATTCCCCTATCCGCCACCTGGGGAGGCGCCCGATGGGGGACTAGCAACCCCACACGGGATGCGTCTGCAATTTCTTATTGTTTCTTTCTCTTTCTTTCATCCATAAGATTTGTTATTTAGTCCGTAATCTATTCGTTTTTTGCTTAAGATCTATTCAGGTTTTTTAAATTTTATCTTCTATTGTTGTTTGTTCTTTACTTTTCTGTGTTTGTACTAGTTTAGAGTTTACTTAGTTCCACCTCCATTTCTTGTACCAATTTGTCTCTAATATCTTTGTGTGTTAGTTTTTTACAGTCAATGCTATTATTCATTTTTAGCTTTATTGCCTTTTTCAACTTTGTTCTCACCTTGATTACGACTGAGTTGTATTCTAATCTGATGTCGGCACCGGGATACGTCTTTACATCCAAAATATGTCTATTTAAGAGAATATAATCAATTTGTTTCCTAACAATATACTTTTTTATGTCTTGTGGGATATCCAGGTATACAGTGAAACCAGGTTTTTAATGTCACTAGGTCATGTTCGTGACAAAACTCTAATAATCTCGAGCCTGTATCGTTTCTCTTGCCCAATCCAAATCTATGCACAATGTCTAGTTCTCTTCCTTCTTCTATCTTGGCATTGACGTCTCCCATCAGTAAATTTACGTCGCTTTTCTTCATTAGCTTGTATATGACCGTTATGGTTTTACAAAATCTCTTTTTATCATACTTGTCCTCTGTAGGAGCATAAGCCTACATTATGTTTATATTAGCCGGTTGACCAATTGTAGCATCATAACTATCAGAAATAAGTATAAAAGTTATTACATATCTCGAGATCTTTTTATTTACTAGAGTACCTACTTCGTATTTTGTCTTTTCATTGTCTTCTCTACCCGAACAGTATAAAGTGCATTCACCCTTTTTTATCCATCTAACTTCACTTAAACCAAGTATATCGATGTTTATTCTTTCCATTTCATTAGTTAGATTGGTTAATCTTTCAGGTTTTAGTAAACTTCTCACTTCCATGTGCCAAACCTTTAATCGAATTTAGATTTAGCTTACACCCGGGGAATTTTCGAACCCAAAACCTGTCGGGGACTGAAGTCCGTGTTTTGAAGTGTATTTGCAATAACTATTCGTGGGATTTAATTACTTGAAGAATAATGTGCTGGTGTCCCAATATTGCTAAAGTCACTGCACTTTGACAGGCCGGTCCATATCTGGTGAGCATTCCCTTATCCGCCACCTGGCGAGACGCTCGATGGAAGAATAGCAAGATCGCACGGGTCAGTTTTGCTAAAGATGGAATTTCGAAAATAATGGTTTGGTCTGACGAGTATCTTCAAGCCGTCCTTGAATCCAGACATCAACAGGGGATGGGTTGTTAGGACCGATTGTTTTGACACAATGCTTAACAGGTCCTGCATATCTTGATTTCTCAAATTTGCCTTTAAATCAAAGACCAACGTTCTAGTTTATGCAAAATAAAGCTCTACCGCATTTTACACTAGCTGTTAGGAAACATCAAAATAACGCCTCCGAAATTTCCCGATTTAAGTTTTTTAGATTTTTGTATTTGGGATTATTTAAAAAGTTTTATGAACGCACCACCTGTAAGCGATTTGTCAGATTTGCGCCAGCAAATAAAACACTGTTGCCAGATAATTCAAGTGAAACTTGGGTTTTTTGAAACGGCTCGGGATTCTTTGGAACGAAAATATAGATCTTGTATAGATATGGAAGGGGCTGTTTATTTTTATAATGTTTTTGATTGTACGAACTAATAAAACAAATGATTATGCTATTGCAATAGAATCGCTATTCTTTCGGAAACTGTTGTTTTTTTTAACTTTTTAACTTGTTTTTGACTACATGTCCTGCAAATATTTAAACGTTGTTTTAGAACATCCTGTATAGAGGCGTCTAGTAATTACGAAAAAAATTTAAATGCCATTGTGAATGTTTATTCTAAAAAGGCATTAACAACATTCTGATAAGAAAGTTCAATCCCCTAGTTTTAGCAATTAAATGTTGTAGTAGATGAAACAAAAAAGAAATGATAAAATAAAACACAAGTCGGAAATATCTGAGAAATTTTCCATCGCACATAGCTGCTGGTGAAATTTTTCTTTCGACTACATAACAGCCACGACCAATATGTCAAGCTCTGTTTGTGACACAGACATTTAATTAAGCGAAAATATTCATAATAATTAACAAGCTCATGTTTGTGACGCTGTATGCTTTCAGGGACAATGCCTTATCAACGTCGGGGGAGATGTGGTTCTCGTTTCATACTTTACGGAAGACTAGACCTTCTTTTATTCGAATTTAATTGCCCCACTCTAGAGTGCAGGCTCGGCGGCGGTGACCACCACTTGCTACAGGAGGCGAAAAAGCCAGCCAGGATCTTACGCTAGTTAATTTGTATTTGCGTGCTGAAGTATTATTTTTCATTAGCTTACCGGAGCGATTGTGCAGGTTTGTTCCGAGCGCTTCTTTTCTGGAGTAATTAAAGCCGAAGCAGAATAAAAGAATGGCGCGGCAGAATTTATATCGCTAACGCGGAGCTAATATCAGTCATTAGCGAAAAATCGCGCTGCCGGAAATTGCTGCCGGTGCATGAAACGTCCCTAATTTCAGAATGTTTGCCAGCGATTTGGAACGGCACGTGCATTCCGCCCTTTTCAGCGACTGCAATCCGTTGCTGCCGGCTAATTCGTTACAGTGCACAGGACGATATTCGCATCCGCTGTTTGTTGTATTTCCTGTACATTTCGCTCCGGAACAGCTTCAATATCGTAGAGAGTTTAGATATTTTTGTAATTATAAGCGGAAATGCATTCAAAGGAACCATCGTTGTTGAACCGATGTATTGTTACATTCACTTCTATGTTACTAATAAAGGTCTCGAAGCGAAATACATCGTTTTTATTGTCCCCATTGTGATTGCCATATTCGAAAAGGGATTTGTTATCCCAACTTTTATCTAGTTGGCCCGATTTAGAAGTTATATCGTTATTGAAGTTCGAAGAACAAAAAGCGAAGAAGCAATAAAAAAGCGTTTGTATTTAGAAATATATAATTATTTTTAAGAGTTACACTTTGATAGTAGTTAAATTAATACAACTGCGGATGTATAATATATTTGACACAAATGTACATTTCTGGAACAACCAAAAGCAATACTTCTCAACACTTAATCTAGGTGGTTATTCTTAAGCAACGAAACCGGGGAGATTCAGTCGAAGTGGAGAGAAGCCGGTGACTTACAGCCCGAGACGCCTGCCGAAGCGCAGGAAGACGTGGTCGACGTCCTGCCTCTTCGTGCCGCGGTCGTACAGCTGCGTGTCCAGGACATCAGCTAAAGAAAAAGTGTGTAACTATGCGAACTCTGCGGTCGCTGCTCGTTACCGTTGGGTCGCGGTGGGTTTTCGACGAGGAACTGTTCCAGGGAGGCCAGCAAGCAGAGCTGGCGCATCTTGGGGGACGCGTCCGGGGGGCACAGGTTCGTGGTCTCCACGCTCGCCGCCACCGAAGTACAGGTCAGCAGGACGGCGAAGACCCCGACGGATGCCACGAGGATGGTGCAGCGATGCATCCTGAAAGGTAAAACGAACAGTCGCATCTTGAAATCGGAGCTCTCTCGCATCCTCCGCGAATGCTATACATACGTCACGGCAGGGTTTCACAAAGCTTAGCGATCTGTGGAAAAGTATATCGACTTTGAAAATTTGGAGGGACCTCCTCCTGTTACGCGCCCTTTATTGTAGTTTCGGATAACGCCGTCGTTATGAGATATTTGGCGGCCGCGATTGTTTTGCGGTAGAGCAATTTGTCTTCATTATTCCTCAAGAGGCGCGAACACGCGCTTATTGTTATGGAAGTAGTCGAGGGCAATTTATTCTTTTATTTGCCGGTTAGGTAAACGCCGATTTTATTTGGCTCGAAAAGCTCTTTTATAGAGTGAATTCATAAGGACCGCGATAAAAATGGGGGGTTTATAGCTGGCTTGACGTAGTTATTGATATTTTAATAAGCACCTTAGGTTGGGGATGCAAGTAAACTTATAAAACCTGATATTGACGCGACTCGTCCCAAGTTAATTAACGCAACAATCGTGCAGACAAAAGTTCGTTTTAATGGAATCATTTGCTGGTCCTTAGGCAATTGCGGATTTGCGAGTTTAACGCAACTTAAACTTGGGGAAGTACTCGACTTGCCGTGAAAGAATTCGGAAAGTTCCAGCTAAATTACAATTTTCATAAAAGCCGCGTTTTATAAAACAAAGAAAAACGCCGAAATTTAGTTTACATGCAGAAAATTTAGGGCTAACTCGATTTCGCCAACATTTTCGCGGCAGCAGAAGTTGGAAGTAAATTTCAGCAAGTTGCGAAAAATTCTTACTAAGGTTTGGTGCGACTTACTTAAGGGCTGAAGTTCTCGGCTGAGCTGGAGTTAAGCAAGACGGGATGCACGAGGACACTGCAAGAACTTTACGACTTCACTTGTGGATGTGGAAGCTGAATCAAGAGGACATCTTTTTATACGTAGAGTCTTGTGCGCCTACGAGTCTTTGCGCTGTCCCGCCCTTTGTCGACACCCTCGCGCATCACCGTCGTATCTTGACATCACCTATTAACAGCATTTAGCGCCGGCCTGCCTAGGACTCTTCAGATACGCTGATAATGTGTTTTTAACCCATTTATCACAACAATTTGACACCTGAATTGAAAATTGCCGTTGATCTGAAACACCATGCTTTTAAATCAATTTCTCCCTGCCATTTGGCCGAAATATTCCATTCTCCTTCGACCTTAAAAGAATTTGCAATTTTCGAATCGAAACAAAGGCACGGATTTAATTAAACAAAGTGAATTGAGCCCATCTTCCTGCAAATAAACTCGGCTCATTTCGATTTCCCGGCCGGTTCGGCCGGAGGCGAATTTGCAAAAAATTCCCGACCGTATCGAAAGCTGCAAATCTCGTCAGCGTTACAATATGTAAAGGTAACGGTGTGGGCCTGCTGTATTGGCTTTTCTTTGATCGGCTTTATTAATAGAGGCACAATTACAGCCATTCTTTGTTTTCGGGTTGGCATGAGCGTAACGGATTTTTGAAAGCCGGGAGGCATATTGATCTCACTTTGTTTCAGCCGCCACCAAACAATCTCAAATTCACCCGTGAAACCTAATTTGCAGCCAAAATTTTATCTGTCTCATAATTAATTCATATTGGTACAAGCATGCCCGCAGGTGGAAATAATTAAGTAGCTAACTTACTCCAGCGCTCCATTCAGGAATGGCTTTCTCATTCGGCTTTTTTGCGAATGGTCTCTTTAGGCCTCCAAACGATTGCTTGATTTTGAAACTTCAAGACTTCACCTGCAATAATTGGCTGTATGAAAGCTATCCCTACACAAAAGCTTCGGTGAATATACCGGCATTAGGAAAGGTTACAACAAATTTGGGTCGCAAAACTCCCCTATGTGCAGCGAAAATGTAACTACAACTTTGTCAGTTTCTTATCCCTTTACAACATCGAGTTACAGTTTCGAACTGAATGTATATAATACATTTTTATGACTATAGGTCAGAAACAAAACGTTATTGTGCAGTACAATTTAATTCTATTACACCAACGTTTGGAGTTACATAAAAAGTAGTCAATGTCAGTTATTCTTTAATATTTTAGTTTATTAAAATTTGAATATAAAATCAAAACTATTTACATAAATAATTGTGAAACAAAAACTATTTTTTATTGTGGAATTTTATTTTGTAAAATTACATTAAATTTTATTTACTTTATTTTTCTGGCTTCTTATCGATTTTTTATGAATCATCCCACTAAAGAGAACATTTAATCATTAGTAATCATTTTCCCCAAGTTTAGTCAAAAATTTGAATTTTAGTACTAATAACCCTTAATAAAGTTGCAAAAAGAACTTTTTTAAAATTTGCATCACAAAACAGTCAAATTTTGAAGGTAAACGCATTTTACAATTTAAAAATTTAAATTTTGAATTTTATTACAAATTGAATTGTAAATGAAATCCCTTTGAAAATTTTTAGCTCAAAATCTAAAATGCAAAATATAGCGCAAAATAAAATATTCAGTGAACATGTGAAAGGATAATGATATGGTCCAGATATTCATTTTCCGAAAAATATTCTTTACCGATATGTTTGCTTATTTACATTCTAACCTTATTTAATACAAGAGTCATAAAGTAAATGGTTTATCTACATATATATTCCTGACTTGAAGAAGATCTATCCCCCAATGTTACTCCTAAATAGAGCTAGAAACGTATCCTAGTTGGGTTGCAAGATAAGATCTTGGACTTGATTCAGCAGATTATTGTCGTGGCCCATGAGACTGGAATGGTAAGCGGCTGCTAGTTTTCGGATTTCGTTGTCTGCGCATGGAAACCTTAAATCTTCGTGAAAGATTTGATTGGTAACATACCAAGGTGCGTTTTCCATCATACAAAGGGTTTTTTATTGAAAATGCTGAAAAATTTTAATGTAAAAGGGTTTTGTACACCCCCCAGAGCTGTGACCAACCCATTTTTCAGAGGATTTCTCTTGATTCTAATATGTGATGTCCAGGTAAGTTTCTAGTCTAGATGCAACCCCAAATACTTGATTTCTGTTTTAACTGGCTTGGCAGTATTGTGGATATTTGCTATGTTTATTTGTAAATGTGACTTGGCTTAATTTATTATTATTAACTGTTATTCTCCATTTTTCAAACCGCTGTTGGAGTAAGTCGAGATGGTTTTGGAAATTTTGAGAGGCTAGTCCTGGTGATTCGTTAATAGATAGTATTGCCGTATCGTCAGTGAAAATAGCGAGTTTACCATAGTTGTGTGTTGGAATATCAGTAGTAAACATTAGGTACCCAGCACACTACCAACAGTGATGTAATGGTAATCAGATACAGTGTTGTTAACTTTGATTTTAACAGCAGATATCTTTGACTTAATTTTATATTGCAGTTTTGTAATTTAGACCTTATCAAATGCCTGCTTGATATCAAAGACGGCTGGAGTACAATTTTTTTTTTGTTTCCAGTGATTATTGGGTTGTCCAAAAATTTCGAAACGTTTCACTTTTTTATCAATTCATTTAATAATTTTGAACAAAAACAACTTATAACAACTAGTCGAAGTATTGTTCGTCAACACTGATCACTTCCTTCCACTTTTCCGCCAGCTTCATGATTCTGCGACGGTAGAATTTGGCATCTTTCGAGTCAAAGAATTCTTAAAGCGATTCTCTCATTTCCCAATGTTTTCAAAACGGTTGTTTTTCAAAAACTGTTGCAACTAACGGAACAAACGAAAGTCTGATGGCGCCAAATCCGGAATTTTGAAGCTGACCTATTTCTCATCTCCCGTAATCAATCGATTGCCCAAGAACGGAGTTTCATTTTGACGATCCAAAAAAGTTTGACTGGCATTCACTCGTTTCGTCTTTTAAGCAGCAGACAACTCATGTGGAACCCAACGCGTCTTCTTCCAGACCTTGTGGAGGATATTGTCAATAGTCACCATTCGGCATGTCAATGACAGAGTCTCTTCAGTGGCTTCAAGAACAGCTTGACGATCAACCTCTTTTGGACGTCCAGCTCCTTGCTTGTAATCCAAGTCTTTACTGCCGATTTTGAACTCTACAAAATGCATTAAAACAGTCGACTCTCCAATCGTACCTTCGCCCTATGTTTTATTGATTCGGCGAGCGGTTTCAGCACCATTTGGCTTTGAACTCAACTTGTACTCATGCAGCATTAACAATCTTTTTTGCTCGCACATAAGCTCCATATTGGAACATATATACAAGTATTATATATCAAAAGGCGCCGGAGATTGCGAGCTTTAATTATTTTGGTAGTAACAAAGTTGTAATATGTTGCTATAGATAGTAGTGAGGAAACTAGAGTTTCTCTTATTCTCATTTGGTACGTCTAACTTATAGGTGATCCTATTGTTTTGTTTTGTATGTTCCTCGCTTTTTGCCATTTGGCTCGTGCTTTCTTCTTCTCATTGAGCAGATATTTCATCAGTTTTGTGATAATTTAATTCATTTGGTGTAGATTCCCAAGTAGCATTCTGTATTAGTACAGGTAAATGATCTGTAGCTTCGTTGAGATTTTTTTTATTCTAACTGTAAGATCAGTAATTTTTGAAATAGCTTTCACTTGGTGTATTAAAGATATACCAAAATTTGATTCATTATTTTTAGATTTATTAGCTACTCCTTTATTACGTACTCTGATAGATGTAGAATTTTGTTGTCATATTTAAGTTGCAGGCAACGCCCTTTTGGAGTAGTCAGTCGCGATTTTCATATTGTATATGTGGCATTCCAGTCTTCTATGAATCTATTGTCAAGAAAATATTCTTCGTATTCTTCAGTAGAGATGCGATGCTTTTGAGGGTAATAAATTGTTGCAGAGATGAAGGTTAGTTCTAATAATAACAGCTGATCCGCTATGAGTCATGTCTTCGGGATGATTACTGTATACTGTGGTATTTTAATTACTTTTATCAATAGCAACGAGTTTCGGACATGAGCACACGTAAATTTTTTGTAGTTGTAGAAACACTTATTTCTTATATGTGGTTTATAACCCCATTTTTGTTTCTTGAATTGATAAAGTCCATTTATAACCACGGTTAACTGCTCACCGATGTTAATTTGTTGTTCTGTGTTTGTATTTGTTATCTCTAGCACGAGTAGTTTGTCCATGAAGTGCTCAATCTTTTAATAGTCTTATTGGTGTTCGTTTTGATTTACTACCAGACTGTAAGCGAGGAAAATTATTTAACCTTGGAAAGCCCTTTTTGTCGTAAGTCAATTACATTTCCCCTGGTTGCGGTTTGTCGTACTTTTTATAAATCTTTGTAGATTGTACAGCCTTTATAATTTGACTATAGGCAGACTTGAGTTTTCCACCACATTTAACTATGCATAGGGCTTTGTACAGTAGGATTTCATATGTCCGTAGTCTTTGCAACGAGTACATTCTTTCTAGGTGTTTTGGGTATTTTAAATTAATGATAGTGCTTTCTTGTGCATTGTTATCGTGTTCAGTAGGAAAAAGAACCGCAAATCTGTCTTGAGTATCACTAAGTAAGAATGAATTACGTAGTGGTGGAGAGTTATTTCTCTTCCGTTGTTTACTTACTATGTATTATTATTATTTGTTGTTGACTCTTTATCACTTTCATTCATTTTTCCTCGATATTTTTTTCTTGGGTATTTGATAATTTGTATTTAACCGTATTGACTGATAAGTATAATATCCATTATTACGTGCTGTATGAGCAGGTTGTGTGTGGTTTTGAATCTGTACCTGAGCTGGACAACCAAAATTTGAAAAAAAATTGATTTCCAGTTGTATAGTGCTACCATTGATAAATCGTAGGTTAATTTATTGATAATCGAAGTTATATTCAAGGTTTTGGTTTAACAAGATGTACTGCGAGAGATACTAAAGATCGCGGATTTATATACCTGCAATCACTCGTAAAATTCGTATTACTCGTATCAAGTGTAATTTAATACGATTAAATTAAACTTGAAAAAGCGGCGGTTAATACGTTTTTAAGCTACAAAAGTTAAGAATACTTGTCGGAAAATATGAAAATGTAACTGGGCGAAATTTCATTCAAGTATTTCTTTGATCAATTTTATGTTAGAAGCCACTAGATGTAGAAAAGTACAATTCCTTGTTCTTTTGCAAGATGTCGAACATGTTTTTGAAAATTAAACTATTTGTGCGAAATGTATGTAGTTAGAACTAAATTCAGTGTCACTATTGTGCCCAAAGCTAGTTATAACAATGTTTCGATCCCTTGACTATTTTTCTAAAATTATTAAAGTGTTTTTTCTTCAGTTTACCATTTATTTTATTATTACCATAGATTTTTGTAAATTTTCTTGTGCAATTTTGGATCTATGTTGTCATTAACCCAACATATTCCACTTTATTATAATTATTTTTGTTTATTCCCTTTTTCCCTTTTTTAATAAATAGTTGTAAGTTTGTTCTCTATTACGTAAAAACATTTGAATTATTTTCTTAACGTATTACGAAGTGAGAAAGGATCAGTAGGGCGAGGCTGAGAATGCGAGGAGAATTAATTATGGACCATATGGATAGAATTGTGTACCTAAAGTAAGGTTCTCCAGTAGGATAATGGAGAAGTATCTATTAGGGCTGAGGTATGTTATGACTTACAATTCTAATAATTGTAATATTCGAATTTGAAGACCCGTCTATTCCAGTATATGAATAGAATTGACACACATGAAATTTAAATGGGAATAATCCAGTTGTCCATAATTGAAGTACCATTTTTGACTATTTGTGAATTTGATTAAATAATGCAAGACTAAAAAGAGCTCCAGATTTAATATCTACCCATAACTACTACATGAAACAATGGAATGAAAACAAAGGAAGATTGATATCCAGGGAAAAGAGAAAAAGATCATTTTCATATTTTTATCTTCTATGGCGGTTTTTGTATTCCATAGATTACTTTTCGTTTCATTACTCTTTTGTCAAATTTTAGCAGTACTTGAAAGCGATAAAATGAGTCGCTGACACTCAAAGAAATTTTATGAAAATATTATTAGGTTTTTAATTTGAAACCTGATAGATATAATAACTAACACTTGTATTGGTATTTTAATAAGTTGAATACATTTAAAAAGTTGGATGTCTCTATTTTTAAATGCTACATGTATGGAAACTTTATTTAAAATTATCAATATTTGAATGTCAAACAAATTTTAATATAATAAAATGTATTTATGACTCGATACTTTTGAACAGACCACGTATAAGTACTTCTTTATAGTAGTAGGTATATTTTTCAAAAAATTTAATATTCAATAATGAACACAACTTCATTTGCGGAATTATGGAATTGGAAATGATTCGATTACTTGTTTATGAATTATACTAAGAATGTTATATCTACTCGGATAAAACTTGCTACACACAAAGTTTTTCTAAGTTTTCGATAAGAATTCCAGCCTTGTTGCTAATTTTTCTAATATGTAGTTGTAGAACTGTTCTCGGTTTTTCAGTTCCATTAATTGGAAAAGGCGGGTCTTATTTGCAAATAAATGACATATTTGTTGCGGCCACGCGCTTCATTCAACTTATTTTACTAAAAAAAAATTTAATTATCCGACAAGAAAAACGAAGGAATTGCGTTCCTTTCAAAAAAAATATATGTCTGGCATTCTCTTGTTATAACTTTTTAAAGAAAAAAAAACAGGAGGTAAAACTTTTTAGTCGGTATTGGTTACTAGTGTGGATCATGCCGATTATATAATAACATACTGAGTATGTCGAACTCATTTAATTTCCTAAAAAAAGAAAACAAACATAAATACAAAAAATACATTAGTTTGATTCAGTGGATGAATTTTTTTAATTTTATAATAGCGGGAAGAGGGTATTTTTGTGCATCTAAAGTATTTTGAAAAATATTTTGAAAATGTATAGAGATATTTAAAAGAGACTATAATTTTACAGGGATTAAGAGAGAACCAAACAAAAACTAAATACAAGTTTTAAGATCGGTAGTGGTATTATGCTGCAGGAACATGGTGTTTTACAAATAAGGTAGAACGACAGTTGGAAATCTGAGAGTGGAAAATATTGAGAAAGATATTTTAACAGGAAAACGAGGATGGCTTCTAGAGAATAAGAATGAACAACGAATTAATAGAGTAAAATTAGTTAGATCAAGGAAAATGTGAATCGAAAAGGTTGGAAATAATTGGAAAGAACTTGGAATCGAAAGGTTTTCGCCTTCGATAGGAAACAATGTAAAATAATAGTGAATGAGACCAATAATTTGCAGAAATAACAAGAAAATAAAAAAGCCATGCCCATGAACCTATTTAAGAGTCTCCTGAAAAAAAAATTAGGACCTCACAACCTTGCACGTTAGGTTCTTTATGAGTTGATAAGCGAAAGAATAAGTAAGTGCTCCATAGTAAATATAAAAAATTTTTTTAGTTTTATGGCTAAAGAAAATTGTTTTAGTGAAATATCTCTAAGTTTATTATCATTTATTGTTTGAAATTGTTTTTCCAGACTATACAAAGTAGAAATGATAATTTTCTTTTGGGCAGACTCTTCTTGATGAACGCAGTTAACTCAATTTTAATGAAGAAGAAAATATTCACTAGTTTTCTTCATAGCTATTATGTCAACTTTGTTTTATATAATATAAATAATGTTAATATTGCAATAATTCTCTTGAATTGAAAAGAAAAATATAACACTATGACGCCAAAAATATAATGCATGCTTCCGTATTATACCGCTGACATTGAAGCGGTGGCCTTATAACAGTTAATTTTGAATAGCGTAAGTATTGCGACTTTAATATTGACCAATAAGGTAACTCATCTGGTAAAGCATAACGCTTATACACACTATTGTATTTAAACGAGCTAAACATTGAATTGATGAGTTATTCGTTGTGGTGTTGAAACTTAGCACTCCGGGTTTTCGTTTATCCGAATAAGTTAGACATGTTTGACTTTTTTAACAATGGAATATGTTTTAACTATTCCAAAAGAGACATGATTTGTTTGTGTAGCAGAAAAGGACAGACAAGACCATTTAAAAGCCAACGCAATAGACTTTTTGAATATTCTATTGAATGTGAGAAGTATGTGGACCATATTTTCGAATTCACACTCTTTTGTGCACCATCGCAGTTCTAGCTATGACTTTCAGGTTACTGTGCCTCAACTTATCACAATTGCTTCGTCTTGATGTTGTTGGTTTTGATTATTGTCATATTGGAGAAGACTTTATGGGGTTTCTGATTGATTAGAAAAAGCTCTTATACCGCTCTATGGGAGAATTAAATTCTTTACGAATAAATGGATTTTTATAGTTCTGGATACCGTGGTATAGTTATAAAGCACTTTGAGTTATCAATTCTTGAAGGGTCTGTGTACTGAAGCTCAAATTTCTTACATATCACGGTTGTCCTGAGAATTATATGTGCCAATTTTCTGGTGAGACAATAGTTAAAAAAACAATATAATTTAGAATGATAATTATTAGGTCTTATTCAGCTACTTTCACTTTATTTAGGCTTTTTTATGCAGTTCTGTGTCGCTGTGCTCTTCTATAGTCCTTAATTTAATTTTTATTTTCTGTACCATTAAGAAAGTACGAAGAAAGTTCGACCATATAACCAATAAGTTGGTCCAAGGGCAACAGGGTGGACCTTGAAGCCATTTTGAAGATAAACCCTTTATACCATATGGTAATGAAAATTTGAATTAATTTTCCAAAAGCTGTTTGAGATTTAATGATATTTAATGCATTCTTGGATCACTTGCTGTTCAAGCGTTCTTATAGCCGGTAAGAGGTAGTTTTGACAATTTTACTAAATTCCCAAAAATTTTGTGAATATTTATATACATTCCATTTGGGCAGACATCTAGTTTTGCCCAGCATGACTTGATCAATTGAGTCTCCTACGTCGCGTATCTGCTACTTTAATTACTGTAAGTCCTTTGGAAGTAGAGATATGAACACCTTGTTCTTTAAATACTCTCAAAGGAAAAAGTTTCAAGACTGGGTGATTTGGGGACCCAAAACATCAACCCAGAACAAAAGACGTTTATGTAACACACGCCATATTGTTGCTAGCAGCACGTTTAGTTCTCTGCTGGCACGATACATTTTGCTGAGGCGTCCTTGGGAAATCGTACGAATGTTTTCGGATGGACGTTCTCTACATATGCATCCTATTTTCTGAAACGGTTTCATCTATCTTGTGATGTTGCGACTATGAAATGCTTCTTTAGCAATAGCGGCGTATTTTATTACACAACGGATTTTTATTTTGTTAATGCCGGTATTTTTAGTGTAGCGCTTTGGAAATTGAGACCTCTTTAGTGTTGCGAAAGGAAATTGGGAAACTTAACGATATATGAAATAAATTTATTATTGTAGTCACCGTTTTTTTTTTATATCATTTATTTTGAATTACCTTTTATTTATAATTTTTATTGCAAAAAAGAAATACAAAACAGTCCAGTGGCGACATGATATCTTCAGCGAGGTCTAGTAGCAATGCTTAAGTGAGATCGCAAGGAATTACGTATTCTTGCCAACCGCCATGCTGAGTTAGTTTAAAACTTAAAATGCCTGGAATTGCTCAGAATTGAGGAAAGTTGTGAAGGTGTATTACTATATTTCTTTTAACTTTTATAAAATTTTATTTACCAAGCGCTTTGTATGTGACAAAAGGCAGTTAAAAGCAACGGTTTTAAACTTTTTGCTTTCAAAATTCTTTGAGCAAGTTTCCTTAATACGGCTTACTCGTTTGTAAGGCTTCTGGGCTTTACAGGAATAAAGAGCCGCGGTTTGTGGAGATAACGTCCACTCTTCAAATCCGCGCTCGCTAATTTTATTACAACAAACAAAATGGCAAGTGCGCTCGCGGACAACCCTAGTTGCGGCCCTATCGATTTACGCCTGCTTAAATGTAGCGAATACAGTTTACAAGTAATTTCGTTTCCGATCGGAAAATTGCAGTTCCGCCAATTTTGCGGTAATTCTTCCTACTTAACCTTCAGTTTTTTCCGTCGAATCGATACAAGAACAACACGCGAATTTATTCAGGGCGCTCGGCGATTTGCATAATAAATAAGCAGCCGGCAATTCTATATCCAAATATTTTCCAATTTTACTGGAAGCGGCAAATGCCCACTGTCTCATTTTGCATATATGGAAATTTAATATCCGCCGTCACCACACTCGAGCAATGCACTGCAGTGCGCTTTATGACATATGATTGATTTCCCTTCGAAGCTTCCCGTTTTTTCGAGTAATCTAGGAAAATCTTTATATGACTTTTTAGAAGGAGTTGTATTTGGCATTCTGCCCACGAAAGACGTCCAGTGAATAAAAAAATCTTTTATCTTCCCTTCATCAGATTTTTAGATTAGATTGAGGGGGTGTGTTTCTTTCTTTGTTTGTTTATTTCTCAGAAGCTTTACTTTTTTAATATTTGCACATAGTAGAAATTTCAGTTTTTAACTTATCTTTTTCTTCATATTGGTATTTACGTTTTAGCGAAAGAGCGGCTTTCTCCAAATTATCGGTTGTGAAAGTAGTCGGAGGAAAGGACTGATTATATAGTTAAGGGCAATAAAATAGTGCTTCAACTTATTTTGCCATTTTTACCAAAAAATGAAATAGTATCTGTTTAGTACCTTAGTAAAAGATTTTATAAAGAACTTTTAAACAAATACACGCATTAAATTATTAAAGTTGATCGATTGAAAAGAGATTGTACTTCTAATGCAAATTTTTGCTTTAATGATACAATCAAATATTTATGTCATATTGATATTCATGATCATTTTAATACTTTTATTTAATGAGTAATTCTGATTCAATAAATTATGATTTATCTTCTTACAACTTTGATCATCTATGTATTTTACTTTTACTTTTTGTTCTTCTTCTGGCACCTTATCCGAATCATCGAACGTTAGCGATTATGTTGGCTATCATAACTTTGTTTAAAGGTACTCTGAAAAGTTTTCTTAAATTCTGCATCCACGGCACTCTTCTTTTCCGTGCTGTCATTTTTTGCATAATAAGACGTAATATACAATACTTTTCTGGGTGTCTTATAAGGTGGCCAAAGTGTTGGAACTTGCAGGTTGTTCAGTTTATTTCAAGTATATAGTGGTACATAAACATCTCAAAAGCTTCCAATCTTTTATTGAACTGGTTTTAGTCATAATATTTAGGTTGTGACTGCAAAGTATATTCTTTAGAATTATTAAAGTAGCTCATACTTTCTTAATGTGACTCAATTTCTAGTGAATGATCCCAGTTGTTATTATGCAAGCTTCCAAGGCAGGTAGTCTTTTTTATACTCTTCAGTTTTGTTTTATTGGATCTCAATCTATTATTTTGTATTTTATGCTTGCTTAGGATCATGTATTTTGTTTTTTGTTTTTGATTTATCTTTCTACCATCATCTAATTCATTTGCTGCTACATTGAACATCTTTTTGAAGTATTGGTGGCAGAACAGAGCTTTTTATTGTAGCACCTTTATTAGTAGTTTCCTCTTCCACTTGAGCTACTGCCGTCTAAGATCAAGACAAATTACATATGATACGCATATCAGTTTCATCGATTTATCATGCACACCATCAAATGCTTTCTCAAAATTGGGAAAGCATAATAATAATCTTTCTAGTAGCACTTGCACGCAGAAAAGTACCTCCCGAATTTGTAAACCATTTCTAAATGAGAACTCAATTTTTTCAATACGCTCTTTAACTTTATTGTATATTCTCCGATATATCATCTGCAAGAATACTCTCAATATGTGGCTCATCACAATAATTGTTTATTAATTGCTACACTTATTTCTCTTTGTTTTTTTTAAATTATCACAGATTTTTACTAGTCTGAGGGTATAGGTCTAATATTATATATTAAGTGAAATAACTTAATTATTATTTTTATTTCATTTTTTAGCAGTTTTAGAATTTTATCAGGTATCTCCTCAGGGCCTGCAGATTTTCTATTCTTCTACTGCACGATTTCCTTTCGAATTTCTTGGGTCAGTATTGATGACTTTGTTAATTTTCCTTGAGTATCACTTTTTTTGGTTTTGATATCGGCAAACAACGCTTTCTATCGACATAGTTCCTGTTGCGTTTTTTATCTAATAATTTAGCAGTTATTTTATTTTTTCCATATCCTGTTATACTTTTAACATTTTTAAGCAAATTAAGGTTGTCATTAAGGTTTTTATATTCTTCAATTTTTCTATTATTTTCTAAGCCATTCGGATTTCATCCTTCTTATTTGTTTCCTTATTTCTTTATTTCTTGCATCGTATTGGCTTTTATTTTAATTTTTATAATTTCCTCTTTTTTACATTAATTGTAAACTTTGTTCTGTTATTCTCTTTCTTTTGTGTTTGGTTTAGTATTTTTGTTCCACTTGATCAATTATGTTTGTAACGTTTTTTTTAAACGCACTCCATTTTTGGTTCTTCGTCAATATACAATTGGCTTAATTGGTTTTCTGATGATTTTAGTGTCTCTTGCTTTAATTTTTGATTGTAGAGTTGTCGAGTCTTTTTCTTATTTTCCACAATTTTTATTATTTTTTGGTGTTATTCATAGATCGTCGTCAGATGCTTTACCTATACCTGGGTACGATTTAACAGATATAATTGTATTTTTAAATCTTTCATTAACTGTAATATAGTTATTTGAATACTGACAGTTTGAAAAAGGTAATCGTTATAACTACTTCATTTTATTAAAAAAATGTATAAACTTAAATTATGTATACCAACTGTTCCTTTTTTTATAATTCCATTTTGGTGTTTGAATCTTTTATCAAAATGTAGATATTTTAATTTTATTTGGTTCACGCTCTTTCTAATGTTATTCTAAAAGTCTTCTACCACTTCATTATTATAGTCAACTGTTAGACCATACTCTTGAATAAAATGTATCTTAAATATTTAGCTTATATTTTTAGCAACACAGTCCTATTAAATAATGGTGGGAAATTTATTACCGCAGCATCAAATAATTTATAATGCTTTGCCAGCATTGAACAATCTTATTTCTCTTATTCCCAGTACAGATATATCTAGTGGTTTTATTTTTTAATAGCATTATGTATCTTTCTTGCATTTCAGATTTCAATTTTAAAGCTCTCAAATATTTTATGTTTGTAATTGGCCAACGGAGAAATGTTTTACACTCCTACTCCATCAAGGAACACCCGAACTCGGAGTTATTTGATTTTGCAGCCATTATCATCATAATTTTTCTGAGAGAGAATAGTGTAATGCACTAGTAACTATATCAATTTCCGTAACGTCTACTTATCACCAGTATTTAAAAGACAGCTATCCTTTCGAGCTTTGGAACTTGGAGTTAGGTCCCTTAGAAGGAGAGCTTTCGCCACAACTACGAAGTACTTCTCGGCAGATCAAGATATGGGAATAATAAGCAATCATGTGAATGGTAAGGATTAACACATGGTTTCCTCAGTTTGTTAGATGAGTTAAACATTGAGCTCGTTAGTCCAGAGAGAAATTTATTTTCGACCGGTCTTGTAAAGGAGTATCTACCCGGTACTTGATTATTTTTACTGTATAGCAAATTTATTTTAAATTGCAATCAGAATGACAAACGTTTGATTGGATTTTTATCATATTAGAAAAGTATAGGGGTTTGAAACTAATAGTAGGCTTTGTAATTGTGTTCTTCAATTTTATATTAGGTGATTTAAAAGAAGTGCGACATACTTAGTTATATAAAGTTGTATAAGTAACACTATTAGCGTTTCTTGATTTTGTACGATAAAAACAAAAGTATATAACTATCATACGAAAAACAGTTTTTCTACAAAATAATCATAGCTGACATCCATTTTTTTAAGCTTTTTATGGCCCAAAAGACAGTCCGTCAGTTACCATAACTTTGGTTTTCCACATAGTTGCCTAAATTCTGGAAAAAATGAAAATCTATTGGTGTAAGATCTGGATAAAATAGGCCAGATAAATCTATAAAGCTGAACTTTATTAATTATCATTATGTCTGACCAGCAAGAAAGATGCCGCCTTTAGTTTGTGTATCTTGTTGCGTTCTACCAATTTATAAGAAACCCGCCTGTTAAGTTTTTTAAATTTTTCACCATTAATAAGATGATGTATGGCCGCATTCGATACGCTAAAACACTCCGCGATGCATTGAAATTGATGGATTTCGTTTAACTTGTGCTCGTCTTTATATCTGCTGGGAGTCGGACGTCTCCGAGTTTTATTTTCTAAATTAAAATGTAGGCTGCCGCTGTAGCTTTGTGGTGAAGATCATTGTTCCTCTGTTCGTGATCCGGCGCAGGTGAGTTCGAGTCTTGCTTAACCCATAGGTGTATGTGACATGCTAATATTTAAGTCGCATTTTAGTAGTCACAATGAGTCTTTGAGGCTGCGGTGTTGGTAAGTGCGCCCCAATGAAAAAAAAAACTTTCTGCATATTTTAATACCAACGTTGTACCGTGTTTTTTGTCACAGGTATCCTCGTTCAACACCTGATTAATTTCTGTTACCGCTATTGATATATTTGGCATCTTTTAAATTCAGAAAGAAAAGGTAGTCACGTACCTATTTTTGAAAACGTTTCTATAAGCCACTGCAAATAGCTAAAGGTTAGAAAAATGCCAAATAATTAACCAGCTGGCAACAGAATCACAAGCGTAACTGATCAAAAATTTGAGATTTTATAAAAATTACCAGGTTGGTGCAATATAAAGATAACCCGTTAAAAAACAAACTTGTGAACATGAAAAAATAGACAAAAAATTAAGTAATGTGGATGCTATAGACATATTATACTGTAAATTTTTTTAGTGTAATCGCAGCTTTAGAGTATACGAGGCAATGATGAACAATATGGTTTTTCTTGTCCCAAGAAATGATTTTTTATTTCTTATACGAAACCATCTCATAGAAGACAAAGCTAATGAAAAGAGGCCTATAATTTTCTTTGTCATAAAAGAAATGAGACAATACTTAATCTTAGCGTTAAACCATGTAATGATTTGTTGAACAACAAAACCTAAAAAAATTCTGGTTGATTAGTAAGGTTTTCATCTTATTAAGTTTTTATTTTTTGCCCGTCGAAGTGTTTGCTTCTCCTTTAACTCGATAAGTAACTGCCGGGTTACTTGATATACATGCGTATCATAATCATTCAAAGATACGAGAAGATACATTTTGTAATCCGTCATCTTCTGTAAAAAGTGGTGACGGTTCAAATATTTAGAAACGATTATAAGGTTTTGAAGCATTAATTCAGATAGTTTTTAAACAATGAAGTAAAAAAATAGGCTGAGACTTTGTTTGTCTATCTATCTGTTTATATTTTTATTTTTCAATTTAAAATTGATAGAGTAGCGGGTTAAACATTCAAGTAAACATCCAATATGATGAACGGCGACGAGACTAGTCCATGCGCATTTTATAAACTTTATTTCTTTATAAAAAAACATCCCTTGGTTATGGTGCTTATAATTGTTCAAGAACAAATGCAAAATATTGATAGGCATGATAATTATTTAGTCGTATAACTAAGATCAAAGGATTTTGATAAATGTTGATAATGATCATAAAAAATAACAAATATTGTGTTGTTTCTAAAAACTGTGTTGCATTGAGCAAGAGATAACAAATAACGCTCTACCGTCCGCTAAGAGACTCTAAATCGATACATGGAAACGGTAAATACCCCAGCAGATAAAAATATAGACAATGTAAAATATTGTAAAATGAAGGTGGTTCCGACACTCACCAAAGCTTCTATGGTAACATCGTTGTCAAACCTCTGACCTCCTTAGTTGTCAAAATAATAATTGTAGGGCAATAAGTTCGTACTATAGAAAGGGTGTTTCAGTATAGTCCAGAGCAAATCCTCAATTTCTTCGTGAGTTTGAGCAGCTGTAAAAGACTGGGTGTTGTCGTGAATTAGAATATCTTGAGTTATCCTTAGTTATATTGGTCCTTGGCAATATTAGTAATCTTTATTGTCTAACTGCTTCTCGTCCTCTCAAAAAATCGTTTGTGCCATGCTTGCGCTGGACTCTTCTTAAGGATGTTAATCTCAAATTGTGCCTTAGGCCTTTTCAAAATTTTCGCTATTTTACGCTTTCTGTCGTGAACGCTTTAATAATAATCCGTTAAATAATGGATGACGGTACCTCTTAAATTTTGCGATGATTTTCGCGGCCGGTGCTATGAACACTGGTCTAAAAAATTTTAGATTTTTTTCTGAAGATTCCTCTGTAGTATTGAACGAAACTCTAAGAGTTTCCAAACTCTGACCACGGCCTAATAATACTAGGGAACTTCTTGATCTGACATCTTGGTACTGGCCACTTCACTTTACGGCGCACAAAAAAAAAATTTCGGTTAGATTTGATTCACTCTCGTACTAGTAGAACGTCAAATTGTCATCAGATAAATCGTTAGTTCCATAAACCCATAAATGATATCTGAGGTTATAAAAGCACTTACGCTTTAACTAAACTATATACTAAGACACTACACAACACCTTATCTAAAAATTATATTTTTGAAAGAGCGAATAAATAAATTAACAGTTTGATTGGCCAGTATGACCTTTTTAATAATTGTGGAAAAACACTTAAGCTAAAGATAACCTTTACTGTTTAGGACCGTCGCCGTGGCCTAATTGTTACGAGCCATGCTTCTCTGTCTGTGAGCCGATGTAAACGAGTTCGAGTCTCACCCACCCAATGGGTGTACGTGATGTCGTATAATTAAGTTAAATGGATGTTAATATCTTGACACGAAACATATCGCAGCAAAATTTGTTTTGCAGCTACTGATACCAGAGTAAAAGCAACATCGTGTTGTATTTATTAATGACTTGAAGCAGATTATGATCAGGGTCGAAATGTGGACCTGCATCTATAATCCCAATATAAAAACTCAGTCTTGGCAATGAAAGTCTTCTAGTTCACTACGCCCAAAGATGCGTAAATGTAACAGCAAAATTAAGGTCCAGATTCGTTATCATGCCCATAGTTCTATCATAACTTATATTCGTTCTATTTATATCATCTTATGTAACCTATTTTTCGTGTTTTTGAATTTGTAACTTCTGACATATTCACCTTAAACGCTGGGACTGGAAAATATGGATTAAAATCTACCCAAACTTAATTATTTAATGTGGGGTTTATTTTAAGTTGGAACATCTAAATAGTTAAGGTTCAAGGATAAAAAGTTTTAGATGATATATACTAAAGCAATTTAATGTAGCATTAATCAGACGAATAATGCAATAATATTAACTACAGGTAAACCTCAACATTCATTCCAGGATATTAATAGATTCGTGTTTATAAAATTTAGTTCTGGCCCAGTTTCTGTTTTGTTTGTTTAATCCGAGTATATTAAACCAATTTCTTGTGTTCGGAATAGTATACTGATTATCCGGAATCGAATATGTATGCTGTGTTTATTCAATACATTCGCAGCAGTTTGTTCAAATAAACCCACAATATTAAACACAATATATTTTTATGACTCGCGAAAAGTGTAAATTTGTTATAAAAATTTATATAAATGACCTTCCCCACCAAAAAAATTTCAAAATAGAAGTTATAAATTAATACGTGTGAAAAGCGTGCATGCCGTGTTCTTTTGTTGGTTGCTATTACATAAGCGTCAACAACTATCTTAACTTCGCTGGTTTTTGTCTGAACTACAAAAAGTTTTACAGGTTCCAACGCTAAGCGGATGTTAAATGAGTTTTTTGCAGTCGTGTGCTGGCTTGCAATATTAAACTGACGAAGTAGCAAAAAAGTTGCATTCAAAGTGCATGATAAATATTTCAGATCACTACATCCGCGCACATTATTCTGCATGGACGGAACGCGGCCTAAACAGGAAAATCCCACGGACATTACATTTCCTTATTAAATCTGAAAGCGCTCGGCGAGCTTTGCGAGATTTGTCTAGGACTTCCGAAAGGCTTCTAGCCTGAAATGATAAATGAAATGAAGTGAGGGGCTCTTCAGGTGCCGCCGGAGGCGCAGGACCTTTGTTCCAGGCGAACCTGTTGCAGGTTGTCGGAAGCCGCAACGTTCAAGCGTCGCAGGGATTAGGATCTACATGGATGGTCTTCAGGCGACGAAGGGAAATGAAACACTTAACCTCTCTAATTAGTTTTTACCGCCGCTTTATCAGGGAATTCCAGTATTGGAAACCGAAGATTTTCGTATTAATCGTTTGATATTGGAGTCAATGAGTTTACGAGCGACACTTTTCTTGTTCTCTAGGGCGTATTTTCTGTAAAACTCTGTTTGTAAGGTCGAAGTAATTAATTCCTGTGATCTCTGCATCATTTATTAAACAACTGATCTTGCAGTACTCCGTCTAAAGAACCGAAATAAAATTATATTTATATAGAGCTGTAAGATAAAGACAATGTAGCTACTTTTTTTTTGGTAAACATCTAATGGTATAACAGGACTAACCTAAGCTCAAAACCGATACGCTATGAATTTGATGGGTTGAAAATTTATCAAATACCTAAATAGGGGTGTCTAGTAATCACTTTATATCTAAACAATGGTTTATGGTACACAAATCTCAAATTTCGAAACATATCTGTATCTTAATCTGAGAAATTATTCTTCTTGGTTGAAGAGATTTTTTTCAACGGCATTGTACGAATCGCAAAGTAAATAGAACCTTTAAAATTGTGCTGATACATACAATATTTATAATATTTTACTAGGACAAACTTAATTACATTTTCACAGATTCTTAGAACCCAAACATTTTTGTACTTACATTACAATTTTCTTGTACAATATTTCTCTTGAGAAGACAAAGTTTTATAATATGGTACCAAACATAACGTTTTATTTAGATAAACAACTCAATATTGGTAAAGACCTTTCGAATAGCTGTTTAAAGTATAGAGTCCGCCAAAAATATATGAAGAGAGTTTTTGTACCATCTGTAGGTTTTAATTACAATTACACCTTTATTGATTTAATTGCAGAGAACAAGAATTGATAATACTTCTAAAATAATTGTCATAGATTTTAATCCCCATAGCAAAGACCACCTACAAAATTGGTAATTGAGTCGCTGTCATCAAGACATCGTATACGAGGATAGGACTTTAGGATCAATTTGGACCACGTACGAAACTCAGTGACAACACAATCAAATTGTCCATGTTTGAGAAACCTTTTTTTAAAATTGACTAATAGTTTGGTGGTAGTAGTATCTTTATGGTAAAAAGTAGCAAGCAAGTTGATACTATAAGCCTGGAGAACAGAAACTATTATCTGAGCCCCATAACTAGAACATCAGAATTAAGTGTCAGAAGAATCCTGCACGACAAATGAAATCTGTTTTCTTAGAAAACTCAGATTCAGCACGCTTTGCCCTAAGAACTTTTAACCAAATATTTAATTTTGTAAATGAAATTTTGAAGATGAGAGATAACCCAAGTTGTATCAAGCATATACATGTTATTGACTGAGCCTATTTTGCCTTGAATGGGCATGTAAATAAGCAAAACTTTCTCAAGTAGCAAAAATTTCAATGTGTTTATTGTACACCCACTTTACCCTTAGAAAGTGAATCTTGACAAAGTCTGTAGATACTCAAGTCTACCGCAGAGAATTTTTTGAGAAATGTATTGCTATATAAAAAAGAGGTGTAAGGTTCTCTTGGTCCCGCTGCTTATCGAATATAAAAAATCTGGATCTTATCTTTAGTGCGTTTGGAGAGAGAACATTAACATTGGATGTGAAGGCCAAAATCAGAGGAGTTGATTGGTTATATTATTCACTTAATCTAAATCCTTACATTTATTTCTATAAAGTTATTTTAAGGATCGGGTGTACGACAATCCACTCAAGACTGTTGATCAATTGAAGCAGAACATCGAAATTAAAATGACAATTTTGTGCATTAATTATGTATTTCGGAATAAAAATTATTTGAGATAAACTTGTTTGATCAAATTTTTTTATTTTTCATGTACTTTTGCGGACAAAATCAAAATAACATATTTTGAAGATAACATGCAAAAAATATACTTTTCAACCCTACACATTTGTATCAGAAGGATACAAGAACATTTTGAACAGCTTCGTTTTACCTGCGACAAAGAACAATTTGGTGATAAAAGTTACCTATATCAGCATCACAACGTTCCTTTATAAAGCAAAGTTTCTAAGGAAAATAAATTGGTCAGCTTAAATCTCTGACTTTACATATTTTAAAGCAGTAATAAAGAAATTCAGAATACGGCTTTAACAGTGCATCAAAAATGATAGACACCAACGTTTCGTCAGCTTCTAGAGTCCTTTTAGAAGTATTACCTTTTAAGTTTTCAAAAATAGCCATTATTGTGGATATTTTTCGACTTTTCTTTTAGAATAATACATAATATATTGTATATTATTGTTTGGTAGTTTTTTACAATCTTTGGATAAATTAACATTAAAATATTTTTGCTATTCCAAAAACTGGCATTTACTTTTCTATCTGTTTTCAGGCCAGATTCAATTTACTGATTTCTTTAAATTCTTATTACTGCTTGATTCCCGTTACTAGAGATATACTGATTTCTATTAAACAGCACCACAGACAGATTTATAGGAGACTTAATCATATCATATATTCCATTAACTATTTTTGATGTTATTGCTGTTTTAGACATTCCCATTATTTTATAAATTTAAGATATATTTGCAAGATGACTACTAGATTGGTAACATTACAACTGAAAGAATAATCAATTGACTGGCACGCTTCCGACAACGTTTCTACAAACTTCTTAATTTTTATTTGCAGCAGTTAAGAACAAATTTGTTCTTAGTCAAGATTGTGTTACTTCTGAATTTTTTGATAAAAAATAAATTAGTGTGGTGTATAAAGTAAAATTAAAAATGGAACCTGGAAAAAACAATCAAAAATTTTGGACCAGCATCACTAATGTTACTGATGCTTACTAGTGACTAGAGAAACTACATTTACGTTATACCTTTTGTAAGATTACACTTTTGCAATTTTATATGGACCACTTCTTACAAAGAAAATTGTTTTAAACTTGAGAGGATGCAGACGAACACAGCAGTGGAAATTCACCAAACGTTAAAACGAGCTTTTGCTGATGGTTAGTTCTAAAAGCACTTTACTTTTATAGTACAGTAGCACAAATGAAAATATACAAAGATTAAAAATGAAAGTTGTTATAGATACCCAACTAACATTTTTGAAACCTCTTGCTAATATGGAGGCCTTGGCTTAATTACTCAAACTTTTCAATTACGACACAGGAAAACTCAGACATTATTAATTGTTCAATATTATTTTTTTGCATTCTATATCATAATACTAATATTGATTGAAGAAGAAAGTTGTTTAGTTGCCAGAGACTACCCACGACCGTGTTTGTATTTGCATTTATTGAACTAAAGATTAATATTTTTTAATTCCTTAATAAACACTTGTTAAATCAGTAAACAATCTTTCTGATATAATTAAAGTTGTAATATTGCTTTTATCAGGTATACGGTAACAGTTTGAAAATTGTGCAACCCAAGATTTAAGTAAAAGGCACACCGATAAGAGTTGAACAGGTTAGTGACGTTCCCCTTTTTAAGATTTGTTTGACTACCACTTTAACTAATTTCTTTTTTATTTATTTTAAACCAGCTCAAAGTATGATAAAACCTATACAATGTAAATTGACCCACAAATGTAACGTCACCATTTTTTCATTATTTCATAACTAATATATTCCATGACATCTATAACATTAACGATATGGTGTTCAGGTGTACAAAGTGCGAAAAATAATGCAAAGTTTGGTTTATTAATAGCATGAACCTCTTGTAAATTTATAGTATTTTTATTAGCACTACAAAGTTCTGCTAGCAAATTATTTTGACTTTAATATTCTAAGGACTTGCTAAAATTAAGTTAAGAGAAAATCTACAATTTTAATAAAAATATTGAATACTACAATACAAACCACGGCCGTAAATGGAAAGAGTTTTAAATAAAAGTTGCACTACTGTTAGTCTCTTGTGCTTGACTCGTGGCAAGTTCGCGACGCTTTCTAAAAGTTCTGATTCTTTCAGCTCCGGTGAATGGAGTTTCGTTAAGTAACTGTTGATACCCTTTATTCAATCGTACTAATCTGTGCAGTTAAGCTTTATACTTGCAATTTATATTTAAATTAAAGAATAAAATAAAAATACCAGTAAGTGGAAAAACCGTCAAAAAACGAACTCAAGCGTGTTAATTTTACAAAAAAATAATAATAAAGAGACAGTAAGAAAATTTAAATCTCATATATGGTTAAATAAATCTAGTTGTGGTCTTATAATAGTGTTTTTAAGTAATTATTAATTTTTACATGTTAAATATGTGGGTAGTGATTTCTATATTACATTAATCTGTTTTTATGACAAAGTTAATGTTATAAAAAAAATTTATTAAGATAGTGCAACAGTTCAGTGGTGAAAAAATTGGTTAGAGTGGGAGTCTTAGCAATGTAAACGTATTTTTGAGCTATTTTATATCAGTGTGAACGTTTAAAAAAATAACGCCGGTTAAGAATGTAAAAAAAGTTAAAAAGCAGTACGAAAGGCATAAAGTGTACTTATAGAGAAATCAAGGAGTCTGATGTTAAAAGACAACGTGCTTGAATTCAATGGTTTGGTAAGATATCAAAACTTTAAACACCGACCGTTTGAGTTGGACCCAAAAACAAACTTTTTGGTCTAAAGAAAAATAGTACAACTGCTAAAAAGTCTTGAGCCGCGTTGTTTTTTCTGATTCAATAATAAAGATCAAGTGAGAATAGTTTCAATCGCAACATATTGTTATAGTGGAGCCACTTTTTTTATTTATATTTGACTAGAGATAGTAAGGGTAGCATATAATGTACTCCAGATAAGACATACTTGCCATATTTAATCAGCATAATTTTTAATTGATTTAATCATACTTGTTTAAGAATTTGAATAACTAAACATTTAACAACAAAACGATGTTAAATTTGTTTAATCAGTGAGAAGGTGGTAGGGCTTAGGGTAGACTTAAACTATCAAATCTGAAGATATTTTTAAAAATAAACAAAAAATATCAAATTATTATAAACTACCATTTAGATATTTGCAGTCTATCAGATTGTTAACTAGATTTATTTGTTGAATTTGAAAGTGAGGTTAATATGTTGCTCTCTTACCGTAAACGTGTCGGTAACAATGTTCATATTACGCTAATCTGATATTTACAGTTCTTATAATTTTTTTGTATTTTATACAAGTTCTATCTTTGACAAAGATGGTTGAAAATGCTATCTGTTCTGACCTTATACGGAGATTAGAAATTGTTAACATTTTGTCCACAACTGCGATGGACACTAACATTTGTACCTGTATGAGTACGATAGGGTTGGTAATGGAGGACCACTGCTGACCTAGCTGCTCACGTCAGTCGGCTTCCTGCAAGTGACAGTTGTGTAGTACGGTACACCCTAGCGTATATATCCTTTGCAATTATGAGGTCAACAGGGTCACATTAATATACAATTTACATTTAATTATGTTACACTTTTTCCATAAAATATACTCCATGATAATATTACCGAACACACATTTATGAATTTGTAATTTTACGCTCTACTGTATACACGCTAGTTTCTTTATTCCAACTAATTAATAGACAGCTAACGAAGACGAACTTATATGTCTTCGTAGCTATACACTATTATATTTTGGATACAAAACCTTTTCTACGTCTTGTTATCCAAGGAGTATATTTGTCTATAGCCATTATTTATTTTGATTTTTCTTCAAATACGACTAAAATGTGTATGTTTTGTGACAATCCTAAAGTAGACATAAGTACCTAAACCATTTATATTTTTTAATTCTTTAACAAATTTAACTGCGTGTTCATTGTCTCTTTCGTAGAACTTAATTCTTGGTATTTTACTTTCTGCAGTTGTTTTTTTTACTAATTTCTAAATTCCAGCCGATTGTTATGTTGTTTATAGATCTGCCCTTCTTGGAAGACTACGGACTTCGTCCTTTCCCCTCTTATTTTTGTATGTAATTATGATACTATATTAAATATTAAAGCTCCTCTTGAAGTAACTTGAAGTTACGAGTAAATCTCTAACTTTTCAGTTTCAGCTCTGCCATTTGCAGCAATTGTAAGAGTTGTAAAAGAAATTTCATTAAATAATGAAAATTGTTCTATTGCAGAAGACGTTTTTCTCATAAATTAAAGTATAATTGCAGCCTGTAACGATCTTACTTCTCACTGGAAGTGGCTACATTATTAACTAGATCTGCGTTGCTGCTTTCCTTTCCGTTCTTGCAGCCCGCGTTGTTTTTGGCTTCCGGAATGCCAGGTAGTCGAATGTCGCGTCCTGAATTATGTTCGTAGGTTGTGACAGATCCCGAAGCGCTGTAAATACGGCACTAAAATAAAAAGCAATTTATATTATAATGGGGATGGACTGCAATTTATGAAATTTATTCGATGGTGGAATAATGGGCTACATTTTCATATAGACGATCAGGGAAGAGGCGGCGCTCCTTGGACGGCGGCGACAGAAAAATCGCAGATAACCGGCGGCTGCGAGGCTGCCCGTTAATTAAAAGCGATTTTTGCCAATAAAACAGCCACTACCTCAATATAAGACGAATTCTTTTAATTGTTTACTTACACCTTAATGGTGTTTTGCTCAATTACAGCACATCATAACCAAAACCGTAAAAGTTAAGGACGATATCTATCGTAACACAAAGCTTCGTGTTTTTATAGCTGTTTTTGTATTATTAATTTATGTACTGACTATATAACGGAAGTTACAGGGACAAATTTGAAGTTACGTAAAAACACAAACTTTGGGGGAAACCTGTTATTTCTACATTTTGGTGTTTGTTTAAAAAGCATCCATTAGTTGTGAATGTTGGAAGTGGACGCGCAATATGTTAGGAAAAAAGAAAACAAAACATGTTTGGCAAGAGCAACATGATTGTATCAAAACAGTGAACTGCGGCGGAAAGCAGACGATTCCATTTAGTATCGATTTAATGCGTGCCTACGAAGCTCATCTGCAAAGTAGTTGGGCATCAATAAAAGCAATAAGTGAAATATGATGCACAAATATTAAGAGCAAAATAAAGGGGAAATAAAGAGAGTAAAATAAAACTGCCTTAACACTCGATTTGAGGAAATTAGAGCAAAACCACGAGCTGTTTATTATGCATAAAAAAGCAGTTGAAAAGCTTTGCTAGCGAGCAGTGTTTGGAGAAGATGGGTTCCTTGCTAGGAGATGATTGTTCTCATGATGTTGGTAGTTTTTTACTGCTGTCGGAAAGATGTTTTGTTCAACTGAGATTCGGCACGTCAACCTTCAAATGTGAACAGCGTGTGTTCTCTTTGGGTACCCTACGTTTCGTAGTGTCTAAAGATGATCTGTAAGCTTGAAAACCAATATATCGTACTCTGTCAATGGCATTGTAATAAGTGATGAAACTTGATTTTATTTTCATGGCATCCTTACTAAAACCTAGAGCAATTTTTTAAGGCCAAGAATCTTCTAATGGTGTAAGATAACTGGTATACCAAGATCCCTGAAGAAGAGTTAGTTCAACGACTGGTTTAGAAGGATGCAAAATTGAATAAATTGTGGTGGAGAAATATTTTGAAAGATTATGAAAATTAAAGTTGTCAACCAATGATAGCTTTGCACAGCAAAGTTCAAAATATCGTTGAAATTATGCAATATGTAGCAAGCAGAAAAAACTCACAATGCTATTCAATAAATAATAATCTGACATAATGAACATCAGTGAAATTGCAATTACACAATTGTAGCATAGAATTTACCATTTTGGGAACGAGAGGTAGATAAGTTGTTAACTCGGGAAATACAAAAAGATATGAGAACTTTTATGTTCATACTAGAAAAAATAATAGTCATTTAACTAACAATGTACCTTAGTTAAATTAAATATTGTTAATAAGACGACGAAGTAAAACAATTCTATGAGTTGCAAACATATGTTTTAAAATAATTTAATAAACATGATATGACAGTAACGGTAGGAGATTTAAACATTCAAATTGAACAAAAAAAGGTGATAAATTTATTAGAGTTCGGTTTAAGCATAAAAAATTAACTTGCATTTCCCCAGGTCAGAAATATTATAAACAAATGATTCCAAATCAGTTGTCTGCCCGATAAGACTTATTCTAACGCTATAATATTTCATTGAACCATTGCCCTTTAGTTGGATAATTTAGTCAAACTCAAGAAAGTTAAGAGAAAAATAATTAGGTGGAACATGAGGAAGTTGAATGAAAAGAAAAGATAACAAAACCCCTAATATAAAAATGTAAACATCTAGAAAAGGTAAATAAGACAGAAAAATAGTCGTAGAAAATATCTGAATCATTTAGTAAGATGAATGGAGAATATTTAGACACTAGAAACGAAAAAAGAAAATGTTGAATGTCCGTCTACATACTACAATTGGCAAAGAAAAGAAGGAAACTAAAAAACAATAAAATGCGATACAAAAATATTCAGAGAGAAAACGAAGAAGATTAGTAAAATTATTAAAATTATCACATAACTCTTCTTGTATTTGTAGAAACTGTCGGACTCTTCAAAACATTTACCCTATTGAGACGGCCGGTAAATATTGTGGTGCAGTAAGTAATGGACAATAAATAAATACAGATAACGTGTTGTCATGATATAAAATCCATTCTGCAATGCAGTGGGTTAATAACCTTGTGATAAAGCGGGCTATTTGTAAACAATGCTAGGCGTGATTATCAAAAAATATTGGTGTTTTATTTTTAGTATTCCATAGAGTTAGGCAGTAAAGGTAAAGAACTAATATCATTAAAAATGTTAATGTATACTTGATCTTAATTCTTTTTTGATATTTACCTTCCTTTCAGTGTTATAATTATCTTTATTTAATCGAAAAGGTTGCTTTCAGTCTCTTACATTATACACGTGTACATTTCAGACATTTTATAATAAACATTATATCTTAAGATACAACTTTGTTTTTGTTAAGCAATACAAGATAGTGCTTCATTCGTGGCAATATAACTTCCATACTTTGGTTACCATATTTTCGCTAATTTGAGCTCCTCCTGCAATACTACCTTGGCGTACGTCTACCTTTAGTAATAAACTAATTTGAGGCTTGAAAAGGATCCCTTTAAAATTTTTCTTGGCAACATATTTTTGTTCATGCTGCCAACATCGTCGCACCATACTGTTTTCTTTTCTAAATTGTGATTGATACTCATTGTAATATTCATCGTTAGTTTTAGTGTGTTGTTGGGTACAAAATCTTCTATCCGCTTTGTTCGTTCGCCGAGTTTCCGCTTCATATAAGGCAATATTTTTAATAACTGTGCTGTAGATGTTGTTTTTTTCTTTTGGGTCTTTTTATTCCATCATTTTTGTAATGCCTTTCTACTTTAACCAAATCGCTCTGTAATCTCTTATTTTTCTCTTCTAGTTATTTGTAATTATCACGTATTGATTGTTTCCCTGAATATCCCAAATCTCTTACACATAAATATCTGGTTTTGTCAAATTCTTTGATAGTCCCGTTTTTTTGTATTTCTCTTTGATTTTGCAGGTTATATATTCCAAATCATCTTTGTTTTGGTCCAGAAAGACCTGATCGTAATTGTAATGTATATATGCTTGTATTATTTGTTGATATATCCATACGTGCCCATTCCTCTTTCCAATTTTTGGGCGCATGTTTGATGTAGACTTTAAAATGAGTGGATGAAAAAGAACACCTTCGTCTAAGACTCTTTTGTTATTTTGAACCTTTTTGTTAAATGTTGCCTTTCCTTGAAGTTGATTGATTTGTTTATTTTCCTGGTTTGCACCCTTGCTATCTTACGTCCCACATTCGCTGTATTTTGCACCGAACGACTACACTCTGATTGCGAAAATTGGAAAAAGCAATACACGGTAGATTTTACGATAAGCTTCACCCGGTTATCCATAAATGGTACCGTGTTACACCGAAAGAAAGGATCGCAGCAGCTTTTAAAAAAATTGACAAATGCAAAAACACATAAACATTAAAGGAAAATAGTTCTAATACCTCTAATTAAATTTATTCTTAATAAAAAAATTACCTATTACTAATCATTTTTGAACGCTCCGGGTAATTTATGAAATCAACCTCAGCAAATAGCACTAGAACCATCCTTCATTCAGTTTGGAGTCGGAATAAAATTTATTTTAAAATATTGATATTTTTTTCTTTTGTGTTGCTAAAGGTGTCCTTTTGAAGCTTCTTCAATCATTCTCTTCTATTTTTCTTTTCAAGTTTTGTATAGGGTATATTTAGAATTGTATCCTTTCTGCTTTTTATTTATTTTAGTAAGGGCGCATTAGCATCCTTAGAGAGACCACCAATAGTAAATCATTTTTACATGCAAACGGTTGAGGTTCAATATCTGCTCCCTAGAGCCACTCATTTGTTGCTTTGATTATTAGGTGAGTATTTTGGACCTATCATTTTGTGGCGGCAAACCGCAGGACACATATTTGAATTAAACTGATACATTTCAGTATTTTCAAACTTTTTTATACCTCTTTGTATAACATCAACTTTAGTAAATCCCTTATTGACAAATTTTTCTATATTGAAAAGACAAGTTTCACGACAACATATGTTAAAACTCGTGAAGACATTTCTGGGTATATTATATTGATTTTCATTTTGGCTCACAATTCTATTAAATTACCGCTTTTATGCGTCTGGTCCCGGATGTTCTTTTTCGCCTCTATTCCACGTCTCGTTTCCAATGTTCTAACCATCTTATACGCTATGCTCTTATTACATTTGTTATTTTTAGTTGGTTATAGAGTTCTATGACTTTTTGTTATTCCTTCTCTCCCTAATATCTCCCACTGGACGTTCTTTAAAACAATTCCTTTTTGGAATTTTGAACATTCTTATTCTTTGCTAATTTTTAAAGTTTACTGTTATAAAGTATTACTGACTGTATCGTGGTTGAATATATTTTTATATTAAGGTTTATATTCTTCGGTACAGACATCTCTCTTATTACACACATTTTGATTTTTTGGCTAGTCTGTCTTGAAACTCAATTTTCTCTTCATTATTGTGGCAATTAGATAGTTGAAGGTCTCTACTTTACCGATCTTATAGTCTATACTGTCCTTTGCTTGTGTGATTTTTTGCTTCTTAATTTCATATAGTTTGTTTTGTCATTGTTAAGTTTTAATCCTTTTTCCTTAACGGCAACTTCTAATTCTATTAATGCATCTATTAAGTTTTCTTTCATTTTGTCGGGATAGCTATGCTATTCTTATATGCCAAGCAATGGTTTTTATAATTTAAAATTATCCAATGTTAAATAGCATATTTGATAGTGAGTTACCCTCCCTTAATTATTTATTGACGTTGAATTCTTTTGTAACAGGTCTATCTACCGTTATTTTATATTTTGTTCCCAACAATATTATGTGTACTAGTCTATTATCAATTTTGTAATGTTTCTAATTTTTTTAGAATTATATATGGCCTAGTATAGTGTTATCATAAGCTAGTTTGAAGTGCTTAAATATTATTGGTAATATTAAATTATACTTAAGACTGTAGGGGTACTCATAGTGGCAATAAATATCGAAAAAATGGAGGTTTGGCATTGAAGTGCCAAAAAAGAATATGTTACATAAGAGGTCGTTAAAATTTATCAAAAAAAAATTGATGTATATTCAAAACTCAAAAGCTAAAAATTGTTTGTAACGCTCATAAATACAATAGTACGATCAAATGTATGGAGTCATTTTTCCGTGATTACAACTGCTTTAAGATTTTGAAATTTAGAAAAAATATGCTATAATTGATTTATTAATTATGAAATATTTACTTTTAGTTAGTGTAACTAATTTATAGGTTTCTTAATAGTTAGGTTTTTAAACATTTTAGTTTACAAATAGCATCAAATTTCAAATATATTTTTTTTAGTTTTTAAAACAAATTATCAAATTTTATTAGTTTACTTCAGGGGGTGATTTCTGGATAGGAAATAATTGAAAATAAATTAATATATGTCCGAAATGCATAGTAGGTTCTAAATACATCACATTGTATAACACTATGCCATTTTTTTTCTCACAAATCTAGACTAGGTGTTTGAAGTACCCGTTATAAGTCTCAATTTAAGTGAGAATGCATGGCATTATAAATTAACACATTTGTTCAGATCTTCAAAGCTATAGTTAATGGTGTTATTGAAATATTAATAAACTTTAACACTGAAGTAGGCTAAAGTTCTATGCAATCGACCACATGATCTGTTATACTACCTATAACACAGATTTGGGCAATAAAGGCAGATACATCCTTAGAAATTCCGACCATGAAGAGATTGTGAAAGAACGAGTGATTCAACAAATTGGTCACTAATGATTCCAGTTCAAAGATCGGTGTAAATCGTTGCTGATGATGAACTTTAACCGTTCTTTGAAAATTAAAAAAAAAAGAATAGCATTGCCATTTATCATAGAACGAATACATTTTTTGAAATATATTTATATATTTTTTCTTTCATTTTCTTTCAGGAATCAACTTTATGTAGTATATTATTATATAAAAATTAACAAAAATCAAAATATAATGACACGAATAACATTAGATTTACTTGAATTTTTGTACAGATTTAATATTACCTAGTATACGAATATTAATCAAAAAGTAACTAAAAATTAGAATTATATCTTGTTATAATGTTTTTTGTGAATAATTGTATTTAATTTAGTTAAAATAGTTCAAAATGGTTAAAAGGCGGTTTCAAAATATTTTTTAATAATAATAATAATAATAAAACCTAACGGGATATTAATTTACCGTTGTTATAGGGAAATTATGTTTAGAAAGGTTTCTCTATAAATTGGTAGTATTGTTGACGCGGTCCACTTTACCTAAATTATATTATTAAACTGCAACGACACATCAGATCGAATTTACTTCATTTCCGTTTTTGAGAATTACACTACAAACATTACTTCTTCTTCATTTAACAAACGTCGGCTGCGCTAAAACATATGTTGTGTAATTTAAATACGTTACTGAAATAACAACGAACTACTCAGTCCTTATAATGTATCAAAAATGTATTTTCAATAACAGTTTAGTTATAACTCCACATTAATAATTAAAAAACAAGAAAAAGAAGAAAACAATAGTAAATTTGTTGTTCAAAAATCATTTAAAAAATTAAGAAAAAATAAAATTTGTAAGAACAGAAATGTTTTATTTTATTATTGATTTTACCAATAACATATGTATGTACATAGGCCAGTCTAAATTTAATAAACAGTAATATGTAATAAACCTACATTGTTGATAATTGTGTACATATAGACGTTTCGGTAACAAAATAACAGAAAATAAACAGAAAAATAGAAATGAAAATACAAGAAATAGATGTAATAATCTTATATAAAAATAGAAAAAATGACCAACACCTATGAAGTACTAAGAAAATTAAAAATGATATAAATACTATTTGGACCAATAAAAAATAAACCCAACGAAGGAAAAGAAAAGATAAACATATTTATAATTAAATAAAAACTAATAGCAATTAATCGGCCTAGCTGAACCAAAGAAGCAAATCCAAGCCAATTAAAAGAAAAATAAGAAGGAAAAGAACAAAAATATAATAATAAATTACCACCAGAACATACTTTTATATATTTACGATGTAATATAAGTAGCAAATTATATACATATATTAAGGAATAATAGGGAAATAATAAGTAAAAAGTCAAAACAACATGTTTATTGCAAGTCTGCATGCAATAGACCAATACTGCCAGAACATAAGAGAATGTTAACATCGATGGAAATAAAGTTTGTAAGAAATAATCAAGACGTAACTAAACTGGGTAGATAGAAAAGACGATTTACAAAACACTAAAACATGAACGGCTTAAGATAGCAAAAATTGTTATGGTATGGACATGTTATTAAAATAAACTCTCATAGAGAAACCATCTTGAAGCTTGGATAATAAAGAGAAAACACCAGATTAACCAAGACAAACATTAGCAAAAATAGTAAATTTGTTAACATACAGCACCAAAGTGGATAAAGAGAATAGTAAATAACAGGAAAGATTAACCAAACAATATTTCCAAGCTGAGATAATAGAGAAGAAAACATCAGAATGGCCAAAACAAATACTAACAACAATAGCAAAACTAATAATATCACATGGTACCGCACTAGAAGAAGATAAAGAGAATGACAACTAACGCAAAATATTGATGAGATAATTAACATTACCTGACACCAAATGTATATTTAGCTTTCACATGTGTCTTTAAAAGTTTATATTTTACAATCATCTAATATTTCTAAAAACCATTTTAAGGGAGGATACGGTCATTCATAGACCGTAACACCAAGAAATAAATAAGTAGGTGAGGTGAATTCAATATAAATAAGAATTTAACATATTAAGCATGATAAAAATACGGGCATACAAATTTATTGTTCTACATAATCTCCTGCTCTAGAAACAAATTTTTCTTAACGCTATTGCAAAATTAAAATGGTTGCGATACCAGCCAATTGAGCACGATCGCTTCAACAGCAACATCGTCGGCAAATTTATGTATTTTGAGTGCTTCTTTTAGAAGAACAACAAATCCGTACTGTAGAGAGGATATTCTTTTCGAATACGCTGATTCTTAGACGACGTCGTTGATCTTATTTTTAATTGCTTGTTGACTTTCCAAAAATGGTGTGCGCTTAACACTTCTTAAGAGTTTTTTTTCAAACTGTATCTTATTTTGGACTGTTTTAAGCTCTCTGTTGTGATAAATTTGATAGTAATTTGTTACGTAACAAACAAGGGGAAAATCCCTTTCAGGCATCCCTGGCTACAGCGATCAAAAACCGTGCCCCGCTCCATTCTCACAACGTATAAAAAAAGTTTCTGTTTATATTTGATTCGCCCTCGTAAGTAATATTTTTTATAGAATATATTTAGTTAAAGTAATTAAAATTGGTCTTATTAAATACAAGTTGCCATTCATTCAACTTTCTTATTTTTCCAACTGCTTTAAAATGATTCAATTAACTTCGTAATCAAATTTAATTATTTTTTGTATTCAAAAAAATTATTTTGCAATGAAGTTTAGCGTTTATAAAAACAATCAAAATCCGAGTTAGATTGTACAGTTTTCTAATGTTTCATTCTCTTTTTATCAGGCCTTCTGCTGTAGGCTCAACAATTTTTTTTATTTAAAATTCTAATTTTTTTATTTGCTATAGAAGTTTAGCATTTTGATTAGGAAAATCTAATTGTTTAAAAGAAATTATTTTTTAAATTACTTGATTTCGATGTCCCTTTGATGCATCAATAGCCGATATAACCTTCCAGTGTAGACAAACTCCTAGAAAATTAACCATAACTTTTCTATAGGACGTTTGGAAATCATTTATTAATAAATTAGTGTTTTATATATGATGCCCCGAAAGTTTGTTATTCTCCCCTCTATCATTTCGCCCATTCCTTTTTTTACTTAAAGAAGTCGTAAAATATTAGAATTTTTTTTGAAAAACTTTATTATTTACATATTTCTAGTGCATTAATATTGCCTAACTCCCTCCTCTCCTATTGGAATAGTAAAAATTTGCTTCAAAGTATCTACTAAATTCACATTAAAGGAAGGTTCGATACATCGACACACCATTTTGTATTATACATGAGCTAGTTATAAAACAAAATTAAGCACAGTACAAAAGCCACTTAATTCTCATTTCCATTTTATATAGTACACCAATATTAAAATGTCCATAAAACTGCTAATATGCAAATAAAGCCAAACGACTCATAACATACGATAAACCTTTGACTACATGGACCATTAGAAAAGAGCCGTGTGATTAATTAACAATTTATGAAGACAGCATCATCCATTCATAAACGCAACTTTGAATGTAAAGGTTAAAATGTTTAGACTGATAATACGAAGTCGCTCAAAAAAGTTATGGAACAGTATTTGGGTTTTTAAATGTTTAATAGCATTATATTTTTGATTGTTGAAAAACTGGTTAAAAGTAAGATTTATGAGGGTAGTCTAGAAGTTTGGGAGTTTTTGTTTGTTGCACTTTGAACTTAACAGAAATTAATTTTGAAGTAAAAACCATTTAAATCTATAGTTCAAAGCTATCTGTTGACAAGTTTTTTCGTCATTTTGTATCTTGGAATATCCCATTTCGACTTCGCCCCAATTATTAAAGTGACATTTACGCGGGAACTGTGCTATTGAGTGACAAATACGGCGCAAGGTCCTGACTGTATACTAGATGTCGAGTTCCCAGGTCTATCGTGCCGTGTTTTAGCTGCAGGAGTATTTCTGGCCCAACCTTGTATCAACTCAATAGAGTTGAGCACAATAAAAGTCAACGTTGATAGCACGATTTTTTGAAACCAGATAGAAGTGGATTACATTCTCAAAATCCCACCAAACGCTCTAGCCGCTTGTCCAGGTTTGGATTTCTAATTTTTTTCATCGCAAGTCAATTCGTTCAATGAAGCGACGATGGTGGGGATTTTTGAGAAGCTTTAAGCATGTGTTTAAGCATTCCGTTAAATCATAGGGCACCTCTCGACAGCATCTGTTAAAGATTCCGTATTACCGCTCCAGGATGTGTCGAGTTCGACAGAAAATCTACGAGTGCCGATTGAAATACGCAGTGTAGATCAATCCAAACGTAGCTGATTTCCGAGATCAGTCTCGCCTTCTTTACATTTGTTGAACTTCTTTTATGCTTGAGACTACATTTTTATCTTCCACTTAATTTTGCACGCCTAGCAATATAGAATCAAATATAGAAGTTTAAAAATAATTAGATGTTTTCTTACAATTATCTTATCCTATTTGTGCCTTTACTATTAGATAAATTAAAGAAGATACACAAATCTTCAACAATGGAAAAGCTCCATAATATGATCTTTATAATAGCTACCGAAAAACATCTTTAACTTTATTTTACATATTGGCGAATCTGATTTAGATTCACCCAAATTGTACTGATTTTGAAGCCTGTAAAAAATACTAACAAAACTACATACCGCCATGTTAGCCTTCTCCAATGATTACTCAAAATGTTAGACAAACTAATAATTAAAAAAGTACAAGGAGTTTCTCGTTTAGAAAACCATATCCCAAACCACCAATTTGGCTTTCAATCAGAATTCAATAACCCAACAATAATCGTCTGACTAACGTAATCAATAAAGCTTTTGCTCAACAGCTTTGGCGTCATTTAATCTTTTGACAAGGCATACAGGGCTGTTATTAAAATTAAAACATCCTGGCCACGTCTATATTACTTATTATTCTAATTCTACCTCGCCAAGCAATACTAAGTTTGGCAATAAAATTCTTTAAGGAACAAAGGACATTCTTGGGTGTTTCGTAGGCTTAGCTTTTAGCTTGCCAGAGTCTAAATTCTTCTCTTATTTTATCCCTCCCTATTCTTCCCTTTTCTTTGCTATTCACGCTATGCTTCTGTATATGTACCTTCTATTTGAGTTTCCAAATGGTTACTTCTAATTTTTATTTTTCTGTAATTCTGTGTAACCCTGTATCTATAATTTGAATTGGTTTAATTTTTTGCATATAGTACTTAAAAGTTTATCAATAAAAACTTGTACCTTCTTTAGCTAATTTTTAACTTGTTCGACTCCTGTATATAATATATAAGATCTATTATACAAGATCCAATATACATTTTGTTATATAATTTTTGGGTATCGTTTTAATTTTCTTTTCTATTAGGTCATCTTCTTTAGTTGCATTTCCTAATTTCTGTTCTTTCCTTAACCTTCTATCTTTATTCTTTCTATTTTCTGGAGATCTCTTGCGTTTTGTTCTAGTTCTTTGCTTCTTTATTGTATTTGTATGCTCTTTTCCATTTCAATCTACCTTTTGCTTATATTCTCATCTGTTTAAATTTTAATTGCTGCACTCCTCAAATCCTAGGTATTACGTTTCGCTCATTTCTTGTTTAGCACACAACTTTCGGCCAATTTTACTATATATTAGGTACTGATACTATAGCTTACTCTAATTTAATTAATTTATTTTTATTTCTCCTTTCTACATTGTTTTCAACTTCTTTTTTGTATTTATTTTAACCGTACTTTAGCGACTTGTTCGACGCTCACAACTACTGGCGAACATCATGGTTAATCCATTGAAGTATATACCTGCCAGCAAGGTATTATATTTAAACTTATCAAATGATTACTCTCCAATAATAGTAACAATAAATGCTTAAATCCTAATTAAAGGAATAACTCCTACACTAAGCAGTAAACGTAAGAATTAGGATGTATTCAAGGAGTCAATAGACAATGTCAATAGATATCTTCTTAAAAATAAAACAAAAGCCAGACTATACAAAATTATTTTAAAACTCTGTCGCTCACGAAATCAACCCTTTATTCAATTAAAATGTACAACACATTTTTTTAACAATTTTAAGTGCTAGTGGTACATGGGCCAAAAGTAATCAAGAAAAAGCCTTCGAGAATTATTTGGTGGGAGTGTTCAAGCTATTTTCTCTCACTATACACAGATGAAGAACCTGATGAGATTTAGCATTATCTAAACGCACTTTTCCAAATGTGTCTACCAGTCAACAAGCTTAAAGTTAACAATATTAAATCTATAATTGTCAAAAATATGAATCTACGCCTGACTACGATTTAATTACAGGAAAAAACCTTCAGAAAAAGGATTCAAATTTATAACCTACCTGTTTAATTTAATACTAAGACTTCAGTATTACTCCACGCAATGGAAGTTGGAGTAATGGTATTCGTACCAAACCGGACAGATATAAAATATATTACTAAACATAATTACTCTAGCATTTGTAGAAAACTCGATGCTGCTTGATTAGTAATTCAGGTTCTAGAAGCAATACGTCACAATTGAGCCAATTTATCAAGTGGTAGAGAAAATTACAAAAAATTTCAAGAATAAGTGGGATTGTTTAGTAGCAGCATGTTAGAACCAATACTTTATCTATTTACAACAAATTTACTTAATGATGTGACATAAAGATTGCCACATTCTCTAATGACACGACATATTGGTATTTCATTCCGACAAAGACACGTCATCTTAAGAAGCTTTAACTAGGGTTAACAGAAATAACACAAAATTAATTCATGTGATCTTTATGTTAAGAAGAAAAACCTATCTAACTATATTTTAAACAATTGACAAATACTAACGGTAAAAAACGGCAAGTCTCTAAGGAATCCTTCTTGATAGGTAATTAATCTGGAGAAAACATATCTGGATGGAATTGGGAGAAATATTTTGTAAGATATATTGGATGTTAGGGCGTAAGTCCCAGTTATCCATTAACAATAAAATACTCCTTTACCAACCCTTTCTCAAATCCGTATGGAATACAACTCCGGGAAATAACGAGCAATTTCAACATTAAAATACTGATATGATTCTAAGCCAAACACTACGTTCCATCCCTCATACGCCATTGCGGTTATACAATGCGATTTGGATGTTCCAACAATTAATGAAAATATACAAAAATCACAGTGAGGAACTAAGTGCTCACCCAAAGTAGAAGAATGACTAGAAATCGACAAGGAACCAAAGCTCAAAAGGTTCAAGCAGACAGATTTAATAAAACTGCTTTTTGTAAATTAAGTGAGCAAAAAAAGGTCACTGTCAGTGATCTTTGATACCTTCATCAATGTGCTTACTAAATGTCGAATCTAAACAGATTGTAATAAGAAAAAGGTGAATAAAAACGATACAACCTCGAAATTATTCATAAACAAAGTAATAAAAATTGAAGGTCACAAAGGACTAAAAACATACAAAAAGACAAAAGCATAAGCCAATAAAATTGATACTAAAAGAATATGTTATATTTCTTTTATAGTTTTCTTTTATAGATGCGATATATAAACAAAGCTGAAAAAAGATGGTAAAGTATAAAAAGCATCAATACTTGGATAATATTTTAAAAACTTCAATATACATTCTCGCTTTTTTGTATCAGCCGCAACATTTTCTATAAATATACAAAATAAATGTTAAGTTCTATGGAGCAATTCAAATGTGTATTGGATATTCGATGTATTTTAAATCAGTTTTACATTTAGAATTGATATGCTTTTATTTATGTTGTATTTTGTACAGGTGGACAAGCAACAGAGATATATAAGTCGGCAATAATATTTTCAATTTGTTCGGCACTTGAGTGATGGATGTTTTCCGATATAATCCGCAAAACAGCCTTGCTAATACATTATTTATATTTATACGGTACTAATCTTGCGTTAATGTTCGAAGAGTTGTTATAATTTTGACATTCATTGAAAACGGCATGGTCGTACAAATTTGGAATTTTTAGCATCCTTCGGCTTGCTGGCGCTACAGTTGCGGGTGCCAAATGTGTCGTTTTTGCTTGCAGCCCACAACAAAAATGCCTTTCTTCCGAAAGCAAAATGTGTTTTCGCCCCCTAACGACTATAACTTCATAAGGAAGCCATCCAAAAGAAAATAGCCAACGGCCGTTTGAGGGGCAAACTTCAAAGCGAATTCGTAATTTGACCGTCTGTGCTGGCCCGCGGCACATATGGCCCAAGGAGGGCCGCCATAAGAGGTTGTATGGCTTAATTGAATCGCAACATAGACCAGCTAAATCAAAGACATTGCAAACAGTGCGGCTGGGTGCTATTGGGTGTTGAAACCCACGGATTAGCGGTAGCTCCCGCTCTTCGATCCTGCAGACGGACCGTGTTACAAGGTTACAGCAGCTGACCAAATAGAACAAGACTATTAACTTAATCTGACAAAATTTAATCTGTTCAGCAAATCATAACTTACAAATAATGCATATTATCTAAAATTACAGAAAAACATTGTACACGTATTTCAAAAAGTATATAATGGCAATAAATTTCTTCTACTTCTGAACATATATAATTAATATTTTAATAAAAAAATATATTTAAATGGCCCACATAGCAATATAAAATGTTTTGATCATCCCTCGTATATATATATATATATATATATATATATATATATATATATATATATATAATTAAAAATATAAGTAATAATAAATAGCATTAGTCTAACAATTATGTCAAATTATGGATTATTACTTATTTAATCCAAATAGTTCTACATTTTTAATGTATAAAGAATTCAAACTCTCTTTTGCTAATGTTCATTTTTTAATTTCTGCTAGAAAGTTTTTTTTTGTTACTAATATACTTTTTATTATATTTGTTATATTTATCAATATAATTTAAACGTATTCATTACCGCTGTAACTTCTTATATTTCTTTTAATATTACGTTGATAAACGGTATGTACAGGGAGTTACAAATTTAACAGAATTAAGGATTAAAAAACTGATTACTCATTTTTGTGTCCGTTTTTGAGAAGTCAGCTAGCACAAATCCTATGTTGTTATTTTTAACAGTTTCAGACATATTGTCCATAATTTGTGTTTGTAAATATTTAAAAAAAAATCAAAATGGAGTTTACACCAGTTGACTTTTTTAAAACAACTGGTGAATGTTCGCTCATTTTTTTCCTATATTGTGCCGAAGTAAGTGTACCCCCTAATTCCACCGAGTTTGGGACGCCCTGTATATAGGTTAAACCAAAATTAAAATGAATGAGAATGGCTTCAATAACTCTATCGATTGTATCAGAACTGTCTTTTAATGGGTTTCGAAGCATTTATCACCTAGCGATAACCACAGAAACTCAGTCAATAGAAAAGTTATAAATCGCACATCACCGACAATTTTGATGACATCATGAGTTTCAAGCATTAAAACATTTTGATTTAGATCATAGTTCCCATTTTTATTAAAATAGTAAACAAATATCTTTATAGCACATAATATATATTAATCGGATATACAAGGTCGGTTCAACTAAATTATGATTATTTGTCGTAAAGTGGCTCGTTAATGTGTAATGTAGCTTAACCAGTTATATTGAATTTTAAATTCCTTTTACAATAAAAAAATAAGAATAAACTTACTATAGCACAATATTTAACACAAAAAGCGTTTTCTTAGAAAATGTATACAAACTTATATACTTTTTATACGAGAGTATTTTTTTTTAAGATAAGAGATGGTATCACAAAGTGTCGTATGGCTCAAGGAAGCCGCGCATCCGTAGTGTGTGTCTACAACACAAGATAGATCTGTGATGTTCTGTAATTGGACGGAGAGCAATGTGAAAGCAGTCGTCAGTCGACTGCCGTGCAGGATGAATATGACCTAAATAGGGCAGCGTTTGTATATCAAAATAGCCGTTCTCCGCCAGAGAAATGCCACAGAATACCACAAAAAGTTGGTGAAACCTATCAGAAATAATAGTCTTCCATACCGGACAGTTGCGAGGTGGGTATGAGGACGCAAAGCAACCAACGACCGGCAACAGACAGAACGACTTGTGAATGTGCGGACCGATGTGTCATATGCAGGAATCGATCACCTGATGGAGACTGACAGACGATGGGCGCTGCTTCAGTTAAAGAGAGAAGGTGGCATCCGAAAACACACCATCCACAGAATTTGAAATATATAGCTACTTTAAAAAAGTTTTGCAAATGTAAATAAAATTGAACGTAAATATAATGAACAAAAAAACAAATTACATCAAAAACAATGAAACTGAAGAGACTATAAAATCAGTTCAGATTTAAGATCAGAATTTTCAAATGCCAAATGTTTTAAACTAGTAGAATTAAACCTCGTCGAAGCTTCGGCTTTGACCATGGAAATGGCTTTTGATGCAATTTCTGAAACTCTTTCCAGCTTATTTTATGACACACTATATCTGATGTCTTAGATGTTATTTAGTCATAATACAATTTTGTACAAGATATGTTGACTAAATAGGGCTTTATTATGATCAAACTCTCAATCTTCAATTACAGGCATATAATATTCGCTATTGAAATACCGTGCAAATCCCAAAATACGATGGCCTAAACCTTACCAGCTGACATTTGCAGTTTTGGTCGCTTTGGGTGGCTTTCGCCCTTTTCTGTCCACTCAGCTGACTGCCGATTAGACTCTAAAGTGTAGTGTTAGGTCAATGTTTTATCCACTCTCATATACTGCATAAAAAATTCCTTTTTATTGCGCTGAAACAGCTTTAAGCAGCGCTCTGAATCGTCGACGCGTTGTTATTTTTGATCGACTGTGAGCAAACGCGGTACCCACTTCAAACAGAGCTTTCTCGTGGACAAATGTTTATCCAAAATGGTGAATACAGTGCCTTCTGATGTCTAATGTCTGATCTTTAAGATGTCAACTATCTCACGCGACTTTAATTTACAATTGGTCAAAACTATTTTGTGGACTTTTTATGTTTTCTGGAACAACTGCGAATTTGGGCGACCATCATATGAATTTGTTAATAGTGGCTTCATCTAACAATCATCCTACAAACTTATTGAGTGATATATTTTATTAAAATTTTTGTTTTACTTTTGTATTGCTTTGGTTTTGAACTATTGGAGCATTACTCATTTAATTTTTTGTTATTAATCATTACACGTTTTTAATCTGCCATTATTTGTTCTGTTAAATGTGATGTATATGGATACCACTTTATAAATTTTCTGTAATGTTTCTGTCCGTACTTTGTTTCACCTTGAGTTATTAAAAAGCAAGAAAGCATGAGAACATTCATTTCATCAGTGAACTGCATACGATGTTTCGATTTACCTGTTTTGGTGATTACAGATTAAATAATTTGTTAAACACTTTTATCAGAAGAGCGGGGAGGCACTGTTGGTCAGCGTTTGATTATTTGCTATTAGGGATTCAACTGTGGATATTTTTGGCTCCTCGACGTAAGCTCGCCTGCTTAGCATTGTTTAATAACTAACCCCAGACGTTTCTTGGCGGCCTTCAGGTTACGGCTTTATTACTTTAGTCTCCCAATTTTATGGGTTTATTTACCATTGCTCTGTTAGAACATCACTATAATATTGTTTCAGATGTAGGATTTTTAAATCAAATTAGTACTATTCGTCTTGTGAGTATAAGAAGACATCTGAAAGATACCATTATAACATACTCTTCCATGTCTGCCCTAACATGGTTGCATGCTATTTTATTGGTGCTGTATAAGATTATGACGCATTTGTTACATATTAGAATAGCTAACCGAAAAATGTAATCAGATTTCTTCTTATACATATGATGCTAAAAATCCTAGCTTTACTTTATACATTACTAATCTACGTTTTTTGTAAGTCATGTAACATATTGCACTTTTAATTTTGAAATATAGATATTTTTATATTTTTAATTTCAAATAGTAAAAATTGTTGTTTTTTTATTATTTTTGGTATCTTATTAAAATCACTATAACCAATTTAGTTTATTTCACCTCTTTAATTTCTTTTCACACAATTATAAAACTACGTTATTAAGTTATTTTTAATTGAGTCACATGATCTGCAATCATCACTTGTCTTCCCAATATTTATTTTGTTTTTTTTGGCTAAAGGCTAGTAGGGAATGTAGTGATTTAAATTACTTTAAATTTTTAACCAGAAAACTGATTACTAATATCACCTTTTTAAGATGCTTTCTTCCATCCTTGTTAAGAAAAATTAAGGAGGGGGAAGGAGTAACAACCTCGCTAAAAAGCAGGGTTACAGAGAAAGAGAATTCCAACAGCTCTAAAAACGGGGGATAACAAAGAGGCAAAAAAGCAGATTTCAATAGCGTCGTCTGTACTCATATTAGGCGGCCCCACATAGCGTCTGACTCCAGCGGAGCGGCTGATTAAGAACTCGCCAACCCGCTCGGCGAGTGTGACGTTTTAATGCCAAATCACCCCTAAGTAACAACATAAAGAAGAATTTTAAAACTCAAATACAAATACCCCTGGTGTGTAGGCTTAATCGCACACAATTTCACACCTGGGGAGGCAGAAATTCGAAAATCAGAGACAAAAGAACAGACCATCGTGTGAAGATAAACACTGGAATTCTAAATGTAAGATTACTCTATACAGAGGACAGATTAGCACAATTGGAAGAAGAACTGACACATATTAAGTGGGACATTGTTGAACTGAGCGAAGTCAAGAGAAGAGGAGAGAAAATGCTGGTTTTGAAAACACAAAACATATTATATTGTAAAAGAAAAGAAGACACTAGTATGAATGGTGTTGAAACTTTGATAAACAGAGAATGAACAAAAATAGTTGTGTAACGGTGGGAATATCATCAAAAGTTGTATACATAATTATTAAGATAACTAATCGGTATTACATAAAAATTATTCAAGCATACGCACCAACAACTAAACACACTGACGAAGAGATTGAATAGTTCTATGAAGACTTAGGAAGGGCAATGGATGAAAACAAAACTTATTATACACTAATAGGAAACTTTAATGCCAAAATTGGGAAATACTAAAGATGAGAGGCATTCAATTAAAAGCAATGAATACATTCTTTCTAAAAAAAGAACATCGGAAATAGACGTGGAAAAGACCTAATGAAATTACAAAAAACAAGATTAATTTTATCATCTGAGACCAGAAGAAAATATTCTAAAAATTATTAGATTTTCTTCTGAAGATTTCCGCCGCAGTTGTGGAGAAACGTCAAGAGTTTCTAAACTTCGACCACGGCCTTATAACCCGAGAATCAACCACAAGATGCACCAGAGAAATACATAGTCAGTAAAGCATTTATCGATCGATCGCTGGGTACGTTCCGAATAATTGACAATGGCCGACTAGCACAAGTCAGAACATAAAATTATTAAACCGAGAGGACAGCCTCTTTTGACTTGAAGACATTGGTTGGTACTATAAATTACTGCTTGCGTTTAATATTAACAAGTAAATAAGTTGCTGTAAACGACCTAGTAAACAAAGCTAATACCTGGCGACTCTGCGTTTGATTGCACGTACACGACACCCCTTCAACAACATAGTCCAGTTTTATTAATGCTCTTGGTCTGTGTAGGCCTGTGTAGGTCTTTTATTTCATTTTCTTTCTAGTTTTTTTTTCAGTAACATTTATTTTTCTTAGTTATGGTATTAGTAATTTCTATAGGGACCTCTAAAGTCTTAGTAGAATTATATTTTTCGATGTTTTTCCTTCTGCCGCTTTCAAGGGATGTTTTCTAGTTCCTTATTCTTTACAGACTTCTTCATCTGATTCTGTGTGATCCCTCCCTTCTCAATTTGTATTTACTTTATTGTATAGCTCACATATATTTGGATTTTTTCAAATAGATTTTTATGCTAATTTTTTATGCTCTTTTAAGTGTTATTTTTCTAAAGTACAATAGATTTTGCGACTGCACTTTATATGGTAAAGCTCACTGTTATGGTTTGCTTTAACTATGTATGAAAATACTAAATTGTGTAGCATTATGTGAAAAAGTCTCTTGAGGTTCTAAAACAAATAATTAGCATTCTGGAATCATAAAGTTGTACTGCTTTTATTTATGTTAAAATATTTTGTAAAAATTTAAACTTTTTGATGGAGAAACTTATCTCACTACCAATTTTTTTTATGTCTATTCAGTTTGAAGGATAGCCAAGTGCAAATGAGTAGTAAACAAGTACCTAGTTCAACATAAATATGAGTTTTTATATAGAGTTTGAGGTATTTATTTATATTACAAAATAGGACAAGACTATTTCTTTGAACAATATACAGTTTTCTCAAACACATCCCATAAATTGCTAAATTGTTGTTAGTATCGGTTAGCCTTGATCGTCTCGTGCTTTTTAAGTACTGCAAAATAAAGAACATAAATCTGTTAATCTCTTACATTTTAAATTGAGGAAGAAATTATATTTTTTAAAACTGTTTATGAAAGTAATTTAATTGGTATAAATCACAACATTCGAGCGGCTTCTCGTAAATCAGTGAACGTACATAACGCAATATATTAAAGACAATTGTTTCAATTTTAAAAGAGCAAAAAATTGTAAATTTATTTAATAGAATTACAGACATGCAGTAAAAATTAATGAAAGATAAATATTGTAGTCAATAATACATAATTAAAAACATACTATAAAAAATTTTATATAAAATTTACGATTGCAAGTTATGACAAAGTGCAAATAAACATATTTCTGCGACATTAAACATAACTGGAAAAACTTCATAAAAAGAACATATAATTTGCAAAGTTTTTACAGCCAGTTATAACACGTAATAAAAGAACTGTGTACATAATAAAGTAAAGGCAATTTCTCAAGTCAATTTCGATTTCAACGTATATTAACAAGTGATAAAATTTTACAGCTCTTTTTTTGTTATATTGTTAATTTGTGGAAGTGCATATTTGTATTTTATTACTTGAAAAAAAATTTAGATGTAGTGTGCACATACGTTTTAATTTAGTTTTATAGTCAGTCCACCTTTCAAAATACCTAATTTACCATTTTATAAGTAGAAGGTCTTCATAATTTGGGAAACATATACTTACTTTCCGACGCTATTAATAATGTTCAGCCTCTTAAAGAATATAAACAAGTTTTTAAATATTAATTTTGCAACTACAGATTATTTTAAAAAGATTATTTTTTTACAAGGAAGGAAGACGATCTTTTTTGTAAATAATATTGACATTGCCATGCATTGAAGAACGACAGGTAAATAACAATTTTCCCCTATAAGTGTCGTCTATCTGCAGTCTACAAGCTTTCCTCAAACGCTTATTGTGCTTGTCCTAACAACTTTGAGACACCCCTGGTAAAATCTAAAGCAAACTGACTTTAGATTTTACCAGTCAAAAAATAAATCTTTCATAATAATATGTTTATTTCTGTTTTAGTACGCTCTTCAGTGCTAGTTATTAAAATACTTATAAAAGGCACCTTAAATCTTTGGTAAATAACTTTTGGTTTCTGGCACATGTTAGAAATATTGTAATATACTTACAGTATGTCATCCATGATAGTCTCAGAATTCTTCTCAATGCTTTGTTATATTCAGTTAAGAATATTTGAAACTTGCGATCATAAGGCGTACATATTTGTGGTTTAAATAGATCTCTTTATTAGGAACATACTAATTTTTAACAAAGTTACTTACGTATGAAGTGCCTATTGTTAAATCAATTAATTTCGGTTTAGACCTGTTACAAAGCTAGGTGTAATACCCTTATTCAATGTGTTTAAATTATTTTCCATAATAAATTGCAATAAAAAATCGGTGCTTTTACAAACCATTGTTTCTCCGCGTCGGCTATTTTATAGTCTCTTTTAGTGGTGGCTCAGAATCCAAACCAAGTGACTTTAAGCGCCATCAAAATTTGCAAAAGTTCTGTTAGTGGTAGTATTTTAACAGTCCTCTTGACTACAAATCTTAGGTCTGTTAGCGGATCTATTATAAATTAGTTCTTTATCCACCATCACTAGATCCTGTATTTTTTCATTTACTCAGGGTTTTTAAATCTTTAACTCTCCATTAACTTACATAGATCATTAGAGCCTGCCCTACTGTGGTAGAAATTTACTTGTGTCATTCTTATGCTTTGTACCATGACCACTCTGAAGCGATTTGAAAGTCACCAAGTAAAAGCCTTAGTAGACCTTAAACTTTAAGGAACTTAATTTACTGAGTAAGTTAGGATTTCTCTTTTTTTCAGACTTGTAGCTTAGCAGTCGGCAATGTTCTGCTTATTTTTTTGGGGATATTTTTCATAGCTATATGAGGACTTTTGGCCTTTTGGAAAAATCCTTTGATTCAACCACAGCTAAATCTACCTTTTGTAAAAGCTCTCTTATGCTAAACACTGTCTGTCTCAGTCACTGCTTAGTGTACTTGTTGACACACCCAATTCGTAAAGGTACCCAAACTGAAGAGGCTCCCGTTACCTAAAAAAGTGTTGTCCAAACACCTCTATTTTAAAGCAGGTCGGTTTTTTATGATACAAGACAGTATTTGAGTGATGTCTGAGTTAACGCTACCCTCAGACGTTTTGCAGCTTTGCTATAAAACCGAGTCTTGGTTCCTAGGGTTCATAATTAGATAAGGAAAATGGTTGGAAGAGTATCAAAGGTATCTTCTTGTATTTTCATTTGCTTTCTTTGTTTTTTCTTCAGTTTTTCTACTTGAAATTTTGACAAAGACTTTCCTGGCTTATGTACTAACCTTTATCTGATCGGCTTTCCGGATCTTCTTGCCCCAAAGCTCAGGGAGTGTTGTAGTTCGATTTTAGAATTTTCCGGTCTGGTTTAACAGTTTTAGATCAGGGAAGTAAACCCACTCCTTGACACTATGTCACTTCCATAGTACTGACGATGTCGTTCTATAGAGATGAAAATACCATGTCAACCGTGAAAGTTCTCGTTTTCTAGCATTTTACTACTTTTACTAATTTGTATATTTTTGTTGCTTTATGTTTGAATTCCACCAGTGTAAGGGGGAAAAGAAAGTCATAATATATCGAATCTTTAAAGAGCATAAACTTCGACTAGTTTGACCAGAATATTTTCTACCAATCATTTACACATCAGCACACACACATGAGTACAAACAAACGTCAATTGGACTAATCGGTTTTTTTAGAACAGACATTCAGTAGTGTAAAATGGCAGATACGGTGTTACATTTGTGACTAATGCGTCAGAAACGTTAATGGTAGTGGGATGAGAATTACATCAAGAGAAGCGAAGAACTTTTCTATCCAAACATGCAAGCCATTGATAGCTAAATGACGTGGAACTCTCAAAATTGATGACCGAAAAACCCCAAATTGCTCAGCGAGTTTCGCTTGTGTTCCACCTTTCTGACGTTTTTCAACAATGTCGTTTTGGATAACTAAGAACTATAAACGAACACACTTTTTGCAAAATTGGCGATAATAATTGAATATTGAAGAAGAAGTGTAAAATATTGGAAGAACTGTCAAAGGTTACCGCACAATAGAAGATTTTCTAAAATTCCTATTTAAACCTCGTTACTGTAACATTATATGCTAAATAAGACAATCATAAAATTTAAAGCTTAATGATTCAATCTGTATTGAGAATGATTCAAAAAAACATTATGCCTGCTACTGTAGACATCAGTACACTGCAAGAACAATTATTTGAGATTAAGCAAAATTTTAACATTTTCATATAATTATTGAAAATTAAAGAGATTCAGTACGTATCGTCAACTTCAACATGACAACATGTAATTTTCTAATAGAAAAAAGAAAAATATATACTACTGTATCATCTTCTGAAAAGATAAAATTAATAAAACTGTGTTTTAGTTTGGTATGCAGCTAGTTCGTGGCCAAAAGCTTAAAGCTCTTGGTTTTGATTCGGACGAACCCGGGTTTATTTCCGGAGCTTTCTAATGCCTGACATTAAAAAATAGCAGTGGTGAAACGAAAATGCTAGACAGATAATTATTAATTTTAATTAATATAGTATTTATAATATGATTACAAAAAATATTTGCTGAACTGAAATTTTAATGTGCAGGTTTGCTTCATAGCAATTTTGTTCTTATTAAAAAACAGTGAAGAGGTATTTAGAACATTTTGTGGGTTTACCCTTTCTTGGTAAATGGGTAATAATTAAACTAAAAATATTTTTAAGTCTAATCAATGGTAAATCAGATGATGGCTGACAATGTAAATTTGTTATCTCATACTGGTACTGTACATATTGAAATCCCTGGCATCTTCTTCATTTAGTCCTATAGTTTTGGCAGCTAAATTTAGAAAATAAAAATGAGTAGGTAATTGATATAAAACAAACAATACTAAAATATATATAACTGAAAATATGTGCATTGTAGTATGGAGATTTAACCAAATTATTTACCAAAAAACTGTTAACAAGATTTATTATCAATGTTTCCAAATATTTTACCATACTTATTGAAAGTATAATTACGGTAATCTGGTGCAATATAAGATCTACTTCTTGGTTCTTGTTTCGGTTTAATCTAAAATTTCTAATTTACATTATTTTAGCTTTTTATCTAAAGGATGATCCAAATAGAACAATGGATTTACGCTTCTCACTTTTTTTTGCTTTATAATTGAGAACTCTAACACTTTAACAAATTTAATCTACAATTCTTTCGATATAGTAAATATGAAATGCTCTACAAAAGAACGAGTTATTATTGTTAAAACGCACTGAAAATTTCGTAAAGATTTTACAGAAAAGGTACAAAACTTCATGGAATATTTGATCGAAATAGTGCACCAAGTGAACCAACTGCCAGAAAATTGATTACAAAATTTGATGAAACTGGGTAGGTAATGGATGCAAGAACTCGTATCAGCGTAAGGTAAGATGCCTTAATTAAAGTGTCGTTGCAAATCCAAAAACATTGTGAACAACAATTTGGAGCAGTTTTCTTCAGCGAAGAGTCACTAAAAACCTACACTTAAATGCTTGTAAAATTCAGCTGACGCAAGAGCTTAAACTTACTATGTCTCACCATCGACGATTCGTCAATTGCTTTTTAAAGCATTATGAAGTGGATTCTCAATACATTTGTAAAATTATCTTTAGCGATGAAACCCATTTTCAACGAGTTCATAGACAAACAAAATTGTTTTATTTGCACTTCTAACGAATCACTATTTGGTGTGGATTTGAGAAGATGGCGTGATAAGACCATATTTCTTTAAAGATGATACTGGAAATCCTATAATTATAAATGGCAATCGTTGGAGTTACACGATAAGCTAGCAATTTGATCTGGAACAAATGTGGTTTCAGCAAGACGACGTCACCTACTATACAGCTCGAGAAATAGTCGTTTTACTGCACCAAGAACTGATTGCGTAATTTCACGAAATGTAGACATCAACTAGCCAGCAAAATTTTGTTATATTCAAATTCAAGGTCTGCACTAGCAATCCACAAAGAATGGGCGGCTTCAAGTACGAAATCCGACGTATTAGCGATCAAATTGTAATCGAACATGTAAAAAAACTAAGATTTTCAATCGAAGCCAAGATGGCCATTCGTGAAACATTGACTGTGAAACAGAGATTGTGTACTTTAATAATACTCAATAAATATCCAATCGTAAAATCAACTCAAAGGTAGTTTTATTTAAAATTTAAATTGAATTTAATTTGGCCCACCCTTTAGATACTTTTGCGGTTTTATTAATTACATAAATTATCAACATATCTGCAATCTAAATTTTTACAAACGGCTACATAATATTCTGTACCCATAGCAAACTCACTCTGTATATATATAATCAAAAGTTCACACAAGAGAAGTTTTCAGAAAATTATTTGATACGCCTATGATTGAACTTCTTAAGGAAATAGTGTGTGTATAATCTTATAAAATAAATTTATATTAGCCAAATAAACACTGTTTTCCACAAATCGAGCAAGTCGAGTTGGTGCAAAGCCTGGAAGAGTTTGAAAAAGACGAACCGACAATATTGAATCACCCGAGTAGCATCCGTACTCCATTAGGGAATAATTGTTGTTTATTGCTGCCGCTAAGAAAGCTCAATTAGTATTCGGCGCAAACCCCGGGATAATTTAAATCGGTCCTTCCACCAGCGGGAGGTACAGCCTTTAAAAACCCCATATTACAAATTGACAACACATGTATCCAGCATAGTAATTCTGGCACGTCTGCCCAGGCCCGCCGGCGGCTACTTTTCAGTCCTAAGTCACTGCAAAACAGAAAATCATTTCATTGAGCTTGCCCTTGAGTTCAGGCCGAAGTGTGAACTACGAATTATATAATTCGCTTCATAAGGCAAACATAGCCGCCTCAGCTCGCCTTAAACTTGTTACGTCTATGGCAGGGGGCAAAAGGTTGCAGTAAAACGTTGTAGAATTTAAAATTTATTTATTTGCATGTCCACAATGACCGGAAAAAGTAAACTTTCTTTAGCTCATATGAATAATTAATTCAACAATTGGTGGTTTATTAAAGATATGTTCTGCTTAAAGCGATACAAGGAAAAATTACTGCCAATGATCGATTTAGATTAGATTCAACCATCCCACGTATATAAAGAGCTCTCAAAATATGTATAAACCATCATTTAGTAGTCAAGATAAGCTCCATATGTTTACGACATGAAATGTAACATGACATGCTTTACTTTGAGGTTTTATTGAAGCTGTCATGATAATGCTCCGAAACGGATATCAATACAGTAGCCTCTTCACTCCCTATGAAACCAAAAACTAACTCATTTTGCTGCGCAGCATCCTTGTCGCATAATAATGCCACCCAGGTCGCAAACTTTATTAGAGATATTACGGCCGATCCAAACCCGAAAGCACAATAGAACATGAATTTGCGCCTGCAAAGCGAACAAACTTGAGAACAATCGACCAAGGCTCTGGCCTAAAAAATAGCGTGTAATTCTCGACGCGCTGCTCGAAGGATACTCGGTCAAACGGAAAAACAAAATTTTACAACTTGATTTCCAATTAAAATTTATTTTAATTTGTTTGACTCCGCAAAAACCCGAAGTACAATCGCGGAAACCAGCGCCAAGTAGTCAAATGTGGAAGTTAAGGACTTGACTCTTACAAAAAGTATTTTGCCTGTTCTAGTCGATTAGTAAATTAAAATGAGAAAACTGCAGTGGAAAAAAGAAAGTCAATTGTAGTTAAGTATTAGACCCACTTACGGCTACAATATTCTTAAATCAAATATGGAACTTTTTACTTCACACCACTTCACATATATAAAATATAAAAATAATAACTAACTTTCAAAAGTTACAACGGAATGTTAATAGAAGCATGAGTTGTGACTCAAACATATTAAAAATGATTGCATTTTTCACAAGGTATGTTGGGAAAACTTGGTTACACCCTAATTTGGTTTTTGGACAACAATTTAAAATGCATTGTACTGACTGCTTCATTTGTCGACCAGCCCTTGTAATTAAAAAAATACCTATATGTAATGAGATACACTACTAAAGCTCATAATTGCACAATCATAATTAAACTTATACTACAAAATTACTTAATTAGCCTTTGGTTTTATATGTAACTTACACGTGGGCTGCATGATATCTATTGCGAGAAACTAATAAAAACAAATATTTAATGTTTGAAGCTTTTTTATTGTTTTTCAAAATATTCTTCCTGACTGCCAATACATTGTTGCAGATGCTGGAACCACTTTTTACAGAATTTTTTCCACAAGGAATCGGGTAACTCTGAAACGTGAGTCTTGAACGCATCAACCCCCTCTTCCGGCATCGAAAATCGTTGTCTACGCAGTTTGGTCTTCACGTGGGAGAACAAAAAGTAGGGCGGATGACCCATCAATTCAAAGTTTTAAATGTTTAAAAAGCTAATTGTTTTTATTGCATTACCATGGTGGATAATGATCTGATGTCGCGTGTTAGTTTTTCTTATTTCTCCGAAGACTTCTGACAAACAAATAATTATGTACCATTCAGAATTAACTGTTTTACAATCCTCTGAAACCACGGTTGCGGCATGACTAGTTTTTCCAAAAAAACTGACGACCATTTGCTTCGAAGTGCTTCGGGCGCAAAGACTTTTGTTGGGTTTAGCTCATCTTATAGTTCGAAGACCCATACAGTCGACTGCTATTTAATTTCGGGCTCATACGCATAAATCCAAAATTCGTCACCTGTGAAAATATTTTAAACGGTATTTGAAACACCGCGATCATATTTCTTGAGCATTTCTTTCGACCAATCGACACGAGCCTTTCTTTAAGCGATCGTTAACTTATGCAAGATCCAACACACACACAGCTTTTTCACGATTAAATGTTCATGTAATATAGAATGTATGCTAGTCATACTAATGCCTAAGGATACCTGAATTTCACGATAAGTCACATGACGATCTTGCTTTATCAGTTTGTGCGCGGCATCAATGCTTACTGGTACCATAACCGATTTTGGGCAGCCTTCTTTAAATTCATCCACCAGCAAACTACGACCACCATTAGATTCATTAAACCAACGATATACAGTGACTCCTTGTGAAGCTTTATCGCCAAAAGTCGAAGTGAATTGATCGACGCACTGTTGTTGAGATAATTCACGTTGAAAATCGTAAAAAAATGTTCACAGGTTAATTCCATTTTTTGGCCGAGAGGAAATTTTCAATTTAATGACAAGACAAATAGCTTCTGTATGATAAAACGTTCTGTGTATGTATGCCTTCAAAAACGTCAAACTATATGATGCAAACGTCAGATCGCACCTAGCACACCCAGGCTTTCCAATTCGCAATAGATATCGTGCAGCCCGCGTATAATCAGAAAGTTCTTATACTTTTCTAAACTGCAAATTTTAATTTTTTTAATACACAAGGCTTTAAATCGCACGCCCTTAGATAAGATTCAAAATTAATAAGCGTCAAATTCTGCAAATTTAGATTTTGAGCAGATTATTTTTCGTTAAGAAATCAACAAACCATAAAAGCATTAAAACTAAATAAAGTATGATCATACCATAGGCTATAAATAAAAGATAGAGTATTTAGCATTATTAGGTGTAGAAAAAAGAAAAGTCCAAGCGTAATCAAGTAGGAACTACGTAGCGCAAGTGGTGGGTCAACGGGTTAAAATCCTGTTAAGACCTTGAATATTTAATGTTTTTACTATAAGGTACAGTTTGATTTTTATATTAAAATGGTCCTACCGTAATTAAGGATTTTTAGTAAAGGTTTCAAAGAAAAAATTTGATTATTTTGATTTTTTAAATTCTTGTTGCACCCAAAAATGAGTCTACATATTTTAGAGAACATAAAATCTTGAGTTTGTGAGTACAACCAATATCAACAAGGAAATCCATTGTGGTATTTTTCTGTTCCGTTTTGTTTTTGAAATATTCTCAAAACCTCACAATGAATAATCTGATTAAGTAATTGATTTTCAGTTTATTTTCAAACATAAAAACAGTCACGATACTTTAAATCTTAACTTTCCTACCCATAGTTTCTTGAATGATATTTTAGGGAGCTGTTGCATTTTTAAAACTAAAAGAGGCAAGTTTTTTTACATATTTTAGAAATTGTGACTCACTTTTGATATTTTTGAAAGTGTCACCATAGTTTTTTATTAGAGAGAAAAGTCCAACTTTGCCAAATTGAGTTTAAAAACGTGGTTTGTTTTTCTTAAACTTCTTGAGTGCATTTGTCACCGTAAATTTTCTTTAGGTCAGTTTCAACAGAGTTTACATTAATACTATAAATGTTCTAAGTAAAATTACTAACAAGCATAGCTGATAATTTCTAGGGCAAACGGAAAAAGTATTTTTTGAAATTTATTTAAAAATTACTGTATAGAAAAATCTATAGTTCTCCTATTACTTCTCGTGTTCAATATAAATTATAGACCTTCAGAGTCTCCCTCGTATATGTCTAATTTTTTATAAACAAACTTGCAAAAAACCATAAGACATTGATTTACTAATATCAAATTTACCGAAACTGAAAATATTATCCTAAAAATATTAGTCCAGAAAAACAGTATTGATAACAAATTAGCCATTTGTTGCTCTGCGACTTAAAAAATAAGCTCCAGGAAAGTGAATAGCGTATCTTTCTTAAAAATAAACAAAACTGAATCGCAGTTAATATGCGGTTTGAAAATCCCATTGCACACTTATTTTTTTAAAGCTCACAAAATATATTTGTCAAAAGCAATTGACGGCCAAGCTGATTAACATCCCAGTGATTAATTGGAACCTGTTTTATTGATAGGGTATTGAATAAAAATATACTTTGAACCTCAGAGATATTAATCAAATAAAAGTCCATCACCAAACGCAAAGAGAGAGGGGTTAATTAATGCATTACAAATACCTATATTTGAAGACAATGAAAGATTCAAATAGTGTTGTGTGTTTCTTGGTCGCGGCCGTTCGTGCGTCCACCAATCCTGAGCTTCAGCGAATGCACCTAAGTTCTCAAAATGTTAACTTCTAAGCACGACAGTGATGTGTTGGATAATGAGATGAAAGACATCATAAACGAAAGGAAATCGGCAATCGCCTCCCACATCAGGAAAGCCCGCTGTGATTCTAGGAACAGTTTTACGGAAATCGATGGTAAGCACCCACTCCGTTGTTTCCGCCCGATTTCTAATTTACATTTAATTTTTAAGAATCCACTCAGCTGTGTTTTCAATTTAAATTGCACTTATGTCAACATAAACAGTGTTCGATGTGTTCTAATTTTGTTATAACAAAAAGTAAAGTAATAAATCTTAAAGTAATTTATTTTAAACCGTCACTGGAACAAGAATTCATTATGTTTTTGTATTGATTGCATTAAAATAGATATCATCTTCAAAGAAAACCCATACTATAGCCAAAAATACGAAGAAGCATACAAAGAGTCATTAAATAACCCCGAGGAGTTCTGGGCGCAAGTGGCGCAGAAAATCACTTGGACCAAGCCCTGGAAGAAAGTGTTGGATAATTCACATCGACCGTTTACAAAATGGTATATATACATGACAAGCAACAGCCATAGATAATTTAGCTAAAAAATTGCAGGTTTGTCGGAGGAGAACTAAACGCCTGCTACAACGCAGTAGATCGTCATGTGGAATCTGGGAAAGGGACAAAGGTGGCCCTTATTCACGACAGTCCTTTAACCAAAACCGTGCGTAAGGTCACTTACGCTGAACTACTGAATACGGTAACAGCTTTAGGTGTTCTAGTGCCTCGCGATTTTACAGAAAATATTCTAGGTTTCCCATCTTGCCGGAGCGTTAGCTAAATTAGGTGTAGGTAAAGGGGATCGGGTTCTAATTTATATGCCTTTAATTCCAGAAACTATAATGGCAATGTTAGCTACCGTCCGGCTTGGTGCAATTCATTCTGTAGTTTTTGGAGGTCTGCCTTTAATGATATTCTCAATCACTAATATAATAAACCAAATCAATTTCTAGGATACGCAGCCAGAGAGCTGTGCACTAGAATTGAACATGCGGAACCTAAAGTTATCATCGCTGCAAGTTGTGGTGTAGAGCCGAACAAGATAATTAAGTAGTGTTTTACATAAAAAGTTATACTTTAATGCGACTGCTGGTTGATCTCTAGATACAAGGGTATTCTGAATGAGGCAATCGAGTGGTCTTCTTTTAAACCGCAAAAGTGTATAATCTTCCAGAGAAGAAATATAGAAACTGCAGTGTTGGATCTAGAAATGGATATTTCGTGGGAGGATGCGTTAAAGCTAGCCGGCCCACACCCATGTGTTTCTGTTGAAGCCAACGAACCTCTCTATATCCTGTATACATCAGGAACTACCGGTAAAAAACAAAATAAGTTATTTCAGGCCACTAAATAACAATTGTGTGGATATTAGATCAGCCGAAAGGAATTCAAAGGCCGATCGGGGGTCACATCGCAACTTTGGTTTGGTCTATGTCAAATATATACGGAATGGGGCCCGACGATGTTTGGTGGACTGCTAGTGATTTAGGTTGGGTTGTAGGACATTCATATATCTGTTACGGCCCGCTTCTCTATGGAATTACAAGTATTATGTATGAAGGAAAACCAGATCGTACTCCTGATCCTGGGCAGTATTTTAGGTAAACTAGTAGGAAAATATATCATCCAATATAACATCTTTGCATATTAGGATTATCAGTGAATATAAGGTGAATGCCATATTTACTGTCCCGACGTCATTTCGTGTAATAAAAAGAGAAGATCCTAATATTACTTACGGAAAGAAATATTCCACCAAAAGCCTTAAGAGAATATTTGTGGCTGGCGAGCATTGCGACTATGAAACTAAGATATGGGCTGAAAAAACTTTTAATGTACCTATTCTAAATCATTGGTGGCAAACTGAAACGGGACATGCTATTACTGCAACGTGTGTGGGTTTAGGGCATCATATAGAGCCTCCAAAATATACTACGGGAATGCCTGTCCCAGGATATGATGGTAATGCCTCTGATTTTAGTAGTGTTTCTTTAAAAAATTTCCATTGCAGTTCGAATACTAAGAGAAAACGGCAGCGAAGCTGCGCCTCATGAATTGGGGAGAATAGTAGTGAAGCTGCCTTTGCCGCCCGGTACAATGACGACCCTTTATCAAGCTCCGGAGAGATTTTGCCAGGTTTACTGCTCAAAGTATTCGGTATTTAGGAAGCGGAATTTTTATGAAGGAACATTAAGAAGATAATTTCAGGGATTCTACGACACAATGGACGCTGGCTATGTCGATGAGTTTGGATACATCTACGTAATGGCGCGGGATGACGACGTAATCAATGTGGCTGGGCATAGAATATCAACGGCAGCGCTCGAAGATGTTGTTCTGGCGCATCCAGACGTGGCGGACGCTACAGTTGTCGGCGTCCCAGAGGCGACTAAAGGGGAAATTCCTCTTTGCCTCTACGTCATCAACAAAAGTAAGCCGGCGTGGAAGCGTAATCTATTTTACTTTTAAAAATATTTCAGACGCACGCAAAAACGAAACTGCGATAAACAGAGAACTGGTGTGCATGGTTCGCGAGCTCATCGGACCAATAGCCTCTTTTCGCTTAAGCGTTGCTGTGAAAGGGCTCCCCCGTACGAGGTCTGGAAAAACGTGCAGAAAATCTATATCCGACTTGGCCAAAAATAAATGTGTGAAGGTAAAATATGACAGGTCAAACAAATAATAGTACATTAACATCTATTTTGCTTTAGATATCTGGTACAGTGGAAGACCCAACAGTATACAAAGATATTAAGCGTTCATTGCAAAAAGTTGGATATGCGCTCACAGCTCCAGATCCTCAATAAATGTTGATATAGTATTTATAGACAGTAGTAACATGGGAGGAGTTTACATTTTATTTTATTGGAAATTATATAATACTAGAAGACAACTAGATGTTCTATTTTATATATATATATTTTTTTTCCTCCCAGTTCTAGAAAGTGTATGGACCAGCAGTTAACTTTAAACAACAATTAAATTGATAATTGTACTATTGTAATCGACAGTAAATTAAAATAAATCTTAACAAAAGTATTGCATTATTCTGTCAATTCTTATATTAAGAATGACGACACCAAAAGAAACAGAAATGGTTTAAAGAAAAATAGTAGGTTATTAAATCACAAACTGAAACAAATTTTTGATAATAAAAGTTGAAAATAGTACACAAAAAATACTAAAAGAGGATGAACAAGTCTAAATATTTAATTTAGATTAAAATGGTGATTTAGTTTTCGTACATCCCACGCATATATTATGTATCTAAAATACACGTTCTGATTAAATATGGATAATTATGTATGACAAATGGTTACTTCGACAGACTGTAAATCTTGGTTCTTGTTGTAGAATTTTCTATTACAATTTCGCACATGTGCTGATCAATTTCTTTGCTAATACGCCGGATTTTCTTTTTGATGTCGTCAATTATTTGTAGATTGCTGGCATAGACCTTAGGTTGTGGTAATCCCAAAAAAGAAGTCGCACGCAGTAAACCGACTATTGCTCAAGTTTGATGGCAGATGGCGCTCTTCTACTGGAAACACATTTGTTCCAGATCCATGTTACCTATCACGCTACTTTCAGAAATATGAACCAAACAGTAACTCGTTGCTTTTCATGAATTACGCAAGGATCTTTGGAACCACAAATGTAATATTTTTAGCTGTTTACCAACCCTTCGAGTTAAATTTGCGCCTTGTAGTTAAATATAATTTTTTGACAGAACTACTAATCCATTTTAAGACAAATTATTGATAATGAAAATGTTAGAAAGCAAGTCTGCAATGAGTATTTACTGAAGAAAGCTTTTTAAAATGTGCAAAATGTCGAATAAATATTTTTGGATTTGCAGCGATACTTTAACTAACTGGCAATATTCTAACGCGACTTTTCCTTACGCTAATATTTTCAATGTTCTGCGTCCATTACCGATCCAATTTCATCAAATTTGGTAGTTGATTCATTTTTTGCACTATTTTATTTTGGTACAATATTTTCATCAAAACCTCAATAGAATTATGATACCTTGTTCCTTGTTCTTTCGTATAGCGTTCTATATTTACTAATCGGAAGAATGTAAACGATATCTGTTAAAGTACCAGAGTCGCTGACCGCAAAACAAAAAAGGAGAGAAGAGTAAATTCGGAACTCAATTTACTTGTTCCTGTATTTGAAATGTTTTTAATTTCTTGATCTCAAGATAATACTGCAATACCTACCTCATATAATTAAACTTTTGGATGAAACTAAAATAATTTGAAAATAGATTTTTTTTGCATAGACTTCTGAATACACCTCATACTCAGGCAGAATTTCCTAGACACTTATGAATGTACAGTAAACTAGATATAGCTAAGTTCATTACCAACTGTTAAATAAGCGACTTTTCTTTTTGTATAGTTTTTTTGTAAGACGTTTTATATAACAAAATTAAGTTAAAGTAAAGCAGAGCAATTTAAAGATTCTGATAGTCACATGAAGCACTTTTATATCCTTGCTTTAAAAATATTTTTGTTAAAATTTGAAGATAAAATTACGTTACTAACACACAATTTTTTATTGTACCACTTCACAGAACAATACTTGTCATTTAGCCATCGACCAGTTTTGAAGAAGATATCATCCAAATTTGCCCGCACGAGCGATACACTCTTGCAGCCTAATCTTAAAGTTCCATACTTCCAACTACGAGGGTGAATCAAATATAAACGAGACTTTTGATCTCGGACGCGCAATATTAACGCCGAGAGTTCTCGCTTCGTTAGATGTTGGGTATGGATGTCAGAAGTAGGGGAAGCAGGCGGGCAATTTCGTTCGTTCCTGTCAGTACCCATCGTAACAATGTCTAAGCAGGAGGTGCCGTCGTCAATTGCGCAGCGCATTATCATTAAATTTCTCGCCACGGAAGGTGTAAAAGCGGCTGAAATCCTGAGGAGATTGTTTGCTCAGTTCAAGGAAGAGACATTGTCACGAGCTAGAGTGTTCGCATGGCACAAAAAGTTCGTAGAGGGTCGTGAGAATGTTGAAAATGAGAGTCATGATCGCTGACCTCGCACCAGCATCACCAATTTCAACAATTTATTGAGGGTGACATCGATGAGATTGCATCTGAGATTGGAATAAGTTATGGCAGCACTTTTTCGATCATCACAGAGGAGCTAGGGTTTTGTAAGGTGTGCGCAAGGTGGGTGCCTCGCCTTCTGACAACTGAGCAGAAATTGCATCGTTCACAGTTGAACACCCTCCCCACAGCCCTGACCTATGGCCCTGCGACTATCACCTATTCGGTCCTCTCAAGGAAGCCATGGGAGGGCATAGATTCGACAGCGATGAGGAGGTTGAGGTCTATGTGCGCAGTTGGCTGGAAACAGAACCAACTTCATTCTACAAGGAAGGCATTTCAAAATTAGCTACACGTTGGGAAAAATGTATTTCTAAATCAGGAGATTATGTAGAAAAATAATCTACTATTCTTTTGTTTCAAGTTCAAATAAAATATTTTTTAAAAAATAAGTCTCGTTTATATTTGATTCACCCTCGTAGAATCTTCAATAATCGACGGCCATGGTATGTCATCATGTAATTATATAAAGCGACTTGGAAAAATTTGTCCCTGAATTTCTCAAGAAATTCTCTCCGTGTGTGCGGTAGCACCATCTTGTGGGAACCACGGATTTAAATGTTCGTTGAATCTGGGCTTAAAAAAATTGCGTGACATCACAGTATAGCGGATAAATGTATCAGTCGCCGTACGTCCTGCTTTCTCAAAAAAATATGGCTTTATGATGCCAAATTCCGTAACAGCACTCCAAACAGTTACACGCTCATGGAGTTCTCGAGAATTTTGTTATTGAGCACAACAGTATCAGCCAACAAGTCCTCGCAAGCAGCCTGCCAGGAGTACCAGCCACAGTATTTAAGTTCCTGGACCACCTTTAGTTTATATGGATGGAACATGAGATTGCAGTGTAGAATTCTCCACACGCTCCCAAGGCGAGAACATGCTTAGAAGCGGAACGTTCTGTCGATGTGACAACAGCCTGTCTCACTGCGCGCAATATTCTCGGGTGTCCGAATGTTACAAAGTCTACTGGGTGATTTCAGTTTTAATGCTGAACCACAAAATTATGGTTTTCTCGGTTGGAACTCTTCGGTGACGAACTATTCCGAAATCCTTACAAAACAGCCGCTGCATCATAATCACAGAATCACCACTTTTAAAATAAGTTTTCAATAGAAACGCATGGTGTCAACCACACCATACCGCAATGGACACTAAAATGGTGTGCCTTGTGCCACTCAAGTATGGATGACTTGAACGCCGTCTACCAGTACATCGCACGCGGCAGTCAATTCAAAAAGGGGAGATTTTTCTGCCGGACCCTACAGTTTCAAAACTACCAAATATACAAAATTCAATTATCAAAAAAAATGGTCAAATAGTATTAAATAATATAGGTCATCTAGCCTTTTCATAGAGTGTCACTTGTAGTTTAAATAGAAAGAGAAAATATCGTCTCATATAATCATCGCTTACTTTAAGTCTTGGCCCAAAGAAAATCAGCGATTTTTAAAATAGACAATAGTTTAAAATACCAAAATCTCGGTCATATAGAAGGTAAATGAATACATTAAATTTGACATTACAACGTCGGTTGATGCTAGATAGGTTTTAAAACTGCAAATGAACATTTCCTTCTGATAATATTCCATTAGTAAGCTTTTTCTGCTAGTAGTTTTTAATTTTTTTCATGTACCTCTTTTTACGTACTTTGTGATTGCATATAATCCTATATATGCAAGGCATTTCCCAAATCGTTAGTCAGCAAAACGCATGCTTGTATAACTAGACCATAAGACAACTTAACATCTATGGGAAAACGTACAAGAGAATAGACAGATAGAATGTAAAATTTATAGAAAAATTCCATAATCCAATACCAGAAATGCAGAGACTTAACTTAGATATCTTTGGTTGCAGTGGAGTTAGATGACCAGACAATAGAACAAAATAGACAACTACATTTGCTACTACTCAGAAAATAACAATACATAAAACATAAATGGAGTAGCTATTGTTATGAAAAGTAACAATGTTACTATATATGCAACATAAATAATAGATGAAATAGAAAAAATAGAAACGATTAAGAATATGGCATATTAAATAGAATTATCCAAAGTAACATTTTTGAAGAAATTAAAAAGGTTGTGGTAATTTACATAAAATAAAATCTGAGAATAGTAACAAAGAAAAACGGTAAGGCACAGATAGTCATCGAAGACAGAATACACCGATAGAAAAAATATATAGAATTTTTTTTCAAAATGAAGAATATAGGAATAAGTGGATCACCAATAAGTAAAGAGTGAAGTAGCAAATTAACATATGACGAAATATTCATCGAAGTTCTTAAATTGGTATCGAAAAACATTTAAATATATTAGTAGACCTTTATTATGACATCCAGTGAGATCTCAAAAATGTATATTTACATTTATTCCAATACCGAAAAGCAAACACGAGTAAATACAAATAATTCAGAGCAGTGACCCTCACACGCCCTAAAGCTTTAAATTTATTCAAAAACAAATTGTTTGCGCTATCTGAGCATTGAAAACATAATTTAGTAGAATAAATATTTTTCGATATTTGATGTTAACGAAAATCTAAATTAATGGCTACCCTCATACAACGTATGTTATCAAAAGCAGCCATTAATACAAATAGACCAAGCAAAAATAGGTTTTTATGAACATTGCGTACTATATCTGACACGCCTTGCAATTGAAGAAGATAAAACATAATAGAAACTAAGAAACAAGTTTTATTTGTTTTTTAGTCATTTATTATTTTACATGCCGTTAAAAAAGTCTATAAAATATTGTTAACCTTGCTATGTAAATATATATTTTTTTAACAATGTATTTTACAAGATAGTAAAATCATATGTACTAATTGCAATAAAAATAAAATATTTCATAAAAGAAACAATCAAAAATTAATTGTGATTATCAATTCTGACTCCTCTGTTGCTATATATAACAGTGTAACTTATTTGATTCACTAACACAAAAGAGTACATGTAATTCCACCACAATAAAAGTTGTCAAAGAAAAATGTGTAAGTAAATGGTATATAATCCAGGCATCCAGGTATAGAGTCTAACACACATATGATGCTCTGCAACAAACAATCCTGGATACTGCACCACGTTTCAACTAACTCCATAAATACTTAATGGGGTGTATATCTAAAGAATAAAACTACTTGAAAATGACATAGAAAATCCTGAACAACCCAAAACATGTGTGGCTAAGCATGATACTGTTGCAATATTGCACCTAGTGTCCCGGTCAGGAATTTCATTCAAACGTCACTGACCTGTAAATATATTACATAATACTACCAGAGGGAATTGTTTATTATAGAATGTTTTCACAAACTGCAATGTCTGCAATAAGGAAAGTATGTCATTCGACAACGAGATTGAATGGGAAGACCTCTATACTCGGACACAGTACTCATCTACCACCAAAACGAAACCGAACTCATCATTAAACACCACGCATTACCAGTTTGTAGTATTCCGCTGGCAACAGACGAATGGCAGATTCGCTTCCGTAAGGAATTTAGAAGGTAGAAATCACTACATGTAGTAGATTAAATTACCATAAAATTATTTAATCTTCTCTACTGTTTCCGACATAATCAGATTGCAATGGTTACAACGATTCACCTTGCTGTTTTTATCCCAATAATAAGGCCTCTCTTACGATTGCGTAAATTGACGTCTCTAGCATCTATGTAGTATTCTTCTCGCTCTGTGCTTTTACCTACATCGGTCAGTGCTTTTCACATGGTATATGGTAGACCATTAGCATTCGAACTCGCACTTTAGCAATTTATATAGCTTTACTACTGTAGAATGTTTTCTTCTAAACGCTCCAATTTCATTGTTCGTAAGTATACTTTACTTTCCAATTTCAATGTAAACGTAATTTTAGAGCCACGATTTATAATAGCTTTAGAAGTTTTGTCACTCCAACATTCGGCGACCAAGCGGTAATTTTTTGTTGAGGAAGGCCAATTAAGTTACGTACACAAAGAGACAAAAACACCATCCTGTAAAATAGTGTATAAAAACTTTTAGGAAATACAATAAAGGTCTAAATTAGTTTGCATTACTGATAATAAAAATTAATTTGAACCTGAATCAATCGGCACAATGGTGGTTTCCAACATACCCCAATCCAGTCAAAATAAAGCACGCTTAGAGTATTTTGAAGAAAATTTTTAGTTTAGCCCTTCATCTTCTTGTTTAACTCTGAACGTCCGCTGAGTTATATATGATTTCAAGAGCTGCACGTACTGTACTGGTAAGCATTTCTTAACTTTATGATTAAGCCTTCGTACCAGATTTTGTCAAATGTTTGAACCGTGTCCAGAAAGGTGGTCGAGTATATTTTCTTTTTTAAAAAGACATTTTTCCATAATATCTGTTATTCGATGTACTTTACCGACCGCGGTGTGTTTATTCCAGAATCGAAACTGATGATCATGAACTAGTTGTTCCTCTTCGATTAGTTTTGAAGAAAATGGCAGCTCTTTCTTTTCAAAATTAAGATCTATCACAACTGTCGTACTTAAAAATGAATGTACGATTATCACAGAACAGTGTGTGGTATGCGACTTGCAAGCCCCAAATAAAACATGAATATCTTCAAAATCTTTATTTTATCAAATACCTAAATGTTATAATTTACATTCCAACAATTATTAATAAATTATAGACCACTACACGCCAAAACATTACAACATACTGCTAGCAATTGACTACAAGTGTGTCATAAATATGTGACAGTTTAAACAATATTTTCATATTAAAGTAAAAACAAACGTTTCGTGTTCATTAACAACGTATCTTTATGTAGCTTTTTGCTGATACCCTGTATTTCTTAACACACTCGATCATTTCAATAATTCAGGTATTTTTAAAATTTGTGTGAACAGACATAAACAATCTCATCAATTTTATAAAAAATAAGCTCAGCTTTAATAACAGATATGAAGAGTGACTCTTATCTAAATTGGATAAAATAGGTCTCCTTTGATACTAACGAGCAAAACTGAAATGCGTAGGTGCAGACATAGTACACTCATTACTGTTATTTACATCTGTTGTAGAATGGTTCATGTGTCTTTATACGTTAGGTTGTGCTTATTTTATCTTGACAATTTTAATATTTTTAAAAATCATTTGAGCTGTTTTTAATATTTGGAAAATGTAGTTCAAAAATATCAAATAAAAATGCAACAATATAATTGGGTCGTTTTAACCATTTAGCCACTTTCATACCTTTTAAGTAAGTACCCAATTTGCATATGCTGCAGTAAACAATTTGTTACCAAAATCGTTGTTACTTTATAACCAACAATCTAAATATTACCTTAAAAATGCAATTAACGTAAACGAGAATCATTTTCTGCTATATTAATTTGCCTAGAAGGCGTATTTGAAACACAGTTGAATTTGGTAGTCAAAATATTGATAAAATACAAGGACATATAGATTCAACCAAAAAGCTTTACCCAATTTTGTAGTGTCATATTTGTACTATGTATTTTTTGTGATATTATGTACAAGTTAACTTATTTGATTAAAAAAATCTCGGTTGCAATTTCATAGCATTTAAAAAAACTACGAATTTCAATAGATAAGACTTTGTCAATAACCCATTTACCACTTACAATACATTTTTCTGTCACCATTGTCACAGTTATTCAAATTAGAGCGAACGCTTGTAAATTCTTGTAGTTAGACACTCAGTGATTTTGCTGAGTTTATATAGAAACTGATACCATCTCAATATATTGCACGCTCAGACGATTACCTTGTAACACTTAGATGAGAAGTTGGGTTTATCATAATAGTATGGATTATACTGTGCTTTTCGTAAATTAGTATGGTCAGCGAGAGACTATTCGTCAAGACATCTTCTACAAACAAAACTATGTTGAGAATTTTTAGCTTTTTCAGATTGCCCCGACGATGGTCCTCACTTTGACAATCAACTATATTTATATCAACATGGAAAGACCACTATATGCACTTAGTACTAGAGGTTGGTGGTAATATGAATAATGAGGATGTCACATAAATTTTATTCAAGTAAGCAATAATATGGTCAATTTTTAACAGTCTCCTGAACACACTATGGGATAGCATAAAAATAAACATAACAAAAGTTCTCACATTAATTATGTAGCAACTGAAAGACTTTTTACCAGCTCTGTCTGCTGACAAGATAATTACACTTGTACCGTGAATATTTGAAAAGATTTTAATAACGTGGAGATGAGAATTGATTATGAATTAGTGACTGTAATTTAATTATATTATTTCTCATATATAAATTCAGTTCCTCAACCATGAGCATCACATGGTCTAAAAAATGTTTAACAAAGTTTTTCCATATACGAAAACCATAAATATCTAATGGTTGGATATTTCTAGTCGTTCCTATAGGTATTATTTTTAGAGGTACTATCTTATCAGGTGATGTAGCTTCTTGAACAGCTGTAGAACAATGACCACTCTAAGAATCAATCAACAACGTGCCTGTAGAACCAACATTTTGAAAATAATTTTTTAACCATGTTCTAAAACGATCTATAAATTTTATTTTAAGTATACCTTTCATTATTAAAATTTTATAGTTCTCAAGAGTCAACAAATCATCATTTTACCTGAAGAAAATTTTCCAGATTTTAAACCTGAAATATATATGTTTGTAAGCCTGAATAGAGTTTGGGAGATCACTGGACCAAACTCTCCGCTTGGTTCCTTCAAAACCAAAAATAAAGGTGATAGTAATTTACCTTCAGCGCCGACTTCACAACTAACTGTTTCACTTCTGATACAAATTCTATCTTTTTTCTGTGCAAATCTCTATTTTCTATCATTCCTTTTGTGATAAATTTGTTAATTTTTTGGGAAACCATTCCATGGACTTGTTTAAATTTAAAAAGCTAATAATTAAAATCTTTAAATCTTATATCCTTGTTTCTGTGCATGCACGGGCCATCTTCTTAAATCATTGTCATGCAATATTAAACCAGAATCAATAGCAGCTTTGAAATTTTCGAAAATATAATCGCAAATTCTTGCGATTTTATCTCTTTATGTACGAGTACCACCCTGATTAATTTGATGAGCTTAACATCGTAATTGTCGTTCAGAGTTTCTTAAATTTGTGTTAAACTGTTGAAATAGATGTTTTTTCTTTTTTCCCGCTCCTCCAGTATTCTACACCCTTTCTTTTGCATTCAAAACTTACTGTGCTCGTGCATTGATCTGTAGGTAGCTTAGAGTCGACAGAAAGTAAATGTAAATCAATACCCTTCACAATACGAATATTAGGTTCTTCAAATTCTTCTTGGAGATCTAAAGATGTTTCCGCTATTAGATGATTCTATCAAATTCAAAAGTATCATTTGGATGTAATCTTTTATTTCAACTTCCTTGACATTCTAAGGACTTTCTTAGATATTAAGTGTTTGAAAATATGCGAGCAGTAGATTAATAACATTTAACGGATTAACTCTCATCTTCAGCACTAAAAAATATAAAACATTTATGAAAATAAGTGTATATAACAATATAAAATTTTTCAAAAATTTGTACCTTTTAAACTATTTAAAAATATCTATAAAATATTTTTTGAATGTATCATAATGAAATCGAAATATGAAACGCATCTAAAATAATTTTATAAAACGCTTTTTAATAGTTTAAAAATTTATTGAAAATATTTGAAAACGCTTTTACAGAAAATAATTTTATGTATAATAAATATCGTACCATTATTATTCAAAATTCGAGGGGATTTTAAATTTAAATTTGTATTGCTTTAAAGAATATTTAAACATATTCACGGCAAGTTGACCGTATGCACTTGTTTAACTTATAAATATGAATTTAAAATATATAAATAATTAAGTATTTATTTTATTGAACAATAAAATGTTGATAAATAACTAGTCATACTCTAATAGATAGTTGTTATTATTATAATTTTTAAAAAAATTAAATTTGTAAATTAAATAAGAAAAATTCTATTATGGTTATAGAAATTTAAAATATTCCTTCAAAAAAAAAAGAAATCAATCAGTATTTTTTAATAATCTCTTCATTATTAAATTGAAAATGTATTCAGCAATATACAAAAATTATTTTTTCTTACTTTCAAAGATTCAAAAATTAAATACAAACAGTTCTAAAATGTATAGAAAAATATTAACTAAAATTATAATAAATTTTTTAACGATTGGTTTAAAAATGAGTATATTTTTCTACACAAGTAAAAAGTCGATCAATGTGGGGGTTTAGTCCCCACGATTATTTTTTAATTAATTTTTTTTTAAAGATATAAAAAATTTGCTCTTAAAAAATAAGAAATAAAATCTTCGGAGGGTGAAACTACCTCGTTTTTGTTCCTTTTTCAATAACAATTAATTTCCACTTTGTTTTGTGATGATATCTTAAATAGAACGTGAGATATTCAGGAAAAACTGTTTTTAGAAGGAAATTCTAGAGGTAGTTTTAGTCGTTTAAAGTGCTTATAAGCAGTTAAAAAATAAGTATCTTATTTTTTGCTTCTACAACATATCTAAAATTTCATTCAAATCAGTGACGGACACCGATAGTATTCCTTATAAAAAATTATTCAACATACATATATCTAGCGCCATCTATGCGAGAATTTTGTTAACTTCAAAAAGTTATCTGATTCATCTAGGTAAATTTATTAGCATTTGTTAACAACAAAATACGTAAGTAAATATACCACATATTACATAAACTGAAATGTTCCACTGAAAAGAATAATTGCAAATAAAATTTTTAGTGGAACCTTTAATTGATGTCATTGTACTTCGAAGGTTGATAACATCAGAAATATTTACCTACGACAGGTAGTAGTTACGTTATCATTATCTATTTTGGTAATTATATTTTGAAATATAGTTTAAACTATTTGTGTGAAAATTTTAATTTTTTTTGTCTAGACCTTTATTTGTTTTTGTATCGTATAGTTGCGTGTTTAACTCAATAACAGCTGTTAGTCTCAGTAGTTTGTTAATTGTACAAAGTAAACTTCAAGAACCTAACATGAACTGAAGCTCTTGTGACGGGCGATTGACCCATAGCGCGCGTCAGAGGCCTCGGGCAGAGCAGGATTTAGGATCTGCAGACACAAATTCACATTTGTTTCTAATATATTTGTTTTGTAAAACATTTGTTACAAATCACCATACCACTCAACAAAATGAAAGTGTTGCATTAGATAGGTTGTTAAAAAAAGATACATCCACTTTAGCGATCTTCTGAAAACTTTAGCATTTACAAGAAAAAATTTAAAAACAGCTTCCCACCTAAAATGATAGAATTAAGGGGGGCGTTTGGTTTTTTTGACCAAAAAATCGATATTGAGATTTTTTTTTCAGACAGCTGAAAATCCTAGGATTATAATGCTTTTTTTATTTTTTCTATATCTCAATTTACCGCAGATGTACATGTATGTGTACATATATATTTCCATGTTCGCCAAGCCACTTTTCCGCCCTGCAAGTTGTGACTTGTTTTTTCGAAAGAAACGTCGCGTTTTTTGGATAAGATGCTGTTTGAGATTTTTTCTTTCAGCAAAATTGGTGCAAAGATATCCTGTCCACAGCACAACACACGGTTTTTCAGGAAACGACTTCCGCGCCCTGTAGTGGAGTTGAAATCAATAATATAATTCAACAAAAATTGTTTTTGATGCCTTTCAATATAATTGTTCAAATGCATGATATCTTATATCTCTCATTAAATTAGATTTATATAAAAAAAATATGAATATTGGCCAATTTTTACCCAAAAAAAACAGACCCTTAACAACTATAATGCCGGCGGCAGGTACTTTCTTTCTCATCTTGAATATTTCGCCCACCACCATCACGGCAAAAGGGTATTTTCGAAAATGGATTTAGGTTACGCGTATAGTCAGGTACCCTTTTCCACGGAAGACGTCGAGAAAACTGCGATCGACTCTTTTCGGGTACTCGCAGCTGTTTATATGATGCATGTAAGTGGCATTGTAGCAACTGATAGATAAAAAATAGCAACTACTAGGCGTTTTCACCAAATCATTAAGTATTGCTGAGAGGAAATACGTGGACAGTCTGAAAAATTTTAAGCCTAACATAGAAACAAGTATTTTTCCGTCAAATTTAATTTTATTTTACAACATAGGCTCCTTTTAAGTCTCCAATCTCTTTATCCCGTTCAAATAGTGGTTGACGTCTTGTTCTGTAAAAAGGCGTCTCCGGTTGCGATGACCTCCTCGTTCGATGAAAATCTTTGTCCTCCGAGCCAAACTTTGGGCTTAGGAAACAGGAAATAGTCGCTGGGGGACCAGATCTGGTGAATATGGTATTAATCAATTCAAACTGCAATTCATGAATTTTGGCCATGGGGACCGCCGATGGAAGAGCATCTTATTCCGTTTCAAATGGGACTGCTTTTCAGAAATTGCTGTCTCCAACTGGTCCAATAACGATGCGCAATACACCCCCGTTGTTGTTTTCCCCTTTTCTAAGTAGTGGATGAACAGAATTCCCAAAAAACAGTCGCTATCACCTTCCCGGCCGATGAAACTGTCTTCGTCTTTTTTGGAGCAGGTTCACCCTTCGCAGTCCACTGTTTTGACTGTTCTTTCTTTTCAGGAATATAATGCTATACCCAAATTTCATTGATAGTGATAAATCGACGAAAAAAGTCCAACTCGTTTCGCTAAAATCGCTTAAGCAAGGCATTGGAAATGTTCATTCGAGTAAATTTTTGGTTCAAAGTGAGCCAGCGCGGGGCCCAACGCATGGACATTTTTCTCATCCCCAATTCCTCATTCAAATATATAACAAACACGTTCTTTCAATATCCCCACAGCCTCTGCTGGTTCTCTAACCTTAATGCGACGGTCGTCTAGTACCATTTGGTGAACTTTTCCGATGTTATTGGTGGAGGTCGCAGTTGTTGGCCGTCCCGAACGCTCATCATCAACCAAGATGGTATGACCACGTTTAAATTCAGCTGTCCATCTTTTCACGGTGGCAGATGATGAGACAGAGTCCCCGTAAATGTATTGCCTTTCAAATGCAAGTACTTAATTACGGCACGGTATTCTATTTTTTCCATTTTTACAAAAGCACTGACATCGACTAATACAAACGACTGTCAAACAACTAAGCGTCCAAAATGGCTGAAATTTTTACAGGTATCTTTCAAAGGATATACGATTGTAGTAACAGAATGGTATTGTGCACATGATCGCAAACTAGCCACTATGTATAGTGCGATTAAATGTTTTGAATATGCAGTCGAATGAAGTAAGTTTACTATATTCACGGACTATAAACCGTTAATATACGCTTTCGACCAAGACTTGGAAAAATGTGTGCTTCGACAGTTTCACTATTTAGATTTCATTAGTCAATTGACGACCGACACAAACGGTTTCAATAATTGCGTGGCCGATGCTTTGTCTCGAGCCGACGCGCTTGGCAAAAATTTCGACTTGAAAACTCTTGAAATCGAGCAAAATAACATCACCGATCTACGAGAAATATTAAGTTCAAAAGCGTCCGTTTTAAATAGTAAAAATCACGATGTAGGGTAAATAGAAACGGTTATTTCACTTCTGAAAATCTGATTAATGTTTTAATCCCAAACATTTTTTAATGTTCAAATTTGTATGTATGTCATACCTCTTCCTTGGAGCTTGTCTTGGAATTTTAAATAATGCAATAACTAATTTAAAAAGATAATATCATCTACTTCTCGTTTACATTTATCCCTTCGGGGTAAATGTGAACAAATAAGTACTTACTCATTTATTGCAGTGACCTAAACTAGGGACAAATGTAAACAAAAAAAAAGCGCTATTGAGACTGATTCTTGTTCAGTTGCATTAGGATGAATAATAAAGTGAGATGTAAAGGCCGTATCGAAACAGATAAACTTACTTTCATGAGAGATTTCTTTCAAATGTTTGTCCATTACAAAAACGTATAAATCTCAAAATACGTTACTATGGATGAAATACATTACATCAAAATCAATAAAATATGCTATAAAGATTTTTGCTTTGGCAAATGCAAAAATGTTCTATACTACTAAAGATGTACACCAGCCCCCTCCAGACCAAAACGTAACAATGGACAACTTGTTCATTACTCTTGATTTAGTTGATAAATTAAATGAAAGGATAATAGTATTAGGGGAAAAAGACAATTGTCAATTAAATTCACAAAACAAAATCATTTTAAAGAAATATAATACGTTTTATCTTTAGACAACAAGGGGGGTTGCTATGATTAACCAGCTTTCATCTAATTATAGCCATGCTCGGTGGACGAAACGTTGGGCCACGATAGTATATTATATTATTTTGAATATTGTTGGTATCAATTCATTGAGGAACTACCCAAAAGTAACATCAATATTAATTTTAAAAGATGCGAAAGTTTTGGAAATTAGTTGACAAAACCATGGCATTTGTGGAAACTCCATAGTTTTGAATATAATGAATGTTACTGTGTACTTAGTTAAGGCTCTGTAGCGTGGTGCAGACCCAGGTTCGATCCTGATACTAAAAGTAATCAAACACCTACGTTACTTTTGAACAATTGCTGTTAATGGGGTGCTTGCCACATAGCCTCGAGTTAGAGATGGTGTATGGCAACCAAGTGGCAAGAGTAAACACATGGAAACAGCTTTCTAATTCGTAAGACATACTTATTTTTCTTTACATCCGATAACTACATATTTAATGAAAGCTGTACTTACCTGTCTCAAAAGCGTCACATCCAAATTTATATTTATGAATGTTAGTAAACTACTTAAAATTGCAGAGAAATAAAAGTAATTTATATAATAAAGTTTAAAAACCAGTTATCTTCCATGGCACTTTCCAATGAAAGTTGTCTTTCGTTTTTTTGTATTTTATGTATTTGAAAATGACATGCATTTGTATAGACCACACTCAAAGACTTTAGGACAACCCATGTATCAATATTCTTTGAAATAAAAAAAAGGAATCAAGAGCATTTCACTCCTTATATCTTTGTACACTTTTTTATTGCATAGTGAAGTTAGGTAGATAATAAATCAACATATATTGTATATATGCGTGATTATATTTTTAGATTTACGTTTAATACGAAAATATTCATAGCATTTGATAATCCTTTAAACTATATTACAACGTTTAGAACAAATATGTATATTACTCCAGACAATCGATAAAACAAATGTAAAAAGGCCATTTGCAAGAAATAACATACAGACATTCCCAACATGGAATTATCGACACACTTTTTAACAAAATATTTTTCAGCTCTCTTTAAAGCCCAAAGTACCTTTATTTCCATAAATAAAAATGACAATAAAACTTAATTATATACATGTGGTTATGGCTGTACTCCGATCACCTATAGTTTGATCGTAGGCGTCACTGGACCCGCCAGTGACAAGAACAACTGTAAGTGGTGCAGCGGACAGGTACTGCCCAGCATCGATCACATTATAAAATAACAAGCGTAACATGATAACGTTTTAATTGTTCCATTAAAAATTACAATAACAACATCAAATTAAAAAGTTCATAATCTTAAACAGGTTTTGGCATAAAATACACGTCTCGTAAATGTTTTGATCCCAGGCTAATTAATAGTACCGGGCAAGTTGCCGTTTCGCCAGTCGTGAAACGTCAATTAATAACGAACACCCCATTCAAAATTTAGTATGACAATGAGAAGGAACTTAAAGTGGCTGTTGGATAATATGAGAAATGCTGTATGATCAACTAGAAGTGTATGGAGTCTCCGATGGACAAAAAGGCGTGATGAACCACAGATAACTAACATAGGTAGAGTTAAAAGTATATCTTACGTAATAATCAGAATACACATTTCCAAGATACATCGGCATGGAAATGTGCAGTCACCACCAGTTTGTTGGCAAGCGGTGGCCGCGGGCCGATAATTTTTGACTAGAGCGGCCATCGAGCTTACCAGGTTACTGGTGTTTGTATATACCAACGGCGGGTCAGGATATAATAGGCGACACCGAGCGTGTGCGGTTCGATGTCTCCAGCGACGTTTTTCGGCGTCGCATCTCATGCCCAGCCGCTTCTTGCTGATGATGAATCCGATACGGAGTAGTGTATAAATGTGTGCGCAAGCTCACCGCGAGGGACAAACAGAGCCCAAACTGTTCCGATATAAATATTAAAAAATACTGAGAACAGACAACTGCAATAAATTACTAAGGCCGATAACTAAGTACTGCTGCCGCATACAAAGTCACAAGCCGTTTGGACTCGGTTCATCAAACTGCCGGCAGGCCATTATACACAGCTTACTTTAATGGCTACGTAGTAATTAGTTTTAAGTAGTACTGGTTGTATCAATCTCAGAATACATATATATGTTTAATTTTATGTAGATAAAGTATAAAACAAATGATTAATCTTGGTGGCAAGACGTTGCCGTGATTTCCGCAGCTTTGGTTTTAAATTTCTATTAAGGTATGTATGTATATAGACTAGAGTCTAGTTACAACTAAATCAGACCTAAAGTACAACAGAATGAGAGCGAGGAGAAGCAGTAATTTGTTTAGTCGAATAGGTTATAGCTATTCATATTTTGTTTATATAAACACTAATTATCTATAGGTACTGCAGGTGTAGTTATTGCCTCTCCTCAACAACATTTGGCAGACAACATCTGATCTCTACAACTCTTACTTAATAATGAACATAAGCGAAATGGCGCTGTTGGCTCTTCTCTAAGACCAAAAGCGACAAAACGCTTTGGGAGCGCAGACGGCCGCGGACTGGCGCAGGCTTATCCACAACGACGGTGCACGGGAATCCCGGTCAAAGTGAGAAGCCACGCCAGAGTGCACTGCGCGCCGATGCACCCCCGGAAGCTGTGAGGACGCCGTTGGTGCGCCACTCACCTAGGCACCTAATTACACGCTATGGACGAACTCTGACTCGCCCAATTATTGCTAATCATGTTGAGTTCATGACTCCAGCACGGTTCTCATGCTTAAACTGCATAAGACACAAAATCCACTAGAATAACAACAATCAACGAACAAACAATGCGCTTGGATACGGTGTCGGCGGCTGATAGGCCACCGGGCCGGTCGGTACGCTGGTGCTGCTCGGGTGAGAGGGTGGGTTGGTCAAATTGGATGGGATGGGAACTCGGTTGTGGAGCTAAACAGCCGTTTCTGTGTGGCTGTGTGAGGATAACCGCTCCACGTCTATTTCGGGAATCGTCAACTCATCTGGGATGTTATCGGCATACTCAATGGAAGAAGTTTGAGACAACCTCTTAGAGAGTGAAGTCTGTTTGCGAAGTACCTCGGCAAGGGAAGTATTGCTGTGTTCGCCGTACCGAGCATCTAGGCCCTGACGGAAAGCATTAACTACTCGGATCTGAAATGAACAAGAAACAACAAAACAGGGAGAATTAAAATAAGAACATTCCCGGGAAGGTGGCGAGCAGTTAGCACAGCCCAAAGATCAGTACAGAGCCAATTTACTGAGGCCCCAACATGCAAGTTCTTTATTTTATCGTGCCATTGTCGTGAAGTCACACTGCGTGGCGGTACTGGGTGTAGGTGTGTGCGTGTTGCAACAGTGTCGTGTTCAGCAGTTTAATCGGAGCAAATCGTTGTCGACGCAACAAAATCTTGCAGCATTTACCATTAACCACATCCAGCATACACTAACTAATATGTATATCGACACAATAGTTCTTTACTGGTTACTGAACTGTGATGTTGGGGCCAAAGTTTTAACATTTAACAAACATGCAGTCGATATGTACATGCCACGACTTAGCTTGTGGCGGCATACAGTCATACATACACGTGATACGGAGGCAGTTCAAATTGACTTGCAGTACTGCCAGAGCAAAATGTATTTGTGTTGAGCCATCATACATGCCGTGTATTTGTATTTCGAGACAGGCCTAAGCTTTACATTCACTGGTTTCATTGCAGATTAACAGAAGCTACATATGAAATCTCCACTTGAAACCAACACAAATATAGGGGGTTTATTATCAGCAAGTGGTCGCAGCGTTCCACAAGGCTAGATAATAACCATTTGACACTGGTAGCAAGCAGTCGGATATTACTATACAATATCGAGTGATATGGAATTAAACATTGAGCTTGCAGAGTTATCACAAACCAAAACAATACAGTTTTAGAACTGTCTGAGCACCACTTATAACACATACGAATAACAATATTCAAATACATACAGTCTTTACCAGAGACATTGGTTACTTTGCTTACGTGATTTTGCCCCACCTGTATGTATGTATATGTGGGTATTAGTAAACACACAAAACAATAGAAAACATTATTTAAACACATAAAAACGTAAAAACATTATAAAACACAACCTAGCAAATATTTTTAAAATAAAAATTCATTCTTTTAATAGTTTTATTGAAAAGAGTCGCTTATCAAAAACAGCAATCTGTTAGTAATATTAAAAATAAAAACATATCTAAGTACACTTGGTCAAGGTATACAATTAACAAATATATAATTTGAGATAAAAAATTTAAATTTATATAAATAAATGGAAGCCTCTACAATAATTTAACAAACAAACTAACTATGCAACGAGGCCGTTTATATTCCTGTAAGCATAACAGGCATCATGGAGCACGCGAACATTCTCGACTACAAAACAATTTTAAATTCACAACCAAAGCGTTACTCTCTCTCTCTCTCTCTTTCTTCTCACTTTTTTAATTACTCAATAGGCCACAAAATGACGTAGATTCATTCTATAATTTATCATATCAGTTATTTCATTGGTGACTAGACAAATCACCTTTGCTAAGATAAAAATTACGTACAACAAATACACTTAATACGAATTATTCAAAACAAAACAGACAGCAACAAAATTTGCATAAAATTTTGAAAACGGAATCGACATCTATTATTCGGCCGAGCAGTCGTTTTGAGCGATCATATGCATCTGTGAGCTAAGGATAAAAGAGGCATGCAACATGCAAACGTAAATTAGAGCGTTACGGGCATCAGACAGAAGAGTACGGAAAAACTATTCCACAAAATGGTTTAAACGATAATTCACTGCTTCGATATTGAGAAGGCGTTAATAATAAACAATAATTAACAAAAATTATTAAATAAAAGCGAGTGCCTCTACACAATGTGGAAGCAGTGGCCAACACAAACCAACAAGAGCGAACGAGCGGGCACACGAACACGTAGCGGACAGAAAAGATGTAGGAAAGCGGCTTACAGCTTGGTCAGTGGAGCTCTTGCTGTACGGAACCGGAATCAAACGCTCTTGCAATTCACCACCTATCACCTTCAAGAGTAAAGGGCAACGTTAAGAGTGGTTGATAGACAGTGACAGACACATACAATAGATAGTGCACAGAATGAGATAGATTAAATAACTACTGAGTAAACCTAAGAAGAAATTGAGCAATAACAGTAAACACTCAATCGCAAATGTTTACTGTTGTGCTCTGATGTAGACATACACATGTAAGCACACGATCAAGATTGACTTGAGCGCACGCGCACATATGCAAATCCACAGGTGCTGTAATAAGAGTTAAGTGTTACAATCAACAGACACACGATTGCTCGAAACGTGTATCTACGTTTGGCTCAGTGCCGAGTTTTAAAAGAACAGAGCATTGTATTTACATTATTTAGAATGTTCTTTTTTTTTGGTATAAAATGTATGACAGTAAAATGATCATAGTTTTCTGAAATAATAAAGTAAAGGCATAATAAACAGTCCACAGTAGTGTTTTTAAATGAATGGAAAGTGGTTTAGTTTAAATAATCACTGAACGTCTGCATCCTAGTACAATGTATGTAAAAACTTGATAACTATTTCATTTACTAGGTTTGTTCGTATGCTCTGCGCCAGCGCAAACTATACAAAATTTTTGTTACACAATGTTAGTCTTCAGATTTTCACAAGTGCAGCGTATAATAACTTAGTTTTAGTCAAATAAAAATTCTAGAAAATAAAATTTTCCATAATTTTTTTCATAAACGTAAAATAAGGAACTTAACTAATTTTTATAGTACTTGCAAAAACCTGCTACAGATCAACATTATAATGTTAGAAAACACTTTTTTTTTTACAAAACAGACTGCTTGCCCATCGTTTAGAAATTATTAGTTGAGCGAGTTATTATTGACAAATTTAACACATTCACCTTTGTGATTTCAAACAAACGCAAAGCACATGTAAAAGCAAGAATGTTAGAGCAAAAACGTCTATGCATTGGAGCTGCTTGTGACTTTCTTGTACATATTATTTGCAAAATAGGAAAAATGCTATAAACCATTTTCTACAGGAGTGGCAGTTACCAATTTTAATAATACTGCAAAGACAAACAATGTCCCCTTTTGCAACATAAAATAGAATTTTTGTATACAATTGATTAATGAAAAAAATTGAGAACTGTGGAGCTATTCAGAGCGATGAGATTGGTTCTACAATGGCATGATATCTAATATGCGTAATAAATAAGCAATAAAAAAGCAGTGAATTATAACTTTTTTAATAGCTAATAAAAGAAGCGCATGCTAGTGTCTCTTCACAATGGAGAGCAATTGCTTATAGGTACAAGTTGTATTACTACAATCACTTAAACCTAATAATGTAACTATAAAGAGTATAACAAAATAAAAAGTTATCACGTATATAGAATAAAAATTACAATAGTAAATAGCATGATTAAAAAGAAGTGGGAGAAGATTAAAGTAATCTGATATGCTACTTAGTCAAAATAAAAACCTACAGATTTGTAGTTAGTAAATAGGGGATTTTTCTTAATAAAAAAGTTTACTTACACTGTGCATACAGTATACGAACAAACCTATAACACATGTGACGCTGGCGGTCCACACATAATACAGTTGTCTCGCAGCTGTGTGCATGCGTATGCATTGAAAACTTCAACAAATGGATATCTGTCTCCATCACCACTAACCTGAGAGGTCTAAATGCTATCTAATATGCTATACATACAGCTATTCTACATGTGTACGATGAACATTATGTACAATAATAATACAAAATACTCAGATTTGGTCAAATAAGAGTAAATCTCTACTAAGTGCTAAGCTTTTGGTGGAGGAAGAGGCTGATTGAAAGGTCGGGGCAACTACGGCAGGGTGGCACTAGTAACGAGCGTCATGCACTGCTCGCCGCGGTTCAAAACCGGGCAGGACCGGCACTATATGCGAGTCTCATGCACGGGCTTGGGCAGCTCGGAGTTGGCAGGTGCGGAAGGTGCGATCTGCGGATTGTAGGGCGGAGGCCTCAAGGTGTGAGGAGACAGCAGCCGATTGCCGACCCCGACGTGGTCGTCGCGCTCTGTCTTCAAAGGCTGTGGCGACAGTTTGGTGGCAGTTGGGTCCTCATCAATATAAGTGATGTCTGATAGAGGACGAGGCGGCCAGGGGCCAGTGTGGCTTCGCGAGCTGCGCAAACTGTGTAAGCTGTGTAAACTATGTACTGAGCGGCGCTCCTCCAGATCCTCCAGGGTGGACTTGAAAGCTCTGATTACTCGCAGCTGCAAACACAGGGAAGCAGGGTACTTATGAGGCTGGGATCTGCATGCATACACGCTCCATGCTCACACACTTGCTCACCATGCGTGCTGCGTACACATCCGCCTACCAGCAGTGTGCTTGCAGCTTACGCCAGCGCGGACATTCGTGTCCTTTTATCGCGTTTGGTGATAATTTAAAATAACTTTGCTCGAAAAAGTTATCATGTTACACGTTAACTTTGAGACTGACAAGTATGTACATATGCATAGAGTACCAGTAGCCAGTCATGTAGAAAAAATGCTCCCAGGAGTATGGCAAGCGCACCGCACGCAGTCATTTGGCAAGCACTTACTGGAAATTTGTGCTAACAACAAGTAGGTATGCAAATAAGCACTTAATTAAGCGCCCAACACACCAGATGAGGTATTTTATTCCAGATATAAACCATATAAAACGCAATGTAACATTAAGAAATCTTCTCGTAGTGATAAAAAGATAAGGGTCGTGACCACAATAGAATGGCGCTCCACTTGGCTGTGTTGTCGCGAAGAAGCATACATTATAAAATGATCTACCGCTACCGGCTATTAACGATCTACTAGGAAAGGTGACATTCAACAAGGTGGGTGTGTCTGTCTACACAACTAATACCACAGTGCAACACAGCAGTAACGCATCGCAGTAATTGCATAAGCAGAAGCCCTACTACAAGCTACGTACTTGTTTGTACTGCGACAGGATTTGCTTGAGACACCCACAGCGTTCCTATACCTCAGTTTCTCTCATCGGTTCGGCCGGCTAACAAATAAATCAAAATTAAATACCTAATATGTGAATATATAAGGAAAATTCTATGCATGTTTGTTTCCAAACTGTTCCCCGAGAAGTAAACTTGAAAAGTTTCTAAATGCTTAAATTTCCAGAAACTAATATAATTTAGATTTACTAACAAAAAGCAAAATCGCTTGCAACATCGACAGCACTTGGGGAGGTGAGAGCAAACAAGAGGCAGAACCTGGAAGTAGAGTGAGAGATCCGTGGGCGTGGGTGTGGTGCAACCTGAGACAACACAGCCAACTTGGGGCTCGAGCACGGATTGCACGGACGGACGAACATGCAGCTACTATCTGCTAATAGCACTAATGCTAACTACGTGTTCCGCAAGATAATGCTACAGAATAAGTGATGCACTGCGGTGTTTGGTGGTGAAGTGATCATTAAGCATGCCAGGAAATAGAAAATGTTAATGTACAGTCAGTCAGGCACCTGATCTGCCGCCGCTATAAACCACAGCAAACCACGTTAGGAAGAATGTGTTAGTATTACGCAAGCAAATGATAGTACAATTTAAAATATCACCAACTTGTGTATGTTCATTAAAACAAAAGGACTGGACACACTTTACATAATTCCACGAGGACAAGTAGTGTAACAACATCCACTGTTGGCCCATGGTTTATGGTTAAATAAAAATTATCTTGGTAGATATCTACTAAATAAAATATTTATTAATTATATTCTTTTCTACGCTCAATTACCAACTTCATTGTTAAAAATAAATATGTATATGTATATAAAAAAAAAATTTCTCATAAAATACAAAACACTGTCTAAGCTACGAAAAACGCAGACAAATAAAGCGGGGTAGGAGCAGCCTGTGTTCAGGCGTATTTATATAACATCATTATTTCAATTACACATTCAAATATATTATATCATGCTTTCAAACAAACTAACACATGGACTTCGTAAACTGGGAAAGAAGGAAGGGTAGGAAGCCTCAACTGACATCTTATCTAACTACCTATACTTCCTATTTAAATGAGCTCTGTTCATCAATCACTCCTAAACATACGACTTTTAATGTGCACCCACCGCGTAGGTTTCATGGCACATACCCAGCGCGGTTGGTTGTACAATCTTGTGTTTCACATCCCAACTAACGCAATATACACAATGCACACACTTACCTGCGTCTGTAACCTAGTTAAACCACGAATCCACAGAATTTGACCCGCCCTAGGCTTTTTATCAGAGTCCACATCAAACTTCTCTTCGATTGCTCCAATTGCTTCCGTGTACTCTTCTGGGTGACCTCTTCCCCAACTACAAATTCAAGGAATAATTAGGATGTAGCGTATTCAAATTTGATAAATAACGTACGAAAGAATTTTGGGTATTTTTCGCGTCGGCACAGTGGTGACAAGTTGACCCCACAACAAAGTTCCCACTCCAAAAAACAAACACCAAAGCCATTGGTCTAGGGTCAAACTTTTCGTTGAAAACGCCATCTTTCCATACTGTATAATTAAAATCTGCAATAGAGAAAAAATAATCACTTGCATGCAGTAATCAGTAACTACATAACATACTTGTGAAGCACATGTACCAAACCAAATAGTGTAAAAGATCGGATTGGTAAATACTCCTTCGAAAACGTTACGTTGGCCATGAATTTTTCTAGCATTAAATTCATTGAACAACGTCATCATTACAAAAGAATTAAAAATAACTGTAAAATGTTGAGTAGGTCCAGCTACTTCTGCTTCACTACCGTGTTCAATGTTTAATAATTTATCACCTAACAGAGTAAACAAGTTAACAAACAAACTTGTGAGAAAAAATACACTTGGAAAACATACCTACAAATAATAATGAAAAAATTACAGTTAATTGATATATAGCTTGGCCAAGAATATTTTTCATCATAGTCCTAGATATAAGGGGTTTTGTCCTACCATACGGTTTTCTTAGTAATAAATCGGGAGTGGGGAACTCTGTTGCTAAAGCCAAAGAAGCTAAAGTATCCATGATCAAATTCACCCACAACATTTGCACAGCCTATAATGACAGAACAAATACAAATATCACGTAAAATTTTGTTTTCTCCTCTTTTACCTTTAAAGGACTGTCTTGAACAGCACAGGCACCAATAAAAGCTACAACAACAGCTACAACGTTTACAGTAAGTTGAAACTGCAAAAATTTAGCTATACTGTCATAGACATTTCGTCCCCACATAACAGCTTTAACAATGCTACTGAAGTTATCATCTGTTAAAATAATATCAGATGCTTCTTTTGCAACATCTGTGCCTGCAATACCCTGAAAAATAATCAAAATGAGATATCATACTCATCATATCGTATTTTCTGCAAATAAAAGAGAACATACCATGGCAAATCCAACATCAGCTTTTTTCAAAGCAGGTCCATCATTAGTACCATCTCCTGTTACAGCAACTACCTCTCTTTGTTCACTTATTTTGCTGTCAATAATACCTTTAACCAAGGTATATTTGTCAGTGGGTGAAGAACGTGCCAGAACACGAAGTTTAGGCCATACTTTGTCAAGTAAGTGTTGCTGTACCTAAAATCATTTAATCATTATAATATAAAAATCCTTTGCAAAACTTAAAGAAACAGTACTTCTCCGGTGCTATCTCTAATTCTCCTGTTAAATTCTTTACCCTCAAGAATGAGGAAATCTTCATTTGGTTTTATTATGCCACATTTCGTAGCGATAGATCGAGCTGTATTAATATTATCCCCAGTAACCATGCGTACGGTAATTCCCGCTTTTTGACATTTCCTAATGGCGTCAGGTACTTCGGGGCGGACTGGATCTTCTATTCCAACAACGCACAGACAAGTTAAATTAGTCACAATATTTGCTTCATCATCCCAATTTGGTTCGTTATCTATATGTACTTGATTAATTTCAGCTTTTCCAGGCACAAAATCGCGATATGCGATAGAAATTGTACGCAGCCCATCACAAGCCATAGGTTCAATAACTTGGCGTAATAGACGCTCCTGCATGTCCCTGGTAAACTTTTCTAATCGGCCATCATGACCATAAATAAAGGCACACCTAAATAACAGCACATTAATCAAAATGTTAGCATCACTTTATTTACTTACTTGTTTAAAATCATTTCAGAAGCACCTTTTGTAAATAACCTGTATCCACCTCCCGTGCGTGGAATAACAGTACTCATGGATTTTCTCACCGAATTAAAAGTATAAACCCGTGTAAATGTTTCTTCTGGGTGGTCGTCACGAACTGTCTGATAATTTTTTTGTAGACCTAGCACAAAGCCTAATAGTGCACACTCAGTCTTGTTGCCTACTTGCTTCGGTAATTCTGAAGGCTCATCAGGTGGCTAAAGTAAAATGCATATATATACAACCAACACTCAAACACAGCCACCAATAGTTTACCATTATTCTGGATGTATAAGCTGAATTTACTGATATTCCTTGTACTATTAAATTTCCAACGTGTGCCGGAATATCCGAAAATTTGGGCATAGTTTTACAAAGCTGTTCGCAGATATAAGACTGTACAACAGTCATACGATTAGTCGTCAGTGTACCGGTTTTGTCTGAACAAATGGCAGTTGCATTACCCATAGTTTCACATGCATCTAAATGCCTTACAAGATTGTTGTCTTTCATCATTTTCTAAAAATAAAATATTCTCTTGTAATATTCTTATGTCTTATTATATTTTGCGAATGAGTAATGATGATAATTGTAAATTACAAAATAAAACTACAAGAATTCAGCTAAATAATAAGATAAATCTCATATAAAATGTTAAACTCCATTGTTTGAATTTTCTTAATCAGTCCCATAACATTAATTTAGAAGATACGCTCATGCACATATATTTCATACTGTCTTTGCTTAGTTGATGACGTAAATACGTGACAAATTCACTGGTTTAAATTGTTAACACAACCCGTTTTATTTGTATTTGTGTACTTTAAATTTACTTAAAAAGAAATGTTTAATTATATACGCAATTTGTTATTCACATAAAAAAAATATATTTAATCCATAATTTTTTAATTTTGTTTAGTGGAATACTGACAATATGTTTAATCATACCGTAATTTAATCCTTTATTGTTACCACAAAAAAATTTAAATCGCGTAATAATTTTGGGTACTATATATTGGCAGTATTGTTCCTTCCTGGTATACTCAGTTTAGGTTATGTGTTTATATGTGGTGGAAGTGTTTTCAGTGTTTGCTTTTTACCTGCAAAAAACGGTATATGTATAAACTGTTTTAAGATTCTGATGTTTAATACAATTTATTTCAGATAATAGCAGGAAAAAGAACTTCAATAGTACTGTGTTAAGTTGGTGCAAGAAAGTTGATTCGGACATCAGTGAATGGAACTTTAACCATGGACAATGATAATGCTCAACAACCCAATGTTATTTTTAGAAGTAGAAACACAAAGAAAAGGATGCTGAAAGCCAACTGCCTTTAGGATGCAAGGTATGTGCAGGTTATTAACATGAAAAGGTTTTAGTTCTTAGAGGGTCGTTTTGCATACCCAATGCTCTTAAAAATGTATATTTTCTAAACAAATAGCAAAAATTTATAAATCAATCATGATCAAAGGAAATTTCACTTTGTGCTATATTGTTTTTGGTTTGATAACAAAACAATTATGAACTGGGAGGATGAATTTGCCCCTATGTGCGAGATATGGGACATTCATACATAATTACAATAAAAGTTATGGCTCGTAACCAATGTACGATCGATGAAAAATTTTGATTGATTTCATCAAAAACAGATAAATAGGGTATAAAAGTATATACAATGTATGGGGACTATATAAGGTGAATGCACTGCCAAAGAAGGAAGAAACATTCAAGAACTATTAGCTACCAAAATGTTAATTAAAAGAAACTTGTGGGGTATCCATTTGTTTCTGATGTATTTCCAATGTATGTATTTAAGGGTTAAAAACACAATAAAATTATAACCTTAAATGTTGCAAAATATTTGATAAACAGTAATAGTGCAATTATGTTTTAGTAGTGCATCGTGTGGTTGGTTCTCATGTTGTTAGGCTGTGGTCGGAGAAGAAAATTAAAAATAATTTAGAAGATTTTCTTCTGCCGCAGTTGTGGACAAAACGTCCGAACTCCGACCACGGCCTAACAATCTGACTACACAATGCAATATAATACCGGCCATGAAAGCCTTCGCATCTATTTAATGTTTTAGTACTTCCGTGATAAACAACTAGACTCCAGCTCAAACAAAATTTAGATCCACTTGGCTGCACTAACACTAATGATAAACAATACACAATAATAACGACAATATGATAATAAAGTGGCAAATTAAGAAATAAAACTGAAGTTTGAAGTAGACAAACCATTACAAAGATCTTATAATATAATTGTCTTATCTCTCTAACTTTCTTTCTTTATACGTTCGCACCTTGCAAAAATTTGAGGGATGGCGGGTGAAAAATTGTCAGTCTAGGTCGCCAAAGATATCTTTTGGCGGGCAACTCCTAGTTATATATGATTATGTTAATACCATTAAGCAGACAGACAGCTTAAATGGAGTTCTAAATTTTCCCAACTACGAATTTAAATGCAATACTTAGAAAAGACAAAATTTTCATAACGCTATAATTTAAAATATGAAACGTTCTTGGAACAATGGATCAACATTCAAGAGCGTTATTATGTTACAGCGTTTTTGTAAAGACCAATGCTAAGTTAGGAGATAATTCTGTCTGATAAACCTGGAAAGTGAATTGACCTTATATTTTAATTAAAGAAACGCCTCATTATGAGATGGGAACATTCTGAACAATGATATCAAAAATTCAAGTTTTCAATGTCAGTTAAATGTTACTTCAAAGCTAACAAAATAATATTAAGTAGTTTGTATATCATGCATCACATAATAGATGTATTGTACGTTTTAATATATTTCACATTGTAATTGAGTGTTCCTGGAATTACGGTTTCTCTTAACAATGCTCTTTTATTGAAAGTCTGCTCTACCTTATATACTATATATTTATATTTCAATTTATTAATATCAACTTTTAATATTCATAATTTCTTTACTTTAAAAGCGTGATTACGAATAGTTGTCAAGAAATTACGTCATTGCTTAGATTAGAAAAAAAAAGGAATCTCACTTGAATATATCTTGTAAATTATAGTATCGTAAATCAGTTTTATATAACACATTTGATTTAATTCAAATAAAAGAAGTTGTTAGTAGTAATTGTGTTATAATTTAATGAAATTAATTTAAATTCGACTATCTTCATGAATACAGTTCTTACTTACCGTACCCTATATACAGATTTATTGCTTATATGACAAATAAGTAATAACAACTATTAAGTATAATTGTAGCTTAAACAGTCGCATTGCAAAAAGATAATTTCTAATTTCAGCATTAATGTATATGCTAAGAAGTTTTGAAAAAAAAAACCTTAGTGTTGGCACATACAACTTGCTGAAATATATCCTAGCAACATCTAAATTCAAAACACTTACCTTAACACTATAAGCCAGGGAAAGAGTAACGGCAAGAGGTAAGCCTTCTGGGACAGCTACTACCAATACAGTAACACCAATGATTAGATGGCGCACCAAATCGTTGATGTACGCATTTTTCCAAGGACTTCGTTTAACAAAAAAAGTATTAATGCAGAAATGAATGATCAATATAACAACAGTAAGAACGGCAATTGTGGAGCCTGCATAACCGATCTGAATGGCCAATTTCGTGAGCTTGGCTTGCAGCACAGATTTTTCCTTTTTGTGACTTTCTGAGGATGCCGAGGAAACAGCAACATGGTTTTCTCCAGACTCTGGCACGGAATCGTGCTTATTGGAAACAGGTGCAGGCGAATTCATATGACTATTACCAGTTACAGCAGCCTCTTCATCCCCTACAGAAACACAATCCTTACGACTCTTTACATGTGCATTTTTATGTAATTAAGTTAAACATGCCATAGTGTGTTAATTAATCACAAATTTAATTATTATCAATTTCTAAACAAATGTTAATATGATGTTAGTTGTTTTAAACAAAATCAATGTTGTTATAAAAGTAATTTAAAATCAATTTATTGTAATAAGAAAAAAATAATGATTCACCTGTAAGACTTTTCTTCTTCCGCTGCTTTTTAGCTTCTGTACAAAAACACATGCAAAAGGAGAACATTAGCAATCTCAAAAACACTCCCAAGTCCTGATATGGGTAAAATATAAATAAAATAATAGTGATTCATGATGCAACTTAAATCATATAAATCACTATAGGGGTGGTAACAGGGAATTTAACGAAATATTTACTGAATAACGGGATGCTAAATTGTATTAGCATAAACAAGGTTTGCATCATGCATCACTAAGTGCAGCCGGCTGCAAAACTAAACGTAAAGAATTATAATTATGTGGATTGTGTTTACAGCAATACATATTTGAATTGGGGATTATTAATATTACATGAATATTGTGCACTAACATTGAAAATGACATTGAAAACAAGACACTAAGAGGCCGCTACATTCTTTGCTTTAGAGCATTAAAAGAGCGACCCTAATATGAGGAGGGGTACAGAGATCAAACATATGGACAAACCATGCTATAAAGTAGAAGTTAATAGTATACCTTTTTTCATTTTCTTAATTTCAGCTTCTTGTTGATCAACAGCAGCTCCCAATAGAGTAAAGATAATACCCGCTTGCGAATTGACGCCTACTGCTGTTACTAACATTTTTCCCGACCCTTCCATTACATGAGTCCCAGACAACACCATGGGATCAAATTGTTCTCCTTTTTTGACATGATCAGATTCACCAGTTAACGAAGATTCATCGACCTATTAGAGTTATGATTACTTTTTAACCAGTACATTTCAAAACAAGATACCTTTAAGTCATTCGATTGAATAAGAATACCATCAGCTGGAAGAAGATCTCCATATTTGATTTGGCAAATATCACCTACAACAATATCGTTTACGCCAATCTGCTTTACTTCCCCCTGTCGAATCACAGAAAATTTGTGTTCTCCTTCAATTCGACCCTGTAGTCCTCGAAACTGCCGTTCTTTCGTGTAGTCATTGAAAGCTGTTACCAGGACCACCACAATAACAGATATCAAAATAGCGAGACCTTCAATCCAACCGTGACTAGTTTCGTCTTCATCAAAATCTGTAAAAGACAACTCGAGCAATTCGTTCTCTCATTCAAACACACCACTTACGAACATCATCATTGGAAGGTTGGTAGAATGAAAGACCAAGGGATACTATGGCTGCTACTTGAAGTATAATAAGCGTTATATCTTGTAAAGCTTCCCATACTAATTGTAGAAATGTTTTTGGTGGCTTTGGAGGAATTGAATTTGATCCGAATGTTTCTCTTCTGTGCTCCAAGTCCACTTGAGAACCACTTAGTCCTGCAGTAAGTAATCACAATCATTCTTAATATTAACAAGACAATTAATGTGCCGATCAATTTTACATCTATAAGTAACGGTAAACATATAAATGGATCTGAGTAAAATAATTGATTATGAATAAGTAATGACGTATTTGGGGATAACTGAAGAATGAAAAATTCTTAAAGTAAAAGAACAACAAAGGTCAGTTTTATATATGCAATTGTTTTAAAAACACAAATGTATTTCTTTATTAGTCGATTCATCTGTTACATTACTGTAAGTAAAGCTAGTAGTGTTCCATAACAATTTCAGTTAATAGAAATGCACGGATTTAAACGATACTTTACAATGTCACAATTATAATTCCGTGCATTATTCTTTTTTAATTTTTATAGTACTGATTTGCTACAATTTCTATATCATTCAAATAAACATCTAGATGGATTTTCGCTAAAATTCCGCTCGGCCATGCACTTCGAATTCAATTTGGCACTACTTGTTTTCATGGCGTAACTTGCTGGCGCAAGTATTTCATCCATTTTTTGTGAATCCAATAAAAAGAACAGCTTAAGCCCAATTGGTAAACTGGCTGTGAAAATTTTTAGTCCGAAAATTTTCATCAAAATAAAGAGGATACGCGTCGACCTTAAAATATTGTATATTACATATATTCTTCTCAGCTAAATTTATTTGCAACTATTGCCAACTTCATTTAATTTTGGCACACCTCTGATCATTGTAAACGATTTTCGGAGCATTTAAATGAGGTAACTTCCACCACCACGACGTGCTTATTTTAAGAATGGAGACTTTCCTAAGCTTCTTCTCAGGCTTTTCGTCAATTTTGGGTCTTGAGAAATCAAATGATGCGATTTCAGACATATATGTAATATATTCAAGCCACGTTCCCTACATAAAGTGACATAACATTTAACGTAACTAGCTGCGAGCTGGCGGCGTAGTCTTTCCAAAAGTAATAATGTCCTTTGTTATAAAATTAGAAAAAAATTGCAGACATTCAAATACAACCAGTTTAAATGTGACCAGACTGCTTGCGTTACTCGAGTAGGCAGGGCTATTATTCACTGTTAAAAAATACAGTTGGCAAGTGCAGAGTTTTATTAATCACGGCAATTTTGGATTAAGCGTGATCAATACAGCGCAGAACGCAGATATGCATTTCTGGATCTTAAAGTGATACTGCACATCCAACCAGTCATTATATCCTGATGTACATAGAGGGCACTCTGGCTGCACTAATGAGTTTTCCCGCTTCAGCTCATCAGTTGTTTATTATCATACTTCGTCACTTTCCTGTTGTGTAGATAACAATATCTCTATGACGTCGATAATTAAATTTAATTTAAATAACCACAAAATTTATATTGAAAACCTCTGCAACACTAACATGCAATTTTTTAAATCAAATAGCTCGTGCAAATTTGGGTAAACTACAAAAGTAGTCTAGCTGACAAACATGCACAAAACTGCGCATCCAGCGGATTTGTTCTGATGCTGTTTTATACAATGGAAATTACAAGTGCTTGAAGTAAAATAAATGAACTATATTTTACTTTAAATAATCATCAATAATTATGTTTGTAACAAAAATTGTACTAAAATTTTGAAAATACGACCGACTAAGAATACCTAAATGATTAAATTCAGTTTAAAGGATAACTATCATGTGAAGATGTGTTACGCCAACGAATCACATCGTTTCAACAGTTTGCAAGAGACATCCCTAATTGGATAAATAAATGTAAATTGACAGTTGAGGACGCATTTTTTTCAATAGGCACGATGATTGACTGATATCATCTTCTATTCTCTTCCCTCACTAGAAATGTGTTTAGTACAAATATGAGTGATGACTAACATATGACAAATGCTTACAAATGATCAGTCAAAGCTAGTCTTATGTAAAAAAAATTAAACTTTTCTTGTGGAATCCTACCAAGAACTTCTCTATACTATAGTTATATTTGAGTGTGACAAACATATTTCCTCTTAATTATTCAAGCCTTCTCAAACCATCTCGTGCGGCGTTTTGGCGGAATGCCCTTACCTTCGCTAGGTGATGTGTACAACTTTTTACATATTTCTTGCACTCCTCCTAATTCGTTTATTCTATTTACACCTTCGCGACCTCGATGTTCCATGAGGTCGCGTAACTGTTTTAGGGAGATTCCATATTGTGCGGGCCGGCCGTCTATCGTAGCCATCTCTCGCAGCTAGATCTGAAAATAAACGGGTACGTTAATTAAAAGTCACTGGGTTGGCGTCAAAAAGGTGCGACCGCACGCAAAAGGCAGTCATCATGCTGCCGACGAGCCGCGACCGTAAAAACTACACATAACCGACCGAGACTTGTAGTATTTAAAAATATCCGGCTAAACTGAATTGAAATTCATCGTGGCGCAACAGATGTAGCTCGACCTTCCTTGGATCGAATTTTTGTAATCATTCGGTTCTGCCCGTCTACTTGCTCGCAACGTGAGTGAGGCGACGGAAGATGAATTCGTGGACTGGGAGACTACAAAAATAAAGGTTGCAACAAGGTAGCTCCGCCACCGCGAGTATTTTTATCCTCACTTATCAATATTATTTCCCCACGCGCGATTAAAGCGGCTCTATACAATTAGCATTTGACAGGGCAGCTTCATTAACGCAGTATATATTTCATAATTATGGACTCAAAACGCTCTTTTAACTCGCAACATTTTGGTTCGTGTCGCTGCGCGTATTCGTGCCTTATACAAAAACAATTTAATCTCAAACTCGAACTTCCTCTGTAATAAAAAAGTACTGTGTATTTGCTATTCAAAAGTCGAACCTACATAGGGAATGAAGTAAATCATCCAATACGACGAGAATATTCAAAACTATTGAACATTTTTGTCGAGTTATTGCATTTCATGTTGAAAATATTTGTGATTCAGGAAAGGAAACATCAATACTAGACATCGGCGTAATACCTTAGCAAGCAATTTGTATCATATCGATTAACTACACGAAACTGTCTTTTTAGTATTGGTCCTCATTATTAAAACGCGGGCACTTCAAAATTTGACTCCATTTTAATTTCTTCTTGCGGACTGGTCTGGCAGTATCTAGTAAGGACGTGTATAGATACCGCAAACGACTTCCGAGGGCAAAGGGATGCGAAATTACATCACTTGGACGTTATAATAGGAATACACGCGGAAATGATCATGGCTAAGGACATGCGCAAGAGATGGCGCTGGTAGTACTGCTGTAATTCCGCATGCAATTTAGACGCGATTTAAATTCTTGCATAATTTTACCGCTACTTCAATTTCTTCCCATTACTTTCGTACAACTAAAAGTAGGCCAGTGTAAGAATCTGTACAGATTTTGTAGGTCAGGTTAGTATTAAACATTAAATAAATGTTAAACAGCGTTGTAATTGCTAAAATAACACGCTTTTACAACTATTGCAGCTGGAAGGCTTCATTGCTCTTCTCAAAACTAAATTTAGCTTAATCAGTTTATAATTGATATAAAAAATTGATATTTTCACAGGTTAGGTTAGAGAGTTACTTAAAAAATTAAACAATCTGCAATTCGTGTTGTAGGTTTTAAAATAATTTCACTATTTCAAGTTTCTTCTAGTGCTTTTTGGGTTATAACTAGTCTAATCATACTATAGTACTTTTTTGTGTGTTAGGTTAGTTTATTGTGGTATAATTACTAAAATAAGTCAAAAGGGCTTAAAAAACTACTTCCAATCCCGTGTCAGTAAAAGCATTTTATATTAACGTGACTTTCTATATTCATAAATAATTGAACAAATTGTTCCTTAAATAATCCCAACTACAATTTATATGGCAACAATGGAATTGGCCCAATTTGATGACAAACTCTCACTTAATTACCCATGTTTGTGGAAGATATCTTGGGGCTATTTCGGTCCGGTTGATTCATAATTAACGAGACAAAACTTTCGATTATTGATCGCAACCACAATTAGATTAGTAACTGTGGAATACTGTAATACAACCGGTGCATAATTCATTCACGAAAGTGAAAATGCACCATACCATACAATGCCAGTTTAAACAGGAAATGACTAAATGTTCAAAAAATTACCACAATTATTATAAGTTTCACTTTTTATTAGGTTGAAGACGTGGGAAAGCAAGTATACTGGGAACTTCGAGATATTATCTTAAGGTCACACTATTCCAAATGAACATTTTTCGCACATCTAATTATTATGAAACAGCAAATTAATGAAAATGATAAAATAAGAGAAATACGAGGATTATTTGGAAAGTCAAAACTTCATAAAGTGCTTTCAGGCAGAACGACAGCGGAATCTATTTGCTTACCCGTTTGGCCTTGCAAAATCACTTCAATTATTTCAAAAATTACCGCCAAACATCTGGACGGGCGTGATTACACCAACCGGTCGACTTTTATGTAAACCTGCACTGTTTCGGAGAACATTCTTGCGTCAAGATTTAATTGTGAGTAAAATAAAGCGTAAACGCGCCCGTGAATCAATTGAAGCATGTTTCCGATAAATATAGCTGGCTTATCCACCGGCACTGACGCAAAGAAGGCCTCGTAGAGTTCACGGCAACCTCTACATGCGGATTAAATTGAACCACATTTGCTCGGCAATTAACACAGCAGCTACGGGAATTTTTAGGTGCGGATAATGAAAACTGGAGTCGCTACACATACCTTCAATGATGTCGAGAAAATATGACAATCAGCGGACACTCCGTAAGTCCTCACATCGTTTCATAACTGCGCCAGCTTTCCGCTAATTAAACACGAATCAAACGAAATATAAGTATACGCCGGCCAATTAAACACATCAGTATGCTAGCATTCGAACCGGCAACGCAGTTCGACGAGCCCGCAGAACTGAATATCAGCAGTCGTGTGCCCACCTATCTTTTGCACCAGGAGAGGGGATGCTGATACACAGCCGCTTTCTCCTATCTACAAGTTTGTTTCGAACCGACACAACCTTTGTCGGGCTAAACTAATTTCGTTGCACTTGTCACTTCGGCGTTAGTAGCGACAGTTCGTCAAACTAACGCCCACTGCAGGGAGATAGGATAGGAAGTTTTGCAACGAGTAGTCTGGCAAAGCTTGCTGCACCTCATTAATTCAGCCCAATTACCAATTCTTATGAAACGTTGGCCTAGATCAAGCCCATCTGCAAAATTCGGCGAGTGAAATGTGGATATACAAAACCAGGAGCAATTTTCGTGTTTCAAATCGAATGAAGCCTGAGCGACTTCTTAAGATCTAATTCACAAAGCAAAAATGGAAGCTGCAGATATTGACTGCCGCTTTCCTGATTTTTCTGTTTCCTATAATCCCATCTCACTTAAAAAATCTCCATTTGCCCCATCTTGTTTTTCTTGTTTTTTTATAATTCGGATAAACAAAGGATGAAGTTAAACTAAGCGAAGTTTAGTTGCTTCAAATTTAGTTAGGTAAAATGACGCGGGGCAGGCATTAAAGAATTATATTTTGTCCTTGATAAACGAAATCAATAATAGATGTCTTCGTTGATACAGTTAATCACAACGGTGATGATGTAAGTCACTAACGTTAATAATTTAATAACAGTTTTAAATCATGCTGCTAAAAACAACTTATCATAAGAAATGGCATTCGATATTAGTGGGTCGGTTCTGTTCATTTTCAGCAGCCCGTCATAACATTTTATAATTAAATGAAACTACATCTCAAAATTGTAGAAAAAGTGAAGGGTTGGTCGAATAGTTCAGAAGTGAAAGTAGAACCCAAATTCGGCAAATTCAGCAGAGTGCAGTTCAGAAGGGAGTTGGGCCCCCGTGAATGGAAAAGCGTGGAAGGAGCTTGTTAGCAATAATTAATATGTGGGAGAAGTTTGAAGCGCGTTTATCCAGAACGAAATAGTTACGAGCTCGTATGCACACTGCACACAATAGGCACTTTACAGCAAGCTTGGTGGTGTTAGCAGCTTGTGTTTTCAGTGAATACCGTGTCTATTTTTACCAGCCAAGGAGTACATATAACGAGACGGCTTATGACGCTGTGCCTGCACTAGTGCCCGAGCAGTTCGTTCCAGCTTTCCATTAGGTGATTTATACCGACATCTTCGAGCAATATATTGCGTTTCCTTCAGTTGGAATAGTAGGAAACTCCGACTGGTTCAATATTCCATTAATATACATGTGGAATCCGGTTTCGGATTCTAACAATCATGCGCTATATTGTATCAGTGTCGACGCTGCCTCTTCTCTTTCGCCACGAAGCAATTTATTTCTTAAAAGATCCGTCAAACTTCATTTTGGAGTAGAACATATCGCAGACGCTAATTAGAAGAGAAGGGATAGTGTGTGTTATTCCTTACAATCTGTATTGAACGTCTGTTTAGTAACATTAAAATTCCTTAGCTGGTGCTAGAAAAAGTTGGCTATTAATAATAGTAGTCACAATAAGTACTGCAAAATTTCCACATGTTTTTATACGTCATTATTTAATTACTTCAATTCAATTTTCCAGTTTGAAGATAGCTATTAAGTTGATATCTCGATATAATGCTTTATTGTTCAGAACCATTGTCGACAGACTTAAAGAATTTTGACTCTGGTAATAATGTAAAAAATTCTGTCCCCAATTTATTTAATAATAATAATAAAATAATTTACCACTACTCATTGAACAATTGATTATTAATTTTAGTCTCTAAATTAAACACTATCACTTGTAAACAGTATACTAAGTTTTGCTAATTACATATTCCTGTGACTGATGATACTATTTTTAATGAAATTAATCTTCAAATTAATAAATTTCTAGTAGAATCACATAATATGATTAAACGTTTGGTGTACACTGACGTTGTTAATTGTTTCCGTAAACCAATCAAGCATGCAAATATTTAAGTTGTAGTTTACCGAATTGATATCAGTGACAATTCCGAAGAGATAAGTGTAAGGGTTAATTGACTGATTTATGTACACGCCCCATATATGTTCCTCTTACGATGTGGTATGTACAGGCCAGTTTTTTCGTTTGGTTAAAACATGTGCTTCGATTAAACAAAATTTCAACTCCCCCGTGAGAAAACAAATTATAAAGCGCGGAACGTTTCATTTAGACGCATTTCTCTCATTGCAACCGAACGAGGTTATCTGGAATTTCGCAATTACACCTCAAAAGGGGCAATTTAGAACTAACATAATGAACCTCGTAAGGCGGCGAAAATCGATGCGGGGTTAATTCGGCTCGCGGTTCGCGCTGCCCCGACAGCAGAATAAAACAAATTAAAACGCTTAAATGGAATGCCGCTCTCGAGTACGGAAACTTCGATAATGGCATCGGATGAATCAAGCCATCGTCATTAAAACTTCAGCCTCCGATAACCTCTTGCACGCACTCCACTTCTATATATAAATCAGGAACCGCCCACCTAGGACCATATCGAGAGAAGTCGAGTAAACCTGAGTTTCTGAACATGCACAACCATCTATGCTGTAGATGGTATCACAAACAGACGTCATTGTGTTGTTCAATACGACAAAATCATGCTAGAGCCACCATAATTAAACAAACATACCATCTACACCGTAGAGCAGAAAATCACCATAAATTCAAGTACTTCTAGTTGTTTGTCAGTTGCCTAGAGCTTGCGGCAGTGGACAGGATGTTTCTTTGCGTTTACGGTGACATCTGAAAAAGGTTATGCTCAGATGTTACTTTTGATTTGGAGTAACAACTTAATTAGACTACAATAACAAGTTGTTAAACATGAGAACTTTTGAGTACCGCTCTAATCTCAACGCTACGCCAGCCTCTGAGCAATAAATAACCGGCCTTCATTGGTGTTTTGACAATGTTTCATAAAGCATGTCACGTGCCTTTTTAATCTGTGGGGCAGGAAAGTGACTCGGTCCTATTCTGGCAATTTGGCCGTTTCCTCTGTGTGACGCGTTCTATGAGTGTATTCCCCGACAGTCGTCTAGCGTTAGCGGACTAGAGAAAGCATCTATAGTGCGCATCGCCGCTTATGCGATCTGAAGGTTATTGCAAGCACAATTCCTAAAATTACTAAAATAACATGCCAAATTATATGGTCCCATCGCGATTCATCCTTCTAATTAGGAACCAAAGACGTCGGCGAGGCGAAATTGGACTTACAGCAAAAACATGTAATCTCCCAATAAATTGCATCGTAAAATTTAATTGTCTTTAAGTACCTGAATTGCGGCCTTGTGAGTTGCTAAAGCGCCGTTTGGTGGCCATACACAGCTATATAACGTACATTTGTGCGTATATGCCCGTACAATTTTACTGTTAGTTAATCTAAATCCAACTTATTTCCCCGTATCTTTTATTTGTTGAAGTATCACATTTTATATTTTTATTGAGACTTGTTCACATATTTAGAGAAGCTGCCACGCCAGCAATAGATTCTGGAATGCTGAGTTTAGACTGGGCCGAAAACAGACACGAGCGTGTTACTGCATTTGCGCCGTATATTTATAATTATTTTTGCAACTTTAGATAAAAGCAACATACATAATCTCAAACACTCGCAGTCATATTGACCCAGATAAATTCACGACTCGGTAAACTGCTCTGTTATCAAACTTATCGAATAAGATAGCAGAGGTATACTGATACATCTGCAAATAAAGATACAAACAATTTATCTGGCGAATTACAATTGGGACTAACCAAAACTATTCAGTGCGTTGTGTAGTAGTAAAGATGTGGTACATCAATAAACTAGACAAATCTAGTTATATATTAACCCAGTTTCATTTTCAGTGGACAATCACGATTAAAGTTTGGCTTTGACTTCTGCCCTTGAATATCCAACATAAGAATGTAGCAAACAAGATGAATCTAGAGCTCAAATAATAAAAGAAAGCCTCAGTGCAATCATAAAACTAATCATTCAATCAACTATTCTATGCAGGTACCACAAAATAAATATATAAATATCATGAGATATATGAGGTAGTCCATGATAATTATGAACTTCCTATCTATGACATCTAAAGCAAACCTTCTGTAATGATGAGACAGTAGGGCAATCACAAATGCCAAATAGTCAATTCTTCTGCTGTAATTAATTTTAACAGCACAATAATAGGGATTAAAATAAGTACATTTTTATGTAAACTCAACTACAAGTAACTGAGGTAAAGCGAACTATGTGGATAAGTTTCATTTTCTACAAAAACCTTATTTTTGTTGTCCGCAAAATAATTGACAATACAACAGCACGGCTTAGTAAGTCTTACTAGAAAGAAATAATTACTAAAGACCAAGCCCCCACTCCAAGAAACATCAACAACCCCAACATTTTATTAATTAGTTGTGAACCTCCTGCAAACCTACAACCTTCATTTTCATATCCGAACAGAATTATCATTAAGTTGATAAGATCTAAAGTTATGGAACCTAATTCAGTATCCTCTATGCAGCATACCACGGCAGGAAACTTTCGGCCGAAATTTAATCTGCTAAATGCATTAGACAGGAACGAGACAATATCAATCACGAAGCTTTCGGTCGCCATTTGTAACGTAATAACTCCCAAACATAAAGGAAAAACTGAGCTAATACGTTTCACGTCAGCTTTTGTAATATCCTGTCATAACACGCAAAAATTAGATTTTCAGCCTGGTTTTCAACATCACGATTGCAAAAAACTTAATACATCTTATAGCATTTTGTAACCGTCAGGATATTTGGCTTAATCATTTCTTCCTACATATCCAACTTTGTCACAAGACGAATTAGTTAACATCAAAACAAAAGCAGTTTCAATATCGCCAATTATCTTCCAAGTAGTCAATAAACTACAGAGGCTCTCTTTAAGCAATTAGCAAGTTATTAATTAGAGCCGAAGCGGCAACTCTATTAAACCATTGATAAAACTTCCGCTTTGAATTTTAATAATGTAAAGCTAGTTTCCCAAGATGAATACCAATTAAACTGATAACGATATTCTTACTAAAAGTTTGGTATCCAAGTTTGGTACTTGTACAAGATAATAAGTAAATTTAACAAAAGTAGTAGAGAGGGCTTAGAGTAATATTTCAATAGTAGATGCACCCTTCAGTTTCATTGTTCCAACAATTCAAATGATGAACCGTGTCCAATCTGAGTTTGGCTAATTTCGTGTTGTACATGAAACTATTTCGCCTATAGTTCTGGGCGCAGTTATAACCACATTAACAATAGCGTTTGTGACGAACTAGGTATCATCATAACCCAATAACCAACAAGATATACCTTAATCCATTCTTATCGATTAACTCTAATAGACAGTAAGCACTACAGCTGTCATCGATACACTCTCGCGATTATCAATTTGAGGCCATTTCAATTACATTTGTTCAACAGAAGTTATGTTACAATTAGTTTCTTTAAAATTTAATATGATAAAATCAAATAAAAAATGTGCAGTATGTTCCATTACAATATATTACCTTGAGATCACAGATTCCTTTTTGCACTATGCAATAACTGAAAGAAAACTTGCACAAGGTTAACATCATGTGTTCATTCCTCAAGGTAACAAACTCTAGTACTGGGTGAGAAATAAATTATTTAATTTTGACAACGTCCAACGAATCGTTTTTCGTTATTCCTTTTCAAGGAAATGATTTAAAATAACGTAACATAATTAAAGCTACAAGAAAGGATGTGGATAGTCTATTCTGCAAAATTACTGGGGTTATCATTTTCCTATAGGGAACATTGTTTTTGACAATGCAAATATGATTACCTAAGCAGATATTAATAAATTACTGAAGCGTGGTAGAAGTTATGTTGGAAAGTGAAGAAATGGTTGCTAGACCACAAACATGACGTCATATAAATCAATAGATATATAAAACATAGTTCTGAATTTGTATCGATTACTTTTTTCTTCAAATATGCAAATTTTTTGATAACAGGCAGGGTGTTCTGGGCCGAATAGATGGATACCACCAATGACGAAATCATTCATATTAAGTATCCAAAATATTTTTGTAATACAAAAAACTAACAAATTTTTGCAAATATAGTAAGATACTTTTTTTATTGTTTTTTTATACATAATTGGATAGAGTTTATAAAAATTTAAATAGAATTAAATATATAATTCTAAGCTATTTCTACACAATCTACTGCCAACGTTATATAAGTGTATCAAGTACAATTTATTTTGATACCTTCACAAACACAGCAACAATTAAATTATTTTAAAAGAAATGCTTTAAATTCAACGTTGAAGGATATTCGCATCACCACCAAGAATAATTCTATTTGAAAGATCAAATCTATTATTACCTCTAAGTGGTGGCAGACTTGGCGGCCAAATGGCACGAAAAAACGAATAAAACGCCAAATTCAAAATGATAAAACATGAAAAAACTATTAAACAATTCCTAGGGCAGCATCACTATGCTAAGCTTCGATCGATCGCATGTATAACGCTTCGTGAATGTTTAATAACCACATGTCAACGATGTGCACATATTAGTCTTCCTACTGATACTCGCCCATTTCCTGCTGTTGCCCATGTACGTTCCATGGGTCAACGTACGGCAAATAATCGGTTAAACTGATAGTATCTACATTATCTCCAAGAATCAATACAACAGTCATTACTTTTCCATAAATGCTGTCGCTATGGAATGAATAGGTCCTGATGGTATATTCGTGTATCTTGTCTTCATATAGCCATCAGCTGCTTCAAATTTGCCTCAAGTTCAATAGGTGTTTTCAATATTGGGTGCATTTATCAACTTTTCACGCTGAAAAGCTGAAAAGTCTAACAGAAAATCTTGTATCCTGCTAAATTTCTGAGAAAGTAAACTTAAACAAACAAAAATGCCACCAAAGCTTTCTATCAACTTTGATTTTGAGGAGACGATGAGGTTGGGGACCGCCGACATACCCGCAAGCGGGACGACAACGCAGCTGACAGCTTCGCGAAAATAATGAAACGTCAAATCACTCTCGATTTTAGCGCGTGCAAATGGCTCTGCTAATGCAAGATTCATTAGGGAGAAGCCCTAATCGGCGTGCAAAACGAATTTCCCCGCGAGCCAGTCCATTTTTCACACACACGAAGAACTTATTATGCATTAAATTTCCCGAAACAGCGAAACCGCAGATTTGCTGAATATTAACCACGGGATTAATTGGGCCATAAGAAATCTGCTTTGCATTCGGGTGCGCACGAAAGCATGTTGACAAAAATCGCTAATGAAATGGACTTCCACCCTTGTGTAAGAATGGAAATTTAGATCCTCAATAATTATTTAAATTAGGAGAAAGCAATTAAAATGGTCTTAATAATTATTATCTATGATAATTAACCATTTGTTTTCAAAAGAAATTTTATTAAAAAATTACATATGTGATGTTCCTATTGTTGATTTAGATTATAAAATCCAAGACATTAAGTTTTTTTCAGCAACCTTTGTAATTTCCTGACTAAACCTTGTATACATTTACTTTATTTTCGTTGCTATACTTCGGTTTTCCATCGACAGAATAAGAGTACTAGATAAATTAGTATAGTAGAAATAAACTAGTTTTGTTAATAAATAAAACGTGACATATTACATATCTGCCACGCCAACTAGAGTCCTTGAAACACAAATATTGTTCTATTTTGAAACTGACGCTTAAAAGCATCGACTTAAAATACTAAAATGAAAACAAAGTTTATGCTAAGAAACTTGTATTGTCTGGATCTTTGGTGATTCTTTTTTATTCCATGTTCTCTAAAATGCAATGATAAAGTCAAATTAGAAACACAATTGCAAGACATAAAGTTTATTTTTTAGAAAGACTGTATCGCGGTAGCTTTGATAACTTTAAACAGCAGCAGTAATTTCCTTTATGTCTATTAATATTTTAAACAGCAATTAAGGGATTAACTGGTTGTTTTGCATTTGGTATGCTAAGATAAATAATTCAAGTTTAATCTCTGCAGTAATAGGATCTTCCCCAGGGAACCCAGCAGACTTCGGCACCATGGCATGTGCGAGTTTACGGCGCCCTTAAATTCTTGAACGAACACGTTTCGTCCCACTTTCTCATGCCCATTCATTAGATCGGCAGTGTTCATTTTTGAGTGAAATGGGAAATTCTTCGTTACTTCACATTAAACGCTCAGACACCGCTCGGTCCCATTATGACGCGGCGACTTTATTGGGCTAATTACTCGGACGGCGGTGAAATTTTGGCCTTGTAACAGTTGCAATCTGTATTCCGGTATAATTTGGCAATTGGGCGTTTCGAAGCAATAACTAGGCAAACCATAACGCAAATATATTTGTAAATGATATAATTTATTTAACTTTACGAAAAAGCACACCAGTGCTTCACAGATTACTTAGTCAACCCCATAATCTTTGAAACTAGTATTACTATCAATAACATTGATAAAAATAGATCGTTGTATGAAGACATTTATGAGCAATTTCTCTAATCTGAAGATTTTTGATGTTTGAAACGTAGAGAGCATTAGAGTTAGACATCCTAACATTATTAGTTGATGACGGCAGCTTAAACACTGGCCAACTTTGTATCATACATAGACCAACAGAATCGATTTGTACCCCGCCTTATGCAAAAGAAAACTCCATCTGAGAAGTGATAGAAGCGTGTTCGAAACCTGTTTTAAAGATTCATCTTTCAGCAGGAATCTTACAGCAAATCGGGGACGTTAGTCCAGTTGCGCCTATTTTTGGCAGGTCGCGGTTAAAAATGTGTGCACCACATTTGCCTAATTGCTCTTTGGAGTATACAAACGACAACGCCGTGCGATTGTTTAATAAAACAACTCATGCGTGTGCGTCACGCCGCACCACCAATAATTAACTCATTACACAGCCATGGCCACAGCATATTGCTCTGCCAAATCCAATTCTACGATAGTGCTAAATTAATAAAAAAAGTTCATAGACCAAAAAGATATCGGTGTTTTACAATTTGAATGTATCCCGGGATTACATTTAAATCCTACAAAATCTCTAGCTACTGGACCGTAAATTATAGCCGGGATGGCGAAAGCCTATTGCTCTACTAGGATAGGGATAAATTGTTAAAAAAAAGTTCATACATCAATTTTCCAGATATCATCGGTGTTTTGTAGTTGAAATATATTTCAGTTAAACTCTACAAAATCTGAAACTATTATTGTCGTGAATTATAGCCAGAATGGCAGCAGCTTAGTCTTCTATCAAGTCTAATCCCAAGACAGTAGAAAATTGAAAACTATTCCAGATGTCGCTGTTTTATAGTTGAAATGTACTGCGGAACTACAGTTTAAATCTAGAAAATTTGAAGCTGTTAGGTCGTGAATTCTAACCGGTATGGCGGCACCCTATTGTTCTGCCAAATCAAATCTTAAGATAGTTACAAATTAATAAAAAAGTTCGTAGACCATCTTTAGAAATATCAATGTTTCACAGTTAGAATTTATGCCGGGACTATAGTTAAATCGTATGAATTATAGCCGGGATGGCAGCAGTCTATTGTTCCACCAAATCCAATCCTAGGATAATGCTAAATTAAAAAAAGAAAGTTCATGGACCAATTCTTCCAGATATCAGTGTTTCACGGTTGGAATGAATTCCGAGACTAGTTAAATTCTATAAAATCTTTAGCTGCTAGGTATTGAATTCTAGTCGGAATGACGGCAGCCTACTGTTCTACCAAATCAAATCCTACAAAAGTAAAAATTAATGAAAAACGTTTATATACAAACTCTTCCAAATATCAGTATTTTACAGTTGAAATGTGTTCTGGGACTACAATTAAATCCTACAAAATCTGAAGCGACTAGCTTGTAGATTGTTTTACCAAATCCAATCCTAAAATAGTTGTAAATTAGTGAAAACAGTTCATAAACCAAATTTTCGAGATATCCGTGTTTTATAATCGGAATATATTTTGGGATGACGGAAGCTTATTAGTCTACCAAATTCAATCCTAGCATAATGCTAAATTAATATAAGAAAGTTCGTAGACCAACTCTTCCAGACATCGGCGTTTTAGTTGGAATGTATTTTAGTGAAACTACAAATCTACCATTGTCGTGAATTATAACCATAATGGCGGCAGCCTATTGTTCTACCAAATCAAATCCTAGAATAATTAAAAGTTAATGAAAAAAGTTCATGGACCAACTATTCCGGATATCGGTATTTTATAGTTGGAATGTATTCTGAGACTACAGTTAAATCCTACATAACCTGAAACTACCAGGTCGTGAATTGTAGCTAGGATCGGACTTAATTTTATTATTCTTCGAGCTATATGAGACTAAACTGCTTTAAAAAGTACACCTAATTGTTTTCATATACTTCGCCACCCCGCTGTAGCAAAATCGAGTTTTTCGTAGTAATTCCAGATCAACGGCGCGTGTAAAGCGCCAGCAATACCTCAGTGTATATTCACCACACGCGGTGGGTGGTAGTTCAATAAAACCGCGTACGTTTCGTACCTGATTGTAATTTAGAGTAAAACAGTTTATTTTACTCGGAGTTAAATATAGGAGATCGTGTAAACAGTTCGCTAACCGAGAAAACGCGCCCAACTCTATGGTCACTTTTCGCGCCAAACTCGGAAAATGAAAATCGGCGGCGGCTCCGCTCAGATGCAGCTATTTGCATTCGAACAGCATTTTCAGAATTCGACTTCGTATTCTTTCTCTAGTCTGCAGGGAATCTGTGCTTCTGTTATCTAAGGAGTGAAGATTCCCGCACCCAATTTGGTATTCGATAAGTCCGGGCGCCAGTTTGGCGGCCATCTTCATTTGTGTAACTAGGGCAAGACTAGCCAACTGTAAACAATGTCGCTTTTTCCAAAACCCGACAGGAGCAGCTTTCGCAAAACAAATTCTCTACAATACCCACGCCCATGACTACCATTAGGCATGTTTTCACATTTTGTTGTCTAAAATAGATAAATTAAATCCTGTCATTACAACTGCATACTATTAAATTGTTCAAAGCTTCTTATGGTATCTTATAATATCATATTCTTATACGAAGGTGATTAAGAAAAACGTTAAACTTTAATTCAGTAAAGAATACAAAAAATTTTTTTTTTATCTACTTTATAGATAATTGTTAGTGTTAACTGTTTTCAACTGTGAAAGCGTGTGGAGTTGGTACTTTCTCTAGAAGAGAAAAGAAAGTTAGAAAGATAACTATTTATTTTAATAATATAATAAGGCAATAATTAGTAGTATTTTGTATTTTGCTTCTATTGCACTCGGAGGGACGGTTAGGAACTTTTATCATTCCCCTTGCACACAAGGACAAAGTTCGTCCCCTGCAGATAGCGGCGACACAAAGCGATTTCGGGCAAGGAACGGCCTTTGAGGGCGCCCATACAAAAGGCTAGAGTGAATTTTTGCAACAGGAGGACACATTCCAGCGAGCGCATCGAATCGTGTAAAACTACAGAAAACTGCCAGGCTTGGCCTATCAAATTTCCTTCTAACCATTCGAGCGTAATTGCTACGACATATTCAAAGAAGTTCTCGATCCATTTTCTTGTCAGCTTTTACATCGCGTCCCTTTGAAGTCTTGTATACAAACGGATCGTTATACATAACCGCGAGAAAAGCGAAGCCATAATTGTCACTGCAGTAAACATACCGCTAATTTGAGTTCGTAGAATAAACACTATCAGGTTGCTTCCCCCGTGTCAAGAAGAGAAAATTGAAAAGTTGGCGAGCGGATTCTGGATGAAAACACTCCTTTCGAAGATGCAGGCAAAACCTGCGTCATTATAGAAAAGCCTCCTTTTAGTACGTTATAATGAGATGAAAGAACTTGCACTAGATGGAAACCTGTAGAATTGAAACATTACATATTTACGAGGCTGTAGATATTACCCCGACTTTCGGAAGATAATAAAATCAATATCAAAATTAGCGAGCAGAAATAAACATCTTGCATTTTTCCCGCGGCCATTTATAGCGTATGCTGTCGTCTTGAGGAGTTAAGCTTCCTATCGACGTTCTCTGATGAAGCTTCGTTTTCTAAGGAAGTTAAAAGTGTTGAGATCAATAGTCCGTCGACCGTTATCTTTGCTGTATTACACAATATCAAAATATTGGTTCAGTATGGTTTCAAGGAAGATTCCTTTAATGTATAAAAGAGGAGAGAAGTTTAAAAGATGAGAAGTTGGGTTTCAAAATAAGAGGTCGGAAGTCGGGTCAGCTGGCACTGATCAATACGGCAACAAAAAATCCCGCGCTGCCCATGATAAGCCCTCGCCGGGGGAATTAGGTGTGCATCCCCAGGGCTGTTTCCAATCTACTCCATTGATTTGCCGCTCTGATGTGCTCAAATTGGGCTGGTTTCAATGGCCTTCCCTCATTTGCGTAGCACGTTGATGACATGTTTACTGCCAGCTGCAATAACGATCGCTGGTTTATGAAAATTGCGATAGGGCAGATCCTAAATGGAGCTTTGAGGTGTTTCAGTAGTAGAGTAGAAGTGAATCGAATCTGGTGTTCCCGTTTGACCAGGGTCTTTGGAGGCTCTATGTGGTAACCACTGACCACCCTCTACAAGTCGCGAGTTGCTCCGCGTGCCATTTAGAGGAAATCGAGCCGCGGTCGAAGGTTTTTGATTAGGCAGCGACACGAACGTCCCCAACCCAGGTCCATGCATAATTACAGGCCTGACGACCCTCGGACGGCTCACGTTTAGAATAGCCGTTGAATTTTTAAGCGCGCGATCGATTCCTCGCAGAAAGGTGAGACCTAAGCCAAAACCTTGGGCCGTGAAGTGTAATTCCACGATGCGTCTGCGAGCCTGTAAGGAATCAATATTATTCGTGCCCAAATCGTTTGTACGAATAGTCGAAGGCCTCTCCGCCGAGGCGTTGCATAGCCGGCGAGCCGAGACTCAAAGGAAGACGTCGGCCCGACTTTCTCTGGCGCCCGAGGACGCAGACGTTCAGCCATTTTCGCTATAAATATGCCGCGCGACTTGCGACCATTCCGGATTGCAGAGCGATAAAAGCGGCCGCGTGGGCCGCCTCTAGGACGGCACGCGGCGTGTAGGCCTGGCGCACGTCACGGCTGCTACCAGCGACCCGAAGAGGGTTAAGGTTGCGGTACCTCTAGGTTGGGTGGCGGGTGTCGGCGGCTGGTGTGTTCACATGTCTAGTGCACACTACGTGCGTACGGAGGATCACGGCGACGGAATGACTTGGCTTCGGTTAATTTTGTATACATCTGGGGCTTGGTAGGGAGAGACGACACAGACATGGCTACGTTCGATGCCAGTGGCGTCCCTTGGATAGCTCATCGGGCTGCCAGCACCGGACGCCGGTCCTAGCGGTTCGGTGTGCCACTTAATAGACGTGATGACGTCATGAGTAACAATCTCGGTATAAGCGTGACTCACGAAGCGGCCGGCGGCGCGGCGGCTGCGAGCAGTGAGGCGACCCGACGCCGGGACGCAGCAAACAATCGGGGAAATTGCGGCAAGTATTGAGGTTATTTATAATGCATGCTCGTCGGATCTCATGGAGACATGACGTCACACGACAGGGCCGAGCCGCTGACTTTTGCCGACTCTCCGCCGCCGCCGCCGCCGCCGCCGCTGCCGCTCCTCTTAGGCCTCCGATCGATTTCGGCAAGGGGTGACGGGAATGCGGCGGTGGTGGTTAGAAGGCCCCGGCCCCGCGGCGCGCGCGGGGCGCGGTGCGGCCGCGCGGTGTTCGCGACGTCGACGACGGCGACCACGTTGCCGGCGCCCATCCCATCGTGCGTCGCATGCGGTTCCGACTGACCCATTTCGGGGCACGGCTACGCGAGAGGGTGCGAGCCGCGACTTACTTTGCGTCCTGGTCCGATATGTCCCGACTGCGGTAGCGGTCGCCCCGAGCCCTGGTCACAGTCCAGCCTGACGAGACGTTCCGTAGTGTTGGTCAGGTTAACATTGGTCGTCGGAAGCAGAATTAGCAGCAGCTGGGCGCCCGATACGCACCCAGGCACTCACGCACTCAAACTCCACTCGCTCGCGCTCTCCGAGCCGTGCTGGCCAGTGGCATGAACAGTCCGATGTCGTAATGCTCCACCGGACCGTTTTAGAAGCTCACTGGCGCTGTTGCCTCTCGGAGCCTGCTGTTCGATGCCGGGACAGGCATGCAGCGGTGCCTTTTAGTCGGCGTGCGCACAGCACCAGCTGCGCGGCATACCGACGCCCCCTGCCTGCCTCCGCCGACTTTCCATAGGCACACCCAGCGCGGAGCGTAACTCGGTAGGCACACTTAGCAGGAGCGCAGAAGAGTTAGCCCCACGCGCCCATCTCTAGCACCGCGTGGCTACCGCTCAAAATAGCATGCCTTACGAAAAAACGCCGATAACTGGATGGTTCGCCCGACCCGCGTCTGACCTTCGCGACCACGGTGAACAATAGCACCCGTTTTGTAACGTAACGGGTTGCTATCACGACGCCCACCCGATACTTCTTTATGGGTTCGGGCGTCCACTGGCGCTGGCAATTACAGCAAGTCGAACATCCCTAGTCACACTAACCTGGGCATCCAACAGCAGTTCCCAAACTTTTGGTAGAAGACGTTGTGAATTTATTTTCTTCTACTGTTACAATAAGAGCATAAGAGACGTTCTATGCTTTCTTAATGTTATCAGTTCCGAATTTTTCATTAATTGTTGTAAAAATTGTCTCCTAAAAGGTGTGGCTAGAATGTGACACCCGCTGGACAATTTATTGCCCAATCAGAGAGTCGAGTGGGCGTGGTCTCGATTATTCAAAATTCAAATGATTAAATGTTTGTTTAATTTGTTAGTAACATAATGTAAACTGCTCTATATAAATCATTAATAATAATAATAACAATAATAATAATAATAATAATAATAATAATAATAAAGGTGTCCCATTCGTAATAGAATATAGACACTTTTTCCCGAAACAATAGAATCTGTTTTGCGAAGTGGATTGGTCCCTTAGAGTTGCTGGCGAGTTTTTCCTTCTACTATTCTTCTCCATTCTGATCTATTTATCGTTTTTTCCTCCAGTCTTTGACTTTGACATTACTTCATAATACCATTTAATCTTTGGTCTCCCTTGTGGTCTACTTGTTTCATCCGCCCACGATATCAGTTCTTTTAACATAGGCAGCCATTTGGGATTTCATCACTTTTACAATATCTCTACTTTCCATGACCTCTAAGAGTTCATGATTCATAAGTTGCCTGTGCTCCCCATTTCCATACTTTTGCGTCCTATTATCGACCTTAATACTTTTTCTTCGAAGACTTATTTGTTTTTTTTTTCTATTTGCGTAGGACACATTATTTGGACAGCATATAGAATCGCAGGTCTAATAAGTGAAATTTTGTAAATTCTTATTTTAGTTTTTACATTTATTTCGTTGGTTTTCAGCATTTTTCGGTTTGCATAAAACGTTTTGTAACCTTCTATGTTTATTTATTCACCTTACTATTGTATGTTATTTGTACTCCTAGACAATTAAAAGTTTGTACAATTTCATCAGCTTTTCCCCTCTTGTATTTCATGTATTTTGTTTTCTTTTCATTTATTGCAAGTCCAAGTTTGTTTCTTCTATGATCTTGATATTATCATTATAATGTTGGTATATGCTATGATTGGTGTCTTTTTGTTTCTTATGATCCCTTGTGTATTAACTCTTAAATAGTGTTACCGACAGTGCGCCTCCTTGACGGATTCCTTTATTGATACTAAATGGGTCTGTTTGTCCTTCTGTTTTCACAACAGCCTTTTAGTTTCTCAATGTCATTTGGATACAGTTTCTCAGTTTTCTTAGGATTTCTATTTTCTCTAGTACTTGAAGGAGTCTTTTTTCGATTAATTTTATCGAATGCCTACTTGTAGTTGATAAATATCATGTGTAGTTCCATATTGTATTCATAGCATTTGTCCAGTAATTAGGGCATAATATGTAAGGGATCTACTGTAGACGTCTTTGACCGGAATCTTATCTGATAATCACCAATTTCCCTTTCCGCATATTTTATGAGTTTTCTCTGTATTAGTGATGTAAACACTACAGGTTGTGTTTAATAATGTGATTCCTCTATAGTTGTTGCTTCATTGTAGGTCTTTTGATATCGCTATAATTATCCACATTTCCCATTCACTCGGTATCATTCCCCTTCTTTTTTTCTTTATCAGATTATGTAACCTTTCTTGTAGCTTCTTCCTTCCACATTTCAACACTTCTCCGTTTATTTTATCATATCCCGGGATCTTTCCGTTTTTTATTTTCTTTATAACGTCTATCGTGTCTTCGTAAGTTGGTTCTTCTATTTCTTCTACTTTTTCTTCAATTTTTTTATTTTTTCCTCCTTGATCATGTTTATCATCTTCTGTTGCATCATATAGTAGTTTGGGAAAGTATTCTTTCCTTATTTCTTTCTTCTTATTTCCATCATAATATTACTATGCTCGTTAGTCCTCTTGTTTTTACTGTGTAATATTTTTTTATTGTAGAGCTAGAATGTTTGTTGGTGTATTAGCATAAACTATACTTTTTAAATAACCCCATAGACAAAAGTCTAAAGATGTCAGGTTGTAAGATCTTGGTGGCCAATTCACACTACCATTCCCTGAAATAACACGTTCAGATAATCTCGTACGGAATAATGCTATGTTTTCTCGTGTTGTGTAGCATGTAGCACCATTTTGTTGGAAGTTAGCATCAACAGTGTCAATTCCATTTATTTGAGGTTTAAAAAAATCTATTAGCATCTCATGGTAGCCAGAAACCGTGCATTTTCGCACATAAAATGGTCATTCATGATCCATTCTAGGGTTTTCTTCCTCCAAAATGCGACTATACTGCTTAACGTAAAATGAGCCTTATCGCTAAAAATGATTTCATGCCCAAAATGTGGATCTGTTGCTCTTTGTTCTAACATCCAAGTAAGAAAATTTATGCGTTGCCAATGGCCCGGTTCCTTCAACTGGTTTGAGTAATGCGTAATTCTTGTTAATGTTGATAGATGGTTTGCGATACTTCTCGTACAAGGATAGTTTTTAGTATTTCTGAATGTGATTTGTCGTGAACAGATCCAGTTTTTTTCAAATTTGTTCCGAAGGATGCTTGAAAGCCCCGAAAAAGTCACAAATCCTGCGATGAGTTTCTTTTATGGACTAAATATTTTCATGAGAAACTCATTTTTAAATATTTTGAGCAAAATAAACAAGAAAAATAGTGGTAAATAAAAAATAATATAAACAGAACAATGGAAATTAAAAAATAGCAAAAGTTAGATGTCTAATCAGGTATAATTAATAATACCACTATAAAGAATTCATCAAATGGAACGGTAAGTGTCATGATTTATAAAGATAAATCAGAAAATTTCAAAAAACACGACGAATAAATATCTAATTAATAAAAAGAAGCAAAGACAGAGAACAAAAAATTGATAAGTAAACCAAGAACGACTGTATGAATAGTGCATTAATAAAAAAAATGAAAAAATTGGTTTCAATAAAAATAAAAAATGTTTAAAGGTGGACAAGTATTTATGAGAAAAGTTTTGCATTATGGTGTAAACGATGCTCACCCGTTGTGGCAAATTTAAACATGGTGAAACAGGTTAAAACTTGAAATCTAGTTGAAAGAATGACCTCTTGGTGTTACTTGTTTTTGAATTGTAGCAATGAAAAATGCTCTCAATGTCATGTTAGTCAAAAACGGAATACTGGCTACAACACATAGCTTGAGTGTTGATCATTGTTTGGTGGAAACACTAGTTCCTATATTAAATGTCTTCATCTTACGACCATATTTAGGTGATTTTGGGAATCCGGTGTCAACGCTCGTACTGAACGGATGTGATAAGCGACCGCAGTGCTATCGTGACCCCGCGCGATTTATCCATAAACACATTTTATTTCACGTATTTGCATTTAATTTAAAAAAAACGTTTACAAATTATTTTCAATATCTAAGATAATTTAAAACAAATTAGTTCCCCCTTGCGGGGGCGGCTCCATATCAACCACCAAAAGAAATAGTGACCACCTCTCGCCACCAATTAGTGATCTACAGAAGAGGTACCTATGGAACCATGTTAAGATACTCTATAACTAAAATGAGAAATGAAATTGTTAACTGGAATCGCTTCAAAGAAACACTTGATGCAAACTTGAGTTACCCAAATGGATTAAAAACCACAGAGGACATAGATGAAACGGTTGAACATGTCACAAAAAGCCTAACATACAGCTTAAAGGAAGCAACGCACATAAAAAAAAATCCCAGGCATACCAAAAACGCTTCCGTTATACATAATTGATCTTATAAAGCAAAAAAGCCAACTTCGCAAGGAATGGCAACACTCTAGAAACCGTGCGACAAAAAATCTAGTCAACAACTTGAGCCATCGTATCAAACATGAGCTAGAGAGGTACAGAATTGATTCATATCAAAAATATATCAGCACATACGAATCGGGCGACCCAGGTCTCTGGAAAACAACAAGAAAGGTTCTACGGCAAACACAGGGAATTCCATCTATATTGTGCACAGAGGAAGATAAATGTGAAGCCTTTACCGAACACCTAGCACAAACTTTTACTCCGCATCAACACAATGTCACAGGGTACGTCAACTTGATCAACAGATATCTAGAAACACACCAACCAATAGCAGGACGTAACATGAAACCGATTTCCCCTGCGAAACTGGATGCTATAATAAAAATGCTTCCGAACAACAAAACTCCAGGAGAAGACGAAATAACCAACTACACACTCAAAAACCTCACAAAAAAAGCGTTGGCTTACTTATCATCACTCTTCAAAGCTTGCCTCAGAGTCGGTAATTTTCCTATCAAATGGAAACATGGACTTATACTAATGTTTCCTAAACCGGGCAAAAAACAATAAAGAACTCGACGGATATCGACCTATTAGTCTCCTTACAACCATCTCCAAGGTTTTCGAGAAAGCAATAAATAGCAGACTCAATGGTGAAATTTCCAGACTGGAATTAATCCCCCATTCCCCGTTTGGGTTTAAAAAAGGACACTACCTGTCATCAGCTGCAACGCATAGTCGAACTAATAGAGTGGGGCTATGAATCGAAATAATACACTGCTGTAGTATTTATTGACTTAGCTCAGGTCTTTGACAGAGTTTGGATCGAAGGGCTAAAATACAAACTTTCTCGCCCACACATATCGAAATATTTAAAAGCAATTATATTCTCACATCTCGAAAATAGATCTTTTTCAGTAAAAATACACGCAGCCATCTCTTCTACCAGACCTATCAATACAGGTGTTCTTAGGGCCTACCCTATTTAACATCTACCTTCCTGACGTTACCAATACCACTGTAAACCTAACATTATATGCAGATGACACCGTGCTGCTGACCAAAAATGAAAAAACCTCAATAAATACCTTAGCAAGATGGTTCAAGTCCTGGAACCTGACCATTAACCATTCCAAGTGCGGCGCTAAAATCTTCACTCTTAGACAAATCACTAACCCGCCAACCCTGCACATTAATAATCACTTAATACCATGGAATAATGCTGCAGACCCCGTGAAATACTTAGGTATCTATCTAGATACTCGCCTCACATGAAATTTTCATATTAACAGAAAACTTAAAGAGGGTCACACTAGATTGGTACAACTCTACCCACTGATTAATAAAAAATCGTCCCTACAAGCCGAATGCGTCACCTTACTATACAAATCACTGATACGGCCATTAGTATTATATGGATGCACCATTTTGGGGAATACCTCCCAAGTAAACATTAAGAGAATTTAAGTTTTGCAAAACAAAGTACTCAGAACAGCAGTTAATGCACCCTGGTATATAACAAACAGACAATTACACCTCGAACTTGGCATGGACACCATTCAAGAACACATCAAAAAGTTGACCAAAACATTCCACCTAAATTTTAATACTAGTGCGGGCGCAACTTATTACGAACTAGGACGAAAAGGAATCCACACGCGGCTAAAACGCAAACTTCCTCAAGACATTTATACGAACGGTAGTGATGGGGACTGACAGTTATTAGTTAAACAGTGGTGATATTAACATAAACAACTTATAATATCGGTAGATGATACTTACCTATATACTAGTCTATTATGCTACTCTTACTCTGAATCCTACCATGTATAACAATTATTTGTTGAGCTGGTATAACTTCTAATAAAAAAAAATAAGGCGATTTTGGGAGTATTAAGAACATTTTAGTTTGGAAGACCCATCTGTTTCGAAGGAGGATATTGTTGTTATCACGATGGTCGAATGCGACAGGAATGTAACCTACAACTAGATAGAAAAATGTTTGGGTATTTCTGCCCCGGTAATTGAAACTATTCTGCACGACCATCTTCCAGTGAGAAGAGTTTGTTTCCTTTGGATATTTTATGCCTCAATCGATAAGCAAATTTAAAGAAAATGAACATGGAACATCTCGCTATTTGAACAGTACCGTAAGATGTGACAAATTCTGGTTTTATTTTTATAACGCAGAAATTAGATCAAAAGGAAGACGATTTTCCAACGACTAAGAATATCTAATGACATAAGATGGTGAGAAAAACTGGAAGAGTTAGTTTGACGATTGCTTTTGAAGGATACAAAAATATGATGAAAACTATTTTGAAAAGTTATGAAAAGGAAAGATGTATTAATTTAAAATTCCACAAGACATTATAAAAATAAAATATTAGGGCTTTTGTGTACGAGGAAATACTATCCTTGAGTGGTGACACACACCGTTTTTCCTATTTAAATATTCAACTTACCAAACTTGATACGTGGCAGAGGGTTTCTAGTACCTCCATATTCTGTGTGTTCTTGTTTAAACCTTTTACAATAAATGTTAGTTGATACCTATCTTAAAACGTGAATTTCGATATTTTAAGTATTTAAAAGTGTAATGGAGTTCTGTCGTGCTATCATCTCACATTTCCGAGAATAAAAAATTGAAATCTTGTGACCTCTATATAGACCCCAATATTAATTATTTAAAAAAAGTATAGTTGACTCTATAAAGAACCTAGACATTTTTGATTAAATTCCTAACTCAAAATTTTATAGATTATATTGTTACAGAATTTATTAAGTACATAAAACATTATTTTGCGATCGAAGCACTATGCATAACGAATAAAAAGAAGGCGGCAGTGAACCCACCTTTATACTCGTAATAAGAAACATAATGGCTCAATCATTAAAAATAGGAGAATGGAATGTCTACAATTTGTTAAAGTATGTGCAGAAATTGCGGCCGTTACTTTAAATTAATGGCGTCGATATAGCATTAACATTAAGACTCGCACCATCGACACAAAATTGTATTAAAATGCCTGCATTATCAACAGTGGAAAAGTCATTAGCGACAGAAGTTTTATTAAGGATTACCTCCTAGCAAATGTACACATCATTATTTATAAGCAACTGTTATTGACACAGGAGGCGAAGTTAATAAACAAACAGTTGCAGCTGATCTTCACGCAAGTTATCATAACCGATTCTCCAAAACATTTGGTAATCGATTAGAGTTGGAGTGAACTGAAAGAGCAAACATAGTTCAAGGTTAACAATAGTTACTACATCTTTATCATGGGAGATAAACTTAACTCGGGCACAAAATGAGGCTCAAGTATGGGTGGATGTGAGAGAAACTAATTAACAATACATTTCACCCAAAACCCAAGAAAATGACGAACAAAAGAAGTAATATGTTTAACTATTCTGAAGTTCTTTATATTGATTTACTTAGCCTTTTGGATTACGGGCGTTTATTTTTTGGGGTTGATTTATTCATACATATTTTTATGATCTTTGTTTTTTATTTATAACACGTCTTATTCTCTGTCGTCGCTACCTCACTATGATCTGTCTTCTGTTTTGAGTTGTTTTTAACTTTTATATTATTTATTCGGTTTGTTATTTCTTTTCTAGTTATTGTTCTTTGTATTTTCATCTTGTTGGTTTGGTTCGTAGCGACTTTTTTGTTTTTCTGTCTGACCATGTTTCTACGCTGTATGTCATTAATGGATTTCAGTTTTTGCTGCAACGCTTAAAACTTTGTCTTCCAGATTGTATGTCTTAGAGCATCTGATACTATAGCCTCTATTTATTTGCTGCTTTAGTTTTTACGCTAGGGATTGGAAAATAGTTATTTGCTCTATGACTTTCTTTGCTTCTAAATTTATATCTGAGTAGTTCTTTGGCTTTATTAAATATTTCTACATTTTTCTTGTATGTATTTAATAATTTCTATAATTTATCTTTTAATTGTGCTATGAAGACTACGCCATTTATATATATATAGTTATAAAAAACAGCAGTGTACTTAAACTATTCCTTTGCCTTAAACTTATGTTTATTTTGTCATTTCTTTATTATGTTTTATCTTTTGCTATAGATTAGGGATAATACCAAGCGTAGAATGAATTTGTGACCGCTTTTGCATCTTTTAGTTTGACCCTCTTAGATGCTTTCATCAAGTCATTGAAGCAGAGAAACGTAAGCTTCTGATATTTTTGTTTTATATACTGATCGTAATACTTCATCTTTTTTAATGTTTTGTTAAATAATTTGTTTTGTTATATTTGATTAATTTTTTGCATGAGTTTTTTTTTTGGTTTACTCTATGGTCTAGTGATCATTTTTCATTAATAATGCCTTCTGTTTTTTTTCGGTGGTCTGCTTTTCTTATCTTTGTTAATTGTGTCGCCATTCATTTTTTTTAATGTTGCTAACTAATACGTGTTCGTTAAAGTTTATTTTTGTACTCTATAGCATATTCCATATTTGTGTAAATCATTTATTTTATGAACTTTGTTCAATAGCTTTGTATTATCTTCTTTGCCTCGGTGTTTGTTGTTTCCTATTTTTTTATAACATTGTTTTTCCTTTTCTGCTGGTCCTTAAATCTAATATATGTTTATTTGTCTATAGTATGGAGGTTTTTATTTTATTCCAATTATCTTCTACTGTATCGTCTAATAACACCTCGTTGTTTTGTTTTATTTTTTATTTAGGCGTTTTGTATATAGCTACTTTGTTGCAAAGTTTTGTAATACTTCTTAACATAAATATTTTTATTTTCTCCACATATAATGCTAATGTTCGTTTAAGAGGCTTTTATTGTTTTACACAACCATGTTGTCATCAGATCTTACGTTAGGTGATTTAAGTGCTCTTATATCTATATTTTGTTTTAGTTTAATTATTCTGGTTATGTTGCACGTTAATGTGGCTCATAAGGGTGAAATTTTGTGAGGGCAGAATTTTCGCACCTGTGCATCTTTATCAACTCTGGATAAAATTCTCTATAACGATTAGTTTTTTATTGCTGTTAAGAGAATCCATTTCTTCTTGTAATTTGGTGTAAAACTATCTTCATTCTTTTTATATTGACACGATGTATGTATATTTATTTCCAGTTTCTATCGTTAAAGATGTATTTGATATTTTTGTTTCTTAATATACTCTGATGATGCTTTGTCTTGCTTGTGTTTGCTTCTATATATTAATATGCGTTCTGATTTTATATCATTCCTTCTTTTCTTCTCGATTTTGTGTTTTTCTACTTTTAATATTATTTCCTGATCTATCTCTGTCCATGACCTTACACTTCAAGTGGCTAATATAATTATATATTTTCCTATTCTCACTTGTTTCACTATCTTTGATTTTTGTTCTGGTTCCGACTTTTCTTACTATGACAGGGAGCTAACTTTGCACATGAACCCTACTCCTTTTCATCTGGGTTTCGGACCGACAACGGAAGCATCAATGTACTATTTGCAAAAAGTGGTGGGGACTGCTATGTTTACGAAGTTATCATTCGCGTTCTTATTTTTGTATGTTTCTACCGCGCCTTTTTAAATAATCAAACAATTTTTCTGTTGTTTGAATTATTCGCCTCCCACTCTTAACAAACTGAGCTGCGTTTTTATCAAATTAGAAGGATACTAGTATTAGTCTTCTTTTTTTTAGTATCAAAATTGAAACAGATTGAGATCTCTTATTGCAATTGTTTTTTAACGATATCTGTCAGCCGGGAAAACTTTGCATGGATCTTGGGTCGTATTTAAATAAAATTTGTGTATAAAACTGAGTTTACGGAAACTACTTTGAAAAGGCTTTTAAAAGTTAAAAAATTGTACTCTTTATGGTGTCCATATATAATAGAATTTCTCCAGCTAGTTCTATAAATGCGAAAAGCAATCGTATAACCAGCTCATATCAACCGCTTATCAAGGACCGCGCTAAAAATAAATTAAGATAATAGAGGGTGGATAAAATTATGCTGTTGACTGGCTGAAAGCAATCAGAAACCAAAGCAGCAAAAGCACGCTCAAACAGCCTAAAATTTAACAAAGTTGTCCGAAAGTGATATTAAATTAGGTCAATTTTAAGTTTCGTCATTTCTATGTAAATACTATCTTATAGTAGGGTCTATATATTAAAGAAAAAAACATAACTTAATCTAAAAGATTATTATAAATTGTAAGAAAGGATTTTTTTTTGTCTTGATATAGTAATGATTGATGTTTTTTCTTTTTAGATGCAAAATTATTGTCGAAAAAGAAACAAAAGATGATTACAAATTCTTATGTGGTCTCACCACTTCTTTCCAGAATTCAAAAACTCCTACGCACTTTGCTATTTTGGTCTGGAATGACGTAATGGAACTGTAAAAATAAGTTTGCGTTAAAGCGAAAAATATTAAAAGGTACCAAGTATAGTACAGCCATTTAAAACTTGCTTTTTGCAGAATAATTTAGAGGATGATTTAAAAATAGGGGTAAAGTGGAAAAGCGGAATGTCAGCAGGCCTTGTGCATAATTTGCGGAATTGCGCCTACGTCTCGCAAGCACCAGTCTTTAAAATATTTATTCTGAATGGTATCGACGCCCAAGCAAGGATGTGAATTCAAGCTCGATGTACTTGTTCTTGGACGTGAATACTGTTTTGTTAACTATAGTTATTAATTAAAATTAATAACTTGTAAAGCAAAATAAATAACAACTTCAGAGGCTCTTCCAATAATATTTTATATACAAAAATTTGGTGAACAAAATACGATTTTTTGATGAGCTATCGATTAATAATATCAGATGATAACGTATTCATTGAATAAAAAAAAATAGATAGCCATTTTTATATCTCAACTTGAAGATTTCAAGAAAATTCTATGCAGTTGTATTAGATGTTTTTCTTTACTTTTAATTTGTTTGGACTATTTCTGATATGCGTTGATATAAATTCGACCAAAACATTTCCAAATTATTTGCATGAAGAACCTTTGTTCTAATTAGTCTCAAAAATGCTCTATTGAATTTAGGGATGTATCAATTAATATGTATAATAGCATTTAGATAATTATAAAAGGAGTACAAATAAGTCTCCGCCGGTTTTTTTATCAAAAATTGGGCATTTATTGTGAAAGAACGGAACCTTATATTTTATTCAAAGTATTGTCCAACGCTACCCACCACTTTTCCCATCTTTCTGGTAGCATATGGATACCACGTCGAAAGAACGCTTCATCTTTTGAGCCTATCTACGAATCGACCCAATTTTTGGTATCTTCATATGATTTGAAGTGCTGCTCAGATGGGCCATGTGTCATCGATCGGAACAAGTGATAATCGGAAATGACAATGTTGGGTCAATACGACGGGTGCGGTAGGACTTCCCAATTGAGTGTTTCCAGTAGGTTTTGAGCGGCGCCGCAACATGTGCACGTGCATTATCATGCAGGAGAATAATTTTGTCGTGTCTGGAGTAGTAGTGGGGGCGTTTTTTCTTGATCATCAATAGTGTTTGGTAAAGAGCCCCAGTAATGGTTTAGTTCGGTTTGAGCAACTTATAATACACGACATCAAGCTGATTCCACCAAATACACAACATGAGTTTTTTTTATCACCAGTAACTATACGATGCAAAAAACCCTTTCGTTTATGCTTGGCAAGCAGAATATCGGCGTTCAATGTTTCTCGGCTTCAGTTCATATGGAACCCAATTTCCTTGCTTTTGAATCGTTCCCGATGATTTTAAACGATGTGAAATTGTTTGTTGAATTTCTTCTAATGTAAGTGCAAGTTCTTCTTACGTTTGGTAGGAATCTTCCTCCAATAATGCTTTCAATTCCGCGTCTTCGTACAGTTTCGGCCTTCCGCTATGTTCTTTGTCTTCGACGTCAAACTCACCGTTCTTAAACTTATAAAACCACTCACGACAACTTCTCTTACTTAAAGTAGCCTCACCATATGCTTCTACAAGCAATCGATGCGCCTCAGCTGCACATTCCTTCAAATTAAAGAAGTAAATCAAAAGTTCCCGCAAATGACGTTTATTCGGCTCAAAACTCGACATTTTCGCACCAAAAAATTATGTGATTCTGATACAAAATCGCTAATATTTTAAGGTTATGGTGTTACTAGATGCCTAACCTTACGATATGACGTTTTACATCTGACAATTTCAGCCATAACCATAACTTACTGTGGGATCATCTTTTGTCAAACGGCGGAGACTTATTTGTACTCCCTTTATGATGCTTCAAGAATTGATTGAGAATAATGAATATTTGTATTAAATAGGAATGCATAAGAAGCCTTTTGTTGTAACAATTTTAAATTTAATTTGTTCGAATATCATTTTTCGAAAATGCGAGAATCAAATGACTACAATATTAGACTAGGACAATTAGGAAGTCTACGCGGTTTTTATAAAATTTAATAACGCCCCCAAGTCAATGAATGAGGTTTTTAAGATTATTAAGAAACTCAGAACTATTTTTGTATCCTCTTATTTAGTAGAACTGTGTTAGAACATTATAACATCAGCTTATTATGTAAAATTTAGTGAGGACACTTAAATCTGGGTCTAAGGTACATTTTGACTACTATTTTTGACCATTTAATGTAGAAATAGATGTAAATTATATCGATATAACTCCTTCTCTATTATTCTACAGTTGAAGTAGAATAATGATTGTTTAGATTATTAGAACCTTTTCGATAGTTTGTGGTTTACAAATAACTAGCCAAAACTGCCGCTTGACGTACAACCGAACGTTTTATTATATGAAATATGGAGAGATTTTTTATTTGTCCCGCTTACCGTACATTTAACAATTCTATTTATACAGCGGCAAGTTGTTGATTTTGACCAGCGGATACACCTAATTTATTCAAGTAAAGCTGGCATTCAGTCCAATAGCACGGTTGATTAAGTTCTAAGAATTTACGAGTGAATAATTTGAGCAGAACTATTGTGCATGATGCGAATTCAGTTTATACAACAATTTGCCCGAGTCGATTTTCTGGCATAATACGAAAGCGGTTATTATAGTTTCGGGTTGTAAACGAATTAATAGAAGATTAATAGAAGATTCAGTTTTTTTTATAGATACTTTAAGGTGAAATCTTGGTTTTAATTACATCCTTTTAACATCACGCATGTTTACTATCAAGAAAGGTATATTTCTATTTTTATATGACCTAAAGGTTAACTGGTACTTGGAGAAATTGCTGCTGTAGTCCAAACCGCAAGAAAATGTAGGAAGCCTTAGGTAAGAATGAACTATTTGGGGTTTTGGATTAGTTTGTGGCCATTTATGATTAATTTTGAAAAATTAAGTGTACCCCGTAGTATTCAACATTTATCTACCAAAAAGCTAATTAAATATTAACTTTATCTAGTTTTCAAATTGTTAGCCTAACATCGTTTTCATTAATACATATATAGTAGTAGGCATAGAATAATTGATATGTATCATTTGTCCCGGTGGCACACAAATAGTGGTATGGAAAATTATGAAACAATTAGAAATAGGAAGATTTAAACAATAACAACATTTAACCTTACAATCACTATAACAATATACACCACAAAATCAGTTAGTACAATTGGATACATTTAATATTTAGTCGAGACTTTCGGTCAACAACTTTTCGTAGTTGCAATATAAAAAATCTTTTTTTGCCTAACCATTCCTTGATCAAATTTGACAAATGTTTTAGATCGTTATCATGTTGTGTTCCGAGGACTTGCTTTTCACGTGGAAGGCTAGTGTTATGGAGGATATCAAGGTATTCTACTATCCATCATCCCTTCAAATCGAAAGAACTCAACGCCACTTCTGCTCAAATATTTTCACAGTATCACTGGACCCATCTCTATGTTTCGTAGTCAATAACTAGTACTTAACGTTGACTCTTTTGCTCTCAAGACATCTAACGTAGATTACCAAAGAATATGAACTTTGACTTGTTTGACCAGTCATCTTTTAGTCATCTATATTCTAGTGCACATAGACTCGAGTAAACATTAATTGGGTAAGTTAGTTCTTTCCAGAAATCTAGCACGTAGATGACGTTGGGTAAACTGAGGAATGAGGCGTTACTTTCATGGTTAGTTGATAGTAAGAAGAGGATTAAATCCAGAAAGGCAAAGAACTGTTTTGTGGAGTAATTTAAATTTTAAATGACGATTTTTTATTGAGTATTAAAGTACACATTTGGTTTTTATGAGTTACATGAGAATGATCCGAATTCCAAATACGAAAATTTTGGTTATTTACGAGTGCGTCAAATTGAAAATGTGCTTATCACTAAATATGTTTCTTTTACTAAATTGAGAATCCAGTTCATGATGCTCTAACAACCAATTGATGAATTGTCGATGGTGCGATTGGTCAGCAAACTTAAACTCTTGCATCAGTAGAACTTTGTACGCATGAAGGTGCAGCTCTTCAGTGAGTATTAATTTAAGGGAGCTTCTCGAAATATCCGCTATGTTGAGTTGATGTTTTACGATTTTAGCGACACTCATTTAGAGGAAACCTTTTCCCACATTGACACTGGTGAGGTCTTGAACCCATTACCGAGACAGTTTTATCAAATTTTGTAATCAATCTTCGAACAATTGATTCATTTGGTGCCGAATTTGCAATGCGGTTTAAGAGAAATAAGTCGATGTTTTTGCATATAGCGTTCCATATTTGCTAATCGAAAGAATCGTAGATGACATTTGTCAAAGCATCAAAGTTGCTGACCACAAAATAAAAAAATAGCGCGAAGTTTAAGTCCAGCATTTAATTTGATCCACTCTTTATATATTAGGTATGTAATTAGGTAATCATTTTTATCTGTGAATTTACTGATTTTTACTCCTAAAATAAATTACCACGCGTTGTAGTAGGCAGTGCTTTAAAACACTCCTTATCGCGTTTATTGTTTGTCAACACAAGCGATAGCATTAAATACTTAATTACTTATGTGATAAAACTTTACGATTGTAGTTAAAATATTCTTTTGTTTATCCGCTAAATAAAATTAAAAATGGGAGATTTAAATGTTGCCACTTTTAATTTCAACTGTAGTGACCGAGATACAGTACTGTGGCGCGTAAATGTTCTGAATGTGAAATCAGAAGACGGTTTCTTGTGAACATGAGGTATTGTAGCATAACTATTTTTCGCAAATCTCATCAATCTCTTTCTGCGTAACCTAGCATTTTTCTATTTAATCCCAATCAGTTCCTTATGTTGCTCATCCATGATGTCTTTCTTCTTCTTCGACTACACTGTCCCTTGATTTTTGTTTTAGTGTAATGTTATTTTTATACCTCAAGTAGGATAATTTTTGGGTTTTAATTATGAATTTTACTTTTACTCGTTTTTAACATGTAATATTTCTTTATTAATAATTCTCTGCTTCCATGAAATACGCAACTATACAGAAAAGTTGTCCGTACATAGCACTTACGAAATTGTAATCGTAGTTTGATGTTGATCATGTGATTATAAAGGACCTTTTTATATTTTACAAATGCTATTATTGTCATTTATAGCATTGTCTTTATCTCTTTATCATAGTTTATTTGGTTATCAATGAATTTTTCAATGTAGATCTATTTGCTTGTTTGTTTATTTCTCAGATTACCACAACTAATGTTTATGTTGTTTAATACCATCATCTTTGTTTTTTGCACGTTGATTGAACTTATAGAACTTCTTCACTAGAAGTGGGATTAGCATACGCCCCTGTCGAACCCCACAGCAGATTTATACTTTTTTGTCATTTCGTTATCAACTCGTTTGTTTCCAATATAAATTCTGAATAATGCATATATCTTTTCCATTTAGACCTATGCCATGAAATCTAATTATTTTATGACACTGGACTTCATAAAAGGCTTTTTCAAAGTCTATATAACAAAAGTAAAGGTCTTAACGTGTATCTAAGCATTGCTCTGCTAGTATTATGAGACACAAAAGAGCCTCACGTGTACTTAATTTGGACCAAAAATCAAATTTCCTTTGATCTTTTATATATAACACTAAGAAATATTTTTGTTTAATTGCTCATGATAATAACCGTCTTGTAGTCACCATATTTTGCGTTCTACTTTATTTCTTTGCAATAGTTATATTGATTGTACTCATTCTTGAGGCATTCTTTTCTTCTTAAACGTTTTATTGCGTTGTTTTATAATAATTTTTATTTCGTGCGCTCTTATTTGTTGCAAACATTTAATCATTTTCGTTGTTGCTCATTTTTATTTCTTTACTACTTCTGCTACAAAAACATACCACCTTCTTATATAAAGATGCGTTGATTAACTGAAAACCGATCGGTTATATACGAACTATATTCTTCTTCCTTTTCTTCTATCGTTGCCAATATAACAATTGAAAATCACCTTGTTGTTATTGCACTGTTCCATTATCTATTTTGCTTTAGTGCTCTTAATTTGGTTTTTAATTTGTTTGTGAATTATGAAATATCTTGTTTATCCTTGTTTGTTAGGCATCCAATTATGTTTTTTTTTTGTATATATTTTTGTTAAGAAGTACGATTTCTTTCGTGTTTTTATACGATGATTAACTTCTATTTTGGAATATTGTTATGTCAAAATTTGTTTTTATAGGTCTTTCATCTTTCTTAAATTTTAATCGTATTTGTATTATTATTGTATTCTGGTCAAAATGTGCGGTTAAAAGTAAAATAATCAATTTTATTGCGCACTATATTGTCAGATGTGTGTTGTGGAGATGTCCATGTACAGAACTTTTGCGGTAGTGGATCAAATCATGTATTTATAATAACTCTTTCTGTAGTATGACATAACTGGACTAGCCTTATTCCCTCTAGGATTTCTTATTCCCAGATTAAAATCTCTAACTGCACTGTCAATTTGTTCCTTATCAACCTTAGTATTAAAATCTCTTATACTGTAGTAATGTTGCGTTCTTTAGTGTCCTTTACTAAGCTTTCTACTTGATTGTATAGTACTTCAATCAACTGCAGTTAGTGTATAGGTTTGTATAAAATTTATATCTATCGCATTTCCTTCAATCTTTAAAATTGTTATTCTATCTGACAAGCCTTACATATTTCACACAATTCCTTATTTGTTATCTTTTACTTCAGAGTAGTAGACAGTGATATTATCATTAGTTGTGGATTTTCCATTTTCCTTTCATCTTTTACTACGAATTCCTAATATACTTAAACCTAGATGTCCATTCCTTTCTCAATATTACCTTTTCACCTTAAAGTTCTGATGTTTCGCATGCATAGGCATAGTTTTATACCCTCTTTTTTGATATTGAACCCGAGAAATCCTTTGCACTCTATGGATAATAAAGGCTTCTGACTAGAGGACCGTTTAACATGGCTACCGAAGCGTGATTATTGGAGCCATAAAAGGACATAAGAGGACCAATATCTTAAGATATCCCAAAGGATCGACAATCCTGGCTATAGATGTGTTACCTTTCAACGTCTCCCTACACCCCACAGAAAACACAACACTTTTAAATTGAACAGAACATTTGGGAGATTTTGTCAAAACGTGCAGTTCTAAGATGGATTGGATCACAAATGCGAAGACCATTAAAAGTGTGGTATTTACAAAACTGAGTTAAAAACTTGCGTGTAACCATAGCGCGGTAGCTTTTCATTGTTTTAGTTTTTCAAGGTTTCATTATTTTGGTTGATAATTTATTTTAAATTTGATTAACTTATACACATATATTTAGTGTCACAGTGCTATATTAACTATTATTTTTTTGTCTGGAGTGGTTATTTATTATTTTCACTTACAATTATGAAAGTCGTAACTCATTAAGTCAAACTTGGATAAATTCTACGGATTTGAATGAATAGGACCTTTTCGCTTGTAGTTATCATTTTATTTTCTTAAGATTCATAAAAACACTTGTGTAACTATATAATTTTTAGGTACATACCTAGGGTCAGGAGTTATTTTACTAACTTCTTTAATTTGATTTTTTTGTATAAAAAGAAAAGCTGGAGTATATTTTATATTGTCATTGGCGAGAAGCTTTACAATTTTAGTGAGAGTATCTTCCATACGTCAAACAATTGATGATAACGAGGCCAATTGGGTCATTAATCAAAAAACTTTACAAAACGTATATTTTTATCTGAGAGTTTATGTACTTCAGAACCCCTTACCCGATTGGCCTGACTATACAAATTTTTAAATAAACTAAACGGTTAATCAAGCACATTTTTCTCTACAGTTTGCCACAAAAAGTTGTCGGGTTGTTTAAACGCGATTAACTGCTTGTTATGCCCGTTTGTTTATTATTTTGCAAGCACGAAGTGAGCCTTGCGATAACAGCGGTCGAGAAATGCGGTCACTGTTATCATGTTGTGTTTAAAGACAGCTGTTGTAATCGCCTGTGAAGGCTGCTGTCAAGAACAAAGTGGGACTAAGTCGTAAGATCTTGCGAGAATTAAACAACGCCTCTGAAGCCTACACCTGCAGGCGTGCAAAAATGCCGCCGCCTCCACGGCCAAGCCAAATCGATCTCGCTACCGCCGATAGCTTCGCCGTTTTTAATTAAAGCGCCCTACTTGACCCGCAGTTAATATTTGATAATTAACAATTGCCGTGTGTTCGAAATGATTAACTCATCAAATATTGACGCCGCGATCCGGCCCGCCCCCGGCTTCGACCGCCCGCACTCATCCGGCTAATCAGAGCAGCTGTTTTTGAGTAATCCCATCAAGCGCGATTGTTCGCTGCGCCCCGCGCAACACATGCAAGATTGCATGTATCAAGATGATTTCGTAACTAGCAGATTTTTTTGTCAACGCAACAAGGAGTCTTGGAAGACGTTACGTTCCATGACTATAATTATCAGTACTATCATTATCATGGTAATAGGACTTGAAGTAAATTACATCTATAAAGATGTGAATATTTTTGCTTTTAGGAGAGAATAGAGCGCACGTAATGTATTTTCTTCAAGTATTTTATGTGAGGTGGATTGCATCAGTGAGGTCTTTCTTTATTTTTTAATTCTTATAGTTATGTAATGTATTTTCTAATACATGAAAGAGAAGCCACATCTTCCGAGAAAGCTAAAATAACTACAACAAGCAATACCTCTAATTCGAAAGATTGCTGATAATTGGACCAGAAGTGAAAAAAAGCTGATACATTTGCAGCACACTTTACGAATACATTTCAGCTTTTCCCTTCTGAATTAAGTACAGAAGAATATGAACAAATACAACGATATTTGGAGGCTCTAGATTAGCAGTTTTCCCATAAAAAAAATAAACCTAGTCGAATTCAGGTACTCAATTAGTCAAGAAATAGATCTAAATGAAGCTCCAGGATACGACTTTATCACCGGAAAAATACTACGAGGATTACCGGAGCAGGAACTTAAATTTATAACGTTCATATTTAATGCTATGGTATCACTAAACCACTTCCCTGCGCAGTGGGAAGTGATTCAAGTTGTACTTATTTTTAAACTAGACAAACTACTAGAGGAGGCATCCTCCTATTGAACTGTTAGTTTATTGGCTGTTGAAAAATAATTGAACCCCTTCTTGAAGAGCATAAACAGTAACCAGCTCATAAATTCGGGTCCATGGAAGAACATGTCATCATCGAACAAGATCACAGGATAGTAAACGAGATCAACCAGGCATTCAAAAATAAGAAATATTATTCCGCTATGTGCTTGGACATGGCCCAGGCCTTCTATATGGCCTGTCACATGGGACTGCTGTTTAAATTAAAAGGACCCTACCGCACAATTATTACCATCTCCTAAAATTGTACTTAACCAATAGATATTTTCAGCTGAAAATCCAACAAGAATTTTTGTAGTTACACTCTATAAAATCGAGGGTGTCTCAAAGGAGCATACAACAGATATACGTACTTCAGAAAATACGCTGATAGCCAGATTTGCAGACGACACTGCTATAGTTACATCCCACGAAACCCCAGGGATTGCTTCAAGAAATTTACAAATCTCCCTGAATCGAGTTCATAATTGGATGTGGATCTGACAAATGAATCCAAGTCAACCCATGATATTTTTACACTCTGACAGGACGCGTGTCCTCCAGTAGTATTAATAATATTCCTCTTCCACAAGTAGATGTCGTGAGATATTTGGAAGTGTACCTTGATCAAAGGTTAGCTCGGAGAAAACATACTTTCAGTAAGCATAAACAGTTTTGTTTAAAGGTCTCTAAATTGTACTAACTATGAAAATCTAAATTAACACTTACTACTAAAGTTTTAGTTTATAAACCGCATTAAAAACTATTTGGACATACGGGGTGTAACTATGAGGTATCACAAGGCATTCTAATTTTGAGATTATTCAAAGGTTTCCATCGAAAACACTGCCAACACTAGCGAACGCTCCATGGTATCTGAGAAATGAAGTACTCCATCATGATTTATGAGATGAAGTGTCGTGTGCTAGTGAAAGGTATCTAACTCGACTCGAAACCCATACTAACACCCTTGCAATGAATCTATTGGACGCAACTTGTAGGCTAAATAGGGTTAAACCTACAGACCTAAAAAAATTTAGTGTCTAATCATTGTTATTATTATAGTTAGTCGTTTAATTTTACATTATACTTATACATTAAGTTTTCCTGTAAAAGAACTCTTTGGAAAGCACTCCACATGTTAGTCTAATTCTAATCAACAAATTTTACTTATTACTCAATTGAGCAGATTGTAAATATAAATAAAGTTTCGCTCCTTCGCGGTTGTTATTCACCTCTCCGTAATAGTGCAAATCTCGTGTATCCATTTCGTGCAGCCTCGGTATCAGATCCAATTTGTTTCTTCCTTGGTCGTGTATTTATTTTCTCATCACAGTACAGCTATTGCTATTATGTCCATTTTTGTGTTTTACTGGTATCCTTCCCGCTGAATTTTGCAAGTTTTGGAACTGAATTTTTGTTCTTCTCTAAAGGCGCATTTAGATCTTTCTCTTGTAGAGAGTATTCAAGAATTATATAGGACAGGCAAATGTCTAGCCCAATGCATATTTGCACTCTCTAGTTGTACAAAGAGATGATAACAGTTCGAAACTTGCCGAATTAACAAAAAAAACTTTTATTTAGGGCGTAATATATTTTTTGTTAATTTACTCTCTATACTTGATATTCATACGTTGCTACTCTTTTTCCTGTATTTTTTTTATTAATGTTATTTTTGTTATTGTTTTGTTAACATTGAGAGCTAGCCCGTATTCCATTTGACTTCTGGTACTCTATCCATAAGCTGTTGTGAGTTTTCTAAACTGCCTGAAATAACAGTGATATTATCAGCATACTTGACGTTATTTATTCGTTGTCTGTTAACAAGAATTCCGTAATTGCTATTCTCGGGTGCTTTTTTATATATTCTGTACCGGTTAAAATTATATCAACTTTCCTTATTTCCTCCATAACTTTTTTGGCTGATGTTTTTTTTTTAATTTTTGAACAATGTTTTGACACCTGTTGCACAATTATGCAAATAAAAATTTTTACTTTTTCAAACGCCTGCCGATAATGCTGTGCAAATCACTAAGTGAAAATTACCATTCTACTGACTTTTGAAAAAATTGCATTTCGCGTCGTTTTCATCGTTTTTTCTTGCATATTTTAAATACTAATGGTGAGGTGTGAGTGTGAGGTATGGGTAAGCAGTCTGGCTTCCGCAACATATTTCCAGATATCCAGACGGCGGTTACCAATGGCCGTGCACACGGTCGAACTCTCCGTGAGCTTGCAGCACAGTTAAACCTTCACAAGAGTACCATTTCCCATGTCTTGAACCCTTGGAGAGCCCACAGTGGTGTTGTAAAGAAGTTCAAGGCCGGTTGTCCCAAGACTACCTCGAGATTCGATAGGGACGTCATCCGCATATCTCGCGATAACTCCGCCTCATGGTAGCCAATATTTTTCGCCAATTGTGTGCCCCCCTCCCCCCAAACCCGAAACTATCAGACGTTGTCTGTAGCAAGCTGGACTTAGTGGATGACGTCCGATCAAGAAACCGATGATTTCGGAAAAGAACACGAAGGCGCGCGTGGAGTGGGCGCAGGCACACCAGGACTGGACGAGAAAAGAGTGAGAAAATGTGCTCTGGAGTAACGATAAGATGTACATGTTGTTCAGAATAGACGGGATTCAGGCACTCGTTTCGATTCCAAGTATTAGATTAGAAATGTTATGGTTTAGGGTTGTGTCCGGCACAGGTCTCCCTTAGGAGAATTCACGGCATTATGAATGGCTATCTATATGAAGACATTTTCAAGAACTGAATAATGATCCCAAACATCGTTTGAAGCATGTCCAGGACTGATTCTCTCGCAGTCGTGTGACCCTCCTCGATTGGCTCGATAAAGGCCGATATATTTTCGACCGGCATTGCATGTTCAGAACACATCAAATAGTAACGTGGATATCACACAAGGAGGACTTATAGAGCTTTAAAATGTGTGTAGGGGGGGCAATGATTTTATCTCCAAAAAAATAGAAAACACGAAATGTATTCTAGACGTACATCATTATCTTTGCCACGTTAATTTTAAAAAATTCCAGCGATCTATTTCATTAAGTATTTTATCAGTATTTTACAATCATTAATCGTTTCAATTTTACTTTTAATGATGGAAGTTGCTGGGACAACTAAAATAGGGTATTTAAGTTAATTCTAAAAATTTCCTGCAAATTACGGAGGGAAATGTTAAAGCTTCCTCCAACTTAATAACCTAATCGTTAACACGACGCCGGTAGAGGCAAACTATTTCTCGATGAAGTCAGCGCGTTTTTGCAGCGCGCCTGCATTTTAATCCACTTAGCGGCACGACGGCGGAAATTCAGATTATTAAATTGCGCGTCGCGTCGTAATTGCAGCGATGAATGTTTACGCGCGGATCGACCATCATCTGCCTGGATCAAGGATTGGCGGCCGAACTTCTCATTTCAGCGCCGAAACCGAGGGAAATTCAAGAAATTGAATTGAGGGGCGAATCGCTTCTAAGGCGCGTCTAAGGCTGCGGCAAGATGAAAGTCTCGGCCTGCCCTAAGAGCCGACCCGATTCTCCTTCTGAAGGAAAAGCTAATCAAGATTTCATTTCAATATCCGGCCAGATAAGGGTTCTCTAGTTGTCTAAACCAGATCTTAAGGAATCTCCGAGTACACAGAATGCTTGAAAATGAGTTGTACTTGTCCGTAACGTCATTCATCATGTACATATTTATACAGCTGCGCATTACCTTAGGTAAAATGTTATAAATGTTTACTGCATTCCTCGCCAGGAATGTATTATTGATTTCACTGATCAATTTTTAATACTTTTACGATTTACCACTAAACATAGCATCGAATAGGATGCTATTGGTAGTCTCTAAGACACCCACGTATCCCTTTTCAACATTTGGATGACTTTCGATCTTTAAGTCGAGGGCTAGAGATCAAAAAAGTTTAACCACTTGGCGCGGAATATTAAGGTTAAGTATTTTTTGAATTTCTAAGTTTTTCTAATTTTTAAGTTTATCAAATCTTTTTTTAAATACTACCACAAGAACAGAGTATAGTTTTTTCAATTGTAAGTAGATTTCAGTAAGTGCAAGATCTTAGGATATTGACAAACATAAAGGATATTAATGTTCGATCCTAACATTGCTTTCACGTCTGAGGAAAATTTTCGAATATACGATGGAACTTGCCCTGCAAGAATTTGAAGAATTTTGTCTAGATACTTAGCTAGGTTATGGATGGGAAAAACATATAGACTAATAGTAGGACGTAAAGGAAAGTTTTCTTTATGAATTTTTGGAAGATCATATAGTTTTGGATTTTTAGGGGGATTTTTCTCGAGAAGTTTTTTTAGTATCGCATGGCCTTTTTGAGATAATAAAGAGGTTTTTAATTTTTTTAAGAATAGCAGTGGGATTGTTCCCACATCTTCCCTGGTCTCTTTTGTTACATTTTCAGAGATAGTGGAAATGGAAGATTCTCTCTGGGTAGATACACAACCTTTTGCAAGAGTTTAAACAGCCGAATTTCTTACAGAGTAATTAGAAAGGTTATATACGGTGGTGCTGGGTAGTGATGATTGGGTATTGAGTCGTTGCTTTTGGTGCAACAAACATTTTGGAAAAGAGACTAACAGAACATGTAGAAACAAAATAAGGAGAAAAACGGGCAGCTTTTAGGTTAGAAAGACTGACAAATAACATATATATTATAATAACCGCAATAGAAGGAAAAATAGAAGGAGAAGAAATGCACTTAACATTTATAAATAAAAGCAGACTCGATATGATGAATAAAAGAGAAATACAGAAATATCTAATACCTTAATAAATGGAATTAGAAGCTTATATCGGACAGTTAAAGCAAAACGATGAAACTAAGCTATATACCTAAAAGCTAAGTGGAACATAATTAAAACGACAACATAACAGATATAACAAAACAAGAATTAATAATAAAAAATAAATAAATAAGAAGCAATTCAAGTAGTAAGGCCATATTATAGGAATAGAACTAGACAGTATTACAAGAAAAATAATGGAAATTGAAAAACCAAGCAAAAAATAAAGAGAGAGACCAAGAAGAAAGCGGATGGATTAAATTAGAGGAATAGGTTTAGAATGAGGAAATAGATAAGAAACAGAAAAGCATGAAAGAAAGGGATACAGGTCACGGATTCCTCTTCCGATACCTGAAAAGGCAAACAAGATTTGTGAAAAAGAAGAAGATTTTAGAACAATTTGGAAAATAACGTTTTGACATGTATTATTCCAATAAAGGAATCCTAAATATAAGGATGAATACTGGGGGATCTTAGGTTATGAAAAGTACCAAAAAGCTCGAAATTGGTTTTATCGAGATTTTCTCCAGTTGAGTGAACAGAATTTTTAGAGTACAGAAAACAGCAAATTATTTTTGATGATGTTTTAATTATAATCCAAGAAGGATCACGTAAGGCCATGCAAAAGGATGTAGGAATAGGTTTTTGCGATATGAAATGAGAAGGTTGTCGATATTTTGATATCTTCTTTGATGTCATTTTCCAAAAATTTTAGGTCTTCACTCGGGGCCTCAATCTCTAAGGAAAACATTAGTGTTTGAAAAAACTGATCTGTTAAGTACTTTGTTTCGTTATTTATTGCTTTGGAAGTGAAAGTTTGATGGGAATGTTATTTGACGAGAGATGCACTGGGTTGGAGACATTTGTTGGTTTGGAGGTGTTGCGTAAATGATGGTTCAGATAAAAAATGTTTCCAAATGTTAGATAAGTATTGGTCATCGTCTCTATTTGCCTGTTTGTTTGCCCTATACAGTTCTTGGACAGTTTCTACATGGTATTTTGTATACTCCTTGGGACATTGACTCTTGACTGATCGAATAAAATTAAGTATTTTATTGCTGCAATCAAAGAACATTCTGGTAAAACTTCTAATCAAACAAATAGCAAAACAGAGCAAACAAAGAAGTTTTTTAAAAGCCCCGTAGCTCTTCTTAGGGAGTAGACCGATCGAGGCTTCTAGTGAAGACCTAACTTTTTTGAAAAAGTAGAGTTAAAAACGTCAAAAGGTTCTTATGAACAACGCGGTATATATTTGTATATATAAGTAATGATCGGTGTCTTATTTTCATAGTGTATCGTTTCTACTCTTTACATTGGTGAATAAAACGGAAAATTTACTAAAACTACTTATTTATTTTTCTTACAGGCGATTAGAATCACTTAACACTATTTACGTATACAACACATCCGATAGATAGCGTAAAATTGCACACTATGTCAACGCTTTGCTTCGCCGTAGCCACTTCGAATACCCTTGCCGTTTCGCTGCGCCGATATAGAACCGCCTAGAATGTTCTCCACGCACGTGTGCTGCAACTGGATTCGTAAAAGGCATTGTGTCGGTCGCCGAGCGTAATGGGATATAACAACAAGACCCTCGATCGCATATATCTATGCGACGCTGCTTCTATGGGGCGCATTCGGAAATTCGTTACAATATTATATCTCTCTCCGCATTGGAACATTACAATTTATATTATTATATTCTCTTTATGAAAATAATGCTAAAAATTCTATTGATTTCTAGCCTTTAATTTAAAGATTGAGAATCAACTAAATGCTGATAAAGCATTCATGAATATTCCGGACACTACTGACAATATCCATCTCTATGTTTTTTATTGGAAAATGTGTTTTTTGCGTCCTAGGCTGACAATTTTTCACCCGCATTCTCTCAAAGTTTTGCAATGTGGAAACAGTTTAACTTACCATCGAAGCTCCGCTCGGCGGAAGCAAACCAAATGACCGTGCCAGACGCACTTTTTGCGTTCGGCAATGATTGCGTGTGCGTTCCCAATTCGCGGACCGTGCAATTGTATTGTGTACCCAACTGAGCCCCTCAAATATTTAATACGCGTTTCTTATCTAATGGACAATGATCAAAAGCAACGGCCTGCTGGTATAGCCGCGGCCGCTCGGCTCTAGATGCACTGCGGACTGACAGTTTATTCGACAAGGAGCGAGAGCGGCCCCGACGTGGGTGCACGAACGTACGGACCTCCTCGTATAAATCAAGAGTTTAGGCCACGTCACATTTATTTGTTTACTTTTTGTTCAAATATATAGGTAGATTAAAAATTGAACAATGAAATAAATAATGCATAACTGGCGGAGAATGCAGTAAATATTTATAGCTAAACAAACAAGGTAAATCACTTGTAACAACTGAGTCTTTGTTTCCGAATCGTACGTAGACCTAAACCCCCTTTAATTTCCAGTTATGGCATTTCTGAGGAATTCTAACAAGAGTTTGAAATAAGTAATAGTAGCCCCGGAATGAATTTTATCACGTTTCTTTTCTCAAAATTTCATAAAGTTTAGTTTTTCACATTCTCATCTCATTTTTTAGTCAGTCACCGATTCTAGTTGTATGTGGTTTGTGCACGTTCGCTGTTGTACTCGTTGCTGGTCTTCCAGAATGTAGCTCACTTTTAGCAAATTCTCCGCCATTTCTGAATCGTTTATAACATATCTTTATTTGTGTTGCACTGTCTAAGGACGGTTGAAAATGTGGTTTATGCAGTATGAGGCTTCAACACAGCTCTCAATTCTTGCTAGAATTTTTCCGAATTGCATTTATGAAGAAAAATGGATTGGGTGAGGAGGTCCAACTGACTTAAATTTTATGAACGTTTATGTTTGGGGACGTTTATTAAATTTGGTTCATTCTATGTCAATTCACAAATTATATTTTTGTTCTACTATTCATTCCAGTTCAAAGACTTTAAGACTTTTTTCATTAATTTTTTTTTAAGAAAAAATGGTGCATTTATATTTTTTATGAATTTCTACATTTTTATTTATAAAGAGAAGGCTTCTGATTTATTATTTGCGTTTTTTATGACTTAATTTATGTAATTTAATATTTTTTTTACTTTGTTTGATCTTGCTCCCTTAAGATTCCGGGGCAAAGTTTTATATTATCACATCTTCTTTGCGAAGACGAGCGAGTGTATCAATGTATATTTATCTTTAACTGTTTTTATAAAACTTGTATAATTTTTTTGCTATAACGTTTTTGGTGGTCTTTACAATCTTTCAAATAATGGTCGCAGGGATGCAGATAGAAGGAATAAGGTGGTTCTGTCCAAATTAATATTTTTCCAGAAATATTAAATGAGTAAAGGTGAAAAACGTAAGTAGATTTTTTTTTATTTAAGTACCACTAGAATCCAATTTTGATGTACTTCATCTCCCTTCTAGTCAAATAACTGGTTGTCAAACTTTTCATTTGTAGTATAATTATCTTTTATCAACGTAGTTCTAGCAGCTTGATTAACACTTTATAGCAAAAAAAAAATGCAATCTAGAGAGGATATAAGTAGTTTAATCATTTTATGTGCATCTTGCACAACTGCACTTTTTCTGGTGAATAGTGTAAATGGTTTGTTTATCTTTAATCCAACGAATAAAATACTGTTCGTAGTTCGTAATTAGGTTGTAAAAAACTTGGTGATAGTTCAGGGTGTTTAGATATAAATAGCGTAGTAAACGGGTAAAGTAGTTGATCATAGTATCCCTGAAGATACTCATCTGATGTTATCACAATAAAATTTATTTACCAAACCAGTAATTAAAAGATATTTAATTTATTAGTATGAGTCTGAATAAAATATAAACCTAATTTTTTTAAAAGCTATGAAGTGAACGGAGGGGTGTAGATTTTGAGCTTTGAAAATAGAGATTTTTCCCTTAGGATACCTTGTACTATAGCCTCTTTAGTCAGTATCACTATGTTAAAGTAAGAGGTAATCTTGTCCGTTGCGCAATGGATTATTATCAGGTTTCTCACAACAGAGGTCTAAAATTTTGAGAAGTCCCAAAGCACTGTTTGAAAATAACATTTAAAAAAACTCAATTGATCGATGCTCGAGGATCACGTCGACTGAGGAAAATACTCGCATAATTCGCTGCTTTCTTGAGAATGACTGCCAATTAAAGGTTACTAAAATTGGTTCTAAGGTTGACGATAAAAACGACGAAAATATTGAAGTTTTGTTTCTGATTGGCTGGTGTCTTAATCAAAAAAGTATTTATTCATTGAAAAAATTTTAATCCTAAGTCAGGAGATCGTGCAAAAAATAATGTTGCATGTTCGTATTTTTATGATTCTTCAGTACATTTTTAAAAATTCGATTTATATTTGATTCACCCTCATACATAGAAACTAAACGAAAAATATTACCGTAAGGTCAAGTTCAAGTTGGTGCTGTTTACTGTGGCTGTTTGCTTAGTAATAAAATTAAGGCCAAGATCATATCATAAAGCGCTCCAATAAAGCCCTACCGTAATTAATATATAATTTAAGAGTCGTGTAACTTTATCTTACGTTACCGTTTTGTTTGTTTACTTATTTGTCTAATATTAGCTACCGTTACCTGATCGGATCTTGTCTTCTATACTACAAATTGCTGTCGACCTTGATAGTCTTATATGCATTAGTTTTAGTATCTAGAAGTAAGTTAGTTGTTGTTGTTGTTGTGGTATTCAAGCTTTATGTTACATGAGTTCTCGGTACAAGAAGCTTCAGCAACTTCCTTTTCATATTGAAAGTAAGCCTGGAACTTTTTTGAAGCTCACAATTCGGAAAACTACTTAAATGTTTTAATAATTCAAACAGTATTTGAACTATATGAATTTTCAAAAGTGATATTCGAATGACTATTGTTACAAATCTGTTTATGATTCAGAATATTGTGCTTCTTCTTAATCTTTGATTTGATTATTTAAATAAATGTAACTAGAAAAAAGCCCATATGCATTGCGTAACACTTGATATGAAACCTTAAATACAAATTAAAAACGTTTAAAGTCATTGACCTTCGATTGTGACATATATATGAATACAAATAGTCGCTTTAAATATATGTAATGATAACGATATTCGTATTATCCCAAGTATTCCAATATTCCAATCATTGGAATGATTCGAACACTCATTCCAGCTCCAGAATGTTACATGGTTTAGGAAGTTATAAAATTGTTAAATAATTATTCTTTAAGAGCCTGGGGAAGCTCTAAGTACTTGATTTCTTGCACCTGTGTGTGTGGTTTATTATTGATTACCTTTACATTTAATGAATTGATTCTCCACTTTTGAGTCCATTTTATTATTTTATACAGATTCACTAGTAGAAATGTGGCTGTGATCTAACAATCTTTGTGTTTCGCCAATACTACCTACTCTTTTGGTAAGCGTCTGATTTAATAGGCTACAGGTCTTTTATTTCATGCCCATATTCGAAGTATTTTTCTTCTAGGAACGATTTAAGGATAGCAAAATAATAGTTTAACTTGTACAAAAGGCTGTCGTACCACACTCTATCAGAAACCTGACTGTCGTCTAAAAATCCTATTGCACAATATTCTTTTTCCCCAAAAGTTTAATTGATGGTATTTACTATCCTGTGCACCTATTCTAACGTCAAGTATTCTTTTTTAAATCTAAATTGGTGGGCTGGGATCAATTACAATTCTTTAATCATTGGCTTGAGTCTCTTTGTAAGCAATTTTTGTAATAGTACATATAATTACCATTATAGATTTATGAGCCTGAACGGAGAAACTTTGTTTTGTGGTTTTTCTGTTAGAATCACTCATGAAACCTTTCATGAGCCAAAAAGTGCCCTAACCTGCGTTGTGTATGATCGTTAATATTACTAGATACTTAGGGGGAAATCCTGGAGCCTATTTTGGATTTAAATTGTATTTGACCATTTACTTAACTTAAATAAATCAGAAAGTGGAATAGTTTATCTAGGATTTCTCTTAGTTACATTTCTTCTATAAGAGTTAACGTCGATGGTAAGGGAGGAATTTTTGATTTTGTCTTACATTGTGTTTTACATGTTGTCTAAAAGAATGTGTTTGTAGAACACGTATTACCAAATTTTGTTTGGAACATTTTAAAAATCAATGGCGACCGAGATTTATTGAGGTATGGTCAAAATCATTGTTGATAATGTAACGCCTGAAAATCATGAAAGCACTGAATTGTTGCAAAGACATACTCTCCGCGTGGTGGGATTTCTATTGCGAGCTGTTGATTTAACAGTGTACTGCTCACAATTAACCATTTGACAATTCGTACAAATTGTCCAAAAATGGTAAACTGGAAAGATGATATCTTCTAGCTCGATACCGCCAGACCTCACATGGCTTTGACTATTCGGAACAAATTGTGTACTGTTGTTTTACGTCATTAATTGTATTGATTATACCTGAGTCCTTTCAGTTGCCATCGGTCATTACATTTTATGAATTTTATGAACGAGAAAATCTTTCATAAAATGTATCAGGATCAGTAAATTGATTAAATTTTATTTTGCGTTAATTTTTTTTTAATAAACAACCTATGTATGCAATATATAATTGTTCGTCTAACTCAGATACGGTTGAACGATTTTATGACATTGCAGTAATCGATAAACTGCTGCATTACATTTTTAATGAAAATGTCATGGAACATCAGCTCCTTGAGGAAACGAAACATTAAATTCCGAGACAGAGACTAAGTCCATATTAAAAGTATAGCTATTACAGAATAGATTTCTTATTATACTTCTACGATTTTTATTTTTTTAGTATCTGCAATATTTTTGTAGGCAGTAAGCCAAGAAAAGATATTGTTATAAAAGTCGTTGTGCTAATAAGAATGATTGCACCGAATGAAAAAAAATAACGTGCAATATTGGAGAAAATTCTTCAAAATAACTGCAGTAGTTATTAAAGTTGAAATATATATGTCCTCATGTCTGTATTGTAGTTTAGATGTGTTTCTAGAATTTAATATTGCTGGAATATAAGGTTAATAAAGTAGTTTTATTAACAATTGTTTGAGAGTTACTAACATTTTGTGTTATTATATAATAGGAGTTTTGACTGCAATATACCTTTCCTTTTAAGATTATTTAAGATAAGCAAATTGTTTGTACTAATACTAAATGAATACTTCTGAATAAAATGTGCTAACCTGACGACCGGCCATGGTGGATGACATGCAAAAAAGAAAAACTTTGTTTAAGTATTTATTTAGCAAATTAAATTTTCAAAGTGCGTGCTTTCTGATGCAGTGACATGCCTTAAACGGGCTTAAAAATTTTCTGCTACTCTTGATAGCATTTCTGGTATTATTAATTCGTGATTGCTTTTTTGAGATCCGCTACTGCCCGAATCAATGTTCTGTTCACGTTGTCCTTTAGGATCCCCACAAGAAGTATCCCATTCAATACCATGTCTGTTGTACTTCGCAGAATCCAATGCGATGACTCTTTCACCAAAGTACTGCTCTAGAAGATCAAAGATTTGTCAGTGCGATGTAATCGTGCATCGTCCTGCACGAACTAGTTAGCGTTGACCTTTCCCACATCCACTAAGTACGGAAAACTAGCTTGAGTATTTCAAGGTAGCGATCGCCAATTGTTTTCGTCTATAAAAATAGATTTTACTACCATGTCTCAAACCCGCTTTGAATGTAAGGTCTTTGTTGTTGAGAAATTGAATTTTCGTTTCCCCATATCCTCCAGTTCTGTTTGTTCACTTAACATTCAAGGTCCATAAATCAAATTTTCTTCGGGTCTATTGATTCTTTTTCTTTTAACTCGATAATTAAATCAGTAAATAGAAATCTTCTCTGAGCTGCGTTTTTGCTAATTAGCTAGTTTACCTATTTCGTATATGGCTTCAGCATTTCTTTATAATCTCTTGGAACGATGATCTCCTAATGCCCAGCTCTTCTTGGCAGGCTTTTCGGGTCGCTACCATTCCTCTCTTCTCTTTTACGAACTGTTAGAGATAATAATGAAAACAAGATGAACGTACTTTACAGCTTTATTTTACCTTTATATTTTACAGTTATATTGTTCAAAGAATTTCTCCTTTCAGTCGGGGACTGGTTAACATGGTACGCCAGAACAATGAAGGTTTTTTCTTCTATGATGTATTTTCCCATTGTACATAAAATTTTGAAAAAGCAGAGTAACTTTTTTGAAATCTAACTAAACTGCACAAACAGCAAACACAAAATTAACTTTTAAAGGGGCATAGTTAATTACAAACTTCTGTTTTTGACTTTACAAGACTTTTTATCAGTAGATTTATCTCAGGAGGGTTAAGGACAACAATTTAAAATGAAAATGTTTTCTAGCGTTCCCATTGGGCCGGCCAAAATCACGGAATCTTAAATTTCGCAATTTTGACCTTTGAAGCGGGAAAAGGTACCGCGCTAGACGAGGAAATTTTTTTTATTGATTTATGGTCGAAGGGTTGGGGGACAACGATTTAAAATGAAAATTTCATTTAGCGTACCCATTGGGACACATTGTACATTCATATGAATTTATACACTTAGGGTGGTTGAAAATTTTGTAAAAATGTAATTAACTTTAATTAGATTTTTTAAACTGACACATAGAGGACATGACACAAAAGAGTTGGCTTTAAGCGTTTGTTTAGTATAAGGACTGGTTAATGGGTGGTCCTAGTTAAATAATTTTTCAAATAAGGTAAGGTATATGTCTTAGGGGGTTGCCCGCCTTACGGAGTGAATAATAGGTGAGACTCACTCGGTAATGGGTGGTGATAACTAGTTACTGGGGAGGTATTAAATGGATAGGTGATCCTAGTTGGATAATGATTGCTATTTGCTAGATAACGCAGAGAATTAAAGGTTAATGGAGGGAATGGAAGTTATCACTTAAAAATCAAAACTATTTTTGTACTCAAGTGTCATATATTCTTCGTAATAATAAACGAAGAATATATATAATTCTTTGTCTCTATTATAGTTTAAGAATGACTTTTAATCTTTTAGTCTTAATATCAATTTTTTTAAATTTCTGTGAAGTAGGTGATAATACGAGGGTTAATTATAAAAAACGGTGTTTTGTTTACTTTCAAGGCATACAAAAATCTAACTTTTCAATTTATATGTAAAATAAAATTTTTAGATTAATCAGAAAATAAGTAACTTTAAAGGTAACATTTTTAGGGTGGTCTAAGTTTTGTAAGGTAAAACGAGTCCATTCGATTGATCTCGTTAAACTACTGAGAGTAGGAAGGGTACCGAGTTCAATTTCGATTTTTTCTGGCTATTCATAATTTTTCATTCAAATGTCACTTTGCAAAAGTTGTGATACCAAAATACTTCTCTAATCTTGTTTTTATCAAAGACATCTACAGCTATCAAAAATTCAAATGAAAGCACATGAAATTTGGTTCGACTAAGTTACATTAGGTTAAGTTGGACAGTTAGGATGGGTATAGTACGATACAATATAATAAAATTATGTATTCCGTCAAGCTGCATCCCATATTTGGATTCCATTACTCCAAATTGGTTTTATAAGAACCTTGTAGAGTGATGACTTATTTTCCAGGAAGAGCTGGGGGTGACGTCCAATTAGCCAATACTACTTTTTGAAGATATGGGCCTTAGTTTTTTGTACCATATGTGTGTACCCCAGGCAAGGCGCCAATCGAGGTTTATTCTTAGGTATTTGATTTGGTCCTTTTATAGTAAAGTATTCTCGTTAAGTTGGACTGGAGCACAACAGCGATTCCTGGTTGTAAAAGTTACATAAAAAGATGTTTGCGCATTGATTGGGATACGCTGTCTTTTAATTTAATATAGCTATCTTGAGGCTACTGTTGGATCGTGATGGGAGGCCATTATCGCTGAATCATCAGCAAAGGTTGCGATTACTCTACTCCTAGTAGGTAGGTCGGCAGTATATATTAAATACAGAACTGAGACATTGCCTTGGTGAACTCATGATTGGATTGGTGATAAAAAAAACTATGAAATATCTATTGCTAAGGTATAATTTGAATAAAATGTGGTAGGTAAGGTAGGTAAGGTATGGTAAGGAGCGTTTGATTTTTTATAATAGACCTATCAGCCTTATTTCGTTGAAAGTCAGAATTATATCGATGAATTTTTTTTAGTCATGTTTAATTTTGGTGGCAATCCTATGTACATGCTCGACCATGCTGTGTTATTTGTAGAAACCAAACTGACTCTTAAGTATTAGTTCTCTTCGACAAGCAGTAGCATTTTACACAGAAACAGCTTATCGAACAATCTTGATAACATTAGTAGCAGGCTAATAGGCTTATATGAAGCTACATCAGTTGATGGGATATTTGGTTTTAAAATTGTGATAACTTGGACCACCTTTTACTGAACCTAATTTTAGAACTGCCTTACAAATCAGTGTTAGTTTAATCTTTTCTTCTGGGAGTTGTTTTAGGGTCTTTTCAGAAGTTAAGTTAAAATCAGGAAATTTTTTAACATTTGGAACTTTTGGGATGAATTTGGGTATTTCTGTTTTTTTTTCTTGATATCTACCATCTGGTACGTAAATCCAAGGAATTCATGGATAAAGTCTTTCCAAGGAAAAGGTGTAAATGCATTCGTCAGGTGCTGCGTAAATGTGTTCGCTTCCTCTTTATCGTCTCTTGTGCAGTCTCCTCTTTTGCTCCTAATAGAGGAAACATGCATTTGTGATCGATTTATCCTCTTTGTTGCTTTTTATAGGAAGTACTCAGTGGTCTTAGTGCGTGCTTGATAAATTACTCAGGAATTGCTGAGTATCTGTAGAAAATTTTTTAATTCTTTGACAGCTCTATTGTATCTGTTTTTATTATTGGGAACAATCTATCACCGCTTTCTAAGATTCTCTTTTCTTTGACCTTTCCTCAGTAAGTGCTGGGCAATTTTTTAATACCGAGGCTTTCTGCTTCAGGGATTGCTTTCCAAGCAAGATTAACTTTGCTAAATATTGTACTATTGATTCATATTCACTCTTCAGTGAAAGGTTTGCTTGTAACATAACATTGCTGATTTGTGTTTTTTGGTTACTTGTGAGTTGCCAGTAATTAATACCGAATTATGATCAGAGAACAAGTTTGGACAAGATTTGGCTAATATGAGATTCTGAGCTATGCCTTTAAATGAGTAGAAGTCTAACAGGTCGAGTATATTTTGTCTATTTAAGGGCCACCTGTGAAGCAATATGGAATGCGTTTTTCTTGTATGGCTTGTAACAGCTGTCGTCCTCTTGTACTGCTACGTTTCGATTTCCAATGTATGTATATGCGTGGTGTTAAAATATCATACAGATATGAATCGATTGATTAGGGATGTAAATTATTTTAGAAATTGTTCCTTGTTGAATGCGTATTCTAGTAGACAGTTGTAATCTTCAACTACTATTCTGGTTGCTTGCAGATGAGGTTGAAAATACTTAAGTGTTTATAATGTTTTATATTATTTTTCATGATTATAGTGCTTCTGTTCTGGCCTTTCCAATAGCGTGTTTTATATTATAAATGATCTAACTGGGAATTTTGAAGTAATTTTTCAATGTAGAGATAAACATTACATCAACGTGATGGTTTATAAGCATGTATTTTACTTCTTGGATATGTCCAGCAGGGGGTTTACTAGGGTTTACATCTTCTCCATCATTTTTGTTAACGTATTCTCCAGGCTATTGGTTGTTGGCGATTGTTGGAGAAAGGGAAGGATAGGTTGTAAATATTGCTAAATGAGATACGGTTGATTTTGTTCGGTTTGTTTTGAGGCAATTATTTATCTCTTACTATTGGATAAGTTTCTTTGAAGGTCTTTGTGGACCGAGCAGCTCTTTTAATTTCCATCGCATAAGAACAAGGAAGTGAACAAATAACCTACAGGTGTTGGTATATAAACTCTTAATTTAATTTATTGGGCCAATACTATTTCAAACAAGTATTTATAGGAGAGAGCCAGACAAAAACCAATTGTTATGGATATCAAAAATAAAAAATGTCAGAAAGCCCATTTATGACATCACAAAACAAGCTGTAGGGTATACAATTCAGGGTAAAGGGAAACAAGCAAGACCAACAATGACATGGATTGAATGACATTCCTTATAATGCAAGAAGCACCGTAAATATATAATGAAACAATTCCGACCACGTTCAAGAAAATGTGTTAAGAAATTCAGGATCAATGTTTCTGAATTTAATTTTAATGAAACGACCTATACTCATTTATGAGATGGAAAGGATCATTCATTATAACAATAAATAGGGAAGAGTTTTATAAGCCGAATATGTATAAGAATGGGTGAAGACAAGCCACAATAAAAAATTCTATTTGGGGAGCTAAGAAGACACAAAGGAAGATGAGTAGATGATGTAGGAAAATTAAAAATTAGAATTCTGTTAAGATACATCAAGTAAGTATACCTCCAAAAAGCAAAATTTTACGTTGTCCTTTTATCTGAGACACTGACTGTTTTTAATAAAATTTGCCTAAAAGTTTATTTACTGTGACAAATTTTATAGCTATACATGTTCCACCATACTGTTTCATGCTTTTTAAACGAAAACGTTTTGTAATAAAAATGTCGTCGGTTTTATATGCTAACACATTGAACCGATTTGATTTATTTATTTATAATAAACTCTTTATTACCCTCTGCATTTATCGCACACTATATATTGTGGTAAAATATTAAGATGCCTATTTAGTAGTTGTTTTGATTTCTGAACGACTCTTGTAATGTACAGACACAGTGATATTTCATTTTTAAATTTCTTCAGTTATTTACAACCTACAAAAAATATATAAAAGTTTTTATAATAACTCCCACGTCGTTATTTTCGATTTGATACAGAAACTCGTGCAAGGTCTCTACACAGTTAAAGAGGCTTATGTTTCTAAATTTAGCGCATAATACGTATTTAGTCAAGGAACAGCCGCATAGCACAGAAAATAAATAAGTTTCCTTGAGCGGCCGACTCAATAAATAAACTAATAAAAGTTTGTCGACGAAGTTTTAGGCAAGGGTTTAAAAGGGAGACCGACATTTTTCTGCCAAGCCGCTGAAAGCTGTTAAAAGGCCTTTTCGAGTACGGATATTTTATAAACAATAGAGTAGACGTTACACAAAAATTGTTTGATCAATAACAAACAAATTACAAACACGACGGGAAAATCTAATAACTTATTGATTTATTCCTTGATTGCTTTCATTGATGCTGCGACTCGATTTACGTCGTTCGTGCTCGTCTGTGCTCGACGTGCGTCAGGGTGACAAACAGATTATTTTTTAAGTTAACTATTAATATTGGATAGTTCACCTCTAGAATCAAAACTAATTTTCATTCGTCTTCAACTCATCTTACCTTCACGCCTGTAAAACAAATTGTTATTTTTTAAATAACATTTACTTAGAAGAATGTAATGAATAAAAGTCACGTAGTCCCAATTTGTTTCTCCACAGAACTCAAATTGTACAAAGTTGAAACTCTTCAAATGTCAGTCAGATTTATCTAATTGGCTTCGTGTGATGTACTCATCTTGAGTGCTTTAATAAAAACCGGAATCGATCGTGCTGTACACAATTTCTCGTACCATTTGCGGCAGTTTATTGTCGATGCCACGTAAGAAACACTTTTACGGATTGAAAGCATTTGCCCTACATTTCTAAAAGCATACATGTGCTGCACATTCCGAATCACTATTAGGTCTGAAAGCTTTGCCGTAAACTCTTGCGTTTCCGAATGCAATTAGCGGGAACATGATAATATTTTAGTAGTTTTGGGCACTGTATGAAAAGTGAATGCTTCGTATTAAATTATTTAATGATCAGTATGAATCTAGAAAGTTTTGATTTATTATGCAGAAATTTTGATTTTTTAATTGCATTTTATTAACATTGAGCCTAGCTCAGGGGTTATCTGCGATCTAGAGTTAAACGGCTGTCCTTAATGGACCACGCTACTGCTCTATTTATTGTCGTTTTATCTTTTCAGGTTTTGTTCGTCTGCTTCCGGAAGCACCTCAGCTTCGAAAGCTTATTGTGCTTGTACTGATAATTATTCGCACTCAATCGATGATCTACATTTCCTGTACTAAAGAGCACAGCTCTCTCAGCGGGTGTAAAGCAAAGTTGTTCGGTTTAAAACGTAATTGCCCGACTATATGTTGTAGTTTCTTACCCAACGTAGCACATTTTCACGGAATATGCGTACCTGTTCCTGGTTCCATAATGAAAAGTTTGCAGTTTGGGTTACCATTATGTTTCTTAATTTTTGTACAGGTGTTACAATTATATGTCCTGTGAAGAGGCAACTCTAAGATAGTTTCTATTAAAGGATAATAGTTTACTGATGTATGAACTTTATGCTGAACACAAATCTAGTTCCCAATTGATTGACGCCCGCAGAACTAGTTCTGGTCCGTGATAATCGTTAGCTGATCTCATTTCGTGAGCTTTTTTGTTGCCTTTGATTCTACGATTACCTGGAATATAAAACAACTTCACTTTGTTGTTCTTTACCAGATAATTTAATTATTTCTAACATCTCCCAGCCAGTCTAGATGTAGCTTTTAAGATAGAATAACGTCCAGAAACATATGGCTGGCTAATAAAATATAAATGCATTTACTTCTATACGCCCTTCTGTCATTTCCTTTCACACACTGCCATACTGAAATAGGGCGGCATATTCTCTCAAAGGCAAGTCTTGCTTCTGGTTTTTCGTCTTAAAGTCCTGATACGGTACCTGGCTCAGATCAAATCAGATCAGACTTCTAGGAAGCAACTTCAACCTGGATTCTTCCTACACTTTTCGATTTCGTATTATCATTTCGAAGGAAATAATATGTCTTCATTTCTACAATGAGACCCTTTGTGCTATCCATAAATCTTATATGGTCTGTACTTACTCTTACTTTGTACAGATAATTTTGTAATCTATATAGTCCTAGTCTGACTTCATCTCTAATTAGCGGTAAACGTTTTAATTGTAGCAGGTCTTTGAATTTAGCTTAGTTTTAGTTTCTGCTTAACCTTAGGTTGCCATCCCAAAGCTGTAAATATTAGGGTTGGTTCGGCATTAGACCTTATGATTTGCTACAAGTTCGTTTAAATAGTGCTAGAGTAATTTTCAATTTTCTTATAATTTTGCCTGCAAGTTTGGAATGTAAGATAACTTTCAAATATTTTAACTTACTTAAATTGTGATCCAGTGTTTCTACAATTGCGTATCAGCTTTTCTATACTTTTATGTATAGTTTTTCTCTGTTGTTTCCATTTTGAAGCGAATTTTACTGCCACTATATCCTGCGAAACAAAGTATGTCAGTAATAGTATTTTAACAATTCCTTTGACGGCTAAAATAAGGCTTCTTGAATAAAGGATAATATCACAGCCCTTTATCATCTTAATAGAGCATCCGAAGCTGCTGTGGTGGAATAATCTTCACCACAGTACCGCAACACAAAGAAAAAAGCACTACGCGTGGTTTGAAAGTCACTGAGCGAATCCTGTAATAAATATTAAATTTAGTCCATTTAAGGAACTTTAACAAACTCCGCCTATCGAGTAGGCTCCTTTAGAGTCTTGAGTTTCTAACGCTTTTTTCCTCGGATATTCCGGGTGGCCAGAAGTGGACTTTTAACCTTTCCGAAAAATTGTTTGATTCAATCACAGTTAAATCGGATCTTTTTCAGAATTGTTTTAGACTATTTGCCGCTTGTTGCAAATATTGTTTAGTATAATCGTTGGCTCATGGGATTTACAAAGTTGTCTCCATGTACCTTGTGTTATCCGAGGAAGTTTTGTTTAACGTCTTCATCAATTCGTTTTTACTCGGGTCCGCTTTTTCCTAATTCAAAATAATATTTTGGTGGTTCCTGTTTGTTATCTCTATTCTTAGACCGCTTCCAGCTTCACTGTAAGGCTCATTCTGTCTTTCAGTCCTAGGATTCTTATATTTTGTTGCTGTTGAGAAAAGAGGGCTTTTACCTTCCCGACCTTTCGGATCTTCTTTTTATGAGCTTCGAAGAGTTTTTTGGGCGGGATATATATGGCTCTTTAGTCCTGGTTTTATATTTCTAGGTTGGGTAGGTAGACCCGCTCCCTAACACTATACTACCTCTACAGGAATGATAATGTTTTCTAACAGTGTAGAAATATCGCTTGATTTACGGAGCCTACCGTTTCCAAGCCCTCTATAGAACTTTAACTGATTTTTATGTTTTTGTCATCTTCCATTTGGATCCCACGAGTATATCAGTCAGTTTTCAATCATACTAAAATACATGATAAAAGAAGGCGAGTTGAAAATGCGAGAAGAGTGAAAGAAACAGCCATGTTATTAGTTAGTAGAGATGAACATAAATATAAAGACTCTCTTAAAAATGAAGAATTACTCACCATAACAGAACATTAGCTAAATAAGTTAAAGAAATAAGAACGAGGGAATAACGTAATAATGGATGAACAAGAATTTATGTATGTAAGAATTTTTATATGTAAATATCAGCGCTGTAATGAAAACAGAATTAAAAGGATTAACAAAACATATGCAAAATAACAAAAAACCAATTGTTGATGATTCACCAACAGGGATGTGAAAAACTGCTAGAGATGCAAATTTAAAATAATTTATTAAAGACTCTGTAGCATTAATGAAATATTAGCATTTATAATACATCAGATAAAGAATAAATGGGTTTTAAAAGAGGACAATTATGAGATACCAAATAGCACTAGTGTGAATCATTATATTATTATATATAATATTATAGAGATGCACTTGGTCTTGTTTATGATATTTACAGATTTTAGGGCAAAAGATAATCTAGCTGATGTATGAAGAGGCTACATGACAAATACTTCGTATGATTAAAAAAAAACGCGAAGAAGTTGTACATTATCCCCTATACTTTTCAATATTTGTCTTGACTACATACTTTGGAAAGTAATAGAACTGGATATTTAAAAAAAGAAAATGGAAATGGGTAGGACATGCTCGAAAAAAGAGAATGAGGATATCAGTGTTCTTAAATGAACATTTATTGATAAAAGGAATAGGGGACACTTGGAAATAAAAGACATAAATATAGGAAAGAAATCAATAAGTTAATAAATGGTGGTGGTGAGGTTCTAACGCCCCATGTAAACTGAGAGACGAAGTCTCTTTTAAGTTCGCTGCATTGCTCGTGCACCATCTCTGATACGAGGCGATCGGGAAAGCACCACACCTTAGGCGACTGCCTTATTATTTCTTTATTTCTCAATTTTAGTCAGTGAGTAGTCCGCCACCCACCATATGTCTGAAGCTCAGGATTGAATCCGTGTCTGGAATTCGATTGCGATTCTATAAATAATATCTAAGCCACTTGAACATTAATTTTGAAGAACAGCGAATATAACAGCAGCTAAAAATTGCAAAGTGGCAAGTCATAAAACCCCTTACAAATAAAACGGATCACACCACCTCTATAGTGTGCTGCGAAACAGTCCTTTTCAATTTTATTGGGGACGGAAGATTTACGGAACGCTTGATTGCATTTTTACTGCGAAACTGAAGTAAGCAAGCAGTTTTAGACTGGTTATAATAAAACAGAATCACAGACCCCAAATTTCCCCAAATTCCGAATCTAATACGTACACCTCGCCGTTAGTCGGCGAAGGAGATTAATAGTCATGTTATGTATGTAAAATTTGGCTGCAAGGGAAGCATTGTTGGCGAAAAGCTTAATAGGAACTCGTTATCTTCAAAAATAAAGCTGCCGTTGATACACGATCAAGTAGGCGTGAAATCGCGATTATCTATCACGCGCCATGATTTGGAGTTTGTAGAAAATTCAGTGTTGTTTTCAGCATGGTTGGTTTGCTTCCTGGAAAATTGTGTGATTATTTACTGGAAACGAAACAAATGAAGTTTTGGTCGTGTTACTAGAACTTTATTTTTATGGCAACTAAATTTTAATTATATTTATCTACGAAACATTTTAATGAAGATTCGCTTGAAATTTTTTATTCATCTCGGTTATATTAATAAAAAAAACTTTTAATTTTCATATTCTTTCAAAACATCTTCTATCGTACACTATACATTTCTTTATTATTCAAAACCAACTTCTCTACATTTTCTCTGGGATCTAGGCACACTCAACATTCCACACCACTACAAGAGCTTCATCTCTAGATAACTTTGTTTAATATTTTAGTAAACAGATCATAAAAATATAATCAGGTTACTTGTTGACATAGATGTTATACTCAATTTTATTGAGTATTTCTCGGCAACACGAAACATTATTTGCTCGCCTGTTAAGGCATGGGACACTTAAAAGTGATCGTACAAAATGGTATGAGTAGTCGATGCAGAAATGTCACAACACTCTTCTATCTAGCGATAGATTACGTGCAAGTCTGCCGAGAGTCTAAATATATTGTTTTTTATTTTAATAAAAATTTATTTTGTTGAATGTTTCAGAAGTCTGCAATTCGTTTATATGCAAATTAAAAGAGCTTGTGTAGATACACAAGTTGCATCCTTTTTTACATTTACGCAGAAACAGAAATGTCTAAGATTACACTCAAGGCGAAATGCTCGCATGCAGCACATCCTAATGTAATAACAATTTAAATTGGTTTATTGTAAAACCTGGGAAAACTGACTTGGTATTTCTTCTACTCTGTTTAATGTTGTCATCATTTTTGTTAGTTATGCTGCTCATTGAAGGTCAAAATAATTGCATGTATGTTGTGTCATAACTTGCCTAATTCAAAGTCTACTACGAGCAGAATTACATCACATTTAAAACGTAAGATACCCAAAAACCTACAAAAGAGACTAGAGAAAGGCTCTCCCAAATAAGACGTAACCATCAACAACAGTTACGATAGTCGACGAATTGACTACAGTCATCATAGCAGTAAGGTGTAGGAAGGCAGCAGGCTTAGACAACATCTGCCCAGAACCCGTTAAAAATCTGAATCAAATCACTATACTTATATATCCAATAATCGAACAGCCCAGACCAAATTTAAATAAAACGTTTTGTAAAATACAGAAAAATAGTAATATCTGAATGTTTTTGTAGAGGATGAGCTAATAAAGTGGATCTCTAAATAAATGTAAAGATATGAAATAATTTAGTAACTCAAGATGATATAAAAATAAACAGAACCAAGATAAAATTAATGGTATTACGGATATAGAGGAAAATATCGAGAAAATAAAAATAAAGCAGTCAAAAGTTATAATTATCTTGGAGGACAGGAAGCGGACCTAAACAATTTAATAATTAAGATTAACATAATCTTCTGTGAACTAAACAAAAGTTTCATAAGCAAAAGAGAAGTAGCAGTGTAAACAAAAATGAACCGACCTATATTTACATATGGATGCGAATCAACAGAAATGATGTTCTTAAGAAAAATAAATGTTATAATAAGACTAGATCGTGTAAGAAACCATCAAATATGTGAATAATTACAGATTAAGGATAATTTTATGAATGGAATATATCATTTTCGATAACCCATAGGGTCTAGGAAGATTTTCCACTTGTTTTCATTTATTTTCTTATTGATAATATGTACAAAGAGGTGAAGCAGTTGCCAACTTAATTTTAAGTGTTCTCGGCGACTACAAAATCTCAATCATCGATTGCCGTGGTCAAGGGATCAATATAAACGGGTCTATAAAGTTGTTCGAAAAGTCGTAATTACTATATCTGTCCTGTGTTTATTACTTGCTTAAGATTTGTTGCTTCTACACTGTGTAAGCTTGTGTTGAAATGGACTCTGATCATAGTAGACGAAAAGAAACCTTATAATGGAAGGGCAACACATTGGAAGCCCCCATTCCAAGTAACCACGACCGGTATAGTTTATTGCAAAATAAATGGCGATTATCTTTCGGGATAAGGAGGAGATTTCCTTAATGGAATGGTTATCCCTTCGTGAAGGCATTACCAGTGAGTCGTACTGAAGCGAAATGGAAATGAGACCACATGTCAGTCGCCACACTATTGTCATCCTATATGCTCTCGGGTACGCTTTGCTGCCTCACGTCTCATACCTGCCGGATCTTGCGCTGAGCGACTACACCTGTTTGGTGGAATGAATAAGTACGCGGTAAGAAACTTTCTTCCAAAGATAAGCTTTAATCGACTGTACATAAGTGATGTCGTACTATATCCAAAGAATGGTTTGCATCAGCTTTACGAAAACTACAGGAGCGGTGGCAAAAGTGCACAGATATTTAGGGGGAAAATCTTTAAAGAAATGTTTACTTACCCCAAATAAGACGTAAATGTATAACAATATATTTGGTTTTGGGGCTCTCGTAATTTTTTTTCCTCTCGATGCCGCTGGACTCGAGCATCTTCCTGGCAGCAGCGATGTTTTTTTTTTGTGTACCTTTCCAACTGATATTTACTCTTTGAAACCTCCGATTCCATCTGAATATTGTTGTATGATGGAGATAATAATCTTCCAGCATCACTACACCATCCAAACACCAGTCAACACTCAAACATCATGTAAAGTTGCAGTGAAAAAATTTCCGATATTTCGTTTTTGGCTAATTAACACTCGGAGGTCGTTTTACTAGCTGCTCCTATTTAAATGCTTTTGAATTTTTTACAACGTGCGACTACCACTTGCTCCGTATTGCAAACTTTCCTAGTACTTTATGTATAAATTCGATGATAACAATTTTAGAGTTATCAGCGATTACATACCCTCTCTTTGAATTTTAACTTAAATTGAAAAAAAGCGTTTTGCATTGAAGAAGCACTCTGTGTGCTGCAGTACTTAAATTAAATGAAGGGTATTGTTCTATTTACTCAGTTTTACATTCAAATAACAAGTTAAATAGAGTAAAGACTTACAAAACAGTTTGGTTTATATTTCAGTCGAATGCTTGCTTACGAATTTAAATAGCGAGCCAAGCCTGGAGACATTACCTTTGGAATAACCTTTGAACTGTGAACTTTAGACACAAGCGTTGTTTTATTTATTTCGCCTGTATTTTCCACAAACATCCTTGACGGTGATATATTTGGATGAATGTTAACTGTTTTTTTTTTAATTTTCGTGTATACTTTATGTGTAGAATGACTAATAAGTTGGTATCTGTAATGCTCTTTACGTTATTTGAATTTATTAGCATAAAAGCTTTAGTTCACCCTTACTTGGTAATTTAAATGTATAAAGTGCTCGCCAACTATAAATTACCGTTTACTGAAATGAATATTATAACCCAGAGCATTTCCTTCATATTGCAAGCGTATTATCCAAAACCATAAATTACCGGTCTATTTATAAGATTTTACATTTTACCATCAAGCAGCAACATTTCATATTCATAAACAGCAGGTTCAGCGAAAACTTTGTGAAGCTGGAAATGTGCGCGGCTCATAAAATTTATGGCGGGACTGGTAAACGAACTCTAACTGCAGCACCATCAAAGATCCCAACAAATAAAGGTGTAAACCTCCTTGAGTGGTTTCCGCCATTTAGCAATTTATGAGCGCCAGTAAGCAATAATTTGTTGACTGGGAAACAATTAGCAGCATTTAAGGGGAATATCTACGTCGTAACTAAACGCGTGGGTTTATTAAGTCTAGACAAACAAAAACATTTGCAAAACATAATAACAAATTTTACCTTCTCAAACCTCTATTTTTTATTATATAAGGGTTATTTGAAGAGTAAGCTAATATAATCCAGTTTTTTTTTCTTATATGGCATTTAATCATGAGAAGAAATGACAAGACTTAGGTAAAATAAAAATATTTTGGAATAAGCGAAAAGGGATGGCTAAAAAATAGAGTACACGATCATATAGTTTATTATTCAGACAATGATGATGCAGATTACAATTATAGAATAAGTTTAATAAAAAAGAAAAGATATAAACAAATCAGAAGGCAAGTTTGTCCCTTTTTGGATAAAACGAGGTTAATTCAAATGAAAGGAAGTTCACTCAATTTGAGTATTATTCGGGCATATATTATTAGCTAAGAAGGAAGTCCAAGTAATAGGATAATTGTATAAAAGAATTGATATTTTGACAAGCAAAGACTTAAGGTAGAACTTTATTTATTTTTATTGTGTGTTTACTGTGTGCTCATAGGAAATATTTATTTAAGTTTAGTAATTAAATAAGCAATTATAGTATAAGAATTCTTTTCTCTATTGGTTTCGATTTTCTCGTTTTCTAAGTCAGGTTACGATGCGCTTTCTTATCTTGCGTTTCCATTCTTTTATATTATTATTTTTTCTATAGTTTCCTTGTCTTACCGTATGCACTGTCCATCTTTATTTTATTATTGCTACGTTTTATCTATTTATCAACTTGATTCTCTATTTTGTGTTTGTTTCTTATGCTATTTTCAAGTTTGTTTAGCATCTGATGTTCTATAATTGTTTGAGTTGTACTTATTTTTTTCTTTATATTCTTTTGTTTAGGCTGTATAATTGAGGACTGATATTACATATGAATCATAAATAGCTTTTCTTAGTTTCTGAAGAAACATATTGTTTGTTCGTATTTTTCTGTGTTTGTTGAATTCTGCTCAGGTCAATCTAATTCTTTTTTCCAGTTATACTATTTGATTAGACTTGTCGCATTTGAATACTTGTTTCCTTTACACAATCTATTCTTTTATTTTATATTGTGGTTGTATTTTACGTGTCACAGTTTTATTTTTTAGTGAGTTGTGGTGTTCCTTTTTATTATTGAGTTTTCATTAGTCTAATATTGCCTGTATATCCTCAAAATTGATATAAAAGCTGGATACCTAACGAGCAAAGTAAAAGTAAAATACAGGCAGTAGAAATGCGGTACCTCAGGAATATATCAGGTAAAACTAGATTCGATAGGATTAGAAATACGATAATAAGAGAATCAGTAGAGGTAACACTGATAGAACAATCACTAGAACAAAAATAACTTAAGTGGTTTAGACACGTATTCCGCATGAATGACATGAGACTGGCAAAGCAAGTTATGGAGACCGAGGGGAATGAAAGGAAAAGGACGACCACGGATGCAATGGCTGGACTGCATATACAAAATTGGAAGGAAGAGAGGAAAATCAGAACAAGAACTAAAAAGACTGGCTTACAACCAACCAGAATACAAGAGATGGCTACAAAACTCAACGTCGTAAGGCAAAATGGGAAAGAATAAAGAAAGAAAAGAATACATACCATCTGTTGGTCAGACTCAAACTTACTAATAATTTAACCGTTTTAATAAACAATTGAACGCCGTGAAAGTTCTCAGCACCACCATAAGTTCTCCCAAGGTTTATGTAAATGTTTTTTACATTCACTTTTATGAAACTTTAGGTTTGTCACGGTGGACATATTGCTCAGTTATGTAGCGGGAACTTCAACCTATTCATTATGTAGTTTTTGCTTCTTTTGACCCAATTACATTTCTCACTTATTTAATTTTTTAACTAAAGTAAAGCTTAAGAGAAAAATATTTGAAACACTGAATCTGTGAATAATGGTATCAGAAAATAAGAATTTTTAAAAATGTTGGGGTATTGTTTGTCTGTAATTATTCATGAGCTAAGGCATATTATTTTTACTTTAGTGCAGACAATTATTTGCTGGAGGTACAATTTTTTTTAAATTAATATTGTGTTAGCCACAGTTTGGCGAAAGACAGCATAAATAATATTCCCATGGTTAAAAACTTTACAGGCAACTAGAAATTATTAAAAAGAATAAATAATAAAATTAACAGAAAATTTGGACTTTATTGTATTTGTTATCCTCAGCTGCAACTTAAAGTTAACGTTAAATCAATACTATTAATTAATATACAGCCATAAATATTGTTACGCATTTTTATAGCGTTTAGTATGCAAATCGTTTTGACGTTTTGGTTTTAAATTACAACAACTAGATAATGCGCCACTCACTTATTTTACTTAACTAATAATCCTTGAACAATTAAAAGTGGGGGGCATAAATGTCGAAAAAAATGTCTGCTTGCGTTTACTTTTACTTATTCTCACTGCATAAAATACAATGACCTTTATGGTCGGAGGTATTAAAACACTTTAGCAATTGAATTAATACGCCAACCTCGTTCATTCATGAAAATACGCAGTTCCCTCCAAGGAGGTTTCCATACGATAACTGCATCGGCGATTCACAACTACTCATTTCATTAGTGCTATTTCGTAATGCCTATCCTTGGAGCGACGATTACATCACTACGTTCGCTTATGAATCATAATGATATTTTAATAAGATGTCGTCAACGTAACTGCAGCGAGTTGACGTTTTCCCAGTATTCATCTGAACTTCTTTGAAAAATTATTCTAGAAAAATGGGCTTCAGTGCTGTTTAATGTAGCTTAGCGTATCTTATTATCATTAGATTACAAAACAACTCATTTTCCGCAGTAAGATAACGAATTCTTATTAAAACTTAAATAATTATGCGTTCCGAAATAATTTATTAAAAAATGTGGGCGTTCTTATTTATTTTTGCTTTTAAATTTATAACTAATAACAAAAATAACCTAAAAAAGACGAAGAAAATCAAAATGACATATCACCTGATCCAAAGCTTTAAAGGTAGAATTTGAAGATAATCGGTTCCTATAAACGAACGATTGAAGCTAACTTTATTATTAGCTATTGGATAGCTTGCTATGGTTGTTCTTCATGGTACAGCGACTTTAAAGAGAACTAAACTACCTGAAAGACTGGCGCAACAGATGGAGAAGTACACGGTAGTATTATTTTTACTAAAAGAACTTTTCCTTGGCGAAACAAAATTGGCAAACTTTATTAGTATACACCTTGAAAGGAAGAAGAACTCTACTTCAGAGTGATGAAAGTTCATCTCCTGGAACGTCCGGCATTTGTTTTTTAATGTCTAAGATCATGGAAATTTAAACAATCAAGATCTCTGTAATTATAAGCACTAGAAATATTTTTTAGTAAGGTAGCTTAGAGAAAGTTTACAAGGATAACCATTGTGTATATCAAAATTCCACAAGACTTGTTAGTCTAAAATCAAGCGTCTTTTATTTGCCATAAAATTTATCATCATTCATGTTGCTAATGAAACTTCGATTTAAAGTTTCTTAACTTGAGAACACCAGATTAACCATTATTCCAGTCGATGGTTGGCTTCATTTATAGTAAAGTTTACAAGATGTGAAGAAGTGTGTAAAAATGACATTAAATTTCTGGCAACATCGTGATTAATGGAAAACTAGTAAGGTTTACGTCGATGAAATATGACGTGTACATACTTGTTGAAAGAAAGCTTCTTTGTAACGACGATTACATCACTACATTCATTTATGAATCATAATGGTATTTTAATAGGATATTGTCAACGTAACTGCAGTAAGTTGACGTTTTCCCAGTAGCCTTCTAAGCTTCTTTGAAAAATTATTCCAGAAAAATGGAAAGTGATAGCTGTACTATAATCGACTTTTTTACTTATTATGAGAGTATTTTAACCTTTATTAATATGGTATGTAGATTACTAAGGTCGTAGAGATTATGATTAATTGTTAGAATGATGTTTTAATAGATCTAATTGAGCATACCAGGTTTCACTAATATGAAGTAGTAGGTAAATGTAATTATATTATCTAAGACGTATTTTAGTCTATATCCGCATTTCTCTTTTTTGTATCTTCCTCTTTCTTTTCTTCTCCATCGTCTTCTCTCTCTTTCTCTCTCTCTCTCTTTCTCTCTTCTCTTTTTTCTACACAAAAGTCATGATTTGTACATTTATATTATATGGCTCTTGATTAAGTTTTTGTCTTATTGTTTTACTCTGGTTATTTCTTTAATTTCATCTAATCATCATCTTGGTGATTTATTTCTTATGTGTATTAGTATAATGGAAAACAAAAATAAAATATAACATAGTGAGAAATCGTTGTAACTTTATATTATTGACTGATAAAATATCATATTTGTAGTCAACTATGACAATAGCAAAGCCATTTACAAGTAGATTAAATTGTTTTTGTAAAACTACTTGAGTAGTAGTTTTCTCATTTACGTGAGTAGCTGCTTAAAGAGAAAAGGGTGGCGGAAATTCATTATTGTACATTTTATTTCCGAGTTTCTAACAACCCTACCCAAGTCACCTCACCCCATTCAATCTAAAGTTTTAGATGCATTTTAGGTTAGTGACAAGGATTTTGGTTTTAACTTTACTTAATGCACTGGTTTATTATCTATGTGTTGATATACAGAGTACAATGATAAGAAGTTCTAATAAAAAAGATAAGATAAGAAAAAAATTATCATTTTGAGCGAGGAAATTCTGGTTTGTTTATACATAATTATAATATTTTAAAAATATTATTAATATTAGCGTTGGTAGCATAAGTATATGTTTAAGAATTTGTCAAATACGCATAGATGGGTAGACAGAATAAGTAATAGACTTAAATACACTTAAAACTAACATAAGCACAAAATCAACATAATGTAATAATTCTATTTCCAAACTCTTAAGATGTTATATGATCGACCATAGTTTGTGTTAATTATTAAGACATCCCAAAAAATAATTTAGCCTAACCGTCAGCTTCTTAACCAAAGAATCTGAGTTTTTTATTGATCGCATACTATTACTTTGCAGTCATTTGAACCGCACCATACAAGTCATAATTTACTATGTAAGGTGATTTTTGTTAGTTAGTTTATTTTGGTTCACTAATCATGCGAACGGTCGTGCATTGACTTATTTTCTTGCCATGAAAACGAGAGGCGTTAGTTCTTAAAGGATGAAAGTTAGTGTAAGATTGTGCTTTTTGTCTAAGAAATGTTGGTATTATGTTTATATTTGGAATTCGTTCACCAAAAGCTCTAATTACTTTTTTCAAGCGACTTGAAGTTTTTGGGGTTGGTCCTTAATAAAATGGGATGTTTTTATGTAGTTTACAATGTTAGGATAAATACTACTAGATAGACAACTAAAAGAGAAATTATTTGGGTTTTATGAGTGAGAGTTTTACTGAAAATCACGTTAATGAACTTCTTGAACACTAGGATTGTTTTTTCCCGTACATTGTGACTAATTTTTCTCTGCTTCTATTGAACCATCTATTATATCGTAACTGAAGAAACATGGTAATTTTTTTGACTCCAAGGCTTTCTACTAGCTTTTTGTGAATTTGTAGCTTTTTTATAATTTTTTAGAAGTTTTGCTGTTATTGCCGTTTGATACAATGCTGTAATGACGTGACTTTTCTGTGGTTAATTTTTTAATATTAAGGAAATTTTTAATATATGAAAAAAGAACATTTCACTTAAATTTTCTTTACTGTCTATCGTTTTTGAACATTAACAAAACATTTATAAGAGTAACTTTTTTATGAGGCGTTGTTACAAAGGCTTAATTGTCTTTTTGCTCACATCAAATATTAAAAACACCCTGTACATGAAAATGGATGTATGATTACTAAACTTCAGCAATGTCTTCAGTTAATTATACAAAAAGGTCACATTCTGCATAAGTTTTTATCAAGGTACTCTAAAAATTATCGATTAGGGCTTAATGAGTTTGCTTACAGCTACTACTGTTCATTAGTTTTATATCAATTTGAAAGCGTCCCCATTATTTAGTTTGCATGAGAACGCATGATCATGTCAATAGCAGGCAAATTTTCCCCATGTGTATTGATTAAAGCCCAGCCCATTAATCGCCCCTGACTCAACGTGTCTAAACAATGTCTTTTAGTCGCCTGACGACGAGGGCTTCACCCGAGCAACCTCCGGTCAAAAAGTGGGTGTAGGCCATACAGGGGCGAATGCAGAATCATGTGAACTCCTCGTATTGATTTAAAACTTCAATTGCAGAATTTATTTCTGCAGTTCTGCTCACGCGGTGCATTCGCCAACATGGAAGCTATTATTTTAAAGGACGATCACATTTGTCTCCGGCGTAATGGGTTGCTTTCTCAGAAAACTTGTTTCAAAACAACATCAATAATGCTTTTCCAGGAAAAAACTGCTCAATATCGGGATTATACCCTACCAATCTTTCGCAATGTAGGAAGGTTTCGCTGCTCATAAACTGAATTGGTTTGATCCTGTTTGTTTCATAGACGTGAAGTTTCTATTATAGTCAATATTAAAGGCCAAGCAATATGGGAATAAACCTATTTACGATGGCTGCACTACAGCAAAATCAATTTTGTTGCTTTATTGCTGAGTTTTATTTAATAACAAATTTTGATCGCGTGACCCAAAAATAGTTTACTACTAAACTCGTTAATTCCAAATGTGTACATGATTACATATAATAAGCAGAAACACCGTAATAGTGGAAAACAGAAAAATGCGTAGTACAGTTACATAAGAAGTTTTTCACATCTCCTGTCTTTTTTTTTTGGAAACCATTCAAGATAGCCTGCAGTCTTGCATATTTTCTTCCAGCTGTAAACGTGGTATTTTAAATGTCACCGCTATTGCCAGTGTCGCGAATGTTCCAAGCAGCCAAACACATTATTCATTGAATTTTGTCTCCCAGATCCACTTACTTGCTCTGTTTTATGACCATCAACACATAATGTGCCAATAAAGTGTGTAGTATTGACCTACAGAGGTCATTTTCGTATAAACTAGCAATTTAACTCTAAACCACCTTTGACAATTTTTTTATTTTTGGGTTTGTTTAAAATATATGTCAATGTGTATTTTAAATCTTACTACATAATTATTTAGGACAATAGGAAATCAAATTAATCAATTTATTTTGATTGTTTTGTAGTGGTGTTACATAAACTATGTTTGTGTCTTATACTATCTCATATTTGCGTCTTACACTATTTTATTTTTGTTTTGAGACAGATGATTAGGGAATTTTTGCAACGCATCTTTAATTTTTATAATCTTTTAAAGCATTTCTCTAAATTCCATGTCGTTAGAAAGTCTTTGTCGTTAGAAAATTTTCCTTCTTTTAGCTTTTTTAATTCTTTACTTCATAAAAATAAAAACAAAGTTTTACTTGTTATGCTGCTGTTGACATAATGTGATGATCCTTAAACTAATTGAACAACTCGCAGCATCAAGAAACTTATAGTACTATAGTACTAAGGAAAATTATATTGATCTCTCCCGATTTCGTGTTCTCTCGGAGACTACACAACAAATGAATTAGTTTTCAACAATTATCTATTCTTTATTGTTAAGAACAAACAACGCGGTTAAGTAACGGTCATAACCCGAAACATTAAATTATTACCGGTCTAATGCCTATATAAAATTAACATTCTTATGGCAAGAAAACGATATTAAATAAACTGGTACTTCGTTTCGAAGCCCTTACCATCGATAAATGATTGACATCTACTTAGGAAAGAGTTGAAAAGCTTGTTGATGACCACCTGGGGGATGACTCTTGTAGTTTCTGAGACTTTTTCTTCGTACTGAAGCTTTTTTGTCCGGTAGCTTTCTCTCCAGTTGATTCCACTTGTATTCGACTACGTTGAGGTAGGGGGACTAGTGGAAAAATATCGATCCCTTTCTGACGAAATCACCCCGAAATCGTCTTGCCATGACACTTCCACCGTTATGTTTGACAGTGGGAATTTGGTACTTGGGGTTGTCATAAGTTCTCTTGGGGCATCAGGTCTATGTCACTCTGTCATTTCCAAACATTATACAAACGGTGTTTTGCCCATAGCATTCTTGCTTTTTTGTTCTTCTGATTCACAAAGGATTTTCGTGAAGAGTGCGTGGAGTACCACGGAGCATAGACGACGGTGGATAGTCCGCACGGATGGTTGAAAACTTGGGAGAAGCATTCAGTTACGCGCAATGTCACAGGTATTTAATCGTCATGATTTTGAATTTAGGCGGCCGGTAGTGGCTCGATTCTATCGATAATAGCTTTTATAGGCAGTAATCAATATTCGTCGCAGTCCGAATGGCGAATTTCATTTTTTATTCGGTTATCGGGCAAGGACTTTATATAAATATACTATTGTACCTGATCGTCGATTAAGGGATAGGATACACAAAGGGAACAAGCATTATTTTAAGGTAGTTGTTTAGAAGCTCAAGAAGTTCAAGCTCTCTTTTATTTGGCGATAGGTAAAATATTTATTGAACTCGAGCATTTTATTGGCAGCAACAATGTTTTCCTCTGTGAGCGTCTTGACGCAAAAGGGTCTTCTAGTATGAAATTTTTCTTTAAAACTACCAAATACCACCCGAATGTGGTTGTATGATGAAGATAATTGTCTCTCATGGGAGTTATTTTCTCCAAAACTCAAACCGCGTGTAAAGTTATCACACAAAACTACTCGATGTTCTATTTTTGACAAGGATGACATCGAGAGTTCTTTTCACTGTTACAGTTGTGAGCCGCTAATATTCAGAATGAATTTGGGCAGGGTAATGACGGGGTTTAGAATTTAAACAAGGGTGTGGGTAAATTTCTGTAGACATTGGAAGGATTTTTTGTTATTAAGGTGTCCAAGAAAGTACAGAATTATTTTGTTTGACTTCTCTTGCAAACTTGATATTGATGTGAATTTGGTCTAGGTGGGAAAGAGATCTGGGAAACGTATCTCGACCATGCAGCCAGATAACAAAAATATTACCGAAATTTCATATCCAACGGGTAGGTTTAAAGTAAAAGCTTTGAAAATCGGTCATGAAAAAGTTTGGAATTACAGGTAAAAATGGAGAACTCTTATGAGTACCACTGATTTGGAGGTAAAATTTATTTTTAAAGACAAAGTAGGTGTTAGATACGCAATGGTGAATTAAGGAGAGGATATCGTGTTTTATATTATAAGTTGATTTCAATAGGAACAAAATCTTGGCGATTGAAATATTTGCAAACAAGGAGACGACGATCAAAGCTGGCCTCTATATTATCCTTACGAATAGGAAGTTTTGAGTATTTCTAGGAAATAGTAGTAAGATGAGGCTTGTTCTGCAAAAGAGACTTAACTAGGTTGTTGGTCGGAGAACAGAATTTATCAAGTATCAATCTCAATCTACTTTGCTGTTCTTTCTTTTTGAGTTCGTTTTTCTTCCCTCTTTGTTTCTTTGCTTTTTGGGATTTTTGGCCCATATATTAAGAGGTATTGTTTCCGTATCTATCTACTTATATGGATCCAATTATTTCTATATCTTGTTGATAGCCATTTGTGGCACACAAGTAGACTGTACAATAGCTTAAATTCATTATACTGCTAAGAATTTTTTCTTTACTGCTTTTGGCCAACTTTTTTATAGTTTTATCTATTTATATTAAATTTATGATTGCTAACTAGATCTTTTCGATATGTTCAGTAGCTATTCTATCTTCTTAGGGTCATACAAATGTAAAATTTCACAGTCTAGATTAACGTATAGCTCCAGGTGCGCCTTATTGTAACTTATGATAACAATTTTCAAATAGACTCTTTCCTCAAGTTTGGCTCTATCATATAACATAACTAATAATTCAGTTTAGTTTATATAAACTGTTTATTAACTTGTTTTAGTCTGTTATTTATTTTAAGAATAAAATATGTAATTCATACAGTCTTTTACATTTTATGCGACGAGAACAATGATTTTCAGCGTATTTTTAGCTAAACTAAAAGACGCGAAGGGTGAATCAACGGTAATAACGAATGACTCGTCTATTTTTACGCGAGGAGGAAGATGCATTCTTAAATCGAGCATTACTTCATTGTTTGCGAGGTTAGTCAGCTCGGGAATCATTTATAATGCAATGAAAAACCAAACCTTGACATTCAGCTTTATCAGCTAGCATTCAAGGAAGGGAAAATACTCAAGGAGAAACGACTAAATTACATTTAAAAATTGGATTCATTAAAGTGCTCTTTTATCGCGGAATCCTGTTTCCGCACTAACCTAGCGAATACAAATTTGCATTCGCCCGACAAAGGAATGCAATATTTCCCTGCAAATACCTTCCTGAATAAGGATTGCTTCCTGAAGAAAATTACGGCTTTTCATTCGTTCGTGACAGTTTACCTCCAATTTTTTAAATACGGCAGAGTACACTTAGTTCTGGAATTAAATAGACATTCTTGTTTGTCTTGACTGGAACGAGATGTTTCACTTCGAAAATGAAAAGCCGAACGCTTGGCTTAGTCGCGTTCAGTTTACCATGCGGAATTGGATTGAAGAACTTCCAGCCGGTTACGTTTCGTTGCCAGATAATTAAATATCTGTATGGAAACTTTGAGTAAATTAAATTAACTAGCTGAAACGGTGGAACTCTTTGTTATAGATACTGAAATGCAATTTTGAACAGACAGATGTAGGTCGCTTAGCACCAAAGCAGCACGAATAAAACTAAACAGGAAGTACGTGACGTTGCATTAAATAAAAACAATAAGTATGCCTTATGTATTATACGTGGGCGAACCAGATATAATAATTTGTTAATTTATTGAACCGCCATAAAAATACAAACATACAAAGTTATTCTTCTACATAATCTCCTAATTTATAAACACATTTTTATAACAAATAGATATTTTTTTTATTTGACTCCCAGGAAGGTATTCCATTGTAGTGCAGAACTCTCAATTTTTTCTCGAGTTTTTTTTATTGTGAAGCAAGATAACAGCTTTGATTAGAAATTCGTGCCTTTTCTGACAGTGCACGAGTTTCGTTTTGTTCAAAAATTTGATAATATCCGCGTTACAATGCGAAAAACATCAAGAAAATCAATGTGCAAAACTTCTATGAAAAATACAATTGCAAAAATTGTTCCAGATGCAAATTTTTCCGTGGTGCATCGTGTGGTTGGTTCTCGGGTTATAAGGCCGTGGTCGGAGTTCCGAAACTCTTGACGTTTCATCCACAATTGTGGCGGACATCTTCAGAAGGAAATCTTCTAAAAAGTTTGCGTTTTCGCTTTTATGCTCGTGCGAGTATGGTAGGGATGGTGTTTGGGGGGGGGGCGTGGTTGACGTCACGGGGATGGTAGATGACGTGATCGGGATAGCTGCTGACGTCAATCGGGACGTTGCAGGTAATATTTCTGACGTCACTTGCTCTTTCACCGTATCGCAGTCTGCTTTTTGCCCCTTAAGAGCTATAAAGCAAGATTTAGATAGATTGAATCCGTCGCCCCTGTTAAAATTATTTTTATATTTATAAATTTCCACCGCCTCTCTGTATAATCTCGGGTAGTAATTCCTACAGTTAGATAAAACTTGTGTTTGCCCAAATTACATCTCGTGGTTAGGATTTTCCAAAGCATGTTCATCAACTGCTGATTTATCGGGACGTAAATGACGTTTGTGTTCCTTTATCCTGGTAGTAATCGTTCGGCCCGTAGTCCCAATGGAGACTTGCTTACATGTGCAAGGTATGCAGTGTACCCCTGGTGTATCCTATGGGTTTCTTTTATCTTTGGCTGGTCTAAGCAAATCCCGTATCTTGGTGGTGGTATTATAGATGGTTTCCACCTTGTGTTTATTGAGAATTTTTCCTATCCCGTCTATAACCCTGTTGATGTAAGGTAAAAAAGCTTTGTCTACCTTAGCCGATTTTGGTTGTGTTTTTCCTGCACATTTGCTAAGCTTGCTTGCTCTGTTTATCTCTGTCCTCGAGTAGCCATTCCCTTGTAAGGCTTGTTCCAAATGTTTGAGTTCTTTATCCAAAAACTGTGGTTGATCTAACAATGCTTTCACAACCGTTCTTTTTTAACTTGGGTGGTGATTCGACTGCTTATGAAGGTATCTGTCCGTATGCGTGGGTTTTATGTACACTGTGTGTTGTAAATGTCCATTTTCCGATCTCAACAGCTATACGTCTAAGAAAGCAATCCTATCTTCCGATTCCAGTTCCATGGTAAACTGTATGTTTGGGTGTATAGAATTTAGGTGCATAAGAAATTGTGGTAGTCTCCTTTCCGTGTCTCTAAATTACAAAGGTGTCATCGACGTATCTTAGCCATATCGCGGGTTTTAAAGGTGCTGTATTGATGGCGATCTCTTCGAATTTCTCCATGTAGTTATTAGCGATTACAGGGCTAACTGGGCTACCCATTGCTACCCCGTCTTTTTGTTCGTAATATACGCTCTGCCAAACAAAGTAACTGGACGCAAGGCACTGCTGAAATAGCTGTAAGATATTGTTGGGAAAATTTTTCTTTAGGTGATCCAGGGCATCTTGAATCGGTTCTTTGGTAAATAGGGAAGTTACATCGAAGTTAATCATTAGATCTCCTCCCTGTAGCTGAATGTCTTGAAGATGGTATGTTCAATATACGATTGTAATAGACTGGTTAAGCATTTTGGCCAACTTGTAGGTAGGACCCCCGATGGCACTGACAATGGGTCGCAGCGGTACATCGTCTTTGTGTATTTTGGGGAGACCGTATATTCTTGGAGGCAGGGCCTCTGATGTTATTAGTCTTTTTTTGGTGGTGCCATCTAGAGAGGAATTCTTTATCAATTTGCTCGTGTCGTGTAGTATCCGGGATGTGGGATCACGTTTGAGCACGGTGTAAGTGTTCGCATCGAACAGTTCGGTCATCTTCTTCGTGTAGTCCTCCTGTGCTAGTACAACAGTGGCGTTACCTTTATCTGCTGGTAAGACAATTATAGTGTCATCATTCTTGAGTTCACGTAGAGCCTTTAATTCCGCCCTGAATAAGTTCTTCTTAGGTGGCTTAGCATGGCGCAGGATGCGTGAAGTCTCGACTCGTACTTCCTCTGCTTCGTCTGTTGGAAGGTTCCGTATGGCTGCTTCTACGTTAGCTATAATGTCCTCTACCGGAATGGATTTGGGTGTTACGGCAAACTTTTCACCTTCGCTAAGAGCACTGATGGCTGCCTGACTAAGCTCGTGTTTGGAAAGGTTTATAACAATTTGCTTATAATTCAGTTGTGTGGGAGCGCTTTTGTTCTGTAAACGCTGAAACTTAGAAGATTGTCTAACGGTGGCGGCCGTTCCGTGCTTCTCTGCAGAATGGAAAGTAATAGGGTAAACAGTATCCTAGTCATCTTTATGGATTCTGCTGGCCAAGCTGATATGGACTTGCATCAGTTCTAGTGAACACAGAGCGAGGGTTTTTCTAGTAGCGTCTACGTGTTCTCTGACTAAGGCAGTTTCCGTTTTCCGATAAATTCGTTGGGCTTGAGTAGTGCGCAAGTGGTGTTTGACCTGTAAATACTTTGGCACTACCTTTTGATGTCAACAACGCAGTAAGAAAGCAAGACTGGACCGTAGCTGAAGTAATTTTAAAGGTACTTAAAATATTCGTTTTGTCATGGAAGAACATGATTACGTATGGGATTATCATAATCTGAACAAGAGAGTAATCTAAAATGTATTATAGCTGTACTTGGATCAGATCTTAAAAGGTGCAACAATGATTTAGATCTTGTTATGTTATCCGATAATTTCTGGAGTTTCTCCGAATGCTTCTGTAGAGATGAATGACAATATGTCTGTTCCATTTATCGTATGATATTATTTCTGATGTACGCACTCAGGTATAAAGAGTTTTTAATGATTTATTCATTGCCCTCCGAAAAAAGGAGCGAGCATAGTATTAAGAAGCCTAAAATGTTTTAGGGGAGAGCAGTGTAGTGTACCGGTTGTTTTGTAAGCAAACCATCAAAAGTGTTAGCTATCTTGAAGTTCGTTAATATTTCCATATTATTTTAAGTTGCAATAATTTCCGTAAAATGAAATATTCCTTTTGCTACTAAAATTCTCATGTAATATGTACTGAGGTTATTGAAGGCTAATTTTACATTATTTAATTGAATATTGCCATCTTTGAAGTATGTCTATGTTTTTACCTATTGCTAAAACAGTTTTTTATGTTTTTACTTTGTAGGATTACAACGGATAATCTGTAAGTGGTGTTCTATAATTTTTGAGTTTTATTGCTTGTGTTCCTATAGTTCTAAAATAAGGCTTAAGTGTGAAGGTTTTGTCTAGTATGGCATCTGTTGTATAGTATCTATTCTTCTATCTGGAAGTTTTTTATGCCTCCTTATACCACTCTTGTGATTTGGAATCAAAGGACTGACAACACTCTTCTTCTGCTTTCTGAATGTTGGAAAAGTGATTCTCTGTCAAGAGAAGACATATGATAATTATATGGTGCTAAATTAAGATTCTAGGCAGGGTTCATCTAATTTCTCCAATTTCTAACGGATTCTTTGAGCTGTTTGTGGTCTAGCAGCATTCGTCTTAGATTGATTATAGCAGCGTATTATTATTTTGTCATTTTATATTCGGCGATGATGGCCTCATCCCCAGGAACCAGCTTAAAGTAAATCGCATCTTCGTAATACCACAAGACGCAAAGTGTAGTTTTGATCTCAAATTTTTTACGTTTTATAACAGGTTCTACGGCTTGACCTGTTTGGATTACGAATGTATATCCACTTCTGGTCACTAGTAACAAATCGGGGAAAGTATTGAAGATTCTGAGGAATGTTAAACAATTAAGGTACTTTTTTGCATTGTTAGCCTCTTTAATATGATGTATTACTTGTCAAATAGTTCAATTGTACTAACAATTTAATTAAAATTAAAGACTTTCGCACCATTTTAATAGTTTAATTTTTACTAAAATTGGTCAAAATGCTTCAAGTCGCTTTGAAGAAATATTGATAAAGCACAGATCGGTTTTTGGTCTTCATAAACTCAATTAAGGATGCGGGTCCGACATAGTAATGCCTCTTTGATAAAATTGGGTTTAGTTATTACCTTCTTATATACTTTTTTTGTGAAAAACTATGTTATGGTTAGGTTTTCATTAACCAAACCAGTCAGACATTTTCTCTCAACTCTGAAACTGGTATTAGCCACGGAGAAATTGTTTGTGGTTGGGTTAACTATACTTGATTATTTTTCTTTGTTTTTGTTTTCTTTATCATATTTATAATCAGTGAAATTTACACATATTCTTAAGGTGGTAATATGGAATAGGTTTAGACAATTTTATTTGGAAAACTTTATATAGAATAAACTGAGTATGAAAAATATCGTTTTTAAATATTAAACCCTAGAAGTCATTACATAGATTGCTTGGAAAGGTTTCCATATTTGATTTATACAGTATTCAGGCTGGTACTATTGTAGAGAAGTTTTACTTGTTTTATTACTACGTAGTTATTTTTCAGTAAGAACAACGTAAAAGATTAAAGTAGGTCAAAAATTAGAACTTTTCATTTTTAACACAACTTATTTTCTATATAAACTTTTTTTTGTTGGCTGTAATAAATATCTACAATTTGTTAAAAAACTTGCAAATTAAAATAATTTTTTGTATTGTACAATCTTTTGATTTATTTATTTAATTTATATTAATTAATCGAAATTTAAATAAGTTAATATGAACAATATTATTATTATTTTATTAATCTTGATGCATTAAACTATTTCGTAAAAAAATAACGAAATACACCTTGTAGTTTTTTTGCTGCTTATACAGTCGTGATATTTAAGGAAATAAAAATAGGAGTCCAATCAAAGTGGAAACCAATTGTCAAGTGGGCCAATATGTGGGTTACCGTTGACAGATGTGAAGTACAGCTGCCTTGCCAGCGGCCTTGATGTTTGTGACCTTGACCCTCACGGTCACGTTGTGCATTACAATCGCGCCCAGCTGTAGTGACAACAATCGTGTTAGTGCAATGCTTCATTTGATATAAATCTCGCGCACCAACGTAACATTTTTGTTTATTATTTTTAGTTACGCTTACCACTAATAGGTGAAGGTTGGAATATTTAATGTCAGAAATTACGCAGCTTGAAGGAGGCACTGTTTGATGGATCATAACATTTTTGTCTTAGCTAACCTCATTTTCCGCATTAAAAATATGTTTGCTAAACAGAATGAGCCACAAAATCATTAGCTATCGACATTCCAAATATAACTCCAAAGAATCGTTCAGTGTGTCCATAACTTGCCTTCAATTTTTTAAGTACTTAAGTCCTATTTTCTTCGCCTCCGGGGGTTTCATTTGAGATTCTACCTAGTGAGCGTGTATCTGAATTATTTTCTTTGTTTGATTATTTGGTTAATAGTCTAATGAGATGAGGTACGGGGATGAATCATGCGCATTTTTTAAATTTATTGTAGAATCACAAAAAATACAAATATACCAAGCTATTTTTCAATATGATCTCTAGACTTACAAACATTTTCCAACAAAAAGGTAATTTTTTTATTTCACTATTGTGGTCATAATACTAACTAATCGCACACGAACCCTTCCATAGCAATGTCCTTGTAAAATTTGATTTCCAAGTGTTTCTTTTAATGGTTCAGACTAATAATAATTGTAAGGACGATAATTCCGAACTCTAGAGGGTATTCTAGTGTAGTACAGAAGAAATTTTAAGTTTTTCGTGGAGATGATTTGCTCTACCAAGACGGATGTTCTCAAAACACAAGTAATTATTTTCTGAACCCTACTGTAGTTTATTTCTGGGGCATAAGTAATTTTAATAACTAATAACTGGCAGTTATCTTCTAGAAAGCAGCGAATAAAGCGAATAGTTTTCTAAGTCACGCTGGTCATCAGGCGACGTCGGTAATCTTCCTTTTCAACTTTAGTTGTATCCGTTACGTAAAGAACAAGGGTACTTCTTAATCTAATATAGTAATATTGGCCAAACAAGGAGTAGCACGAGGTAAAGTACGGGGGAATCTCTTTCAGGTCTCCCTACCTCACGGAGCGTAAAAAATATATTCAGGTTTATGTTTGATTCACTTATATATTTTGCCACCGTAAGTACATAGTCGTCGAAGTAAATCCGGAAAATGAATAAGCAGTGAAAGTAACATTTAAATGCAAGATATTTATTTACACGAAATTTAGCGCAATTAAAGTAATTAATATTGAGAATCATATTGTTCAATGTAGCCCCCATCAATGGCCACGGCCTTCTTGAGTCGGGTCATAAACCTGCTGCAGACCAACACAGTTTTCTCTTTGTCCATTGTTGTCAATTCTTATTACCTGTATGACGGAGACCCTTAAGCTGTCTCTGATGTTATGATGCCTCTCATTGACCTTTGCCTTGACCACGCTTACATACAAATTATTGCGTAGCCAAGTCTGGGTCTTTCTTGCCTTGTGGACTGAAGCGGAGTCTTTCTGCAACAAGTATTCTCGTCTGGGGACCAGCTCCTGTATTCAGGACTTGATAACTGTCTCCAGCATCTTAATATAGGTGAAAGCGGTTACCTTTAGACCAAATATGTGGGACGCCATGACACACCCTTTATTGCTCACAAGCTGCAGTACCGTCACAATGGCGAAAAACTTTGTATGCATGACAGTAGACACTTTAGAGGCATCTTGACAGATTCAATTGTCATTTTAGCGAATTACCTTCTTGTCCCGGATAAAGTTGTTTTCGTCCGAAAAGAACCTCAGGAAGCCAGCGCTGCTGTGCTTGATGTCGTTCAATAGTGTTTGGATCTTTAACTTTCTGTACATTTTGTTTTTCTCAATCAATAGTTGGCGATTCTTTAGGACGAAAGATTTGTAGTGCAGGTCCTGGGGTATTGCTTTGACCGTCGAGCTCGCTACGCCCATTTTCTTTGCCAGGTCAGTCATGCTTCGCTCAGAATCTTGATCGATCTTCTCTTTCAATTTGGGGATGAATATATCACTGTTTTTGCGATCAGAGCTCGTTGTGAGTTGCCTTGTTAGCAGTTACCTCTTCCTGATTCTCCGATTTCTTGGCTATGTCGTAAACTTTTTGTAACAAAATTACGCAATAATTTCTGTCGGCACTTTTAAAACTCGAGTATTGGGCTTATTTTTTCGACAATCGTAAGTTGTTGACTATGTAAAGTTTATCTAATAACCGTGTGACAAACTTAATGTTGTTATTAATATTTTTAAATGGGTTGTGAGAAGGTTTGTTACGACTTGATATCCTGCCTAATTATTTTTCTCTAAGTTTCAGTTTTCGTTTTCAATTTTATAACCCGAAGTACTTATTTTTATTCTAAGTTTTCAAAGATAGGACCCTTTACATCTCTCATTTTTTTATTTAAAAATTTGGTTTCTCTATTTAGGATTTTGTGACACGGAATTGCAGACAGATACTAAAGTAATGTTTTTTTGGTTTACACTTTTAGCTAGACTTTCTCGGTAATATTACTTGGGAACATTTTGTTGAAACAAAAAAGGGGAGACATTGTGAAGTAATGCCCGAATTTTATTTTGCGTTTCAAATAATTTGAACTGTTTATTTTAATGATATTACCCGCAAAACGTAAATACAAGTATTCTTTTCTGTTTCTAATTCTAGTTACGATACAAATATTACCTTTTTTAGACAATAAAGTATGGACATATTAAAATTCAGTTATACAGTGAATTACTATACTTTTCGTAATAAATTTTGTTTTGATTAACAGTTATTTCTGGACAATTGAACAGTAGCAAGATATATTATGGACTGACGAATCCAAAATCGAAATGAAATTTTCAGTCAGAAACGGGGAATCCTAGTATGTCGATCTAAAACTGAAAAGATGATCCCGCACTGTATTGTTCCAGCTGTAGAGCACGAAGATCGATCTGTTTTAGTGTGCGGGTGCTTTTCTTTAGCTAGTGTGGGGGACTTGGTAAAAGCGAATGGTATTATGAGGAAAGAACATTATAAAAAATTTTTAACGGAAACTCCAAGCCATCTGGGTTGCGATTAATCGGGAAAAGAATCGTGATGATGCAAAACTACGATCTTAAACATATTTAAAGCTTTGTAGGAACTATCTAGCAAATTAAGAAAAACAAAAAATCCTCAAAATGATGACATGGCGACCATAGAGTCTAGACCTCAACCCCATAGAGTTACTATGAGTTGGGCAGAACAGAAAGAAAGGAACGTCACACCTCCAAAAATCATCTTTAGAGTCTCCTTCTAGGTGTCCGGGGAGATATAGTACTCGAGAAATTAAAAAAAAATTAATCGAAAGAACACAGAATCGTAAAAGCAATATTAAATGCAAAGGGGATTTTTTTATTAAACAAATGTTTAATATTCAAGTTAATTTTTTTCGGTGTTTATGATGATTTTTGCGTGTTGTTTAATAATATATTAGGTAGTAAACTGTCTTCTTACATTAATATGTATAAATTCATTATTTATTTAGTGTCCATACTTCCATGACATGACCTTGATGGAATAGCTAGAAAATGTCTTTTTTCAATGCAATAGCAAATTAGCATATCATAAAATGTTACTAACGTCAAAAAAAAGTAACAAGAAGGAAAAATAAATTATAATTTAATTTTTTTCATTGCTTTTTTATTATTCGTTGTCGTTTCATAAAGAGAATTGTGAAGTAGTGGTGAACTAACTACAATTAGACTTTGTTTTTTTTAATTTTGCATTTGTTGTTGATAGGATTCAATTCTGCTGTTCCTTTGTTGCGTGAAGGTTTCGTTTGGTGAAGTTGCTGGTACATCTAACGGCTCTAGAAGTAAATGTGTGCAGTGTAAATTGCCCGAAGGTGTTCCGATCATAATGTATCTCACTTGGCAGCGTATACCGCGTAGGAGTGATAAATGGCGCAAACGCCATTACCGTTTCATTAGTTTATTTTGAATTCGTGCCGTCTAAGTGGCGAAATCACTGATTAATCATCAAGTTGTACCATCCCTGAAATTAACAATAGTTTTTGCTGGCTCGCCTCATTATGAGCTCGTTAAATTTATCTTTTTGTAAGGTTAAAATTTGGGCAACAACCGAATGATGTGACTTTAATTATTTCTATTAATTTAAGCTTTTTGAACGGCAGCAAAAAACGTAAATCAAACTCGGAATTAGTAAAAAGGAACTTTTTATTAAGGCAAGAAAAGGCTCTGTTATTCTCTACGCTGTTAAGTTCTCAAGTGTTGCGACATTTTAATTATAATGCAATTTATAAAAGTGCACTGCGATAACATCCACTTTAATAGCGCATGATATAAGAACTCCGTAAATTGCTGCAATCGCAACCCCATTAGAAGAACTCGTAGGGGTTGGAATTAAAAGTATACAGAAGACATTCAAGTGTTAGTTCGGTAAACATGGGATATCTAATCTAAGTGGCAATCTTGACACACATTTTCGATTATTTCAGCATGACGTAATGTTCTTGGGTTAAATTATTTTTTAGAGCAAAAATTACTATTATGTTAGATCTGTCGTTATTTAGAATATAAGTGAATATAGTTTTGTAGATTTTTGTATTTTTTGGTTATAATAATGAGTACCCATTGATAATAAAGCAACTAATATGAAAAATTGAATTGTAGGTCACAATAAAAATACACAGGCAGTTAATTGTACGATATCACAGTTAATGATCGGTGTTTCATACGCACATACTGCTAGCCATATTAAAGGGCAACGGTCGCGTATGGTTACATAAATGATACGAAAGTGCGGCGTTGTAAAATATAAAGGTATGTTTACACTAAATGTCACGACACTCGCGTCGGCGCTATGCGGCCACTCAAATTCCATAAAACCAGCGGAAAAGTCATATTACTTGTTTTTAGTTTTGCACAATTATAAATTCATGGCATATTGCTGACGTATTTATGCTGGCGTAGTGCAAACCTCGGCAAAACGCAAAACCATTTTTGTATTGACGACGATAGCCATAGCATTTGGTGTAAACGGATCTTAACTCAGAAAGTTTGCAATCATTTTATATTTAGTCCTTCTTATGAGACAAATTTGGCGAAATAACTGATTTCACCAAAGCGGATTTGAAAAATTGTACACTCTACCCTTTTTTCCCATTGTAGCCCCTACTTAATACGTAGTATTATTTAGTAGTATATTTAGTACAGGAATGTTGAATTAGGGAAAATGGATCTACTCTGTAGAACATTTTTATATAGGTCAAATATCACCTAAATATAAGAGGTTATATAGTCCAATTAATGTTATAAATTGATAATTTTTTCTGTCAGTATATTTCACAATTTACTCCCCCAAATTGGTACCAATCCAGCATAACAATGATTAACCTTCATAAAATACTTTTTTACAACTGACGCATGAGCTGAAGTTTGCTGACCATTCTCACCGTCGACAATTCGCCGATTGGTCTTTAGTGTATCTTCAACTAGATTCTCAATTTAATCAATTTCTAAAGAATCAAAATTTTATGTTCATTAAATACTTGCATAACTCACGAAAAGGAAATGCACCTAATTGGTGTGGATTTCGGACAGGCTGCGTGATAAGTCCATATTTAATGGAAGATGATGCTGAAAATCCTCTGACTGTTAATTTTGATCGTTGTTGTACATGATAATGCAGGTTTATGCACCATGGATCTGGAACAAATGTAATTCCAACAAAACGACGTAGCCTGCCATACAGCTCGATTAACAGTCTATTTACTGCACCATCAATTTTTGGTTTCGTAAGTCACTAAATACCGATATCAATTGGCCAGTAAAATCTTGTAATTTAACACTATCCGACTACTCATTGTGGGATTACCTGATGTCTACTCCAGCAATTCACAAAGAATTGACCTCAAAAACGCAATTTGACGTGTTATGGAGGAATTGGTCAGAACATGCGCGAAATTATAATCGAAAGTTATGTGAAAAAAACGAAGATTTGCAAATGAAGCCGAGGTAAGCATTTAATTGATAAAAATACAATCAGAAAGTTAATTGAAAATGCTTTTTATTTAAAATTTACACATACTCATACGCACATATCTTTACAGGCTTTATAGACCCTTGGCCACATTTTTATTATTTTTTCCATTTAATTATACCCTTAACCTTCTCTTACCATCTTCCATTATTTTTGTCAACCGTCTTTTTTGGTCTTTATCTTTGTTTTTCCTTTTTTCTTTCGCGCTAAGTATTTTCCCAGCGAGTCTATTTCCAGGCATTCTTACGTATACAGATATCTTAATTTGTGTACTTTTGCGGTTTGTCCAATGTTTGGTTTTTCTTACAATTCTATGATTTCCCAAATGAGTCTTCTTCATTTTTCGTCCTCTTCTTCTATTTTTTCAAAAATGTTTTGTAACGCTTTCCTCTTTCATATGTTCAGTCTCTCTTTTTTTTGTTCAGGTTTCTCACTCATATAACACAGTCGGTCGTAAATGTTTTGGCTTTATTAAGTTTGTTAGCGTTCCTAGTAGGATACTGCCTTTTGTTAACCTTTTATTTATTTCTGTTTTTCATGGCTAGCATTCCTTATTATCACCAGTAGATAGAAGAACGTAAGTCAATTAGAATCACAGCTTCGGACATTAAGGATTTTGAGAATTGAAGCCGAAAACGGCACTGCTTACTTGTACTTATTAATTAAATTAAGTCATCCTGAGAATTCAAATTTGGCAACGAAATATATTTGCATTTTTCGAAGATCTTGATGATGGTGATGGTTAAAGGTACGCCTGAATTAACTCATGAAGTTCTTGGGGAAGGGAAGGTCGGAATACTTGGAATTTTACTTTTAATTACTGAAAATTCAGTTAATAATTATGGTGACTACTTATGACAGCAGCAGTTTTCTTAGCACATGAGATCAAGAATAAGCCTGTGTTAAACCTGTATATTCTGTAAAGAAAAGCGTCGGAGCTAAGATTGCAGAACTTCGAGAAATTGAAAATTGTGAGAGAATACTCCCATTTCATCGTTTCCACTAGCTGGGAGTTTAAGATTCATTAGATACTCTTCTTCTTCTACATTTTAGTATTATGGATCTGAGGTCAATGAAGTGAATTACTGGAGTCATTCAGGTGGGAATATGTAGAAAGTTAAAAGTAACCTTAGTAACTATGTTAAATGTTTAATATTGTTTTATTTTAATTGTTTAATATTTGTTGAGAACTAACCTCTCCCACGAATTTAGAAGTATGCTTAAAGAAAAAGGTAGTTCTAAATAGAATTTTTCAAGTTATTTTAGACTATTAATTGTTCTTGGTACATTTTTAAGTGAAATTTTAGAATATCCTATGTAATATTTGAATATTTAAATATTTTAATTATTCAAAGATTGGAATATTTCAATTATTCAAATATTCGCGTTTTTAAATACATTAATTATTTGAATTATTTTAATTATACATATTCGAATTGTTAGTTATAATATATATATTCGAATTATTTGAATACGAATTTGTCTTAATTCAGAGTAAGTATACATCACCGATCTTGGAAGACTGGATATCAATTAAAAAATGAATTTATTCATTTTAATGTGAGAAAACAATTTATTATGTAATATAATATTGTACAACACGTAAAAAACAAACAAAAAACATCATGGGCGTTGTAAAAAATTAATTTGAATATTAAACATATGAGTTAGAACATTGGTTTCATCAGAAAAATCGCCTTTTGTATGTAATACTGTTTGTGCGATTCTAGGCGTTTTTCAATTAATTTTTTAATTTCTCATGTGGTAAATCTTTCCAAGCACCTTAAAGAAGATTTCAAAGATGATTTTTTAACGTGGGGCGCCCCTTTCTTACTGTCCTGTCCAGCTCATTTCATAACAATTCTATGGGATTGAGGTCTGCGGTTGCCATGTCATCATTTTGAGCATTTTTTGTTCTTCTTGGTTTGCTAGATAGTCCTTACAAAGCTTTGAAGTACGTTTTGGATCGTCGTCTTCCATCACCACGAATCTCTTCTCGATTAATCGCAATCCATATGGTATGGCGTTTTCTGTTAAAAAATTTTTATAATGTTCTTTTAGCATAATGTCCGGCTGAAAATTTCAAATTTGTATTTGTCGGTCTATAATACGTTTTACCACTGTTGTCCAGAAACGATGCTTTTGCTTCCACTAAAGCCGTTTAGCCTTATCATCACGCCGTAACAACGATTTTTTTTGGTCCAGGCCCAAGGCGATGGGAATCCCTAAGACTTCCTGTTTCTCTGTAGCGTTGTAATGTAACGTTCACTGCCGAAGTACAAATTTTAATGTTTTCGCGATGTTGCGTATTGATAGCCTTTTTCGATGTAAAGGGAGAATAGTTGAACGAGTTTCTATGGAGAGAGTTACTAAGGGCTATTGATGCAAAAATTCAAAACGACAGGTGAAAAAAGTTCCCAAGTAAGAGGCACAAGGTCTAATGATAAATTGGCGAACTCGAAAGTCAGAACTCCGGGCGGCGCACAGTTTTTTTAAATGTAAACAGACATCTAAAACAAAACATAGGGACAAAAAGAAAGATTCGAAGCGTTGAGTGACAGTTCAAAGACGTAAAAGCATTATGATAATTTTTATTTTAGTTTTGGAATCAACAAATACTTATAAAAAAATCTACAACTGACTATTTTCTTTTAAAACAATATTATCTAAGGAGAAAATTGATTACGGATAGTATAGTTATTCACTGTATAACTTAATTTCAATAAGGTGTCCATACTTCCATGAGCGGTAGTACATATGATAGTGCCAATTCCAATTTTTTTGCTTTATATGGGGTGTAAATTTGGTCAAATAGTAAGTATGCAAAACTTAAATTATTATATCTTCAGAAGCGAAAACGAAACTCCAAAATATAAAATGATAAATTGAATGTGTGTTATACATTATCCAATTTGTTATTATCGCCAAATAAAGGGGTTGTGTCGTATTCTATATATTTTTTTATTCTGTTGCTTTATTTTATTCACAGAAAAATCCGGGTTTAATTATTTTGCAACAAAAATAAATCTGTGGTGTGCTATTTTTAGCATTACTATCACGTAGACGTGTTTACAATTTTATTAAAAGCACTAAATTGTAATCTCTCTGTACGCGTAGGATGATGTCGTATAAGCAGCATAATCTCATTCGTTACAGTTAAATCCGAGTTTCTGTTTCGAACCAGCTCTATACTTGTTTCTGTCGGTTTGAATGAAACGCCGGGTATTTATGGAAACGTGCAGTTCTGCATTAATTAGCAGACTTTCAGCTAATTAATGGAATTACAAGTTGCACATACGTCATCTGTCGGGGCAAATTCGCACTGCTTAATTGGCATGTTACCGTTTTATGTCGATTAAAAACAAAATAGAAGTAGCGCGTCTGCCAATTTGTACTTCGCTCAAAATCCAAGTTATAAATTTTTAACGAGCGATGTCGAAGTTGGGCGAAATCGTTATAATTGGTGCCATAATGATATGACTCTCTAATGAGAGAGCCCCGCACGTACGGCTTGTTAGCAAAATAATGAGCCGAACTTGGTGATAGAACATAATAAGTTTTTCTAATAGAAGTCTGAAGGTTAAGTGTCTGTACAAGAGGAATATAATTAAAAAGGCGTTTATTATACTGTTCTGTCACGCGTTTTCAAAGTGATAATGAAAAAAAATTACTTTAGCTTTTTTCTTTCTAGTTAGGAATATTTTGAATTACCAAAGTAAATTTTCATTCAATGAACTTTAATATTCACCTGAATGGTGCATTTTTCTAGACTACTCTTGTTCCCCTGTTGCTTTTAACTTCTCTAAACGTGGTGCCCTAAAACTTTAAAATCGCTTTTTTAGTGAAATAATTAATTTTTGTTTATTTTTGTCTACTGTTTTCAATGTATGTTTCATTTTTAGCATGACTTAATGAATTAATACCGACTCAACACTTACAATCATTTAGATTCCTCTAAAGAACTTTCAAAAATGTGTGTGAGGGCCATAGTCATCAAAAATGTATTAATTGTTATTTGAAAAAAATAAATATAAGAGAAAGTAGACAAATGTAATTTTCAATAATTACGTTAACAAGGCTATAAAACGAAGATAGACTACAAGGTACAGTAATGAGACTGATTCCAGAAAATTTACTTAATACACTTCTTTAAAATAACATTCTTGAGTTGTCAACGGTGCCGCACGCGTCATAAGTCGCCTGGAGGTGTTGAACTGGAATCTTTTGCAGAGGAGTCGTTACAGCAGCCCGCACATTTTTAAATGTTGAATGGTATTTTTCTAAGCTTGATTTGAACCGGGAAACAAAACGAAATCAGGAGGGGTAGGTCTGGGCTTTAGCGAGGTTGGAACAACGTTATCGCAGTTTGTTTTGCTAGAAACTCAAAAATCTACGTTTTATCATCAGTTATCACGTTCTCTAAAAACTCAGCCAAACTTCTCACAAGGTCCAAAAACTTATAAAAACCGACACAGTTTTTTTATATTCGTCGGTCAAAATATTGAGAACCAACTTAGTACAAACCAACTTCGCATCTGAAATTACATCGTAATGATTTCATGCACAATGGATCTTTAAATTTGCGAGTTTCAAACAAATTTCACAATAGCCACGCGCACAACCACTTTGTAATCAGAATAGAACCTTTGTCTACACATCAGCGCGACTGATTCTGGCTCAGTCGGTGTTCTTGGCCCATATAGCTTGTAGTCACGAAGCTAGTTTTGGCAATATGTCAAGTAGTAGTTCAAATGACTTTTGTCAATACCGTAGACCACGAATAGCAGTACGAAGGGAATATTGGTGCCATACTTATATACAGAGAAATATGAAGTCTAGGCTAAACCTAGCAGCAGAACAATTGAATCAAATAGACAGCAAGTTTATAGCATTCTACAGAATATCCAAAGATTCCTACTTGGAATTAGTGAGGATGGTTTCTTATTTCATAAAGAAGATGGACACAAATATAAAGGAATGTGTGACTGTAAAAGAAAGAATATTAATAACTGTGAGGTAAGTTTGATTTATTGTTTATCGTTTTGGTCCAAATATAAAAGTAACAAACTCCAATATAAAGACGCATTAGATATGCAAGTACCTTTTCATTACACTTACTTTCCGTACAAGGGTGATCAACTCGACATGTGAGTATAACCATTACGTTCGAAGCAACACCTATTAAATATCACATTGCACCAAAATCGGAAAATGGCGTAGTAACAATAGAATACTTTAGATCACAACAGCCATTCAATCCAACGGACAGATAGAAACTATGCCAAAAAGAAATATATTAACGAACGACCACTTCCGAATTACATATTAAAATTCATACCAGCATTTTATTTGAACTCTTAAACCAGAAGATCTTGGAATATAGAAGACAAGCTGCAAAATACTTTAGTCGCCGCAAGAACTCCCAATAATAACAACAAACGGCATTCTACGTGACTTTTTTGAACACTATCTCCAAATGAACTTTACCTTTCCCCTTCCTGGGTAGCATACCAAAATTCATTGAATTTGTAGAAACTCGTATGCTAGCCTCAAATATTAACATAACATGTATTGCTCCTCGTTAAATTTCGAACATTATTAAAGCTGTTCCAAGAAACAAATAACTCGGGACCCGTAAATTTTTCAATTTGATGCTCCCAAATATCCGGCTTGTTTCTCAAAAATGAAGAATGTAAAAACGATTAGCATTTCAGTTTCGTTGCAGGCGTCGTCATTTCACTTATCATCATCTGAAACAGGATTAGAGCTTCAGTTACGTACAGCAGTCTTGTTTTTGGACATTTCGCTGTATCTAATAATATAAAATTCTACACATAAAAAAGTCTTACAGCATTCTTTTCCTTCCGTGATAATCGCAAATTCATTCTAGAGTTTATGAATACAAATCTAAGTAGGAAAACCGCAAATCAGTGCTCTTAGTTTCGTCTTACTCAACATTTATATGCAAAATACATCTATTGTTGACGACACAGCTCCCCTAGCTTAAAACAAAGACCTGCAACAAGCCATAGTACAGTTTCAGTGAACAACTAACAGAGTATGTAATTGGTTTTCCAAATGGAACCTTAAACTAAATCAAACCAAATGCATAGCAAATTTATTTTTCCCAAGGAAGATAAACAATTATAGGCTGATATTGTTCAACGAAACTACTATATGGTAAAGTTCTAAAAGTGAATCGGTAAAATATTTTAACGTCTATCTCGATACAAAATTAACCTGGAAAATCCACATTCTGAAGAAATTCAATGAATAGTAGACCAAATTAAGACAGTTGTATTCTATTATAAACGGAAAATCTGTACAAATCCCATATCAGAACCCATGGTAATGCGCACTCGTGTATGGTTTGGACCAGCTCTGTATAAGCGAACCAGCACATAAGTATTTGTCTCTTGGTTTTTAGAAAACGATCAAATTCATTAAGAAATTTGAATTGTCAACATCCAGAAAGTTAAATCAATTTTCATAAACCCCCAAAATTACACAGGTGCTATTCATTATCGTTAAGGTCAAAAAAATATTTACCCAAGACTAGCTATCCCAGCGATGGTATAAATACCCGATCTTATCTGAGACATCCCGTAGAGGTAACGACGTTTGTATGTATGTTGTAATTTAATACTACTATTAATTACATTGTGTTTTATTGAGTTAGCTTTTTAAATAAAAAAAACTATACTTTGAGAAAACAACACCCATCTGCCTACCAAAATTTTTAATTTTGTTCGCGTTTTCCTACTGAACTCCAATTTAATTCTTAAATGAAAATAATTGAATAACCAAATTTCTAATCATGATTTCAGAAACTTTTCAATTAATCTTCGTACTTGAACCTTGTACTATAGACATTGTGTGTTTAAGCAGACGTAACACTATCGGGCTAAGTTGTATAATATTATAGCTAAAGTAGCAAGTATTGAGGATGTAATGTCCGTGGAAGAGACCAAGCTATTTCCTGTTCTCTATTGTCTTCGCTCAGTCTCTGGAAGAGGCAGAATTAACAACTGCAGCTCGATTTCCTCGGGTTCGGCGCTGATTTCGCGCGCATTAATGAAATAACTCGCCTGAATATGTATTACATTCTTGGCAGTTCGCAAGGCGGAAGGTAGCGCAAACTTCGCTTTCATAAACCCCCCAACTATCGATTGCTGTTCGATAAGTCTCGTTACGGTCTAGCAGGCATAACACAACAGCAGCTCGTCTTGCAGCTTATTATTATACGAATACCTGGCTTAGGCGGGCGCTGAAAAGCTTTAACAAGCCTTAGTGACGCCAGTTGTAGAAAGGAGGCCCCCAAAAAGCCAAAGTTGTGCCTCCGACAACGCTACCTAAATTATGCGAATAATTTACTGCATGGTTTGCTTGCTCACAGATTAAAAATGCGAATTGTTTAACCTGCTTCAAGTCTACACCATTTAGATAAAGCCCATATGACTAAAAATAAAATAGTTATACTAATGGATCACTAAAGTATAAATCAATATTATCTTTCATCATTTGTCTTAACTATATGTTTATATTAATGCACTTTAATATATTTATATTATGTTACTATGGGGGTAACACAGAAGTATGCAGTATTTCAGAAAAATATAATAAACAAAATTCGAAAAAAGATACTTTATTGTTTTTAGGGTATTTCTTATTAAATTTATTACCATTAAGTTTATTAGGCTTTCGGATTTGCTCGATCCAGTTATCAACATACTTGTTTCACTTAAGGGGGTTAGTACCTTTAAATCCCTAAAAATACGGTATTTTTGAAAAAAAAATGTTAGAAAAAACAACTCAAGTAGATTGAAATTAACAGAAAAATTTAATCATACTTTAAAATACATTTTAAAATTATTTTAAAAAATTTTGACTTAAAAACCTCTTATGGGGAGGACAATCAACGTTGGAGAGATTTAAGAACAACTTGGCAGTTCGTACACTGTGCTGACCTTATGGGGGATCTGAAACAATTGCACAAAGAAAGATTAGTTGATTTATAGTTGTAGTTTCATTGTGACACTGTTAATTTCTTTAATTTTTGGAAAAAAATATTTTTTTTCACTAGTTAAACATGAAGTATTAGACAAAACGCCCTTTTTATAAGAATAAAAATTGTAAATTTTTTTTCTATTATGATTCTAACAAAATATTTTAGTGTCACAATGGAAATAATCATATTATTAACCTGCCCTGAAAATTTCATCAAATTCTGAGGGACGGTTTTTACATTATGATGTACGGAAGGTCCAAAAAAGTGAAACTGAGATAATCGTGTTTTTATCAAACTACAAGGTCATACGTGAGATCATGTCAATGAAAGTGCACTTGCCAGTCTGAATCAATTCCAGCTCCATACTGGGACCTTCCTTATCAGTGTGGGACTTATCCTTTGCGGTCCTGGCCTCCTGGCCTTCTTCCTGGCCTCTTTCGTCCTTTCCTCTTGCCTAGTCAAGGATCTGTCCCAGCGCATTTTGTCAGCTTGTTTGGTGTAGTCATTTGCTTTGCAGCCAATCTGGATACCAAGTTCTTGCAATATCTTCAGAAGGGAGCTGTTGCCTTCATTAAAGGCAAACTGCCACATAAGTGGCAATTTCCACAGTCGGGAGGCCACTGAAGTAGAGCTTTGGAGCTATCTTCCACACAATATTATTAAATGACTCATTCGGGTTCTGAGAAAACCTCCTACACACCTGGTCAAAAGACTTTCTTTTGTGAGCTCAGTGTAGACTGGTTTGATGGCCTCTTGTACTTCTACAGGAAATCGAGACGGTGCTTGAAATTTTGGAGCTTGTTTTCAGCGCTGCTTTCATGTATTTGCACCAAGATTCAGAGCAGTAGAAATGCTGGGGATCTTCGTCTGTAGAAGACATGTGATAGAAAGTGGCCCATACAGCATTGTGCATGGCTTGGGCATCTTGGCAGTTGTCTCTTATAGCCTTTTCCAAAATAGCTACATAATTGGGTTATTGTAGCTAAAGTTAGTTTTCCTTTCCCTCCTAATTTCTTCTCTTTCTAATGTTTCGTAGTCTGGTTCCTAGTCGTTTCTGCACATGACCAATATCTTCTTTCTTCGTCACTAGCTGATCTCCATATGGTTTGCTTGCTGTGACACCTTTATGGGTTTTGGAATCTCTGTCCCCAATGTAATTTAGATATTTCACACCAGAGAAAGCGACTGATCGTTGAAACATTTCGACTACAGCGTCTACTTCCATCTTGCCACTCGATCCACTGTGATTAATCTCACACACTTCTTTGTGCTCTTGTAGCCAATCTTCATGTTCTTCTTGTGGTTTCCCATCATCCCAGGAAAGACACATCTTGCAAAACAGTGACTTTATAACCACATCAATCACCTTTTTCGTGTAGAATCCGATGATCGACGCCATACCCATCAGTGAAGTGTGGCCTCTAGTCCTCCACGTACCATCGCCTGATACCGAAATGCCGGCATGATCTGACAATGGTGATGTCTCAGTCGTAATTTGGAGTTCCTGGAAGCTGCCTTCTTCATAAAATACTCTGCAACAGTCTTGCACGCATCACGGATCATTTTCACTAAGTCCCGTAATGATTTCTCGCTAAAAACACCGGCAAGTCCATAAGCCCACAGAATGTTTGTAATCCGCTATATCCAATTCCTATCACCCATAGCAAATTGGAATCTCCTATTGATTTCGTAGGATTTTCCAATGTAACGGCAGGAGGGATGTGATCTTCCAGGACATTCACACAAAATGTTTATTTTGAAGCCAAGCCCGCGAACAGCTGATTCAGAAAACTTCATTTCACCATCACACTCGCGACACTTGATGAGAAGTTAGGAATGACAAAAAGTCCACAAATCAAGAATTCGGTATCCTTGAAAGTCTGTAATCTCGACACCCTCGGAGCCAGTACTAGTTCGCAGTTTTTCGCCGACGTAGAAAGGTTCGCGTTGTCTTCGGGCGTTTGCTTTCTTCGTTTGCTCGAGGCACACGTTTTTTCTTCGGAAGGTCTTCCTTATATTCCCCATGTCCTTTTTGACCGATATAGACCCGGCCAGTCATTGTAATAAATACTTCCAAAGATATAACAACAATAAACAAGTCAGAGTCGAGGTTATATCGTTCACCGGTGAGAAAAACAAAGCATAAACAATCTGACGTTGTGCTTTTGTTTTCTCGCTGAGCTCATGCGTACCACGAAAACCACTGAGAAAATATATCGAAAAGGCCTCGCTCAATCCCATAGAGTAAAAGAGCACCAACACACCGCGTAAGAAAACAAGAGAAAAGCTGGCAACTGTCGTCCGCTTCGCTCGGAGCGTCTTCCCCCACCTTGCGCCACGTCACAAGCTCTCGCAGCGCCAAATTTGAACGTAGCGCGTTCGGGTTTGCGGCAAAGTATTCGTAAAGCGTAGCTCTTTCAAATAGAACAATAAAAAAAAACACGAAAATTTTAAGATTTTAAAGGTACTAACCCCCTTAAGAGATAGCACCACAGAAGTTTTTCTAAACTATTACTACTTCTTGGGGCGATCAAAATATTTCTTTTTAGATTCAAATGAATAATATCTCCAGATACGTGATTTGATAGCTCTCCATTGAAGCGTTTGAGATTTATCTTGCTACATGTCAGTCAAATTGTATAGAATTCAAGGCGCATATGGTTTTTCCTAATTTAAACTGTTATGCAAATTTGTATATACCTGAATTTCCCTAACACTAAAAACTGCCTTATCCCTCTACATGTTATATGTTGACCTTCATTTATTTTCACACGGTTGTGATTATTCGACATTCCCGAAACTACTACGACCGATCGTGAATTATTGAAACCAACGATATATATATTTTCGATGTAACTTCCTTACTAAAAACAAAAACCAACTGATTGATTTGTTGTTGGGTTACACCACTTCGAAAGTTGTTAAAATTATAGCTTAAATATATATATATATATATATATATATATATATATATATATATATATATATAAAATCTTAACCCATTTACCTTACGGTGTAGGGTTGCTTAAAAATATTAAAGGTGAAATTGAACCAAAATCAAACATCCTTTCCAAAAAGGAAAAATATTTTTAAAAAGCAACAAGACGTTTTGTACAGGAGACACAGTAGCTTTAATTCTACAATAACCCATGATTTGGATGACGATTTCCTGACTTGCTTGTACCAAAAAATTATTTTAACTCATAGGATAGGGACATCCGATAAATCAAGGCATTGTGACGTGTTTGACGTTTCCTATTGTGAAACGTCGTGACGTCAGCCCGTTGCTAAGACGATTTGCTACGGGATGTTTGGAATGTGGTTGCATATAGGCTGTTGGAAAAGTAAGTTTCTTAATGTTGAGCTAAAAATTACTAATTTTACAAGGTGGGAGAAGTTAGCCTGATAAAATAGATAAAAATCGCTTATGAGGGGTAAATATGCAAAATAATTTATTTTTGAAAAATTTAATATTTCGAACAAGGGCTGTTTTACAGAAGTTAAGACAGAAAAAATATCAAATTGCATAAAAATTAGGTTCTGGTATTTATAGCTATCACTGAGCTCGATTTTAAAGTTTAAAATTTAATATTCTACCCCTATTTAAAGTTATAATTTTAACATTCTGAATGAAAAGGTAGGTAGAGAGGTATAGCATTATGTTTTATCAAAGTTATAGTTTTCATGCGATTTAAATATCGCTGAGTTTGATTTTTATTTGAATTGAATATTCCAAGCAGGAAGGGTTTTATACAAAGAGTCGGCGTGACAAATGCGATATTATGTACAAAATTAAGTTTGTTGGTCTTGAATTCCCTATATTAGATTTTAAGGTTAAAATTAGAATGTTCTAGAGGGAAAGGTTGCATGTATGAGGTTAGGGTGGTAAATATTATATTTTGTAAGAACTAAATTTTGGCGAATTAAAATATATAAAAAATAGGTTGTGGGATTTTTAGATATGGTTCGTTTCAATTTTGACATCTAAAACTGTGTGTGTACATCCCTCTAGTACACGGAGAGTATAAATATCATGTAGTAAAAAAATAAGTTTTGAAATTATTAGGTACTGATTAGATTGATTTTGAGATTGAATGTTTAATATTTCGAATGAGAAATGTTGTACACAAAGGGCGAAAAGGTAAAATATGAAATTATTCAAAAATCCGGTTTTGGTGTTTATAGACATCATTGAGTTCGATTATAAAGTTAAAAATTTAATATTTCGCCCTCTTTTCAAGTTGCAAATTCAGTATTTCGAAGAGGGAAGATTATACACAAGGGGTATGGAGGGGTACCGTATCAAATTTTGCAAATATGACAGATTTTGTAGTAGTTAGATAAGTTTGATTTTGAAGTTAAAATTTGAATATCCAAAACGGAAATGGTTGCACACGAGGAGTAAGGTTATCTTTGAAAATCTAATATTGCAATTGAAGGGGGTTGTACACTAGAGATGCTAGGGCAAAATGTCAAATTATATTTTGATTTCAAATATGAACATCTGATGTTTCAAAGGAGGAAAGTTATATACAAGAGGCAAGCGATGATAAAATATCAAATCTTGTAATTGTTTTTTGGGTGTCTTTAGATATCGTTGGGCTTAATTTTGATGTTGAAAAATTCTGGCTGGGGAGAGGGGTCCCCAAGGAATGGATAACAAATATCAAAATATAACATTATCGAAACAAAATCATTTTGTGGGTGTTAGATACCTTCGAATTGAATATTGACTTTAGAAATCTAACATTTCAAAAGAAAAGAGTTTGAGCGGGGGGTAAGGGTACTAAAGGCATATTTTGCAAAATATTTTAAAATAAATAAGTTTAAGTTAAAGATAAACACCTTTCTAGGTAGGAGACGATATTAATATCGGAAAAACCTTTGTTTCTGCATATTTAATTTTTACCATACTTTATAATACTTGCACAACTTGATTGTAATAAATAAATAAACAAATTAAGTCACAAATTTTAATAAAATATAATTAACAGTATAATTGTATTAATGATATTACTCAGTTAATACTTGGGAGAAATTATCAAGGATTCCTTAAGTATGATCTTAATTTATGTGACAAAATCTGTAGAAGGCCATTATATTTCTATTATTAACTTTATAACTTTTAGACGCCACTTATTCTAGAATTCGAATCCTGTTGACTTCTATCATAGGGTTTCTTTATGTATTTGACTATATAAATAATTTTTAGCGGATCATGGAATATTAGTTCTAACGAGTACAATTTGAAGTAAACTGTAAAGAAATTGTTTGTGATATCTGTGTAGGTCATTTTGAACATTTGCCCTAGTCCACCATAAGTTGGTGTTGTAATTATTTAATGAGCAATAGAGAGAAGTACCACAAAAAGGACCTGAGCCCGTATTGTACATTATGTTTGTCTTTTATTGTAATAATAGAAAACTGCAAAAATTTCATACTTAGCTCGTTATGCTTCGTTTTTCTTAAACCGCGCTCAGTAACATTTCGTAACCGTACTCTTGGTCTCATTAACATAATTGGCAAATTTTGGATTAATTAACCCAATTATGTAACTTACATCACTACTAAGCGAAATACATGTTATTTATGTTTTTGTGAAATAAATACCTTGAACAGTTATGGAGAAAACGAAGTTTCTAAAAAATTTAATAACGAATCAGTTTTTTACTAATTGCATTTTATGGATTATGATTTAACATCACAATCCTTATTATTCTTTAAAGAATTTTTATTGGCGAAAGAGTAAAGCTAATTGATGATAATCTATTTTAAGAAATTTAGATGGAAAATTTTTGTTTTCAATTGTTGACAAAACCCTGAAGCAAATATTTAGCTTGTGTTGCCCGTCCTCGGGACGGGCCTTTTTACGAGTTGTATTATAATTTGTAAATTCAAATATACTACTTTTATTCTTAGTGATATTTTTCTGTTTATTCTGCATTTCACCTCTTCTATGTTTTTTTTTTTGGTACTCTTTATGGTATAATATATTGTCTGAAGTTATTATTAAGCATTATATTTTTCTTTTTAACTTCTTCCATTCCTTCTATTTCTCACTTTGTGATCATTATTTTTCTGATTCTTCTAGTTTTTCATCTTTATTAATGGAACATATATTTGTAATAGCTAGCTTCATCTTCTTATGGTTACCCTTTCTTACGCAACGATTCTTAGCACCCCCTGCTTCTTCACTATTAAACGTTTTGGATCTGCTGCGGATTGGAGGCCTTATATTGTTTGATCTACTCATTTTTTTGTCAGAGGGGGGCTTTATTTAAAACGTACACGCTTGCCAGACGGGTTGGCGAATTTAAAAATCAGCCGTTCCTAATCTGAAGATCTAGTAAGATGTTTCCTATTCGTCACCTAGGGAGGTACCCTATGGTGCATTAGCAACATCACGCTAGGATTCGGTGCATGGGTTACCAAAAATATGAATAAGTACTAAAAGGGCGACAAGTTAGTCGACTTATTTTAATAATATGATACAAGAAGGTTATTGTTTTTAAATTTGGGTTTGACCAGGATTCACTGCATATTGTTTCTCGATTTTTCTTGGGTACATATCAACTTTTTTGAAATCTGTCTTTAATATATATTATGTATATGTTTATTATGTGCTTGTAGGATTTTGTGGTTGTCTTGTGTGCATATATCACAATTTTGAATTTTAATGTTGTTAATATTTTATATACATCAGTTTTCGTTGAAGTCTATCTCCTATAACTATATAATTTACGTTAGCTATTTATGCAGTCTCCAATCTGCTTCTATTTTTTATATTCTATTCTCATAAAACAAGAATTTCATAATACTTTTAACTTTTAGAAATTACAAAATATTGATTAAACTGTTTCAATTTTATAAAAATTGTTTGATTCTTGTCTCTAACATGGGTGTCTGTGGCGTTATAGAGTTAAATAAGAATTAGGCTTAGTTATAAGTTAGTAGACGCAATTAAGCCGTTGCGGCCTCATTGCAAGTAGTGAGGATTAAAAAAATGACCGTCATAAAGACGGTCTATTTTTTCACATTTTACAATTTACAATTTTAATTTATTGAAATAAGGATTTAATAAAAATGAATAGTAAGCTTAGATACTGTAGGATACTACGTAGTCTACGACTTTAAAATCTATACCCATATAATGAGATTTACAACAGTTCAGACTAAATAAGTGATGCTGAATCTAAAAAAAATTTTTTGTCAGTACTAGTTATGTATTTTTAGATTTAGAGAAAAACTGAGCCTCCGTTTGTATCATTATAAAAAAATTATTTAGAAAATGAAGCATGTTAATACTCATCTGATTTCTACTCGAACTTTATTCGATTTGGAGTCCCTAGTACAACGTGTCCTATGTAAAATTAATCTTTGAAACTGACGGGTCGTTCGAAATTGTGAAGTACTACATTGGAATCCCTACTATTTTCTGTCCACTGCCGGACCAACGACAAGAAGTATACAAGCGGGCGTTTAAGCCATAATTAATTAACTTAGCCTTAAATTTTTGTTAAGATAATTTCGTAGGCTTAATTTAGTTTTTATTTTGAGTTTCAATTATCTTAATTTAACAATTTTCGTCGTCGAAATCGATGATTTTCTATTAGTTAAAACTGAATATAGGTGTATGCTGAACTAATGCATCATAAATGGTTCGGTATGATAAAGTTACCTGCTGATTTATAGTTACAACTCGTAAACAAGTTGCGCTCTGGGTCACTTGTCACGTGTAATTTTACACCTGACTTAACGAACACGTGGAATGGCTGGCTAATGACAATTCCTTTACGCTACGAATGTCAGACAGATCGAAAGCCGAAATTGCTACAGCAACAAATACATTTTCTATGGAATTCTCACAGCATACGTTTACGCAATGCTGAACAGGAGTTTCTTTCAAACAGAAAATTCTATACAGATTGGAGATGATTTTATTTGAAAGGCTTTGCGTTTCATTTACTGTTACTATTTACCCCAACTACTTTACTTCTATATCAAAGAGTTTTTTCGAACCTAACTCTATGAAAATATCAGAAAGATTAAATCGTAAATGAACTAAAGTCGCTTATGATTCAAGAAGGAGTACTTGCATGTGGCAACAGCTTAGTTAGGACGAAATGATCTCACGCGGAAAATATAAAAGGTAAATCAGTATCACCATGACGCACTTATTGTATTTATAAAAGCGGTTCTGAACATTTCGTCGAATTTTCCAAGACGTCAGTGTCCTTGTGCTACCGGTGGATTAGCAACACTACACATTCACACAATTGCATGATATCACCTTTGCAGCCTCGACTTATATTTAGCCTAGCATTTTAAAAAGCCGGGCTACGGGCGGCATCTGAAATCGTTCGCGCCACGTCGAGGCGTCATCGACACGACATGTCGAATGAAAAAGCGTTGAGTGACGCTTCATTTTAAAGCTGTTTGTGTTCCACTTATGTTAAGCTTTTCACTTCGAATTGTGCGATTCAAACTAAATCAAATCAGGTTTACCCTTATGGCTGGCAAGCGAGGTCGATTATATTGGCATTTGAGCGATTCTGATTCCATCCGGCATCGCTTTCCATTATCGGGTTAAAAAGTCATTCAATCAGCCAGCTGAATATTGCCGTTAATAAACTTCGCTCATGTAGCGAAAGCAATACGATAACTGAGCTATGGAAATCAAACCACTTCGCTGTTTATCTCGTGAGCCACTCACCAGAACATTTTTGATGTAGCATGTGCCGCTTCACTTCATTCAATATCACAACGAAGCTCACCTGGTTGACAGCAATGCACACTCTATCAAATTTACTAAATTAAAACGTTTTATCTAACCTAAACGGCCTTAATAAAGCAGATATAGCGCATACGAAAGCAAATTAGCAGAATAATGGTTTATAGCTAAGTAAAAAGAAATAAAATATAATCAAATATAATTGGACTGTAAAATTAAGAAAAGATTACCTAACCACTACACAAACAAGTGATGAGCGTAAGCAGCTGATGTTAAATTAAGACAAATTTTAGTCATATAATTGAAAAAACTTTGTGTCATAAATACTAATGAATCACTACAATGTGCAGAATAGAAGATGATCGCAAGAGTGAAAGTAGCAGCCTTGGTTCTTAAACATCGCCGTTAGAAATGATCCACTATCACTTCTACAGCACTAGAAAATGTATTGTACAACAAATTAGTTATAAAATTTGAATGGAAGTTTACATAACTAAAATAAAGGTAGAAAGTATACCATAAATTTACTAAAGAGACTGTGGCGACCATCTTTTGAGACTTCTAATTTGCTGTATGCCCAAAAGATTAGTCATGGTACAACTCTTAAAGCGTTATGCAAAGCTACTAATTACAACATATCTTAGTTTATTCAATTTGATGTGCTTCTTATACATGACATCTACTTATTTAGAAAATAAAAAAAATGTAAAAGACGTTTTTACACCAAAAATAATTTGAAAGAGGTTACAGACAAATATTTGTACAGTTAATAAAAGGAAACTTCTTCTAGTGTCATAGAATTTTCTCTGTACACTTGTGTAAGTGCGTTAAAGTTGCTAGAAACCCAGTCAGATTGCTAAGCTTTCTAATTCTGTCGTATATTTTTATTACTAAAATATTTATAGATACAACTGAAGTTCTTTAAATCGAAGCAACTAATTATTTTCTAATTTTTAGTATCTTTTTATTTGTATTGTGTCTTTACGATGACCATACTTTATGATGACTGTCTTTGCGATGACTAACATTTAAAATTACATTAAATAATTTTGCAATTGGATTTTTAAAATAAATATTAAGTTATATTAATATCATTAATCAGTTAACATGACTTTTCTATAAATTAAATTAAAAATCAAATATCTAATACAAGATTTTTAAACACACTTTTTTAATAATTTCTGAGTTATAATGAATGTTAATTTGGGTAAAAATTGTTTTATTGTTTAGTAGTACCGATAGTTACGACTCTAAATAAAGTTCACTCAATGCAACGGAGTTCTCAAGGACAACTAAAGTTTTTAGTCGCCGTAAAAATGGTTATCGTAAATTAAATCGTTATAACGACGTCAAACTTGTCTATTAATATTCATGATTATTTTCTAGTTTAGCCTTTTCTTTAATATTTGCCTTAAAAATAGAATTTGCAGTATGAACTTTTATGCATTTAAATTTTTATTTGTAGAAAGTACTTTTTTTATTTAAACCATTTTTGAGTCTTTCTTTGATAAAATGTTTTTTCTTTAAATAGTAACATTTTTATTGTTTTTATGCTAGCAAAAATGTTGAATAACATAAAAGTAAAACCATTTAGGAAGCTCAAAACTTATCTAAAAATGGAAATACTTATAGTTAAAGGGGTGGATAGAGTTCAAGTGAAGGAAAAGTTATGTCATTTGAAATAATGGAGCTTTCATTGTTGTACCCATTTTAACTGTGGGCTAAAACAACAAATTATCGGTGGTACACATTTGAGTGCTGCTGATTTTAGGGGTATTGTAGCATTTTTATAAGTTAAAAAGTTAAAAAATAGTTTGAGTACAATTAGATGATCAAAAACTGCGCCTAGGTACCACATACTAGACGATTAAGAAAGTCCCTGACTATTTAAAATAAGTGGTGTAGACTCTTAATCACCCTGATCTGAACGAAACTCTGAAACTGCACAATACTTTTGTATGACATGGAATGGTATGCACTAAAGTGAGGACTAGTTAAGAATATTTATCATATTAAAGTCTCTTTAAAGATAAGGGTTTCTAACACGATAACTGTTTTTTACATGGAATGTAAATAAATTTACATGCAACATATTTTTTCTTTCGAAGCCTAAAAGAGGGCGATCTATAAGACTGAGAAAGTCATGTAATAACGTGTTATAAATTGTGATATTCTAATAACTTTTAAACCATATCGTGGAACAACATCATATATATTATATAGAAGGTGATTTGTTTAGTAACTCGTGGATGGTTTGAGAAAACCATGTACTTGAATAATGGATGCCATTTTTTATTAAACGTAAATACAATGAGGTTTCAGATCAAAAAGCAATCAGGAAAGGAAATCAAGTCCTGTATATTCTTAAGGTATTACAGTAATATCTTTATTCACTGGTGTTGAAATAGAGTTTCTAATTATAGTCTAACTTACTGACGGAGTTTGGAAGTTTAGTAGCGGTTATTGGTCTCTACAAAAAGGGCCACCAAATCTAAATTAGGGATTTGAGGATAAGAATGCGTTTGTATTAGTACACCATAACAAAAAGTGTTATTAAGATTCTTGATCGCTGTTTTTATAATTACCTTTTATTATCATGTAATTGATGTGTTTATCTCTTCCTCGAAGTACATGCAACGCTATCTATTGAAAATTGTAAGATACTTAGCTTTCAGGTAAAATATCGAAAAACACCAATTTTAAATGAGAAATATAAAATAATTTACCAGTTTTTGGTTTATTTTTAAGTTAAAGTTGTAGAGTATTTGACAACTTTTCTGAATTGGTCATTTAGTAATAGAATTACAAAATAATTATTGCATCAATAAGGAAAATTTACTAAAACTAGACGGCAGAGAACCAAGTACGATACTTTCTTCCTTACAACATAGAATAGGAAGTAGGCAATACCGAAAGGTAAGAAACTCTAAGCCATATAATTGTTTCAAAATGGTACAAGTAGTTTGATTATGGCAACTTTAGTTTTTAATATCCACCATGTTTTGAAGACTTCCAAATTGCTTTGGATGTCGAACCTTCATCAAGTACTCGCGATTTGTCGGCCAAACTTGACGTCTCGTTCATGATTGTCTAAAATAATTTGAGTCAACTCAACTTTATGTATAAGAAGCTAAACCTGATAAGCTAACTGCTTGAAAATTTGCTAAATGATCGGTTTTGGAAACACTGTCATGTGATAAAAAATTGATTTAGCATGTTAATCGCGATAGTTCTAAGCGCTGTATTACTCGGATCGTTTTGAGAAGATTTGGTGATATATTGATAGTATGTACTTTAAATTGGTTCTAAATGGAAAAATATCAATGCCGAGCTGTACAGCGAGCAACTGGGGTGTTTTTACAAAGTTTTAAAGCAAAAATATTCGACTTTCAACAACCTCAAACAAAATTTTGTTTGTGAATAGAAAAACGTGAAATCCAAAAACACGATTGGGCAGATAGGCAAGGCCTAGGATCCTCGCTGAAATAGGAACACAAAGAGTTTATCAACAGAAAGCATCATCAAGTATTCCTGAAATAAAAAGAAAAAAAATTTCTTGTGTGGGCCTGGAGTTGCTCTATACACTTATTCTTTTGTTGTTGAATTAACATTACATGTAACACTAGGAAGCATGAAAAATGGAAATACCATTTTCAGTCTTGAGAGTCTTTATGGATTTCAGACCAAAGTTAAAGTTTTGGTGTTTTTTCTTTGAACATAAATGTAAAGAAAGTTTCCAAAACATTACTAGCAGCAATTTTTTGCTGTATATTATAGATGTAAACCATTTTTGAAAATTAGCGTTGTTTAACAAAAGGATACTGTTGTATTCGATTATCTGTCTGACATTTAAAACAAAGATTGCAATTTTATCTTCTGTAAAATACTTGATAACCTCTCGCTTCAATAAACTTCCCCCAGACATGTTCTTTGACTTTCATTAGTTTTTGGTAAGGGATATGCTGTTCAATTTTAATTTTGAATATGATCTCTTTTAGTTATCTCCGCTCTGCGTTTTTGGACAAAAGCAAAATCAGATCCATTTCAGAACAGAACGTATAATTTTCTACTAACTCATAAACTATTGCCTGCACATTAAGGTCAGTTAATGTAAGCAAAATCATATTTGAAGAAGTCAGAATCAAAGGCCAACGTAGGCATTTATGAGTACGAATTTTTCTTCACTTAATCCTTCGTTTTTAACACAAAAACACATTCGAACTAAAATCAAAGAATTACTAAAAGTAAACTCTTTAAGAATACCCAGGAGGTTTCTTATGTTGAGCTTTAGCGGTAGTCTTACTATCAAGCTACAAAACCTAATTCATCCTCTGATTCAAGACTAAAAAAAGGCAACCGTTGTGATGAAAATGAAAATAATATCGACGTAATGAGTTCGCTGAAATTTGACGAACTTTGTAATTTGCTCTAAATCAATCTTTTGTTCCGTTGAAGAAATCTGTATAGCCCCTTCTTCGCAGAGGTCACTGTTACAAATATGTTGCAATAATGACTATTTTCATAGTTGCGCCTATGAGAAAGGGAATTTTTTCTGTTGCATAGGATTTGCTCTGTTACACAACTATGTAACTTCTATATCTAAGAGATTTAAGAACACTGTTAAGAGGTTTAATTGTGCAGTACAAACTGATAGTAGTATATTATACATAGAAAGAATTCCAATAACTTATATGTCTGACATACTATCCAATTTCACACCAAATGACTATTGGTATGAAATGAAATTTTCTTTATTTATGTATTACAATAGTAAGTTACTTCTATTTTGGTGAATGGTGAGTTTAAAATTAGGCTGAGATATGATATATTTCAAAGAGTGCAGCATTTTCTTAAAAAGAGTTTCCTAGAATAAAAATGCTCGCTCTCTTTTCTGCTTCATTTGGCGTTCGTCGGGGCTGCCTTTTTACTAGTTTACTGAGCGAATAAAATGACGCAAGCGAGCTCGCTAATGTCGTGTTCATCGGTGCACTTCTAAAGGATGCAGGGCAGCAGTTGCGACACTTTATTGTTTGTCCAGCAATGACGCCGGCGTCGTTGTCGGCGAGTCGATACAAACGCTCCTCCACTTCATTTCTGCAGTTTTGAAAATAATTGGCTAGCGCCTTTATTGATGTTTCCAATGCAGAGCTCTGCAAATAGATCTACATGGGAGGAGCAGACGCAAAAGAACCGAATGCAAGCTCGAGAAATTACGTAGGAAGAATTAAATAAAGTAAAGCAAACAAAGGTAGTTCAGACGTAGCGAGCATGAATAAGCAATTCCCAACGAGTGCTTCGAAATGTCAGACGGCTTTCAGTGCAGCAAAGAAAACATCTAAAATCAGCAAATTTTCAATTATCATAATTGCTGACAATAATAGTAGAGCAATAGCTTCACAGTAACGTCACTCAAGCATTCGTAAAATATATTCGGGCAAATTTTGCAATTTAGTCTTGTTTTAAATTATATTTGGCTTTTCTCATAATATTACCCTTAAAAATAATGCCTTAGTTAGAGCACATATAATAAAATGATCATCTACTGTTAGTTTCCTTTGAATCCATACTCATTTGTTTGATTTGTTGAAAATTACAAAATTTTTTGGGTTTCAAATTTTTTAATAGTATGGTGCATGCTTAAAATGTTGAAGGTTCGTTTATATATTATAAAATAAACTTTTTGGCTATACAATGAAAATGAAAGGTATGAGTAGCGTTCGCTTCATGTAGATATGCATTGAAAATTTTCTTTGCTATTAGTATTTTTTCTTATTTTGTGACTTTGTTGTTATATAATAAAGAAAATGATGTTGACTTACAAGTTTGTTTTTTATGTTGCTGTCTTTCTTTTAAGCCCCTACTATCAACATTAAGACCACTATGAATCAGTTATCTTTACAATCTTAAATACCACCCCATTCTAAGTTTAGCAGTACTCCAAGCTGTTAAGCAGTTCAATTGTATATTACGCTTTGCCTTCATATCACTGTTTAATTTGCATAATTAGTAACAGTTCTTTCTTGTTTTTGTAAAATTTACAATTATTTTTTTATATTGTCTTAAAGACTAACATTTGGACGCTGATTGCCGTATTAAGGATCATTCGCTTTTGCGACTAAGGGAAGAGATGACTCATTACCTGCTAGAAGTAAGATGACGTTAAATTTAACTTTCACCATGTGACTGGTACAAATTCATAAGGTGGAAAAGACTTTTTAGAAGTTTAAATTCATTAGCCTTACAACTGTAAGCAAAGATCTTTTCAGAGGTTTTTAATATTACCACTCTTAAGGTTATCATCATATAGCGTATGATAAATAGTGCTAGTAACAACGGTCATAAGGATTAAGAAATTGCAAGTTTTCTTCGGTTTCTTGTTTGGAAGATCTGGAGAACACAACAGTGCATTTTACTAAATCCATCTAAAATTTCGCTATTTTTGTTACCAACAAACTGTGAAAAGTACTGGACACAACAGCATATATAATGATCGTGAAGACCAACAAGAACACAAAAGAATTGCTGCTTAAATTAAGGTTGTCGTCGTGGAATACTACAAGCTGGAAGCTATTAATGTGTCCGAAAAGTTCCTATAGAGTTCGTTAAGCGTTCTGAAAAAATGTTCTTTTGACTTTTAAGAGAAAATTTTGTTGTTAATTATCTAGAATATCAGTGTGACTTCAACTATATGAATTATTTTGACCACATCAATAGCTACGTTAAACACATACATATGTGAGTTATCTACGAATGTTTTGACTTATTAGTCTTTTGTAGATTTGGAGAAGTTTGTAAAGTAGGCAGTCAAAGATTTTGCATTGATTTCGGAAGGTTCGCATCGGTTACTTTACCATCTATTAAATCCTTTAGGCGGCAGAGACATGAAGAAAGAAGTTATATTATTTTGAACTCGAGTAAACCCTTCAATAAAACACAACAAAACGAGATTACCTTTGAGATGGCTGTAGCATCAGTCTCGCTGCCAATACTTTAGTTTATCTGGTTCTGTTTGGTCAATGTTCCGAATCAAAGTCAAATTTTGTTCTAAGCGGTATTAAACATTAACTTCGGGAACAATTCTTTCTATAGCGATGACTCAATTTGCAAGTTTCAGGTGGCCTTTCCTATTAGTAAGATGACCGCTAGATGAGCTGAGCAATATTGAGATGGAACTGGTAAGTGATACCCTGACATTAAGAGCAATGTCTTAATTTAATTTTGCAATGTCTTTTGGGTAATTTATTCTTAACTATTGTACACAGGTCAGAATTTCAGAAATTTAAGAAATCTAAATATGTAATCTGAATAAATGAAAAATGGCATTAGAAATTTGAATTGACATATTATTGATATTTACAACAAAAAGTAGCAATAAAGGACGTGCATTTAATAATTAACACATTTCTAATGCAAAAAAGAATGACGCACAGAAATTCCTATAGCCTTGATAGAATTTCCTAAAAATTATTTCAAAAGTCCCTCAATTTATCAACTTAGCGCTAGTATCTATGTGTTCTAAAATTAAAAAAAAATGTATTGTCAAGAAGGTACAAAATATCTCGGAGTATAGTCACTCCGAAGGTTCGCGCAACTACCAAAACGAAGACAGAACATTTAGTATTAAGTTCCATTTTTTTTTACTATCTAGCGCAATCTTCTTGGGATCTCACACACTTTTCCCAGCCTCGCTCACACCATTCAGAACATTTTGCAAAGTCCTATGTCGTTACATCTTTATTTATATACGATGTTCCTCCTGCCCAACGAATTTTTCCGCGACATATTTCATGATTATATTTTTCTTCAAAATTATATACATTTTTATTTTGGAAATTTAGATTGGAGTGTCAATCACCGATCCTTGTTAATTGTAACACGTACACGTCTAATATTTTTCAATCTTACTCGTTGATGGTCTTCCAGAACTTAGATCACCTTCACTGGATTCCCTGACATCGATGAATTATTTATTTTGCGCCTTCATTCGTACTGCACATATTGAATCGTTCCTGAAAGCTCTCTAAATCGACCAAAAAGATTTTTTGGACGAAATTTGACACAGATTTGCTATTCTACTACTTCTACACACTCTACATGTACATCGGCGTCTAATACCCAACTAACTCGACCAGTAAAATCGCTCTTATTTAGGCATCCGCATGACAGTCCAGTTTCATCGTTTGCCAGATTATATCGTAGTCACGCAAATTATTTTGTTATATTAACATTGGATCGATGTTTTCGGGTAGATCTCATATAAATACAAAGATTCCTATCCTGGAATTTTTGGTTTTCTAAAATCTAGCACTCGCAACCATTTCTTACGCGTGTGAAACGTGGTTCTTTAATGGAAGCTAAGGGGACCCAGGCACCAGTTATGCTGACGAAGTTCACGTGGCCAATGATTGCTCTTGTGTCAGAAATTGTTTCATTGTTGTCCATGAAGTGAATATATATATATAAAATGCCCACCAATTATAGATTTATAAGTAGGAATTTAGAAGCACAGAAAAAATTAACTTTTATAATCTATTACTATTATTACTATTACTATTCTTGTATGTGATCAAGACTAGAGCTTTCACTGAGATTTGACGCCATCTGAATATTCTAGCATTTCTATTACCTTAAAATGAATGCGTTAAACCTTTTTCTTTTTCTAATTAGACTTGTAGCAGGCTTTGGTTAGTAACCCTATTTAATTTCAAATATATTGCAAAAAATGTTTTTATTTCCATTACAGCTTCACCATTTTGTAAATTACAACTTGGACTACCTATGATTAGGGTTGATCGTAGGCGAGTCGTTTGAGAATTTGATTTTCGATTGCACACTGATACTAAATGAGTTTGAATCCCCCGTGAGAATTCTTCTTTATTGTTTGATTTTTATTTATTTTATATTTTAGAATTTATAATAGCATTTTGATTGCTGAATTACTTTATGTAATAATTTTTAAATGTAATTTGTCTCATTTTGTTTAAAGAATATTCTGTATACTGACTGCTGTCGGTAGGATAATAAAAATTTGTCACAGATTATTAAGAAGCTTTATTTTCCTAAGATTATATCGTCATTAAAATGTTTACAGTATAAAGAGCTCACAGCTAAATCAGCAATGGCCTTGTTTGCTGATCACAACATGTTATATTCGCTATTTTTCCTGGTCGTCGTTACGTATTCAAGTAGAAATTGCTGCATAACAATTTACATGCATATGCATATCTTGACGTAGATGGCAAAAAAATCATAAATATTGTGAGCAAGTTGATGCTGACATCAATTTTTCCATAAGAAGTGGCGCTGTTTAGCCGTATTATCTGCGATAGGTCAATAAACGACACACAACTCAATAAATTAACGTCTCAAATTAACGCCTCTCTCTCATGCTTTTAGCAAGATCCATTTAGTGCTCCGTTTCGTTAATGTTACAGGTGACCCGATGTCTACAGCTACAAACGTGTTTAGGCGAAAAAACCTTGATAGGAAATATCTAAGCAGCACAGAAATGATGTCATCTTTATTTCAAAATGAGGTCGGGGTCAAAATGGATATATAACGAAATTTTTCGATTTTATTGCAGAAACAACGGAAGTGTAGTAATCTGAAGCTAAACATTGACTTACTAGAACATTACTCTCTCTTTTCTTCATATAATTACTAAGATGGAAAATGGGAATTTCTGTCTCACACGCCGCGAGGTGAACGGGGAGGGGCGCGGCTTTTAAATATTGTAGAGGGATATCTGAAGGAATTTTTTCATAGAGTACCTTGCACTACGGCGTTTTTAGTCAGTGCAACGGATTATTATCAAAAGTTTCATACCAGTGGGCGTAAAACAGTCTGAAATTTTGAGAAGAGCTAAGGGACAGTTCGGGTGAAACATTCTTGAGAAGCAGTTGAAAATAAAGATCAGCGAGTCATTCGAGGACTAGCGTAATTGAGAAGAACATTCGCGTTGCTCGCGACGTTCTCGAGGATGTCCGCCGATTAACGGTTGCTGAAATTGCTTTTGAGATAAGCTATGGCAGTCAGACTATACTGAAATATCCTCCCTATATGCCAGACTTGTTGCTTTGCGATTATATACATAACAGCAGCTCGGCCTAAATGCTTATAGCTTGGATAATCTCTGATTTGTTGCCATATTTTCTTATTATTGAAGGTTATACTGGTTGATATTTTTTTTTGTATTGTTCCACCATGTCTTCCTCTGTTGTTCCTCCCTGGTATTTCGATGTATATTGGGGTTTTTAGTATGTAATTGTCAGTTTATTTTGGGTTATAACTGTAATTATTCCTGTGTTCTTAAATAATTCCCTAATTTCTTCACTAATTCTTCTTTTTTTGGTTTATTCTGTAACAGTCCAGGTTTCATTTGCGTATGTCACTGTGTGTCTTAATATTGCTTTGTATATGTGAATATTTGATTTGTTGGTAATACTTTTGTCACTTAACTCGTTTAGTGTTCTCTCATATCTTTATTCTGCTCTAATTCATATTTTCATTTTGCTGCAAGATTCTTCTCTACTAATTGTTTTAAAATACATTGCACTATTTAATAATTTAAATTTATACTCGTTGTTGTTGTCACTTTTTATTTTTAAGTTGAGATTTCAGGTTGGTTTTTATTTGTTAAGATCCTGTAGGAGGATTTGTATTGGTTTATTTCAAGACTTACCAAATCTGCTTATGATAAGTTTTAATTCTTATTTTGTTTTTGATAAAATTATGACATCATCGACAAACACTAACACTTGATATGAGTCTTTTAAAATTATGTTTGTCTTAATTTTACTTTTTCGTATTACATATTCGAGGGTTATATTAAATAATGTTCATGATAACGGGTTGCCCTGTTTGACCTCCGTGTTGCCTCTAAAACCTCTAGCAAGTTTTCCCTGACATGTTACTCTACTTGTTGTTTCTTATAGTGTTGTTTTGGTTACTTATGTGAGTTTTGTTGATATTTTTCTTTGCTTCAAAGATATTTTGCCTTATTAATTTGTTAAACGCTTATTTAAAGTCTAATAATATTGCATGAATCGTGATGTTTCTCCTTCTGAAATTTTTCTTACATTTTTCGTAGCATAAATATATGTTTTATTGTTAGTTTTCCATTTCTAAAGCTCGTTTGGTACTGACCTATTTTGTATTTTGTTCTTTATTAGTTTAGCTAGTAGTTTGTAAGTCGCATTTAGAAGTGCAATAGGACGATATATTTCTGGGTTTTGTGTGTTCCCTTTCTTGTATATGGGATAAATCAGCGATTGGTTTTATTCCACATGCATAGTTTATTCTTTGCGAATTTGTTTAATAAGTTTATGTATTTTTTTAAATAGTTTTTTATTGGCATTTTTTATTTGTTTAATTGTGATGCTATCAGAACCTGGACTTTTTGTTCCCTTATCATTTCTGTTCATTTCTCTTCTGTTGGTTTATCCTTTTGTTACTTGTTTTTTATGCTCATTTTGACTGTTATTCTCATATTGAGTCAGAGAGTTCCTGAAAAACTGTTCCCAAATATTTAGTATTTTTTTGCTTCCTATGCAGATTTCTCTTTGTTGTTTTTTTTAACGCCGCAGGGAGTGGTTGAAAGCTTCGCAAATGTTATTTGTTTAGTTCCACAAAAAAGCATTTGGAAACGGAGTTTTGTCGACAATGTTGCTGCCAAAGCGATCCTGTGCGATTGGTTGGTGTCACAAGCACCTCCATTTTATAATAGTGGAATTAAATCTATTAGAAAATCAGGAGAGTGCAGATTTGTATATTTGTATTTTTATCATGCCTCAATAAATTTAAAAACATAATTCCGATTCATATATGATTTATTATTAAGCTTAATCGTGACATAATTAAGCATAAATTATTTTTAAAAAAATATTAAATTGTGCTCCATAAGTTAAATACACACATAAAGGTAATAAATTACATAAAGACGTTTTTAAATGGAAAGGCTGGCTGGTGAAATAAAGTTGCTATATCTAGGACGCGGAGAAGGGAAGCGCAGCAAGAAAATATTGGATTACACAAAAAGTGTTTATTTTTTACGCTAAGGATTTATCGATTGAAAATAAATCTGTTGGACTGCGTTATCTGGCAGACTCCACAGCGAAATTGCCAGACAAATAGCTCAAAGGTCACGAAAATATTACGTAGGCCCTCGAGATATCCTTACGGACTTCCGAGTTGAAACTAAATACGCAAATGACATATTTACATTCTACCATCAGATGTTGGTTGTAGATAATGGAGTTCAAAAATTGGCCGATGTACAGGGTGGCACAGAATTCCCTAATCGTTTTATTTGTAGTATAACTTCTGAACAGATTGGTATAAATAAACAAAGGGTTTTATTTTTGTAGCTTTATACATTATCAATGAAAAATCATATCCGGCAAATGCTTTCCTTTTTTTGTCAATGTCTTTGGAGATATTGGATGTTCTCTTTTAGAGTCTCAGTTGTTTGAAGATTGTTAACGTAAACTCTGTTCTTGAGATATTTCCAAATAAAAATTCTGGAGCCGTCAAGTCTGGTGAAAGCGGTGGCTATCTTACATCACGATGTTTCTAGATGGGCCGATTGAGAAAGTGCTTTCTTAGAAGACTTATCGTTCTAGCGGTATGGGGTGTGGCTCCATCCTGCTGGAACTATAAGTTGTGGTCATCAGGTAACTGTGACCAAAAAAAATATTTCAGCATTGCTCTATAGCGTTTCTCATTATAATGAAGACATTTAAGGCTACTTTACTTCTCTTTTTTATTTTTTCATCTGATTCTAACTAATCCTTAATTCAGCATCCGAAATATTTATTTGGCTTATTGTCAACTGCCCGGTATGTTTAGCCATCTCGGATTTTACTTAGTCCTTTTTTTTCTTAATATTCATAATTAGGCTTGCTTTCTTGCATTTTTCTTTTAATTTTGCTAGCAGATTTTGTGCGTCTTCGTTATTTTTAGTTACTATTGTAACTAACTATTGTCTTAATTTTTTCATTTACTTTAATCATTTTAGTTGCTTTAGGGCGAATTTTGAAAAACCTGTTCAAAATAAACACTAAACAAGAATGGCGAGAGTGTACACCATTATTTTGCTCTGGGCTTGATTTTAATATCTTGTTGAGTCTCCATCGTCAGTTTCTACTATCGATGTTTGGTTCCAATGCATTAGTCTTATGTCTTTATTATATAATTTTGTTTTTATTAAGAATTTATTAGTTTGTTATGTTTTGCTCAGCATGATGAATAAGCAAAGGCATTTTTTTTTAATTATTGGCATTTTGAAGCAGGGTGTTTATACTAAACCGTGCTTTTCGAGCTTTCATCTCAATTTCGAAATTCAAATAGGGAATCAGTCATCATAGCATATTTCTTATATATTCCACTTTGAACAATTTATAATAATATTCTGAATTTATATCTTGCTTGTCTTATTTTTCTTTGGTATGGAAATAAACAATTTTTAAGTTATGCGTTTTGTATTATATATTTCATTGAATAGTTTTGTCATCATACATATATTGCTTTCATAAAAAAGTTTTAGGTATTTTGTCCAGCCCTACACTTTTACATTTTTAGCCACTTTAACTTCAAATTTCAAAATACCTGAGCCTTTCATGTCTACAATATCTTCTAACTTTAATTCTTGTCTATTATCATCAAATAATTTGTTATGTAGATGCGAAAGCTTTCATGGCCAGTGTTATGGTGCATCGTGTAGTTGGTTCTCGGATTATAGGGCCGTAGTCGAAACACAAACGTCATCTACGCTTTAATCAACCCGAAAAATCAGCAGTGGCTGAACATGCTTTGGAAAATCTGAACCATGAGATAGAATTCGAGTAAACACAAATTTTATCCACTGTAGGAGTTATTAACCGAGATTATACAGAGAGGCGGTGGAGATTTATAAATATAAAAATAATTTTAACAGGGACGACGAATTCAATCTATCTAAATCTTGCTTTATAGCTCTTAAGGGGCAAAAAGCAGACTGCGATACGGTGAAAGAGCAAGTGACGTCAGAAAATGCCAAAATGTTACCTGCAACGACCCCATTGACCTCAGCAGCTAGCCCGATTACGTTATCTATCATTCCGATGACGTCAACAACGGCCCTCCCAACACCGCCACTACCGTATTCGCACGAGAATAAAAGCGAAAACGCACGGGACAGTCACTTCATTTTTAGAAGATTTTCTTCTGAAGATGTCCGCCGCAACTGTGAACGAAACGTCAAGAGTTTTTGAACTCCGACCATGACCTTATAACCCGAGAACCAATTACACGATGCACTAAATTGCTATGTGTATTTTCTAAATTTTTACTTTTTCTGCCGACTCCAAAATTAATTTACTATTTTTTTCATTTTTGACATTAATGTCGCCATTTGTTTTACATTTTTAGTTATCTTCTTTAATATTTAACGTAGACAAAATTCGTCATGTTTTATTGCTCTTTATTTTAGCTGCTATTATTTTTCTTGGTGTTTTAAACTTTTTTGTTTATAGTGTGTGCGACAGAGGAAGTGTTTTTATTTAACAATTAAAAATGCCAATAATCATCCAAAATATTTTATTAGAATAAAATGAAGGTAATATATTGTTATTCTACATAGTCAAAAATGTTATGTTTTGCAGATAACATCAGATAGATGGTGTCCATCCTGTTCCGCAGATTCTTGCAATCGTCTCCTGAAGTTTTTCATTACTCTTTGCAGCAAATCGTCCTCGATTGGGGCAATTTCTCCGCAAATGGAATTCTCCAATTCCCCTAATTTTCGAGGTTTACTAATGTATACGTCCTCCCTTAAATACTCTCAAAAATAAATCACAAATGTTAAGGTTGGGGGCACGAGGCGGCTAAGCAACATCTCCAAAGCGAGAGATGACTTATTGGGGGAACATTAATGGAATTGCTGCATGAGCTATTGCCCCGTCTTATTGGAACCATATAGAACATCTTTTTCGCTTCCTCCACGCCAAACAATAATTTTAGGACTATTAGGACGTTCATACATTTCCTGAGATTTCTCGACAGCCCAATACCGATACTTTTGCCTGTTCACCGTACTGTTTATGTCAAAATGACCTTCATCACTTATCATAACCATATTCTTCAAGGATTTTAAGGATTCTTTTAGCAAACGACAGTGTTCGAGGGTAATATTGTCCTTAAAATTGTTGAGCTACTATTAACTTGTAAGAGTGAAACTTAAAATCAGAAATTTGAAGCGCTACATCTTGGTACCGAGGAGAACACTATAAAATAACAAATTTCTCTGCTGCACCTAGTATCTTTCATCTTGATCTTCCTATGTTCTTTTATTGGCTTTAAGATTTCTCTGTGATTCTAATACTTCTAACGAGGTTTTACGGTTGTTTTTATTTCTTTGCATTTATTACTTATATTTCTTATATCACTGATATATTTTACTTTTGTTGAAGTTTATTAAATTTAATTGTTTTTTGATTATACTTTTTTTTATTCTATTAACTTTACATTTATATTACTATATAACAATATATGACAAATTAAGATTAGTGTTGATATGTGTCCAATAGCAGATTTTTGAGCTTTTAATTATATTTCTAAATCTTTTGCTTATTACAGTGAAGTCAGATTGATTTTGTACTGTTATATTTTTTGCTAACTTGGAGTAAGTAGCTGATGGTCATTTCTTCTTCCTGACAGAATCAATTCTTATTCCTACTACTTTCTTTATATTCACCTACTGTATCATTAGTTTTTTTTTTGTGACTTTGCCTCTTTTTCTATAATGATGTCACATTCTTGTTTTTTAGTGTGTCTGCAAAGGTCTGTTACATTCTTAATATTTTTATCATAATCTATATAATTTTGATATTTAGTTAATCATTTTTTAACTGTAACATCAACACATGATCAGAGTATGAGATAAAATTTAGCACAGACTTTTCAATTTTTGCCATTTTGTTGAAAGTTATATAATATTTAGTATATATCAGTACAATTTAATTGAAATTTTTTAAATTCTCTTAACGGGAACACCCGCCTCGGTGCCTCCTGCGATTGCCACCAAAACCTGACGACAGTTGAAGACACATTAAGGTCTCTTATATATATATGACTTTCATGGTCCACTTAGGTCTCGTTATCGAGTTATTTAAGGAAATGAAAGTACTGGACTCAATGGTCTAGGACCTCATTTCGTGTATAATGAAGGTGCAATTATTCAAACTCTCATAGCTGCGTTATCACCTTTTTAACTTGTACTATTGAATGAACATTCCAAATTGAGGGGGAAACTCGTAATAAAGTCCAAATACCATAACAATTTTAACGATGATGACTAATAGATTGTTAATTAATTCAATTTCATTTTGTAGTGGTACAAAAAGTACGTAAGAAATTATACTTAGATTCGGTTGGACGTTTCCTCTAATTTATTGTAGCCCTAAATTAATTTAAAATTTTACTTCAAGATGGACTGCATAAATTTAAATTATATACCGCTGAAGTAAGGAGTTCAGTGAAAAGTGGAACAAACGAGTTTATCTGGCGCAATTAACTCATCAGTGAGTTATTTAAAATTGCAAACGGCAAATAAATTCGGGGTCTAAATTAACCCACATGTTTATTAATCGGCTATAAATCAAGCACAGTGCGAAAAGTAAATTAAGAGAAATTCAGAACTCGCGTTTTATTGTGCATAAAGAATGGAACAATAAGGCCATAACACATTTATAACGACCTAAAGTAAAGCATTACTAGATTATCTGCCATTTTTGTTAATTAAACATTTAGTTGTGACCAAATAGGACGCATTGATTGTCAAGTATAGGTTGGGTAAAGAGGGTCAAGGTAGTAGTTATTGGATTTTATTGAAGCAGCTGCGCTAATATTATTTGATAATATCTGTATTTATAGATATTCAGGCTGCACATATTATGTATACTGTACTCTTTATCAGTAGAGAGCTTTAACAACGGGGATAATGATTTATTTGGCCATTTTTAAGAGCACTAATTTATGATGCTATCAGAAGTTTATGCCCTTTATGTACTTTTAATTTTTTCCGTATTTTTACGAACAATGTAAAGGATTACATGAATTTATGAAATTAGGAAAAATATCCTATTCAGTGATAAGGATGCAAGAAAGCAAAAATGTTATCATAATGTGATAACGGAGTTTTTATAGCATCAGTTGGACGTTATGAAGTTGAAAGATGTAGTTTCAACAAGACGATGCAACTTGTCATACTGCAAGTTAAGTTGTTGCAGAAGAAATTTCTTAATAGTTTTGTTCTATGCAATTACAAGTGACTACTGACATTTTATGACACTGCGTCTACAACATATCAACAGCTTTTTAGCTGAGGAGAGATCTGAGCCACTATTACGCAAAAATGCAATTGAAAATGTCAGAAAAAATCACTCCTTTTAGGACACTTTTTATAATAAGAGCATTTATAGTTTGCTGTTATGTCTTCATTTGTGACTACTCAAAAAGAGCATAGTCATCAGCAACGATTAATTTCACATACAGGTATGGAAATTACTCCACTAATAACATTTTGCGCTATTAAAACTTTTTTAGGGCATGACGGAGTATCTTTCAGTAATTAACGTTGTTTCCAGTTGCCATTCACTTTTTGCATAATGCCATTCTGGTAGTTATTAAATTTTATTTTTAAACAAAGTAAAAAGATGTAAAGACGTTTATTGGCAGTTTTCGTTTTACGCACTGTAAAACTATTTTCATCGCGCTTTATTATATACCATCGCTTGTTAGCGTAAACGGGGAGATTTCATAAACCGATTTTTGTTTAAATTTGCTGTTTATTATCTTCAAATAATTGTTTTATCTTCGTCTTTGAAGTATAACTGACAAATAATAAAAATGCTTATAACTTTTTTATAACTCGCTGTTAAGAGATTACTGTGCATACTTGATACGAGAGTTAGTTATTTATTATGAGCCCAACTTAAAAAAAATAATGCAAACCACAAATATTTGGATTTCGGATTAAGCATCCTGAATTATAAACGGTATAGTAACTGGCGTAATGAGAAATGACAACTGGAGTTTAAACAGTCTTGCCAGTTCTAGTAAAAATCTCCTATTTTTAATTCATTTTTGTTCTAAGGATTTTTACATAATAAAACTTTTTTTAACAAAATTGTCTCGCCCGTCCGGTTTATTATTCTGCAAGGTATTGTCCTCCATCGATCAGTTCACTCTAAAAGCCATACTTGCAGATATTAATTTAGGTAAAGCCACTACATAGTATGTCACTGTTACCTCGAGATATTTTAAAATAAAACTGTTGATTTTCTACTTTTATTGTGGTATAAAATTATAAGGAAATGTATACAGGCTTATTTTATACAAACGAACCGCGAAGGGAGTCTATTATTTTAAGGAAACTATTTAGCACAAAATTATTCACTCAGTGATTCCACAGGTGAAAAGAGATTTAAACGAGTAGTTTTCACATGAAGAGTTTTAAATACAACATTTCTGATGCCTTGGGAGAGGATCATTGAGTTTTAAAGATCAAAAGTGGTTTGCTGCACCCCAAATGATACTGATTGACAAAAGCAGAGGTTTTTTTCAAGTACAGCTGTCAAAAAGATAAATTGAAAGGTGGATATAACTGTGTGAGAAACCTTTGATTATTAAAGGAGATTTTGAATAAGATTTACAATAAGCGAAGTTAAATAGATTGAATGAATTTGTCAGGTACACCATGCTTGACGAAAACCAACGGTTCAGAGCTTCAGACAAATATTCTGAAGACTAGAACTAAGAAATACTCTACGGTGATCAGGAGAGATAGTACAGATACACATTATTTTGGGTGAGCTTTAAGAAGATCTGGAAAGGACATGACTTCAGAAAAGTAGTTGTCAGCTTATAATCGAGATTAAGGTTTAAGAGAGATTAGTAGCAATTAAATATGTGGGATACCAAGAAACACAAATCAAGTAAGTGCAATAAGACTGAATTATTCAAAGAAGATGGTGATATTCAAACAGCAGCTAGATTAGCTGGGACGTGTATTTTCTACGATAAATCTAACATTGCAATGGAAGAAAATTAAATAAAAAAATTGTTTCAAGTTTTTGTAATCGGGACATCAATTAAAAAGGTGTAAGGCATTTGTGAAATGCAGAATTTACAGAAAGCGCACTTGTGTGTAGGGATTTAAAACTATATAATTGAGAGAAGTTCCAATATATATTAACTTAATTTACTATTGTAGTTATGCGTGCTCAAGGTCAAGATAAAGAGCATAAAGGACGAATGAGGTGTAAATAACCTCTCAAAGATTTGTATCTTAGAAAAAACAGCCATATCGCTTGGAGCAAAGTGAATATATCAGGATAAAACATTATATTGAAATTGGGTGAATAAATATGAGTGAATAAATTTGAAGTTATTTCAGAAAGTAATAGTCGAACATTTATACTTTATGGAAGTCTTTGTAGAAACATCTCGAAAGTATTAAAGGAACTATGGCTTGATCAATTACAAAGAAGATAGAATTTAATTTTGAGAGAAAGGCCATGAAGTGATAGGAATTGATTAGGTGAATTGAGTGCTCATATGTCTTATAAAGTTATTATAGAACAGACTGATTGTAACTGTAATTATTTCTATATGAATATTAAGTGCTCAACTTTTTCGCGAGCAGGTCATTTTATTATTTGTAGGATCAGATAACGTCGAAAATCCGTGGAAGCTAAAAACTTTAGAAATAATGCATTTCACTGAAAATAAATTGGATGAGAGTAAAAAGCAAATGAACACTTTTTTGTATTGTTCATCAATTTGAATATCTATCATTTCGTACAAAGTATTGTTATGAAGAGATTTATGGTCAACTACCAAATAAAACATAATTTTAGCTTATTAAAATGTGATTAGCAACTGGAAAAATCGACTAATACTGTTAAAATATGAAATTCGAAATAAACAAAATGTACTTTTCACATCACCATTCTTTAGGTCTGAAAGTTTGACCACAACAGTAACGCCAGTTTTCCACACGTTCTATGAACAAAGAAGTGCGTTATCTCTCACTGATGGTTTGCTTACAGGATTCAATTGAATTGAATTAGTACCAACCGTGCTCCTTAGATTTTGAGAAAAGAATGTGGGGCTGATCTATGAAATCAAAAAAGTTTTCTTAAAGTTTGAGATCCCTACAATTTTTATGGAAAAATAATGAGCAAATGAGTATACTAGTAGCAATTTATAGTTACAATACATTTACGGATGTCCATTGGGGAGGATTGAGAAGCTACTCCTAGATTGTGATAGGAACAGTCGAGTTGCTGTAGTGAAATTACATATAGTACTCTAGTTATCCAGAATCTTTATCTTCTTTAAACTTAAAGTGAAAGTAGGATTAGTAGGTATATAAAACAAATGCGTGAACATATGTTGATATTTCATTCTCTACAGTGAATACGAAGAGTTGTGTAGTATTGATAATTTCATGTTATTGAAATTTCTTTTGATATCCCATCTTGAAAGATGACGGCTATATTTTGGAATCATTTAATAGAGTTTGGATCTATGCAGTAGTAAAGGTTAATTCTATTGCCTTGTTAGCTTTTCTTTGCAGTTATCTGTCGCAAAATCCAAAAATAGAAGATGTAAACATACGTAACTCATACTGCAATAATGATAAAAACAACAGTATATTTCTTTCCTTTCTTAATTGGTGTAGTAGTAATCATTGATACCTTATGATCGTGCTTTATCTCATTTTATATCATGTCTATATTTAATGTCATAAATATTTCGATGTTTTGTTCTAATCAATGGTTTGTTTAATAAGTTTGTCCATACGATTTCCCCAAAACTTCATTCATATTTTAAGTTGAAGTTAATGGTTGCTTCATGAATTTATTATAATATTTATAATCATGACTACGGCTTGTAATGTAGAAAGCAATAATAAATTAGTTTGTATTGCTACGCATCAAATAAAGTACACAACAATCTTGTTTTTTGGATAATTTTATAAGGAACCTATCAATATTATAAAAAAAATCAGTACAACAGTCGTAATTGTTATTATTTTGTTAGGCAGCTTTGCGTTTAAGATTTAAAGTACCAATCGTAGTGTGTCTTAAAATAGAAGCATTAGTCGATAAAGTAGATTAAAAATGTAAAAAAAAAATAACACTGCAACAACACTGTGGCACGCCGACAGAAGTATGCTGATCGATTATTCGTAGCGGTGGTCTACCGAGAACACCGTGTACCATCTACTATACGCTATAATCGCAAAGTTGTAATGCATAGTTATCGAACAAGTGTGCAAAGTTAGTCGAGAAATCTTGTTCTTGCAATACATCGTGGAACCTAGACGGTTAACGTTTCAGGTAAGCAGTGGCGGATGCAGGTCTGCAGGCAATAGATCACACACTTAGAGCTCGAATATGCATTTGTAATTCCTATGTTCCTAATACAAAGAAACGGAATCTCACCAGTTGGAAAATATTCAGGCAAGAAGAGTTGAACAGAAATATTTTTTAATGCCCTAGATTTTTTGTTATGAAACTTCCAAACTACTAAACTAAAAAACCAATAAAGTCAGTCAAATGCTTGGAGCAGCCATGCAAACAAAAGTTAGTTAAAAAAATTCGTTAAGATCGTTAGTAAATAGTGTGCGGCTATTTTAGTAGTCCCATTGTGTCATTCCCTAGTGAATATACCACGATAACACCTTGAATATTTTATTAGCATCAATAATGCACCGAATCGATCTGTGTTTGCATTGTTATGTGCCACTTTTTGGAATAATTGTACTTAAGCTATGGAAGCTTCAAAAGTTTTAATTGGCGTTTTACAGAATTAGAGGCGTGCTAATAAGGGGAAAATTGTTGCCGCAACTAATTAAAGTGTCGTAAGAATGATGGCAGTTATATTTAAATCGGTGAATCATTTTGGAGGAAACTAATTATGGATGAGTTACTAATAAAACGATTTATATTTAATCGGTTAATGTAGAAGTTTTAGTGGTTTTTATTTTTCTATAGTTCTTGCTGATTGATTGTCATAAAAATGTATAATAGAAAAAACTGAAGGAACTCGTTAATATTGTATAGTAGGAGATTAACTGAAACGAGTTAACACTTTTTTCTTCACTGTAACCTCAAAGGCTTATTTTAGAGTTGACACTATTAAATATTTAAAATTTGATGATTCTATCTGAAAAATAGGTAAGTTCGTATACAGCCATGTTAAAAACGTTATCATCCAATTTTGGAGCAACTGTTTACAGAAGAAAATTTAATAATCTTTTTTTCTAAGATAATCAGTAGAGGAAAACCGATGTAGCTGTGAAACGTCCACTTCATCATATGTCATGAAAACCTGTAATATGACAACTATATTAATAACAGAGTACTATCTCAACTATTTCAATTCATTTCAAACATTTAAATATCTAGAACGAAGGTGATCTCTTACAAGATTATCTCCTTAGATAATTAGATAGAGAGAGTTGAAAATGGACTATTACATAAAAACCAAACGCACCTAGAAAAATATCTGTGAAAATGATCGTATATGGAATTTAAAAAAACGGAATTTTCAATTTATTAAAATATTATAAAAATACAATCATACAATTCTTCTATGCAATCTCCTGACTTAGAAATACGTTTTCCCAACGAATAGGTGGCGTTTTGATCCCATTATCGTGAAATGAAGATTGTGACACCAGTCAATTCCATACGAACGCTTCGACAGAAAGACCTCCTCAAATCCCCAATTTTTTGTCGAGTTTGGCCAACTGTATCTTGCAGGCGCATTTATAAACCGGAAATCATCAGTAATGACTGCATGCGAAAATTCAAACGCAATTTCAGTGACCGTTAACAGACTACCATCATCGATAACTCGATGAACAATCCTAATACTCCACTCAGTTACGACGGTTCTTTCTCGAGCGATGTCGGTGATCTTCATTCTCAATGTTTCTTGTCCTCTCAAAAATTGTTGTGGGAAATTTCGGTTTATATTTGATTCACTCACATTTTGTAAAAGCTTTACAAGCGAATGGCAAACAGAGGTAAAAAGAACTATAAAATAAGAGAGATAAATAGGCAAATAACGATTAGAACCAAATAAACAAAAAGAGCTAACCATAAAATTAGAAATAGGAAATAATCTATAGAACATATCAAGAGTATATTATGTATCATGCTTGTATGAACACACTTACATTGAAATTATAATTAACCATTTGGAAAAATCAGCTATAGCATATAGTCATTTTTGGCCAATAAACTGTTTTCGAATAATCATGAATATTGTAAGTATTACAAAACAAACTTAAAATTTCTATTTTGATAAATAGTAGTAACAGTATGGACAATATACATAATGACTCTAAAAAGAATAAACAAAGTAGTACTAATATTTAAAAGGTAAATTGAAGTATATGAGGTAACTGTACAAACATAGATCTACTGACAAGTATATATAACAGTGAGGCTTTACATTTTATGCGAGCTTATAGCCTGCAAATTTCCTTACTATCCCACTACTCAATTGTGTCTATTTTTAATATGGGGTGATGTGGCAAGCACCACGTCTTAGTCAACCGGCTTTGTTACCTTTTGTTCGAAGTAAATTTTTAAAGAGGCACCAACTTAAGAAAGCAATACAATAATAACGAAAGTACTGTTGCTTATAATACTCTTCAGAAGGAGATCAAAAATGTATAGTTTAATATAGTTATGGCACTACTTTAGAACAGTAAGAAAGTGCTAAGGACCTATATCTACTAAATGTGTATCTCTATTGGGTTAATATTGATATAATAGATAATTCGAGTGATCAGATAAATTCAAAGAATAGTTGTGAGGAAGATAAAAGTGATTGTGTTTTGGGCATATCTCAGAAGCCATACATTTGCACACAGTTTTAATTTTCTATTACTCTAGCTAGGTTTTATTTCGATATTGTCGTTAGAAAACTACTTTACAAGGTACGTCCAGCAAGTAATGAGACTGATTTCAGGAGATTCGTTTAATTGAATATATGTTTATTGTTCTTCTTCTTGGCTTAGCTTCTCTATCGGAGGTTGCTTATTATAATAGCTATTTTTATTTTGGATGTCGCTGATCTGAACTCGTATTTTATAGAGCCAGGAGGTTTGACGTCGGTTTGCAGTCCTATTTTCTCTGATTGTTTTGTTAATAATTCTTTGTAATATCTGAAAAGTGCTACTGCGTATAATATGGCCCAAATATTCAATTTTCCTTATTCATTCGGTATATTACTTTCCCTACTGCTTCATGTATTTTAATTGCTTTTCTGCTTCTTGAATTAGTTGATTTGGTAATTTAAGTTTAACAATTTTTAGAAAACTGAAATCTACAGAAATGATAATTTTAAAAAATTCATATGAAATCAGTGGTGCAAGTGAGTAATGAATAACCTTCAACTTTCCTTCAAATTATTGGTACATATTTTTGTTATAATCAAGTAAACCTAACTTACAGACATTTATGCTTGAAATCGTTTAGTATTTAAAAAAAATTAGCTACAATCTTCTGTAATTTGGTGGTAACTTCTCTTTGAATCGCCTGACAACATTTTGGGCAATTGGGGCAGATGCTGCTATGTAGCCAATAAAAGTCAGTTGCGAGTTGAAGTGTGCTGTGCTAAGCCGCGGGCTAATCGCCAGCCCCGTTTTAAGGCTGCACCACTTTTCTCCGGCAAAAGCAGCAATAACTTCCTCGTGGATGGACAGCTTTCTAAATTTCTAGCCAAACGCCGTAAGTTTCTGTGCGGCAGTTAATTGCTTTCCTTCGACGAGATCGGAATAAAATCAGAAATGCATATCTGATGGCGCAGCTATCGGGGTCAAGCAAGAAATGCTGCATTGTACGTCCAGTGACTCTTAATTTCAGATAGCGCTTTTTGAAACGCGGCTTCATTGCGCTTTCGCAGTAAATAGGGAAGGTTTTGTGATAAAACGCCACTAAGCGCATTACATCGAGGAAATTACTGTACTGCAAAATTTGGAAAATGCGCCAAGAAATTTGTGTCGGTTTTGTTCGTTTTTAGTGGAAACATGTATCACTTTGTCTTATAAATATTTATAATTCGCCCGTGACCTAGAAAATGATACATTATTTTATCGTTCTGTCGGTTAGGAAATTGAAAACAGTAATCGGCGTCGGAATTGTCAAAAATAGGTGGTTCTAAATCATCCCCCTTGCTTTCCAATATGTTACTTATTTTTTCTTATAAAAAATATTAGTATGGCAGTCCAACTTTTCTTGCCTGTCATCAACACGAAATCAATTAAATATTACGCATAGTGAGCACTGAACAAGAGCATTGTGTATTATGTTATAATTTTTGGAAAATAGTTTGTCTCATTGCAGTTTTTAGTCTTAAACGGCTCGAACGAAACAAAAATAGATGAGAATGGTATGTTCACCTGAAAGCAACTCCAGATACTATACATAACAATATGCTGCATTTGAAGTCTTTCGAAAACACGCAGTTTCTCTCTGGAAGTCTAAAAAACGCATATGGATTGTGGCTTTCCACATCTACATTGAACTATCTAATTGAACTATCGGTTAATTAAACTTAGTTTTAACTTCTACATGGTGTTATTTCAAGGTTACTGCAGACATGTAATATAATGCTGGAAAAGATCACTATTTGGAATTGAGCCTTAGAAAACCATCACATAGTAGAGCTGAAACAATCATTGAAGTATATATTTTCAACCAAATTATTTGATGACTGAAAAAGCACTATCTTTATTACCGCAGGTTTATAAGAAGCAATTTATTGATACGAGAACACAAAAGAGCCCTTCTGCCAATTTAAACTTTATCCTTAAATCTAAGGTCATTGATGTGGTGTGTTGTTTGACTTCTTTTTGCATGATGGTTTACAACGTGTGGAAGAACTTCACTAGAAGATCATTTCGGAAGCGCTTTTTATGTTTTTGATAAAAGTACTAACACTGTCCAAAAATACCGAGTTGCCATTCTTCAGTAATATTTTTGTTTTTTTTTGGAAGAGGAGTGCAATGGGATGTGTTTTCTTATTTATGGATATCCTCGATAGCACGCTTAAAATATGCTTGAGAAAGGGATTGCAAGACGGCACTCTTTCGTATCGTATAATTGTTTCTATTAAAAGAACATGATATTCTATATTTTTGTTCGTATTACACAGATATATGGAACTATAATGTGCTACTTCATAATTTATATCCATTCGCAACTTGGAAAATGCGTACAAAGTAGCAAAATCAATGGGGAGAAGACAAGAATGGGCGTATTGCCACCGATTTCTAATTATTTCATAGAAGACGCATTGAATAAATTCAGAGAGAGTAAACACATGGGTCAAATGCAAGAAGAAAAAAATGATGAGATATTCAGATGATATCGATGTATTGAAAGAAAGTATACGAGGTCTTGAATTAGAGCTTAGCGGAATGGACAAAATACTAATAAGAGGGTGTGACTTAAATATAAAAAGTTATAAAAATCAGACTGACATCAAATGAAACTACACAAACTAGAAAAAAAGCTAATCAAACATTTGTGAAGGAAAGAAAATTGAAGTATTCCAGATCTAGTGCTATAGACGCATGCTGGGGGGTGAGCTGGAGAGACAGCACTACTAATACAAAAATAAGAGAACGAGAGAATTATAAATAGCATAAAAAGAAGAAACACGTTAATGGGTCATATCCTAAGAAGAGAGGGGGTTTTGAAGATTATCGTAAAATGAGCAGTCCATAGATGAAGTGCGCAAGGAATATCAAGACTATAATACATATTTCAGATCATAGCGGACATTCACTGAACTGAAAAGACAAAGATAGTGTGAAGTCAAACAAATAAAGATTGGTAACTGAAGAACGAAGAAATTGACTACTTCAGATAAAGACACAATATTTATTATATTATTATAAGCAGCTTTTAGTGGTTCAAATGAAATCTGCAATTTAATTTGTTGAAGAGGATAGAAAATAAAGACCAATAATCCCTCTCAACCGGACTCCTGTGCATTTTCAATATTTTAGGTGTTCTATCTGCTAGTTATTACTCCTCTTTTCTTCTGCAAAGATTATTGTTATTGATAAAAATGACCCATTGCACTCGCACAAATCACTATTGCAATGTGTTGTTCTATTTTTGTGATGGAGTTCAAATGGGGAGAAAAATGTGGGTGGTTTTGTACAGTAGATGGGCATCGACATTCTAGATATGTTTGAAATTAATCTTTTCGAGTTTCGATGTATTTAAAGATAATTTACCTATCAAGAATCATTAAAACCATTAAAAACTTATTAACCATCTTCTTTTGGTAATTATTTGTTTATTGTTAAAATGATAGAGAATTGCAAGTTTTACAAATCTTTTAAATCACCACTGAAAATGCTATGGAACCACAATTTTTTTGTGTTTTTTATTGATGTTATTTGAAGCTCCTCTCATTGAGTAGACCTACAGTCTTTTAATTATTTTTAATATAAAATACGATAATAAAATAAGAAAAATTTTTAAAACTTACAACAATGTTGGTATCTCGTAACTACAATTTATCCCAGAAGAGAAATAATTGTAGTAGTCGGTTCCTTTAGTTCGTCTACAACCCTTGCACTTCTTGTAGCCAGTTGAAATTGAAATTTTTGAATGTTCTGAACTTCTACTTATTTTGTTAAACTATGCACCGCGTCTACAACGCGTGTAATAATTTTCTAGCCTCTTATTTACACTCTTTTAATAGACGACAATCTCGCATGCAACTCAGTCGCCTGTCAGATTGTTGTCTATCAAAACACCTTTCAAAATATGCAGTACTAAGAACTAGAAAGGTCGTAGACGAGCGTTACACAGAATAATCACTAAATTATTCAATTCCCTTCTTTTTTCATCGTTCTTTTAAGTGCTTTCGGCAAATAATGTAATATCATGGACTCCTAAACATCATTTGATTGTATTAAGTTTCACTAAACTCTTGATGCAATGTTAAGATTGGATTTTTTTAAATAATTATACTATCGTTATATTGTCTTTTTAGGAGACTTAAGTAGGTAAAACGCTGCCGCCGCAATACTCGTTTAAGAGCCTTTGAGGTTGTGACGCATGAATACCGTTTTAAATTTCTTTATAAAGACAACACTTATTGCAGAATAACAACACTTGCTTTACCGGCATCAGAGTAACTGAGTTGCAACTGGCAAAGCGTATTAGAGTGCCTTTTAAGGAATTCTCATTCGTTAGAAATATCGACCGGATGCTCTTGTATGTCATATACATTTTTTTAAATTGAACAAAAAAGCAACTTTTAGTATTACAAACCTTGTACATTGCATCAGAACTAAAAATAACCATAATACGTAAATCAAACCTTGTTTTAACATTTTTATGACTATATCAGCCATTACTTTATTTATAGTCGTGAACTTTACGTGCATTTCAGTCAAGAAATTTCGCAGGTTTGCCTCATTCATGGTGCCCAAAACTCGTCACGGCGAAAGAGCAAAAGGCGTAGCATTTCTAAATATACAAAATAAATGAACATGTATTGATCTCTGATTGTTTGCGCATACCAACACGAATGCTCTCGCTTTTAAGGATTTAACAACGAATGCTAATTTCCCTCTCTCGATTCTCGCACGGATACAGTTCCAGGCCTGCTTCTATTAATCATGAATTGTGAGCCACAAAAGTTATTTGGGAAACCGTATTATGCATGGGATAAAAAGTTACCCGAATGTAACCGCTTTATTGCTTTTCACTGTATTGTTACCAGTTCTCAAAAGATCGCTAAAAATATATTTAAGAAAATGTTTGGCGTTTTGAGGGCTTCTTTGTTCCTTTTGACAAATTATTGTTCTATTATAAAAAGTTAGCACAAAAGTAATAAGTTGGGTTATAGAAAAACAGTGAATGATACGAGGTCCTTTCAGCTGTTTTGTGACGCTTGTAAAAAATAAAAAAGATTTTTTTACTAAAAGACTTATTGTGCCTGCTAACATGCATTTAACTAACTTAATTGCTAGGACATTCTCACACACCCATGGGTTGAGCGAGACTCGAACTCGCCTCTGCCGTCCCGGATAGAGAAGCATCGCTCTTGCCCACAGAACCTATGCAACAGCCCTTGCCATATAGTATACGCACACATTTAGCAAATTTCATGAACATGATAATATCTTGTGAACTACTGCTTGATTAGCGAATTATTCTAAAATAAATAGGCCTGTTTAATATAGATTCTTCTTCTTCTTCTTCTACTCTTATATAGGTTATTAGCCTGTTTCTAACTACACATTTCGTGTAGTACTATGAGCCATGTTGGGCGTACCCCGGGCAGGTGGCTAGTCTGACCCGTTAGAAGAAGGAGAATGTACTTTACGACCGCCAAAGGTGTTTGTATGATGGCCGGAGAGCACTCGATGTTTGCCGTTATTTTTGACCTGGGAGTCGAACCCAGGGCCCGCCGCGCGTTAGTCTGGCAGGCCGAAGCCTTTCCGTCGCGGCTGTCGTGCTCTCCTAATATAGATTAATCTAATAAATATTACTAAATTGCGTTACTTAACTCTTAGCAATTGGTATTAGAGTAGTCTAAACGGATCTATTTTGTAAGTCCAAAGGTTGGAACCTCTTTAGTTTTTGTACTTTGTTATGAACATTTAGTAGATCGTTAGCTAGTGTGTTTAGATGTATATCGAGTCGACTACGATTATTGCTATTTATTTTTATGATCATTTCACTAACCAGACTTATTCCAAGATCGCTTTTTATCATATCATTTAGGACGTACCATAGAACATTCATAATTTGTCACAATTTGTTGTAGTAGACTAAAATCTTTAAATTCATCTATGATGAAGTTAGCTGCCAAGCCCTATAACTGCAGATTGTATATCTAGAATGGACATAAAATTGGTTTTTAAAGATGGCTAATGATAACTGTGAACTTCTACTTAGCAACCAACAGATTTTCCTATATTTAAGTGCTGATTGCTTTTACATGGTCCAAATATGCTGTTTCCATATAAAACGACGGTTTAAGTACATCTTTGGGTATTTAATTTTATCTTGCTGAGGAATTTGTTGATTACTGAGAGGTACTCACCCTAACATAAATATGTAGATTTCGTTTCAGTAGTTTTAAGGCACCTTTTTCTTGGTCAAATTTGCACTTTATTGAAATGAATTTGTAAATTATGGGGTGCTACAATGGAGCTTTGATCAGATTATTAAGAAATATTGCAAGGCTCATTAGTCTTATTGTAGGTGGATCAGCCGTATAGAGCAAATATTAGGTAGACGATGAGTTAGTAGAAAAATTCACCCTAAACGAAAGAGTTAAAATTGTTCAACTCTATATTAAAAACCACATCGTTCTCACACAACGCGCTATTTTCAAATTAAAAATCTACCCCCAAAAACTGCTATACTGCAGTTTATCTTATCAAACGTCTGATCTATGTCTAGAAATTCTACAGGACGCATTAATTATTTTATTTATTAGTGCTGCTAACTAAAACGAATTTGATGTAAAAATACATTGGTTTGCAAGATTGTTGGTCTGAGTTTTAATAGTACTAGTTTTTCAGTTACTTTTGAAAGGAGCGAAAGCAAACTTATTGGTCTATAAGACATTACTTACTCAGAATGAATATTATAGTAGCACCCCCCCCTCCCCTGGTTAGATAAGTATCCCAGTCTAAGTACAGCGTTAAATAACCTCAGATATTTATTACTCTTTTTGGACAATTCTTTAAGTACTTTACTGGTGATCAAGTCGTAGCGTGGTGAATTCTTGCCTTTTAGGCTTCGAATTACAGATTTTGCCTTTTTAGTTCTGAAAGGTTTGTTTAGTAAGCTCATATGAAATTGTGTCATTAGAAGCCGTTGCACTTCTCTCTCTCTTCTTTGGGAGTAGCTGCTGAAAGATGAGGTTTGAACACCTTTTTTAGATGGTTTGCAAATATCGCCGCCTTCTCAGAAGTGTTGGATTGGTTATTTCAACTTATTGCGGCTTTTCACAAAGAGTAGTCGGTAACTTCAGCAGGCGATAACGTTTCCAGACAGTGTTGTTTAAAGAATTGTCTAAGTTTGTTTCTTTCCCATTTCTTATCGGTAGACACCTATGCGTATATCTTCTGTTTCCTTTGGAGTCGCATCTCAGGCAATTTCTTGCACGACTTGATTAAAATGTTCAACTGCATTTCGTAAGGCTTGTTCCGTTTGTAGTGAGATTTCTGGAAGTGCGGATTCTTCTACTTTACTTTTAAGATCTCATTTAATTCTAGTGGAAAGGGCTGGTGAATTTTACTGTGAGCAATAATTGAGTACTAAGTTTAATCAAATTGGAGAATAGTTAGAAAAAAGGTCTTAACTTATAGGAAATTTAGTCTTATATTTTAATAATTAAGAAGTCGAAGAGATCAGAATATTTGTGGATCAATAAGTTGGTTCCTCGGTAAAGATAAAATTTAAATTACGCGAAGTTTACAGTCTTTTGTGGTCGTTATCCTGTAACCCGGTGTGTGTACTTGGCGTTATAGTTGCCACTAGCAATAAAACGGTTTCCAAGTGTACTAAAGTAGTGCTCTTATTTGTTAGCAAGCCGCGGTAGGCAATAAACTGCTGAGAGGACTAGTGTTTTTAGCCAATCTTGAACTACCTCTACTGTCGCTTATAAATTTCCGTAATGTTTAATTATGTTTATAATAATAAAAGCTGTGCCAGTATGTCCGGTTCCATTGGGATATTAATTTGCACAGAGTGTAGTTATGACTTTTTTTGGTAAATCGGGCTTCTGAAATTAGTACAATATCCAGTTGTGTTGTTGAATAAATGTCTTTTTATTCTTGAAAACCATTGGTATTCCACTCTGCTATCTTTAGAAATTGAACCATTATGAAAGTTTGGAGACAAGAGATGCTAGTAAATTTAAGATAGTTGACAGTTGCGTCATAAGGTTTTTCATCTGTGTAATTTTAAGCATATCATTAACTGGTTAAAAATAATTCTTGTACTATCATAATTTAAATTAATTAAAACATTATGAAAAAGTGCGGAACTAAATTTTTTTTTAGTTGTGATTATATGAATGATTTTTAGGTGACTTTATGGTGATAGAGAGCACATTCCTACCCATACTAAGATACAGTTTTGAAAAATGCTTTGAAGTCTTTTCTTGGAATTGCTAATGTTTAGTAATATACAGAAGAAATTTCAATTTTAACGAAAGAGTATCTGGTGCACGATTGATACCGTATTTATTGATAGAAGATAAACAGTTCCAGACTTTAATATGCACTGCTCACAAAACCTAAGCATAGAATTAAAGAAAAAAAATGAATCCATTTTTTTTACGTGGGAAATTTGTATGGTAAGAATTGTTAGATGCTAACTGAAATGGGATATTTTGGTTTGTTTTGAAAACACTTGCTTAACTAAAATCTCCTCGATTTTGAAGATATGTATTTTGAAAAATAATTTTTATTTTTTGTACTTTGTTGTCAAAAACCTGTTTAAATTATATGTATTATATTAACTATACAAATTACTTTTAAAAAATGCCAAAATGTACGGCTTGTTTATGCCTGTTGTCAAAATAATCAAAAAACGTCCCATGAATATGGACTAAAAACATAATTTCTAGAAGAAAGTGTCTGGCTGAAATTGTTTTTTGGAATAACGTTTAAACTATTATTAAGAAATTAGAACTCTGAATAAACTCTTGATAATAACAGAGATTCTATACTAAAACTCAAATAACTCACCCCAAAAAACCTTAAATTGGAAGAAGTTCCGATTTTTTTAGAGGGATGGGTGAATTATGCAAATATATTTTAATATATATAAGCTACTCTCGTTGAAAGTTAATTGAAAATTATTAAACATGTAAATATGAGTTGGTTTAATGAATAGATAAGAATTTTTCATTAAAGAATTAGTTGATATACGTTTAATGTATGCTAGTATGCTAATGTATGCTGTATGCTATGGCAATGGTATACAGGCTAGACGACACCATTCTGAAACTTCCATACATCAACATTTGTTATATCATAAGATGTAAGCCATTTTTTTAGTCAACACATATCTTTACATGAAAAGTCTTTGAGAAGCAGAACTATTGACTGGGATAATCCAGGAACAACCAAAACTTCTATATTGGAGAAAGTTGTTTTTAAATTTGCTAAAAAAATAAAACGTGTTATAGGATGAGGGAAATCGGTAATGAATTAGACATTCCAAACTCATCCTTTACAAGTACTTATGATTAGTTATTGCATAATTTTTATTTTAAGAAAATAATACTACTATTCTATTAATAACAAAAATTTAATGCTGAACAACTCGTTTTATTGTAGCCTTTGGTCACGACAGACTTTTCAATTTCCATAACTTTGTTTAGATAGAACATCAACAGCAATTTTCAGTAAATGTTTGGACAGGAACAGAAGGTCCAATAAGATGACCTCTTAGGTTGCCTAATATAAATTATTTGGATTTTTATGTGTGGGAACGTTTATGAAGCGAAACAATTACCAATATTAAAAATTTGCACGAAATTGTTAAAAGCTTTGAAAAAAGGAACAAAGGGATATTTCAAAGAGCAACGCTATTTTTTATGAAATCAATTAATACATGCATTTGTAACATCTACAAAACATATGCAGAACATTCATTTTTGTTTCGATCAAAGACCATTTTAATTTGTAAAACGGTGCAAGATATTTACTTTCAACTAGAGTAGCTTTAATAAAATTTCTCCCATAATAATGACAGGACTTTACCAAAGCCATATGCAGAATCGATTTTGCCATCCTTTATTTTCAGAAAAAGGAACATCGGTATACTTGGGAAGAGCTGTTTCTCCTCTAAGAAGTATTTTTTGGGCTTTCTTCATTTTTTTTTATCAAAAATCAGCACCCGATATATTTTTGTCACTTTTTAAGAATACTATAGATATTGAGTAATGATGGTGCTGAACACAAATTTTTGAATTTTCTTAACTAACCTAAAATTATAAATGTGCAGCCTTTTAAAACTCTTCTACATAGTGTTTTACATACGATTTATTAAGAATTAATGATGTCAGAAAATCTACTTATCTTTTCCATACTATAATATAATATATAGGAACTATTTTTCTTTACAGTCGGTTAGTAGCTAAGTAACTAATGTAGTATCATTGGTTTATTTGCAGTGGTAGATTGTAGCATACAAAAACTGCTTGCCACTACCCACAACTTTTTCCTGAATGTCTTAACTATTCTTAAATACTCTCCGTCCTTGGTTCTAGAATCTTTACAGCTCCACGTCGGAGTACCGATTACTAGAACCTTTCTCTGTGACCGAGCCAAACACCTGAGAATCGTCGCGCACCTTCAAACCTTACAAAAACAACATTTTCTTTTTGAAAAAGTTTGAAAAGAAATTATTATTAGAATGGGTAGAATATGTGTGGGTTAAAAAGTTTGCAAAAAAGCCAAAACCAGAAGTTTTCAATAGATACTTTTTTGGGTTTGTCGTATTGCCTTGGATTCTTGACCATAAGCTGCGACTGCGAGAGTTCGATTTCGATTCACACATATTGGTGTTTGTGACAGTGTAGCATTAAATTTAGTAGCTTTATATTAGTCTTAAATATAATGTTGTATTTAACATCATTATAAGTGGCAAAACATGAATTCATTGATACCATCCAGGCACTAAACACTGGATGTTCCAAAAAGGTTCATTACTTGTTTACTTTGATTTGTAACAATTTATATTTATTCGGTTAAAACTCGCATCGCCTCGGCTCTCCCATGTTGAGTTCGGCTCTAATTGAATCAAACCGGTTCTATTCGACTTGACTCGTGCATTCTCGACGTCATGACTTTATGTACTTGTAGTTTTTATATTATTATTTAAAAATTTGCTTAATAACAACAAAAATAGTAATAATGAGTGCTATTTAATTTGTGTCTGGTTTTTTTATTGTTACAGAATATAGTGCAAAAAAGTAAAAGTAGAATGAAATAAATTCTAATCAATAAACTTAGTAGACAGATGCTATAAAAGTTTTAAAAAATGATAAATGTTTAGTAGTCTAATTTTTTTTATTCTTACCTTGTTATTATTTAATTTGTTTATAGTTTTAGTGACTGTAGTAGAACATTCTTTTATAACTTCAGTTTATTAGGAACTTTTCTGACAAAATAAATTATTAAAAATTATTTGTACCAATATTGTAACCATTTCTTGTAGTTAAAAATAAATAATTGATGAATCAGTTGCAATTTTACCTCTATTTCTAATGTAATCAATCAAACGAACAACGCAAACAGCAAGAAAAGCTCTCCCTGCAATCTGAAATAATAAAAAGTAGCAAATAATTAATCATCCCTTTAAACTCACTCCGTCCTCTACTGCGAAAAGCATATTTTTAATTAATAATCATTAAAAGCATTTTACTTAATTTACACGCTGGAAATAGAGGCGACATAAAAATACGAATGATGAATGATTACTTGTGTCATGGAAATTGAAGCTCTAGTAAAGCGTGTATCCGCAGGAGACGCAGTTTGGTTGCAGCGCAAAACCTTTCACCCACGTTTCAAGGGTTCGTTCTGATTACCAAACAGTTTTCAAGCTCGCCTCTATTGAAAGGGTTAATTGAAGAGTGTTATTCTTTAGACATGAAGGTCTGAAAACAGATCTATAAGAGTGGAGTGCCCGTCTGTGCGCTTGCGTTTCCCTTCCTTCTCGTTTCCTCTGCAAGCTCTCTCGCTAGCACGGAAAATGCATGACCTCCGGCAAATAAGGCTGCAAAAACTACAAATTGATCTAAACTTGCCCTACTAAATGGCGGATGTTACCAAAAATGTTTCACAATTTTATTAAGTGCTTCCAGCCAGCTGATATAAGGCATTGCTATCGCATTAAAGTTTTGTGCAATATGAAGACGTCTTAATAAAGCTTTAGTGTTTGTTTAATTTATAAATACGTACTTAAATCGGAGCATTGAGAAAATACGGCGAGTTTCTTTGATCTTGGGCCTAATAGGTATTTATAAATAAAATAAATGTAGTCATTTTTACAGCGATTTCACTTACATTAAAAAATGTTGGTACTTTATCAGGTTAGTATCGTTTTGAAATATAGTCAAACGTATTGTTAGTATATTATTTAAGAATACTGGAAAAAGTCCAACGTATTGAGTCTGGAAATTCTGTTTTGCTAAAAACTTTACTTCTAAAATTGGATTGAATGACGATGACACGGCGATGGTGATGGAAAACTCTTGAGGTTTTCTAAACAATAAATGTGAAGCATTGGCATATGATTAGGACGTAGTGTAATCGAATAAAAGTAAATAATAAAATAAATTTGTAACTACAGTGTGTTTTATGTTCAGTATTATTGAGTTCAGAATTAGAATTGTGCTCATAAATTTTAACGCTATGCAAATTGGTGGGACTGGTAGACATCTAGAGAAGGCTAGGATCGTAAGATCTGCTACCCTCAAATTATAATCAGTTTAAGTCTGTACAAAGCTTTTTTACTTTTATAAAAAAAAATTATAATGTAGTTTGGCATGGAATGCCTTTATCTACAATTGTATGTTATTTGAGCTTAGGTAGCATGAAAATTCAACTTTTGAAAAAATCTGAAGCCGTTGAAGATCAAAATGAGGTTGCTAAGGTTGCTCAGGCTCCAAAAAATTAAAATCTGTTGTTGAAACACCAAATGAAAAAGATAGCCCAATTCATTAATTTTTGCAGCCTTAGTCGTGCTACTAGAAATCTTGTGTTATTATAAATAAGCATCTATTTGGGTCTATTGGGCAAAAATGCCAATTTCACATGCATGGTCTTTAATTCTTGGTAGTAGGACTCCGCTGTGATTATTTCACCAGGGTGCAAGAAGGAATAGTGTCTGATGCCTTCTCACAACCTTCATAGGATAAAAATTTGCCCTTCTATACTGTTTGATGGCCCAAGTGCTATCTACTTTATTTACTATCATTGTGCAGAATCAATTTTTCGCCGCATATCATATTTCAGTAAAAAACTTGTTATGCTTGATCACCAAGAAAAGGGTCGTCATCTCTAGTTTGTTTATCTTGTTGCGTTTTGTCAATTCGTATAGAACTCATCTGTTATTTTGTTTTATTTTTTGAATATTTTGAAAACCTACAGTCGTTTTGGATACGTTCAATGACTTCAATTATTTCTCTTGCCACTTCCTATGCATTTAAACCTTTTTTGAACAAAAAAACAACAACACAGGAACACACATTGTTGGGAGCATTTTTCTAAAAAAGAAAAGATCAACAGAAATGTCAAGAGAATTGTCAAAGACTTACTTAGTTATTAAACACATCTACGTGTTAGTAAAGGTTTTCTGACAAAAAGTTACTGTAGAAGCCGCGAAAGATCAATAAAAAATCTTTAAAAGTAATTAAACAATAAACATAATGATGAAAAATATAGCCATATAATTAATTTAGGTCATGACAGACCATTTAGACTGAAGAATTTGCGATAATCGGTAATATTGTGAGTAAACAGTGTGTCAAAATTTCTAAAAAGTGGTAAAAGTCGTAACTGACTTATGTCTTTAGAAAATTAACTTTTATTGGTTTCTAAAGTATTTCAACTGTAATGTGGATTCGAATTAAACAAAGAAACAGTCAAAATGTATTTTTTTTAATTTACTACCAATTAGTTGGTATATTCCTGGGATCTACTATGGTATTTTTGCTGAACAATCCCATTTCTTATCTTATGGTCAGCGTAAGAATATCTTGGTGAATTAGTCTGTTATGGTCATATTTTGGTCGGTGGTTGCCCTTCATATTTTATTTTGGAACTTTTATAAAGTCTCCAAATTTGAACTACTATCTGTTCTGCACGATTGGTCCACATCGGTTTAATTATACATTTATAAAGCAAAAGTTTCTATTTTATTGTTAGTTGGGAGCTTTGACCTAGTAAGTAGTATAGTTTTCGAAATTTTAGTTCTAGTAGTAGCCTCTTCTTCCACACGTGTCTTTCAGGCAAGTCGCCTTTCTGAATACATTCGAGATAGTTAACGTCATCTTATTGGAAAATGGAATTGCCATTTAAGTTCACCTGGGTACATATTTCTTAATATAAGGTAGACTATTTTTTTCATATAATCTTTAACCAGTCTTTTATCTTCTTTAGATTTTATGTGACATACTCAAAAGTTGTTTTTTTCTAGAATATACTAAGGGTTTGGTAGGGGGTGTCCGGAATTCTTCTAAGAATTAATGCTTTATATTTTTTATGGGCATGAAGTTAAAGTCGCAGAACTATCAGCCAATTTAAGTGTTCAATGTCTAAAGTCGCTGATTATATGTTCCAACATGGCCGCTTTTCTATAAGCCTTATTGAAAAGCCTTTATCATTTATTACTTTGAAGAGTCTATGAAAATTAATATTTAGAAGTTGAAAATTATGGGGTGGGAAGCTCATCAGAGCTTTTTCTAAGGTAATAAAGTCTAAATTAACCTATCAGGCGTACCCATACATAATTAGGGCAAATAAGGATGGTGCAGAAACATTTTTTTTTAAACAATTTATGTTTCAGGATGACATTTATATTCTAATCTTAAGTCAGATACGTAGACATTTTCAGAACTCATTGTACGAATCTGAAACAACTTTTAATGCCCCTTTTGGGAGTCTCGTTAGCACTGTAAATATACCTATTTCATTGACAATGTAGACATTGGCCATAGCGATATATTTGTTGGTTTCTAATCTGTTGTTTCTTAATTTTTTTGCATCTGTTTGTCAATATAATATGGAGTAAGATGACGAAACATCTTTATCATCATAGCTGCATGATTTTTGTTAGTGCCCCGAGCGATGTAACCTACCTAGCTCCACATTTTTCTTTTCATCGCAAAATATTAAAACATTTTTTCTTCCTTATCTAAAATAAGTAATACGTCTTTTACGCATTATGAAATGGGCGGAAAGAGGTGCGCTTTCTGAGTGTTGTAATCTGAAAGACTTTTCCAAGTCGAGTATCTCGCACTTCCACTTCCTTAGTCAATATCAAACCAAGAGGTACCCCCGTCTGTTATGCAATATGCGTAAAACCGTCCGAAATTTTGAGAAGAATTAAAGTATAGTTCAGGCACAACTCTCTTGGGGAGACTAAAGTATACGGGTGACATAAATAATTTTTTGGATCATGAGAAACACACAAATGTCATTTGAGGGCCAGTGTGACTAAGAAGAATATTCGCATTGTTCATCACCGTTTTGACAATTAATGGTTTCTAAAATTGCTTCTGTCAAGTATTATACTAAACTAAACTCACATATTTTTAGAAAAGTCACCAATTTTCAATTCAAGACGTTATCCTGCTTTATGGCAACGTCCAGCCTTATACAGCTGCTCAAATTTGACAAAAATTGAAAATTGCATCTGTTTAGAGTATTAAAAAAAGTACTATGCAGTCGATGTTACTATCAAAGTATTTATGTGCCATTGGCTGGTGTCATAACCACCTCAATTTTACGATCATCATCATCATCATCTGCCCAATTCAGTCCTTTGTTGGACGTAGGCCTCTCCAAGCATCTTCCATTGGTCCCTGTTTTTTCGCCTTCTGCATCCAATTGTAATCTGCTACTCTTTTGATACCGTCAGTCCACCTGAGGGGGGGCCTGCCTCTATGCCTTTTGCCTATTCTTGGTCTCCATTGCAGCATGCTCTTCGTCCATCTTTCATCTTCTAGTCTGGCAATATGTCCGGCCCACTGCCATTTCCCTTTAAATATATGTTCTATTACATCTTTTACTTTTGTTTTATTTCGAATCCATATATTTGTCATCCTATCTCTTAGACTGATTCCCAGCATTGCCCGCTCCATTCCTCTCTGCGCTACCCTCAGTTTTTGCATATTTTTTATCGTTAACGTCCATGTCTCTGCTGCGTAGGTTAAAACAGGGAGTATATTCTGGTTGTATAACTTAGTCTTTAGTGTTTGGTCTATGTTACTTTTAAATATTTCTTTCCATCCACCGAATGCGGCCCAACCAAGTTTTATTCGCCTTTCTATTTCTTTTGTTTGATTATCCGATTGTAGTGAGATGTATTGTCCAAGGTATATATAACTTCCTACTTGTTCTAAAGTTTCCCCGTCAATCTGTATATCAACTATCTCATCTACTAGAGCGTTTATCATTATTTTAGTTTTCCCTCTGTTCATTTTTATGATAGCGGAATAAAAAAAATATCTTTAAGTAGGAGATTATACAGAAAAATAATTTTATATATTTCTATTTTTATGATGCTTCAATAAATTAAAAAAATAATTCGATTTATATTTGATTCATCCATGTATTAATAGAAGCATGTATTTGATATGAATATGAATTCTCCCATCGACCTTGGCATATATGTAATTAGTTTACGATTCATGAACATCAAATAGCCATATCGATTCTCCCACACAACCGTAGACAATTTGAGAACACAAAGAGCGTATTATTAGTCAAAGCAATTGATTCAAGGTCATCATAATTGTCATCTGTGATTTAATCTGGACTGCAACAGAAGACACTGGAGTGACGTGGTTGCTTTGAAGGGCTAGATAGCGTGTGATTAATTTTAATTTATTGCTGTAATATAATTTGCAAGGTTGCTACACTTCATTGAATTAAATTGTTGATACAGTACCTTAAACATTTTAGATGTTAATTCCTTAAGTAACTTATCGAGTTTTCTAATAGCAATTTGGAATGCTTTTGTGTTGTGTAATATCTGTTTGGTTACTTTAGAATTTGCAATAAATTATCAAGCTATTATTCTACAAATTATCAATGTTGCTTACGATAACTTAAATAATACAAACAAACACGTCAGTTGCAAAATGTACTAAAAAAGGTCTGTGCTTGTTATATTTTTATTTTTTAAGTTTACTTTAGAATTTAGAGATTGTTGCGAATAATTACTATTGCAAAATAAATTTGAATTTGTTACTACTAAATACAAAACCAAAAAATAAACAACAGGTATCACTTTGACCAAAATGTAGTCAGAACCAAAATACATTTGCTTAAATCCAAATTAAATTTTTTGTTTTCTGAAACAATTCTGCTACGTGTTCGTGAGTTCTAGCGCCCCGTTTACAGATTTCTTTGATGAAGATTTAATTTTGAGAACCAAGAAAGTTACATGAAGAATTGTGTTTCTTCAAAAAGTACTTGGCAGAGATCTCAAGGGCCCGGGTCGTATTTCTACAGTTCTTTTTCCTTATTCTCATTGGTTAATGAAAAATTTTCAAAATGTTAGGTTGAACATCAATTACATGGTGGTGTCTTTCTAGGAAGTAAAACTTCTAAAAAAGTAATATCTGACTGAGAAAGGTCTAGAGCGAAAGGTATATGGGATATTCATGCTTATCAAATTCCTCTATTGTTTCTAAGGCGCTGCGAGCTGTTTGTGAATGGGCACTGTCTTGATGGAATATAATGACCTTATGATTAACCAAATCTGGATGTTTTTGTTCGAAACTACATTCGTTTGATTTCTTTGAGTTCAAAATAAAATATACATTTGAAATCCATCAAACAGTAAGGAACGTTTTCATTGATTGAAGTTCAGCTTTAGGTTTAGGTCTTAATCTTAATCTCAGTTGCTAATATTGGTGTGAAAGCTCGACGTATTTTTTCCAAAATCATTCCATTTTCCATATTACTGAGAAAATAGGACTTTCGTAGAAGAACAAATTATCAAATTTTTTATTTATTACTTCATATCTATGAACTTCATAGTTTTAGAAGTACTCACAACGTTTAATTTCATGTTTAATGGCCTATAACTTTACATAATATTTAAAATAAATATGAAATTAATTTGACTGCTTTAAATTATTAAGAAGCATTTATTACAAAATATTTCCTTAGTAATAAGAAATTACAATGTACTTGCGTCATTCTAAATCCGCTTGATACCAAAGATAGCCATTGACTGTTTTGCGTCACTCACAATTACTTTTTTATTTTTGACCGAGACGTCTGAGTAATGTTATAATAAACTCAATTTAAGAAATGCGAAACATCCTTTAACGTCAGAACGTAGTCGGAAATGAATGATATTTAGCTGTTACTAAGAATATTTCAGAACCTACACATGGTTAAAATATATTGGAATACTTCCATTGCACATTACATTGCAAATCAAAAAAGTGGGCTACAGTAGTTTTTGATCATTAATGTTCCTGTCCATTTTAAGAAATAAAATTTGTTTTCTATATTTATTATGGTCTTGTCCAGCATTATCCAAGTTTAAACAGATACACGGTTAGACAGAGAAATTAGATGTTCCGATAACTAGACGACTACACAGTTAGACAGTTGACTTTAAAAAAGTTTTTTAAATACGTAATTGCATATTTTGTTTAGATAATTAGGCAATTAAACGGTTAACCTGTTTCATTGTTAGAAGACGATACAAATAGACGCTATACTGACGATTAGACCATTAGACAACTGTAATGCTAGATGAATAGACGTCTTTTAAATATATGGTTGCATAATTTGTTAGACAGTTAGTTATACGTTTAAATAAATTGGCGGATAGACTATTATAGGGCTAAGTGTTAAAATATTAGGCGGCTAGACAGTTACGAACTTAGACTGTTACAATTAGCCGATAAGATGACTATAGGGCTAAAAGACTAGATTTCTGGATGATTAAACGCTTAAATAACTAGTTAGCTAGATAACTAGATAGGTAGACAGTTGTATAACTGAATAAAAAACAGACTTAAATATATAGTTGTGTAATTCATTAGAAAATTAGGCAATTAGACATCTATATATCTAGATTTCTAGACGGCTAGATAGTTAGACAAATGATTTAAAAAACGCCCTTTTAAATAAATAGTCCCATAATTTATTAGACAGTTAGATGGATCGACGGTGGGACATTTAGACGGTTCGATTGTTTTAAAGGTTAAACTATTATAGAGTTAGACGGCAGTTAAACGGCTAGAGGTCTAAAATGCTAGACGCTTAAATGACTAGAGCGTTTGACAATTGGACAGTTGATTAAAGAAAGACATTTTAAATACATAGTTTCTTGTTTTATTAAATAATTAGCTAATTAGACGATTGGACAGTTAGGTTGTTAGACTGTTAGAAATTGAGATGATTAGATGATATGAAGGTCACACTGTTATTCGGTTAAAGTGTTAAACGGCTAGGCTAGGAAATGCTAGACAGTTAGATAGCTAGACAGTTGGACGATTTAAGCAGTTAATTTGAATACATATTTGCATACTTTATAATGTAGTTAAACAATTAAATGAATCGACGGTTAAGCAGTTAGACGATTAGACGGATCTATAGACTGACGGTTGGCTATACGGTTTAACGGTTAGGTTGTTGGAGTGTTTTGAAGATTAAAATATTCTATAGTTAGGCAATTAAATGGCTAGACGTCTGAAATGCTAGATGCTTAGACGACTGAACAATTGAAGAGTTTATTTGGGAGAAACGGTCTTTTAAATACATAGTTATATACTTTATTAGACAATTAACAAATGGTTAAATGGATCGACGATTGAACAGTTAGATGGCTAGACATTTATACAATTAAACTGTTAGACTGTTAGAAGTATATCCATTTAGACAGTTTGAAAGCTATTTTACAGTTAGACAGTTAAATAATTAGACGTCTAAAACTATAAATGCTTAGAAAACTGGACAGTTTGACGATTGAACAGTTAATTTAAAAGAACGATCTCTTAAATACATAGTTGTATACCTTATTAAACAATTATGTAATAAGATAGTTAAACAGTTGGGCGATTTGGGCAGTTGATTTAAAAAAAACAATCTTTTACATATTTACATGATGTATAATGTAGTTAGATAATTAGATGGATCAACGGTTAAACAGTTGGACAATGAAACGGTTGAGCGGATCGACGGTTGGCTAAACGGTTATATGATTAAGCTGTTAAAATGTTAGGAGTTTAGACAGTTAAATAGCTAGACGTCTGAAATGCCAGACAGTTTGACTATTGAATAGTTATTTTAAACAACGTTATTTTAACTATATAGCTGCATACTTAGTTAAACTATTTAAAAATTAAACGGTTGAACGGTTAGGTTATTAGACTATTAAACTGTTATACAGTTAAACAATAGAATGATTAGACGTCTGAAATGCTAGACGCTTAGACTGATAGATAGTTGAACGATTTAGATATTTTATTTAAAAAATCCTTTAAATACGTATTTGTACGATTTAAAATATAGGTAGACAATTAAATTAATCTTTAAACAGTTAGATAGAAGGTTAGATGTCTAAAAGACTAGACGCATAGACGGTTAGACATAAATAGGTCGTACAGTTGGGCTATTAGACAATTGAACGATTGAATGTTTGAGTTGCTCAACTGATAGCTAAACAGACAGTTAATCACTTAATTAGGATAGATTATTTGATTATTACATAGTTAAATATTTAAGTGGTGGCAGTAATTTTCTTGTTTTCATTTGAAAAATAGTTTTAAATTTAACGCGTATGATATACTATCCTAAAGCTGCGGATATGTATTTATCAGTAATTATGCATATTTTTCTGTTAAGATTTTAACGCTAGGATACAATACTGAAAGGCTTGTATTTGTTAATTAATTTCCCTGCTGTTTACTTTCTATTGGTTTTTCTTTTAGTGGTTTTAAATTTTTTATTAGAAGCACAAAAAAACCTACTCAAAATAGGAATTATGATTCTTAAAATGACATACGTAATGTGAAGGTGCCACTTTTTGTTAAAAATAAAAATTAAAAGATGTGTCATTTATACTAAGAACATTATCTTAAACGTGTTCTACTGTATTAGTAAGGTTTTTGTTTTTCAAGGACAATTAACGTAAATAACAAACGTTAAGGTTTTGTCTGGTCGCTTAATAGCTAGTTGTTTATAACGATTTTTAACAATCTTATAACCAATGTAGCTTTGGTTAAATAGCTGACTGAGCCTTTAAAAATTTTTAATAAAGTCAAAAATCGAAACTCTTACTAACCATAAAAATAAATGCTCTTATGTAATGTTCTAAATTGTGTTATGGAAAACACTAATACAAATGAGCTTTCAGTTCTTCCCGTCTAAAATTGCAAATACGGACACATCTCTAATGCAAACAAAATATTCGCCGATATTTGTGTAAATCAGTTCGCATGAGGGTCCGCGACAAGGAAAACGGCATTTTTAGCAGAGTTGGCGCGTTATCAAGTCCGGGTGTTAGTCCACTCGGTCGTCTGGTCTTATCAATTCGGTGCTGCGGGAGGAAAACATGTTTCATGTGCTCCATTTCCAGCGCCAACCCAGATGCATTTACGCAAATGCGGTTACTTAACCGTTATTTATAAGTTTGGGGCCGCGTTTACCGACGAAATTATTCACGCTGCCCTAACTGCACGCTTATTGTCTTCGATAAGCTCATCACTTGAATAAACCGTCTCTGGGAACCTTGCCTGTGATTTATTGTAGTAAATCTCTATACAATTGCGGCGTGTAGCACTCCACGCCGCATAATCTAAGGAACAATTACTGGACCTAACACTCTAAATCTTGGTCCTGTTTTCTAATGACAGATAAGGACATGGCAAACAGTTATTACGCATAAGTGTCGTCATAGCACATCATTTCAGGCAATGATTGCACAACCGCAGCGGCACGTGAGGATGAATATTTTATCCATGACGTCATGTAATCAAGACCGTCGGCTATGAACAATGATAATGACACAGAAACGTCCTCCACCGGCGCCATTGTGGGTTAAATTAGGTATGACGGGCGCCCGAGGAATAAAGGCAGCCTAAAGAAATAAACCCGCCCCGAATATAGCCCATAAATTACCCTATACCAACCGATTTCGGGAAGCAAAGGGACACCTAAGTAAATTGTTTAAACTTGTGGTTTTTCCCTGCATTTTCTTGGTAACGGTGAAAATTGCACATCTAAAACAAAACAAAACCACACTGTTACTCAGGAAAAATGTATGGAAAAGGGCTATATAAAATTGAATATGAAAAAATCAATAATATGTAATGAATATATTTAATTTAAAAAAACTTTTTATACTTATGCAAAGTTTTCATATTATATTATACAAATTTTTGAATTATGACTACCCATATTTTAGAATTATAGTGTCTTATAGTCACTTGGACCGTTATGATAATGTGTCTAAATTTATTTTGTATAAAATTTTATTTCAAGTTATTTTAAATATTGGTGAGTATACAAAAATTGAGGTAAAAGAGATAAAGGAGATTATTGAAAAGTAAGTCCATATACGCGTCGTTATTAAATTCATCAACGGTTTTCAATCGTCGCAGAAGCGCTAGAAGCATTTCACTTCAAATATATTGCAGTAAGTGACCTCATATGCAGTTATAGCTAAAAGCAGTCGTAAAGTCTGAATTGCTTTTCTAAAGTCTGGAGTGTCATTGTCGCATTCTAACCCAAGTTTCCTCGTTACATGTACAGACAGCAATAAAAGCTTAGCTCTTTTGTCTCACTATAAATAATACTTTATTGCGGTTTTACCCTTTGGTCATATAACAGAGAGTACTTTATTGCATACATTTTATTACATTTTTTCGTATAATGAATAAATGAATTGTGAAGGTATGTCCTTATTAGTATTTGAGAGACTCGAAAAGGGAATGTTCCGGACATTCACAATATTAATTTAGAATCGACGTCATACGGTGACATACAAAATATTCTGTTTTGTATATAAAAAAATATTTTGTAAGCATTTTAGGTAGATCTAATTGTGTGAGAAAATAACGAATTGATTGCTCGCGCAATTTAATATGAAATATATGTTTTTTGTATAACTATCTATGAGTGAAACATTCAAATTGTAAGTGTAATATTAATATAACCTGATTATACCGTTCACAGATACCTTATTAAAATTCACTTATACAGTGAATATCTATGCCTTTTGTTAATAAATTTTGTTTTGTTTAACTCTTTGCCATATCCTTAGACCATATTGTTTTGAATGAAAAAAATTGGTCACTTGGATATTTTTTTATAGACATTTGTTGAGTCGAAAACTAGAATAAAAAAATCATAATGCTGATACTATTACCAACACGCCGAATCATTTTTTCTTCCCTTAGTCCTTATTTTAGATGTGTATTTACATTAAAAAAAATTATTTGCGTTCAGGAGCTCCGACTTCCGAGCTTGCCAGTTCATCATTAGATCTTGTGACGCTCACTTGGGCTTTTTGTCACGTCTCGTTTCGAATTTTTGTATTTAATGGCCTGTGATAAGCCTTTCTTCACAGCAACACGTTCAGCCATTCTTGTTTCACAACAAGAAAGGCTATTAGTGCATAACATCGCGAAAAAATTAAGAGTTTGTCTTCGACGGTAAATCTTACATTATAATGCTACAAAGAGACAGGAAGTCTTAGAGATCACCATCACGTGTAACATCCGATCAGTCCATCAGACTGATGAGTAAGCAAAATAGAAGATTAACTATCACAGATATTGCTGCGGAGTTTAACCGGGGACGTGATGAAACAATATCAGTCAGCACAATAAAGGGGCGTCTTCAGGATCGTATTGCGACAAAAAAACGTTGTTACGGCGTGGTAATAAGGCTAAATGGCTTCAGTGAGTGCAAAAGCACCAACGAATCTAGTTAGTTAGAAACGAAAAATCTAAAACTGAAAAGATGATCCAGGATTGTATTGTTCCTACTGTCAAGCACGAAGGTTGGTCTGTTTTAGTGTGAAGGTGCTTCCCTTTGGTTAGTGTGGGGAACTTAGTAAAAGTCGATAGCATTATGAAGAAAATACGGAGAGTACCATACCATTTGGGTTGCGATTAATCGGGAAGGGATCCTAAACATACTTCAAAGCTTTGTAAGAAGGACTATCTAGCAAACCAAGAAGAACGAAAAATGCTTAAAATGATGACAAGGCCACCACAGAATCCAGACGTTAACCCCATAGAGTTGCTGCGGGATGAGCTGGACAGAATAGTGTGAAAGGGGTGTCCCACGTCGAAAAATCATTTTTGAAGATTTTTTCAAAGTGCCTGGAGAGAAATTAAAAAATCAATCAAAATAATGTCTAGAATTGTAAAAGCAGTATTAAATTCATATAGAGAGAGCCAAAAATATTATACAGTGGAGGTTATGGAAAAGAGAGGTCAATGTCTAAGGATGAAGAGCAAGAACTGATGAAAGAAGTATGATATGGTATACTCATTTCATCTATTTGAATGTTATTATATTCGGAATTTTATATTACCAATCGTAGAGTTTCTATAATTTACGCTAAAAACGGCCCAAAAATTGTAGCTAGGCGATGCTTTTTAAGTCTACTACACATACTAATTTTTTTTTTTTGCTTTTATATCTTTTACGCTTTTTATTTCAGAAACGCAGTTTTTATATTTATTTCACCATATTAATATATTTGTTATAATTATTGAATGACCTTATTATATGTATTAGAAAATAGAAAATTTAAAATCATTATGTTACCAATTAACTCGATTGAAAATGATTGCACACTAAAAAACGCGCACTCGGAGGACTAATTGTAGGTCTTGTTTGAAATTCCAGCTTCGTCTCGATGTCGCAAATTAATATCGCGGTCTGGAAATATCTATTCAAGTTCGCGTCCAAGCAAAAACGAGCCGTATTTCTCGCAGTTAACTTGTTAATTAGCAAATAGTTCAGCATCCTGTAGGAGCAGCCTGGCGCGCCTTTTAGCTTTGGCAAACTCCCTGAATGCTAGAATTTCATTAGTCTGGAAGTGCCCATTCACTACAAGGTTACTGGTATTGGATGCTCTAAATGTCAAAGCTGCAGTCGTACATAAACAGGTTCCTAATCAGAATTGGACCTTTGATCTCCTGGGAATCAATTACTTTACTGTCAACGGCATATATTATTAATTGGCTGCTCTAATTGTTCAATGCGGAGAACGCGCAACCGAATTAACCTTTTGCTCGTCGTGCCGTATTCTCTAGGTCAATAGCACACTATATCGATTCTTTATTGCACAGATGATAGCAATAATTAAATAACAAACAATTTGGTGAAAAAAGTAGAAAAATTAAATAATTATAATGCTATTGCAATATTTTTGGCATATTTTATATACTTACCATCTACAATACAAAACTACGAGCTTTTAAAATTTCTATCAAACAATTTATTTGACCACCTTTGTAAGCTACTTTGTTATTGGTCCCATAATCATACTCCTAATTATAGTAATCAGTTCTTGAAGTGTTCTATGAGGTTACTTAAAATTAAGTTGGCAATAACGTCACACGTTTGTACATATTTTTAATAAGGAATCCGAGATCCTAGTTAAACTGTTACTGCCTATGCAAAAGTATGGGTTTCTTTTGAGCGTCGTCTTAGGCGCGTTTTGCTTTCACAAAAAAAGAAAAAACCCATGCTAGAACCCTGTATATACACTACCCAGTTTTTAAATTTCCACAAAATCAAACTACGCACTCCTAAAGCAAACTTTAAAAAATAAAAGTTTTATCAACATACAGAACAATATATTGGGACCTGCCCGGGTCAGAATTACGGGCTCGGGGAAATTACCCTCTCTTCTCGGGACAAACTTGATCATTCGGAAGACACCAAACTAATCAACCGTGTCTATGTTTATTTATGGAATTTTGGCTGTAAACGTTGATTTAAAAGCGTAAAATTACGGAGAAAACCTTAAAGGAAAACTATTGAAAAAAGTGAAGTACAATAACAGATAGCGATTAAACCTTTATAGGAGAGGAAGAAAGAAAGGCTGGAAAGAAAATTAAAATAAGATAATAGAAGCTATAAATAAATAACGAAACATAATGGTAATAAAAAGAAGTAAATTACAGCTTTCAAAAATCTAACAGGGAAAGAAAGACGGGTTTTCTAGTGACGGTAATAATAATGGACAAAAATGAAAAATACAAATCAAAATCAACTTGTGAAACGTTACCAAAAAATGAGCAAAATAAAATTAAGGAATAGAAAATAAAAAATAGAAAGAGTAATATAATGTAAATAATAAAGAATGTAATTTTTGTTATGGAACCAGTAATGAAAAATTTATAATGGGAGGAAAAGTATACGTAGGTATTTTATAAGTTTGACAAAAACGAAAACAGAGAAATAATATGAGGGTCATGAAAATGAGATTTGTAATAGAAATTAAAAATAAGACTAGGCTGAATAAAGCAACAATCCTAGTTAATACAAATGCTAAATGAAAGATAAGATGGAAGGATGCATAAAAAGAATGAAGAAAATTAGATTAATCAAGAAAATATACAAAATGAAAATCAAAGGAGAAAAAGGAACAAACAAAGAGAAAGATGAGACAAGCAGTCAAAAAGAGGGGAGGGAGATGAGAAGAGGTGGGAGTAGTCGTGCAGGATAGAAAGAAAGGAGGTTTGAAAAAGATGGAGAGGGACACCCCGATTTGTAATAAGAGAGACTTTCTTCGTTCTGGAATCAATTGCCATTTAGAAGAAATAAATAATACAAATAGATTACAAAGCTGAAAAGGTTAACTAAAAAATAAAATACATAGTCATCAAAACTGTGTACCCGGATAGGGTATAGCAGTAAGTAAAATTCTGAAACTAGTTCTTGATGTTAAAGCCACCATGTAATGGAATACGAAAAATTCTTCCATTATAATTAAGATGTCGACATAAACAAATGAAAGCGTTCTCTTGGAACTGACAACATTCGACTACAGGGATATCATCCCAGATTATAAAAAAATACATACCAACTGGATTATGAGGTTCTTCACCCACTTCACAAAAATAATTTTTGCAAGGAGAACAGTTCGAATTAATGAAGTACTAATTAGGCAGCCACAACTTATAAATAATTAATAAAATTTAAAAAATTAAATCTTATTCGCAGCCAAAACTATGCAGTGACCCTATAATAGGCCATAAAAATAAATTGAGTTTATTTTAGTTTTTTTATTATCTACCGCTGTAATACTAATTTTAATTGGCACTGATTCTACTTAATGACAGCAACTGCAATTATTCAACATATCCTACACAACATTATCGCCTATATGGCAATTTATATAAATTGATTTTTAATTCTAAAATTGTAAGTGGTGTAATTGGATCATAAGTAAAACCATTAAAAATACAATAATAGATACAATGAAGGAAGCAAACCTATAATAAAAATTAATAATAAAAAAGCAAAAATGTTAATAAACAATAAACGAGGAATTTAATTGACATTAACGATAAAAAGTTTATTGTAAAACAAAAAAACTCATAAAATATTACTAAAAATATAACAAGGTCAAATTTAAAAAATATGTGTACAAGAGTCGTTTAAAAGTTAAAAGTATCATATACAACATATTTGACATTGATGATCCTTATTCAAATTGCGATGCCATAGACTTTCATTCTTCTGAATTCAATTATCATTTAGAAGATGAAAAGGTTAATTGGATAAGCAAATGCAACGATTTGCAAGATACGGAAAGTAATGAATACTTTTATGATATTGTATTGTTATTTATATTTTTAACTACTGTCGAAATTCTATTCAAGTAAGGTCATTCTAAAAAAGTTGTTCAAGTTTAATTAAAATTCTATTATTGCTATCAATTTGGGTATAATACATAGTGTGATCCACTGCGACAGTGTATGGCCGAAAATATTCCTCCTCTACCTTTGAAACGGAAAGATCTTTAGAATGAGCAGCAAAGAAAACCCTCCAAAACTGTCGAGGTCCGAAGACTAACCGAAAAGTAATCTGCGGAAATTTGGAGAAAAAGGTCGAAAAATGCAAAACTCATGTGTTTAAATCATCGCACAAAACAAATGTATGAAATCTGTACAAGGAACGTCTTGCAGGTCAAATATTAGAGTATGTAGTGCCACTGTAAGAAACTTGATTCAGAGTAGACTACTGCAACGGAAAATGTAAGATTTCGTGGTCAAAGATGATAAAATCATACCATACTTGGATTTGTGAAACAAAGGAGAAATTCGCAGTTTCTGCAATTCTCTTTTTGGGAATTTCGAGACTCGGTGTTACCTCGACGAAGATGGTATACAATGTCTTTAGTTAACCCCCATAAAGAGAAATAAATGAATGTGTTCTCACTTAATTTAAATCTTTCTTCATTAATTTAGTAAAAAATCTTTTATTTGGGAGTTTTTTTGAAACATTTTTGATCAAAGTATTCGATTTTGATTCAGGTATTGTTCGACTTTATTGATGTTGTCTCTTGTTCGAACTAAGCATAGTCCTTTCTTCATTATCACCGATCACACTTTTGTACTCAACAATTTTTCAGTAAAACTGTAGTTTTTTATATTCCAATATTCGCTCAAAAAACTATATCACATTTAGAATAGACTTTGTGCATGTTTTTGATCACAACAGTCATTGGTATTGTTTTGTCCTGAGTAATACATCATACCGTTGTTAAATGCATATTCTCCATTTCCAGACCACTAAACCTACTCTTTACGTTCCACGTTGCAATTTTAAGTGGGTACCTGAGAATTCTTTGTACCCTATGGTCATTTAAGACTTGCCGAGGACTGAGGGCCGATTGTTTATAAACTTTAGCCATAATAGTCTGTTACTTTTCTCATTGCAGCGACACGACCTTAATAGAATTAACCTTTTCATCTGCCCATGTTTCTTATGTAATGAGCCGTGCCAGGAATAAGCCCTTTCTGCTACATCGATTTATTGATGTAGCTACTGCTTTACGCCAGGTGTTCGTCATATGACTGCTCTCACTTAGAACCATTTTTTGCCTATGACATTTGATGTAACCGTTTTAGTAGAGAGGTGGTACCTCTGTGACATATTCCCATATACCCATTTTTTTTTAAATTTATTAGGTGTTTTCAATTTAATGTTTTGTTTTTGTATAAGCTATTGTTGTTTATAATAGCAATCACTGAAGTATGGTCGATGATAGTTTGAGTTAACAGTCATCTAATTAGAAGTAAGACCATCATCATATTGGTGATGAAGATCAAAAATTGTATTCGTATCCGTGATCCAATGCGTAGAAAGATAACTGTAGTTATATTCGGTTTGAATCTTTTCTGCAATTTTTGTTAATCGTGCACTCTAATATATGTATTTGATATTTAAGTAACCACCTATGACAAATCGTGACCCTAAAAATTCAGAAAATTATTACAGCGTCTGTTTTGTAATGTTGTATTTTGGTAGCAGTAAACAACTGAGATATTAAATGATATTGTAATTTTTCTTACATGTACTGTAATGGTTTGTAAAAAATTGGTTTTAGATGACGATAAAACGCAATGTATAATAGAAATTAGGATAATTATTGATCTACCACCATGCACCGTTCTATCTAGATGTTGTGTATAATAAATCGAGTAGTACGATATTTTTACAATTTTTTTTTCTAAAACTAACATAACATCTATTGTGAAGCTGTAAGAACGCTTCTTCTTCCATTGGCTAAGATTTGCTTCCCTTTAGGATTTCTGAGTATGTTATCTTTTTTTACAATATATTTAATTAGTTTTCAATAAACATTTGGATTAATTTTTACAACCTTATCATTACGTGTAATTTTTTGATAATCGAGATCACAGACAAAAACAGGTGGCGGTTTAAATATTGTTTTCTTTTGGCGGTCAATCATCACTAGAAATTGCTTATCAATTGTATAGAGAATAATTTTCAATGTCTCAACTATTGAATTCATCACTGGCGTACTATTTTCAGAATTTTTGATTGCATTACTTGTCTAGGAAAGTGATAATGAGTACAAAATGTCAGTTGAGGCTTTTAGCTAAGAGTTAATAATGTGATAATGGAAATTGTTGCAGGAAAACGAGTTACACTTAGAATTTGGTAGCTGTTAATGCATGTAATCCGGACGTTATCGGCCGGCGGCATTATTACTGGAAAAGTAGCGTCGCGTACGCGTAATCAAACAATGAGTCATCAGGTACTAACTTTATTTGCTGGGTCGCTGTACAATACACTACGTACACGCTAAGAATAAAACACAAGCGGCAACTGGCTTTTTGACCGCGGGTAAGTGCGTGGTTGTGTCTGAGACGCTTGTTTCGTGGTTCAACCAATAGTCCGTAAAAACTTAAAAGTCTATTCTAATCGGTGTGTTGACGTCAGCAGCTAGGAAACTACTTAAAACTGGGTCAAATCAAAAAGTTCAATTCAATGTCAAGTGCGCCATAAGTCGGAATGTATGTACCGTTAGCCGCGCAAGGTTCCACGCGTCTGTGTAATAGACTGCGAAGGTACACGCACAAATCGGGTACGTGTCCATTAAGTACGCGATTTTCACAGCGGTTCTCTTTGTCTTTCGAAAACGATTTGCATGACTGACGGCATTTGGCTGCTTTTTCTGAAATCTCCGCTGATACCAGCAAAGGTCTGTGATAAGCTTGCGATCGCGGCTCTGGTTCACGTCCGAGTCCTGAAAGACGTTCGTCGGTTTCTGTTTACATTTCTATGTTACTTCGTCATTTAAGTTATAAATAACTACTTTTCGTACCGAAGACTACTTACTAATTACTGGGTAGCTTGCGATTTTCAAACAATAGTCGTCGATGTTACTTTGAAGAACAGATGATAATCTGAAAGAGACATGTTTGATGAATAAGGAGTACATACCACTTATCGTATGTTTAATGTACACTCCCGCCCATTATTAAAATTCAGTTATACAGAGAATAACTATATCTTTCCTAATAAATTTTGTTTTGCTTAACTATGTACCATCTCTTTAGACTACATTATTTTGAATGAAAATAATTAATCACTCTTGGATTTTTTACAACCATTTGTTAGGTTGAAAATTAGAATAAAATAAATCGGAATGCTATCACGTCCTTGAACTGTCACTCAACACTTTGAATTTTTTTCTGTGTCTCTCTTGTTTTATATGTTTCTTTACATTAACAAAAAATTCTATGCACCGTTCTGAGCTTTGACTTTTGAGCTCTTGACTTTTTTTGCATTCATTGACCCGTGGTAAGCCTCTCTCCATAGAAACCTGTTCAGTAATTCTCACTTTACATCTAGAAAGGCGTAACATTGCGAAAACATTAAGGGTTTGTGCTTCGATGGTGAATCTTACATTACAACGCTACAGAGAGATAGGAAGTCTTAGGGATTGTAACATCCGATGCAGAAGATTAACTGCCCCAGATATTGCTGCGAAGTTTAACCGGGGACGTGATGAAACATTATCAATCAGCACAATGAAACAGTGTCTTCAGGGGGGTAATACTCATGGTCGTATTGCGACCAAAAAACCGTTGTTACGGCATGATAGTAAGGCTAAACGGCTTTAGTAGACCCAAAAGCATTGTTTCCAGACAATTGGCAAAACGTATTATGCACCGACGAATCCAAATTTGAAATTTTCAGTCAGAAACGGAGAAGCTTTATGCGTCGTTCTAACACTGTATTGTTTCGACTGTCAAGCACGGAAGTGGATCTGTTTTAATGTAAGGTGCTTCTCTTTGGCTGGTGTGGGGGACTTAGTAAAAGTCGACGGCATTATGAGGAAAGAACAATATAAAAAAATTTAACGGAAGGGATTCGTAATGATGCAAAAGAACGAGTTTAAACATACTTAAAAGCTTTATAAGGACTATTTAGCAAACCAAAAAGAACAAAAAATGCTCAAAATTATGGCATGGCTACCACAGAGTCCAGACTGTATAGAATAGTAAGAAACAAACACTCCACGTCCAAAAATCATCTTTGGAGTTTTCTTCAAGGTGTCTGTAGAGATTTACCACTCGATAAATTAAAAAAAATATATCTAGAACCGTAAAAGCAATATTAAATGCAAATGGTGTTTTTCTGATGAAACAAATGTTTAATATTCAAGTTTATTTTTCCAGTGATGATGACGATTTTTTTGTATAGTAATATTTTATATAATAAATAGTTTTCTCACATTAAAATATATAAATTTATTTTTTATTTAATGTCCATACTTGTGTGAGCGGTAGAGTACATGATTGGCCATGTCGGTGAACACTTTCACGTTCATTTCATGGACAGAGCTATACTTAATATCCAGCACAAAATCTCTAGCGTGGTAGCTTTGGTCAACCTTCGTAAATCACGGCAAAAATTTAACGACGTCCTGTAGTGCTTCCAACAACGTCTTACATTTAGTAGGGTTCTTTGTCTAAATCACTCTTTATGCTAAAGTCTCATAATACTCTGGAATATTTTAAGTCGTCCTTTGTTACCGGCTAGAATTTTGGAATCCACATCCCATCGCTCGTCGAACTGTTTATCTCGAGGACTTTAGAGTTCGACGTTTTTTACGTTTCTCCGTTAAGCATTCTCATAACACAATTTTTTAAAAAAATAATAAGCATGCCTCGCAAGTGTTTCTTTTCTCCACACGCAGTTTAACCATATATTAATCATCAATTTGAGGTGTCGTGTACGTGCAATCAAACGCCGAGTCGTCAGGTACTAACTGTTGTACAACAGAATATTTGTAATGGCGGCTTCTCTAAATCCCCTCGAATTAATACTTTTATATTCTTGCCTTCGATTTTTGTAAGAACTAACCACCCATAATAAATCCAGGTTACGAGGATAAGAACACGTCTGTGTCATCACACTTGTTCGGACTTTTATAGTAAATTCGAAAAGCCTTTGATATATAACCAAAGTTTATATTCATAGCAAATGGGAATAAGTAAAATAAAAAATTTACTGTAGGACATCGCAACACGATATACAACAAACCGGGGTCATTCGTTGTTATATATGAAGAATGTCCGGCTCACTAGAACTCATATTACTTGGAAATATTTTTCTAGCCGTACGTTTTGGATATCGATTCTCTGAAGACGCAATTTTTAAGAAATGCACGCGCTTCTTAATTAAATAATATACTGCAATTTGAGATTTTATTTCATTGCATTAAACAACCATCTCATATATTTAAACTGGCACTATTATAGAGCAGCAGTTTAAAAATAAGATAAATCAAGAATGAACGTTGAGAGCTTCTTGTTATTGCTTATCTCGCTGTCTGGGGGCATGGCAAGATTCTCACGATATACACGAGACCTGGTGGTTTCTTTTCTGCTCGAGAAGCATCCACGACTTTATCGTGTTTCGACTAGGTGCTTCGATTACGTTGCTATTTTGAAAAAGCACGGCTTGCAGCTGTCTAAAATCCCATTGTTTCTAAAACGGTGCCCATCATGCAAACACGCAATGGCAGAACTTCGTGCCTAAATGTTATTATTGTTAAGCCACTGCACCTTAAAGAAGTTTTTGTAAACCACCTTGTATGGGTTCAGTAGGACAATTTTCATTCCTAGCAGCTAGCAATTTTCCGTGCTATCCGCTGCAAACTAGGTCATGCAAAATGGAAATTTTGGATTTGGCTCTGTTGCAAGTTCCACATTTACTTCCCCTAGAAGGCACGTGTCTCCAACCCTCAAAGAAAAATCTAATATTAGTTTTAAAAATGATTGTTATAGGATAATGAAATATAAATAGTCGATTTTTCACTGGTCGACTGTTTGTATTAAGGAATTGGATCTTGATAAAGTAAACTGGATAAAAGCGGCGTTATTTCGAGCGGTGAAATTAATGAAATAAAACCGTTGGAAGCGCTGCAGCGACTGTCCAGATATGGATCAATGAGCAGCTCAGAAAATCCCGATATAACAGCACTTGGGAGTGAAAATACGATTATAGGGTGATGCCTGCACTGCAAGGGTAATGGGAACAATATCCATTTAGTCGAAGTTCGCGCGGCCGCCTAAATAGTTTACGGAGAGAAATTAAATTACCGAGGTGCAAACAAGTGAATACAGCGGCGCACGCAGCGCGGACATGTAACGCGCGGAAAAAATTAGAGACGGATTTGCGTTATCTCCAGCATACAGAAAAGAAGGAACTGGGGTGATCCCAAAAAATAAATAAAAATAAAAGCCGGGGTTTACGTGCCTGCAAGCTCGCAAACACGAGAAAATATTTTAAATTGGAAGAAATGAAAAACTGTTTGCAGTGCTTGCTCGAGACAAGGCTCGTTATAAATGCCCTTACAATTTCGCCAAAAAGAAAATTAAAGCGTTTTCGAGTGCGGCAACCCAACTTTATTAAACAAGACTTTCGATTTTCGCGAATCTCGTCCTGTTTTTGTGCTTTCTGGGGCCTTTTCGTCCCAAGAACGAATTGCCGTGTATTTTGGTTCCGTTTCGCATTTGTCGTGCACAGTTTATGGTTATTTGTAAGTCACGAAGATCCTGGTAAATTGATCAAAGAATGTTGCCTATACACTTACTCGCTCAATACATAATATGAAAAGTTCTAGAAGGAGTTCGTGTTTAATCTTTTGTTGTCAATTGTATTCAACATATTTCAATCACTTTCTAGGATATCTAGCACTGATTACGATATTATAAACAGTGAACTTTGGGTTTTGTTTTAGAAGAAATGTCTGACCACGAGAAATGTTGCCGAGGAAATTTGCAAAATTGGAGACGAGGGAACAGTTGCTTAACAAACAGTGGCCAAATAGTTCGAGGGCTTCAATGAAGGAGATTTTGATCTTAAAGACAAGCCTTGTTCTGGTCGGCCATCAAAGTTGAATAACGAAGATTTGCTGATAGCGTTGGAAGATGAGCCTTCACCGCGAAATTGTGATCTAGCATTGGTTCTTAGATTTCATCCCATCAAACTGTGCTCAACGACTTGCATCAACTTGACTTTTATTTACAAAAAGCCGCGATAATATCCTCAAAAACTCACCGAAGCACAAGCTAATAAGGGAGTCGAATTCTGTCGTCAATTGATCTACTAAGAAGATTGAACAGCTGAACGGCGTCGAGGTTTTTCCGCGTCCAGTGTACAGTACATATGACTAGGGTCTCCTGATCAATGGAGCACTACTTGCATGGTTGTTTATTTGAATCTTTTGATGAAGTTGAAGAAGCGAACAATTTACAAAATGGTGGAGCTTAATAGCCTTTATTTTTAAGGAATTATAGAAGGAGGTATTGGGGACATTAATGATAGTAGAACTCTCTTTGTAGACTTCTGCGCAGTAAGCAATTTGATTATTAGAGGGGGCATCTTTAAACATAAACAAAAACATAAAGTTAGATGGAAGTCGCTAGGAGACAATACAAAACACTAAATTGATCATTACTTGCAAACAGCTGGTGTGGGGAGTAGACAGAAGAAAAATGTGCAGACAAATTTAATATACAATAAACTGAAATGAAGAAGTAGACAAATAATTTCAACAAGAACTACAAACCAAATATAGAAATGGAAGTAAAATAAACAACAGAATATAGAAAAAGTTTGTGACAAATACAAAAATGCTATCCGAGATATCGACAGAAACATTAGGTGTGAAAGAGTGGCTGTTGAAGAAAACATAGAGTCTAAGCAATGCAAGAAGAAAAACTAAATTGAGATTATTAAATTAATAAAGGAACAACAAAAAGAAAAGCTTACGTAAAACAAAACAGATAAAAAATTTAAGTATGATGTTAGGAAAAAAAACCAACATGAAGGAAGCTAAAACCGCTGCATAATTAAACCATGTGAAGATAGTGTATCAAATAATGAGAGCTTCTAAACTAAAACAAAATTAGAGATTTCGAAAGAAATATTCTAAAAACAGAGATAGACACCTTGATGAGTTGGAAAGAATATTTTACAGAATTATAGAAGCAACAAGATCTATACACTTGAACATTAAACACTAAAGAACAAACAGAAAAAGAAAAATGGGCGAGCAAAGATAATATTACAGCAGATTTAATAAAAGTGAGAGGCAAAGTAACCGTGGAAATAATGTACTGTCTGCTGAATAAAATATGCTCTTTCTCACCTGACTATAACATCGTGAGTCTTTTAAAAAATTTTCTTGCGCTCCTTTCATTTCTCTTTACTACAACTACATGTGCATGATGTCTAATTATTTATTTTTTTATTTTAATCATTTTTATTTGTTTTAATGATGTTTTTATACTTCTGTTTTCTTTAGAACTTTTATAACTTTAAGCATTTCTGGACATATTTCTAGACTTATTTTTTCGACGTTTTTTTATCCACTTTTTAAAACCATACCCTTTTCTACAGTTTTCCATCTTTTTTAATTCTGTCAAGTTTCTTGCATTAATCAAAATCAATTAAAAATAAGCAAACTTCTGATGTATTGTCAAACAACACATTAATACACAACTACCGTTATATTAATATCTAAAAGTACGAATCACTCTACACTTGAAGGGAACTCTCAACATAAATTTATTATTAGAGTTTAGGCGTTAATTTATTGACTTAAAACGCTCATTGAGAAGATAAAACTTGAACGGTATGAACGCCAAAAATACCTTCCTTTAGCTGAGAATGTCCTACTACAAGCTTTTATTAAAGGAAGCACGGGTAAGTCGAATAAACGTATTATTTCATGTGCACAAGAGAGACACAATAAAAAGTTGCTTATGGGTGGTAATTGGGTAAAAATAAGGCACGAAATGTTTTGAAACTTGAAGAGGAGAAATCTAAGGGCTGTCGCTCGGTATATATTTGAAGCCTTCGTGACACTACAGTCTTATCGATATCGTTCGAGTGAATTGGTAAAGTTACCACCCGGATTATTTGAGAAGTATAAATGATTATGACATGCGTGTTGTTTATTATAAAATTTACAAATACAATATAGCATCGGAAAGTTTTTAGTCTTAAAGAAGTATGGGATTAATTTCTTGACGTTTCATTAATGAATTTCTGAATGATTATGTTCTTATTTGAAAAATCAATTAAAAATAAAAATGTAATAAATGTTATTTAAAATCGAACGTAATCACAGTTTAATATCACTTATAAATATTCATTTTATCATTAAGAATGTCTACTTTACTTTAACGTCCTTTGCGAGGGCGATTCTTCTCGCCATTCAATAAATTCACCTGGCATTCTCTTTGAATTCAATCATAGAGGGGCAATATAATCTTGATAAGAGTAAGAAAATGTAAAGTTTACAAATCGTCCATCTTTGTTGTAGCATCTTCGCACACATCTCATTCGTTGCCGCAGTTCTACATACTGACGTTCTGTGTGATTTGTTGTGACTTTGTTTGCCTTACAGCAAAATATGTTATAACTTGACGCCCACAGCTCAAGTCTAGTGATTCTCGGCTAACATTCTAATCCTTTTCCGGTTTCACTAACAAGGAAAGTGCCGCCACGAGTTATTTCTCATTTGAAAGCTCTTTAAACACCGGTTTAGAATTTCCTTTTTCGATTTTACTAAACGGCCTGGTTAGCGAGATATGGACGATCAAAGTTTACAATTCCAATCGCATGTAGACTTGTATTTCGGGTTGTTTCGAACGTGATCCGATGTGACTTTACGAAAAACTTTGTAAAAAATGAAATGGCATCAAACTTGACATCAAAAGTTTGTCAGACGGGATCACTACCGCCTCGGCCATTTTGCTACAACGGATGGGAGCGCTTGTTTGAAAGGTGAAAATTGGGTAAACTTTGATCGTCCATATCTCGCCAACCAGAACCGTTTAGCAAAATCGGAAAGCAGATTCTGAACCGGTGTTTGAAGGGCTTTCAAATGAGCTATAACACTTTGCGACAGTTCACCTTAAGTTCGTGCACTTCCCTTGTAAATTGGGAGCCCCTTTATACCAGACCAGAAAAGCATACACGCAAACACCTAACTAAACTGAAGTAAATTTTAAAAATACTTACATTTTTTTAAAACACGTCTGCCCCGTTGACGTCTGAGGCATAAATGACTCTTTTCTTAATGTGATGTGATTGTTGCGATGTGGCGCTAGGGTCGAATACTCGAATCCGAGTCCAAACCATCTGATAACCAAAAATTTTTTTAGTGGCGCATTTTGGCTTTTCGGGTTCCGAGGTGGGTCGGGACTCGTATATTATTACTCGGCGGCCCTCATTATGCAATATCACGCAATGAAATTAGGGGCTCCCGTATTCTGGTCTCCTACTATAATCTATTGAAGACTACGATACTAATAAAATTGATTTTTTTCAAAAATTCAGAAGTCGCATTGGCGTTAAACTTCAAATAGATTCTCAAATTTAAAGTATCACTTTAAAGTAACTGTGCAGTTTGAACTACAAATGAGCATCAGACATTTCGTTTGATGAAAATCTTGATACTCGTGTATTATAACAGCATATTACATATCAAAGGCTTTCCTTAATATACCTTTAAATTTATATGGGCCTCTCTGTATATATACACCGTACCTCAATTCTTGGAAGAAAGAACGAGACAAAGAATACATAAATTATGAACTACAGAAACATTTACATGAAATTAAATGTCGCACAAAGGTAAATTGTACATTGTTGGCAAAATCTTATTTCTATTTTTTGTATTCATCAAAAATGAAAAAAAAAAACAAGAGTCGAATAATTATTTTTAATTTCTTGGTTTCAAATTTATGTTTTGCATGTATTAAGCACTGCTTTTAAAATATGTGAGACTATAAATGCCTCCAGTATAGATTTATACCTGGAAATGGAAAGCGGAACTGACGTAACTGCAGAACATAACAGCCTAGATTATGGTTTTCGCAAACGAGGTCAAACACTTGGCGAACTTTATAGATGTTATGCGCCCAATCGATAGCATCTCTGATACAGCTGAATACAGCAAAAGGGAATGCAGAATGGTTTGTTGCGAATTTAATTTCAAAATTGTGAATTTATGATTTTTCAGATTATTGTTACATGACGTTACATAACGCATGTCTAGGATAGTTAGACATTTCAATAATACATGCAATTACGATAACATTTTTGTTTTTAATCTAAAATATAAATTTTGGATAATATTCATTGAGCTGTTTCTAAGTAGAACAACAATAAATTTTTTAACGTTTGACACACACTCCTATAATATTTATTAAAAAACTGCTAATTAAAAAGAGCGTTATACAGAGAATTATTTTTCTGAATGTGTACATTGTTGGAAATTGTGATTTGAAGGTTATGAATAAAAGACATGACAAATTAATCATGGAGCGTTTTACGATTCAACAGCTTGTATGTACAGTCAAAACATAGTACCAAACTAATTCATCAATTAGTGCTACTTTAAGAAAATTGAGGCAAGATTTTGATCGTAATAATGCGCCCAATGTTGTTTGAAGGTGTTGAAAGTGTTCCAAGATCTGAATATTTTCGTACTGTTCGTACACTGGAGAATTTTGATTAAATTTGACAAAATGTGCAAGCAGCTCTACCAGACGTCGATTTCAAAAAGAAACAGACATTCGTCGAATATCTTCACGAACTATATAAAACAAAAACTAAAAAAAAATAATTCAAGAACTTGACATAGAAACTATCAAAAACGTCGTGTTTTCAGTAATATAATACTTAGGATCGAAGATGGGCATTTTTTGAAAAACTGATAATGAGTTATGGGACCCATTTTGGTTTACTTGGGGAAGGAAAACTCTCATGTTATCCATTAACAACCGTTACTTCCTCATCGGTTATAATTTGGTGTGGGATTTCTTTTTTGAAGGTCTAATTGGACCTTATTTTTTGAGGATGAAGCAAGAAATTTTCTTAGTGTTACTAGGGAGGGTTATCGTAACTTAATAGAGAACTTTTTGGTCCCTTAAATTGAAAAACTCAACTTGAGGAACATATGGTTTGAGCAAGATGCTACGACATGCTACACAGCGAGAAAGACGATGAGTATTTTAAGAGTAATGTTTCCAGGGCGTTTAATTTCCCGTTTTGATGATGTGGTTTGATCCCCCAAATTTAATTTCCCCTCCTCTTTTTTGGGGTACCTTAAGGATAAGGTTTGCACTACCAAACCAAACGCAATTACTGAGCTCATAGATAATATACGGGAAGCTATAAAAAAAATAAATCAATCATATATTGCCCACTTTGTAATTTATCCACTACTCTATCATAAGATAGATGAGCTTCAGATTAATGTTGTCAATATAGAGCGAAAACTTGTAAATTTGTTTACGTATGAACATATTACAAGTTTATATTATTTATATTATATAAGTAATTATATATTATGTAACAGTGCAAAAATGATATGGATGTGAAATGAATCTCAAATTCATTTTAAAGGAACGTGCGTTATCTGTCCTGAAAGTAGTGAACTATGTAATACAAAAAGTTACAGTTACAATATTAATAATAATTAGATATTTAGTAAAAACGGTATGAGATACAAGAAACATCGTACGCACCCTCATTTTCTACTCTGGTTTCTACTCTGATAACAATAGCTGTAGAACGAGTTTTTCTATGATAGATATCATGCAAACATCCTATGCTCTTCTTCTAATTCTTAGAATATCACCTACCAATCCTTGTTGATTGTATCCCTTACACATTCTTCCACAATATGGATCACTTTCTAAAGATTAACGGCTCTGAATCGTTCGTACCATTTCTTTATTCGTGTTGCACTCATTGAATCGTTCCCAAAAGCCTCTGGAGTCATCCAAACAGTTTATATGTACAAACGTTCCACCTTTGCATAAAATTTAACGCAATTCCACTATTCTACTCATTCGGTCATTGCAAATGTGGCAGTGTTGCATCACATGTGCTCCCTCACTGACGTCTAACTTCGAAATAACCAAGCTAGTGAAGTCGCATTACAGTTGTACTCTCATCAGTTGTTAGGTTACATCTTGGCTCGATATTTTTAGGACAGACCATATGTTTTGTTATACAACAGTAAGAACTGAGGATCAATCACTACATTGTAAGTAGCCTCTTACATCACTTGAAACTGAAACTACATCAATCAAATTTTTTTGAAGCTTAAAGTTCTGTGAATGGTTTTTCATGTTAATCTATGAATCTCTGCCCAAATTATGTGAACTGTGAACCGTGATCTTCATTTCAAGTAAAATTTATAAAATAATATATAACAAACAATAAGGGAATTTTTATTTTTTGTTAATTTTCTAGGAAAAATTATTTTTGCCTCCCCTGTATAACAATCTTATCATATAGAAAAAATTTTATGTATTTAGTTTACTTATTGGTTGTTTGAAATGACGACTGTTAATAGAATGTTGAACGTTATTTATAAAAAATTAAATATTTATCATCTTCAACCACAAAAAATTAAAATTGTGGCTACTACATCAGGCTATAGTTCTGAACAAAACTTCTTCTGCATTACCATTTTCTGTTACGAATGGTAAAAATTTGTGTAAACCACACACCATAAAATATCGCATACTTTGTAAAGTTTAAGAACTTTATCACAGAATGCGTGCGTTAATGTATAATATTCAATAGGTACTTTCGAGCTTTAAGCATACGAGAGAAAAAGAAGATAAGATTATGATTTATCGTTTTATTCTAACAAAAAATAAATCTTGCTAAAAGTACGAATTTGAATATTACAAATATATTTTTTAATTTGTTATTACTTTTTTAATATAACTTGATAATTATGAAGGGGCATAAGAACAGAGAGAGTAATTTAATAGAAGTCAAATGTATATTGACAATTTAATGAAAATAAACAAATGAAGCATGCGTAAATCATTAAAGAGATACAAAAAAATTTAAAAATGTATGAGAAGACCAATATCAAGTCGTTCAAGGTGTATCACCTTCGCAAATAATTGGTTTGCGGTTCGGTAGCATGTTCATAAGCATGCTACTGCAAGACAATTGCAAAATTACTTGATGGGTCTTTAAGTATGCGCCTGAGTACTCAAATTTGCAGTGAAACCGGTCAACTGGACCATTCAATGACTGGGCAAATATACTGTTGAAGAATGAGTCAAAATTTTGTTTGGACACTTTAGATCGCCGCGTTCTAGTGTGCAGATAAGACTTATGCTTTATTTGCAGTGCAATTTAAGACCTTCTATTAACTTCAGAGGTCACTCTATTGTATTTTGAATAGGTATAAATTAGGTACCAGTAGATAGAAAAATATTAACTGTCGACAATGCCCTAAATATGGATGAGGAATTCATTAACAAAGCACATCCTCATATAACGATTATACTGCAGGAACACCTTGATCTAGTTAATTTAAATTATAATGTCTAGAACAATATTCGTTGCAGGGTACGTTCTTAAGACATTTCCTTAATAAATTTATAAGATTTTCATATTGCACTAACTCATGATGAAACCTGGATCAAGATTATACAGAGGAATTAATTCAGAACACCTTAAGATGTAGGCATGTCAATTCTGTAACTATTATACCCTTCATATTTTATTTTATACATTTTTGACCAAAATGTGGTCTAAAATAAAAATGATTTTTATATATGTATTTTGCCAATGACGCACTCAATAAATTTGAAGTTTTTCATGCAACCTTGACTTGCACTATTTCTTATTTGTTTAATATCGTCCTAAACATTTATTTATTACTAAGTTTCTCGCGGCAGATAGCGTATACTAATCCAAAATTTTGAGTAGACTTAGTACACTGGAAACAACACCCTTGAGAAGACTCATAATTCATTAGCTACAACATCTATCGTAATCCAAATAAAAATAAAAACAGAGTGCTCCTTAGGTATTGCAGATACACAGAACTATAGAAGGGTTACAGAAGAACGATTGGTTCAACTATACGGTTACCAATAACATTCGTGCTAAATTCTCTGAGTATTCTGCTTAGTCCACAGCTGACTGTTGTGTAAGTTGATGATACCACACCACCAAACGTTACTTCATTTGAGAAAAGGAGTGGCGACAGAAATCCCATGGCAGTTTCTGATGGAAAAAAACAGCGACAAAACCCTTATCTTGGAAGAAAATCTGTTTATAATAGACCCTGCATACGTTGTAAATGATAGGGACAACAGTAATTCTCATGTAGGATATTTAATCCAATAGTTACTGAGGTTATCTGTCCTCTATTTTGTATAACGTATTTTTCTAACTTAGATGTACACACTTGAAGCAGACTTGAAAAACACATCGTAATTGATTTAAGTCTCTTTACGGAGGACTGACGTCATGAAACACCTGTGCTATTGGGAATATGCCTATAGGAACTATTTGTCCCTTTTCTGTAACGTAATCATCAGATATGCAATTGAGAAACTCGTAGTAGTTTTTTGTCTTATTTTTTTCTCCTATTGCATCATAAGTTTGGAAAGCGGTCTATAAGGACTTTTACCAAGAAAGCCTTATACACAAAACTCTCTACCACATTAATGTTTTAGCTTACAAAGTGCCTATAATTGCTCTCCTAGGAAGAAGAAAACGTGATATTCTAGCAGAAACTTAGTGTCAGTAAGCTTCTGACATCAATCAAGTGAGTATCAAGTTCATTAAAAAAAGCAATTTGTTCTTTAAAGAAAGAATATTAAGTAAATAAAATTGGTGGTGGTTTTGGTTGTGTTATTTCTGCGAACGCAACATAACTAAATTGCACTCAAAAATTCTATCAAGGCTGCTTTTGAGGAAGAAATTACAGAGTTCTCGAAACAGATGCAGATTAAGCTATATGAATGCAATTTATAGTTTGCAATATAATGTTATGTCTATTAAAGGTTTATTCATTGAAATATGAAAACAGTGATTCGAAACAAAATCAGCAATTATAGCAGTTCAGAGCTATTAAAACTCAAAAAACTGATGTGACTGTTTCTTTTACTAGAGTGACATGTAAACAGCTGCACATGAGATTTCAAGTCTAACATACGGAATTTTTGACCTTTAAAATTCCGAATTATTTAGTCATTATATTGTAATTGTTCTTCAGTTGGGAAGCGTATGCAAAGGGCCCTAAATTAGGTTACAAATCGGACAGACGCAGAGGGACTAAAATGAGTTTCCCACAATCTACCATTGTAGCATTCAAAAGAGGGAGAAATCTAGAGGACTGGCATCTATTAAGCTCCGAAATGTAGAAATAAAGTTATCAGGTGAGGTAAAATATCTTGGAGTTATTTTAGACTCGAAATTCATCTGAAACACATTTAAGAAATAAAAAAATAGGCGAGAGCAACACTAGTGTTAACCAGACGAGTTCATAGAAAAACATGGGTCTAAAACAAAAAGAGATATATTAAATACACATCACGGTGATCAAACCCATGATTTTATATGCAGTTTTGGTATGGTGGACAACGATGACGCAAAGAACCGCTATAGAGACACTGTTAGACTTTCTTTTTTTTTTCTTAATAAACTACAAAACGCACCCATCTGCAAAGATTGTATGGGAGTGAGGCATCTGGAAATTGGACAGTCAGAGATCTCCGAAGGCATTAAAAAGTCCGAGGAAAACATCCAGACTGATATGAAAATTCCATATACAGACCTTGAACCCGCTCTAGGAGTATTTAAAGGTGCAAAACGAAGCCAGGAAATAATATAAAAAATACTGGATATGGAAAAAACCTTTATAAAAGGACTACTTCTTAAACGAACTGGACTCCTTGCAAGGTCACCTCAACAAAATAGGACTATACAATAGAGTCTTCAACTGCATACAATGTGATAAGAAAACAGAGGCAGCCATTCATATCTTGTGCTAGTGTGATGCTTCAACTCGCAGAAGGCAAACTATTTATGGAAAACCAATAATGAATTCAGAAAAAACAGCAGCTGTCCAGTAAGGGACTTGTACAGACTGGTATAAATGACAAGAATACTGAAAAAGTGTTGTAAAGAAAATGAAAGAAGCACAATACCGGAGACATAGATCAAACGGCTCTCAATAAAAAAAATTATTCTTCAAGTTGAAGAGAACCTTAAAAAGTTTTTTATTTCCTGCAATTCAAATTGTTTTTTAGTAAAGAACAAAACCAGACTTTTAAGAGTTTGAAGTAATCATAACTTAAAACCCATTGAAGTTATGTATCAAAATTTTGTTCCCTGTTTCTTCTAGTGATATTATATAATCTATCTAACTCATATCTATAAAAGGAACATAAATTAAATAGCAACAACTATTGGAATTACTAGAGCGGAATTGGATAGTCATTCACCTATAGAACTTTAATTGATCCCCACTTAATTTAATTTAAAATATAAAGCTCTAATTTGGTTATGCAAGCAGCCATTAAAATGCCCTACACTGACAAACATTTTGAAAGTGCCAATATCTAATTAGTAATTAGGAAATTTTACTAAACCTGAAGGCTACATGATTATAGAATAACGTACAGTATTTAGATCAGTATTTTCCAAATTGTTAAGATAACAATAATTTAAACGAAAGACTGAGTAAAATACACTAAAAATTTGTAACTCAAAATTGCAGTTTTGCAATTTAATAGTTCTATGTGTTTTTTCCAGATAAGTAATTCTAATTTTCTTTCCAGATGTTTGAAGTACAACTCGGGAAGGTTTATAATGAGGAGACTCAACATGAACTAAAGAATAAAGATTATACAATTTTATTTTGAAAATAATCATGTGGTACACGGAGACCAGATCTCCGATGTTTCAATGCGAGAAACAGCTCATCGGAAATTAGTATATGCAATGTTTTTCACCGATTTCAAAATCAGCGCTCTGCATGTGATTTGCCTAGAATTGCAAAAACCACGTTCTGTCCTTAGAAGCGTAATCATACAACGTGTAGAGGAAAGTGTACAGGGATTATGGCTTTGAAGAACTTCCCCATCCACCCTACAGTCTCGACCTACCCCCAATGACTACTGAAGAAAAAGCTTTGTTGCTGGAGACTACTTATAGTATTTTATAGATAAAAGTTCAGTGTATTTTTCTAAGGGTATTGAAGTGAATTTTTGAGATGTAATAAATGTATTGAAATACATAGACTATATTGAAATATTTATTCGTATTACCCTAGAATATAGTCAGACCGGAAATTTTTGGAGCTTACTTTGTAGCAATATATTGCTAATCATTAATTGCATTTGTAGTTAGTATACTGTAATAGTAATAGTATAGTAGTAGTAGTAATATTAATAGCTGTCGCTATTATCATAATTAGCGTAATAATTACAAAAGTTAGTCTAAAATAACTAGCCTTTGTAGGCTCAATTAACGAACATGGCAATAAACAAAAAGCTACGTTACGACATTGTTTATACGCAAATACAAAATTCTATGGCTGCATTAGATTACCCCTTGTGTTCGTTGTTCCCTTTCCATCTATGCCCCAGCACTGCGTATAAAACACATTTCGTGGACACATAACGCCGTAACATTTAAAAGTACGTGACAAGTATTCGAAGTGGCATCTAAATAAATTCTGAAAATGTAGCGGAGATGACTCGGTCCCGAAGGGATATTCAGAAGTGATGATTTATTCATGTTTAGCGTTTTAAATAAATTTATTACGGTTTATAGTTTTATGATACAAGTAGACGAAAACTATAACCGACAAAGTTTCTAAGTATTTTGTAATACCGAATAACCGCCTCTTATCTGGTCTCTGAGATATTACTTTATTGACGATGCTAGGGTACATTGCAAATTTGTATTATTGTAGACTGCAGATTATTGGATTTCGTTTTTTATTTTTAGCAGCCTCATTATTTCCTTGTCGAAAAGTTTTCAATCTTTGTCATTGTTATCTATACACTTTTCGAACATAAGATTTTTCAGTTCTCTCTCGGTTTTTCCTAAACTGTTTCCATCTCTTTTTTAGTTTAATTAACCCTTTCAAGGCGGATTTTATTTTTGTTTTGCGTGTTGTAATGACTAAAATCATTTCATATCGCCGAAATGTATTTTAATTTTTTGAAAATGGTACAAATTGTTCCATTCTAATGGGACATTACAGTCCATCAGTTTTGGTAGTCTTGAAATAATATACGCAAGTAAATATAGAAAACTATATTTTAGTAACTCATTTTATGAAATTGAGGAAATACGTCGTCACATGTGATTTAAAATGGGACACCACAGGCAGTTCTTGTGCGCTTTTCAATTTGTTTTCTAATGTACCTTCCCCACTGTTTAATAATTAGCATGCGATTACCGACGTTCGATATTTTTTTACCTCTAAAGGTTGTCCAGAGGTTGAACGTTTCTTTAGACTGGTTTTGGCTTTTCCATATCCAATGCCAAAACAACCAAATCCAAAACTGTCATTTTTTCCTTTTACTTTATAATAAACAATACAGAAATTTATAGCAATCACAATCGATCTTCTATAAAAAGAAAATTCCACCACTTGGTAGACTGTCGATCAAATATGTATTGTGAAAGGAAATGATCTCACAGTATTCAATTCGAACTTTTTACCATTTTTCTGCATTGTTATACCATAGTTATGATTTTTTTTAGTTTATGTTATGTTGTTTCGTATACTACTCAAGTTTCTACTGCTGCATATGATAATGTTTTCACCAACTTTACTAATGTAAAGAATTTATCAAAACAATGGTTTTCTTATGGAAGAGGTAATTTTCTGTACTATTCTTTCTCGTACAGTTCCATACTCTTTCTTTCCATTATTTTAAATCGTATACGTAACCATTTATAAAGTTGCTTCTTTCTACTACATTTGATGGGTTTTAGCGCCAGTTATTGTTGCAACTTTGACCTGCATTTAAGTTTAGCTATTCTTTTGCCTACAGACTAGTAAATCGAATCCATTCTACCTTTTTGATATATATGAAACATTCCACAAACTCTTCGACATAACAAATTTTACTATAATCTGACAATTGAAATTCATTTTATTTTTAATTGCAATATTTCCAATAAAATTAACATAACACTGACTACAATCATAATTTCAGAACAGTCAGTTAATTTCACTTTTTTTAAATTTTTCTTTCCAAAATATCAACACATAAACTTTTTGAAAATAACTAGAAATACTCCCAATTCTGTTGATTGATTATTTATACAGTTCAGAGGTATTTCTCTGTCCCTAGCAATAGGTAGTTGAATGCACTCACTTATTAAGAAAATATGGATACAAAGAAAAGTACCAAAAAATTGGTCAGAAGAAGTTGGTCAATGTTAAAGGAAGGAGATGCAATGTACTGTGAAAATTAAAGAGGGATATCTCTTCCCAATATCGCGTATAAAGTATTAGGGATAAGGATCAAGAATCGGTTTATTAACGAAATTAATATGATAGTCGGAAAATGACAATACGGATTTAGAAAGGGAAGGGAACTGGTGGATCAGGCATTCGTACTAAAGAAATTACAGACAGAGAATGGAGGCCAACGTATTATTCATTGACTTTAAACAAGCTTACAACGGGGTGAAAAGAAAAGAGGTATGCAGAGCCATGCTGGAACTGGAAATCAGCAAGAAGAGGTAAATACGGGACAGTTAACCTTAAAATACACGGAATATAGGGTTAAAATTAAAGGATAAATATCAGACAATTTTCAGATTAAAGACGGGCTACGCTAAGGAGATCCTCTGTTTCTAATATTATTTAACATAATATTAGAGAAAGTAATGAGAAATGCAAATATTAACAGAACCGGCTTTGTTGTACCAGAAAAATTACAAGCGTCTCACGTACACGGACAACATTGCTATAATGACAAAAACAAAAAACGAACTGAGAGAAACGGTTGAGGCTGGAAAAATCGGCCAAAAAGTAGGGCTAGAAATAACCGAAAAGAAAACAAAGTCCATGAATTGGCCAGACAAGTAGTTCGATGAAGAGAATAAATTTATAATAAAGACACCGGAAGGAAGAATATATATTTGTGATGAAGTAGCATCCTTTAAATATTTAGGAGTAACAGTGTAAAGAAATCCAAGATCTACAGAAGAGATTCGGACAAGACTCATGAATGGAAATAATTATTCACACTCCTAGTAACGTTTTTAGGAGAAAAAATAGAAGTCTAAAAATACGTGCATATAAGACCATAGTAACGTTTTCGAGTGAACCTTGGATGTTAAGGCAGACGGATATATAGATGGTAAAAATGTGAGAAAGCAAAATACTTAAGAAGATATTTAGAGGCAAGAAAGTAGAGGGAAGTTGGGAAAAAAAGAACAAACCTGGATATTAAACGGTTATATAAAGAAGCAAGCATAACAGGAGTTATATAAAAGCACAAAGAATACGCTTGTTGGGACACGTTATGAGAATGTCAAAGGACGGGACTGAGAGAAAAATACTGGATAGCAAAGTGGGAAGAAAAAAGAGAAGAGGACTACCAGAAGATAAAAAAAAGAAGTCGAAGAGAACATTAAGACACTGAATGTAGCTAATTGAAAAGGAAAGGCAGAAAATAAAAAAGTCTGGAAAGAAATATATATTATAATACTTTTTCGAAGCGAAGTAACTTCAGGTCTTATGTATCATAAGAATTAGCATTACTTACTCTTTCAAAAGAGCGCACTCTTGATACTGTCGCTCATTCAATCAAAATATTCAAAAATTGAACTTAATCCTTTGTTTGAATGATAGTGTACAAATAAAAAATAATTTTTATTCAAAAACCTTTAATGTTGTGAATAGCGCTCTCTACAGCACGTGTTCTATCTCAACCCGACAATCCTCAATTCAACTGCCCGAGAATTACCGAGCTCGAGTGGGACGGTTGACTATTCTGTGGCACGAGATTACCAGTTATTTCCCCTTTAGAGAAAGCACGCTCGAACCTTAAAAGCCTGCAAAGCTCACTTGAAAGGATTTTGAAAAGAATGAAAAATTCCTTGCAAGCGGAATAATGGGACTAACTCGAAAACTGATAGTCTATTTAATAAAGTATTGATTTTACACAAGGGGTGCTCGAGTTTCGTTGGCATACAAACTTCGACAAAAAATGAACACCGAGGTGCACATCTGCGAGAAAGTTTTTTGTTGCAGAACTAGATTCATTTTCCAAAATTTCCAGGGCCCACCTATGAAAAGTTCCGGGCGGATTTATCAGTCGCTTCTAAATAAAATGAAGTTCCCAACTTTTAATCGGTTCTTCCAGTTTGTATCCTGCCAACTCTAAACTTCCGACAAAGCATTTGCAGACATTCGTGCGAACATTTCGTCCTGACGACCTGCCTTCGCTACGCGCAGGACAAGGGAAGGAAAGTCGGCGTAAAATTTTGCTTTTGTTTAGGATTTGTCGCCGACTCGAGCGAGGCACCAAGTCGCGCGCATGCATTGCCCGTAATCGGTTTAGCATTAAATGGATCTCCCGCAATTTGCCGCCTTAAATGAATGGCCGCGATTTGACATTAAATGGCAAAATTCACTCACCGTGCGCTTAATCGCCTTAAATGTAACATTTATGCATTTTCATAATGGAAAAGTTAACCGGCAAAAATCAGTTTCGTAATAACCTGTATTATAAAAGGTGCCCCAATACCAGCGCCGGATTTAAATTGTGTGCCATTCTTATATCGTTACGTTGGTGGTATTAAAGTTGTCATATCTGTCATCTCCCTTTGTTATGACGAGTCGTCATGGAGCGCTGCACGAAAGAACGGCGTATTATTGTAGAAACTCTTTACAAATGTGAGGAAAGTTTTGTGGAAATAATTTCCAAACTTAGTGGAATAGTCAGAAATCCAAAGATAAAGATTCAGATATGGATAGTAAATTATTCATGTGTCATGGTATACCATCTGTTCCCTCGGCAACAAATATAATGTCTGTTTATAAATATAATATCAATTCTATACTGTTCACAATAATTGGATATTCCGAAAAGCATTTCGTAGCAAATTCTTACGAACATTTCAATTAAGAGACGATTTGATGATTCAATTATGAGAAATATCTTTAGTAATAAGATTCATCTACAAAATATCTAGTCTAGCTTTAAGGATTATATCGAACATCTCAATAGAAACATCAACCTAAAAACTACAGAAGAAATAGAAGCTGCAACAAACTATTTTATAACTACAGTAAAAGAAACGGGTTGGAACTGCCCCCCCCCAGCCAACAAATATAAAAATAAACAGTCCCAATATACCAAATGAAATCATGGAAATAGTGAAAGAAAAAAGGCAAAAAAGCCAGATGGCAACGCACCCATAGCATAGAAGACGAAAGAAGGTGTAATCAATTAAATAATCGGCTTAGACATAAATTAAAATTCGTTAAGAATGAAACGTTTAAAACCTATCTACAGTCATTAAATGCTCACGATAATTCAATTTGGAAAGCTACCAATTGCGTCAAACAGCCAAAAGTTCATATTCCACTAATACGAGACCAAAGGAACCCATGGTTAAGAACAGACAACGAAAAAGCAGAAGCATTTGCAGACCACCTAGCTGAAATTTTACAGCCAAATTCTAATGAGGTCGATCAGAATATACAAGACGAACTACAATCACCACTACAAATGTCTCTTCCGATACGTAAGAGTACAGTCAACGAAATAGAGAACGAGATAAAGTGCCTGAAAAATAGAAAAACACCAGGTCAAGACCTAATAACAACAAATATACTTAAGCAACTACCTGAACAAGTAATAATATTTTTACAAATTCTATTTAATGGGATTCTAAGACTCACGTTAATTCCTATCGTCCTATTAGCCTACTCCCTATAATATCCAACCTGCTTGAGAAATTAGTCCTGATGCGTAATAATGAAAACGCAATGCAAGAAGCATGGCTACCTAATCATCAATTTGGATTTATTGAGCAACACTCAACAATGCCACCATCTAACAAACATCATCCAAAGTACAACATTCTACACTTTTGCTTTGCTGAATGTAAGACAGTTATTTGAGCAGGTATGGCACATAAAATTAAGAAAACCTTTCCTTCTGACTACTATCTTCTATTACGATCATATCTTACACACAGAACCTTCCAAACAATGATCGGTTAAGACATTTTCCAAATAAAAAAAATAAATACAGGAGTTCCCCAAGGGAATGTCCTGGAACTTATGTTATACCTATTATTTATCTCCGACCTACGCACAACAGAATCAACTGATATAGGTACATTCGCTGACGACACAGCGATGCTCGCGTATAATGAAAATCCGACTCTACAAATTTATTTAAACCACATTAAACAATAGTTAATTAAATAGAGGATTGGAGTCAATGAGACTAAGTCAACTCATGTTACATTCACAATAAAACATCAAGAATGCCCACCCGTTACTCTTAATGGTACTATCCTCCCCCAGTCCACTGAAACCAAATACCTGAGATTATATATTGATAAAAGATTGACATGGAAGACCCACACCTCAGACGCATTGAGAAAGTGGCCAAAAGGCCTAACTGTTTAAATAAGGGTTAACTCCACTAGGAGTCTACCGATCAAGTTTAGTTATAGTACAAAACATTAGCTCATAGAGTGTATTAATATTCTGATTGCTAAATAAATTTTTAAAAATAATGATTCACTTCCAATTTGATGGGTTTATAAACATTATCGAATTTGGGGCACAGAATCCTGAAGTGACGTAGAAATCATCGCATCCATAACAAATCACTGTTGGCACGGCGTTTGGAATATCGAAATCAGTGACTTGTGTTTTTGCAAAAATGAGACCAAAAATACAATTACAACCGATTTCCTTGAAACTTGCACACCACATTCACAACTATATTTGCTAATTCGGTGCAAAAAAACAGCCTTCTAACTTTAACCGTTTTTGAATTATTTAAATATTTTGATTATTGTATTGTATAGATGTCACACCTGTGACAGAAAAAACATTTTTTTTTAAAAACAGCGCTATCTGTTGGACGTAAAAGCAAAGCCACAGCAATGCCTGGCCGGGTACAGCTATTTTAGAATAAAAACAAACATTCTGTTACTGTTGCCAACATTAATCTAGAGAAAAATTAAAAATTACTGCAAATGAACGTAAAACGTAAAAATTACGGAGTGCGTTATGAACGAGCGCATAAGCTTTGCATTAATTCAACTTTACGTATTACGTATTTCCTATGGGCGGCTTATGCTTACGTTCACCATGAATGGGCGTTAAATTGTTCAATGTTTCTGATCCAGAGAAAAAGCCGGTCTAATTAAAAATTTATACGTTCGCACCTTGCAAAAATTTGAGGGAAGGCGGGTGAAAAATTGTCAGTCTAGGATGCCAAAAGTATCTTTTGGCGGGCAACTCCTAGTCTTTATATATAAAGCACATACGATACACCAGCTGTCGTATAGAAACTATTAGACATATCAATAATACAGTCAAAATATAAAAAAATTAATATAATAGGATAAGACAAATTGACCATTTAAATTTATGGTAATTATCAACATCAAGTGGGGCAGAACCACATTATTTGATAAAATAGGATCAGAAGATATAGTTCTAGCAAGTATGTCGTGCACTTTAAGATTTTCTTTTTTTAGAAAATTATTGATTAAATTTACAGTTGAGGACTGTCATATTAAGAACTGACGACAACGTTGGTAATTTTTCAGAAAAAAACTTAAGGAAAGTTAAGAAAATAGACTATATTACATCAAATTTAAAGACTGTGGTTTTCAAAATGAGGATCCTCCTTTGAGGAAGTTCTTGTCGATATTTTTAAAAAGTATTTTTTCAAACGTCAAACACTGAACAAAAATCTTCTCCATATGAATCCAAAAAACATCACACATATGACAAAATAAAAAATGTCCAATTATTGTAATGCTACCTTTAGTAGCTTTTAATAAATTGGCCAAAGTAATTTTTCCTCGAAAAGAGCAAATTTTTCGCCAGACCTAATGTTTAAATTTACTGCTGCATAAATACAATTTCTATGGTAATCTTTGCGCAAGAACATACCGCAGTTAATTAAAAGTTGAAGTGGTTTTAATGCATTCAATAAGGCTCCATAATTAGATAAGGCCAAGACAGCGCCAATAGGAATATTTAGCACGCGTCAGGTTAATGGGCTGCAACTTCCATTACGGAGCACGCACGTTAAATGAAATTAACGCCAAGCAAAAAACTGATTAAGGTACTTTCTAAATGGCGCGATGGAACATAAACTGTATTAAAGGGACAGACTAACTCGTGCTGAACAGCGCATTATTTTTGCACGGATGGAGGAGGGGTTATAATAGTTATTTTACAAATTTTTGGATTTCCCCCCGAAAACCACAAGTAAATTTTCAAACATGCTCCTTATCTGTTGGATAATATCAAAGGATATGATTTTCTATAGGCCAATTCATATCATGTCCTTCCTAAGTTAAATATTTGAGAAATTGTTGTTCAAAAAGCTATTGGAAGATACCAATATCCTTACACATATCCACTTGTTTTTAAAAAAGGGCCATTTTATAACATAGCAAATACTTAGAATACGAAATCAGATATCAACAAAACTTAAAGAGAAGGAATATTGCACAATTGTCTTCTTAAACGCAGCCCAGGTATTTGGTTGTGTTTGGCACAATGGACTACTTTACAAATGAAAGAGCTTATTGCCAAACACTATTATCTTTTACTCAATCGCCATTACACATCAATTTTAAGTTAAATATAATAATAAAATATCTCAGCAATATCCTGAACAATCCGGTGCCCCACGGGAGAGTGTCTTTGCCCCTCTCCTGCTGACCTACCAAAAGATCAAAGTACTGTTATTGCCACCTTTGTTAATGATACTATTATTCAACATTACCTAAACTTATTCAATGAATTGCTGAATAAAAAGAGAATTACAGTAATCCAACTAAATCAGCACAAGACTAAGTATTTGGGCTTACATCTAACCACATCCAAACCAAGCATCGGTAACTTAACTAAAAGTTTTCGGTTCTTAGACAAAAGTCCAAACTGCTTTTAAGTAACAAAATTCTACTGCACAACAAAACAATCAAACCAATCTGAACTTATGGCGTACAACTTTAGAGATGTACCAAGTCAATAAGAATCAAAACCATTCCAATACAGTGAATACCCTGTGGTATATCACGAACCAGACCATTCATAAGGACCTTGGTATCCTAATTACTATTCCCAGATTTGTTCAAAACTATCATAATTAGAGTTCATAGCAGTGTACCTAGACAACAATTATCCAATATCCAACTACCCAGGACAAGATAAAGGAAAAGCTTGCGACCTAAGTGCACTAACTTGAAAGAACTGCTATAGGAAACCAGTTAGTGAATGGTTTCTCCTAATAATGTGTGTATAGTGTTATCATATTTACTTAATACTCAATGTAAAGTAGATTGTAAATATACTTATTCTCAATTAAAAAAGTAAAGTATATGATTTTTCAAATTTAAAATTTTTCATAATCGCACTCGTTATACAAACAACTTGTATATTTTTATTGGCGAAAAATCACATTTTATCTGCAAATTCTCCCAGTTATCTTAAAAAAATAGGAACTTCTAATATTAATATATAATTAAAAGACGAAATATAGTTATTTCAATCTTTTTCTTAAGCACAATTAAAAATATATCTTGAATAAACTAAAAATCAACATATATTAAATTTGATACAGACCAGTAGCGTCACCTATAGGATTGTACATGCATATAATAGTAGATGTAGATTTATATCCATGAACCGATGATAAAGCCTATCAACATTTGGACATTTGATATTAGACGATTTATTTTCCTTTGTAGATTAATGCCGACTTATGTTCAAACCCATTCGTTTAGGTCAAAATACCATTCTAAGAGTTTTCAAAATCGATGGGCTATATTTAAAAAACAAAATAAAAAGTTTTGTTTTGTAAAAATATTAATTTTTAATTTTCAGACAAAGATAAGGGGTTTTTAAAAAAGGCAGGGAAGGGTTGCAAGACTTTGGTTTTATAAAAAAAAAACGATTCTATTGTTTTACGAGCTTACTCGATTCAATTTTAAATTTTAATTAGTAATTAGGCTTTGTTTCATACAAAGTTAATTACAAAAATGTTTAAGAAAAGACTATGTAAAGAAAAGTGGTGAGTTTCGAATTTTAAGGCATCAGAATAGGATTTTTCAATCTTCTTCTGTATGCTAGAGCCTTCTACAACAATCTAGACTGTGGTTTTGATAAATGTAGTAGAATGTTAGAGAACATCCAAAAATGTCACTCTGTTCATAATGACACGAAATTGGATTATAAGCTGATGACAAAATTTTATAGTAAAAATGTATAGGGAATGGGTTATTTAATGTTATATTTTTCCCATATTTGACTTTAATACCTATTGACTTCTTGTAACAAATTTTACATTTTGCTAGTTTACTAACGATATTACTAATACTAATTAAATTGACCAAGACTTTGCTTTTACGTGAAAACCTAAAGCTAAACTTATAAATGATAACATTAATGCTCATAATTCTAAATTTTCATTGGTTTAGTTTTTTATTTATGAATTTTTAGTTATAAGAAACTTATTGTGATTACTTGTCTTCTTCTATGATTTCTAGATCCTTGGGGATCAACGTCAAAAATTTTCTAAGAATTGACTGATTTCAACCAATCTATTTTTAATTGAGGAAACCTATCCCAACATTTTAAGCGTTTCTACTTTCAATCTCAAAAACTGTATTCAAAGCTTGTCTTACAAAAGGCTAGGCTTTTGGATGATCTCGCATTTTTAAAGTCCTGTAGAGGCAAACCATCGAAATCTTTTTCCTTATCCAGTATTCTCAAAAGAACAAAGTTATCTTGATAAAACGATTTCTAAGCTATATTCTATCATTTGGGATTTCTTCACTAGGATAATCTATGGTTAAGTATCATATATATCAGAAGAGGAAACCAAAATTCAAAAACGTAACTATGCCAAAATCAATTATTATATATTACCCAAAGCCACTGCACTTAACCTCTTCGGCGACCCTTTAAATGAACCGACTATCCAAGCTCTTGCAAAATATGTTAATATGTTGTTACCCTAGATCGCGCCTCCATAAAATATATATCCTAGATAAAATCTTTTATTATCGAGCTGCCCTAAAGCGTAGCTAAAAAACAGGCAAGATGCGTATTGTCTAAACTTAATATTTATATTTCCGAATTACAAACCTTAAAAACTGTTTTAGAACAAGATAAAAACGTTATAATCTTATTAAAAAATAATGATAATGCTATAGTTACTCTTAACAACCCAGTTTATATTGGTAACGTAGAGGATTTACTAAAGTCATAAGACTATCGTTACCAACAACCAATCTTGAAGAACAAACCAACATGTACATAAGATATATTTTAGAAAAAAGAAATTATAAACCCCTCGTGTACAATCCTTTATTTTCTTAACATCGTTATCAAATCTCTATTCACCAAGTACTTCTTTTAATGGTCCAAACAAGCAATAATTCCTAGGAATGTACGGAGGGAATTTTAGTATAGTCCAGAACAAGTCCCCATTTTTTGTCAAGTTTGGGCAGAAGTATGGGGCCCGACTAACGGAGCATTTTATGACTACTTTTAGAAACCCAATATCGTCAGTGACAATTTTCCTAAAGAATATGGACTTCATTTTCAACTGAGTTTCGTACTTTCAAAATTATTTATGTTATGCGTACTCAGGAGTCTTCTTAAAGGTGTTGTTCCTAAATTGTGACTGAAGTCTTTTCACAAAGCCGGGCAGATTTACACCCTCTGTTGCGAAAAATTTAATAATAATCCATTGTACCTCTTACTATACAAGTTAAAGTGCAAGGTACCTTATAAGGGGAATTTTCTTGGGGTATTCAAAACTATAAAACTCGGAAGTTGCTACGTCGCCTCAGCGCGTAAAAAATTTCGCTTTATATTTAATCCACCGTCGTAATATTTTGCACCCCTCGCATGCAATTTTTCTGGTTTAGAAACCACCCTCTAGCATCCCGCTATATTGAAGTTTGTAGCTCGTCGAATAGCGAAGTAATGAACTACGTTAAAAACTTGCTTTTGTAGGAGATAGTATGCAAAGAAAATGCAACACCCGGCAATACGTTGTCATAGCAACCCAACTGCGTCACGAGCGTTTGAAAATAGGAAATGTCAGATTCGAGTTTTCGAACGCGCCTTAGTTTATTTGGCGTCCCTATTCCGTTTCCGTCATCAAATATAGAGCACGTTGTACTTGAAAAATTTTCAAAATCATTTATAATACTTGTAATTGTTGTAATAAAACAAAATGTTATTTAGTTATTACAAAAATTTCATTATTTTTAGGCTAAGTGACACTCGATAATTTCATTCATTTAGGGGGGGGGGGGGTCCAGATTACTTAGTAAATTTTTTGAGTTAACAAAACTCAAATAATTTTTTGAGTTCCTTATTTATAACCCTAAAATCTCTAAATTTAGACAATTTTTAATCTGCTGAGATCCTAGAAATGATCTATGGTATATCTATAAAAGTATTATAACTCTACTAGAATTCAAGAGTACGATTATATTCATCATTAAATTAAATCGGTAGAGATATTTTCATGTGTATTCTATATTAGTCTTAATAAATACTCAATTTATTTATTTATAATATGCTGATATTACAAACTTCATACTCATGATTCTCTTCTATAATAGATATTGAAAAACTTTTAGCACTAAATATTGTTTTTCGTTCGGAATTTCCCAAAAAGATTCATCTATAAGTAATTGGTCCAATTCCCTGAATTTTTAAGTGTTCTTCAATTCTTTATCACTAAAAAATACTTTGGTATTTCACCTGATACAAAAATTCTTCGCTTATATATCATTTCTCTAATTCCCCATAAACAAGCATGCGGTCTGCTTCGTTAAAATGGCATTAATATCCGCACGAAATGGCGGTACTAATATGATTGAGCTAAACAGTCAATTTGTCACTTTATCCTGCTAGCACTTCAAGTACGATTTGTCACAGTGATTTGTGGGTTGAATAAGAACTGCGCACTGACGTACCTTAAAGTTGCAGTATATATCTGCCAAAAGGCGGCTATTCTTTGAACCAAGAGAGTTGAAAATAAATGTCAAATACCCTTACGGAGAGAACCTTATTTATTGTCCCAAACTTCTCAATTATTTTTCAAAACCAATCAATTTGTAATTTATGGTTATTGTTACAAACCCGACACCCTTATAGGTACCAGGGACTAGTGAAAGAAAGAAAGTTATTGTTACATCTATTTTAGTTTTATTTAATGTTTGTTGTACGATACAGTTATCTGAAAACCACAAAATACTGAATGCTGCTTTTTGAAATACCTAACATTGTCCATTATCGTAGTTTTATCATTCACAAAACTATCTGTCATGGAAAAGAGGAAGTATTTTCGTGAAAAATGACCAGACCCAAAGCAACTTGCAACACGCTGCAGGCCCAATGTCCACGTCAAGGCTTTGTTCTGTTATTATGAAAAATGTTACAAACAAGTTAGAAATCTTTGAAAAAAGGCAAAATAACGCCCGACTACTTACAGGAAGATACATCAACATTACATACTCCTTATTGATCAAACATGTCTCTTTCATCTATTTTTTAAAGCAACATCGACATCGTTTGAAAACCGCAAGCTCTCCAGTAATTAGTAACAAGTCTTCAGTAGCAACATTTGATGTGAAGATATTTAACCTCTTTTTGTTTGTTTTTAAATGAATGTTACCCCACTTGCTCAAAACCCGTGAAACGAATCTCGGCCTCTGCCCTAAGCAAACGAATGCCGTTTCTAATTATTCTATTTGATGTTTCTTTCCCGCAGACAAGCGCGAAACTTTTAAATTGTTGCTGCTTAAGAGCTCAGCTCCAAACGCAATTTAGAGTTTAAATTGAAATTTCCTTCCCATTTGATATCAAAGGCAAACCGGGGTTACGCATTAAATCCGCGTAATTGAAAAATAATTCTTTCGGCCTCGTCTTGCACGCCCAGTACATGGCGAGCCCCGTACATCCATTATCGACTTCAATCCACGAGCTCGTTTTGTGACGCCGAACAATTCGGACGCCTGTAATTAGCTCCATTGATAACCAATAATTTATGAAACGGCAGCGCCATGCATAAAATATATTCTTGTAAGCTCCATTTAGACCTTCATTTCCCTTATCTATTGACGCAAGGTAAGTGGAAGTGTTATCTGGTATAATCGGGTTTTTATCGATTCGCGCGTTATGGGGTTATATTTATTCCTGAATCTTAGCTCTAGGCTAGGTCGAGGCTGAATTTGGAACTCGTTGTGGACTCTGTGATTGTACTGATACACAACAAAAGATCGTTTTGTATGCTTTGTAACACACCGATTCTTCTATTAATTGGAAATACTTTAAATAACTCATCAGGAAATGACATTGGATGACAAAAATCTTTAACAACTGCCCCTGCCATTGATCATTTTAAATGCCACATTGAAAAACACAACTTTTATTTGGAATTTCCCCTTTCTCATTTAGTTTTGCTTTAAATTTCCTCTCCAACTATAAATTTAATTTTCCTCTAAAGTTATACTTTTGCACTTTCTACCAGATTTTTCTAATTAATAAACTGCCCAAACATTTTGTTTTAAAACTAGAAATAACTATTTTTTCATTCTTTGTTCTTGGATAGAATCTCGGTTTCTTATGAAGTGCTCCAACAAGTTCTAATAATCTTATTCCGATATTCTCCACGTTATCACATAGATAACATTTTGCCCCAAACCTTATTCTTTCTTGGTATAATTATTTTGGACATGTTTTAATAATCTTACATTAATTCTTCTTCGCCTATTTAAACAACCTTGATTCTTGATTACTGCATTATATTTCTCGATTATACTTCACTTTGGTTTGTCTGACCCCACCTTATTTTTAACTTTTCACTTTAAATCAACCGAATTTTTTCATAATTTCTTCAAATGACAGTTTGTGGTGATCATTGATAGTATACAAAACTGCACCGAGTAAAATATGTTGTATAGGCAATCAGCAAATTCTATTTAATTTTTGAAACAATCAATCAAGATATAAGAAAAGAAAAAACTAGTATTCAGTCAGTTATTCTACGAAAAGTATACAGGAAAAATCTGCTTCTAGATTTACCAGTCAGGCTACCTGCTATGGAAACAAATATAAATCTACTGATCAATAAGTATAAATAATGAATATATTAAAATTATCAATCTTCTCCTTCCAAAAAAATGATTTAATTTATAATTTGTTCTCGGTTCCATTCAAAAGATTGAAAATTGGGAAAAACAACCAACTCCAGTATCAACATACCTACAACACATCTGGATTCTATAAGTAAACTTACAAGAGATATTAAACTAAATCTCCTAAATAGTAACATTTTCAAAATAAAAAAATAATCAATTTATTATGAGATTTTCATGTCTTGTAGTAAACTTAACTTATCAGTAAATAATAATGATAATAATTATTTTCTGAGAATTACACATAGCGACAAAAAATATTTACTTGTCTTTTTCAATATCTTCTCTAGAGTTCACCGGTAATGATGTGCATTAAAAAATAAAAACCATAGCAACTAATAACAAACTAAAGAATTATGTATATACTTTAGATGTGGATTTTTAGTTCCCCAATACCTATATGACAATTGTCATGATGATACTCATTATTGAAATGTACCTTCAAGTTTGTATTGCTCTCAATAAATAAAATTTATTGTCATTTTTGTTTATTCTTCAAGAAAATATGGATCCCTGCCTTTGTTATGGCCACAACCTTTTTCTATTCGGTGCAATATTTCAAAAAACTTAAATATGTTTTCTTACGTCTGTTAATTGTTGAGTAGTTATCCACTCAAGTTCGGAAAGCTTTAAATCACCCATGGATCTTGTCCACTAGAATTGTTCCATACGTTTATTTCGTTTAGCTTGAAGGTTGTGACATTGTAACTAATTTTGCACCAAAAAGAAAAAATGTTTTACGCCAGTCATATCCGTTTGGTACTGCGCAGTCACTAAAAGATGATGTTGCAACAAAATGAAACACAACTAAGCTTTAATTTGCATAAAATTGTTTGAAACCCAGAAATGGGAGACTCAAGTTTTCTACAAAATAATCTGAAAATAGATATACAGCTTAGATAAATATTAAAATTATAGGAATTTTAAGTTTTGGTCCTACAAGGAAAAATATTAATTATACCTTTAAAACTATAGGCAAAATCAATTAATTATCGACATTAAAAAATGGCCAATTTTATCTTCTGTAATATCTCTAATTTCTCAAATTACACGCATTAGAAAAACTTCAAGATTTTCTATGTCTTAGTGATAAATATACTTATTACTACTACATAAATAATAATTGGTTAGAAAAATAAAAAAAACTGATCAGAACCCTCTGTAGTCCTTTGTGGAGCATTTGGACTAATAATTTGATCATGATGCACAACAGCAAGTTCTCTGGCTCTATCTTAAATTCAATCTTTTCTTCTCACAAAATCGATCTTTAATCTTCCTCCCTTTTCAATGCACTAATGATGATATCTGTTAAGGAGTAATGATGTCTTATGTCATAATAATTCATTTACGCCACACTAAAAAAAATTTAAACATTGGGAAATTTCGGGTCTCCAATCATTAAGGCGTCCATTTAGTATTAAAGATATTTTATCTTCTTATACTTAATTCTTTAAACATTTAAACATTGCTGGGCAGATTTAAATCTTTCCTATTATCTCAACAATTGAGATCTGCATTTTGTAGTCATAAATGCCCTTTAAGAATTCAAATATTGTTCTTAAGAACACCAACTCCTTACTCCTTTAGACCGCTTTTGATAAGATCATGAGCTGTTCTAATATATAAAATACTTTCATATTCTCCTTGCAGTTAAACTGTTATAACACAATTTTGTGTAGTGACATTTGAAAAATTTCAAATATTTTTCACGTATTATCCGTTCGTTAATCAATTGTTCAGTGTTCATCCATTTAAATCATATTTTTTTAAGTTACCGACAGATTCTAACTCCCAGTTTACCAGTGAAAGCTTCTATTACCTATACTGTTTTCTTCTAAATGTTTACAGAAAATTTGATTATCATAGACATATGCAAGTTAAAGAATAACTAAATATGATACGTAATATATAAAGAAATGAAAAGACAAATACTAATGATTTCCCTTAGACTTAAAAACAAATATAAACCGTTCAAAAAAATTATGAGTACTTTATGATTCACCATAACAAATTGATATTATTTTAGATATGCTACTGATCGCAAAATAAAAAATAGTCGCATACTATGTCGAGATAGCGTCAATAACCTCGTCTGTTGGTAGTAAAAATGGACGAAATGTATGTTTAAAATTGAACTCCATAGAAGACCTTTGATATTCACAATCCGTATTTGTCTTATAACAGATAAAAACCATGTGTATACAGAGAAAACTATAGTACTAATAACAACATAATGTTCATATTAATTTCAACAAACAAAAACAACTTTGATATTGATATTTTAATCAGAACAAAAAGACCTATACATTTCTTTTGTAAAAAATTAACCACCTACCTTGATGCTTTATCATATTTATTACATCAAATGACTCGTTAAACCAAGGCGGGCACTTTCTCTTTTATACATATTGCATTAACTTTACATGTTATGTTACCATTGTACCAAATGGATTAGAACTAAAAATATACAAATAAATAAACAACTCTACTACTACATATTATAAAAGATAACTATAACAAATTTTAATACCAATACTTAGCATAATATACATAAAACTTGTGCCATATACTTTACAATATGCCATTGAACAAGCTCTTGAAAGATCCCATAATATACTACCACTTAATCCATCACCCATCATACTTAGTACTATATAAAAGTATTCTACAAATCAATAGAGATACTACAATAGTGGTGATTTATACATTATCTACAAATGTACACAACATGAAATGCATAAATATAATCATTGCCACCCTTAGAGAATATTGGACGATTCAAGTTTTTCCCTTGCCTTGGCTAAAATGGCCCTAAGTTCTGATGAGCGCACTGTTTGGTACTAAATAACGCAAGCAGAAATATCAGAAAGGTTTAAACTACAATGCACTAGTAAAATAGCTGCACTTACCCCACACACGCTTTTTTGTATGCTTAATTGCGAGTACAGCCGCTTCCCTTCGGCAGGCCCGCAAACTTTCTCCAATTGATCTCTAGAAAGCCTCAGCAGCTCATGCCCATTGAAATCCTTGAACTTTTTACACACCTCTGGTGTAAATTCCTTTGCAACCAGCCAGTCTTGAATCTCTGTTGGTTTGGATTTTTGACTGATGTACACCTCTGGAGTTTGGCGAATATCCAAGTATCTCTTATTTTCCCTAAACATGGTCAGTACCACGGTAAGCTCATCTTGCATCTTTTCCCCGCCTAGGGTAGTTGTAGACCTAATAGAGGGCGATCTTTTCAAGGCAGGTTTAGGAGTATCGTTCAGCTCAATGTTTTCAATTGGTGGCGGCAGTGGTGGTGGAGGAGGTGGAGGTATTGCATCTTCTGGTTCTTCTACATCATTTTTATGAGCACAAATTCATTGAAACGTAGTTAGTTCTTTTTTGCAGCAGAATACAGAATGCTGTAAAATAGATCCCAAGCGAAGCTCAACAAAAGGCGGACAAATACACTAAACTGGATAGACAATACTTTATTTTAGTAATTTTTATAAGGTATGAACATTTTATTTGAGTTAGTACAAAACAATGAGTAAATGGTTTGCCGCAAAAGCAACACCTTTTGCGATTTATAACTTAATATGAAATAATTTAATAAAAAATGTTCTTATGAAAAATATCCAACCGATAAAAAAATATGATTATGATATAGATACTGAATAACAATTAAACATTTTACAATAACAATATACAAGTACAGCATGGATGGTTGTATTATAAATAGAAAATATTGTACAAGAAGCAAGCAGAGGACAAATACAGCTGCACATAGTATAAAGTGTACAAATATTACAGCAAACAAGTGCATGTTGCTTAGAAATACCGAAATTCTCCCTTCTTACCAAGCCTCTCTTTGCGAACCCAATCTGCTGGAGCAGCTGAAATGGACGGCGGACTTGGTGCATGGTCTGCTCCACTAGGGCTTCGCCCTCCACTAAAACGGTCTGAGGGGGAATCCTACGTCACATCAAATTAAAATTGTTGTAAACAAATTTTTGCGAGCAATAAACCAGTACCTGTCTATGAGAACTTCGATTATAATGAGTATACAAAGGGTTGTTAAAAATGTCCTCGTTTCGATCGTTTGCAGTACTTCCAAAATGATAAGGTGTGACTATTGTGTGTGGCACATGGGCAACTTGTCCTCTACTATTTCTTGCTTTCCACCACTTACGACTGTCGTCCAATACCTAAAACACAGTTAAATTATCAAAGGTACTTTCATAAGTCTCAATAGACAAACTTCTAAAAATTCTCCTCGAACAACTGTCAGTTCCTTGTCATTATTTGCAGTCCGTGGATAGGTCACCTGCACAACGTTAGCGCCTCGAGCTTGCAAATTGTCCAACCAACTGTCTTGACTTCTAGTAAAACCTCTCTCATCTCCTCCATTCTTCTCGATAGAATCTACCGAAATATCGCTTCTGGCACTAGGGTCTCGCAAATTTGAAGGAAGTTCTCTTTCAGTGTTGGGTACAGGTTCAATTTTCTGCTCTCGAGTTTCATGGTGAGGTTCACTACTTCTGTTATCATAAATAAACACATTTTCTTGATTTGGTTCATAATCATTATAGTCGCTACTGTAGTGTGGTTCGTTGTGCTCCCTATATTGTTTATTTTGTATATGAGACTCCAGTTCGTCAATCACCGGATAATCTGGAGACCACCCATCCATAAATTCTGGATGATATAATGGCACGTGGCCTTTCCATTGGTCTCTAAAATAAATTAAAGTAATTCATCGGTATGAACGTAAAAATTATTTATTACCGTGGTAGCAGCCAAGCATCTCCAAGGGAGTGCCAAAGTTCAGTTTCTTTGCTTGTAACGCAATTCATCAATAGGTTAATTGCCTCCCTGGTTAAAAGAGGAGATATAACTTTGTGGGGCAAATGAAGGTCAAAATAAGTATCATGAGATGCTTCAACAATTAGAGCCAAAGGGGTGAAGAGAAAATGAACCAATTCTGGGGCATTGGGGTCGTGGATATGTGCCTTTAATTTCGCGAGCAAATTAAAGGAAAGCTTGAACTTCTGAAATATTTCAAAGAACTCTTTTTCCGGGGGTGGTTTTGTTCTCATGGTCAACATCCCATCTCCCATGTCTCTTTTCTTGCTCTTGCGACTTCTCCTTCTTCGTTCCAGTTCTCTAGAAGCGGCAGCAGCATGCTGCAGTCGAGCAATGAACTTCTCGATGTCATCGAAACAGTGATTCAGTATGGCTACGTCTCTTTCATACTTTTCGCTGGTTGTGGAGCTCGTGTCGTCGTTATTCGCCGTAAGCTCCGAATCCGACTCCCTATAAGTGTCCCGCGAAGGATTTAAAATGTGCTGAGTAGGGGGTTTATGCGTTGGAGGTGGGATGCTACTCTTGCGACTTCTAGTTAAGGTTTTGCCCATTCTAAGCTGCTTCAAATCCTCGACCAAGTCCTGAGCTGATATACTTTGACACTAAAATAGCATTAATTATAGTTCTTGCCGCGCGCCCGCTCAATTCGTTACCTGGAAGATATGCATTTCTGGAGGATATGACGGATTTGAATTTGTAACAATGAACACGAGAATGTTATTGTACATTTCCATGGGGTCGTGACTGGTGAAGGCGGTCGGCTCTTGAATTGAATTGGCTGGAAACCTCTCCATAACAGTCTGTAAAAACATCTCCTTATGAGCCGAAGGGCTATTGCGCTATTAATATTCTAAGGGAGTGACATTGTTCTCGAAACTGCACAATGAGCAAACACTAAGCCCAGCGTAATCATAACAGCTTATTGACGGCTTCACAATGGGGTTTAGTTCGACCACCAAAGCAACCATTGTTTACCGGGATAACGGCTAAATATCGATTTTGGATCGGATTTCCCTTAAATGACGGCTAGTTCGGTGATGACCCACTTATACTTCGAAATAAATTTACAGCAGTTGATTAGGTAGGTTTTAAATAATTAGCATCAGCGTTTCCATGCAACACGAACGAATTTAACATTTCTAATTGACAGTTAAAAAACTTATAAAATATTGATATACACTTTTAGTTTTGATAATGTTTACGGCATCTGTTTTACTATACTAAATACTTGAAACGCACGTATAGCTTCACTGGGCGATGCATTTTCTGCAATTTGTTCGTCATTTAGAACAACAATACATTTGCAATGCTGGTACGTGCATGCCGTACTTGTTTGTGTTCCGACTTCCGAGTTCAAATTACAATAAAAACGGCAGAGAGAACTGTTGAATTACTAATGAATGTTATTCAGACATAATTAGCGTTATTAACCACAACCGACGGTGGTGCGATTCGGAAGAACAAACGAACTATGGTCTGGCTAATTATTGCGCTAGTCCGCTGGAAATATAGGCTAATCAATTCTTTGTCGCTAAAGGAATTTATTTATCAGACAAAAGCAGTAAATTGAAGGTTTTCGTATTATACTAACCCCGGTCTCAAAGTCCATAACCAATACCCAGGACCTATCCAGGCAGAGCTGCATCTTCTGGGACCAAATGCCATTGGTCTTCTCCAGCTGCAGTAGCCTCCTCATCCCATCCGCGGGGTAGACGATTCCGGTGTCTTTGGAGACGGTGAAGGTGGCTAGGTGCTCCATGAGGTAGGTAGGCTTTTCGCCACCTTCGTTGCTTCGGTCATCGCGGTCTCGATCCAGATCCCTGTCGTCCGGTAGGTAGCCGTTCGAATGGTAAGCCATGTCGCTTCCTTCTTTCCTCCTGTAAAGGTTTCTTTGAGGGTTACGGGTAGAAATTCACCGCCGCCCACTTTCCACGGAATTCTTCAATATAAGCGGGGAAAAGCGACGATCGTGGTGACGAACTTAATTACATTTCACTATGACAAACTAGAACGTTCGAGATTAAGCGAAGGGGCTGCTGATTAGATAACATAATCTGTTAAAGCCAGAGATTTCTGCCAATGTTGTAAATAGAATTCGAATCGTCTAATTAACGGAAACGCAGAAAATGATTAGCGTCGCGCGTAACTCCCCATTATTCACCCTACCTCCGAATGCGGGTTCAGCTAGCCACCACACTGACCCGAACGCAATTAAACAATTACATAAAAGCATACCGAATGTGAAACTCGTATTTTGATTCTCCCATCGCCACACCTTTAACCACAATGGCATGCAAAGAATGTCAACAATTCGCATGTATTTTTCACGTACTTCTGCTTTTACGGCAGCCGTGCATCGGTTGCGCATATCAATTAGCGGCTGCAGCTTCGACTTAATAGGCTATGTGTGATTAACGAAACGTGGGTGCTTTGCGCGGCTGGGAACGTGACGCGATGACTTCGGGGGCCCGAAATGCGGAAAGCCCCTTGCATTTTCCGAGCCTACGGGGCGCCGAAGTGGGCCGCGACTGGAAAGTGCGGCCCGTCCCGAAAACGCAGTTTGGCCGGGGAAATGTGGGCCTGCTCGTCATGCCTGTAACACATCGGGCGAGCCACGGTGGCGACTATAATAATAATAACAATAAATGAACCACGCGATCGCGATGGCGCGCGGATTCGTCAGGGCCCGGACACCTAGGCGCTGAGCTTACCTTCAGACGCCAAATTCCGACATTTCGTTGCTAGTTTCGACCATGCACAACATAACAGCACCACAAAACGCGGACGGCTTTACGTTTTAGAGGATGTGATGATCCACAGGTGGATATCTTACCTGCCCACCAAGCAGGTAACTTACCTTGAAGCCTGCGCACTGCCGCCCGTTAAGTCGCATCGGCGCGGCGGTTAAGCAATCCCCAGAAATACCTCGGGCGGCCAAATTTATGTCATTTTTGATGAGAACCTCGGGGTGATCCTCCTCAAAAAAGTACCTGCGAAATATTTGTTTAAACCCTCCAGTGGTGGTAGACAAAAGTTGCTTAGGCAACCCATACAGCACGGTAAATTATAAAACTCACGATCAGTTAAAACTACAAACCCCCGTGTACACAATGCGGTAATTAAGTTTATAGCGTTGCACATGGCGTTAAATTTATAGGTAGATGAATTATCAGTTTCAGTCGCACATTACGGTCCATTAAAATACACGCGGAGTCGTATTCGGTGCCTTTATATAGATCGTTAAATTGAATAATTGTTCGCGGTAATCTGATTCACAAACCGTCCATAGCTTTGTAATTTGCTTGCACAAAGCGTTGTTTAAAATCGATTCCCTTTTTTGGTGCACATTGTCGGTGCATTGTAACATGCACGGTGCCATGCTGACTTTTTAATCGTTGTAGCTTGGCGAAAACATTTATTCAGAGCTTCCTCAATGAACATGAAGAAATGGAAAATTCCTTAGATGTTGGAAACAAAAGGTCACTTTTGAAATATTACATTTCCTTATAATTACCTCTATCGATGCAAGGAAGCGGGAGGGACCTAGTAAGTTCGAATCTTACTAACTTTTTTTGCGTCTCAGTTGTACCGGGTGCAGTTGCTGGACCCCATCGGGCGCCTCCCTAGATGACGGATAAGAGAACGCCTACCAGATATAGTAGGTACCAGGGAAATCAAATACCCGAGGCGGACCAAGACCAATAACATAGTATTCAACTTTTCCATATGTAAATTAATGTTGGGATAAGCAGATTTCTTTTCCTGGCCAATTGCTTCGGGTGGACGAGCCAACAAGAGCAAGGACACTAACTTTTCCTAGTAATAAGAAACCATTCCTAAAGACGGATGAACCAAGAAATGGTCAACGGCAGAAGACAAAGGGAAACCACTGCATTAACAACCGCACAGGTATCCTTAGTACAATCATCGCAGTACAACAGATATGCAATCATGACAATGTTCAAAACGAAATATTCCGCAGTTTAAAGTTCCCCAATTGGATCTTCGGGGGGAACGGTATAGAACAAGATTGTAAAAGTACCAACAATTAACATGAAGATCGGAACATGAAATGCAAGAAGTCTCTTTGCACCAAGAAAATTAGATAATATCGTAAATAAAATGTCAAGACTAAAAGTAAAAATACTATTGGGATGTTAGGTGGCTAGGAAGTAGCACTTGCGTGACAAACAATGACACATTCTATTACTGGGGGAACGACGACCCCAAACATTTATATGGTATGGGAGTGATCCTGCATAAGAATATTACAAGATTTGTTTTGAGTTTTAAACCATACTCAAAATTATGATACTTCAACTAAAAACACACGGGAAATATGAACATCATACAAGCTTACACACCAACAAAGTTGATCAATTTTATACAGAACTAGACACTATCTGTAGAAGCATCAAAAACAATGATATTGCAATACTAATGGGGTATTTCAACGGCAAGGTGGGTAAAGACAAGGCAAAACACACGCAGGAGGTTTTAGCCTGGACTAAATGAATGACAAAGGGCATGATAAACTGAATGACCTTATGATAAACACATTCTTAGAACTTTCAGAACGTAGATTATATACCTGTAAATCCACTGCAAATAGACCAGAAAGCATAATAAAAAACCAAGTAGACTATATCTTCATCAACAACGGTTATAAGAACTCAGTCAAGTCTACATTAACTCGAACCATAACCCGGTGATAACTAAAATCAATATAAAGTAAAACGCAAAGCATGATGAAAGTTTTCCAAAACCTATCATAGAAGAGAGCTGAACATTGGAAAATTCTGACCACAAGATAGGATTCGGGCAAACACAAGTTTTATTCAATTGTAGGAATTATTATTCGAGATTATATAGAGAGGCGGTGGAAATTTATAAATATAAAAATAATTTTAACAGGGACGACGGCTTCAATCTACCTAGGTCTTGGTTTGTCGCTCTCAAGGGGCAAAAACCAGACCGCGATACGGTGAAAGAGCGAGTGACGTCAGAAAATGCCAAAATATTACCTGCAACGACCCGATTGACGTCAGCAGCTAGCCCGGTGACGTCAACAACGGCCCCCAACACAATCCCTACCACACGGACACGAGTATAAAAGTGAAAAGGCTACTTAATTTTTAGATTTTTTTCTGAAGATGTCGGAGTAATAAATAATAAAAGAGTAATAAAGTAAAAGCAACAATCAAAAGAGCGGACAGAGAAAATTGGAAAGAATTTAGCAAAGAGATAAGTAATCTGGACAAAAATAAAAAGACTACGATGAGACAAGATAAAATAAATAATAGCAAGAAAAGACAAATACAGAAAAGATTGTACTCAAAAAAATTGATGCCATACTATCTCAAGAAGAAATAAACGAATAATTACAATAGATATTTAAAAAAATAATCAAAAGGGGCTTTTTAAAAACAAAAACCAACACTATAAAGAATTAAAAATATACAATTACACTGGTAAGATCATATAATAAGAATAAAACATAATAGAATAACAAAGGTTATAATGGAAGTGAAAAGTTAAAAAACTAGCTAAGTGAAGAAACAATAAGTAAAACAAATAGAAAAATGGAAGTAAAAAAAGAAATTAATTGATGAAACAAAACTTCTAGCAAGAAATTGAAAGGCTTGGAGTACAGATGGACCTGAAATTTCAATCTGACGCCTGAAAAGGCAAAATGATTATCTTTCCAAGCGTTCTAATCAGTTCTTTATGTACTTCATTTTTTCGTTTTACACGTGCAATTTATTAGTCTATATTATCTATGGAGTTTATTTTGTTTTTTTTGCTGTACTCACATTTTTTCTTTTAATATCATCATAATATAATTATGTTTCGGCCAATAGATTTTCTAATCTAATTCTATCCTAATTTAATTATCTTTTATTTTATCTTTGTCTCTTGTGTCTATAATCTTGTTTGCTCGTATTTTTTTCAGCTGCGGCTTGCTTCGTATCATTTTTGTTTTTCATTTTTATCAACATTTTAATTTGTGTTGTTTTGATTTTAGGACTAATTTTTAAGTTTCTAAATACGCCTGGATCATTCGTATTTGTTATTAGTCTACTTATTACTACATTATATTTTCCAATGCACCACTAAGTCGTTTTGTACAAGGTGCTTTTAAAAAGTTCTAAAATACACCGAGTGTCAATTCCGCTTTGCTAAAACATACAAAACACCTTTTGAAGGGAAGTTTTTCTATTTTCAGTAGAAATTATGGGCCTTTAAACCTTTTTGCCTTTGTACTGTTTACGAGATTTTCCAATGTGATTGTCCAAAATCTATTATGCACGCACATATCTTTGAATATACATGTTTTGCTAGTGTTCTAAGTTTTGTTACCACAATTACCTAGTTTTTTTAAGGCAACTGTCTTTTTGCTTAACGTTGTCCCTATTAAAACAAAGTCCAGAATGTGGTTTATGGATCATAATAGTCTGGCATATCTTTCAATCCTTCTTAATAACATTCCAAATCAGGTCTGTGGAAGAATAATTGGTAGAGAAGGTCTAACAAAATGGCTACATCCGCTGGATTTTTATCTCTAGGGACATTTACAAAGTTTAGTCTATTCAAGCCAATTTCCAATATAGAAAATTTGCAGCAAACAATTGATAGCAGTTTTACAAAAATAAGGAACACTTGATGAATATAGCAGATAATAGTAGGCTCTTTGAAAATTATCTGGAAACCTTTTGGCCATATTTATGGGAGCTTTTTGTGTATTTTGATGAGCGGAATTATCAATAGCATGTTCTTGATACCTTTTAAAAACACTTTATACATTAACAAGAAGATCAATAATTTATAAGTTGTTCAGTTGTATGGTTTTTGAAAATGTATTAAAATTTCGTTACGTATCTCGTATACACCCACATAAAATATTTCCGCCAGTTTATATTTAATAAAGTTATTTTTAAATTATTGTTTTTGTTTAGTCAAATCGTGCGTTGGAAATTCCTGAGCACTTGTTATTATCCAGATCATAGTTCAGCAACTCATGAGTTATATTTTAACATTTCAAAATAACGATGAAATAGACGTGCAATACACCTAAATTACGAGGGATGAAGCTCTAATTGCACAGATAGCCGTGCATTGCAAATTACATTATAACGAGCTGTTTGAAAGTTTCCACACACCGCTGCTTTTAGTTAGTTAACTACAAACACCTAGCTTATTGTAAACTCCATTGTTCAATCACATAGTTGAAATATAATTATCGGAAAAGTACTATTTGTTAAAAAAATTCAATATTCTTAGCCGTACATTTAAGTTAAATTTAATACACATAGTAGTTATTTTACTGTGTCAATATTTAACACAGATTTAATTAAAAAGTTCTTTATTGTACCTTATACATAAATGTATATACAAGGTATTACACGTAATAGTGTTTTAATGGAAAATTTAAGCTCCTTTATTATTGAACTTCCATTAACCCGCATTAATTTTAAATATGCACTCTGTATAAACCAGTAATGCCTGAATTGACGGCGTTATCACCACTTGTTCCTTTTTTAAACCTCCAGCTGTTCTAAAAATAAGCTTTGTCACATTCGCGACAAGCGGAGGAAAAACATTTCCTATTTGTTAATACGTAGATACATACAAAAATAATCAGTTTTCTTCTGCCATATTACTGTGCACAAGTTTATGTAATAATATAGTGACGTTATTTTATAAGAGTGTTTCAGTTCATAGATTATTTTCTGTTATACTGAATTTTATTTCTTAAAATTTGAATTTAAAGAAGTGGACAAAATTACAAATCCAAATATTGAAATTTTAACCTTTCTTATCATTACAGGAAGTTAGGGTAAAATTATGCTGGTGTGGCTCAAATAATCTACGAGTTTGAAGGTCGATATGAGAACCACGGTTTAAAAAATATTATCGCCAATACCAGTCTTCAATTGTGTCCTGTAGTAAATCGAGAAAACTTACTTTTAGTTGTCAAAATATTCTTAGCATCTAAGCACCCGAAAGATATCACGGGAGCTTGGACGATCCAGATGGACAAGAAATCGTCACTTGCATAAGCTAGGCAAAATCAACAGACGATGCAGAGCAGTTCTCAATGTATTAACGCAAAAACAAGCTGAACTTTGGGTATGCGGACAACTGCTTGACAATGCCTAGGACCAGTGACCAAACAAATCAAACCAATAGTTAAGTAAAGACTAAATTGCAGAATCTGCTATAGAATGTAAAAGTTGTGCTTATCGTCTAGAGAAATTACGAAGGTATAATGTTAAAGGTCGCGCTATTACTGTCAAACTTTATTGCCAATAACTTGACAGAATGTATGCCACCTTAGAACAATCGTACCTTGGTATGGTCAATCGAAGACAGGTGTGGCTGCAGTTGGATAACGCCAGACTATATACATATATAAGTAAACTTTTTGTCAGCGTGAACACTTTGTCTCTTACCGTCTTCTTTGTGTTTCAATTCCATGTTGTCTTTGGTCTTCTTCTATGCTTGTTGAGTTGAGTTTTAGCTTCACGCACTTTTTTAATTGGTCTGGTTTTATTGATTTACTTAAGATATGTCATACCACACCAGTAGCCAATTGCCAATCCATTTTATTACTGATTCTACTTGGAGCTTTTTTCTTACATTATCTCGCCTTGTAACTCGGAACACTTGTCTTGCTCTTTAGTTTCTTTACTGGCACCCAAGTTTTGCTACCGAATATTAGTATAGCTACAATACGGCTTAGTGTATAATTATTTTACTTTTACAGAAACTTTTTTCCAGGAAACTATTTGCTATAATTGTCTCGCCAAATGGAAGTAGATCAAAGAAAATTTCTACTAAAAAGACACCAACGCCTTAATTAGATGTAAACTAGCTTTTACCACAGATTCCGCACTTTTATCTGTTTATTTTTGATTTTTTCAGTTATATTATTGTGCACGCGGTGTTACAGTAAGCCCAAAACAAAATTGATCATCCGGGTTAAAATTACTGTTGTAAAATCAGATAAACCATTTTTTCACTGTTCTAAGAGCAGAAGTACGATCCAAATAAAGGTGTGCAGTGAATTTTAAATTTTTTTTTAAACACAACTCGACTTATCGCTATGGTACACCGAATTAGGATGCTTGCATGTTCTCTTAGTGTGACCATAATACAATTACTAATACTGCTATGTTGCCATATTTCTACCACCTATGGAAATCGAACTGAAGCTTTTGCAACCATCCACTAAAATTAAAATATTAACCTCTGTACTCGCGCATGAATCGTAGAGATTGTAATGTGAGACTGTTATTAATGTCATTTGAATTTTTCCTTGCGTCATTTCTCTAGCTGAAGATGGCTACTCTTGCGTTTTGTTTTATGGTGGTCTATTTCTTGGACGTTAAAAGAAAGCATTATAAATAAATTAGAGGTGTTTGAGATGTGGCTGTATAGGAGAGTGTTAAAAATACCTTGGACTGCGCGAATTACAAATGAAGAAGTATCGAGAAAAGTACATAAAAAGTAAGAGCTGGTGAAAGTTATAAAGAAAAGAAAAACAACCTGCTTCGGATACACTCTAAAGAATGACAAATATAAATTACTCTAAATAATAATAAATGAAAAAAAAAGTAAAAGGTAAACGACCTGTAGCAAGGAAGAGATTGTCATGGATGTGTAACATAAGTAAATGGACTGGATTGACTGCAACATAATTGTTCCGATTAGCTGAAGGCCGAGAACACTTTAGCCAAGTGGTAGCCAACCTCTGAAATAAACTGAGACGGTCTACAAGAAGAAGAAGATCTTTAGAAGCGGCAAGCCAAAATCTAAATAAATACAGCTATTATTTTTGTTGAAATAACTCTTATATTTATACATTTTTACAACCATTTTGTATAATTTCAGGTAACAGTTTCTAGAAACCTTCACCTGCTCTCAAGGAAACTTTGGGACCGTATTTGTGGTAAAACTAAATATCACCAATTACAATTAAAGTTCTAATTGTATATTTCGATCTTTGGAGAATTGTATTCGGCGAAAAAGAAATATGTAGTACTAAAGAACATTTTATAAGTTTAAAAGGAGCTACTGAGGAGATTATAAGTGTCCAATGAAGCTTTAGCCTTTTTTAGTCACTGTAAGCTTCATTTCTAGAAAATTAGATTTTATCAGTCGAACTAAAACAAAAGCTAGAAACTATTTTTCTTTCTGAACTACAAGTTATGGTTTATGTTCCGAAACATTATGCTGCTATACGTGATTTGTTTTGCTGTGCTAACATAGCAACAGTCTTGTATTCGAATCAATTTTTTTTAGTTGTGGTTAGTAAACATGTACTGGCTTGTTTCAAATCTCGGGATAAAATATCTGTAAAACAAACTAAAATAAACGGTTTTAGTTTTATGGTGTCTTTACCAATGTAATTATTTGATTGCAAATACGTCTAGCTGTGATGTTTTGGAATACTTTGATATATAATATTAATTGTGTATAGTGAAACGATTATTTTGATATAAAGCCATAAAATGTTTACATCTTTCATACAGGTATTTAAATAGTAGAACCAGAACCATATTGGTTGTCTTCGATATCGTTAACCAAAGTCTTCTATTTTTTGAAGCTATTTATTTTCTGACTTTAATTGATCGCGTGATTCTTCCCAACAGTCGGAAATGGATTATATCTTGATAAGTTCACCAAATTTATTCAATGCAAGTTGAGCTAGAGGTTAAGGTATAGCTTTATCTCCAGAGCTGTTTTTAGTGCTGACGCTTGACGTTTTTATATTGCATTCGTTTCATTCTTTTTTGTATTTGTAAACAACAACGTGTCAAATATGTTATTTGGTCACTTCTATTTTACATACAATAAAGGCGTTATAGAACAATGTTCACTGTCTAATGTTTTAAATAAAGTGACCATTAACTGACTACATATAATATGCTATTCTGCAGTTATGTATTTGTGAAACGCACTCAACAGTTTTAGACTAACTTGGAAGCAAATTAAAAACCACTTATGACTAGTGAGATTGTATGCTAGTCTGGTCTGACTTATTATATTTCTTGGAGTTTTCAGATGTGTACATAAGTTTTGAGTTTATTGACTTTTTGAATTTTCAGTGACTGCTGCCACTATAGTTTTCATACTTAATATTCCATACTATTTTTTTATTTGGAGATAAACCCTTATACCATACTTTTTTTGAGATAAATATTTTTGTTTGAACAAAACAAAAGAAGCATTATATTGTAGGTCAGTAGAGTTGAGAAGAATGTTATGTACATGTTTGATTTGAAATTTACTACCCGAGCCAATACCTTTTTATTTGTTTTGCGATCGTATCCTCATTACCATAATATAATAACCTGTGTGCACTAGGAGCAAAGGGCTCTTTTAGAACCACAACCACTATGGAACTTTAAGTGCCATGCATTTCAAAAGCATGGCAATTCCTTACTGCATTATGAGCCCTACTTTCTAATTACCGCTCGATATACCATTAAACAATATACACGCAGCGCTGCCAACGTATTTTTTTACTGCTACCATCACAGTTTTTACTCGATAACATCTATTTAACAAAATAAGCTTTATTGAGCACCTGCCTCTATAAAAGTAGTTTTCCTCCACGAGCTTTTCTTCGCTGTTAATTTATTAGTACTAAAAATACTCTTCTATGCCCCACTATTCACTTACTGCAGTTAGTTAGCTATAAAACTAAATGCTTTGAATGAATCAGTAAAAACTCCAACAAAAGCCTTTCAAAAGCTAAAAGGAGCTTGCTAGCTGCAAGTAATTACGGATATTAAAGATTTTTTAATGAATTGTTCGCTTCTTTAGTTGATTAAGCTTTTGATGTGCCTTATAAGTCTTTATTACATCAAAACTCTGGTAACGGCCAGAAAAAACAGCTTATATACTTTTTAAAATTGTATTTTACAGAAACGAATGGATACAAAGAGCTCTCGTTGCAGTTGTAATGAAATATTTACAATTTCACTAATTTAATTTACTCTGTAAATGGGATTTCATCGAAACATCCATTAATATTTATTAGAGTGGATTAAATATCAACCGAAACTGTAACGAAGGGAGGCGCAGTTTTTTTTGTGGGGTATCTCATATCGCTTCTTGTCAGAACAGCAAATACTCTCGTCCACTGCACAACGGATTATTATCAATTTTATCACGACAGAGGATAAAAATTGTTCGATTTTGAGAAGACAAGCTACAGTTTAGAGAGAGCACTCTTAAAAAGACACAAGTAGAGAGGTGGCATAAACAATTTTCGAAAGTATGCTTCCGAGAGCTAGTGCGACTGAATTTTCGAAATGCTTCTGAAATCAGAATACACTACGGCAATGCTCCCCCTGCAGCTAACCAAACTCGAGGGAATATTAAGTTTTTGTTCTAGGCTTAAAAGCAAAGATTTAGCGACGATAGTGTCGTGAAAGTGTGAAATTGGCTGATCCCACAACCACCTTAATATTACGATAGCAAAAAATTGCCTGATTATTGGGAGAAATGTGTATTTAAGTCAGGACATTATACAAAAACTTGCATGTTTACATTTTTATAATGCTTCTATAAATTAACAGAAATACTTCCAGTTTATATTTGGTTTACCCTTGTACAATGGAGTATTTTTTATGCTTCTTTAATAGCTACGAAATCTTTATTTGTAATGTGTGTGAATTTTTTTCTTTTCTAACTTTGCAAACGCAATTTTTATGTCGATGCACTTGGTTTACAAAAAAAAACAATTTTAAGAAAATAGTTTGAATACTATGGGGTTATGATGCTGACAGGTTTATTAGAATTTGGCTTATGTATACAATACAAATAAATATACTAACAACTCAAAAGCCTAATTTTTACATTCACTATAAACAAAAATTTTATTACAATTAGCAAACGCTATGATTTTAACTATTCCAATAATTAATTGCTTAATTAGAAAGAAAAAGGTTGTTGTGTACACGCGCAGTCATTGTTCTATTTGTGACTATGATAGCTACAGTTTGTGTAAAAAAATTCGCGATAAGGTTATCGAAAACCATTTATTAGTTATAACTCTAACTGATTAACGGAAAATGTTGCGACAAAAAAGGCGATAATGTAAACAATCATTAAGATTAGATAAGTTTTGAGAATTTAATGGATGTCAACAAAACTTTAAGAGTCACTAAAATACATTTTTCTGTACAATAATTACTCATTAATGTTCACAGGATAATTAAAAAGACACATTAAAATATGATAGTAATCACTTACGAGGGGCGTATACAAATTTTGAAAGGAAATCAAAAAATATGTATACAATAATGAGGAAATGAATTGTAACTAACGCTACGTCATTTAGCTACAGCACGATAGCTTAGAGATTGTGTCTAACCAAACTCTGCTCATGCAAATAATGATTTTGAAAAGAAAGAGAAAAGATATATCCGACAGAAGTTTACAAATTTTACAAGACTCGTTTTATCCAAAGAATATTACTTGAAAAAAATTGATGAATCTTATAGATGAAGATTATTTATATATTGTATGTTACATGAGAAACTATTGTATGACGGAAGTATTATCTTGCAAGAGAACTAGTTTATCCTTTTTTGAAAATCGTAAAAAGTACAGCTTTAATATAGTCTACAAATATAGTGAATGAGATAGAAGTTATCCTTAAATTAGTTATAATAGACTACGAACACTACTCTATTGAATCCAAAATTATATCCAAAAGAGGTAACATTAACTGACTTGCAAGAACCCTTCATATATGATTCTGAAGTTTGCTAAGACTGCGGGGTACTGAAACTATCCTCAAAATATTGAGTTTTTAAGAAACCAATACAACCAAGAATGTGTCACATCGCTCTATTGATTGTCAATATTGAGGGGTTACCGAAAAGGTCTATGGCCAAAACAAGCAATTATAAATTGTATTACTATTTAAAGAAGAAATGACAATAAATGAGAAAAAAAATTTTTTCATTTTATTTTAGATCTGTTGTTGCTTCTTGTTTAAATGCCGGGACTTGAACTAGTATAAGCTTGTACAGATTTGTCTTCAAAGAAAGGATAGGTGAGATGTTAATACAATTTTTGATAAAACTGTAAATAAGCTATTGTTTAATTTTCCATTTTCTCATATTTCATTGGAAACACTGATTATTGTGATAAAACATTTTTAAAATTGGGTGGTTACAAGAAAATTGGTAAGCAGCCCCTCTTGCTCTTTCAAAAACTAGGATTTTCTTTTTCTCAAATTTGTTTTAAGTAGTCTGCAAGAGTCTATGTCTCTATGGTTTTCTTACAGTCATTCATTTAGCATTAGTATTGTAGTAATGTAGTTTATCTGTGATGCTACTTTTTATCGGTATGCACACATATCATTATATGCATTTATTTTCTTTTTCACTATAAAATTAATGCGTATTGCTCCAGTAACATATCAGAAACCTCTACTGACAATCTCCGCGACAGTTCTGTACTTCATACTTTCTTGACTTTATATTCAAACTAACTTGCTTAAATGGCAAGCATTTTCAATAGAAGACCCATTGTCTTGTAAATCACAACTCACCATTTTAATCAGACATCCACCGATTCTATTGAGTCTGAGTCTTTTTCCATGCAACTGTATGTAACGCATTTTGTAATTATAACCACGAGGCATAGGCTTCTCTTCCCACAGTACCCTTTATTTTATAGTTTTTTTTATACAATTGCTATAAAATCAATAATAGTATAATTATTTGTGATTTGATTTTTTTCTTAATTACATTTTATATTAGTTGCTGAAATATAATAAACTATGTGATGTTTCTAGACTTCATAGTCTCTTCCTGAAGAAAACTTTCTAATATGTACATATCAAAATCTGTTCTGTTTTGGCAATAAGCTATTTAAAAAACCGTTGGTGTTTTACTTTATTTTATATTAAGCATGATTTGCTTTTTTATTGCCGGTCACTCATGTAGGCTATCTCTCCTTATATCTTTATTTTTTAGTTTTCTTTTTTCTATTTAACTCGAGAACCTCTATGAGAATAGGTGTATTAATTCGTTTTTTAATGCACATTTTTCATTTTTTGTTTCTCTATCCTTTATATTTTGATTGTATGTTCTTAGAGTTGTATATGTATCCCCAAATCGTAACCCTTTCTTATTATATTCTTGTTGTAATAAAATTTTTTGTCGAGATCTTGTGCAAACTTTTATCCATTAAAGTTGATTTGTACTTTGTTATTAAATTATCATTTCGGATCATTAAAGATTTTTAGTATATTATGTAATTTTCGTACATTTGTTTGTATATTACTTTAACTGTTGTACTCATTTCTAATTTTCTTGTTTTAGTTAAAACTGGTTGGAGTTGGAGCTCTGCTCGACTCCAATATTTTTAAGACCAACATTTGACTAAATTCTTCCAGAGTGGTAGCAGAGAAAGTAGGAATATATGTATTGCTTTTAAATACTTAATTCCTTTTCTTCCATTTCTTCATTTATTATTGGATTTAATATTATTTAGTAAAATCGTTATTTTGGTTGTTATATCCTGTAACTCCTATAACTTTTTATTGGAAGGAACTATTGCCAAGAACCACATTGCATTGTTTATCGACCTTACAAGCGATATCAATATAAATAATATCAAATTATAGTTGGTTTAATTTTATGCTGTCGAAAATGTAGCAATAGATAATATAATTCAAATATTTTAATATGGAAACTTGTAAAAGAAACTTTTATATTTTATTGTATGTTCATAAATACTATTGCATACTGATTAGAACGACAAAAAGAAACAATTAACTTTTTTGCACAATATTTTCGGAATTTATTAAATTGGTAAGTATAATTACAATGGCTTTACTCAAAATTATACTTTTAGTCTCTAGATGAGCTTGAAGCGTCCGGACTACTCGTCTATAGCAGCACGCACTACATCCATTGAAAAAGCATTGAGTACAATCGTCAGAACTTGCTTCAACAAATTTTTCAAATTTTTAAGCAAACTATGTGCTCTAAAACTTTTCATGGTTTGTAATCTAATGGATTGAGATCTGTGCTACCAGAAGGCCAATCATCTACTGTTAGAAAATGAGGCACGTTGTTGCTCAACCAAGTTTAAGTTGACCGTGCTTTGTGGGCGTGTTCGGAGTCTTGCTAAACGGTCCAAGGCTCACCTCGAAAAAGCTTGTGATTCAGAAATTTAATTACACTTTGAAAAATATTCTGTTAATATACAGCGGCCGATGATTTGATTCCTTTTTCACAAAATATAATATAACAGATTTTCGATCAAACCATTGAAAATAATGGATGTTGACTTCTCTCAACCCTTAGTACTAGCCGAGATGCTTTTTTAGCGTATACATTTTGTTTGTTGAAAGATTCCTCCATTGTAAAAATGTTTTCATTTAATGTCGAGAGGATACAGGTTCTTAAAGATTACACTTTTTTCAGTTGCACACTTATACAACGCCATTACAGTAACATGGTTTTCTTTGTCATCCCACTCCATTGGTAAATAACAAAACTTGACTAGAAACACAATGCAACTTACAACTTTAAGACTTGACGATTGCAACCGTATATCACTGTCATAAATATCTCGATGCTGTATAAAGTAAGGGTAGATTTGATTTTGTAATTTTATTTATGGGAATACATGACTTGTATATTTATCGCTTATATACGTAGCTCATATATTCATCTTACTTTATTTTGTGACAGTGCAGGAATGTCATACATAACTGCTACATTTTAAATAAAAACACGATATTAAACATCAAGTAAATAAATATATATAATAACTTTTCAGGTCACTCTTGTATATAGTAATAAAATCTATTTTTACAGGACGAGTGTCAGAGTTTTTATATTATAGTAGTTTATTTCTATAATCAAACTGCACATCCAAAATATTTACCTTCTCCAGGCCTTTTGGCCAAACATACCGCTATTTTGATAAACCATGACGGACAAAATTCACACGATAAACGCTTGCACTTTAATACAAACACCTATGGAGTTGTCGAAAGTGTGCTTTCTTTTATACCTGACCTTGATTCAGGAATGTATTGGCAGCGTATCTGCCAACACGCAACGCCAAAAATTCCAAATGCCGCAGTTCCCGCAGAGATGGATTAGCAGAATTAACAGCTGCTAAGAATACTTCTAGCAGACCCAGAATAACTTTGATTGATTAGCGCTGTTCTGTTCACGTCAAAGTTTTGACGGTTGGGTTTTCGAAATACTGAATTGCACTTTCCCCAACTGCTGAACAACGGAATGTGGCGGTATGCTACCAATTTTCAGTTAACTGTTTTTACCTCTTGGCAAGGAACGTATTAATAGCTAAACATTTTTGTTTAGAAACGAAAAACGAGGATAATTTGAATAATTTGTTTGGTTGTACAATAGCATGTTAATATACAGTGTGTCTCAACAACTATTTTCGTGAATTATTATTATTTTTTAATTTTCGTTTTTGGGAAAATTATATTCTTTAAATTTTTCAAATTTTATAAACTTGCTTGAGCTTTCTTTATTCTATACGATTCTAAAATTAATTTTGATGTTTTTTAGAAATTTATATACATGGTTTATTGCCAATTCTAAAATATTATATAAAGCAAAATATTTTGGTATAACAAATGTTTTAATAAATTATTCCCCATATGAATCGAATAGCATATAGGACACTCTGTAGGTATAATAATTTTTTATGTTCGAGTTTGATTAATTTAAAGTTTTACTTTTGCTAATTTGATAAGAAAGTTTTAATGTGAAATATTTTAAAAATTAATATTTAATTATTATCATACCAGGTTTTCTCAAGAAGTATTTTTTACTATAACATAATTTAAAAAACTTTGCTGTGGATGTTCTTGTTAAAAAAATAACGAGTTTTTGTATAATTAAGTTGCGTGTTTGTTTTTAGGCAATCAGATATTAAACATCACTTTAGACTTTCATAAATTTCTCTAAAATGTCGTTATCTGCCATCTGCACATATTCGTAATTTACTATGGATCACCATTTGCTCCTTAATAGCGGTGGCTTCTAACAAAACGTTCTAATAATTTGGTTTTCCATTTCAGTTAATTCCCCACAACGGTTTAGATGCGTATCGGGTCATAATTTAAGGACAGTGATGCAAGGGGTTTTGAGCAACTACGTACAACCGAATGAAAATCAATAAGCGAGTCCGCACACACATTTTCCGATGTGAGTAGCATCTTTTCACATTGCCGTGCGCTCGCAGATTGCTTCGGTCATAATGCAGCTGCTGTTCTTCAGGCTTTGACTTAAAAGACCGTTTGTGTAGAGTACTTCAGCGGCAAGCGGCTTTAATGTACTTCAACTACAATTGAATATAAATATAATACTCTTCAGTCACTTTTAAAAGCTTTTCAAATGTTCAAATGTTTAATCAAAGACCTTGTTCTAGTATTTTTTTATTTATGTACTATATGTCCAATGTATTTGTAGGACATTTATAGTGATATTTATTAGAAGTATTCTTGTTATACAATAAATAAATTAAAATTACAAATTATATTGCGATTAATTAGTTTAATAGTCAGCGCATTCACCTTCATTGTTAATAACATTTTTAATTCCTTTCGGGAATGAGTGGACTGGTTATGGCAAGTAGATTTTGATAAAGAATATCATTTACTTTTAACTCTTTCAATTAATTATTTCCTTGTTTTCGGTTTTGGCTCGTCAGGTACTGATTCTTGAAGTACATTCCATACACGTTCAATAACATTGTGATATGGGCTATTCCCACTCAAAAAAAGAATGAGGAAACACCTTACTGATTTTGATGATTACGGACTTGATATTATCTCTCGGAGCACTATCTTGCTGGAAAGTAACAATTCTTTGTTTGTAAATTTTTATCATTAATAGCTTCTAAGTGTATGGGCAAAATTTTTGTCTCAGACAAAACCATTTATCCTTTCATTATGGAGACTGACATACAATTCTCTCATTCCGTTTGCTGTTATTCCGCTTGCAATCAATATGTAGAGGGGCTTCCTGGAAACACCATAGTAAATTAGTTTTTTATTGGTTGTCTTAATTCTTGCGATTTGTTTATTAGGGATGGGATTCAATAGAACCGGCGATTCATCGCTCCAGAGATTATTTCCCCGAGTTTTCCCTCCCACTAATCTACTTTGATCGTTTAAAGCAAAGTTCAATCTGTCCTTGGTGTTTCTGTCGGCCAATAATGGTTTTTTCTTCAATTTATAAACAAATTTGCCCCAATCGGTAGACTTTACATAAGTATGAATCGTAGACTTCGATATTGTTTTGGCGTACTGTCTGACCGAAACACCGACTTGGTCCTTCATTAGTTTTGTAATTATTTTTTTGGTGTTCGGCGATAATTTTAACTTAATTTTTGTATTGTATTGATGTCCATAACTGTTCCCCTTTGATCACTTTTCCACCATACATCTAGAAACTTTCATTTTTTAGCGATCTTTCTTATTAGTCATCCCTGACTTCTTAAAGTTTGATTTTGAATTCGCTTTACTTCTCTTTTAGACGCCGTTATATGTACTCTAATTATCACTAACTTTGCACAAGATAAAAATAACAGCATGGACAAAATTTGTTTAAACATGTGATTAGTGCACTAGATTTTGCGCGCATCCTACAAAGCAGTGGACATAGTGTAGTATGTAACGTACATTTAAATAAAAACGAACTTAAAAGCTTAATAACAAAATGAGCTAAAATAACTTTGAAACTCTTACACCAAAGATTTAATTCTTTGTAATTGATAGCGTAAGCATCTTCTGAAATACTTCGTTATTATTTTAAAAATATTAGAATAACATAAAATTCATCATATTAAATTAATTTTATTATACATTTACCTCCATTTTTTCTTGAATGACCCTGTATTTTAGTAAAAACTATATTTATTAAATAACTCCACCCGAGTTTTTTTTTTTGTAAACCTTAAATTTCAAACAACATAAATTTTAATTAATTCAATGATGAATTTTTGCCATAAAATACTTAGAATCTAGCGTTAATTCAGTAACCAGAAATTCTACTTCCAGTAGGTTCAATATTTAAACGTACTAAACTTCGATATACAGCGGACTGCATTGAACTTTTTCCTTTCTATTACACAATAGAACAAAATTAGGTTTGTTACATTTAATGATGTTGAACAGAGTATGGTCAGCCATAACGACTTATTCGACGAATTTTAATTTGCGGTGCAGCGTACAAAACGAATATTTAATTTGTACGAAGAGCAATTCGAAAGTTTGTAGACAACTCTTAATTAATCTACAAAAATCATAAAAGCTCAGATTAACCCTTTCCAGCATGATGGGCCATATTAGAGACAATTATCTGTTAAATAAGAAGTTAAAATAAAGGTCATGGATGTTTCCCGAAGAACACCGTGACTGAGTAGAATATTTTTATTGTTAGCCCACTTCTTGAGGAAAATCGTCAATTAGCGGTTGATGAAATTGCTTTTGAGGTCGTAATAAGCTACGACAGTGTTCAAGCAATCCGCGACGTTATCTTGCTTTAAGATAAAGCCGGTCTCCATACTAAACAAAAAAAATGAAACGTGCCTTCTAAACTACACCAAAATTTCGTATTTACAAGCAAGACTCATCGCTCTGCTATTATTATTTGTTTAGATTACTAAAAGGGACACTTGAAGGATATACAATTGATGGTCGTGTACAATTGTTATTTTATAGTCAGGAGACATTATGTGTTTGAGTCTCTTTAGGTAACGTCGTGTTGGCGCAATAATTTACCACCTCAAGGAGGAGTTACCTAAACCAAGCAAGCAAGTGCATCAACCTAAATAGAAGACAAAATTTTTAAATTTATGTGCAGCCAAACACACTTCTTCCGCAATCAGAAAACTGTACTTTTCTTAATTAGTAACTGTAAATACCTACCCCAATTACAATAAATAAAGCGGCTGCATAGCTTCCTATAACAATTCTAGCCAAACTTCCAACTTCCTTCAACAACACCTTAATAAAATTTAAATTTGGCTTAAACACATCTAAGTCAGCACGCCCAGCAGTTCAACTGTGTAATACTGCAATTTTCCAACGAGACAAAATTAAATAGCTAGGATTCCATCTTATCAAAAAACTAACTTAGAATAAATGCATCTGGAGGAAAAGCCCAGTTTGGACTACAATATCACAAGATGTATTACACTGATCTATAGAAAAAAACTCATACTTTACAAGGCGATTCTAAAACTAATCTAGAACTACGAAATCTTACTGTGAAGAATCACAAGCATAACTCTAATGAAACTTAAACTCACCTAGTATACAGACCACGATTTACAATCAGGCAACGATCTCCTACAGACTACGCTGCCTATTAGATAAATAAGATTTTATAGAAATATTTAGATGTGTTTTTAGATCTGCCATTTTTCAATTTTGCATTTGTATGTTTTTTTTAATACACTGAATTTTAACTTATTTACTGTTTCTTTTATTTGTCTATTTTATAATAGATCGCGTTCTCGATGGCATGCTCTAGGCCCGAGTGTTATTGGAAAATAAATGAATGTCCTTTCTAATATCCTTTAGCCACATTCCCGCAATGCCATCCCCTAATTCAATTTTTATGAGCGAACGTAATATGTTAGTCGGAATGCACGGTACGTGACCCAGTGGCGGCCGCCCTTCGCAACACCAGTTTCCCTCGCCTCTGATTGAAGTAGATTGAAACTGCTGAAGCGTTTTTTAATTCTTCCCGCTTTCTAATTCGCCCCATTTGCCCTCCCTCTTAATGACGACGGGAATATTGAGTGCCATCCTATCCTTTTTCCATTAACTACATTAATAGCTCCGCCATAGCTGCGTTTTACGGCTGTTTCATCCGCTCTGCAGCACTTCGCGCTGATTGCATAAAGCTTCGTCAATTTCGCGCGCGGTTAATTGCAGGATTCAATTTGTGCGCGCCGGATTAGTTTAAAAACGCCGACCTTTCGGAAAAACAACAAAAATGCACGCGCCAAACCGCCGCGCGACTCCCAAATGCGGTTTGTAAAACAGGAGGATGTGACACGTGAAAATTATTGGAATAAACTAACCACAATGAGTAAACTTAAATAGACAACCGACAAATTGTTGAGTTTTTTTTTAAACTGACTAAAAGGAAAATACATAAAGTGGGAAAATAGAGCCATATTTACCCTGACATTGAAAAAACAAATTAAAACTATTATGCATGGACCAGAGCGCTCGGAATCTAAAATCATAGAGAATAACACCCTTAATTGGGCAAATTTTGTTCCTGGGGGTAAAGTTTGTTATGTTTTATTTGAAAAATTTGGTATTGTTTAATACCATAATTAATTGGCATAATATGGAGATAGCTTAGTAGAATCCAGTTTATCTGTTTTAATAAAGACCCAAAATTTTAAAGGCCAGGAAGAGTCCCAGGTTTGGTTATTTAGTATTAATTTAAATATTCTGTAAAGTTCCTGTAAATCATTATTTTGTTCTAGTCTTACACTTGTGGACAGCCGTCTGAAACTCATTGTTGCAGAACACACCGTCTTTCTAATTACGTTAAACAAAGCGTAGTCGTCCGGCGCCCGATAATCTACAGGGTAGTAATAGTTTAGCAACTGACATGTGGATACATGTATTTTTATGCTGAAACAACACCGACTCACAAGAAAGCAGTCAATTCATTAGTAAAACTTCCCCCTAATATCAAAGCACAACCTATTTGTATTAAAATAATCAATCCTGACCTTAACTTTTGACACGAGGGATTCCAATGTGCTGCCATTTCATAGATTTGCGTTTCTTTTGTTGAATCACGTTAATGATGTGATTTCAGAAAAAAATATAATTTCCAACTTGGAATAGCCACTCAACTTAAAGTGTATCCATAGAAATAAAATAATGTAAGGGCACCGAAGGTAACTTTGTACAGACACGCTTAAACTATTTTTATTTATATTCATGCGAACTTTAGCAGCCTTATGAGCAACTAACTGCAGAGATTAATTTTTTGGGACTAATTATTTTGAAAGGGCAGGCGAGCAAGAAGAACGTTCAGAACAAAAAATACAAAAATGCTAGCTGCTGCAAGGTTTACTTAATAAAAGCTTGCTTCTGGGAAGTTGCTTTCATATCGGTTCATTATGTTTAATGCAGTTAATTACACTAAAAGTATATGCACAATTTAGTGTGGAAAAGCATCTAAGTCACAGAAATGTTTGTTGGACTTCTGAAAACTTTATGTACATAGCTCTATTTTTCAGAATAACATAAGTTGACAAATAAAACCGTTTCGACTCTTTTTAGTTGTATTCGATACGATGACATGTTTATTATTTAAAAAAGCGGACATGCTGTGAAGGCATACAAAAAGTATGCATATGCGGGGATGATGCTTTAAGAGAATATGGTTCGTCAAATTTTGATTTAAAAATCTTAAAGTCGAGTGTCTCCTCGCACCGGTCGCTCGACCAAAATTGATTTGTCAATGTCATAATAGTTAAAATTTGTCCCAAGCAGTACAAAAGGTTATTATGACACTTAAGATCATATACAACCGTAGAAAGCCATTTGGGGCTTTCAAATCAAAACCATTAAAAGCAGAAACTTACTTGGGATACTGCTGTCAAATAATTACCATTACTACTCTACTGAAGAGCCTACATTTTTTCCTTCTGACGATAATAAGATTCCCGACTTACTCGACTTCTGCATGTCATATGAAAATAGCTACCAATTCAAACCAAACCAAACAAAAACAGCAATACTAAACTTAAACACCAGAATTATTAATAAAGAATGCACCCTTTGCCTTGTAACTGGCTGTAATAAACTGTAGAATTATCTCAAGAATAAAATAGACTTCTAATGGTTCATAAAAGAACCTGAAGACATAGATTGGGCAATCTGGTACTTTGTAACTTTAATTCAAGAAGCATCGTGGAATGCTACTCCTTGCCAAACCAATTGTGCATAATAAACCATTTACACCCTTCTCTATATCAAACATTTTTTTTTGCTGATAAACGACAATCTAAAGTAAAGTAGTAAAGAACTCGTAATGCTACTGATAAACATAATCGTCAACTTAAAAATTAAAAGTTGATTGTTCCAAAAGTTTCTGATACTTTTAACATAATATAAAAAGCAAACAACAAGGTCTTCATCATTAAAAAGCGATTTAAATTCGAATATATTTGCCAACTGTTAAACGTTCTTTTAAAAATATGTGTTTGTCTTAATTAACAGAGTAACCTCACCCTTTGTGTGTACATATAGCAGCTTCCTAAGATTTTTCTGATGTATGATCATGAGGAACAAAGAATTCTGTATCAAGCCTTTGGGAGTGTTGCTTTGAGAAAATAAATTTATGAGTGATTTTCCCACTTCAATAATGACGAGATATTAATTGAAGACCTAGGAAGACCTGACTGTCTTTCGACGAGCAAGGATGGGAAAACATCGAAGAAGTGCAATAAGTTATGAATGAAAATACCCAATAGTCAATACTAAATTTCTAAAGTAACATTATCATGACATAGCTGCAACGGTGTCTAGCAAATTCGTGTCTTGAGTGCTCAAAGAAGTAAAAAAACAAACGTGCATTGAATTTACTTTTCTCCTAGAGTCAATTCAAATACAATGCTGTTTTTGTTCAAAACCATCTTATAACCAGAAAGTTCAAAATAATTTTATTCCTATATTATCAATTTTCCATAAAAACTTTTTATCGAGGTTACAAATCAGTGCTTTGTTGGATTTAAAAAGTTTTCGGGTTTGCATCCAAAAACACATTTATTAACGATGGCACTTCCGGAAGGATCACAATAAACAAAACCGTCATATAAATATGAATGTAAAAAAATTTTCTTCCATAGAGCCTTAAGTACATTTGACGTTTATTCTTTTGATTCTTACTGATTTCAATTTCAATTCGTTTAACAGAAAGAAGCGACGTATTAAGATGAATGCCGGAAAAGTTGTAATAGAAATGCATTCTAGTGAAGGATAATTGAAATTCATTTTTAGAAGATTGACTTGCTGAAAGATATATTCTACGTTAAAGTTTCGATTCAAACGCATATAATTGAAGTGCGACTGCAAGAGAAGTGCATTCTAATAGAAGTAGTTTGAATCTCTGCAACGCATAACATTTTTTAGTTATAAAACTAACGCACATAAACTTTCTAGTGATACCTCGTATTGCAGAGAGGTGCAATAGTATACATCAGAGAGTAACAAAGACCATCTTTATAAAAGTAATCATTTTGAACGTAGAAAAATAGTAAAACAGTTGTACTATTATTAAAATAATGGAAAAGAAAGTTGGGAACACGGTGCAGTAATTGCATATAACTTCAACAATCTTCATGAGCATTGATCGGACAATTTTCACCTTAACAATTATTTAGCAAACCTCTTTTAAAGGCGAACCGTTAAAATATCTAAACCCCTTTCCAACTAGCTGCTGTTCATTTAATGGGATTTTCTATTTACACATTCACAGTGATATTGATTTAACAGTTTCAAATTAACTTTACTATTTAGATCAAAAGCCTATTATTAGAGCGCGTCAGCTCCAAAAAGTGCATTTCACATGCTTAAATAAAACAGATTTTGAATTATTAACAAGCCGCGTGGTTTAGTTAATATACAAGAGGGTTTCAGAAATTTATTTGTTGGCTTTCGCTTATATTACAAGATTAAATACATGTTTACAAATATTCAAATACCAAGAAGATTCAAAGTGCTTTAATAAAAATAAATTTATTTCCCTGGCCGCTGACTGTCAGTCATTTACAGTCCACCTAGACACAGCATCTCAGCCGAAGAATAACAAGAATTCCTACTTTAAATTGAACATTGTTTTCTTCTAGCAGGAGACTAGAACCCCAAGCAGACTGTGTTGAGATCCAGACTTATTACACTCAAAGAACGAACAATCTTCCAAATTATACAGCATGCATGTGAACCAGCGAATCAACTTACTGGCTAACGGACCTAAATAAAATCCTGGACCTGCTGAACTTTGCAATCACCAAAGATATTAGTGGCGTATATAGCAAAATTGAAAGCATCTATTTTCAGACCACAGTTCAATAATAATTACCTTGCGTACAAATTTTATTTGGAAACCCCCATTAATGGAAACAATTCCGATTCCTCATAAACAACCATATAATTTATCTTACATAATGTACAGAATCACGAAATCGATAAAGCAGTGGAGTACCTCACAAACCTAATCTAAGGGTCAGCCTGGCAAGCTACATCAACAAAACATAAAAATGCACCAGAAACCCACAAAATACGACTACACATAAGGCAGCTAGTAGTAGAAAAACGTAGAGATTTTGACGAATGGCAAAGATCTAGAAATTTTGAAGACAAGGCCATCTTAAACACAAATTTAATACACCGATTACGGGAAAATAGAAACGCAACATTCAGGTCCAATCTATCACCAGTGAATCACCTCAACTGAAAAGTGACAAAAAACTCAAAAGGCCTACTACCCTTGTCCTACCCTTAAGAAAACCTGACAGAATCTGGGTTACATCTAACAAAGAAAAGGCAAACACCTTCTAAGAAAACCTTGCTCAAGTTTTCACGCCATTACTATCTAACGACCAAAACTTTGATGCAGAAATAGAAGAATATCTAAACTCGCCTCGTCTATTATTCCTGCCTGTAAGGCCCGTTTTTTATGTGGAAGTTTACAGAAAAATAAAATTAACCAACTCATGTAAAGCCCGGGGCTTTTATGTTATAATGGAAAAAATACAAAAACATCTACCAAAAAAAAGCAGTAGTACTCATAACAACAATATTCAATTGTATACTGCCCATATCTTATCTCTCCACTCAGTGGAAGTGCGCCAAGATAATTATCTCCAAACTCGGAAAATCTCCATAGGAAAGCAGCACCTATAGACCCATAAGCCTGCTGCTACTGTTATCTAAATTATTTGCAAGATTATTACTACACAGAATCAATGAAAAAACGCCACTAGACAAACTAATTTTTCTGCGTCAGTTCGGGTTCATTGGAGTCACTGAACCATCAAACTATGCCACAGAATAATTAACAATATCAAAGTTAACTTTGAAGGAAAAAAACAGTGATTCAGTATTCTTAGATGTAACATACAGCTTTCCATATAATCTGGCACAGAGGACTCTTATATAAAATAAGAAGAGAGCTACCTCATTAAATCTATCGCCCTTTAAAATCTTACCTAACTGCTAGACACTTTCAAATTCAAACGGAGACAATCAGACTACCATCCTATTAACTCTGGTGTTCTGCAAGGCAGACCGCTCCTATATCTCCTCTATACCGTAAACATTCCAACAACAAACACTACCTTATTCGCTACATTCCCAGATAATCTTTGAGGTATATCTATAAAAATGTGGAATATGGCAGACGTAAAGTGCTTTATCTTGTTAAAAGTATATCTCTTCAACATCAAACAACTCTTCGACGTGTGGATCAATATGTTTAGGTAAACAACACTACTGACAGTTTTATCAAAAGGTAATGGCCCTTTGATGTCTAATGCTGATATCCCACGCCATATTGTAACCTCTGATAAATCAAAATGGTCTTCCATAATCACATATGGATTTTAAGCAGTCTGGTAGGCGCAATCTTCCATGAATTTGTCTAGGCAATATTTATAAAAAAAAATTAAGTTATCAGACACTGCATTTATTGTTGTTTAAAGAATTAGTACATTTTTTGGAATACTCTGTATTTAATGGCGTTTAATGGTTTCTGTAGATAAATATAATTTTAATTGCATAGTTTATAAATCATCATGGGAGATTTATCTTCATAAAAAATAAGGCCAACTGTGGAACCATAAAACGCGAATATCCCATGCCCAGTATGACTCATTTGGCGCATGCACAGCAGTTATAGCAGTTTTGGAGGCAAGCGATGACTATAATTCATGCTTAAAGAGAGTTTGAAAGCAACTCTCATTTTATCCCTTTTGTTATACTAAAGTATAATATATAAAATACTAAAATGCTACGTAGCTTAAAAAAGAAAAACCAAAGTTTTGGTTGTTAGACATGTATTCTATAAGATATTGTCTCTTATTATTAGGAATACTTATCCAAAAATAAAGTTGAGAAGTGTAATAAATGTAATCTAATTTTTTGGCAGAGGGCGAGGTTCTCAAGGACCTCAATGTAATAACAATTTTTATCTTGGGATTACAAATGGCAATTGACAAAATTGAACTTCAAGTTCTGATCTTCCATTATTGAAAATAGGAACTCCCAACACGAGATGCTGCAAAGTAGATTTACGATGCCAAAGGGTAAGAAAATCTGAGTCATGTAACTGTTTCGAAACGGTACAAGCAGTTAGATTATGATGACCTGAGCCTTAAAGATCAATCCCATTCCGGTCAACCATCTTTTTTGGACGAAGGATTAAGATTTGCACTTTATCTACTAAACTGTCTCGACTGTCTAGAATTATTTGCGTCAATTTGACTCTGTTTACAAGAAGCCAGGAAAAGATCCTCACGAACTTATTGAAACACAAGGCGACAAACTAGTCGAGATTTGTTGCCAGCTACTTAAAAATCTGCTGGATGGCCAGCTTTGGAAGTATATTGTCATTTCTAATGAAAAATAGGTTTATCTCGTTAATTATATTTGTTCCAAGTTTTTTCTTAAAATCTGCTCTCAGTCGCTTGGTAGGATAGTTTTGGCAATAAGGTTATAGCCTTAGTTTGATGAAATATCAACGGTATTGTGTACTTTGAATTGGTTCTAATTGGAAAAGCCATAAACACCCAACTGTACATCAAGCTATTGGAACGTCTTTACAAAGCAAAAGTATTCACAAACAGCCTCTTCTTTACTAAAGCACCCCACCCGCTCACCGTACCAAGAAGACCACAAATAAAATTAGCAAATTTTAACTGAACTTAGAACTTGTCGTATCTAGCTTACAGCCTTGAATTTACACCTTCTGGTTGCGGGCTGTTTTAATCTATAGCGTGCTTTTTAAGCGGTTGCCGTTTTAAGCCGCGTGATCCAATTGAAGAAGCATCTCTAGAATCCTTTGATTCAAAGTTGGTAGATTGGCACTGTGGACAGTACAGTCATTTTTAAAAATAGTTGTTGCACTTTTTGACATTAATTTGCCCATAAAAATAATTTTTTTACAAATATTAAGGAATGTTTCACAAACTATATTTACTTTTGAAACGGTTTCTATGTAATGTGTGTTGCATATCTAGAGTTTATGTAATTATTTAATATTTTTACTTGGTCGATTTATCATTAAGTTGCCTTTAATTATGTAATGAAAAAATAATTTTACATATAAAAATTATTTTATATTTCAATAATGTAATATTAACCTTCAAATGAAGGATTAGAAATGCTAAGGTCGGTTTTTTGTGAAAATTTCGGGGAAAAAGCTAAGGCGTGTAGAATTTTTTTATGGTATATCTGAAGAATTGAAAAATGACACTTTCTGTGGCGTTCCACCTAAGTGGAAAAGTGAATCGACAAAATGTTTGGATTTGGGGACTACAAAATCCTGATAAACCACTGGAAGATGAGAGGGAGTGACCGAAAGTTAATGTTCTGTGCCGTATCAGGAACAAAGGTTTATGGATTTTTTTGGTTACTAGAGTAACGTATCTCGCGATGTTACGAGACTGACTTTTTCCTAAAATGTTTGAAGGTTCAGAAAACTTTCCAACAAGACTGAGCTCCACCCCAATGGCACTAAGATATTCGGCGTTTTCTGAATGAATCTCTACCTCAATAATAGATAGGTCGCATGAAGACTTGACACTTGATTTTACACCTTGCGGTTTTTTCTTGTGGACGACCCAAGAAACCGCATCACAGCTGCGATGAACTAAATAAAGCAAGACATCCTTTATCGCCTGTGGAGTGAATTCTGCTACCATGCAGCCGGAGCGAGGTACATTATACATTTATAAATTTGAATGTGAATACAATCAAATGTAATTTACATCATACTTGTCACTAGTCCCAATTTTGAATTGTAGACTTACAAAATGGAGCCCATCATTTTCTCTTCTGGTGAAGAGGTATCGGAAGTGAAAGATGCATTATTAGACGATAAAGATTGTGACATCCAACCACCGATATTGATAACGAATTATCTAATTGCTCGAGTGCAACTGCTAATTCCAAAACAAAGGTGAATTAAAGTAATCAAGACAAAATTGTTTTAGAAATTCTTATTTTTGGAGAAGTTAAGAATGGCATTAATAAAACTACTTTATAACAACCCAAAACATTGAATGGCTACAATGTTGTTTTACAACTTAAGAAATATTCAATGCTTCAATAAGATGTTGAGTTGGATAGTTTTTTGTTATTTTAAAGAAAGTAAACTATAAAGAAAGTTATCTGTATCAATATTGTGCAGGATTTGCTACTAATAATTTGCTCTGTTTGGGATTTCTTAATTTTTTATTACAAAGATTTTTTACAAGTTTCTAGTTACTCTATTTTTCATTTTCCATATTTAGGATAACATCGGAAAATCTTTAGCTTTGTTTCTCTATTCTTCTGAAATTCAAAATTCATATATTATTAAACTCTCCTTTTTTGATTTTTATTAAAGCTTTATTAGATGATAAGTATCATTTTCTACAAACAACGTGACTTTAGATAGAAGCTTCCTATGCACCTATAACTTTTAGAATTATCATAATCTATAAAATCAATTATAATGTTTTTCTTGGTGCTAGTTGTCTTATCTAACAACAGTTTACGTTTAGTCTGTAGCTGAAAGTAGCGTACACTATGAGCTCTACAATAAATTGTACGTAGTTACGTAATCGGCTAGGCACCTTTTCAGAAATAGCTACCGAGTTTCGAAAATATATAACTTATGCAATAAATTTCTTTCAAATACCACTTTTTCTAGTTTTGTGTCCTGCTCTATTTGTTATTTGACTTGTTCGGTGTTTTATGAAACAAACTTATAAGTATATTAATTATCAACATTTTTAGTATAAGTTTATAATTAAGCTCACGTCTTAACCAGTATTTGCAAATATTAAGGTATTCAAAATACGTGGCTCTATTTCTTATGATTTTAAAACAGAAAATTTAAGTATAGCACACCTTTCCTAGGGAAATTTAATAACATGTCAGATTCTCCCCAGTATATAGCTTGTTAATGGTCTACTAAGGGGAGCTGATATTTAATAAAAGGACGTCACGCACGCGCTATAATTATAGTTAATTTTCTTTACACCTAATACTTTTGAGATTATTCTTAAATTTGATATTTTATTATATTTCTTTGTTTGTGGCAAAATTTAATGATGCATTGTGCTAAATAAGTAAGTAAAAATGAAAGAATTTAAATAGCAATATTTATATATACATAAAGAATATCTGACAGATGGTTAACAAAAATATACATAAATAAAGAACGAAAAAAGTAAAAACTGAAAAGATTACTTTAAGAAACAGTTATGATAGGAGATAAACTTGAAAGTTCTGCTGCAGTATACTCAGCTTGCTGCGTGGAAATTTCTCATTTCATAGAAGTAGCTTTACAGGGGTATTGCGCTTCATTTCCTTTCATTAGCACTAATTGAAGTAAAGTTGCATTACTAGAATACACGAACTGTGTTGCATACCTCCGTGATATTGGACAAAGCAATATGCAACTAGCTAATAAACTGTTAATTTGAAATAAACCTGTACCACATACACTAAATGGCAGAAAATGCAATATACAAAATATTCTTTAATCAAATATTGATTAGGCGTTATTAAGATAAATTTAATATCACGCTATGATCTTTTTGATGTATTACCACGTATAAGCAAACAAATAGCACAAAATGTAAACTTTTCTGTACTGCACATAAATAAAAATTTATTTTCCCATTTGCTATAAACAGAATCTAAGACGTAATTTAAAACCATTTTTTTCGTAATTCAAACTAAATACTTTTTGAATTAAATTACATTTAAATCACTAGGGAAAAAAATGAAAACAGAATACCTAATTATCGCTGAATATACCTTTTTAAAATGTTAAGAGTTGTCTCTGTAGGCAAGAGTTAGCAAAAATATATTTGCCGTAATCATCAAAAGTTCCTCATTTTTCCTTTGCAGTACAATTTATCCGTGTGGGGTTACTAGACCACCGCAAGGCGTTTGTACCTTCCAGATAAGGGTACTACTAGAAAAATGAAATACTCAGCACGGACCAAAACTAGCGCATGGTGCATAGTAACAGTATTGAAATGAGCCTGAAGATAAATGACATCACTAAGGCTCATGACCAAAAATGCATAGGTAAAGTTGTACGAACAGAAAGGTTTATCTCTGCGTTTGGAAGGCAATGGAAAATGTAATTATGCTTTCTGCTAAAATTTAATTTGGCTAAATTAAGTAAGTTTGGACTTCAGTCTCTGGCAGACCTTAAGAATACCCCCAGTTGAAATATGCACTTAAAATTTGTAATTTATTAATATTATGGGTATAATGAAGTGCGTTACAATTCTAGAAATACCAATGGAGAACATGTACACTAAAATGGGAATTATATTGAATAGTCATTGGTAAATATGTTATCAATTTTGTTCCGAAATTTGATAGGCCAATGTATATAAAACTTGACAAATACCATGTCAAGGCTAACATTATTTTAGTCTATGCTCTAACAGTGGGCAAATCTAAAGAAGAAATACAGACATTGTACAAATATTCCAAAAAGGCCCTGGGAGAGATAATAGTCATGCGTGACTTCACTGCGAAAATAGACCAAGGAAGAGGTAGGGAAGTCGTAGCTCCTTTCAAGCTAGGAGATTAAAGATCGTAGTGATCGAATAAACGGTTTTGCAACAGAGGAGCAGTTAGCAATCACCAATAACTTTTTTAAACTACCACTACAAGAATCTGCAGCGCATGTCGTCAGATACCAAATTGAGTATATTATGGTCAACAAAAATATAGTAATTTGACATTTCGATGAAAAAAACCCCTGGATATAATATCAGATCTGATCATAACCCTTTGGGTGGTAAAGTTGACTTAAACCAACTGAACAACAATAAAGTATAAAGCACAGAAGTACAAGAAAAACAAAATTAGTGTCAGAGAGAAAATACTTAAGTTCAGTACAGAATATTAATATCAAAATTTTATTTACTTATTAAGTGGTCTATATACAGGGCATTTAACACATCTAGAGTTAAAAAGATACAGATGGTAGAGTTGACTAAAATAAGCATTTTAAGATAGGAAAGCAATAGTCAAAAATGATTACTTCAGCCACCATGACTAATCGAGAAATACGTTTGAGGAGCGTTTTTATAAGTTGCTTTAGTTTTTATTACAAACAGTCTACTGCGTCAAATTTTTTAAAAGGCCACCTAAAAAAATCTTATTTTCTCCTACCCTATTATCATTTTACCTACGATTCATTCAAGATATACTGTAAGAGTTTTTATAAACCAAATATCAAAACATGACCATACGCATACTTACTTTGCTGTTGTTATCCACAAACATCTAAATACCAGATTCTTTAATCAATACATTGGAAAATCAGATTTCCTTCCGTAGTCAACACGACTGTTGTAGGTCACTACTATAGATTTTTTCCTATAGAAGCACATTAAATCGTTGGTTTACCAAACCTCAAAAGAATCTAGCGGGAACTACCTGTTAGTATTTTAGTTGGCTATAATGAACAACAAATATTGAGAATCTTTGAAAGAGTGCTACAAAATTTTCTTCTGCATGAATTGAAACACATTACTATATGGTGTAAATTGTTGCTATGAGGTGTAAGTTGCACATGTGTAACAAAAAGTGAAAGCAGATCACAAAAACATCTCTCCAACGTATTTCTTTCTCAAAATTTAGTCGCTTTTGGTTTTCTGCCTTAAAATACTCAGTAGTCTAGAGTTGTCAGACATATTGAATATGTTAAAAAATGTTAGCGACAAAGAACGACATCATCTTACTCCCCGACATATTTTAGTAAGCCTTACATACTTTTATTACTTCCATTGGATGTTCTAGGTACCCACTTTCACTCAGTATTTTCCAGAATTTTTTATGTTCAATCAAAAATTTTTACATAATCTATTAATAGTATATTTTCTCTCTTCTTCTTTATATTATTTATATGATGTGAAAACGACATCGCTACATAAATAAAAAAAAATTTCTTTGTTTACAATCTTTTGGAAACTATTGTCTCCTCATCTAAAGAAGTTTGTTGTTTTCAGATTTATTTTTTTTTTTCAAATTAAATTAGCTGGTATATCATCTTTATTATCGATATTACTATTGTGTTTTTTCTGGTGTTTTAAACTCTTATACTATGTGACCTGCCTTCCATAAATGTTGTTCTTATAATTATAAATACTTATGTACATGTGTTAACTTTTTTGTTTTTCTTCTTTAGTTTTATGTTATAAAAACATGTGCTTCTTTCATAGCTGTGTGAACTTCGTTGTACCATATTTTCAAACCTTTCTACCTGTAACTTTTTAGGACTCTTTTAGCTGTTTATCGATCATATTTTAAATTTTCTTGAACTACTTTCAAATTTTTAATGTTTTCTTGTATATTTTGGTGATTGTTCTTTGATGTAGATGTTTTATGCTACTATCTTGTAGAATATGTTTGTTTTATATGCTTTATATTTTATATTCTTGATGTGGTATTCTAATCGTGCATTTTCAAAAGTCGACGTGAGTATATTTTGCAAAGGCAGACATATTTTTATTTGCTCTTAGAAAGTTAGCAATCCTCTTGTAGCCCATATGTATTTCTAAATTTTTACTTTACTACTCACCTAGGCATTTAAATCGCATTTTATAGTTTTTAATTTTTCATGCAGTTTTGTCTTCGATAAGTCTATTCCCTTCGAGAGCAGTATAGAATTTATAAATTAAGGTGGACCACTGAATTCTGATCTGGTCCCGATCCCACGCATTTTGTTATAATCAAGAGTAGCTCATATATGGTGTGATTCATTACGCACGACGATTATAGGGGAATAAGGAGAGAGTGAGTGAGTTAAAGAAAGAGAGGGGGAGAGAAGGAGAGAAAGAAAGACAAGGCATTTAAGGTATCCATTGGATTTGTCATTTTTAGCTTCTATAATGAGAATAATTACGTAGTTGGCTATATTTTTATTAGGCTTCAATGATTCCCATTCTTAATATTAGTTATTGTGGTGCAATTTACTTTGTTGGTAACGTATTAGGGGCGTTTAATTAAATCTTATTTTGGTTTTGCAATGGCCAGTTTCCATTGTTTTGTTTTTAGATTTCTAATGCTTTATTTAACGCCAGAGGTTCAATTCTGGCCTATCAAATTATTAAAAAAAATAATTGAGTAACTACGTTCACTTCAGACAAGGGATAGTAACGTGGTAGTCTAACGCGATACTAGTCACATCGCCCCGTATCAAAAATGCTGCGTGGCAATCGGACAATGAAGGCGAACGTAAAGGAGCAAGACATACTCCCACGTGAAGCGTTAGAGCCTCATCATTATTATTACTATTATATACAATGTTTCATTTTTCAAATTGACAAAATAGAACTCTGACTTAAGATTGCATTTTGCGTACTACATATGTATTTTTGTATTACAGGATTACGTCGGTGAGATATTATAGATTATCGTAAAGATGCCCGCCGTATAACCAAAGGTAGAACATGTAATGTAATGATATTTGCTATCCGATGCATAGTTTATTTATTGGGAATTTTTAAAATGTTTCACTGATTTATAAATAACCCTTTATATAACAAATTAAAATTGTATAGCTAGTTTACACGCAATTCTGTGTTTGTGAATTTGTAGGCGTATTGATTCATCAATTTCTGTTTGGTATTACTGATCAAATTGCAGTTGCTTTATTAGAGCAAGCCAGCGCGATATTAGCAGAACAATTCAAAGAGCCAATTAGTTGCGCCGTTTTGCTCGTGTCCACTGCATACAACAAACAGCAAATGACAATAATGCAATATTGCTATGAGTGGGAATCAAGTGGACTATATAGGTCTGGCCGTTGGGTTATATTTAACTCGCTACAAAAAACAACTTGGCTTTCATCCTCCAACTAATAAACAGCCATATCTGGCGTCTTCAAAATCTTGATTTATCTATTATGTCCTTGACATACGGTGAAACTTTAAACTTTTGGACTTTTCGTACTTCTATTTTAGTATTTAGATGTTAATATTGACATTTTAAAAATCAACTAAACACTGCCTAATTCCTATTTACATTATCAACCACTTTATATCTAGGGGCAACAGAAAATACTTTACGGTAAGGGCAATTTGGAGAACCTTCTATTTTTGCTGATAGCAAATTATAAAAATTGGTGGGACTAATATAATAAGACAAACGGTTGTTGTTTCTTGTATTTTTTTGGGCTAAAATTTTTGGTATAAATAAATAATTACCAAGATTGTTTTGTTGTTTAGTATAAAAATAAATTGATACTTTTATTATTTTGCAAGTTTAATAATCGAATTTTAAAGTAAATAATTTATGGAAAAAAATTCCTACTTAACTTCACTGAAACATTTTATATACAGCACTTCTTAGTATCAATATCGAAGTAAGAGCTTTGCTCTACTTTTTGATGGAGGGTTGAAAACACTGATCAAACCTACTTGCAATGTATGTAATCAAAAGAGTTGCATAAAGGTTTTTGTTTTAAATTGGTCTTTTAAGGGAAAAATTAAGCAATTTCATTAATAACAATATGTTAAGAAGAACAATTGAGCATTATTTTCAAATTTTCCGCGACATCTTTACAAGTCAAAATATGGCACATCAACATACCATCATTATAGAACTTAAAAGATCTGTTGGAATCATAGTACAATTTATCTAATTGATGGTAATCAATTTAATCAAAGATGATCTAATGTATAAAACTAGAGTCAAGCTTCAAATATGAAAAAAAATAAAAAATCTGTTGCAATATGATTTCGAATGACAATATTATTGACACCTCATGCATTGAATTATTTTCTTCTTCTTTTTCTTCATATTATACTGTTTTGCAGCTTGGTAATTTCTTTATCTTTGTTGTTGTTTGCAGGTTCTAAGTCAACGAGGAACATATTGAGAGGTCGCTTAGTTTGTTTTTGATTAGCATTAGCAATGTTTCTTGTATCGTGTTCTTGCGCGATAAGTTTTTTTTTCTATTTCTTTGATGTTCGTAGAATAATATAGATATTTTATGACTACTTGATAAGCTCTCTATTTCTTATGTTGATAAATGTAGTAGACAATATTTTTCTTTCATGTAATTCATACATTTTCTGTTGGTATCGGGATTAATACAATTAATTTTTATAGTATTATCGGCTATATATCTGGTAGTTGCTCCTTTTCAACTATATCATTTAATTTTGTTTTTATTTGTTGGATGTCAATTATCCTATATACAAACATGGGGGAGAAGTTTTGAAGTAATATTTGCTTTGCTAGTTTTTTTAGGTCATTCTTCCTTCGTTATCATTTGATGTTGGAGGAGTGTATCTATTATTAATCTATAAGACTTTATTTTTTTGTTTCTAAATTGAGAATTTTTTAACGCTCTTGACTAGTTTCATTCAGATTTTCAATTTTTTTGTCGCTGGTTGAGAACATTCAAAAATTGCGTGTTTTTAATTAGTTGATGTTCGACTTGTGGTTGATTTTATTATTGGAACAGTTGAGGTTGTTACATTTGCATATGTCGGAAATATTATTTCTGATTGGTTGTGATATTTGTGTACTTATTGACCGTTCCTTAGGAAAATACATTTGAAACGGCGTTAGTGATTGTGTGTTAGAAGGCTCAGGTCCATCTTCTGTGGGAAACATGTTGTTTAAAACTTTGTCGAGATTTTTACTTTAGTTTAAATTACGTTGTATTTGTACGTTATTATTATTAGCAGTTCTAGAGATTTTAAATAAATGACAACGTATAAATATTATTAAAATATTGTAGAATAAGTTTATATTGTTAGCAATGCCTGCGGTCACTGTTATCAAAAATTTAACTTTATTTTTAGTCAGGGTCTACACCAACAACAGTGGCCATACTATGCATTCGATCTTCTTGCAAACAAAATTTTTAAATTTTGGATTAATATATAAAATGAACTCTATTTCAATAAATTTTAGTATCATAAAATCTTTCATTTAGCCCAACTCCTGAGAAGTCTAGTTAAATTGGATAAGTCAAGGTTTGTAACATAGAAAGATACAAAATTACTAATCTTTATCTTGAAAGTGATCTTTAAAAAAACGTTTAAACGTCTTGTAGGTACTAGTACAAAAAATGTCATCAAGCAACCAAGACTACCAGTGCTACTAATATTAACATTTTTTTAATATTTAACGTAACGCTTTTGTAACAACTGTAATAGTGCTAACAAAATAAAATACGATGTTTAAGTGTTTTATATTATATCAAAAATAATGTACAATTCGAAAATAAGATCAATAATAAATAAGGGAAACGCAACAAACTTAGAAAATGTAATAACTACAATTGCTGCTTAATTTGCTGTCCACTGCGCTAGATTTGATTCGTATTGATCTACTAATATTCGCTTAATATTACTAGTCACACTGCAACTGCTTTATTGGAGCAAACCACTCATCCCACATATGCTGCATGATATTAATAGGACAACTCATAAACTACTAATTAATTGCACTGTTTTGTGCGTATGCATATGAATAGACAAGCAGCAAGGGACAAATACATTATATTATTTATGACAATCCGCCATTTTTGGAACAGATATTGGATATCACTTTTGCAGAAGGTAATCTTTGAGAAAAAAGGCAAATTTTCTATATTTAATTTAAGTTTAACGGCAATAAAAGAAGCTAGATCATATTTCCTAAGAGTAAGCGTAATAAATTGATGAATTTTAAACACTCATTTTTCGCAAATTTTTGATTTTGGTGGATTGTTTTTAATAAAGCTTCTCAAAGAAAACGCCCGTCATTGAATATAAGCTATCTTTTGCCATGGATTCTACAATTTCACCTTCTAATTTTGAGCTCTTTTTTATTACATATCTACGATCAAAAAAGACTCCTTTCATGACGTTCTAACTGAGAAATAGCATCAGAGGCGCGATACAACTTATTATTGTCCGTCATAGAATGTGACCTCCTTCCATCAAGCTTAAAAATTGATTTAAGTTTCTTTAAATTGTCACTATTGAAACCATGAACAATCTATTCAATTTTGTTCCTTAGGCCATATTCTACTAAATCATTCACAACATTATAATAGCAATTCAGAGAATATTTTTTCCATTGGGGAACAATTTTAAAGAATTGTATGTGACGCTACCTGAAAAGCATGTTCTCTGTAGGATATCTCGTACTACTAGTCAGTATCACGATCTATCAAGAGCTACGCTCGTATTTTGCGCAACGGGTTATTGTCAAAGCTTCTCATGACAGAGGATGTAAAACCATCCATTTGGGAAAACGGGAAGCACTTGAAGATTAAGGGCATCGATGTCACCTGACAACCAGCGCTCCGAAGAAAATATTCTCATTGTTCGCCCGTCTTCTACGCCATTTAAAGGTTACTAAAATTTTCTTTAAGGTACAAATGACTAATGATTTTAGATTTCAAAAATTATCTGCAAGATTGCGTCCCATGCCATACGCAACTACCCAAACTAAATAAAAAAATGAGGATTTGTTCTGCACTATACTCAACCACAACCACTCCCACCCTCCTGAGATTATCATTTGCTTGGGCTACTTGGAAGAACTTGAAGGACATTAAATAGTGTCGCAATCACCTTCATTTTATTATAACGGAGTCAAAACACTAACTACCTGTTGGAAAAAATGTTTTTAAGTTAGAAGATTAAATAGAAAAATAGCGTTGTATATTTGTATTTGTATAATGCCTCAATAAATTTTAAAAAATAATTCTGGTTTCTTTTTGATTCACTCTCATATAATCTCAAAAATTAGACTTAAGACATAAAACAGTGTATAATTAAACTGACTTTTATATCCAAACATTCAGTGTTTTCAATTTATACGTGGACGTATACATTGGCGTGCTTTGTTTATTCTCTGCCAGGCGTACTCGTCAAAATCGGAATTTATTACTGGCTTTGACATCGCCGCTGCATTTTGCGGTCATTCTGTTCGCCAACAGCACTTTGCTGTGATTGCACAAAGTTATTGGATTATTACGCGTAATTAATTGCGGAATTCCGTTTTGTACCTCAAATTATTTTTAAGTGCTCGTCTGTGATAGAACCGATTACCACAAAAATAAAAACGCTGCGACGTGACGCAAATTTGTTTATTGTCGTACTTTTTATTTATGTGTATCTATGTACGGGAATAACAATTAATTTCGCAAAGTTATCCTAGAAATATTACTGAATGTTACTACGACTATCCAAATACTGCCCTTCGAAGGCTATGCATCGCCACCAGCTGCTAGTCCACCCTTCAAAGCAATTTTGGAACTTTTCTCTAGAATGGCCATCGTAGGTGTCCTTGATGTCCTAAATATCATGAAAATGTTTTTGTTTTAAAACAAAATATTAAATATTTCCTTTAACTTCGAATAAAGAAAAAGTTTAAAGGGGCAGTAAGAAGAGTGGTCTAATGCAGCACTTTGTTTACTGGCCAAAAGTTTTCTTGTCAGCTGGTGGTGAAAAGTTTTTGTCTAATTTTTTTGCTTGGCCTTTTTGTCACTTTTAAATAGTAAACTTGGTTAAACGTTTGTTGCGAATATTATTTTGACTCATTTGCACTGGCGAAACTTTTTGATCGTAGAGAATTGGCCAATTTCTATCATGCACTTTGAGGATTTGCTTCAGGTTGTATTGATATCACAGCTCAAAACATAATTTTGCTTCTACAAAAGGTTTTGGCAATCTTGAACTCTTCTTTGCTTTGATAAGCTCGCTGATTGATACGTTGGAGAGCTTATTTAGGATCATATTTGCACAAATTTTTATTATGGATTTTTTCTTTATGGAGTTTTGCAATGTTTCGTCGGTTTTATTCGTTACCGGTCGCCTTGACCTTCTTGATTGGTAACATCTTCTCTCCTCCAGGAAAATCTTCAATCCATTTGTACACCGCCGTTTTATTTATAACATTGTCTTCCCAAACTTGAACTAATATATCCCTAATTTTATTTCCATTTTTGGTGAGTTTAAACGAAAGCATCTAACGAAAATAAATTTTCTCATCTTTATAGAATATTCTAGGACGTCCTTCAATTGGCATCACCACCAACAAGTTTTTCATACGGGATTTGTTAATAAATTTTACCTGAAGAACTACTAACGGGATAAATATCATATAGGTGCAGGAATGTATGAGAAAATAAAGAGTTAGAAAAAACTTTAAAAATGATAAAAACTATCTCACTGGTAACAAAATATAAATTTATAGGTAGAACCTAAAAACAGAGGATCGCCATGTTTACGAAAAAAATTGTATTCGGGGCAACACAAAAGCTACAACCAAGTTGTAGACTTTAAACGTCAAACTGAAAATTCTAGTGCGACGTGCAAGTTTAACTGAAATATTTATAGATATAAGCACAACATGACAAGTATAGGGTGTGCTATAAATGGCACCGAATTTAAATCGAACGGCATATTTTTGTTTTCAAGGTGGCATGCCTATTATTATTATTTTTGTTATCTATTATCACTCCGATTAATTTAGCATTGGTTGTTTTTCCAGTACATCAGTTCGTTTCGGTTTATTTTCGTAATAGAACATTTCACAATGGATCGACGTGTTCTTATTGTTAAAAAAATGTACTAAAGCGCTGAAAATCCCACACAAACTTCGTGCAATTATAGGAAGAAATAAAGCACCTAACGAATCTACAGTTCGAAGACTAATGAGCAAGTTTGAGATTATTAGTTCAGCTGGAACGGTGAAATTTCCAGGGCGAAATCGGCCAGACAGAGCAACAAATCGCTGTTGTGCAAAATGTCATTGCGAGTACTAGTAAATGTATTTGCCGACATTCGCAGAAATTGGACATTCCGACAACTTGGTATATTGTATTTTACATAAAAATAAGCACACATATAAAATCTAACTGACGCAATAATTTAAACCTGCTGATGGTAGGAAACGAGGAGGTTGTGGAGAGACTGGAAGGGGACGAGAATTTCGCAAATTAACAATCAGTGACGAAGATCATTTTCACTTAAGTGAGTTCGTCAACAAACAAAACTCCTGGATTTGCAGAAATAAAAGTTCTCGAATAATCCGGGAGCGTGGAATGCATCCACTAAGAACAACTGTGTAGTGTGGTTTTTAGGAAGTGGAGTGATAAGGCCGTTTTTCTTTAAAGATAATAAGAGGGCTGCAGTTTCCATCAATGGAGAACATTACCGTAACAAGATATTCAATCGGTTGTACCCTACCTTTGAAGATATGGTGATTGGCGATTTCTGTTTCAGCAGATTGGAGCGACCTGTCATTTTTTGTCCTAGATTGTTGTCTTACTCCACGAAAAATTTCCGCAACGAGCTAAAAGGCGACATACATAGCGCAATGCTCACAAAACTGGATGTTGGAGGACTAGCAACGTGTCATTTGCCCTTTACCCTCTACCCCAGCACTGTTTTATCTAGCAAACACCATCTGAAGCATACGATATAAACTGCTTCGCCTGACTGTCAAACATGATGGCGGCTTTATTATGGTTTGGGGTGCTACATCACGGTATTTGACAGCCTCCCTTATCACATTACACGATCGGGTCACAGCAATGTATAAAGAACTCTTGAGTATCCAGGTCCATCCAATAGAGCAAACTTTATTTCCATACAGGCACGCTACATTCCAGGACGATAATGTCCCCATTCACACCTCTGGCCCTGTTCAAGAGTGGTTTCAAGAGTATGCTGATGAGGTTCAACATCTTCCCTAGCCCGCCTTTGTGGGCTGTTTTAGAAAACATGGTTTGACTGCATGAAGCTTCAAATTCCACCCATCACTGTTCAAGACTTGTATAGATCTATTTCGTCTATAATTCAATCTGTATTGCGTGCTAAAGGTGGACCAAGACCGTATTAATACAAAATGTTCCAACTTCTATAAGAGTTTCCATTACTTTGTCAAATACCTGCGTGTTAAATATAATCACTTTCTTAAAATTTTGAGCGATTTATTGACGATTTATTAAAATTCAGCACTCTTTAGATTTATTTTTAACTTGTTCCGTGCTCTTGAGCTAAAACCAGATTTAAAATGAATATTAAATAATATCTGAAACGGTAGAGAAAAGTCACGTTATATCACAAAATAAAGCGATGTGAAATGCAACCATCATTTTATTTGGGAGAGGGATAGATTATGTGATTTTATACACAATTTCAGAATTTTTTAGTAGCACTTTGTATAGCAAATCCTCTAAAATTCTCTTTGATTTATGTTGACGCATCAATTTGTATTTAGTTAAGAGGATAACCGAGACAATACAATTTGTTAATGAAAATTAAAATAATATAATATTACAACTAATTTAGTTAACTTATAATTTATTATTAACAATTGTACAATGGCCCTTAACTTTATTCAATATACTCTAATGCCATCTGTATTTCCATAGTAAGACGTAACACGACACAACATGGTTTCTCCGAGGCAACATTGAATAATCAATAGGGTTGAATTGAGCTTCAAGCTTTATACGAGGGCCATGCCAGTATTTGTGTGAGTTCTCTAAGCAATACTCTCCTGCATTTTTAGAAAATGCAATTCGGATATTTTGAGATCAGTTGTGTTAGACAAATGTTGATAACTCAAGACATTTTTCCTGAGAAACTTGCAATGTGGGAAAATGGAATAGCAATAGAGCTTTAAGATTCTAACCTATTATTTGTTATTAGCATTTCTTACTTTGAGTTGATTACTAAAATTTTTATTGCGTCTTTCATTTTAGATAAATCACGAGTGTTGATTATTTCTTTTACATTTCAAATGCATTTTCATGTATATAATTTGCATGATGAAAATGTGAAGATAACATATTACAACAAATACATCTTTATTTATTTCAATTATTCATCATTGCAGAAAAATAAATCTCCCATAATTATTATTGAATTTTGACTTCTGATATTTTCATTTGTAAGACATTGATCAAAAATATTTTTTCTTTCAGAGATTTGGTTAGAAGACAGATAATTTTTTACAATGTGGCATTTTTATCCAATTTTTCACATTTTTATATTATTGACTAACAGATGAAAAATGCCCGTACACTTACCAATTCAACCACCTATAGCAACTCACCTCTTATTAACCAACAGCCAACGCAGAGCTGTTTAGTACTATTGTACGGAAGGAAATAATTTCAATGCCTTAACGTTGTGTACTAGTACTAGATCTAGCAAGTATTTTTTTTACCCTTTGAGGATCTAATAACCCCAAAGGAACTTTGAGAGAAAATAAAGTCTAGCATATTCATATCCAATGTTACTGGGTTGTTCTAGTCTTATGAACTGGTACAGAATTATGCAGAATGTTTTAGTCTTGAAGAAAGAGGAATCAACCAAATTTTCAACCATTCTTTTCAGAAATGTTTTCTGATACGCTACAATTGTTTTAGCTCCGACTAAAAAAACACAATTCACTGTTGCAGTCATATTTTATTGTGATTTCAAACTGTTTTTATACAACTTAAGTCTGATGTCGCCTATAACAAAAATCACTTGTGCAACGTGTCCTTGGAATTCTAAGCAGTTTCGTTCCTTCCTTTAACATGAAGCAAACAATGAAAGTTTAACATTCACAAGTTATAATTGGAATAAACTCACAATAAAGTTTTGTTACTGAAAACAGATACCGTTACAATTAACTTCTGAATTTGTTAGAGTAAGAACGGTGCAACTTTAGCCTTGTTGTTAAATAAAGGTGAATAAAACGCGTATTAATTAAAACACAAGTATATTTGTCTATACTAAGTCTTACTCTATATAAGATTCATAAAGATAATTTAGGTAACTTCAGTTTTGATATTGCGTTTCATCGTACAAATTATCCCAGTTACACTATCACTAAAAAGTGTAAGTACATTGTAATTAAAACCACTAACAAGTTATTTGGCGTTGTGGTATGACTAAAGTTAATGTTAGAATAATGCAGACTATATGCTAAACCTGAAAGAATACCACGTACCATTAGTAACTATTATAATCTATAAGTGATAACATGCTGTTTAAGGCAACCCCCCATAAAGGTTTGCAAATATAATGCGTTACAGTTCAGTCGATATAAATATCAGATTTGTCGCTACAACATTGTGCAAATTAACCGAGCTACAGATGAACGATTGCAAATTTTATATATTTACAAATGATATCTTACTCCAACCTACGGTTTTAACAAGATTCATCAGTCCTACGCTATAATAGAAAAGTATCAGCTGTATTAGAATTTTTCCGGCGTTCGCTGAGGATGCATTAAAATATTACGAATTAATTATAGCAATTGCATCTACGCCACCCTGTATAAGCGGTTGATTATCAAATAGAACGACTAGCGAATAAACCGTGCGGCCAGCGAAGACTCACATTTAATGCATACACCTTTTTACAAAGAACGAATCGTAAAGGACTTTGTAATATCCAAATGAAAGAAACGACACAAACAAGTTTACAATACGTTTCGCTTACTCTACTGGTGCAACAACGAACGAAGACGTTTTAGAATTTCAAGTAACATTTAAAACACGACTTTTAAAATATCACATCGATAAAAACATAAAAATAGCCGTGATGGTAGCATTTTCTGTTGGTAGCAGCTGGTGAAGCTAGAACGCTTTAGGCAATATCTACAAAATGGTTATAAAAAAGATAGACCTGTACATTCAAAAGTTTTTGACCCAATACTGCTCGGAAACGCCACCATCATGGTTCAAACATCTACACTCGTGGTCAATAAACAGCAAATCTTTTGATAATATGCCATAGTACGTTAATTGTGTGATTTAGATATTGATAAAGTATGCCAGGTATTTCAACATCACAATAAGTATTTGCTTATTAGCTACTTTACGATTCCTCGACTTCTTCACGGAACAAGTATGTTGACCAATAGATAACATTAAAAAGTGCGAAAACCAAAGGGAAAGTAATTCTGGATATAACATCAATACGCTTGGACCGTGTAGGAAATTTTGAGAGCCAGGAACGACAACAATTCGGCCGAGCGGGTTGCATGTGGATCTCACACTGCCGGACCTTTTCTAGACTCATGGGGTCCCCTGGATGGCGTACCAACGGTTTCTGAAAATCACAGTTATTTTTACCAACTTCAATTTGGAAGATTTTCTTAACTCTACAAAGGCGTCTTATATATTTTCTTCAGTTCAATAAAAACTACAATACAAATGTACAGATGTAATATATCAAAGTACCATCTACTAAGCAAGTAAATGGAGTAACTTACATACGTAGAAAGTTTATAACAGACTTAATTTACTATAGTTTCTAAATTTAATTTGTACGAAAACAAAGATAATCATTAATGAAATCATGCAAATGAAGATATACGTTTTATCTACTAATACCTATATTGAAAAAATTTAATTGTTTTACTTGACAGTAATATCCATGCAAAAATACTGACAAACTTACTTTTTTAAATCGTACTTACTTTACCATGTAATTTATCTCTTTAACTGTGCTAAAAATAATAAAAATATCCCATTGATTTTGAAAGTTGTCATTAAATATTTTAAGGCCCAATGAGCTCTAATTCAATATTTTTTAAGTCTCATTATATACGAAAAAGTATGCGCTAAATTTTATAGCCTTATTTATAGTTTAACTATAAAAAAGTTTTAAAAAAATGTATACCATTGCAAAGGTGGCGTTGCTGTCACTGTCCATGAGGTCGGAAGTGGCATCCATAGAGGCTGCGTGCTCCAGCTCGCACTGGCGTCTCTGCTTCTTCATATTTTCCCGATGCATATCGGAACGTGATGCGTAGTTTACTAGAGCAAATTCTAGCAAAGCACCGAATACAAAAGTGAGGCACACACCAGTCCATACGTCAATGGCTTTAGTATAAGATACAGGCGGAAGAGAAGCGTTGATTCCTGATGTTTGTGTTGCCATAGTGAGCAATGTGGTTACGCCTAAACAGAAGCTGCAGTAATCCGTTGAGGACGTTACGAATTTGCTTACCCAAAGACACCCGGGCAGGAACAGCCCCTTGATCGAGCCAAAAGGACACCCATGATACTATAACTAGCATACAACATGGAATATAAATTTGAATAAGATAGTAGCTAAACTCCCGTTTAAACAGTAAGTCGACCTTTAAGCAACTGTATTCGCCTGTAAGCAAAATGCAGGAAATGCGTTAAAAGTGTTCCAGTCACACATGCGATTTGATTTTGCCTACCGGTGTTCGTTCTGCTATTGCAGTAGTCGGTAAGAAATTTCTCGAGGGTGAATCGTGGCAAATGTAAATTCTTTACCACTTGCACCGGATCGAGCTCTTTCCAGAGAAACACCAAATCTTCTGTAGTCCAACCATCTAAAATTTAAGTCTTCATATGTTAAATACAAACGCCATACAAAAAGAATTGGACCATTCTTAACCTAAGAAGATAACAATTCCGTAATGCATTACCTCAGAAACTGAAGTATTATCTGAAGTCATGAATTAACAGCCCGCTTTATCGAGCAGAAATTCGAAAATGTATTGGTATAGTAAACCGTACAAAGGTCACTTGGTGAGGGCGAATAATTAGTTTAGAAATAAGACAATATAAATTAATGACTAGCGTACTTTTCTTAGTTTTTTGTAGAGTGATTCTTGATAAGTGTATTGTGTTTTGATTCTGTTGCGGTCCAATTCTTTATGTACAACCAAAAGAACTTCAAAGCCACTGTAATGTACTTACAGCTGGCCATTCGCAAAGAACACGTCTGCTGATCTAATGGATACAATTTCAAATTCATGGGACAGGATAGTGTAAGCGAAATTCTGTAAAAAGGGAACATCATAGGGATGTCGGGCAATCGCGGCGAAAATATCAAATACCTTATGCTATAGAGAACGGAACCGTCTGGAAATATACGTATGTAGACATTGGGCATAATGATATCGTGAAAGTGTCCCTCCTTCTCATTAGAGAAAAAGAGATCGGGCATCCAAACGCGATTGGCCTGAGTGAGTGTCAGGTACTTGATGCGCTCGCCGAAATCGTTGAACTTGAGACGTTCATCCTGCCACTGTTCTCTGAAGGTGAGCTGCACGCTGTACTCCTGCAATTGCCAATACAATAAAGGGGCGGCTTGGGGCCTCACTGACAACCATGCAGTGGCTCATGCAAGCTAGCAAGCAGCACGGACACTCATGCAGCTCACACCGCGTGTCTTTCGCCAGGGCTGCAGCGCCACACTGCATGCTCGCGCTGGTGCTGGTGCCCTCATTGCAACATCGCTACTCGGCCTTGTGCAAGTGAACGCAACCGAGTAAGTATAAGTATACACATCCATCCAATACTTGACATGACTGGCAGACCGCGCACTCACCATTTTATAATCGTCTATTTTGCTGATAGACCGCAGAAAGAAGTTGATGCGTACAATGGTCGGGCCGTCTCCTACGTTGTGTGAACAAAACAAACAGTATTACTCAGTTAGCAGATACAGTCTCGGCTGCGGGGCACGGCGCCAATCACATCTCGCATTGGCCACTTCCGCATGCAAGCACGCGGCTGTCGGTGCGCCGCCCCACTAGACACCGAAAGCACACGCACGCCGTCCCGCCCCACAGAAGATGAGATGAGCTATACTACCAGAATAAAGTACCAATCGACACTACACACACACTAGTCATATAGACATTCTCCGCTGCCAACAGCCACTTACCATAGTCACATCATCTATTTTTGAGATACTTCTGATAAATATGTTGACACGGACAACCGCGGGACCATCTGACAAGTGAAAAGAAAACGGCATCAATTAGTGGAGATCATCACCGGCGATTCGGATGCAATGAAGCACCGGCACCAGAGCCACTGGCGGTGAGCAGCGACTACCTAGTGCCCACTCGGGAAAGGCATTCAGCAATCAAACGCTATCAACCTACGAAGCTAAACGGTGTCGGCGAGCACCGGGGCAACGACCCCGCCACTCGCCGTCGCCCCATGCTGGCTCGTGTAGCACCTCTACACTACCCTACTGCATGGTGTGGCCGACGCTCCACTTACCATCTTGATGTCACTAATGGTCGCAATGCTGCGGACAAACAGGTTTACTCGGACAATGGCTGGCCCATCTGGAGCGATGGACAACATGTTACATTGAATCTTATGTACACCAAGCAACGACAACAAGACAGAACCACCCTCCTCTCCGGCCATCTGACCTAGACAAACACTGAGACAACTCACCAAAAACAACTTACCTGTACCGTTTACACCGGACGGACGAATGCGAGCGTCGTACCGACCCGGTCCGAGGATCTGGTCCAGGATCTCCTTTTCCTTTTCGCGAAAGTTGGGCTTGGCATTGGTGCACCTAGGGCCAAGTCAGTCAGTGAAGCAGACGGCAGACTCGCCCCTTTGGCCCGGCGCCTACTTACAGAACCACGTGGATGACATGCAGGATGACTACGAGGCGAATTCGTCTAATCATGATGCAGCCCTGCACAGGCTCCAGTCTCAAGTGCTTCTGGAAGCCATGGGCGCCTGGTCGTCAGGACACGCGCTGCCTCACTGAGTCATGCCGCGAGTTCTCGACCCGATACGCTGGACACAACGCGATCAGGGGGCGGCGTGTGCCCTTCTGTCACTGTTTGCAGAACGTCGCACGATCAACCCTGTATTGATCGTGCGCCGTGCGCTTTATATCGCGCAGCAACGCGCCCCTTTGGAAACGCCCGGGCCGACACTATGGACGCTGCCCGGGCAGAAAGCGCTGCACCGTCTCGCCGAGAAGATCGTCGTGCTACCACTCTCCCGACAAACTCAAACCTCTTCACACAGAACCTCGCCGATTCGTCTGGAGTGAAATTAAACCCATGTCACGTACGATTTGCGAATAATCAGATATATTGATCAAAATTCGTGGCCACCTCTAAAAATAGTTACTTAGGAAGGTGCCAATGCTCGTTACATCTCAGACGCCGCCCGTGACGTCACTTACGGCGCCGTGCGTCACATTTATTTCGATTTGAACTCTGCCGCCGTTCTGTGCCAAGCTCAATTTTGAGCAACTCCCATTAGGTTGCCTATCCCCCGTCACTAGAAACCAACTTTGAAACCTTTACATCGAATGAACGATGAAAATTTTTTATCTTCCTCGAAGATGTGCTCCCGATAATTGCAACTACAAACACCAGATGCCGTACAATTTCTGCTTAGAGGTAAAAACTGGGTGGCACGTTTGGATACGCTGACACCACCGAAACTTAATTTGGTGGAGACTCAGAAAGGCGTAATCATCTGGAAGCAGTGGCCCGAGAAAACTTGCCACAGTCACAGATACGGAAAATCGAAAAACCTAAAGGAGACCTTTACCTAACAGCCGGAATAAATATTAGAACCAACCCTTTATAAAATCGTTACGCCTCCATGCAATCATTACATTTTTGTTTACGTTTCTACAGTTCTTGTCAAACGTTTTTTATTGGTGTCTTGCAAAAATATGAAAGAAATCGTTTCAGATTTGTTTATACGAACGCGCTATACTTCATGAAAATATGACTATTTAGTGATGAAACGTTGTAGGGAGTTGTATTACGGCATGTCTTTGGGTTGCTTAAAAGCTTAGGAAAGGATGGAAGCTTTTCAAATTTGCACCTCAATGACTCGACTATCGATTGCAATATGAGGAATGTGCTTGGATTCATACTGCAGTAGCAAAATTCTGCAATAATTCACCCGAACAAGGATTAACGATTATAGGCTTCCCATTGAATTATTCTACGCGTACACATGGAACAAAGCAGCGTAAGCATGCGTAAAGCGCATTGTTGTCCTAGCACAGCGATCTGCTCATAGACGTATATACGCCAGAATGGTTGCTAATTAATAATAATCTTGTTTGCGGAGCTGAAAATCCCGTTATATACTAATGGTACTTTAATAATCTACATGTTGTCTAGTGATTCAGTGAGGGACTAATACTCTGTATTACACTATCCTGAACATAATGCTACACGAATGCCTACTCATTTGTTGACAAAATTGTTTTAAAGGATAATGTAACACGTGCCGATTTTTTGAAGTAAACGATGTATTAAGTAGATTTTAGCCATAATTTAAATTTAATTGCTTGTACATTTCTCATATCGTAGATTCTTACATCAAAACCTTTGCACCCACACCTGTAGTCTTTTTAGTCTTTAAAGTTCAACCCTCAATATGATTACAGTTTATTCAAAAAAAAATCACAAATCATATTTATTTAAATTACTTCAAAGCTTTAGTTAAAAATACATCTATGGAATTTGATTATTATCCTCTAAAGAATTTCGTGGTGGAAACCCCTCTCGATCTGTTTTTGGACAGAAGAAAAGTTATATCGATCTTGATCGATAGGAACGCTCCCTAATCTCCCGATAGAATAGATATAGATTTCCTCTTATTTAATTTTCCTCTTATATTACATTTAAATTGTCCCATAGTTTTTTTATCACTTTAGTCTTGTTCAAAATAAACAAACAAGTTTAGAATTATCTAAAACTTTGATATGTTCAGTCCCTTCTACACCACTATCACAGCTATTTTTTTCTCATTCATTGTTCAATTTTCTTCATAATGATAACATCAAACAATTCACATGATTAAGGATTACTTGATTGGAAGATTCTAGATACAAGTTCTGTGCATTCAGTTTATAGGGAGCGCTTACATTTATATTAAAAGGATTTATGTTTGTATCATAAACACTGATTTTGAATTGGGAAAATCTGCATTCAAATAGAACAATCGCAGAGGAATAGAATTCGTTAGAATGTTTTTCTGTCAGAAAGCAAAGTCAGGACATTTGCTAAATTAGTGGTTCCAAATTTGTGAAGAGACATTTTCTGTTGTGTGTAAAACCCATCCTTATTTTTTCTACGGTACAGAACACTTCAAGTAATGTCTTTGGTAAATCAGAAACAAACTCTTCTTTCTTCTCCAAGCATCTGCATAAACATAAAAGTTTTACTTCTTATATAACACAAAAGCAAGAGTGTGGATTTATAACTACCAACTGTATAACACTTACAACGACCGTCTTATGACATTTTACAATCATTCTGTCGCGACTAAAATTTCTTCCTTTTCAGCGTTTCTACATTTCAGCGTCAGATTCGACTAAAATTTAAAATCATAAAATACAGGAACAGTTAGCTCAGTTACACAAATAATCTCTTCACGCGTCCTATAAACTTTACTAAAAGTTAAAACAACCCTTAACTTATAATCAATCTTGTCGAAAGATCTAATTTTCAAAGACAATCAAAGGATTCCTTGTAGGTGTGAAAAGAGTGATGTCGAATTAAAATAAGACTACAATTAACGGAAACTTCTTAGTAGTTGTTTTAAATTTGGTTAAAGTTGCGCGTCCATTTATTTCAGTGCTGAAAAAAATTATTTAGATAATGCGTTAGTGATCCCTTACCATCTACTTGAACTTCCTCCATTTGCAACTTTAGCTTTTTGTTTTATAATAAATCAGCAGACCAAATATTGATATTTGAAACGGACTTAAATGTAAAAACACATATGATATTCAAGACTATATATATTTCCAATCCACGGGGAAATATCGTAACATAAACCCCATTTGACATATCATATTTTTTGTCCTTGCGCCGTATTTAGATTTCGGAAACCCTTACAATTAATTTTATTAAGTCAATAATTCAATTGACTTCACCATAGTTTATTTTGAGCTTTCGGTTTTTAAAATTCTTAATTTTCCTCGTCATAAAATGTCGCCTTAATGACAATAGTCGCAAAAACAGTCTTGTAACTACGTATGTCTTGAAGTCAGTCGTCGAAATGTAATAATTAAATTAGTCAAACCTACAAGAATAATTTAGATCCTCCAAATGAATCATTTGTTTCTAAAAAATCCACGATTCAGTTCGTTAAATAAAAAGGAAAACGGAAGATTGATACAATCTTCATATCAAACACTGACAAAATATCAAAACATGATAAACTGAATCAACCTAAAGACATGTTAGGATCACAAAAATGATCAAGTCAAAATACATCTGGTTTCTTAGATTCAAAAATAATCTTTTACGAAGAATTCATATTAGTAGTTAAAATAAGAATCTTTTGTGAAATACTCTATTAGATCACAAATTTGGAGACTTTCAATAGTCATTTGACTTCTGTTTCCTATGGCTATCAGAAATTCATAGGAATGGCAATTTTAAAATGAGATCTATTGACCAAGATGTTTGAATTTGTGTTCTTACTTTTCTAAGTAATAATACCATGTACAATATAAAACTGTTAAGTTAATTCAAAAGTGGCAAGGAGTTGTAACGGGATGCCGAGTAAATAGAGGGGACACTGAACTTTTAAAAAGGACAACGCTTTCTTCACAAATTCACTTTTACTATCAAGCACGTCTTAAATGGCAAAAAAATTGAAAAATCTTCTCTTTCATAAAAACCATATTGTCTAATCAGATTTGGGCACGATCTGCTCTGGAATCTCTGTACAAACAAAGCCCATGTTTTTAGTTTATGGAGATATCTCAAGACAGATATAAATATTCCACTATGACCCTCCAAGACCTGCGAAATGTGATACTTCAAAATACTACACCAATAGTCTGCATACTCATTTAGTAGTAGATTTTCAGATGATACAAACAGTTAATAACAGAGCTAATTCATTGCAAAAATTCGTGCCCGATATCTATAGGTTGTGGAAGCATCATTGCATGGAAGCGCTAGTGTATGTTTTATAGCCAGTACTTTATACCAAAGAATAAATAATGATAACATCGTAAATCAGTAAAAAGTCAGATATTGGCGCGATAAATTAGTTTACACGAGATATTTTTTCAAAAAGTTTGCACTATTGCATGTTATACAAGTTTCATGGAGAAGTGAATATTAAAACTACAACAAAAAAACAATTTGGAAAATTTATTTGGAACGCATTCTTGCTCCATATATAGTCAAAAAGTGATGTGGCAGATTATTGTGGAATAATTACGGAGTAAACTATACAAATAACCCCGGTGGTCTCGTATCAACAAATTGGACAAATATAAGAAAAATCCTCTATGGTTGGGATCGTTACCCCCACTTCTTAATGGTGAAAATGACATTCAGTAGCTTGAAGTATTGTTAGAAAAATGGCTCATTTGCCATGTTTAGTACCTAAAAGGGGGATTTTTTGACAAAAAAATATGCATACTGTCACAAGGTGGCCAAAAAAAGTACATTTCTGAAACCGGCAGTGATAAAACTTTTTTGTTTGATCCACAATGGCAAAGGAGTTCAAAATAATTCATTTCCAAAAACTTATCTTTCTACGATTATTCCGTCAATCAGTTTTCACAAGTTAAAGGTAAGTGTTTTGCCCAAACACGGATCCTGACCCGGCGTTGACGAATCGCCAGCGAATTTCAAACATGCTTTCCAATAAATTTGTTTACGTGTCACGAATTACGTCTCATTCTAGTGCACTTGAAAAATGACATTTAACAAATATTAAGGTTTTTCTGTATACTATAAAGGACGTTTACAAAATGACCATATTTGAAACAGTGCTAGATAGAAATATAAAGGCCTCGCCATATTGCAGATCGAATCTAATACAGCATGTCTCAGTTTTTAAAAATTCATATAGGGTGAACCAAAAACATAATAAGTTACATCTTATTTCCAAAAATCAATTATGTCTTCGGGGTCGCTATATAGGTACAGCCTTAAGAAATTTGATAACACTTACCCAATTCTATCTAATGGAGAATAAATATTCTTAGTATGGTATGTACAGGGTGTTTGCAATATTGTAATGTATATAAATAAGCTAGACAAAAAAGTTTGTTCAAATATACATAAAATACGTTCATAAAATTATAATATACAGTACAATGCTTTATAAAAACATAATAAATTCACCACATTGTAAATCATAAAACGAAAAAATTTAAAAATTGATCAAATAAATTCAAAAAACATTTTGTTTAGTTTACTGCGTATATCAAACGCTTGTATAATATAAACAAATAAATACATAAAAGCAATACAAGCTACAGGCTCTTTCACCAACACGACAGGCCAAATTCAGATTACAGTAGAACCTTAGTATAATTTTAAAACAACAAAAATATACAGACATTTGAAACGAAATGCCCCAAAATCCTTTGAAAATTGAATAACGCCAAATATATACAAAACCTTTAGTAAAATGATTATAAAACAAGAAAATATTAATATTGAGATACAATAAAGACTCAAAAAATTATTTATGAATTAGCCGATTTCCACACAACCCTGGAGGTACAGCTATTTTGTGCGTTTTTTTTAAAGTGCTATCCCCAGTAGGCCTAATGCACTTTGGAATGGAGGGGGGTAAAAATAAGACCAATCAGTCGAATCTTTATAGCCACTAGGCAACCATTCCAACACTGCATATACCTAACCCTTAGTAAACATCGACCTCCTTTGTAGAGAGGGATTACGAACGTTCGGGGTTGATACACTCCCACGCTAGTGGTACCGATCGTGAAGGAACGGCCGATCGTCCAATCAAAGTCTAAATTGGGGTGGATTGCAGGAATCGGGGTGCAGGTATCGGGGTAAAGGTAGCAGTAAAATTATAATTGAATGAGTGTAAACGTATGACTCTAGTGTATTCGGCGTTAAAAACACTTGATTGCGGAGAAAACGTAAACGAGCATAAGCTATTTCTACTCTGTATCTATCTAACCCATAGCTAATATAAAATTTCTTTGTAGCGATGAATTATAAAAAGTTAGAGTTGATACACTACCACGCTAGTGGTATTTATAGAGGCAAAACAATCTAACAGCTAATAAAGATCTAAATGGGGGAGAAATACATTTTGAAATCTAAAAAGCATTTCGGTAATGCAGTAATTTATTCGGGTAATAGAACTGGATAACAGTAGACCGGCCAGTTTGGATCAATCAATTAAAATTTAAAGCTGAAACTCCCTAATTGCATAGAAAAAGATAACGGTACCAATCGGTCGTTTTTTTTACAGCCCTTAGAGGACTATTTCTGAATTGATTATGTCTAATCCTTAGCTAACATTGACCTATTTTACAGAGTGATTAAAAAAAGTTCAGGTATTGGATTCACTTACTTGTCCAAAGGTTCAAAAAAGGAAATATGAAACAGCTTTTGGAATCCAAAAAGGGTTTCGATGATGCAATAAATTTTGGCTTAGTAAAATCGGATAGTAAATAGGAGATCGATCGATCGATCGATTCGAATTTGCAGCTGGAAGCTCCTAATTATGCAGCAGAAGATAACAGGACCACTCGGTTGGTTCTTTTACAACTATAGGGAAACCATTTTCGCACTTCCTTAACAGAGTTTGACTTCGCAGGGAGAAATTAATAACATATAGGAATTTATTAATTTCCTCATGAATGGTATCTATTATAGAGACAGGTCGACCAACTAATGGATACGAGAAAACTTTCGAAATCAAAAAAGTGTTTTGCAAATGCAATGAATTATTTGCGTAGAATTGGGTTATAGGTAGGAGCTAATTAATTTGAATTTGGAGCTGGGCGCGCCTAATCACGTAAAAAAATAACGGGACCAATTCAGTTGGTTCTTTAACATCCACTAGGAGACCGTACTACTGCACTGCTTATACCTAACCCTTGGTGAACGCCGACCTCCTTTGTAGGGAGGGATTACGAACATTCAGGGTTGATACACTCCCACCTAAGTGGTACCGGTCGTACAGAGACGGTCGCCCAACTGATAAGAGGTCCAGCAGATGGGGACACGAGAGCAAAATTTGAAATTGGAAAGGCGTTTTGATAATTCAGTGAATTAGGCGCGTAGTACAATTGGGTTGTAGATAGGAGATCAACCAGTTCAAGCCGACCGATTCGAATTTGAAGCAAGAAGCTCTTAAATACGCAGCAAAAGATAACAGGACCAGTCGGTTGGATTCTTTTACAACCACTAGAAAACCATTTCGGCACTATTTATACCTAAATACTTAAAAGACTTTGACCGTCTTTGCAGGAAGGAATTAATAACGACAGTAGGAATTGATTCACTTTCACACGAATGATATCTATAATAGAAACAGGTCGACCAACTAATGGAGATCCAAATAGGGGCATGCGAAAAAACTTTCGAAATCAAGAAAGTGTTTTACAAAAATGTAATAAATTATTCACGTGTAGAATTGGGTTCGGGGCGAATGGTTTGAATTTGGAGCTGGAAGCTCCTAATCACGTAAAAAATAACGGGACCAATTCAGTTGGTTCTTTAACATCCACTAGGAGACCGTACTACTGCACTGCTTATACCTAACCCTTGGTGAACGCCGACCTCCTTTGTAGGGAGGGATTACGAACATTCAGGGTTGATACACTCCCACCTAAGTGGTACCGGTCGTAAAGAGACGGTCGCCCAACTGATAAGAGGTCCAGCAGATGGGGACACGAGAGCAAAATTTGAAATTGGAAAGGCGTTTTGATAATTCAGTGAATTAGGCGCGTAGTACAATTGGGTTGTAGATAGGAGATCAACCAGTTCAAGCCGACTGATTCGAATTTGAAGCAAGAAGCTCTTAAATACGCAGCAAAAGATAACAGGACCAGTCGGTTGGGTTCTTTTACAACCATTAGAAAACCATTTCGGCACTATTTATACCTAAATACTTAACAGACTTTGACCGTCTTTGCAGGAAGGAATTAATAACGACAGTAGGAATTGATTCACTTTCACACGAATGATATCTATCATAGAAACAGGTCGACCAACTAATGGAAGTCCAAATAGGGGCATGCGAAAAAACTTTCGAAATCAAGAAAGTGTTTTACAAAAATGTAATAAATTATTCACGTGTAGAATTGGGTTCGGGGCGAATGGTTTGAATTTGGAGCTGGAAGCTCTTAATCACGTAAAAAATAACGGGACCAATTCAGCCGGTTCTTTAACGTCCACTAGGAGACCGTACTACTGCACTGCTTATACCTAACCCTTGGTGAACGCCGACCTTCTTTGTAGGGAGGGATTACGAACGTTCAGGGTTGATACACTCCCACCTAAGTGGTACCGGTCGTACAGAGACGGTCGCCCAACTGATAAGAGGTCCAGATGGGGACATGAGAGAAAAATTTGAAATTGGAAAAGCAGAAAATTATTCGCGTAATAGAATTGAGTTGTAGGTAATAAACACTTTCAATTCAGGCCAATTGATTCTAGTTTGGAGAGAGTTAGCTTATAATTACATAAAAAAGAATAACATGGCCGATGGGTTGGTTCTTTTACGATCATTGGGAGAACATATTTCTGTGCTGCTTATAAAGAGGACTTAAAATGTTTAGGTTTAATACGCAGCGACTAGAGTGGTACTTGTCGTAGAAAATGGTTGACCAACTGATAAAGGTCGATAAGGGAGAATATGAAACAATATTTGGAATTCAAAAAGCGTTTCATTGCTGCAATAAATTGTGCGCATAGTGGAATTGATTTGCATATAACAGACCACCCAATTTGGGCCGATTTATTTGAATTTGGACCTGAAAGCTACTCCTAACATAAAATAGAGAATGTGACCGATCGGTTGATTCCTTGAGAACATTTCTATACTGCCTATACCTAAACTTTAACGAACATCTACCTATTTTGTAAAAAGGAATTACAAATGCTCAGAGTTGATACACTCCCGCGTGTGTGGTACTTGTCTTAACGAAATGGTCGATTAATTATTAAAGGTTCAGAGGAGAAAATACGAGACAACTCTTTGAAATCAAAAAGCATTTTAATAATGCAATGAATTATGAATTAGCAAAATTAAGTTTGAAATAACTAAACAATTCGTTGAGCCATTGGGGCACCGCTTATAACCGCACCTCTTTAAGTGCTACAATATGTTTGTACAAAATAAATTATTATCGATAACAACCGTTTATAAGTAACCCATGCATACCATAATTTATAAGAAATATTTGTGTAGCGCTACACAATTACGAATCTTTATTGCAAATCATTCCCAAAATTACGTTGCGTAAAATTTATAAAAAAATTTTTTAATTTTGATGTTCTTTCCAATAGCGTCAATTACAAAAAAACAATTCGTTCTAAAAGTAAGGGAATAATTTGCAAGTGACATGTTCAGCGTAATTCATTTATATCATGCATCCCCATTATTAGTATAAAAATAGAAAAGACTCACCAATTCATAAAACCCCATCATTGAAGTCGAGTTGAGGGATGCTACCTAACCCATAGCAAACATTAATTTTTTTATTAGATCGGGGGAAGGGGTGTTTACTCACCATTTCCATGACCAAGGCGCGCATGATAACACCCAATCCACTGTTGTTTGGAAGATGTTGTCCAAGTTGGCAACGGCGGATAAATTAAAGTTTAAATAATTCGCGCCCGCTCGCCCGCACCGACATCCGAAAACTAGCAGGAAATCTGTGATCTAGGTAACTTTGAAATAGAAAGTTCGCTTTATCGCAAACAAAACCAAAGATATCGTCAAGTAAAAACTACACCTTTGTTATCGCGCGGGTAATGATTGACTAATAGTTTTTGCTTTGATAATTTTATGAATGGTATTGGTATTATATGTAGAATTATTAATTTTTAAGCTTTAAATATTTATTTGACTATATAAATTGGAAAAATGGTATCTTGCATTAACTACAAACTATCGAAGGTCTTAATAGATCCCTTTCGGTTTGGAAGTTATCATAAAAAACCAAAAATTTGCTCGATATTTCAAATTCAACCCCCACTTCGGAGATACTGAAATGATAGCAGACTACATGTTATTCGTGGTTTACTCTTAAACCCCTTTGTCAGATTTACATTTTACCCAAGGATTCAAATCTGTGTATGTGCAAATCTGTTGTGTATTAGAGCCCAAATTGAACCTAACCCAAATAGGTTTCTAATTACACTTTGCCTTATAACTTTTATATAAGATCAAAAATCCAGAAAAGCTTCCAAACATCTATAAGGGTAGTCGAGCCAAAATATTTCTGATTAATTCGCCAACCGATTTCTCGCGGAGCATGTATTTTTTACTAGTAAACCAATAACGCCGCATATTTTAAGGTACTCAACAGCCAAAAGGACATATTTCTATCTTGTACAGTTTCCGAGAAATGGAATTTGCTTTTAATTTTCAAAGCCACTTTGACCATAAAGGAGTCGGAATAGGGGGTCGGTCTATTCGATGTTTTTACCTTTCTTTCAGCTGAACTATAAAATGATAATGGTCGTAATTAAAAAAGTTTGTTAAAAACAAGTCAGGCTAATTTTTATAGTTTATTATTATTGCTAAGGAAGAAGGCGTCTAGTACGTATTATAAACAATTTCTATTTTCGTAGATATTTGCAGTTTGATTTTATTATGAATTTTTCTAGTTTATTTTTAAAGCAGTCTGTACATAATCAATTTGCAATACCTAATATGTCGCTTTCACAGATTTTTTAAATCAAACTACAATAAATGTGACAGTCACCTTGAAAGTACAAACGTTATTTTACATATGGTCACCAGCCACACAGGATGGATGTTAAAATATTACTAATTACTCTATTCAATATTTTTAAATATCTAAAGTTCAATTTCGGCTTAGGTGAGACATCATTGGATACTCTACCTTCATGCCTTTCAATTCTTAATTACCCAATATACGTTAAACCAACCACTGAATGTCACACTTAGACAGATTGTAGTGTTATTAATAATTAAAAAAAATTGCGTCTAAACAAATAATTGCAGAAAAATGTGTTATTTCAAATGCAACCTATATTATGGTGTAAACATAAAATTGTAAATACTCTGTATAATAAGCACTTCGTTTTTGTTTCCTCAAAATTTTGCTTTTTCCATTTTATGTAACAATGAAAGACCGAGGCCCTGAGTTTATCAGACGTTCTTATCGTACTTTACACCGTAACAAAAAGTGTAGCTCGACCTTGCACTTAATTTCTAAAATGTACTATGGCATCTACCAAAAAAGGCAGGTAGTATTATCAAGAATTCGTTGTTATTTTCATTTATTATATAAATAATTAGGTAATTGTTTAAAACCTTGACGCTTTTGAAGCAGTTATTATATAGAAATGGTTGTCGTATGAAAATGTTTGTTATAAGTCAAGAAACACCTTCCATCTCCCGTAGCTCGTCTGCAAGCACCACACCCCTTGTTAAAAAATTACAAATAAGTTGATTGTTCAGATAAAATATTTATTTGGAGCAGTAAATGTAGAAATAAATATTTATAAACCGTATCACCACAAATCAATAGTTTGGGCAAATGTAAAATAAAAAAATGTTTATGCGTTTATGCGTTTTTGCATATTCTGGAACCAATTTTCATTACATTTTTTCTATGACGAATCAGATATCTCCAAAACATGGATTTTGAATGTATCAATCGCCTCTCTCGGTATCGAAAATCGTTGTCCACGCAGTTTATTACTCAGGTGTGGGAACAAAAAAAATCGTTAGGGATCAAATCAGAACTGTACGGCGGATGGCCCATCAAATTCGACGTTTTTAGTGCTCAAAAAGCCAGTTGTTTGTGTCGATGTATGTGAGCTTGCATTTTCATGGTGGAGAGTGATCCGGGGTCGCGCATTGGTTTTCTTATTTCTCCGAAGACTTCTGGCAAAGAAATGGTTCTGTGCCATTCAGAATTGACAGTTTTACGATCCTCTAAAACCATGGTTGCGATATGTTCAGTTGCTCAAAAAAAAATTTGCTTCGAAGTGCTTCGAGCGTTGTTGGGTTTGGCTCATCTTAAAAGACCCTTAGAGTAGACTGCGGTTTACTTTCAGGATCATACGCATAAATCCAAGATCCGTCACCTGTGACGATGTTGTAAACGGTATTTGAAGCACTGTGATCGTATTTCTTGAGCATTCTTTTCGATAAATTGACACAAATTTTTTTTGCGCGATGGTTAACTTATGCGGAATCCAACGCGCATACAGCTATTTGACGCTTAAATGTTGATGCAATATATAATGTATGTTAGTCATGCTAGTGCCTAAGGATGTCCGAATTTCACGATAAGTAACATGACAATCTTGCTTTATCAGTTCGCGCACGGAATCGATGTTTGCTGGCACCAAAGCCGATTTTGGACGGTCTTCTTTAAATTCCTCCGCCAGCAAACTATGACCACGATCAAATTAATTAAACCAAAGATATATAATAGCATCACCAAAAGTCTAAGTGAGTTGATCGACGTACTGTTGAGATAATCCACGGTGAAAGTCGTAAAAAATTATCGCTCAGAAATGTTCACGAGTTAATTCCATTTTCTGGCTGTGAGAAAGTAGTACAAAGTTAAAGACACCGAAGGGCAATTAAGTTGAAAAAATATAAAAGTTGTGGGACTAAAATATCTATGAGCAACCGTCTTAACTCAAAGATGTCTTTAACTGACTCTGTCGTCTAGACTTTATTGTATGTCTAAAGAATTGTATCTGTATACTGTAACTTATATCCAAATCACTCCTAGTTTAAAGTTCTTGATGATCTGACCAATCGATCCCGCTCACGATGGCCTTCTATAATTTATTATAACATTATGCGTGCTTAGTGCAAAATAACCCAAGGATTACAACTGAAAATTTGCTGAGAATATAACTGATAGCGCGTCAATAGTTTCGCCATTTAAAAAATCTTAAATTGGACCAGCTCTCGTTGTGAAAATTAAACTTTTTAGATTGAGATGAAATAAATGAAGAAAGTTCAATCTTGTACAACAATATACAATGCAAAAAGATGAAAGAGACAGGTAAAAGTACAGAAACCGTGGAAAGATCTCGTCTACATTCCATAAAAATGTTGCTATCTGTTTGGTGGGAGTACAGGGGAATTATTTTCTTCTAATTTCTCCCAACCTAACAAAACAACCACGACAAAAATGTATTACGAACAACTCACTAAACTCAAGTGAAAATTCACGAAAGTATTGGGATTTAGCTAATCGAAAAGACAACCCGCCTAACCCATGGTACAAACACTGGAGGAGCTAACTTCCTCATCGCCGAACATGTTCCCCAGACCTTGCTTCCTCAAATTTTTATCTGTTTTGGTTATGTACAATTTTCAAACTTAAGTAGCGATTTCCTAATTAAAATCTATTTTTCAATTAAAGAAAACCCTGAAAAGTTCCAGGACGTAATGAACATGCATTCCGATCAGAGAGTTAACACTAAGTTCTACGAAATATTCAAGGAAAAACTCTAGCAAAAGTAAAATTCACGTACTTTTTACTCACAATCAAAGAACCAACACCACTCTTTTTTCCCGCCATTTACCCAAATGTAATTTTATTTTAAGAAAAATCTATTTTGACCCAAATAATGTAACTCATTTAATTATATTATAGAATAACGAACACCATAATACCAAAAATATATTTCGTACTTATTCTCCTTGTTCCACCTGTAATGGCGAGCACGTGCCGCTCTACACGTTTCTTATAAATTCTAGAATTCTTGAAACCGCTGTATTTTACGTTGTTTTAAAATTATTACATTTACATAGTTTGAATTCGTGCTTTTGGTCTCTTATTTTACAAACACGAAAAATTAAATTTTATTAGGCCCTTTACAAGAATATTTACAAATACGTAAATTTTACTACAATAACATCGGAAACAAAAACCAAGTAAAATTAAAAGCAACGACGCTTATTAAGCTGACCCTGGAGAGCCGTTAATTTCTTTTATCCTTGCTGCATTTGAGAATTACAAGCATAAAGGTCCGTGGGTGACACTTTACAATAGACGTTGTCCTATTACTTTTTTTAATTCCACACGCAGGGGGCACGTACATAACGGAGTTGAAATTTACAACCCCGTCGTGCCCTGTTAAATATTTGCAAGCTCCCAAGAGCAAGCTTACACATTTCAATCAGCATCTCAGTTACCCCTAGTCGCTTTCATACTACCCACATACCTTTAAAGAGATCACATTCGAAGTAAAAATACCATAACAATTTATCTTTGCTTTATTTTTTTAGATAGTTTTAAATAACAAAGGCACACAATCGCCGATGCACGTTTTATTCACCTCAAGAATGATTACTGCATTTATGACACTGAATTTGATGAATATTTGACAGCGCTGTTATCAGTGGTACACAAAACATATAAATAATAATAGTTCCCCGTAACAGGCCTGGAAGGCCCTTTGGGGTCGTAACAGGATAGATCTGCTACAATCCAGAGCCTACGGTACACAAGGGTAGTAACGTGGCCAGCGCTACGTAGCGACCGCCTATTATTACCCCAGAGTTTGACCTCCAGGTACTCATTTATTGCAGCCTGAGTCTAGCTGGGCCGTAAAAATGCCGGTGATCGAATTGGCGAGAGCGGGATTCTTAGTCTAGCGATCTATCCACTAAGCCACCACGGCTCATACACAAAACATATAAGGGAGGGTTATATTGTAATTTTTTTAGTTGCACGAACGTGCTCTTATCCTAAAATCGTGGATTTAGAATTGAGGATAGATCTATTAATGAATCAGATGAGATCTTAACGCACCAAGCGAACTTCGGTTGGTTCTCAGGAAATCGCCGCCTTCTGATTAGGCCTCATCGACCTTATAGAAAGCGGAACTAATAGTATAAAAGTATTCTCTCTTGCAACTTTTGTACTTAAGGCCATTAGCCACTCCTGAAATTTAAAACCGACATCAGTAATTTAGACTCCTCTGATTTGCAACAGTCACCTCCTATTGTTGAACTTAAAGTGATCTGAATGCATAGAATACGTACCGAAAATGTTGTTAGATTTCTTTTGACTTAAGAGGATCGCAGTTTTGGTTCTCTTAAAAATTGGTTTTTGGCCTCAAACCAAATCAGAACTACGTCAGTTCCTAAACATTTTATTTTGCAAAGGCAATATTCGAACTCATGCATTTACACTATCTAAAATCCCCACTTTATATATCGTCTACATCAATGGCACTCACTAGATCTTCCCTTGGTGGTTATCCTACGTTTGAGCTACTGAAATAGGCTAGATAAAAACATGACTATACAATAAAAAAAAATAAGTGAATTCATGCACATAATAAAGACTACGTACAGAAATCATATAGTTGGATACTATTTTCATCCAATAAATTATGATAAAAATATTCACGTCTTGGTCTTAAGAACATTTTGTATTAAAGAAACCTAACGTTACTGCATACAACATATAGTCATAAAATGATAAAATACCTAAAACTCGCTGGACCAAAATAAAATCCAAAAACATGTAAAATTTTTCAATATTTTATTAGTTTATTAAGCCTTTTGTGTAGGCTTGAAATATTTGTTCACATATTTATGACCTTTTTAGCTTTGGCCATAGCCTTCCTGTCTTATACAGAAAAATATCTATTAAAAACCACAGTTTAAGATCATGAGGAGTAGAAGTTGCGCTTTCTGACCACACTGAAGTTGATTTAGCCGGTGAGTGTAAAAAACTATATATTTGTTAAAACCAATAATTATATGCACACATCTCAAATCCAAAGACAAAACAAAATAATTATCAATACCATAAATTATTTCATATTAAACAAAAATTGTCTCGGATGGAAATATTCTCTATATGGTCACTTTCGACCACATATAAACGTCACTGCTCATCTTTGGACCAAACTGAATCCATATCTGGAGGAATTGTTTAACCGGCTTACTGAATTAAAAAATACTTTAGAAAAAACGTTTTCTTTGCAAAAACATTGTCATTGTCAAAATTGAATTGTGCCCATTTTCTCGGTAAATTTATAAAAATATAATAAGTTGCGTCGTATTCCTGTTACTAAAAGTGGGGGTAACTTTCTGACAGAATTTGAGATTTTATCGCTGCCAAACGAACCTTTTAATATTAAACCAAAAATTTTGATTTTACTAAGGCCATACTACTTTTACATATTCGCTTGTAAATGAGTCCAAAGCTTTCACCATCATCCAATGACTTACGATAACTTTTATCACAAATTTTATGACATATTTTTCTCATATAAAATTCATGGTGACAAAAGAAGGTTCAAGATACGTTTAACGCACATAGTTTTTACTTTCACTTCATGGTGTACAGTTTAAAGAGAAAAAATGTAAAAACTCAAATTTAGCCTAAAAAGCACTGAAATCAGATGTATTTATATTATGTAATTCCACGGCTGCTAATTAGTAGGTTGAAATAAAACGAAACACACGTAGGATGATTTTATGATGAACCGAAATTATCACGAAGACTAACCACAAACATGCTATACGCGTTTTATTTATCTTTTATATTATTCCTCATACTTGACCCTCTTCTACATATAGTTCCAATAGCAATGGTTGTTACTAATTTAAAGATAGTTCGACTGCCGCTATTAGTAACATTTCATTCAAACTGTGATCATAGAGAGGACCACAGATCGATGACCCTCCGTCACTTCTTTTTAATTACTCTCAAACGAAAGTTTCAAAATAAGAAAAACTGATAGTATATGTTAAAGTCATTCCGCTTATTTTCACCGGTTGGTCACAATATGAAGGACGTCTTTGTGTTTGCAACAAATTATATTCGTTGCGTACTAAAAAATTCAAAATTTCACTCAGAAAAGCATTTGTTTCCACTATCGATCCTTAACCTTATCAGCGTCATCCAGAGAATTATTTTAGTGTTGTATATCTTCATAACCCTTACATTTTTAAAAGAAGAAGAAGACTCATCATCTCATTAATTCTGCATTTGAATAGTTGATACATTTAGATATCCCACAGAAACATTTTATATTCTTCACTTAAGCCAGCCATTATAACATACCGTCGTGTCCTTCAAGATTTTATTAAAACTCTTTCTTATAATTCAACATTGCTTAATTTTTTTTAGAAAAAATATACATTTAAAATTAAAATGGCGCCTACCAAATTTGGACAATTTAGAGTATATTCAATAGCGCAAAAATTCTTAACTAACGCAAATCAGTATCATTACTTTTTAATTAAGTTGCATTCAAACACAAAATTTTCCCGACATAGCTCGACAATTCTAGCATTTAACTGGCCATTGTCTAGTTCAGGAAACATGTCAATATAATTTAAGCAATTAAACAGCCAATATGTGCGCGACATCAAAGGAAACCGCATCCCTGTTATTGCACTTTCGAGAGCAATTTGCTGCCTATACCTACTTTGAATTACAGTTAACCATATTTATTTAGCGAGCTATACAAATATATAATTATGGTGAGGCTTTGTAACCTGAAGGGAGTATTACCTGCGAACTGCAAGCTCAGGGTTCCCATATGTTTGATGTGGTAAACACCGCGCCTTAAACAACTGCATTATTAACCTTTGTTCATGGACTGAAAAATACATAACAAATCATGATCTTCACATAATAAATCTAGTATCAACTATTCCTCTATTTCAAAATCTGAAAGATTGAAAATTTGACTTCTCATAATTTCCGTTTCGTACTTTTTCAATTATTTCTGCATCTGGGTGAAGGTTATTAAATTAAACTTTTAAATTCTATTAGCTTTTTAAATATTTTTGGCAGGTATGAGCACGGGGTTTAAAGTGTGGACATTTAAAACAAGCCATTCAATCAGTGGTATCAATGAAATATAGAGAACTAGTTAAAAACAGAAAACCATACCAACGTAGGGAATCTTTGAAGTCACTCCTGTCAACAAATACAACGTTAAAAACCCCTACTCATAGGAAAGTTAAGACTACCATAGCGAAAAAAGAGATAGAAAGACTTTCAAGTATTAGTAAAGAAATAGTTGCAAATCAACAAAAATAACTCGTCAAAACAGAGAACAAGCAATAGGAATATTAAAAATAGCAGCAGATCTAGTAAAACATTGACCAGCAAAACAATTAATACAAATAGAATACCAAATGAATTTAAAATCTTTAATTTTAAATACATTTATCAATAATAGCTTACAAAAGAGCGGAAAATGGAAGAATAATATTATAGCACAAAGAAAACATACATAAAATATAATATTTGATAATAAAAGTAGGTTAAACATAAGATTAAAAAATCTAAACATACAGATGCACTAATACTACTAATAACAATAAAATGAAAGAAGAAAGCTCACAAAAGATGCATATTTAAAAATAAAGACGATACAAACAAACAACTAAATAGAAAAAAAGAATGACAAGAGTGTGGTAAGTGAAAACGAAATAAAAAATCTGGTGTGAACATCACACGACTTTCCTTATCCTATTATTTGAGTAATTCTGGCAAAAATCCTGGGCTTCCATTTTTTTCGAGTTTCTATTTTACCAACTTTTACTTTAAATTCATGTTTATCTCGTGATAATAAATCATTTTTATTCTCATGAATTTTTTGTATCTTCAACGGTTTAAATTCGCGACCGATTTTGCTATCTTGCGATCAAACGGCTCGGCACTGCGTCCGCTACCTACAAGTAACTTGCATACCAAATTTCAAGTCTCTAGCTCTTACGGTTCTCGAGAAATCCTGTTTACTGATAGACCGACAGACAGACAGACACGCACACACACACAGGAACCAATGGCTCAAACCAAATTTTTTGGTGTCCTGAGGCTGTAATTCGTCCAGAAATGTGAAAAACTGGATAGGTCAAATTTCCGCCGATTACATTACTTTCCTTATTATAGGATAAGGAAAGTGAAAAGAAACAAAATTATTAAACTATTCTAGAGGAATATTAGGAAATAAAGAACATTACGAAGAGAAAAGACTTCCATAAAACTAATATAGCACATACACACAAAGGGAAACGGAAAATAAAACAATAACGAAAAGAGATATGAAGCAGATGCTCACTAAACGTAGAAAAAATGAAATAACTTCATAGAAGAAATATAAATCCAGGAAGAAAGCCTGATATATATATATATATAAATATATATATATATATATATATATATATATATATATATATATATATATATATATATATATATATATATATATATATATATATATATATATATAGCATTGCTGTATATTTAATTTCATAGAAACAGTTAAAGGGAGAAGGACGTTAGAGTCAAATAAAAAAATTGTAAAGAATAAAGAAAATAATTAATAAATATAAGAAAAACATTGTTTTTACTTATCTTATTCTATTCTCGGTTTTACTATTTAAATTTCCTCAATCTGCAAAATGTCTTACAAGTAAACTTATAATTTTCTTAAAACTGGATGCATCTTATCTAAATAGATAAAATATATTTGATCAAACCTCGTATTTTCTCAATTTCTTTATATTATCATAAAGTTATATTATGTAATTTAGAAAAACAACTGCTGCTTTAAATTTATCCAGCTTATTTACATTCGTCTTATGCCACGTTTTAAGTTTGACATATTTTTCTTAATGGCATAAAGAGCTTTTTGAAATCAATAACACCAATATGATTTTTTCATTGTTATTTGTGCTAAAAATACAGACAGGCAGCGCAGCACTTAGTTCGAATAATCGATCCGTAGAATTCTATTTATATTTTCATAGAAACTCTAATGGACGATACAAGGGTGAGTCAATAATTAAACAAAATGGGATTATAAATTTTAATTTACAAAAACGGAAATCTTACGATAACATAAATAGCATGTTTTATTTTTAACTCGCAAATTTCCAGGCCAAAAAGTTTCTCTCAACATTTGGCTCAATTGCTGAATTGCTAAAAAGATCAAAACTATACGAAGAATGACCTAAAAAATACAACAATGTAACGTTGTATATTGCTATGCCATAAAGAGTCTTTGACATTTATTTTTAACTGTTTTTAACCAACATGTAAATAACATATCTTGCTGTTTCGAACAATGTTTACTTTTTAGACTTCGTCATGATGAGTTTCCGCTACCAAACTCTACGGTTACCAAAGAACTTTCTTAGTTTTGGTTCTTCTTCCTCAATGTATGGTTATGGGATGCATCTTACATAAATTTGATGGAAGTCGAGTAAACTGTAATTGATTTTATAAATTATATTGCATTCCCTCAATATAATGTCACATGCACACCCTATCTTTTCATCAATATGTGTAAACATTGAGCTTCCGTTATGTGCAATTATTGTTTATTTTTTATTTGCTAAACTTTGTCTTGTAATATGTTTTCAGTTTATAAAAAAATGTATAATTGTCTCTATTCTGCTTTCCGACTAACTAACTCAATAACTAATTATAATAATAGTGAGAATTTGCACCCCGCGAGGAAGTATTGCCTGAAGCTAGAACTGGAAGATCAAAGTTTTCATATGTTTGCTCCTACTACTGTCGTCACACATCTTCTTTGTCGCACTATTACCCGTTACTCCAAATTAACGCAGCTACTCATTCATTTTTAGTGACCGAATGCACTGCCCACTAGGCATCTAGGAGCGAACTGGATCTGTACAAGGTGGTTCAAATATGACCGGAACTGATTTGTGCGTAAACAAGCTGCACCGTGCAGCAGCTGTGCGACCTTGAGAGAGTGGAGCCTCCACCCTCTCTCCTGATTCGGTTAGAACCTGTTCAGTCCTGTTTGGAAGTTGCTAGAGTGACGAGCGAACAGAAAGTACCGCGGAGAGTGGAACAACGCATTGTGATCAAATTCCTCGTTGGAGAAAATGTCCTGCCTGCTAAAATTCAACACACACTCCAACAATAATATGACAAAGAGTGTCTTGCATAGACCTGTGTATTTGAGTGGTGTAAGTGCTTCAGAGAAGGCAAAAAGGGCGTGGAGAATGAACCGCATAATCACATTGATTGTGCAGGCGCACTTATTCGTAATAATAGACACAGCACTATCAAGAAAGTTGAAGCAATGCTATCCATCAGTGTTGGTAATGTAGAAGGCATAGTAAAAAACCACCTGCACTATCGCAAGACGAATGCAGGGTAGGCACCACGCACTTTGACGGACGTGAACAAAATTGTGCGCATGCAAGCTGTAAGCCGTCTCATATAGCAGTTTGAAGACGAAGGTGGTGCAATTTTGAAGTCTATAGTGGCCACCGATAAAACGTGGGTGCACTACTTTATTCCTTTCTTCTTTTCTTTTAGCCTGCAAACAATACACAATACACAATGTAATATTTTCATGTCAAAAACAAACGCTCCGATCTTATGGATCAACGTATGTATAGCTTCCTTCTAGAAACAGTCCATATGGTACCCTAAAAATAAAACTAAACTGTATTCTCTCTGAGATTATCGTTTTCGCAACCAAAAATATATCAACTGTCAAAGGCACTCGATCATCCTTGAAGCCTAGCCAAACGTCGACAAGTATTTGTCACATTTTATTTATTTTCAATGCTTTATTTATATGTAGTTATTTTAAACTGCAGAAAACAAGAACATGCATATGCAACACTAAAAAATAAATGTTAAATTGTACGTAAAGTATAAATTTCATTTAAAGGAAGACCATCAATTATTAGAAAATTTCAAGCCATTAACCTCTTCAAAACAAAAATAAACATCAAAGCGCATACAAACATATTAGCATAAACTTCTATAAAATATCCGGCGGCTCTTTTTTAAGATCCATATATTAACAAGTTCTTGTAATTAATTGCGGCTACATTTTCAAGTTTTCATCGTTTAGCCGCGTGCCACATTCTTCTACGCCTACATGTAGTTTAAAATGGATGTTAGAATCGGCACACTGCAATATAAAATTACGTAAATTGGAAACTCCATGACGCATTGTAATTGAAAAAATTAATCGCTGGTTAGGTACCAGAATTAAATAATTTCACAAGCAAAAACGTTCTTATCTTCCTCAATTTATAGCAGCAAAAAAATCAAAACTTTTGTATCAGATATTTGACAATTTCAAATTTTTTGCTAATCAAATCAACAACATCATTTAGCTAGATCTATCTTAAACTACTCAACTGTTCCACTTCTCTGTCTCACACAATATCCAAGATTTGGCAAAAAATTTTAATTTTTGGATAATGTTTAAGTTTGAAGCCAACTTATCGTCGAGAGGTTAAGACTCTTACCCTCAATGTGAATGGACCCTGTTCGATTCTGTGCTACATAGTTTGAAGGGTGGCCTACTCAGTCACTAAAAATAATTAAACAAGAAGTAACAATGCGGATATTAAAGAGCGATGCTTGGCTTCGTATCAGAGATAGTACACAACGACCAGTTAGTAAGAGCGAACATATGAGAACAACCTTAACATTCTTATATATATAATAATAAGCCTTTATTCAACAAATATTGGCTTTCTTTCATTTTTCTGGATACTACAAACAAAGAATTCGTCTTTTTAGGCACTTTATTGAGAAAGACAATTTTATACATCAACAAATAAGCGGAATTGTTACTCTCAAAGCTAAAAAAGTGGTAATCGGAAAGAGCAATATCTGATGAATACGACAGGTCAAGTAAGACAATCCAGCCAAGCCCTTCCAACGTATTTTGGTATATCTCCCAACATATGGTCGAGCGTTGTCCTGTTGAAAGACCACTCTGTCATGTCTTTTAAAGTATTCTAAACGTTTTGCTTTCAATGATCGATTCAAATTGTTTAATTGTAGTTGACAGAGGTCACTAGTTATCATTTGATACGGTTTTAATAGCTCAAAGCACAGCACACCTCTCCAGTCCCACCAAATACAAAGCATTGCCTTCTCAAAAATATTCCATTATGGCCTTGATGTTAACGATAGGTTTGAGTTGCAAATTATTATTTTTTGCTTTTAGTATTTAATTTTAGTAACAATACGGCGCTAAAACCTCTTTATTTTTTACCTATACCAAGTAGAATTTCACCCTTCGATATCTGTTTCCCTCAATTCGTATGATACCCATTTTTTCCTTGTAAACTTTCCTCGTAGTTTGAAAAAGCTTGGAAATCTCAAATTGAGTAAAATTTAATGCTCCTGAAAGTTGCTTTTACCTGCATCCAATAATTCCTGCAATTCATCGTTTTCTTTTTATTTTCGGGTGTCCTTCCACGCCAAAATCACTACAATTGGAGAATCGAGACCACGGGCTTGATTGACTATTTCAGTCTGTCATTGCAAAATACACAGACGAATTTAAAATCACGAGCTACTACAAGAGAGCAGAACCTCGCTCGAGTAGAACTTATTTCATATAGTAGAGTGTAATTATAAGTTAAGGGTGAATGCCCGTAATATAACCGGGAGCTTCATAATGGGATTTAATAAAAGTGCAAACTTTAGAAGTTAAAAATAAATGTGGAAGCTTCCAGACATAATTAAACTTTTGCGATTTGTTTTAAAGAAAATAAAATGGAATGAAAAGTGGCTTATTAGGAAACTTATATTTGGATGACGTAATATTCTGAGTATTGTTTTATATTTTGACAGTGAACTTAAAAAATGTTAAATAAATGCCTGAAATTCATTTATTTAATTATTTTATAGGATTGTGGAAGTAAATATGGAAAATGATTAAACAATGAAATTAACATTAAGTTACAAGGAAATTAAATTTATCTATACGAAACTTAGCACAATTAAAGTAAGTAGAAAACCATATTATTTAGTGTAGCCCACAGCGGCCACGACCTTATGTCATAGACTAAGAAACTTTCCAAAAAAGGGATCCGTTAAACGCTCTAACCACTAACAACTTTGACAGTTATGGAGAAAATAGATCACGTAAGTTTATTAGCTTGAAACTATATCTACAACAGCATATATGTAAAATAGCAATAATAAAAGTGGAGGGTTTATAACATACCAAATACAAAGAATATGTTTTATATTTTATTATAAATCGATTTAAGTAAAAATAATATGTCTTCCAACTTGATTAACAATGTACAGATAGCAATTATTATCACATCATTCTGATATTACTTTAGAAAGTCAAATAATATGCCGTGTACTTATTGACCGGAATAATAGTTTCGCGCGGGGTTTGCCCGAATCTTTTTTTTTAATAAATTTCTTTGTGCTTCAAAGTAGTGCATACTAATTTTAATACTTAAGAAAGGAAAACTAAGCAGACCTCCTTTATAGATGACCACAGAACAAGCTGGCAAAGACGTCCTAGAAAAAAAATAAGCAACTATTCTCCAAGTACAGTATATCTCGAATATTTCTTCAACAATACGTGAGAAGCGAAACCAAAGATGAGGCAAAATCATGTAACTTGAGAAACTTCCGATAGAATATCTCGTTATAGCTACTACTACGACTTGTCTTCAGCTAACTGTTGGTAATCAGTTAATTATTCCCAATACTTGGAAGAAAAATTTAGTCAACAGTCTCAAAAGGTAGTCTGAGAGGCTTTCTGAACAGAAATTCGGAGTTAAACTTAAGAAGATCAGAAATTTCAACCAAATAAATGTCAAAGAATTTTACAATTTAAATTGACTTTTTGAATAGTACAATTTTTCTCTACAATACATTTACAAAAGTTATTAAAGGCCCTAGCTAACAACATAAAAGAATAATTAAAGAAGAAACATTACGGGAACGGGTGGCGGTTTGCAACTCCATAGAGCACGCTATTCCTTAACTATCTTTCCTCGCATAAACTTCAAGCGCCTTATGATTACAAAACATCGTTGGGTTCAATTGATGACTGCATGAATATTTTTTTAAATGTTTTTGATATGTTAATAAAACTATCATTCACACATAAATGGTTTGGACTTTGCAAAAAAATAAATTGTTTTGAAAAAGAAAATGTTTACTTCTGGGCATATCTGTGTATAGTAATACTTCAACTATGTAAGTGGCAGTTAAATGCGTTGCTATTGTTAATCTACAGCATGCTAGAGTTGGTTAGCACCAAATGATCATCGATAATCAACTTCAGAAATGTTTAGGCTGGTTTAATAAAAGTAGACATCTGTTAAACTCAATAAATTTTCAGAAATGTTTCCTATATTTTATTATAACTGATCGATCATAGACATTTTTCGAGGCAGATAAGTCTACATCGTGTGAAATATTCGCAACTTCAAAAAAAGTTGCCAAGTCAACACATCAAACTCTCTATAAGAAACTTAACAGAATAATCCATTTTAATTACTCTTGTTGTTTCAGTAATACTTTCGTTTGTCATTTGGACACTTTCATGGAATGGACATCTTCAAATCGAGAATCCGGGAATCGAACTCAGAGCCATCAGGCGCCAGTGTGGCAAATCAAAGTATTTACCTTGTCTCTATCGTGCTCTCATTTTCATTGAATAGATGATTTTCCTACATTCGAGTTGTTGTATAAGGGTGTTATCACAGTGTTGTAAAGCAGTGACAAAGTTCTTGGTCATTATACGTATGAATTTTCCTACAGTATCTATCCAATGAAGTTGACGAAGTGAAATACCATGAGCTAACTAACTTGGAAATGACATATCATTAGACAACGTAAACAACTAGATCTCTTTTTTTTTGAGATATACCAGTTCAACATTTTATATGTTATGGATGGTTATGATGTTAAATATTATATAGCATAACTTAATTTAAAGAAAGAGAAAGTCTTGTAACTTATTGATAATTGTTGTCTTCATCTGAGGTCAGTAAGTATTGGGACAGTTATCCTTCAAAACCGATGTGAATTATAGTAAAGGTATTATCGCTATGTAGCAAAGCGTTGAATAAATTTTTCTACGATATCTATTCTGAGCTCATAATAAATTTCATGATTTCGTACAAACCATGGAGCATTTATAGCAATTTAAAGTAGTTTGTCCCAAAATACTTGAAATTTTTTTTATATTAGTGTACGAAGTTGAGCTCCATACTAGAAAGGGATAAGTCAATAAAGGTCGATACAGTACTTCATACAACAGAACTGTACAATATATATGTAGTAGTGTGTTTCTATGGATAAGTGACCACGAGTTAAGTTTGCTGTCGACTCTAAATTAAACGTGTATCCATGGTATTTTATCAAGCTTTTTTTATCTAGCCATGAAATATCATCTCTCAAAATTCGGAACAATTCGTTTGAGTGTAAAAATTTTGGCCGAATTTAGAGATATCCTCATTTGCTAAGCAGCTTACTCAAATATTAATGACCGTCTGATATAGGCTAATTGCAGTATGAAGATCTACGTGTTGCGGTGCGATTTAAATAAAAGGCGATTTCGCTAATGTGTGGCATGGGAATGTTGTGAACAAACACGTTGAACAGTTTTGGCTCGACCACGCTGCCGTGTGGTGCTCTTGCATAAAATTTCTTAGTGGATGAGATGGAAATATTAACGCAAATTGCAATTTTTCTGTTGTCCTTAAACGAAAAAATAGTTGCTAAAAAAATTTTGTAATCGCTTTATTACAACACGACGCTAAAGGCAACTATTAGTCTTCATCACTTAAGATTATTAAGATAAGACATATATTCTCTAATCTATAAGACCCAAGATTCAATATAGAAGTTTTGGAAGTTTTAAATAAACATTTCAAACAAAAACATTGTTTGACCTAATCAAACAAAGAATATTTTAATATCAATGTAAAAGCACCGAGGTAGAAAATAATTTTCATTGTTTTTGCTTATATATCATTCACTCTTTGTAACATCCGGAAGCGCAGTAGGAAAATCAATAGACTACAGATTGCACATGTAGGATATTGGCATTTGTACATTAATTAAAAGCAATTTGTTTCTCATTAGCAGACAAATGCAGCGCCGAATGCTTCGTTTCGACGCGGCTTGGATTGCTACATTCCGTTTCCAATTTCCTCAATTCGAGCCGGCCATATAAATAACGCGCAGCTATGTCGAAAATTTGCAATGTCGCCTGGCGAACAAATTATTCCAGGAATACATGTCAAAGCGAACGCTTTCAGCTCATACGAAGAATGAAAGAATTAGCGTACTTGCTGATACCCCTTTGGCGCAGTCCTTGCATCTATTAAAATTAAATTTAACAAATCGTATACACGCTGCCAAGGTCTGCACTAACAAACTTGTTAGTGTTCGCATTCAAGCAGCGACGTTCTTGCGACATAAAGGAGTAACTCAGTTAGAAAGCTTTACGAGGTACTAAATATACAACTCCACTTTCTGCAAAGGACGCCCTGCTGACATTTCAAAGTTCAAAACGTCAATTTGCTTGCCGCAGTGGAAACACAATTACAGATCATTATAAAGTGAACCACACTGTTAATGGCGCTTTAAGGAATCTTTATTCCAAGAATCCTTTGTGGCCGTGCAACTTTGTAACGAGAAAGGGGCAATTAAATGTTACAAATGAATAAACAACGCTACTGTAAAATTACTAATTTTATTTGTCGCATTTGTAACATAGCCGATATATAATTAGTTCAACACTGGTCTACTATTCAGCATAAACTAAAGCCACAGAGAGCTAATTCTAATTAAGATGAACAAATCATTTATATTAAAATCTAATCCTGTTTTACATGCTGCATGATTTGCTAAGAACATTTTGAACTAAAGATTACATAATATAGATTATATAAAAACAACAAAGTTGTTTTTTAAATCAAACTAATACCAGCACCCTGATCACCGACTTTAAGACTGATTGATTTAATATAAATGCCGCAAGTAACATCAACCTACACTGGCATTCGTTTTTAAAACTGATTCAGTTTAATGTCTACTACAACGCAGTTACATGAATCTACAAAAAATATTGCTACTTTCGATAAAAATATAGCAATTTTATAAAACATTGATTGATTTATCAAACGCTTTAGTTGGAACTGCTGTTCTTAAGTTCCATGGCCAATTTGTAGCCCAACTCTGGTCTTCGATCCCGACCTTCCACCATCGCCTTCACCTGGCTGGAGCTCACAATAACACCGTTGTTCTTGATAACGGTGTTCTTAGTTTTTTCTATGTCCAACAGATCTACGCCTCTGCTGCAATCATCTAGCAGGATGGTCCTATAGCCTATGGCCAACGCATCTACTGCAGTAGCACCTTAAATAAATATCGCTTTAGTTATTAAACTTCCAGCCCAAACATATCATACCAACGCAAACATCGTAAGCTAATCCGCATATATAAATGTCAGTAGCGTTTTTTAGCCTAAGCTGAGCGCAAAGAGTGGTATCTGTTAGTTTTTTGTTATCCCAAAAAACAGAATAGGAATCCACCTCGGGATTAGTCCCCTTATATACCTTAATGGCATGATCAACAATCTAGAAGAACACAAACAGTTGGCATACTGCACACCCAACAACTCTCTACCTTTAATTCCTGATGGAGTTCCGAGCCCCACGTGTCCTGCACGCAGTGCCGAGGCCACAATCTCTGTTTCATAGGCGGCGGCCCTGCAAATATTACAGTATCATAAGTCTTTGCGTTTCCTGCACTCACGGGGCTCGACGGGTCCAGTTCTCGCTGTTGTATATTGTCAATGAACGAAACGTGGTCGCTTGGGTGCCAATCCAGTGAATAAAAAACGGCATCGAAGATTACCGTTTCCAGCAAGCGGTTGATGGGTTCTATCACTTCCGCCCCGTTCTGTTGGGCAGAGCAGTTGCTGATGTTCAGCGTCCCGCTTATGAAGTCGTTCTGCACGTCTACTATCAGAAAAGCCGAAATGGGGCGGACAATCTATAAGTGATTAATGCAATTAACAAAGTTTTCAAGTACGAAAAGAACAAATAAAGTTAGCCTCAATTCATCTTAAATATCAATAGAATTTAGTTTTCCGGAGTATTTTGAAATTACTGTACAAATACGAACAATTAGAGATGGACAAGATCATATATATGCTCTTGTCGCAGAACAAAATAGTAGAGGTGTGAAATTATCCTTACTGATAGCTAACCAAATACACTTGGTCTACCTAATATATCCTATGCAAGTTCTATGGGATTCATATTCATATTTGAAAATGTTTATCTTCAAGAACCTCGTTTACCAATCATCTTGTTTGAGAGAATGAGTCCAAAGTTCGCTGAAAAACATCTAACACAGACATTGTTTGGAAACTTTTATTTCTCAAAAAGCAATGGCCTGGAGTGCAATGGCTTCTTAAAATTAAGATCGATCCTGTCTACTGACGAGTTATAGTTCATCTATGACCTACTGATATTCAAGTGTTTTTTATTTCTTGGAGTCATCGTCTAAGTTTAGAGTGACGATACGTGGTACACTGAGATTGTATTCTAAAAACTTTAGTTTTCAGGACGTCCACACTTGTATAACAGAAAAAAATCCTGCTGTTTCCACCCCTCTAACCCTTTCAGTTTTCTATTTCCCAATTATAATTAGCTTTCAGGCACTAGTATATTTGTATGTCCCCCAAAAATGGATATACATCTACATATTTCATAACCGTCCACTAAAATTAAACTAATTAACTAAAAACACTTTAAAAATGATCTTTAAATCCAAATAGAGACATCCTACCACTGAAAACAGCATAAATACATAAATGTATGGACTGTTTGGAATAAGATAAGTAACTTAAAGATTAGTTAAAACTATAAGACAATGGCAAATGAAAGCAATACTTTCGAAGTTTTTCTATTGAACAATAGGAATACCACACACACTTAATAAATACAATATCTTAAACCAATTTAAAGCAATATATGCGAGTAAATTTTATAAGCTAGCACATTTAGTTATAACCTGACAGAATAGAGTGTAAACAAAAATATTCCATAATCCTCTACATAATGCAAACAAGGAAAAATAGACAGTACAAAAAGATGTAAACACAAACGCTATTTGCTTATGCAACATACATATAGACAGATTATTGATTCAAGTGAATGCAAATTTCTGTATTGTTCTGTCCATCTAATTTTACTGTCTATATTACATAACAGGTGTTTGAATTACATAATTGGACATGTATCAAGAATTTAGGGACAGAACATAATCTACTTAATGGGAAATGATTTATATACGCACACTAAGTTCTGTTCATATTATACAGTTGGTGGCACAATGAATATGTTAACTTTAGTTATTACATAAGGAGTTAAAACATTTGCAATTAGCCTTGCAAGCGAAGATAATTAAAGCTTTTCTACCTTACATCAAGAGAATATAGGAAAGGTTCTAAACAAATAGAAGGCGGAAATCATCAACAAACTTATAAGATACACTAAGAATAACCAACAGGTCTATATTAGAACTAGGAATTATACAATTAGCATCAGAGTAAAAGAACATCAATCTCAACCAATCCGTTGAGCGTGTATTGAGTTTTTTAAATTGTGGGAACTATTACTCAAGATAATACAGGCTGCGAAAACTTTTCAATTAACAATAATTTTAACAGAGACAACAGATTCTACTCACCCTAGATCTTGGGTTTCCGCTCTTAAGAGCCAAAACACGGACCGCCATAGACAAAAAGGCAGAACAACCACCGATGTTAGCAAATGCAAAGGAATACTACCTACAATTAGCCAATTGAGGTCCCCAACACCATCTATTTGTCTTCTGAAAATGTCCGCCATAACTGTGAAAGAAACGCCAAATGTTTGTAAACTCCGAACAAGCCTAACAACAGACAACGCAATATATCAAAATACCAACCGTGAGAGCCTTCACATTTATTAAATCTGTGATATTTTCAAAATATCAAAAAGAACTCATTTAAAAAAAAAGAAAAACATTAATTAAAACAAGCAGATAAGAGTAAATGTTCATTAAAGCAAAAAAGTTTAAATATTACTTTTATCATTTATAAATCACGTGCGATATATTTCGAACTACTTTGTATGGCTATACGTAAACATATTTATGCCACATTACATTATAAGATAACACGTGCAAACTAATTACAGAGACTACACTACAAATTGCCTCAAATCCTTGGAATCGCACTGCAGCTCATCACGTGCCAATTCAAACGTTAAAACTACAAGTAGCAAATTAAAGGGAACCTGACGTCAGTACCTTAAAGCATCCGCTTCCAGGAATTTCCTCTCCATAGCCCTAATAGCGTTACTACTCCATCTTTCTGGTATTAAAACATCTTTTGCGTTTTGTTTATGCAAATGTACTAAAATATAACATAAAATTATAAATTTTCTGTAACCGCCTTTTCTAATCCAAGAATGTTAGAGTTGCAAAACATGAAAGGTCGCCACTTTGATTAGTTAGATCAACAAAAAGAATTAAAAATAGAACATCAGATTAAAAAACGAAACTGGCAGAAGTCAATAAATAACAAAAAATAATTTTTGTGAAGGAACAATATAAAAGGCAAAGTAATCAAGCGAGGAAGAAACTGAAAAATATTAATTTATAAAACGCAATATCGTAATTACACGAAAGAAGTGCCATAAAGGAAATAAGGACGAAGTAGTACCCAGAAAATAAAATAATAATTTACTTGCACTAAATTTGGATTCAAAATCGAAGAAAAATAGAACAACACAAATGAAAAGCTAAAAAGAGCAAAAACAGTAAAAGTTAGGCGTAAACATGGAAAGAGAAGAAAGGAAAAACATCAACAAAAACACAATAGTACAATAATAGTACACAAAGATTGAAATGACGACAAAAACAAGTGAAAAAATATAAGAAATCCGTGAATTAAAATAATGAGCATTGTAAGGGAAAGGGAAAAATAATAGAACACGAGCGCTAAAAATAATCACAAATATTTTTAAAATTCTACACAGTCGTAAGAGAATAATAAAACTACTAAGAGACCGAATAATATAAAGAGAAAACCATAGAACTGTAATTAGAAATACGTTTCCATTTTAAAGATAACATGAAAATGTATTCATATATACAGGAACACAAGATTAAAGTAACAAATGGAAAGATCTACGAAAATTTTGATCAAAAATGACTCACCTACCCCAAACATTTGTGAAAACAAAGACGGACAAATATTAAAATGTCTTTAAACTCCCTTTCTACAAATAAAAACGTACTATACACAAAAATCCACGAATATTTCAATAAAAATATTTTAGTTCCTTTAAAAATAACAAAATAAGCAAATAAACATTGGGAAGCAACACCATACTCACGAAAGTTATATCGAAAACCATCATCGAAACACAAAGTTGAAAAAAATAATAGCACCACTAATGCAACAAACATTTTCCATTTAAATACTCTCCATACTCTCTGGTCCAAATACAGTTTTATCACAACTAGACTCGACACTTTCTGAGCCTTGCAATTCGAATAGCCTTTCAAATATTCCTTTGAATATTTGAATATTTGAAATTGGTGTTAGAATATTCAAAAACAATATTCGAATTTTTGAAAGAGGTATTCGAATGAATTTGTTAATCACAAATTAAAAAAAAAGAAATGCACCTTGCAAATTCACATTCATAAAAGGACAACTTTTATATTTTTTTAATTCTTTTAGAAACACCATGTACATTTTTGTATTAATTACGTGCACTACAATTCTTAGTTTGATATTCCAGTAAATAGCGTATTTGAATCTTCGAATTATTCGACTATTCAAACATGTATTTTGATTGTTAGTCATTACATATTCAAATACGAATCCCAGTCCTGGTTATAAGATTAAACCTCTTTTTATTCATCTAATTTAAATTTTGACCTTACCTCTTTGGACTTCCAAATTACAACTTTCTTTCTATCGATCCCACAAATTGAACACATCATGTTTAAAAAAAAGATTTGAAAGTTGTTTTTGTTACAATACTCATAATCTTACGTCATGACTTTGTAGTTGATACAAATGTTAAATGTCAAATTTCAAAATACCAATGGTAACTTCTGCAAAGGTTTAGTAAAGCTACCCCTCCCTACCTGCGTCTTCAATTAGGGCCAGTTGGTTCGCTCCTACTAACCCATCCAATAGACATTGCGTCTCTTCGAAAGCAGGGAAGGATAATCCCGCCCAAATGAAGGCCGAGATAGAACAGTATTGAACAGCGAAATCATGTAAATTATCTCTTCCTACAAAAGCCACTACTAAGCTGTGAACATTCAGTCTCAGCTTGTGACCTACACGTATTAAAATTATTTAAGACAATTGTTATATAACCGCACTTGGCAAAATTAAAAAAAAATACAAACATTTAGTAACCCGAAGTAGGATTTAATCATTATTAAAATTATTTCCAGGTAGGCCGCAACCATTTTTGAAAAGGGGACAGTTGTATTATTTACCATAATCCCAACGCCCGCTTGGTGATTGGTCCACGCTATATTAGATAGCCTGCGCTATGGGTGACGACCTTTCTAATAGCAATGAGAACGGAGATTATTTTTAGTTTGAATATGCGTTATGGTTCATTTATATTTTTAACGGAGTAAAAATTTGAAACAAAAGCGTCAAAAATATGTTGTACCTAACATAAGATCAATGTAAGTAATTTTTGTCTGAAGTACTTACTTGTACCATATTTTAAGGTGAAGTTTAGAACTAAAAATTTCTGCAATTCACGGAAGAAAAAGCCAAGGTTATGGAAAACAAAACTTGAAAAAAGTTCTTGTCTCAAACAAGACAACTTTTAGACAAATATTATCAAAACTATAGCTTCTACTAATATAATGACAACACAAGTAGTACCTACAGAGTACAAAAATATATTTCTTGCTTTTTCCTATTCTGTAACTAAAATTCGTCATGATTAGAAGTTACGTTAACCACAAACAAAAAAAGTGATCGGTCCACAAAGTCACAATCTCTAAGATTGTAATCAGAAGATAAAACGAGTGAACAGTTTAATTGCAACATTTAAAACTATGTAAAAGACTATCTCTTACGGCAGAAAACAACCCCTAAATACTCGCTTTCCTCATAGTCTGCATCTTATTGCCAAAACTACAAGCAAGCCTGGCCACACATTAACAAAATCACTAAAACAGGATTTTACCGGGACTCCCATTACAATTAAAATCTAGAAGTATCTTTATGTTATATATTCCATTGGATACACAGCTCTGTAGAGTTCCATATTGTGTGAATTCCTAATAATAATTCAAAGAGAATTTACTGCCCAGTTAACAAAAATGAGAAGAAAATTTGCAGCGCAAGAATATCCCCGCTTTTACATAAATCAAAACTTCGATGAATAGTTGAAGATACAAGAAGAAAAATTTGACTTAAAGATTCTGTAACGATCATAAAACAAGTGCTTACAAATAAGTGGTAGGTGGAAAAAATCAAAACGCACCTACTATAATAACAAGTCGAAAACATTCGTCAGCAAGTGGGTGCAGCAATATAAGAAGACAAAAACGGTCGATGACTTCCCGAAACCTGGCTCGATAGGCAAAGTGTCTTCTAAAGTCGAAAAACAGATAGTGAACTTGTTTTCGCGGAACCTGGGCTTTAATATTGCAAAATTGAAACAGAAGTGTAGATATGCCGTAGTTCAGTGAAGAAACCTTTGTTAGGTGAAAATCATGTGACGAGGTGAGTCGTTTGGACAAAGGATAATATTGACCAAGATTAAAGCAATGTAATTTTTACGGACGAAACTTCTGTTTGGGGATATGTTATCGTCCTCTTCGACTAACAGGTTGGTACAACGAGTCGTTAACACCCAGAAAAAGTGCATCGTTGGTGCTGCTTCTTAAAACTGGGTTTCGGAACGTTGCATCTGTTTAGGTACCACCTAAATGCTTGAGATTCGTAAGAAATGTTTGTTGTCGACTGTTATGTAATAGTAAAATCTCAAAAACACCACCTTGAAAGAAATTAGAATTGAACTACTAAATAACCTAACCAGAAAAGATGATTTGCTGAATTTCTCCATCATTACCTCCAAAAGTGTTTAATTGAAGTTTTCACCATTTTTTCGCAGAAATGAAACTCAATAAAATTCTCGTACCTCAACCCGTACATGATGTTAAGAGGTGCCTCAGCAGCTTTTTTAAAATTGATAATTGAAAAGTCGTTGGTAAACGATATTTATAATAAAATAAAAATATAAAAGTAATCTTCGTGTCGTTCTCAAGCTTTAGTCCCACCTCGCTTCCATTTGAACTCGCTAATAATAAATAGTTGGGTAAGTATTAATAAATTACAGGTAATGCAACTGAAAGGTCGATAAGTAATTGCATAAATTGGAGTACAAACCAATCCAATGACAAACCCTCATTATTGAATACAAGCAACATATTTAAATGTCCAACTAAAGCAGAAATTTAAAAAAATCGTTCTGTCAGGTTGATTCTCAACTCAATATTATACTAAAAAAATATTAAATACTAAAGATATCTACCCTCTTAAAGTAATTTCATCAACTCAAAATAGAAATGCTAAGAGATTTATTATACGGTCAAGTAAAATGAAATGTAAAATACTAAACATTAGGAAATAATGCTTCTGCTATATTTATCACAGATTACCAGTAGGAATACAAGAGCAATCAAGTGTTAAATTTAATGTTGGTTTTTAATTCGTGTTTTGCCCTTGAGGCAAAGTGCCTTCGAATAACCGTATCGACTACAAAACCAACAAGCATTGCGGACCTAGATTTGGCACCAATTCAAATTAACTGCTCGCTTATTACCTATTCTAATGTTCGTACAAAGGTTCAAAGTTGACTAGTCCCAAAATTTACGACTTTCCTCCATCTAATTCCTAAATAACATGCAAACTTCTTTTTGGGCACGTTTGCCACACGCGAAACGTTTAATTAAAGCTTCGCAGCATGCGCATATACCGCGAACAACTGTCTATTTTGGTATTTTAATGACCAAACTTTTGAAACTTTGTCAAAGTGCTCCACAGCGATATGACACAAATCCAATATGCTCTTTAAACTTCAGTTTCCCAGCTGCTTTTTTGTAGGCCTTTTTTGGTCGCTGGTAACAATTTTGAAGGTTAAAACTACAATTTCAGTAACAAACCCAGGCGGTATTTCCGGTACATAACACTAAGTTATCGACGAAATAAGTAAGTCATCGTGCCTAAAACGATTACGTGAATATTAAGGTCATAAACAAGGATAATAATGCATAAAACGTGCGTTTTATTACGAAAACGAACCCCTAATAATACAAATTCTCATTGAGTAGTCACACTACCGCTTTCAGTCGTTACTACGGATATTCATTCATTGTTTTTACATTAATATAAGGAAAGAACATCAATGTTTTCTTACCACTTTTCTGAAAAACAGAACCGACATCAAACTCTAGTATTCAGGAATCAACTACAAATGATAAAGCTATTGAACAGAAAATACAGACTTCTGTTAGATTAATCTTTATTTTATAATAAGTATAATTCTAACCCCTCGGGAGCAAATCATCTTTGGTATATTCCAGTTCTATGTCTATAACAAAAATACACTAAACAATTTTGCTTTTAATCTTCTTGAGACTTTAGCTCTAACTTCTTTTCAGTTCATTCTAAATCTGTTGTCTAAATTTATCTAACATTGCCTCTTACTAACAGACAACCCACCTACCTGTTAAGTTTTGCTTGGACATTATAGGCTTACATGCTTTTAGTCAAAAGAGATTTCGTTCTGAATGTACTATTTAACGTTTTATTTATGACTGAATCCAACAGAACAGCCTTGGACATTTACTTTCAATCATTAAGACAACATCTACACTTCAACTATAGCTTTAATTTTAATTTAAGCAATATGTTGATGAGCAACATCTCAGTAATACCTATAGTAGAGATTAGAAAGTTTAATAACAATCTAGAACATTGAAAAAGATAATAGGAGTAAACCATGTTTATCCAAAAATGGATAGTTTTAGTTTGAAGTGTCCCACTTTAAAGTTTGACTCAAAAAGTGATACAATACAGTAGTTAATATGTTGGTCTAGTGCTCTATAACCTTCTAGGTATTATGGTTCCAATCTCTTTGAGGTAACAAAATGATTAGGTGTTTTTCAAACAACTGGACACTACTAAAATCAGAAGGATCTTTCCTAAAAACAAGTTGTTCGGGCTTTACTACCGGGCGCCCGTGCGCCTTTACAAAAGATACTTAACTTGGCGCCGCCGCTGTATCGGAGACGCTGGACCCCTCTCTCGGATGCGCCGCCACTGGGCTTTAGCGAGAAGGGGTGCACGCGCTCGCGGGTGGCGCCGCGCGACATTCAGCGCAGAGACTTGACTCGAGCCCGTTGAGCCTTCCAGACGTTAGCGCCGGTACGCTGCTTTCAAGGGATAGAGGACTGCGTGACAGGGAACAGGTCAGTGTGTAATCGTGATGATTGATGTGTATGCGTCCTCTCGTATTGTAAGGGCAGTATGTGTGCCTTGGGGAAGGAGTCACGGCGCGTTCGTGGCCCTTCTGCGGCGTAGTGCTTTGCGGCAACCCCGTGTTGCTCGAGCCTGCGTGACAAGGACACAGCTCAGAGCCAAATCTGTACGTTTGATGTGTATGCGTCCTCTTGTGTTGTAAGGGCAGTATGTGTGCCTTGGGGAAGGAGTCACGGCGCGTTCGTGGCCCTTTTGCGGCGTAGTGCTTTGCGGCAACCCCGTGTTGCTCGAGCCTGCGTGACAAGGACACAGCTCAGTGAGGACTCTGTACGTTTGTTGCGTATGAGTCCTATTGTGTTGTAAGGGCGGTGTGTGTTCCTGGGTAAGGAAGCTCGGAGGTCCGTGTTCCTTCTATGGAGCCCCGTGGGGGGTTGGGCCCGTTCGCCTAGCTGGTCATCCTCAGGGAGCGATGTCCGTGGACGGCGGACGGGACGGCATACACTCGCCCAGGTAGAGAGCTCTCATTGCGTAAGGAACCTGCGTGATCACGCTTGTTGCGTATGCGTCATATTGTGTTGTAAGGGCAGTATGTGCGCCTTGGGGAAGGAGTCACGGCGCGTTCGTGGCCCTTTTGCGGCGTAGTGCTTTGCGGCAACCCCGTGTTGCTCGAGCCTGCGTGACAAGGACACAGCTCAGTGAGGACCCTGTACGTTTGTTGCGTATGCGTCCTATTGTGTTGTAAGGGCGGTGTGTGTTCCTGGGTAAGGAAGCTCGGAGGTCCGTGTTCCTTCTATGGAGCCCCGGGGGGGGTTGGGCCCGTTCGCCTAGCTGGTCATCCTCCGTGGAGCGATGTCCGTGGACGGCGGGACGGGACGGCATACACTCGCCCAGGTAGAGAGCTCTCACTGCGTGCGGAAAGGTACCTTGCGGCTTGCGTAATTGCGTTCGCGCCACTAGCGACGTTGCGACACGATGAGTTGTATTGTCGTTTACTATTGTTTTTTGTATGAATTGCATTTAGCTTAAGTCTACAACTACCAATAAAGCCTACTCTTGCCCCGGCTTTCCTCTCTAATCGCGAGAGGTTTTATGCCTAGGCAAGTAGTAACATTCGCGTAACCCTATGTGTTTTATTGATTGGACCTGCGCTCACTCAACCCTTACTAAATCTCACCCTTCCAGTAATTCTAATTAACCATTTTTAATTTTCACTGTATCTTGGTCATTTGCAACCCAAATATGGTGCCCCGGGTGAGGAGTGAGTGCAAGGTCTTCTCAATTCAAATTTGGTGTGTTATGCATATTTTCTTGCAGATGATAGTCAAGCAAGTAAACGGGATTTTTTCCCTTCTGGAACCTTCCAGGGGCCTTTGTGTTCTGAAAATTTATGGTTTATGGGTTGAGCCGGGTCGGTAAGTAACGGGATTCGGTGCCGGGCGAACTTTCGTGTTGAAGCACGTTCAAGGCCGCATTACGGTAGCGTGGAGATTAGCGCACCCCGCGCGTGTGCGTATCGTCTTTCTGTCTACCACCGTCTTTTCTCGAAGATACGAGTGACTTGGTTGATTGCTCCGTTCTAAATACACGTAGATTCGGAAATCATTTGGAAGGTGGCTCGCGAAGCCGAAATCAAGAGCATTCGCGAGCGTTTGGTCGCAAAACCGCGTGAGTCCGTCACGCGCAATATCGTGCAGTCGCGGCTTGACGCCATCGGAGAGATTTGGTTGGAGGCGCGTAAAACAAACGCGGATATTGTCGTCAGAGACGACGTCGAGGCTGACGCTTATATTACTGAGAAACGGTTTGAGCGCATGCAGGAGGAGTACGAGGGCGCGCTAGACGAGATGTTGATGTGGAGGATGCGTCTGACGCGACGGGTTTCCAGCCGAAGTACTCCGAACTTGTCAGGTTTTTGGAAAATAGAGCGCAAGCACTTGGAATGGTATCGGCAGTTCGCGCCGCAGAAAAGAGGCCAGCTTCTGGCTCGGGATCGCCCCATGCTCGAAAAGTCTTCCTCGCTAATGCCGCTCAGCAGTCTGGGCCTTCCGAGTGCAGTTTGTGCTCCGCTACCCACCCGCTCTGGAAGTGTACCAAGTTGATGGAGAAGGCCCCTCAGGACCGACGCTCAACGGTGCGTCGTTTGGGGGCTTGCTTTAACTGCTTGGGGCCGCATATGGTTAATGCGTGCCCGTCTTCGAGGCGCTGCACGGTGTGCAAAGGGAACCACCATTCGCTGCTTCATCCCAAGGCCTGAGCAGCGAGGCTCCGCGGAGTATTGGCGGGTGGCTCTCGGGGTGTGGTGAAGGGTGCATTGGCGCCGGCGGTAGTCATGCACGCTGCCTAGGCGTGAAGTTATTGTGGCTACAGCCCCTGTTAAGATTGTAAGACGCCGACGTAGCAGTCGTCTGTATATCCGCTCGGCTCGTCCCTGCCGGTCGAAAGGTCTTTGTTTCTCATTTGCTCGGCAAGCGGGACGCGCGGTCGCGTCCCAGGGAGAGAGCTCACGGCGGGCGGTACGGTCTGTTTATTTATTGCCCATGGAGTCGCATAAGCGTGATGCAGAAGGACGTTATGTGGACCGGCTGCCGGAAGGGCTGAATTGCCTCGCGTCGCGGACGAGCCGAGACAATTGGCGCGCGAATCTCTTTCGGCTATGCATCGTCGGTTCTCGCGCGATCATAAGCTGGCGCTGGCCTACCAAGAATTTATGGAAGAATGCGAACAATTAGGGCATATGGTGCGGGTTCCTGTCTCTAAGACGCAAACTGACAGGGCGTGGTATTTGCCTCATCCCGCGGTGGTGCAGGCGTCGCCGCCTGTATGGAAGCTCGGAGTCGTTTTCGACGCATTTAGAGACTCGGAATGGGTTCCGTTTCAATAGCTTGTTTCCGGGTGCCCCTCGGCAACGGGATCTGTCGCTTCTTTTATTAAATTGGCGCCGACACTTGTATGTGTTTACCGCGAACATCGTTAAAATGTTTCGGCAGACTCGCGTGGCTCCGGAAGACCAAGAGCGTCAGAAAATCGTGTGGGCGCCTACTGCAGACTCCGAGCCGCTAGAGTACCGTTTGACAACCGTCGCCTACGGGACGGCCTGCGCGCCTTTTCTCGCCATTCGCGCGCTGCTGTAGCTAGTCGAGGATGAGGGTGCTCGGTCCCCGCTTGGGGCTGCCTGTCTCAATTACGAGACGTATGTCGATGATTCGTATGCTGGAGCAGACGAGCTGTGCTCCGCGGTGAAAAAGAGGGTCGAGCTCGGGCTGATATTGGCTTCGGCTGGAATATCACTCGATATATGGGCCGCGAATTTCCCTGAGTTGGTTCCTCCTCAGGTCCAGCAGTGCGCGGTGAAGCAAATCGACGAGATGCGTCAGTAAAAAAATCTCGGGGTTCTCTGGGGTGCGGTTAATGACCAGCTCAGAATCAGCGTTAGAAATGTTGCCGAGCTTTCGGCCGCCTCAACAAAACGCATTGTTCGCCTATTCGACCCGCTTGGCTGGCGATCTCCGGTGACAGTTTCGACTAAAATTTAATGCGGGATTTATGGATCCAGAAGTGCGTTGTCCGCGAGCGTTGGTATGCGTACTGTAAATCGTTGATCGATTTGCCATTGTTGACTATTGATAGATAGATGGGAATACGTCCAGCTGAGCGCGTAACTGCTGGTAGGCCATTCGCGGTCACAGGATTAGGTTACCCGAGACCGGACAATTTAGTACGAATGGTCACGGTAAAAACCGCCACGACAGCTCTTCGTCATCACATTTCGCATTTGTGTCCGTTGCTCCCAGAGAAAGACGGCAGCGAAAATTAGATTCGCTATCAGGTATTGGTTCGTCCGTAGGACGAAGGCGGGCGGGATGTTCGGGCTTTACTACCGGGCGCCCGTGCGCCTTTACAAAAGATACTTAACTTGGCGCCGCCGCTGTATCGGAGACGCTGGACCCCTCTCTCGGATGCGCCGCCACTGGGCTTTAGCGAGAAGGGGTGCACGCGCTCGCGGGTGGCGCCGCGCGACATTCAGCGCAGAGACTTGACTCGAGCCCGTTGAGCCTTCCAGACGTTAGCGCCGGTACGCTGCTTTCAAGGGATAGAGGACTGCGTGACAGGGAAACAGGTCAGTGTGTAATCGTGATGATTGATGTGTATGCGTCCTCTCGTATTGTAAGGGCAGTATGTGTGCCTTGGGGAAGGAGTCACGGCGCGTTCGTGGCCCTTCTGCGGCGTAGTGCTTTGCGGCAACCCCGTGTTGCTCGAGCCTGCGTGACAAGGACACAGCTCAGAGCCAAATCTGTACGTTTGATGTGTATGCGTCCTCTTGTGTTGTAAGGGCAGTATGTGTGCCTTGGGGAAGGAGTCACGGCGCGTTCGTGGCCCTTTTGCGGCGTAGTGCTTTGCGGCAACCCCGTGTTGCTCGAGCCTGCGTGACAAGGACACAGCTCAGTGAGGACTCTGTACGTTTGTTGCGTATGAGTCCTATTGTGTTGTAAGGGCGGTGTGTGTTCCTGGGTAAGGAAGCTCGGAGGTCCGTGTTCCTTCTATGGAGCCCCGTGGGGGGTTGGGCCCGTTCGCCTAGCTGGTCATCCTCAGTGAGCGATGTCCGTGGACGGCGGGACGGGACGGCATACACTCGCCCAGGTAGAGAGCTCTCATTGCGTAAGGAACCTGCGTGATCACGCTTGTTGCGTATGCGTCATATTGTGTTGTAAGGGCAGTATGTGCGCCTTGGGGAAGGAGTCACGGCGCGTTCGTGGCCCTTTTGCGGCGTAGTGCTTTGCGGCAACCCCGTGTTGCTCGAGCCTGCGTGACAAGGACACAGCTCAGTGAGGACCCTGTACGTTTGTTGCGTATGCGTCCTATTGTGTTGTAAGGGCGGTGTGTGTTCCTGGGTAAGGAAGCTCGGAGGTCCGTGTTCCTTCTATGGAGCCCCGGGGGGGGTTGGGCCCGTTCGCCTAGCTGGTCATCCTCCGTGGAGCGATGTCCGTGGACGGCGGGACGGGACGGCATACACTCGCCCAGGTAGAGAGCTCTCACTGCGTGCGGAAAGGTACCTTGCGGCTTGCGTAATTGCGTTCGCGCCACTAGCGACGTTGCGACACGATGAGTTGTATTGTCGTTTACTATTGTTTTTTGTATGAATTGCATTTAGCTTAAGTCTACAACTACCAATAAAGCCTACTCTTGCCCCGGCTTTCCTCTCTAATCGCGAGAGGTTTTATGCCTAGGCAAGTAGTAACATTCGCGTAACCCTATGTGTTTTATTGATTGGACCTGCGCTCACTCAACCCTTACTAAATCTCACCCTTCCAGTAATTCTAATTAACCATTTTTAATTTTCACCGTATCGTGGTCAATTGCAATCCAAACACAAGTCAACGTCAATTAATACTTAAATTATTAGGAAACATCGCGTGTTATTATCTACCATATAGTAATTATTGAAACATGTCTTGATGAGTTCTGTAGTACAAACAAAAAAAATCAGACAGAAAAAATTGATAGACATCTAAAAATTCGATTACATATGAATAGTAAAACGTATCATCGCCTCATTTGATATTTAACACCCCCTATTACCCCAAAAAGCAATAGTAAATGTCTTAGCTCATACACAAAAAAATTATAAACATAGCAGTTCCCATATAGCAGTAGATAAATTACATATATGCATTTACTTCCATTTCTATACTACAATGTAGTATCAAGGTTACATAATCTACTTGATAGACGCAGTACTAATCCAACTAATCATGCCACTCAAATCCTTTACAGATTTTACATTCTTTACTCAAATTTAAATATAAAAGTGTTGTATAAAGTCTTCTTACTATATATAATTAACTAAAAGAGAGTTAAAAAGTAAGAAAAATTTAACACAAACCTTCTCAGTATTTATGATAGCTGGTACGGTACACATTATGTAAAATATACGACACTGCAAAATAATTAAGATAATTGATCATTGAAATGTTCATAATACAAAATGTATCAATTATAATAATCTTGCATAAAGATAATACCTAAAAATGCTTTTTCGTATATCAAGGCGGTATAACCAACCATCAAAAACGAACATATTAAATGCTTACGATTTTTATCCAGTGATTCCAGCAAAACGTAAATTCATCCCTATCTATGAAACCATCTCCGTTCTTATCAAACACATCGAATACTTCTTTAAGCTTGGGCTCTTCCAACGTATAAATCTTGCCCTTGTCGTTCCTGAACAGCGCTCGGCAAATCAACCGGAACTCCTCTAGGTCTAGCTTTCCGTCCCTTAAAATATACAGAACACGTTACACAACTGACATTAAGCTACTAGAACAGATAAATAACAAAACAATATCGACCTCAAGCTCCGGTTACAGTTAACAATTTTCCGCTCCCCAAGGAACGTGTCCCAAGTAGACAAAGCACGACGCCCTGAAGCGACGCTAATAATGCGCCAGCCAAATCAAGTCAGCCTCGAGCCGTGGGTAATTAAATGAAGTTTCATGGCGTAGAAAGTGCAAGGCGTTGAAGAGATGCAGGGGTAAATGCACCCGAAAATCCATTATAAGGAATGGAATTGTCTCTAGATTTTAATCGTTGAACTTTTTCTCAAACATTTTGACGAATACAAGGTGCAATATCAAGAGAACGAACTTAACAACTTGGCAGAAGTTACTTGAATTTTTTCTATTGGAAAAATGCGGTTCGTCTATTTTAGTTCAGATCGTCAAGTTACACGTAACGTTTTTCGATTGAAAAGTAATGAGTTTTTAAAGCTAATAATTGATTTATTTATTTCTCACAGTTGCTTTACAAACGGTATATTGATAAGTGTGTGCTCCTAATCATATCATGCGGAGCACGAACTACCCATAGAAAAAAATGACAGGAACAACCTTAGAGACAAAGAAGACAAAATGCACGAGACAAAAGAAAATTATATTATTGAATATAACAACTTAAATAGGACTTAACAGGCTGTCATATTGTCACAATAAAAGGTCAAAGATAGAACTAGCAAATAATAAGGTGAAGACCGTAGCCAGACAAGAGATCAAGAAGTAAACCAATTATGAAGTGTTACTCACTGGTCTAAACTGGATAAGAATGGCACAGGACAGGACTCAATAAAAAAAGCAAATTTATGAGGAAGGTTGATTCAAAATGATCGCACAGTCTAGATTTACGTCTAAACATCCAGTTCAATAGAACATATAAGCAGTTCATTGGCTTACAAACTCATCAAAATAGGAGTCCTTCCTAAACAAAGTGCCCAGCAAATCCATAAGCACTGATCCACGACAAATTCGAAACGAAAAACTAACTTCAATAGCCAAGGAGGTGGTTTACACAATGTTCACTCAGGAAGAGATGATCGAATCGAAAGTGAAACTGGCAATTATAGGAGATTGCTTCCAAACAGTTTTACCCCCCATGTCAATATTCCAAAATCAAGTGTTTTTCGCTTTATCCACAATTGGGATTGGGGAAAAGATCTCCCTTAATTAAGTGAACAACAGAAAGGAATAAGTTGATGTATGCTATAGCAATGTTTTTCGATATAGGCGTCGTAACTTGAATCAGGCTTCACTCACCATCCAATCGTGACAGATAGAATTTGGTTAGAAGCTGGAGATCGAGCATCAAATATAGTGGCAACTGAGTTGAGATTGTATCTGGTCAAACTTACCACAGCTTTCTAAATGTTCACGTTCCGAATTAGATGAATCGCGAAAAAATTACCAAACCTATACTTCTTCATAACAAAGCTATTTTGGTTCGCGAATATGTGAACATTGGTATGGATACTTGAGTACTTACCCCCTCCCCTTTTTGCCGATTTCCATTTACTTAAACTTTAACTGAAATTCAAGAGGTACATCAATTTTTGAAGAGCTCACAGTTATAGTTATTTTATAGCTTTCCCCAACGGGGATTCCTAAGTTGCCTGAGAGGTGGTATATTGTTGTTTAACAAGGAGAATTGCTATATTTAATTATCTCAAAATTACATCATTTCAACTTTTGTTAAATTTTTTTAATGAATGAACCGTCCTAAAATAAATTATTAATTTACAAAATTCCCTAATTTATCCCGATTGCCCCAATTACTCATACAACAGCAGTAAGTGGACTCTGCTCGAATCTGTCACCTTTAATTACTTAATAGCAGCCAGCAGAAGTTTCAGCACGTTTTGCAATTACTCAATTAGCACCATCAGCATTGACGTGGTGTAAAAACTCAACGGTGGTATAACTTTGCTTTTATTCTCCGTGAGTCAGCTCATAATGCAACATTGAAGCGACATCTGATCGCGCGTGTACAAGACCGAATAGCAGTAAAATATTAATTAAAACAGGTTATGGCAGACGTAAAGAAATGTTTGTTAAAATATGTGAAAATGATCTAAACGATTGACAAATGTTTAATTTATCTTTTGTAGAATCAAACGTATTTCTGTAACTTATCCTCACTTGCACCAATAACAAATTTGACAAATTTAAATTAGATTTGTAGTAGCAGATATTCAAAAAACCTTTCCCCAATGAAATAATGCCCAAGATGTATATTCTAGAAGTAATTCAAGTTACGTGTCGTAAATTTCTTTGGAGACCAAAAAAAAACTTCATTACAGCTTCACGAGTCCATAGACGAAAAGTAATTAATAAATATCTAATACTACACACCATCTTTACATCCAATTACTTTATGGGGTTTACATGAAGATGATCGAACTTCTTGCGTTTATTCATTGATTTTGTAACACCAGCATATATATTTCATGATGTAATGGAAAAAACGCGCACGCTATAGAAAAAATTGAAGTTCCTTAAATTCAAAGACAGCAATTCATAAAAGGAGATGAAAAGAAATGAGACAACGAGTGCCATTGACATTTGCCAATGTTTTAGCAGTAAACACAGCCCACGCATGCTATTTCAATTAATCCCTCGTTAACCAATTACTATTCGTCAACTTTATTACAGGAAAAGCATTTTGTACCAAAACTCACAACACACATAAACCATTAAAAAAATGACATCACGTTCATCTGGTATGTGAATTTGATTAATAAGAACTCGGCAACATAAAAGAGGCAAGGTTAAATGGGGAAAAAACAAGAGTAGATACAAACAGAAATTTAAAAACGATGAGAAGTTCTTACACATAATAAAGTTTGCTCTCACCATTAGAAAATCAAACACCAATTAAATGTTCAATTTGCAACGTTCAAGGTTTAATAAATGTTTGTGTTTTATTGAGCAGGAATACAAAACAGAACGATCTTTGAGCATTTTTCAGAAATAAACGATGTGAATGCTTAAGTATTTACTTATAATGCGCGAATTATTGATCTATTTCTGGATTTCAATTGTATGTTTTGCATTAACATTATTTTTTGACTCTCTTCCATTGATAAATTATTACTACTGTTTCAGAACAGTTTTCCTTTTGCTAATAATTGATATGTGTACTTTCATATTTTGTATTCTTCCAATTAGGATTTAAGATGATACTATGTAAATTATAAATTTTCGCTTTAACTATATTGAAATCCACCAATAGAAGACAGCAGAAAAAGTTAAACAATTGATAATACAAAGATATTCTATCTGGTTTATCACAATGATGTGGTAAACCTTTTCTTTAAGATACCTTCTGGTAATCAATGCATCTGTTTCTGTGTTAGATTCTGGAATATTAAAAGTCCATATAACATTACCCAATTTATTTTTTATCAATGTCTTCTTTTCAATAAGCAACTAATTTTTTCCAACCATTTCGTTTCATAACAGTTTCAAATAACCAATTTTGCGTCTGTAAAAGACTGCCAACACGTGTTTCATAAAAAAGAAATATCTGTTTCGGTTCCTTCAAAATGATCTTAACTTTTATTTACTTTTCTATGAAGAAACTTTATTATGTGTAATATATGAAATCTACATATTAAATATTTACGCCCCTAGAACTTTAAAATAGAAATTTATGGTAAAAAAGCAAATAATTTGCACAACTGGTTATATATCTATTGAAATGGTACTGGTAACGTCACACATTGCGTATTTTTTAACATTTCCCGAGTAGTGGTTAATGCTGGATTTAAAAAAAATTAAAATGGCGTATATACTGTCAATAAATAAGTTTAAATACTATAAGAAAACGTAGTTGCATACCTTACAAAAGCAAGGGATGATTTTAATTTTTAGTAGTTTTACGAATTGTTTTCTCAATAAAACTCTCTTTTCTATTGTTTATTACAATAGAATCCTTAGAGCTCACTTAAATTTTGAACACCCTATATCTCAAAAACGTACTCCACTTAATCAGACTACGACTAATTTTTATATATTTTATACTTCATAAAATAATTTTAAAAACTAAAACCGCGCCTACATACAGACAACTTTTCAGCAAACATCGATAATTAGCAAATTTAAGCGAATAAAGAATGACCTCTGACATTAGCGCTTTTGTGGGGCATTTTAACAATAGGAATCAACGACCCGAATCCAATTTCCAGCTGCCAAGGCTAAACTAAACCGCAAAAAAGCAGGAAATTAGACATACGAGTTATAATTCATTCATTTAAAAGTTCCTTTCAAATACGCGCGCGACAAATTCGCTGTTTTATCAACGCTCAGCTCGATTGGTAGGGACTTTCCCCAAATGTCACGCTGATAATTTCACCTATTCGCCCAGGCTACGCTAATCATAAGTGGAGCGATAAGAATATTTTCTGTGAAGATAAGAATAAATAATTCAAAAACAGGTAAATTCGGTGGAGGTTAAACAATGAACCCACGTGCTAGCGCGCGCTTTGGCAAAAGTACGCGTGGAGGCTTCGCTTACCCGTTCTTGTCGAATGCGGAGAAGCACGCGTCCATGCTGCACTCAACATCGAAATTGAGTAAATCAATGGGGCTTGTAGCAGGCATACCTTCGGTTTGTAAACGGTTACGTCGCCAACTGACACGGGAAGCGTCGCGAGGGGGAGGGACGCAACTGATGGCTGATGGTGGCGTCACTGGCGTCTTGCTGCAACTCAGCGGCGCCGAGCGTAAGGGCGCTTTTGCCGCGAAACGCCCAATAGATCACGCTAATGCGCCACATTATCGGCTACCTGATTGATTGGCACCACTGCATGAAGTAAGTCAAAAATCAAATCTTTGCATTTTTCTTTAGTCGTAAAAGGTATTATAGAAATAGCTCAATTTTTTATTCTTGTCTTATCACCAGCAGTGTGCACATTTTATGTCCATTCAAAATCAAAACACTGCATTGTTCAACTAGCCGCGTTTACCCCACCTCGCAGGGGTCAGACTCTGGGAGAAATTTCTTTTTTTAAATAAATAATTTCACCTGGTTGCATGGTGGTTGTTACTCCATATTTGGATGATTAACAATGGATAGTTTGGCTGGCGCGAGCTCGCAAAAATGTAGATAGCCATGTTCACCTAGTTTCAAAGGGTCAGATTTTTGAGAAATTTCTTTTTTGAAATAATTTCACTTGATTGCCTGGTGGTTGTTACTGCATATCCGGATGCTTAACAATGGGTAGCTCGCAACAATGTAGATGTTTTATGTGTATAGATACTGTTTGTCCTACTGGAATCAAATCAGAAATTTGTTGTTCAGAAGTAAAGTGCATTGCTCACTGAATTGCCACCACTATTACAACTATAGATCAACTTCAAAAAACAATAAAGGTCAACTTTCGTATTCAAACAACTGTATTTCACCTTTTGAGGCATACATAATCAATTATAAAACCAACACATCTGGTCAGAGCCTTGCAGGAGTTTAAATGCAGCTGGGCATTGCAGAATTAAAATCCAGTCGTTAACAGAACAGCTGGAGTGCATTTAACGTGGATTTAATGAGACAAATTTATTAGTTTTATTAAGCACAATTTAACAAGCTAACATTTCATAACTTCAGTTCTGGTTACTCCAAGGTGATAATATTATTATATTTACTCTACAACGAAATACAAAATGGTACTACATTAACACTCACCAGAGTTTATTCAAAATAAAGTATATATATGCTATGCTTAATTCAAAACAATCGAGTCAATTCTAGAGTTACAGGAATCGTAGGTTACTTGATGCATTTCGAATTTTCCTTATAAACAAAAGCATGCGTGTGTATGTGTGTATATACGTACAAATACCTGGGAGTTCTCAGAATAATTGGTTCTTAATTCTAATGGCATAGCTCAAAAATTGTTTACACCAATAATTTACTAGCAGTAGTCTTAGAAGTTACTGTAACATATGATTACATATTTAATTCCGTTAATTTTTGCGATACGTGATGTCTAACAGTACGGAATCGCTCTTACATGTGCCATCCTTTTAAAGAACAAAATCTAATTTAAGGTAACTCCGAGCACTTAAATTAGAATGAAACGAAAGATACATATTCAGCAAACCTTACTGTTCATAAAAACAACGTTACAAGTGTATTTAGAGCTTTATAAATATAATAAGGATATGCCATGTACAGAGAAATACAATCTTGTGACATGTGATAGTTCTACAAAACTGCGATGCCAGTCATGAGTGCTTGAATTGTCCTATCCAACAGTACAGAATTAACATCAACATAATTTGATAAACATTAGCAAGGTAATACATAACCCGACTAAAAATGCATTATAATACAACTAAAACTAACTGTGCTAAAGATACAGAATGCTGAGCTCGAAGCACCGCTAGATGCCCAAGGTCAGCAGACCCCATCCTGATATAACATTACAAAACGATCAATGTACATTCAAGATGACTAGTAAAGACCAAGTCCTATTCATTGGAAGAATACACACGGAATCCTGATCAAACTCAACCTCCGTAGCAAAGTTTTATTAGGTATAAAGTACAATTATGAACTATGTTAAGTCAAAAACATTACAAATTAGTGTAAAATCATAAAATTTCTATTAATACTGCATTCCATTTCAAATGAACATGGATACATACAAACGAAACGTGCGCTAGAATGACCATTAGTGTTGGTTTACATTAAAAAGCCTATTTGATCAGGATTGTAAAATGTTGAATTCAGTCAGTAGAAATATTTAATTTACATAAATGGAATTGCCGATAATGCTAGGCTCATGCTTATTGCACCCTTCTACTTAAGATATATCAAATAAAGCTCATGAAGACAGCAACGGCAACTACTTAGACAATTCAATATGAAACCTAAAACAATTGTGATCGTATATAAGCACCTATGGTTTATACACATGGCAGTTCACATCAACAAATCTGAAAAAGAAAATAATTTAGTTTTCGCGAGCATCGTTACAAATTACAAGAGGCATTCAAAATACACATCAGAAAATGTTCCGTAACGTTAAGACATTATGAGTAATTCTCAAAGTACAATGTAAATCTATAACTATGAGATTTGAATAAATAAGCTAAAAATGAATAAAATAATGGATTTCATCACAGAAAAAAACATACCCAATACCTATTTTTATTACCTTTATAAAGCTTTTATCAAAATTTGATAAAAAGCAGGCAAGATTTAAACTCAGATGTAACATCCAGAAAGCAGTTTAATCTTCTGAACTAATAAATAGACAACTGTACACAAAAGTTCGGATCTTAAAAAATTCAAATAAAAAAAGGTAAGGAGAACTAAAACAAAATCAAATGTACTGTGAATTAAAAAAATCTTCGAAAAGAAAAAAGGATTCAGCTACATGAAATGTGTAAGTAGAAATATCAAAAAATAGATCTCAAGATGCTGAAAGTAAGAAATTTAAACATAATATGAAAATATTTAGAAAAACCAAACAAAAAAGCCACAATCACAAACTTAACAGCTAAAAACAAATTAAAAATAAATAATTCAAAATTTAATACATTAAAAATTATAAAACACATTAACAGTAACAAAGTAGTTAAAGAAACAAATAAATTGCACTATTCCACTCAAAACTAAAAATCAGACTTAAAGTCTCCCAAGATCAAACAAGTGAATTTCTTAACTCTGAAATTTCACTTCATACAAATAATAATAATGTATGACTGCTTAAGAGAAAATACATGAGAACATAGGAACATTTTGTTGAAATCAAAAATAATGAGTAAGGAAGGCTAACTAGTGAAAAATTATATAAACTTATCAATGGTACATATAAAACAAAAAACAAAGGCTCAGCCACTTAGAATGAATGAAAATTCAATACCAAAACGAGTTTTAGTCAATGGAGTAGATGGAGGGAATAAATAAAAAAAGGTTGACCCCCCAAAAAATAGCGGACACTTAAAGATCTGCAGGATTTGGAAGAAATTCACAACATAAAGAAAAGATTGGAGATAACAGAAGAAGCCAAGAAGGAAGATACTAAAAAAATTTAAACAAAAATACAGAAGTTAAAACCACCACAGAGATAACCAATAATTAATGCAAAAAATAAAGATATGAAAAAAATAGTATCCTGTTTCACAGGTAATTTTGCAAATATTACTAGATGAAAAGAATAAATTCGATACACTCACAATAATCTAATAAGAATTACTCCTAAAATGAAAATTTAATTAAAAAATCAATTTTTATAGCGTTTTTCATATTTTCTTATACTTCTAGTTGTATTATCATTTTTTTTAATATTGGAAATTTTGATGTTCTTACATATTTGTATTTATAATTGTCATTTTAATTAAATAATTGTGTAAATTTGCATAATTATTAATACACAATTCGACCATATAAGGTAATAAGTTAAAACGTGTCAAAATTTCTCGGCTGAATTACAGCAGTTTGGTATTTTCCATAAAATACTTATCATTACAGAGACTGTGGTGCCCTATTATGGTTACTATTGTGCCAAGATGTGACAAAGAACTCTTAGGTAGCTGCCATGATGTAAAAAACATGTTATGTTGTTTCCATTAACAATTTTTCTGGTTAGTCTTATTGTACCAAATGTTTGTTAATCATTCAGGAAACTAAAACTAATAAATGTCCACTATCAACTAAAAAACCAAAAAAACAAAGTAGTAAATCATATCAAATTTGATAGAAAGTTTATATATGTAGCAACCGTGGCAAGTAATTATGGGAGTAAGTAACTCTTCCGCAAAAGACCATCGAAAAATAAAAAGGACCGTATAAAAAATATAATAAAGGAATAGGAAGGGGAAATCTCTGCAACAGGCTTTAGCCTAGCTATTGTACAACAATAAAATCAGAACAGTGGTGATGGAATCTTTCTTCCCATACTATAGATCTCAGTTATAGTAACATTTCATTTGAAACTAGGACTCATCTAGTTTTAAAGCAATAATTCAACACAAAGAAAATAAAGTTATTCCATCATTGGTTATTTATGTTACTTGCTGCAAATAACATTAATTATACACATAATATAGATATATTTCCAGAAAAGGTGCACAGTATGGCTGAAAAGGCAAAAGAAATTTCCACAAATACTTTTGTTGTGATGTATATAATAAGAATTAATAATACAAGACAACTTAGAAAACGTTAAAGAGTAGTTCGATGTTAAAAAAATATGAATATAAAAATATTACCAAAAGAAAACATAAATAACTGGTTGAAAATACTGCAAACCATTTGGTAAAATTTAACTATAAAACAACACACATATCTTGAAACAATAATGGTAGTTTCTTTAAAGGAAGAAAAAGAATAATTGAGTACATCTAAAAATACAAGTATCTTATTTCATATAAAGGGATGGGAAAACAAAAATAAAATAGAAACAAATAAAATTTATCTAGGGTAGGCTTCTCTATATAAAAATAAAATTATGAAAGACAAAGAAAAAATAAAACATATTTGCCAAAATATAATTAAATGGGTAAAAGAATAAAGTAAAAAATTAAAGGTATGCTGATGTGAAAAGGAAACATGTTAAAAAGAGGTAGAAATAACCAATCTAATATTGAAAAACATAAACTACCATTACTTGAGCAGTGCCATCAATTACTGAATATATCATACAAATAAGTGTCCCAGATTCTAGTTCTAATGGCTTCAAATCTACCAATAATTTTCTAAATATATTTGTTTCAGACTTTAAAGAAAAAAACACTATTTACTGGTTTTCATAAAATACAAAGTGTCCCTCTAAATAAGTCCAATTGTGAAATGTGAATAAACATCTTATTAATGCGTAAAAGAAATATTATTGTAAATCAAATGATAGTTCTTGGAAAATTATATTGTTAAAATGCAACCCGTTGTTTCCAGTACTCATCTAAATGATGCTCTAAAATTATTCATAACTGCACAAGTTCTTTCTAGAATCATTGCAGTTTCTAGGTTCTCTTTCTAATCTTCCATAGACCTGTAATTATTACTGTAAATCATGGCCTTAAGAAGGTCTTACAAGACAAATTCATGAGCGTTACATTAAGACTTCGTGTGGGCTAATGTATGTCTCATCTCTTCCCAATATGAGTGTATATAGGAAAGATTATTTTATCTTGTTGAAATCATATTCACAGGTTATAACCACTAAAATCTTGCAAAGCATGTGTAAAAAATTTAATCATAGTTACAGATCCAAATTACAATGACTGCATAACCTCTGTCATTCTCAAAAAAATATGGACCGATTATTCCATGCACCGACATAACAGTCTAAACTATGACTTTAAGAGAGTGTAAGGGCTTTTGGTGCTTGTGTTTAAGGTTTATCTACCTCCGGCAATGCCAGTTCTGTTTGTTAACATAGCTGTTGAAAATAAAAGTTTGTCTCAACAAAGGATAAAATATTATCAAAAGTTGCAATGTGTTAAACATCAGTAGCCTTCAATTATTGCACTAGCTGTATGTATGTTGTAGAAGTGCAAACATAAATTTATGAAGAATGCAGTGTATCGAACTTCTGGGCACAGATAGGATAGTTAAAAGTGTTTACAAATTAACAAATTGGGATTCTCACAAACAGATAGATACACTAATTCATTGTTCATTTATATTGCTTCATGGCATCCGTGGTTTCCCCATTCTTGGTTTGTTCAATGTTAAACCAGTTTTGTCAAACTTCTTCACCACTTCTTTAAGAGTTGAACGCTCAAAACTTCATTTATATTATGCAAATGATAATGTGCACAAAATCATCTTTCCCTGTATGATATTCTCTTGCACACAAAACATATGTTCCATCATAGTGAAATACTGTATGACCTCTAAATTTCCAAGGATTGGACTTATTCTTTGTACCCTTACCAAGCAAAATTAAATCTTCACTTTGGGACACCTTGTATAATTGTACATCCACACAGCACAACATCTATTTCTACTGAAAAACTTTATACAAAATATTTTTAAGGCAAGTTCTGCCATAAAAATTTGTCTTGTGGACACTAAAATGCCATACACAAAAACAAAATAAATATTATTGTATTTAGATGAAGTACTTATAAGGTGTATTCTTTTTGTTTGTCAAATTTTAATTATATGACGATTTAAACTCTAGTATCACTTTAAATTACTTTACATTAAAAAAATTTGTAATACTACCCTAATTTTAAATGTTAGCATAACTTTCGTATTACACAATTTCAGTTGCAGAAACAGGAAATTTAAAAGGGATATTAATAGTCTTTTGACAAAACATTTAATGCATGTTTTAAACATACATAGACAATGGAAGATCATTTTGAAAGTAAGGAAAAGTTCGAATTATAAAATTGGACCATAACCAAATATTTTGCAAATTAATCATATTAAAAAAATAAAAAGGAAAACTCAAAATGTAAAATTTGACGTCATTAATTCTACCAATAAAAATATAACAATTACGTGAAGGTCATTGTCAAGTCAAATTTTTATTATACTTGACACTACTGTATTATATGACCTATTACACCGCATATGTCTTATACAAAAGTTCATAGTTACAAATCACATTTAGTATTTTTTTATCTTCTTGATAATGTATTAGAACTACTTACACACAATAAATAATTTCAAACCAAAAAAAGTAATTTAAACTCAATACAATATTTTCAATATTTTATATATAAAATTTGCCTGGTTTAAGGGTAGACAACAAGCGCGTTAAAGTATTGCAAATTATTACCGATAGATTGAAAAAAGTTTGCGCGTAAAACAATTCACTTATAGCATCATTTTCTGGATGTATTTTGATTCGTACTATTTTGAGCACCACAATTATTTTCCTTACCAGTTTGGGAGTTTCGCTGCCAAGAATCATTTGAATTAAGTGTATCATCTGTGCTAAGTGTAGTTGTAGTGACTGTATTAGCATTTTTAATGGTATCCACTGGAATACTAAAATTCCAATCACAGATGAATCACACAAGCAACGAAGCCAGTATAGCAAGACTTACATATTATCAACAGTTTCAATATCTTTCCCGTTTTTATGTCCATTTTCAGCTGCATCAGTTTTAGATCCGTTCACCTTATTTTCTGCATTCTTCTCTTCAGTCTGCAAAATATGTTTGATATGTCAGCAAATAATTAAAGTCAAAAGCATACCTGAGGCGCAGAACCAGTATTATTTTTACCCCGTGTACGAAGCATAATAGCTTCAACCCGCTTGCGCCGTGCTTCCCTCTCCTTCTCTTCGTTCTTTAGTCTTTCCTGAAGCTCAGCTTTCTGTCTTTCTGCCTCCTCCCTCGCCTTCCGCTCTGCTTCTTCTTTCAATAGCTTCAATCTTTGTTCTTCTTCTCGCCTTAATCTCTCCTCCTCTTCACGCTTCTGAGCTTCTCTGATGGCCTACAAAAATAAAAAATAAAGTACATTATAAAAGACTCACATTAGTTATTTTAATTATATTATTAAATTTACAATATGTGCCCAATAATTATAAAGTAACCTTAATACTCTTTATTTTTACTCTTAGTAGTCTATCTAATGTATAATAAGAAAAGTTCTATTTTGTTATCACAAATTCGGGAACTTTGTAAAGCTACATACATCTCTTAGGAAATTTGACTGTTTTTCAAAAAGTAATGCACTGATAAATCTCAATGTGCAGAATGTCATAAGATATAACACATTTTGAAAAGATATACCAAAGGAGAATTATTACAAAAAGCTGTTTCCATAGAACTCAGATGTAAAATTGTAAATATTCCCGAAGCAACGTTTTCTTCCAATTTCGATATAAAAAACGAAGTGTCTAAGAATTTCTATAGCAACTAAAATTTAAAAATGATTGCATATAAAATTCTAATTATAAAAAATCATTACAATTATAAATCTAACAGTCGCAAAATAAATATAAATCAAAAGTGGGGAAAAACTGTCCTGCTGATGCTTAAATTAAAAAGATTATTAAGTTGTCCTTTTTAACATTAACAATATTACTATACTACTTCATTAATATGAACATGACTACACTAAACCCAATCATAATGTATAGCAAGACTGAACCTCCATAAGAATAATCTAGAGCAGTTTTAGTATTGCAAATGATTATCTCAAGTATCAATATAGCCAATTGCTTGCTTACCTACCCGTGTCCTCTTTTTATTTAAACTACTCAGTGTTTATTAAATAGTATAAAAATAACAAAACCATAACCAAGGATTTGAGTGGTTTGCCTTCCATTCGATTCATCACAGAAACTTTAGTTAATGTTAACATGGCAAAATCTAAATCAATATTAGTGCAAGGAAAACTAAACAACTAAAACATTGAAGAAGAGTTATTATACAGTTTAGAGACAAATGGAAACATTAAAATATAAAATTAATTAAAGAAAAGTTGAATGAGATTTTTCAAATGATTGCAATAATAAAAAACACTAGCAAAACTATTAACAGTCTTGCAGGCGAAAGTTAAATTAATTGGGGCAAATGCTAAGAATGAAAGTACAATAACTCCCAAGTCAAAAACAATGACAAACCCCCAAATGCTCTCTGGCCATCATAAAAACACCTTTGGTGGGCGTAAGTATATTCTCCAGCTTGCTGGGGGGTATACCCAACATGTCATAAAAACTGTGTAGTTGGAAATAGACTGAGCCTATATAAAAGTAGAAGAATTGCTTAGAATATGAATACTCATAAGACTTGGAACGATAGGTTCAAAAAACAATAATGTCGTCTTTAGCAAATTCAAAGCTAATAAAGAAGTAAATATAAATTAAATAACCAAAATTCATATAACCTTTAAAAGTTATAAAAAGCAACCTATTTGAAGGAAAGCCCGGAACTTACAAGAAATGGAGTAAATATTGCTCTTCTTGACAATTACATAGCACATCCTAGGTCTGATTTATAAAACACTATATCATAATACACATTATGTGAAAATTGTCTCTTTTCATTAAAAAAATGCCACCATTATTTTCCTGTTTTTAAGAAAATTTGGATCTTCAAAATCCTATCACCAAGATCAATAAACCATTCAAACAAACGGCGTTAAATCGCACGATCTTGGAGGCCAATTCACGGGCCCGAAACGTGAAACTATGCGATTACCAAACGTTTCCTTCAATAAATCAATTATGGCAAGAGCTGTGTGACATGTTGCGCCGTCTTGTTGAAACCACAGCTCCTGCACATCATGGTTGTTCAATTGATGAACGAAAAAGTCAGTAATCATGGCTCTATAGCGGTCACCATTGACTGTAACGTTCTGACCAGCATCGTTTTTAAAGAAGTACGGACCAATGATTCCACCAGCCCATAAAGCACACCAAACAGTCAGTTTTTCTGGATGTAACGGTGTCTCAACATACACTTGAGGATTACTATCACTCCAAATACGGAAGTTTTGTTTATGGACGTATCCATTCAAACAAAAATTCGCTTATGAAAATCGGGCAATCTTGTTTTGGGCACATTCACCGAATCTACGCCTTGCTAGGTGATCGTGTGGCTTCAATTCTTGCACAAGTTGAATTTTGTAAACACGCAAACCAAGATCTTTCCGCAAAATCTTCCATAAAGTGGATGGACACATATTCAATTCCTGTGCACGATGGCGGATAGACTGATTCAAGTCTTCCTCTACGCTACGCTCTACAGCAGCAATGACTTCTTCTGTACGCACTGTACGGCGTCTCTGTGGATGCGTATTATCATTTAAAGTAAACGTGGTGCGAAAACCTTCCATAGTTAATCGAATTAATTGGTCTGATGGACGATTATGTTGACCATAAAATGGACGTAGTGCGCGATACGTATTTTGAACAGAACCATGATTTTCAAAATAAATTTGCACAATTTGGAAGCGTTGTTCAGGCGTCAATCTATTCATGTTGAAATGCCAAACCAAACTAAACATAAATCACTTGACAGCTGACAAAATGGCCGCCAGTTAAAAAAGTTAAGTTAAAGTTTTATACCTCTATAAAAAAAAAACACCCGTTATATTGTTTTGTTGAATATATACACTTTATAAGCTATTTGTCCAATATTAAACATAATTCTCTTCTAACCTTCATCTTGTTTCTTTATTCCTCGTTCTTTTTTAAATTATTTTTGTTCTCATTACACTAATCTCTGGAGCATATTATAATTAAGTTGTAATGTATAAACATGGAATATATCTGTCAATATGGTGGTAAAAACAACTAATAAATAGAATAAAAGTAGAACTGTTAAAGCCATGCACTAATTGCTGATTTATAGGAAAAAACAAGAACTGAAAGCATCCACCACTAAGAAGACTTCCCTTACCTCTTTCAAACGTTCTTCTTCAGCAGCCCTTTGCAATTCTATTAGCTGCCTTTGCTGCTCTTCTTCTCTTTGTTGACGTTCAAACTCCAGCCGTCTTTCTTCCTCAATCCGAAGTCGCTCCAATTCAGCTTGTCTTTCTGCTTCCTCACGAGCAAGGCGTCTTCTTTCGGCTAAAGCGGCCTTTGCCTCCTCCTCAGTAGTTATTCGTGGTTTTGCACTAAAAGATGTAGTCATATCGGCTTCATTGCTGGAGAGTTCAGTTATTTGAGGTTGACTTTCCGGTGCAGCCTGAGCTTCAGGTTTACTCAACGGAGCCTCATTATCAGACTTTACAGCTACTTCTTTTTCTAGATCAGCCTTTTCTATATGTGACAAGTTCATTTCGTTTGGTTTCAGATCAGCTTGCTTTGTTTCTATTGGACGTTGTTCTAAATCTATTAGCCTGTAAAATTAACCATTAACTTAACATTTATTTTATAAAATGTGCAACTTACTGTGCTACTTGTGCAACATTTTCTGGTTCTACTTTATCAATAAGCAAATCATCAGTAACAAAAAGTTCTTTTTCAGTTCCCTGTTTATCTTGGGCATTCAAATCGCCTTTTATAAAACTCTGCGCTGGTAAAGCACTACTAGGACTTTCTATTGTGCTGCCAGGTGCAGTCGAAGTTGGTGAGGCTATAGCCTTCGGGGATCCTTCTGTAGGAGATCCAATAGATTTCTTCTTTATTATCTTCTCTTGAGATTTAGCTAAGCTTGATTTACGGGCCTTAGGTAAGGGAGGCTTATTTTCTTGTTTTTTGGTGTCTCCTGTTCCATTCTTGACCTCACTAGTTATACCAGTAACAGCTATGCTGACAGGCCGCTGGCGCCTGGGAGCAGCACTGGGACGGCTACGCATTGTAACTGAACTTGTTACACTACTTGTACTCTGTTGACTTAGTGAACTGCTGGGCCGTGAATGTGCTATACAATACCACAATAATTATGATCAGTAACTGCATGAACTTTCTGTTACAGTTATTAGTAAACAATTATTGAGGACACCTTAAGAACCAGCATAATGTGGTGTAAATTATGGATAAGGATGGGAGAATGAGCCACCACCTATATATTCGGATGACAAGAAAAGCAATCACCTAATAAGTGACGATATTCATTTGTGTACATTTATCAAAAGCTTTAATATTTACATACATACACCTGCTCCTGAGGTCAATGAATCTGGCTGAAATAAAAAGCAGGAAATCTATTAGAAATGTAAGATCTATTATTTACAACAGAAAAGATCAAATACCTTCGCCATGACTTCGGGTGGCACCACTTTCCAAGTTAATTGTTCCCACTGTTATGAACCGTTACAACTAATTTTAGGTAAGCATTAGCTCAAGTGTTTTGCTCTATTGAGGACTTTCAATCCTGAATTAGTTTTAAATATAGTAAATTTATTTTATCATATAAACGAAAAAAAGAGACTGCAATTTAAATGATTAATTACGTTAATGAAGTCCAAAACGTTAAACGCTGATTTAGTACAAAAGATTTTATTGTAACAAACGTTACTTAATTATGAAGTTGACTAATATTAAACTAAGCTTTCTCATTTCTTTATTACACTTACAAAAGTAATAAAACTTTCATATATTCTTTTATGAAGTAAAAATTTAAAAACGTCTCTTGCAAACTTTTTTAAAGTGTGCAAAAATCAACAACAGTTGCAGAACCTCTTTTTTACTGTTTTTAATTTAAATTCCATTTTTCCAAATCGATATTATTCGTTCTGTAGTCAAAATGTAAATTTAATCATTCTCATTCAGAGATTCAAAAAGTCCAAAGTAGTACTCTATTTTGGTTTTATACAGATATAAACATAATGAACGAATAGCGCTAAATAGCTATAAAAGTGCTGGATGAAAAAGGGCGCCTTTAGTGCATGTGAAACAAACTGTACGGCTAAATTTTCAATATGGTTACCTTCAACCTGATTGGAAGAGCTGGTAGCGGTTAGCTTCCTCTGTCTAAGTTCAGTGGCGCGAGTGGTGCGCGGTGGTGGCAAAGGTACTGCTGTTGAGAGTTGGTGCATGCTGCGGCTGTCGGCCTTACGCAGAGGCTTCTGCGGCTGCACGAGCCCCAGCTTGCCAACAGCTAAGTGGCTCATACTACGGCTAACAGAGGATTGCTGAGGACGGGACAATGGCCGGAAAGAGGGATTGCTCGTGGTTTCGGCTAGAGTGGGTAACTCCACAAGCCTTTTCCGCGGCTTGGACAGCTGGTCAAGGCGTGACATGGAGTAAGCCCTACCTGGTGAGCGCATAAATGGCTTTCGAGGTGGGGTAGTAGATGGTGATTCTTTAGCTGGTATAGTGGGCATCAGATCTGTACGGCGACGACCCACATACCCACTCGCGCAGCCAGCAGGATGTTGGGGTGTTGTTGCTACAAAAAACATTTTAGTTAATTACTCCATCAGAATAGGTTTGGTGAAATTATGAACATGAAGATGATACTAAAGATGCTTTCTAACTGCAACAACAATCATCTTCACAAAATAAATTAATATTATATTCTTAATCTCAAACACAATTCCTTAAATTAGGGTAGAAAGTGCTGTCCATAAATAGTTTTATAATTGTATGAAAATGTGCAAGTTCCAATTAACAATGCTTAAGAAAAGCATAAATTTAATGTTTCCACTTTAGTTACTCTTAACATATTCCACAAATGTATCCAGCTATAACCTTCATAGAATAGGTAATTAATTACAAATTCCTACAGCACAGATTTATGACTAACATAATAAAAAATTTAGACATCTGCAATTTTTAATCAATGACATTATTTTTGCATTATATTACATGTAATCAAGTGATAAAGCTTTTTTATAAATTTTCACACCAATTTCATTTGACTAACAATACACTTTTATCTTATCATGTTATCTATAATAGATTTGATAAACTTTATAAAAATTGTACGATATAGTCTTGAATTGAAAAAATTCAAAGAATTAACAAGACTGACGTCATTAAAGCGCCTTTATTAATAGAAGTAATTGATGCATAACATAAACTTACTTTTTTTTCTAGTTAAAATCTTGAATTTAAATTCCAATTAAGACTTATTTTATCCAATTTATCTACATGTTATTACAGTTAAACCAGTTTAAAATAGAATCTCTTTTCTGAACACAAACTGTAAATTTCAATTATAGAAACTAATTTGCCATACGTTTCTCTTGTAATAAAATTTTACATATTAAATATGTTTTTCACTTACAATTAATCAAATTAGTTGCTTCTCTTCCATTTACCTGTACACAATTTGTTTCATAAAACTAGAAATGCAGTCTTAAATACTTGCATTATTGACCTAAGACGTAAAGTGTTTATTATTTCCCATTAAACCTTCATAATTCTACTGCCAGTTAGCTGAAGCATAACCAGTTATTGACTATACTTGCCAATTACCTTCTATCACATTACTAATAAGCTTCACTAAATGTAATTACTGCAAGACAAATCGACATAGGACAAGACAATTTTTGCAAAATTATAAATCTAGAAGAATACATATGTAGTAAAGTTCGTAAATTTAATATGAAATAATCCATAATATAACGTGACTAATACATGTGCACGACGTAACTTTTTATCTAGCGTGTATTATGATATAAAATATATGATTATAAATCACAAAATCTTAAAGGATGAAGACTGGAAGAAAAAAATTAATTTAAAAAGCAAACTTGAAAAGGAGTTCAAACCAGTTTTCAATAACTAAATTATTTTGCTAAATTTCTTTAAATGAATATATGGTTATTAATGAATATGAAAAGCATACAGTAACCTTGAATTGTATAAAAACAAAAGAATGCTCAGCCAACTTTGTTAATATTAATTCATATTGTCCATCAATGACTTTCAATATTAACTTTCATTGATGTTTCATTAGATTGCTTCATTTTCTGAACTCCACTGAAGTCCAATAGAGTCCCAAATTTGCTATTCTTCTTAGCATCTCAGCAAAAACATGGTCAAATAAAGTCCCACCTTTGGTAGTAGTAATATTAAAAGCATACAAACTAATGTTGAATATTAAAAATATCAGAAGTGTATTATTTTTAATTTTGTTCCAAGATGAAAAAATATCAAGTTAATATTACTAAATAATCATTCTATAATTTATATTATGTTAAGGTACATTTGAATTTGTACTTATAAATTAATTTAATAGAAAATCGTATATTATATTTTCCAAGTAAACAACAATATAGCAAGCTGCAAATTTAGGTAACGATGTATCAATTAAATTAAAATACCTCAATGCATTAAAACAATGGTAGAAAGAATTATGGAACACTTGCAAATCTGAAAAAAACTCCAGTTTATGGTGATCTTATGATTTACAAATATGTAGCAGGGTCTTAAAACACATATAACAATTTAAGCCAACCTGGGACTCTTTTCAACCACCTAAATTTTTGGATTCTTATTAATACTGTAAGGGGGATTCTACTTAAACCTCTCCCTATGTTCTACAAGTATTTAGCCACCTAACTAGATATAAATTTTCGTACTTTACTACGCTCGATCTAAGAGTGGAAAAATCAATTTATTTTGTATCAGTTGCAAGCAAAATGAGCAAAACGTTTTACTACAATTGTAGGTATTTGTATTCCATGCATCTTATTGATGTTATTGTAGATATATAAGCATAATGGACAACACATAGAAACACTCACATACACCTGTACGCAATGTATATTAAATATCAAATGGCTACACAAAACAATATAAGAGCAACGTAGAGCATGGCATTATGACTTGGCTAATAAAAGAAAATAAGTATAGCTGGAGAAATAATGCAAAACAAAGAACGTAGCAGGCACAAGATCGCACAAGTAGCATCAATCGACAAGTGTTTGAGGCAATTTATACCGAAATTGGTCGAAGTGCCCTGTGTATTCACTTGTGCAGGGGAACTAGGAATGAGAGGCTTTGAGGAATCAGACTCATCCTCCCAATGGAAAACCGCATACATAGAAGTGGACATTCGCATATCTGTAAAAATAACAAAAATGCCTAAATCTGAAATAAAGTAGGCTAAACCAGCTGCAAACAAGATTGCTGACTAAACATATGTGAAACAAAACTTAGTGCAGTGAACGACTGTTTTGGGATTGAATTGAGAATAAGTAGTACCAACCTTCTCCCGAACGTTCGAGACCTCCAGCCGAAGTCGCACGTTTCTTGCTGCCGCCATCGAGTTCCCGCTCTGACTGTCTCCTCGTGAGAGGAGCAGCAGAATATGTAATGTTTTGGGTGGAAGTAGCTCTTCTATGTCCCCAAAAGGAGCTAACGTTTTCGCTAGGCCCTAACATCCGCGGAGTGGAAGATCCAAAAGCGAACACCAAAGAACTTCGCTCGTTTCTTCGTTTCGCCTCGATCCGCGCCTCCCGCTCTTGGTTGCGCTTTAAAATTGATTCTAACCTATCTCGCTCAGCCTCATTTATTGCTCGCTTCCGTTCCTCTACCTGTTGCCTCCTTTCGTCTTCTTTCATCCTTAATTCGTCTAGCCGCTGTCTCCTTTCGTGTTCCTTCTGCTCCTTAAACCGCTGGGCCGCCAATGCCTGGCTCTTCATTTCGTCTAGCTTCTTTTGTCTTTCTTCATTTTGCCGTTCCTTGAATGACTTGATCTTGGCTTCTCTATCCTCTACACATAAAAAGTAAATAACAATTACAACACAGTCTTATAAACATCGACTTAGGACTAACAATTATAAAATAATTTTTTTTTAATAAAACAAATCATAAATATGACTTTCGAAGTATAACTCCATTTGCTCGTTGACAGTTTTAATGAAGTACTCTGGTGAGTGCTAAATGAGTGGAAATATTTGTCAGTTCACAACAAATATAGAAAATCCAGATGCCAACAGTATCAGCAATTTCATTTAATGTCCAAATAGGGGAGCACGGGTGTAATTCCCCTCTAATATATATTCGGAAAGTCTATGATGAAAGTAAGATTATATGGATGATATACTTTAAAAGCCAATTGTCTTTAAGAGCAAATTAAACTATTAAATGGTTTAGTAAATAAACATCAAAGTATGAATTAAAAATCACTAAACGTGTTATAAAATATACACTGTAAGTCACAAACTCAAACAACGTGCTCATCATGGTTGTACAAGAAACACTGATTCAGTAGAATGAATATTAGGTACACCACAGACATTAATAGTCTTGTAGTGGGGGATTACCAGACTATCTCTACTTACAGCAACAATTCAATAACAATTTTATAATTATTTAGAAAGTTTTACATCGCCATTGTTCGAAACTCTTACTCTAAGTAAAGCGTAGCTAAAGCAAACATAAAAATCTGAAATGAGATGGTTCAAAGTTATACTGTTCAATAGAGATAATATAAAAATTTAACAATTTAATCCAACGCCACTTAAATTTTTGAGCGATAACGTAAATTTTGAAAACCATCAAGAGTCCATAAGTCCTAAGAACCGCCAATCGACCCAAATTGCTCATTTAGTAGTAGTTTTACATAATTCATAGTCCTTCAAATTCACGTATGCGTTAATTACGAGTTAATTTGCCAAAACTATGGAACTGTGTTATTCTCAGCTAATTGCCCTCGTCAAAAATTTCAACTACATTAAATGCGGCATAATTTGAAGAGCATTTTCCAATGGCTGAAAGGAATCCAACGGTTAGGCTCATTACAGAGGTTTTAGCCATTTAGGTGAGTGAAACCGAGACAGCAAATACATCCTGCTCGAAGATCGCCGCAGTTAAGTGAAATTATACGATTTTACGCATGCATGCAAGGCATAAACGGAGCAGTTTTTAATCGCCGTGTATTTACGGGTAACCTTTCGAAACACGCTCGCGGAAAAATGCGGCGCGCGAACACACGCAACATTCCCAGCGCAATTAACATTAGTAAGTTATGACAAAACCAAATCTACGGCTCTAAAGGTATGTTAATCGAACGCAAAGGAAGAAATGCAAGTACAATTACTCATTAGTCTATTTGCAATGCAAATCCGATGCCACACATTTACCTTCTGGATTGCACGGATCGGGCCCCAAATACGCAAACCAATGCATTGTACCTACAAGTACCAAAAATCCAACCGTCCATTGCTATTCACAAATTAATGATTACCCATCTAGGGAAAATACTGTGTACCTTCTGAAGTAAACAAGAAGCCATTTGATACAGAACAGATTATGGAAATGTAATGTTTATTTGGTAATAGATTACACTTTATGATTGTATTTCAAATAGGTAAATTACTTCTGCATCTACATAAAAGTACACTAACAGTAATCTTTCACATCAGTAAAGAATGATGGTAGATTTTGATGATTTTACCGCAATCATTTTGCCCGTACAAATAATCATTTTTCTCTTGGTCTCTCATTCTTTGTTTTCAGTTTGAATGTTCACGATTTGTATGAAATTCATGATCATTTTTATTGGAATTTCATCGAATTCTACCGCCTCCCTTAGAGAGAAAGATCGAAGTATTTTCTTGAATACAAACCTAGTCCACTGACGAACTTACCCCGGGTAGCTGACGAAGGACGGGACCCAGCTGAAACAAAATAAACGCACGTGAGTGCATAGAGTATGCAGTACTGCGAATTCAAATTCAGAGTGTAAGAAAATTAGGTAATAATGAGGAAATAGCGCGTCCCTGCCCCCTCGTGCATTCCAGCGACGGCCTTGATTCACCTTACCATATACTTACACCGGCCGACGTAATTCAGATTCAACGAGTTGTACCATAGCACCTTTCAAAATAATTAATGCGTGATTAACCCGCTGAGAATGCTAGCGGGCGATTTAAGCTGCACCTGCCATCGCGCGACCGTATCTAACAGACGCACGATTGGAAATTTCGCAGGCAAATGTATTGGGGCAAAGGTCAACGCAAGACGTGTTTGATTTAAAGCCTTAAAAGATCTTTATTCTATCAACATAATGGCCCCAGAAGAATGCATTTTAAATCATCAAAAATGTGTGTTGCTTGAAAAATCAGACGAACCAACGACCAACGAACAACAAAGACTAATTTAGCAAAGATATCGAGTCTTATCTGCCAATTAATATTTGTTTTTGCTCTTGACAACTTGATAAAATTGCCGCCTCGCTCATTATTCACGAGTAATGTAAAATGTAATTACATGCCTGGTTTTAACAAAAATAAAATTAACGCTGTGGTTAATTTTCACTGTAATTAGGCATGTCCTTGTGTGAATTGTAAACAATATATTCCTTTTAGCTACAAGAAGAAAATCATCATACATTATAAGATGATAATCCGCATACATCATAAGAAAGTCATTCTTAATGGTCAATTAAATTTCTAACAATGTTATTTTATTGTTCATTGAAAATATATTCCAACAGAAATTTAGAATCAAATAGCAAGTTAAAACTGTGACTAATAAGAGCGGTGATTTCACTACTTTTGAATGATACCTGATGAATATGGAAAATTGTTTTTGGGTAGCGTATCCAAATGTTTGAATTCAGGATGTTCCCCAAAACCAACTCACCCACGGAAGAATCGAAAGTAACTTTCTTAAGGCGCTCTGCTCGTTGCCGGTCCTGCTTTCCGATGTTCTCATGCGGCAAAGAGGAAATCAGAATGTTCCTGAGGTGCTCCAGCGAGCTGCTGGATATCCCGCAGCTGGAGTAGGCTTCCGGGCCCATCGCCACACTCGAGACCACTAATCGCTCATCAATGGTTCGCGCGGATTCCACGGAACGCGAGCAGACAACTATCAGCAATTTATTAGTAAGGCAATACCTTACTTATGTTTGACGACACGATTCTGCGCACACGCCGGCGAAATGGCCCTGGCCGAACCAGCTCGTGTGTTTATGTCTTACCATTACCATTCCGGTCCGCATATTATTCCATCGATTACGCACATCGTAAACGTCCGCAGGCCAAACCACAGACACCTACGAGTCTGAAGGTATCATCCTCGGTCCTTACCTAATGCCGGCTCAGATCCGTTTTATCGGCATCAGGAAGGAAGTACGGTTAGACACCATAATTATCAAAACTTCCAAAGTGCCTTTCCTATTAAGGTGAGTGCAACACAACAAATAACCGATGACGTAAACTCCAAGTCCTCAGTTGGCCTTTCGTTATTGTATGAGAAAATCTCATTCATCTACACATTACTCAACTATAAATTTATTTATAGGCTAGAAATAACTACCGGAAAATGTTAGAGGCAAAACGAGGATGCATAAAACTCTGGTCTTACAGGACTACATTTCCAGAAGCTTTTCATGCAGTTTTCATCGAGATAATACTTATCTAAAACCTTGTTAATAACAGATAAAAATGTATCTTTAAAATGGCACGTAGGCCATATTCGGACGTTTTTATCAGCGGTACCCTCAAATATTTGCTTTTTTCGGATATGAGATACAGAACAACTGTTGTTTTAATCCAATCCAAAATACAGAGTGTCCCACGATGTTCTTTGAAGCATTTTAAGCAAAAAAGTCCTGATAAACATTAGTCAAATTCTCAGCCGTTTTTGAGATATCGCTGAAACAAATTAGGGGTGTTTGAGGGTGCTTTACCATTCTAACATTTTACTCTTCCTCTAAGTATTATCATTATAACCTTCGTTGACGACGATGATTTGTTCTTAAAAGATTCGTTCTTAGCGACATAAAATAATAAATTTACGACAAAAAAAATTGCCTCCAAGGTGTCTTGATCTCAATCCCTTGGATTTCTTCTTCTGGGGTCATGTGAAGACAAGCCTGATTCAAGGAAAATACTTATAGTAAGAATTCAGGAAGCTTTCAATACGATTTATGGATCGATCGAAAACAACAAATGGCGACGGAGGAGGGATCTACGACGTCGCATTGTTGTATGTTCAGAAATTGGAGGAGGCCATTTTGAACAGATTTAGTTTATTCTAATTTTTATTTATCCTCATTAATAAATTTTAAATTGTTTTAAATATTTAATCGTTTGTTCGATAATTGCGAATTTATTTTGTCATACATTTATTATTTTAGACCGGTAATAGCAATGTCACAACGAAAGTTACAATGATAATACTTAGAAGAAAAAGGAAGAGCTAGAACGACCAAGCACCCCCAAAGATCCCTAACTTGCTCCATCGATATCTCAAAAAGGATTGAAAATTCGATCCATGTTTCTTAGAATTTTTTGCTTAAACCATTTCAAGGAACCGATACACGAAGTCTTGAAACATCCTCGTAGGACACCCTGTATTACTGTATGGAGACAATTCTATAAATAACTAACACGACGAATAGGTTAGAGTGAACATATAAGTACCTCTTAAACAATTTTAATCATATGGCTCGCCATTTTGAATTGATTGATACAATCATTTTTGGCGAAGGGTGTTTCTATGAAAGAAACTTTTAAAAATGGCAGTGGAGATACTTATATGTTCCGATGGTTTAAAAAAAAATGCTTTTCGAATAATTTTCTGCTATTCCTGACCCACTTGGCGCTCGCATAGAAGTGAAGCCGTCAAGTAATTGAATGAGCGTGTGCAGTTTCCAGCGCTCCATCTTCAATTAGACAATTACCGCAAGCAGATAAGCGCCCGAGCAAATCAGGTGCAATTAGGAAAGAATCGGCCCCAATCTAGGCCACATTTGTATACAGAATGCCAAGAACGAAGCCAAATTGCGCCGGCTAACGAAGATGCTCATCTCACTTTTTGTTTGCGTTGCCCGCTGGAATTTGTACGCCCGAAAAAGCGGATACGGCCTCGGTGGGACGGGCGCAAACACCAAATACCTCTGGATCCTACCTCTTCTCATTTCTTCAGTCAGCACTGCTATTACGTGGAAGTTAATTGCAAACCAGGAAATATTGCCGCTGATTAGCTTCCGCGTTTCCATGGCTAACGCTAAAGGATAACAACTCATCAATCTAAACTTACTTAGAGAAGAATTTTCTAAGAGATTCCACTGATCATTTTTATACAGTATTACGTTCATCAATCACTTTGATAAATATTTAAACCAATTTCAAATGGAAAACTAATAGATCTGACAAGAGATGGATCTTGTATGGAATAATTTTGAACTTCCGTGCACTAACTATGATTGATTAATATTAAAGTAGCGCGCGTTCTGTTGCAATTCATATTTAGGCGTAAAAATCGTTAATAACTTCTAGTTGTGATTGTAGCCCTAAAGATTTTCAATTTATAGTCCGTCGGGAAGATAATGAGATGTTTTCCCATTTCCTGATTACAAGAGAGCAAATGAACATATCCAACCCCTAAATAGACTTCCATAAATCGAGGAAATGGAAACAGTTTCCACGTGAATAGCCCGTCATAGCCTATAAACCCATCGGAATCGCGAACCAGCAGGCAGGCAAGCCTAATCCAAGGCAGCAAGAGGAAGGAACACCGCGATTTTGTCGCAAGGCTCACCAGTCAACCGCGAACGAACTTTCTCACCTAGTTTAATGGCAGTAGCATTGTCAAGCCTTCCGTTACGAATGACAACTTGACGGTTTATTTTTAGGGCACGAGGAACACCGCTGTGCAGTGCGGAAGAGAGCGATTTTCATCTCGCTGTCCCACCAGCCGTCGCCTTCGTTTTGGTGGAGTGCTAATGTAAGTTGAACTGGAAACCTGCGCTTTCCAGCTACTGAGTGACTAACTCCCATTTCCTCCGCCACTTCCAAATTGCCCGGAAGTGGAAAACCGTCCACGCCTTTATGATGGAGCCAAGCTATTTTGACAGCTAGAACGCAACCACTTGATGCGCGAACTGTTTACGTTGAACGCATATCTTATCTGCGCACCACACCGTTATTATTAAATATGAGCTAATTTGTTTCAGTCAGATCTTTCACGAAACCAAAGCACGGTTATTTAAAAAGTCCTGACGCAGCCAATAACCTTATCGATTAGTCGCCAATGAAGGTCAATTTAACCAGTCCTTTTTCAACTTGGAAATCGCTTTTCAATCGCTAACTAACGAGCAATTTCGTTAGAAAATTGAAATCACCGATGCCGCTAGTGTTCTCTTGAATTCAGATCGGGCATTAAAATGCAGATCCACCTCGAGCAACTCCAGGTGCATAATGCATTGTTCTCTGAATACACCAGCGATATCAGATGCAGTATTGTTTGCGAAAACCTCGCCCCGCTATTTGCGTCAAAATTTTCAGTGACTCAACTTTTATCTCGAAACCGTATTATCTAGAACAATGGCTCAGCAATAAAAAACAATCCGCATTTCCAAAGAATCCTCCTACGTATTCGGTTTCAATGTAACAGTTGGCATCGCTAATTTATCTTCAATCGACGCTTTCACCATCCTCTTAAAACATTAAGTGTCTACCAGAAAAAGGTTTTAGAGATACACGGGCAATAGAAGTTAATATCGGAGATTACTTTGTAGGAACGGGTGATTGCAAATAGCTGTGAGGTAATGGCACAATGTGAATAAAAATCTGATGCAATTTACCTAAAGGTAGCAACGACAATGACGTGCGTTACTCAATATGCAGTACAAAGAGTTACGTAACTTCTCAAGCGCATACACAATACAGATGAAATTTGCTACCCGCCGAATCGATATGCAAATCTAACGACTACTGCACTCGCTTTAGCATAAACATGAATTTCGAATATGTCCTTACATTGATTGTAACTATCCACATAGCATTTGCATATAAATATAACTAAAAATAATTAACGAAATGAGGTTGCTTCATAAAATACAAAGAAATCGACGCCTAAATATTGATATCGTATTTTTGTCCATTCATAACTTACAGTAGAATAAAATATACAGCAGTGTGTATACATGAACTGTCAGTAAAGTTCTTGATCTGAGAAATAGAAATAGGCGAATAATACCCACTGATACTGGAATACCCCAAATATTAAAAATATTCGAATATCGTTCTGCGTATTTTGACACATTTAGAATTTTTATCAGAATTTTGTGAAAACTGGAGGTGGAATGAATATTTTTCTCAAATATTTAAATACTCCAAATAATTATTTTTACTTCAAAACTTAAAATTATTTATCTGGATACAATTCGTATCATCTATAACTTCCTAATGGCCCGAGAAGTTGAAATTTTGTTCTAAAAATCTTAAAAATCTAAAAATGTTAAACGAAGCATATTCGAAGTATTCGAATATTTTAAAGTGACGTTAAATTAGAGATCTTAAATACTCCAATATTTTTAGTATTCCAGGAGAAATAGAGAAACAGCGCGTGGATTTTGCATTGAGAAATATTATATTTTTCGAAGTCTAATATTAAATTCGAATTTTAAGCAAATACCTCATACGTTCGAATGATTAAAGTAATGTACTATTTATATATAAAATTAGAAATGACGTGTGTGGTGAAATATTCAAAGTAATAGAATTTTTAAATTGGTACTATATTTTTGATATCTCAAATACTCAAACATCATTAATATTCAAAGTATTCAAGTATTCACGGGTACTATTCCAAGATTTATGATTTAAGATAAAAATTGCAGTTCGAGGTATTCGCATACTTATAAAATTTTCAGTCATCTGAATTTTAGGAAAAATGTTACTCATCATATTTCTAATTAGAAGTAATACAATTCAAAAATATTATAACCCGACCGTGTACGTATATTTTCTCGCCACATACCAATAAAATACAAATAGGCAAATACTTCAAATGCTAATAATAATATTCAAATATTCAAGATCTGTAACATACACCAAATTCCAAAAATTTAAATATCTTGAATATCATACATTATTAAGTTTTCCCAAAGTTAGTGAAAATCTATGAATTTTATAGTAATTAATATTTTAATTTTAGATACAATTAATAAATTTTAGCTACAAGGTGATCAATAATACGCGTCTGAAAGAATTTGCTTATAATTGCTCACGTAGGTGACCGATTTTTAAAATACAAAAAATGTTTTGCTTGGCATAGTCTGAAGTTTAATATAACAAGTTAACTAGCAACAAGATGGCGTAGTCTATTTTGAATAGCCTCATTTACTGCTTGACGGGTCTCTTCCGATGGCCGAAACTTAATTTTTATAACTATTTTGAGATATTCGAGACTCCCCCCCCCCTTTGTAGACCCTATTCTCCAGGTATCCCCATAGAACTAAGTTACACGGATTCATGTTAGGGGAATGTGGTGGCCAAATCCATCATAAGCAAAATTATCGAAGTCTAGGCCTATGACAGGTGTTCCAAAATTATTCAGAAGTGTGGAAAAATTTCCGGAGTGCGATGAGGTTTCGCAACGTCCTGCATAAACCAGTAACCGTTGTGCATTTAGGCTCTCTTTGCTGCCCGCAGAAACTCCTCTTCGAGCATCCAATGGCCATTTTGAGAGTTCACATTGCCATCAAAGAAACATGAGAATCTTTTTCCCTAGAAGTGCACACCGGGCGATCACTTTTGCTGAATGAAGATGCTTTACAATTGCAAGGTGAGGATTTTCGGTATCCCAGTGGCGTATGTTTTGTTTTTTAACAAACCCTTGCAAATAAAAATGCACCTCATCACTAAACCAAATTTCAAAATCAATCAAACCGTCTTTTTCAATCAATTGATCAAATTGTAATCTTCTCTCGATATGGTGTGCCTTCAGCGGCTGATGCACTTGAATCTTGTACGGGAACATTTTTCAATATTTTGTCAAATAGTTTGGACAGTCCATAACTGATCCCCGCTTGTCAAGCTGATATTCGAAAAGATCTCTAACATTTTTGACGTCACAGCTGTAGTTAGCCGGTCAGAGTTTGCGGGTCGGGCGTCCCAGACACTGCCAGTTGTCTCAACTTTCTGAATCCTAACAGTAACGAAAACAATTTTCATAGCTTTTTGTACGTTTTTACTCTGAAATTTAATTTATCCTGTGCAATCGTCCTTTAATTTCTGTATAATAAATAGCCTTTCTTTGAAGGTTACGGATTCTATGTTTACAATTAGATAGCCACGTGATCAATAATTTGCTAGAAAACTCCAATTAGCTAACTCACCGTTTTTTAATAGGCAAATAGTTTCCCACACTTATTATTAACCACCTTGTATTTGAATATTTGACATCGGTTAATATTCGAATACGAAAATGTTACACCTCCAAAATTTCCGAAACAAATTCCCAAACCCATCTTTTGCTCTAGTTTTCGCCTGGGCGTATCCGCGAAACAACGGCGTGGCCTCGTCATTCCCAAAAGTAGCCAGGGAGTGTTAAAATTAAAGTCCGCCTGAACATACGATGCAATTTACCTAATTCTAGCATGAAGGATGAGATGAATAGCTGGAGTTGTTTCATACAAAACATGCGGACTTTCCATGTTTCAGCGCAAACGGAGCATTCTGTTTTCTCTTGTTCTGCACAAGTGAAGCCATGCATGCTCACGTTTAAGCATTTTTGCAGTGTTCTTACTACGTAGCTAGCCAAGCGAGCGATATAGTTGCCACTAACTAATCAAACAAGACTGAATTCCGCTCTCTGCCAAGTACTCGGTTTTTCTAAGGAAATACCTATTTGCACTGCCATTGTTGCGGTTGCCCACTTTTACCTTTCATAAATCGATCTACGCGTTCTCTCGGCTCCGACTATCCTCCGAAGAGCGAGCTCGCTCTAGACGGAAAGTGACATCACGCCGGAAACGGCACAACACCGAAACATCAACAAGCCGCAAAAAGTAATAATTACCTGCAATTATGCCCACGCAATCACACGCGATTTATTAAAATGAGCGAGGAATTCTTCAGACACCTTTGGAGGATGACTCAGGTGACTGGGAGTGTTTCGATGTATGGAAGGCGTCAGTAGGAGCAGCGGTAGCTTCCTTTAGTCCTAGTCATGACTTATGCTATGATATTCCGACTGCTACATTTCAAATCATAAAAGGTAATTATACGTTTGAAAACACCGAGGCAATGCCATTATATAAGAATGCAGAAATGCGTGGCTGCCCTCGAGACAACTTCAAAGCCAAATAATAAAGTTAGAGAGCTTAATTCGATACTGTTTTGGGTAAATTATAAGACCACGATGCAAGGTTTTACTCCTTTAAGCAAAACGTATCATTAAATTGGTTTTTAGCTGGAAATGAAACTGATGGTGTTTAGCTTTTATGTTCGACCTAAAAGTTTTCGAAACTTTTCGCCCTTCCAAATCTCATTTATACAGAAAAGCAAAATTCTAGTATATTTCCGAAACGCAGAGTAGTGTCGATAATTTTTGGCAATTTTAAATTTTGTAGTTATATATGAGTTGTCTGATAACAAAAAATAACCAAAAATGTCTTTACGGGTTAAAAACAATAGTCTGATATAGCTATACGATTAGGCAACTTATACTCCTCAGAATTTACCCAAAACATACCCCTACATACTTAAAAAATAATTTATATGATTATTAGTCAAATCATAATATGATACTTCAAACAAAAAAAATATGAAGAATAAAAAAGATAAATATTTAAAAACCATACAGCTTCAGCAAAAAACTACGCCCTATGCTAGTAGATAATAAATTAAAATTAGAAAAATTTCAACAATTAAAAAACAATAGGAAATAATAACAAAATGATACATTCGACTTTAATAAAAAAAAAGGGAAAAACTTAAGAGAACAATGGAAGAAAATATCAACCAGCAGCAGAGACGAATGTATATATAATGCTAATATTCAAAAGTTTCCGCTTTTATTCTACAAGTAAAATGAATCAATCAAAGTATTAGCCATTATTAGCTATGATTTTCTTCCATCTTTCCGACAATGTATGAATTCTGTTTCGAAAGAGTGACTCATCTTTTGAGGAGATCTAAACAAGTAGTATTCGGAACAAACAATTTGAGTGAGTTAAAACATCCCAGCCGAACGCTTTTAACGTGTTTTTAACTTGTTTCCCAACCAACATGTGACCAAGCGTTGTCTTATTGAATGATCAGTTTTCTGGCATATTCTAAACGTTCTTCATTCAAACTGATCAATTGTTAGTGGAGGTTTATAATTGGTGGACTTGGTTTTAACAGCTCAAACTACAGTAGGCCTTTCTGGTTCTACCAAATACAAAGCTTTTTGCCTTCTTTCCATGAATATTTCGATTTGGTACCGACGTTGTTCATTGACCTGGGCCATAATTTATTTTTTTTGCGTTTGCAAATCTCGGCTTGGGTAACATTTAATGCTTTTGCTAGTTATTTTTGCACCTGATATGAATATTTATTCAATAATTCCTACAATTCTTCGTTTTAGAATTTTTTCGGGCGTCCAAAACGTTCTTTTCCAGGTTAAAATCACATTTGAAGGATCGAAACCACTCTGCATGTTGTTTCTGCTGGAGTAGGTTCATCATAAGCACTCTTTGTATTAAAGTGATAAAGCAACACTCCCCGCAAGTGGTGCTTATTTTGGTAGAATTCCGACATTTTCGGCGCAGTAAAAAAAACTATATTGTTACAAGTACAAACATTAAAATTTATGCCTGTTCAAGCTATAGCTATCTGTTGCGTGATGATACAATAACAAAGGGTACACAAAATCTATGTTATATATAGGGTGTTTCACACCGATTATATTATACTTATTGAATCAAAAAGATCAAAATCTTATAAGTTTGCAGTTTTTTTCAGTGATAATTATCGCAACTTCAATTTAATGGAAGAGTTGGCAGAGTTTTATGGTGAAAGGTATCCTAATAAGTATTAGAAGTTATCCACTACTCTCAAGTCAAAGAATTTAAAACGTTCAGATACTAAGATAAGATTTGTGTAATTCATTAAAAAATAAAGTGGATAATTTACACCGTCGGTTTTTCTGTTTTACATTACTAAATGTTCCAGCTTAAATTACTTTTCTAATGAAAGTTACTAGACGTTTTTTAAGGTGAAATGCATCATAACAAGCATGTTTTTTATAAACAATTTTTACATAGAAATTAGCCCAAGCTTTGAAATGAAAATGAGAAATAAAAAATGAAATTTAGAATAATAAGTAGTCAGAACCTTAAGCATAATCAGTCTAATTTTATTATGGTGATTTTTTTATAAATTGTGTATTATGAAGAATTTGAACATTTTTTACTCAAAAGAAGACTAGAAATGTATATCATAATTGACGCACAATACCCTATATGATTAAACATTCATAAGCTCGAAGAAACCTCCCCTAAGGGTTAGAAAATCATCAGCTTCACTATGTAATTAGTTTCAAAATTTATTCCCACTTTTTGGGCAAAATAAAGGAACGTGAACGTTACGAATACTTAACTAAATGTGCTTACAACAATAAAGCCGTAAAATTTAATGGGTTATTATCAACGTCCATTTAGAACTGATTTAAAACTATTTTTATGGCCAGCACTAAAACGCCTGCGTTATGCAAGGACACAAACAATTTCGTAATCCATTTAGCGCAGTCATTTTGGTTAATTGTTGTTCAATTGTGTGTTTTAATATTCAGCTGAATGAAACATCAAACATCAACACGGCGATAGATGCAAAATCACGTATTATTCCATCACCTAAAAGAAAACGTTATTAATAGGGGCAAGGCTGGATAAGCGCTGACGAGTGCGAGGAACTCGGCACAATTACTATATTAATGTGTCAAACTCGCTCTGCAATTTGCAGCAATAATTTGTCATTATGATGACCATGAATTACTCCGTTTTCTTAGAAATCGCGCGGTCGCATTTTAAACGCGCCAAATCAATTTCACGTCAAGCATTTTCAAATGAGAATTAACAGTTAATAACAAATTACCGAGAATGCAGAAAAAGGCGCGCAAAAATGAGGTTCAGAAATGCAATTTTTACTGGAGCCCCAAAAACTCTACATGACTCGCGCTTTTCCAACTTTTTCGTCGCTTAATAGCGTTATAACTGGAACCGCTGCTGCTTGATACGGATGAAGTACGAGAACGCGCCCTGATTTACCCAAAGAAGGTGCGAATTTTTATTTTGGGAAGATGCAATTTTAAAAACTTACTAGGTCGACAAAAGATGCTTAACTGTATCTATTTGGAACGGTCAAACGACCTTACTGATCTTCAAATGTCGACCAATATGGAACTAAAGGCGCGTCCACATCTTCCAGCAGTGTGGACGCTGCCTAAGGTAATTGAAATCACGCGGTCTTTCACAATTTCCTGGATTTAGCAATGTTGGTTCTAAAACCGATATATTTACGGTACCTGCATTTAACGGCCGATGACAAAGATTTACATTACGCAACGACAGGTCTTGCTGAAACGTAATAGTTATCTGCGTATCATAAAAATGTAACTTGCATTATGCAAACCCATATTACCATATCACAGTTTAAGAAATATCCCAATATTTTAGATATTACGCTGCCCCGAAACGTCTTGTTCGCTTCGAGTTGGCGAGGATCAACAACGCCGTTGCTAGGCAAGTGATTGAAACCCATTCGGCAAACACAAGTTTGCACGCAGATTGTTTGCGAATCGATATACTCTTCTTTGCTCTCTTTTAACGCAACGGTAATTGGATACGGAACACACATCCTCCAATTCCTGGGGTTTTCTATTCGCTGTCTCGGAGGAAATTAAGTACTCGCTATCCTATTCCATTGTTTATTCTACCGTGGGAATGAATAACTATATAATTCAGGCCGATTCCATTAAAAAATTAAGGGACGGGCTAGCCCGGCCAACATCCTTGGGGATTCGCATTTCGCTAGGAATTTCAGAGGGCGATACTAGGACACTCCTTCGCGGACATTTGCATGCCCGCCGTCACAAAGAGTCGGAGTTTATGAACGCCCTGTCACTCAACTTTCATCCGAGCACACTAATTAAACTACGGATGGGATATATTAAAGTGAAACTAGTAGTGCTGACCGGAAGTATCCTAACCTTAACCTCCGCTAATTCCACCCAAGAAGTAGTTTACGCCTAATGACTCAAAGAAAGTTTTAATAATCGAAGCAGATTATCCTCGCGTTTTCGCAAATCGCCTTTCACAGCACAAGGAAGCGGCCCCAGAAACAAAAACTTTCAAATTGCTCGCCATTGAAAACCTGTCTCGGCGCGATTACTCTACTCGCGACAATTAAATGTAAAGAACCATTGTGTAATGCGACGCGCCAGCCAGAAAAATTTGCTTTCTAGCTATTTAGACATCTGCGGCCCTAATTTGCGGCTGCTCGTTACGAGTAATTGCATTAGCACAAAAAGCATTCCATTGTCCTTGCTAGAAGAATGCCTTTCCGCGAATGTATCCTGCATTAAAAAATTGAAGCCGCATTAATATTCTTCCAAACGTATCGCTGAATGATAAATGCTCGAGTTATATAAGAATGACGATCGAACTAAATTGAATTACTTTTGTTTTGGCTTATTATCGCTTAATTGGATGACTTTGCAGTGTTAGCTATAATACTGTCCAGCATATGGCGCAAGCGTTTAGGACTTATTAATGCATCTAGAAGAATAGGACTGCAATGCTGATCCTCTCGTTGGGTAGCGCTTAATATTCCGAACCGCGATCATACCACATTCCAAAGCGTCCAACACCTAACTGGAACGGCCGATAACAATAAGCACTTAACCCTGTTAAAAACACCGCCCAAACGCGCGCCGTATATTTAGAGTGGACTTACAGAGCCAGACGTTTCCCATCGGAGCCTCATGCAGGAGCCGGGCGTCGAAGTCCAGCCCGGCGAGATCCTTCTGCAGGTTGGCAGTGTCCATGGCTAAGACCCGCTGGGGGAGTAAAAACAAATGGTCCAAGCCCTCCATCGGGGCCAACTCCTGGGGCTGCAGCACGGTTAACATCGCAGAAGGAACATCACCACGACTGCTATTTTCGCGCCGCGGTGGATTCGGTGGCGGTCTAATTTTGGCACCGTTCAAACCAAGCAGATTGGCGCAAGTCGGCTAATGAATTCGAAATAAGCGGCCGATTTTCTAATTGAAGCGGGCAATTACGACGGCGTCGGCAGCCGAATCGGGCGCGAGATCCGCGCTAATTGTTTTGTGAAATTAAGCCAGTTCCAATTCCGCGATCGCTCATTAGGCGATGCAAAACAATGGCTCGCCGTGTATTAGGGGGGAATTAATGTGGCATACGGGCAGCCCGACGACACGGAGCCGAAGAACGTCCTACTTCGTTTTTCTGCAAAAATGGGAACACGAAAATGTCACCGCGGCGCTTGTTGCGGCAGCGCGCCCGCTGCTATGCGAGCCTGCTCTGATAGAGTACCAATCAATACGGACACTTATCTCATTACTGCCGCTCAAATTTGGCTGACCATGCCACAAGTGACCGCTTTCGGCGAAAAGCGATGCGTCGACCACGACCACCACGAGCTGACTGAACGCCCGCAACGCCTCTAAAGCGGGAGCGCACCGACTCGCGTTCTATTGTACGTGCAAGAAAGTGTTCATGAGCTCACATCAACTTAACAGATTACTTATGCTATTCGCTGCATACTTTTTCGAGATCTAAAGGCAGGCAAGATAACGAGCACAGGATTTCACCCGTTATAAATTCAAAAGGCACTCCGGCATCCCAATGCTCTGAAACGGCGAGCCTTTGAACTTAGAGCACTAATGAGTCAGCAAAGACCATACTCGGATCATTCCTCAAACCACATCATCACACTTTCCTTGTTGGTTTCAGAAAAGTTTATTAAACAATACGAGTTAGTGCACAGTAAAAATTTACATTAAGGTTCTACTCACTTACCTTCTCTAAATCAGATTTCTTCCGAAAAGAACAACCGCAACACACTATGGTGGCTAGCATCGGAACTTAACTATTAAACCGAAAATGCGAGTTGCGCTAGTTAACTGGAAATTAAAACTGTATATACGACAGCTAATTGGCAATTCAGCTGCTACAATAATCAATTGAATAAAGCGCTTGGACAACGGGCGGTTCAGCGGAGTCGAATAAAAAAAGCTTTTCTAATATCAGGTCTCAACCGTAGTCAGTCAAGGCCAAGTATTCTTTACGAAAAAAAACAAACAATACTTTTATATTCTAGTGTTGGCAAAAAATGTGTGGGAAAAAACTGCAACGGAAGTCAAAATCACATTGAGCCCCGGAAATCACCGACAAAATCTTTGGCGATAAAATAAGAATATCAGTAATATTTTACACAACGAATTGGGTACGAGGAACGAACTTTTCTGCAAGACCAATACAATTATAATAATGAACTGGGCACAAGTCATTTCCAAAAACGAAGACACTTCAACTAACTAGAAAAGTGATGTAAGTCCGCCTAGGATAATTGATTGACTACCACTGCCGGACACAAGCTAGATAAAGGAAGAGGGTTCATAGGTGAAGCTAGCAACCTACCAGTGGGAAAATATCAGGTTGCTCCTAGAACTAATAATGTTGCCTCAGACAACAGGTCTGATCATAATGTTAACGACCCGACGAGATTAAGGAAAAAACGATTTTTGAAATCCAAGCAACTAAGAATTGCATGTTGGAAAAAGCTTAGGAAAAGAGAATTAATAAAAATGGAAGACGAAGCACAAAACCTTGGTTTACACCGAAGGTAAAAACTTCAACAGCAGAGAAAACAGAAACACAGAAACAAAATCGTTTATGATCAACACAAAGTTTCGAGAAACAAACTAAAGGAAAACATCCAAGTACTAAAACGAAACTATCGAGAGAAATAATCTTCAGACATAAAAGATGTTGAGGAACCGTAAAAGACCAATAAATGAATATATACAGACAACTAAACTATGCATCGTGTGGCAGGAGTTTAGAAACTTTTGACATTTCATTCACAATTGCCGGCGAACATCTTCAAAAGAAAATCTTTTAAAATTAAATCACTGATCCGTGTGTTTTTACTTGTGCGAGTGTTGTATGAATGGTTTGGGGGGGGGGGGTAGTTGTTAACCACATTGGAATGGTAGATAATGTAATTGGGCTAGCTGCATTAGAACTGATGCAAGTTCATGTCAGCTTGGCCACCAGAATTTGTAAAGACAACTGGAATACTGTAAACCGTATCGCTTTCCATTCTGCCAAAAAACACGGAACTTTCGCCAGCAATAGACAATCTTTTAAGTTTCAGAGTTTACAGAAGGGCGTTTCTACACAGCTGGATAGTAAACAAACTATAACACACCTTTCCAAACACGAGCTTAACCAGGAAGCCATCAGTACTATTACCAAAAGTAAAAAGTTGGCGGTAGCACCAAAATCCATTCCGGTAGAACATCATAGCTAGCGTAGAAGCAGAAGAAGTCGAGACTTCACCCATCCTGCGCCGTGCTAAACCGCCTAAGAAAAACCTATCCAGGACGGAATCAAATGTTTTACGTGAACTCAAGAAAGACGATACCATTATCGTGTTACCAGCAAATAAAGGTAATGTCATAGAAGGACTACACAAAGAAGATGACCGAACTGTTCGATACGAACAATTACACTGTGCTCAAACGCGATCCCTCAGCATGGCTACTACGTGACGAGCAACTGATGAAAAGTTCCTCTCAGGATGATTATCAAGAAAGGACTAGTAACATTAGAGGCGCTGTCCCCAAGAATATACGGGTTCCCCAAAATACACAAAGACGAGACATCACTGCAACTTTACCTACAAGCTGGCCAAATATTTATCCAGTCTATTACAAGCATACAATGAACTTACCAGCAGTTACATCAAGAAGTCCAGACACTTTGTCAACCACCTTCAAGACATCTAACTACAGGAGAAATCTAATGGTCCGTTTCGATGTAACTTACCTATTTACCAAAGTGCCGGTTCAAGATGTCCTGGACCACCTAAAGCAAATTTTCCCTAGCGATATCTTACCGATATTTCGACAGAGCCTTACGCCCAATTATTTTATTTAGCAGGACGAATATTACGAACAAAAAGACGGAGTAGCAATGGGTAGCCCACTTAGCCCTGTAATCGCCAATTACTACATGGAGAAATTTAAAGAGATCGCCATAAATACAGCACCTTTAAAATCCGCGATATGGCTAAGATACGTCGATGACACTTTTGTGATAAGGAGACAAGGAAAGGAGACCCTACCACAATTTCTTACACACTTTAAATCTATATCCCCCCCACCTCCCCAAACATACAGTTTACCATACAACTGCAATCGAACGATAGAATTGCTTTCTTAGACGTACAGATGTTGAGATTGAATAATGGACATCTGCAATACATTGTGTACACAAAAACCACGCACACGAACAGATATCTTCATAAGCAGTCGAATCGCCATCCAAGTCAAAAAATAACGGCTGTGAAAACATCGGTAATAGTTCAAGCACGACGAATATGTCAACCACAGTTTTTGAAAAAGGAATTCAAATAAGCCTTATAAGGAAGCGGCTACTCGAGGACGGAGGGAAATAAAGCAACGAAACCTAACAAATGCGCACGCAAAATACAACCGAAGTCGGTCACGATAGGCACAGCTTTTTATTTTATATCAACAGAATTACGGACCGGATAGGAAGAATTCTCAATAAATACAAGGCAGAAACCATCTATACTACTACCACGGGATTTACTTCGACCACCTAAGGACACAAGAAACCAACAGGATACACCAGGGGTATACTACATACCTTGTTCATGTGAGGAAGTCTACGTCGGGACTACGGGCAGAACGATTACCGCCAGAATAAAGAAACACATACGTCATCAACCCGAAAAATCAGCGATTGTTGAACATGCTTTGGAAAATCCTGACCACGAGATAGAATTCTGGCAAACATAAGTTTTATCCAATTGTGGGAACTATTAGCCGATATTATATAAGAGAGGCGGTGGAAATTTAGAAATATAAAAATAATTTTAACAGAGACGACGCATTCAATCTACCTAAATCGTGGCTTATCGCTCTCAAATGGCAAAAAGAGCGAATGTCAGCAAATGGGGACGTCAGTAACTAGTCCGATTACGTTAGTAACTAACCCGGTGACGTCGACAACGCCCCCCTTCACCATCCCTACCACACTCGCACCAGTATAAAGGCTAAAACGCAAGGGCAGTCACTTAAATTTTAAAATAATTTCTTCTAAATATGTCCACTGCAGTTGTGGATAAAATGTTAAAAGTTTCTAAACTCCGACCACGGCCAACTACACGATGTATCTAACCTCAGAAGAACGGAAAAACTAGATATATCGCAATACAAAACTAACAGCACATAAGCATAAAGAAATCAAAAAAACAGACACCTCTAAATGCACCGTCACAAAAGAAAAAATATAAACAGCTCTAGATGCCATATTCATACTTCACCAAATCACAGAGAAATCCATCGAATCTAATAAAGTAGCCTTTATGTGTTTCATAAACCTCACTTAGGCCATCGATGAAGTAAAACTCACTGTCGTATTAGAGCTGTTAAAAAAAAGTATATATCATTACATGCTATCCAGTTATTAAGGCATTAAATACCAACAATATAACATACAACAGACAGATAATGGGCTAACAAAAAAGATACAAGTACTACCAGGTATGAGACAAGACGATAGCCTCAGCTTTTATTCAGCGTAATCATGGACCAAATTACCAAGGCGGTTAAAACTGCTGGCAATGGGTACCGAATGGGAAATGAACAAATCAAAATAATATGTTACGCTTAATACGCTATATATAATACCTGAAGGCAAAGACAGCCTATAAAGACTATTATATAAATTTGAAACGACGGCAAAAACATTTAACATGATTATTTCCATTCAGAACACACAACCGCTCACAGCCAAATATAACCGAATTGCAAATGATGAATTTTAAATACTTGGGGGACAATAAAACTAGTAGTGGAAATCTAAAGGTAAGAGTGCAACAACAGACAACCAAAGCGGTTATGATATCAGGTTATCTACGGAATATAATCTGGATGAATAACCACGAGTACAAAAAGCAGTCAGAATTTATAAACTATGCGTAAGGCTCGTTGTGACATACGGCATTAACACGAAACGCCTTCTAAGAACAACCCAGATAAAAATATTGAGTTCTATAACAGACTATACTTTAAGAGACAGGCAGAGAAACGAAGACATCAGACATACATGCGACATCGACGATTTTGTCAGATGGTCAAGAAAAAGGAGAAGAGAGTGGAGAGATCATGTCAATAGGATGACTGATGAGCAGCTGGCAAAAATAGCTAAAGAGTACAAATCTAACTCCAAAAGTGTCACAAGACTTACTATAATGTGGATTTTATTTGTATATATAGGACCAAGTTCTAATTTAAGATAACAAAGAGAGAAGAAAAAGTGACGTAGCCAATTTATTGAGAGACTAAAAGAATTTTGCTAATCGAAAAAAGAAAAATCGTTACTGTACAATATCAGACGACACTAGTGGACAAGTTAAATAGACAAAAAATGCTTCAAGACTCGTAAGAATTTTTGATGGAATAAAAAGGCGATTTTCAGTTCAGTATCTAAAATAGTTGCTCCCAAGAACAAAATAAAATGTAACTTTGTTTACATGGTAATTTTAAAAACTTTCCAATATGTCCTCGTATCACTATGAATTTAAGTTTGATTTTTTAAAATAAGATAGATATCTCGCTATACAATAAAACTGAATTAGTAATGGAAAAATAGAAAATTTATACCTTCAGTTCAATTGAATGAGCACTCATTTTATTGTTAGACTTATTCGGAGTGGGAAATAATCTAGACATTAAAACTTAGTTGATATTAGGAAATCCACATTACCCAGCAGACAATTCGATTAACTCCCACTGGGCGATTATTGCGACTAACATCAAGACCAACGGCCACAAAGCCTACTACACTAGCAACGCCCACTTCACGCAGGCGAGATAGACAACGTCATCATTGAAGACATTCTTCAGTTAGTCTCAATAGTTACTTTTAAGTAATTATAACGGGTATTCTCACTATGACGCCCATCTTGGCCTAGATAAAAACGATTTGCATCATCGAGTTAGACGAACTAAAGCCAAGAGCGAACTTCTTGCTTAAAACTACCCTAGCACTTAACGAATATTACCAAAATATCTTTCTTCCTTTTCTTCGAAGCATCTACAATTATAAATGGTTGATTATGCAGAAGATTGCTGTATTTTTACAACTTTTAAATGCCCAGGACAAGACGTAATTGTTTTATATCGTCATTAAACAGAACTGATAATATGATTATTGAAAATATAACTTTCTCGCCGCACATTTTACTGTATACATAAATTTTCAACAAATTATAGTGTGAATTAATTGTCACGATCTCTTTGTATGCTACTGCAGCAAGATAAAATCACAGATTTTAAAATATTTTCCTGAATTTCGACATTGCTGTTGTTTTCGAAATATGGCAACGACAGAAATTACTTATCAAATACAAATGTGATTTGCTCTCTTGGCAATGTATACCAGTATCACTGAGACATGGCAGAAAGGAATGTGTCCTAACTGAAACATATTGCAGGCAAATGATATTGTCTACCGTTACTAGTTTAGGCAAATTTAATCTAAACGTTCTCAACTTACGTCAGTTTATTACACAACGCGTCGGAGCACCTCACATGAACTTCGAACAAAAAGACAAAGTGCAATCGCGGCGAAATTTACATCTTAATGTGACGAGTAATTGGCAATCAGTTTCAATTACAATCGAAGTACCAAGCACGAAAACACAAAATACCGCCTCGCACTGCACTGTCGTGAAGCAATGCCTGAGCTTGAGATAACGCAATCCCTATCTCGTTATCAACAATGCAAACCCATTAAGCGCATGGCGGCTATTATAAAAACGCCTTTTTATGTTCGCCACAAAATGGAACTGCTTGTTTGATACCACATATCAGAACATCAAATATATCAAATATATTTTACTACAGCACTTCTACTATCTTTCGCCTATTAATCAATCACGCGTACAGTACCTGATATCTAATCACAACTATCATTTAAAAAATCTCTGTGTATATTTTTTCAAATAAATATAGCTAAATGTTACAACAATGAACTTATTATATACTATATATAAGAGGTCCATTCAGAAAATATTAATTTAATTTTATTGTACGATATGGCTCGATACTTTCGGAACAGACCGTATATATACACATACGAATTGGTCAATTAATAGCAGACTCCCTCTAAAGATCCTAATAACTACGGATCAGTTGTCCTTCTAAGTGTCTGCTGCAAAATCTTCAAATAAATCATGTACAACTGCCTGTTGCCACTAATCCAGAATCGAATGCCAAACGAGCAGACATTATCCCTAATCACTTACAATGAAAGCGAATTTTACGTCAAGTTGCACCTACGCTATATTTATAGGTCTGAATCCTGCCTATGACATGGTCTGGAAAGAAAGTCTGTTGCATAAGGTATATAATTTAGTGTCTTGTAAGAAATTACTATTATTCAAATGAAATGCTGAGTGATCGACTTTTCCAAGTTCACGTAAGTGAAAAAACTAACAGTTTGAGAGACCTACCGCAAGGGTCTGTGCTGCCCCCACCCCTACCTTTTTACCGCCTCTGACTTACCAAAGCTCATCTCATGGAAGTTCATGTATGTTGGTGACATGGCCTTGACTACCCAAACTAACAACGTTAAAGACGCAGAATCAACACTTACAACTGATCTCAAGAACATGCACAGACATAACCTTATTCTATTTGGACAACCTAGACGTTACACTCTAAGATAACCAAATTCCGACACAACCAAACTCCAAAATATGTGGAAGTTATTCTGGACAGGATAATCACGTTACTATTACTTATACGATCTGTATGGTGTACAAATGCCACATTACTCCGAATGTCAGTACTGGCTCTAGTCTACTCCACTGCAGAGTGTTGTTCTCCTATATGGCTAAACAGCAAGTACACTGGTCTAGGAGACATCCTGCTGAATCAAATCATCCACAGAGTAACTGGCAACATAAAACTTACTCCCAAACATTGGCAATATGGGCATGTTCACCACATCGCCAAACTCATTATCATCAAAAATTTTCGAGTCAGGACGCGAAATTTGGTCATTCAAGTAGTACAACAAAACCTTGCCAATATTAATTTGTGGCCGAGAGAATGTGAAATCGGCGATACGAAAAATAAAAGCCTCATGGAGAAGCCTACATAGAAGAAATAACGGAGAATGTTGCAACTTTAATAAAAATCAAGAAACCTGACAACAAAAACCTAATTCGCTGGGAATACCCCAACTCTTCCTAATACAACTTCTGGTGAGCATGAGTCAAGCATACACCTCATACGAGAAAGTTCTACAAAATGTTTTTGTATGGGCCCTACACTACTTGGACCCAACTAACGGCAAAAGCATAGTAGTGAAGAATAAAAGAATAATATAATTTTATATTTATTTCTTCTTTTCAATAGGCCTGTTTCTAATCACATATTCATATGGTACTATGAACCATGTTGTGCGTATCCTGGGCAGGCGGCTAGCGTAACCCGTTAATTTAGAAAAATTTACTTCACGAATGTCAAAGGCGTTTGTATGACGGCCGGAGAGCATTTGATGTTTGCCGTCGTTATTGACTCGGGAGTCGAACCCAGGACCGCCGCGCGCAAGTGTCAGTTCAAGGCCTTTATTTCACGGCTATTGTGCTCTCGTTATTTACATGTTCTGTTTTATTTTAGTTTTTTCACTCATAAGTTACTATGTGAAATGTACGAAATATATATAATCTATACCTTCATAAGCAAATTTGTAACAAGCCAAATGCATTTTTCTATTCATTCATCATTGCCTTTCTTTAATATCTTCATAATGCTTCCAAGATATTTTACTTTAATTAAATTAAATATCAATTGTAACTTAATTGTAACCAGTAATAATTCAAACGTTTAATAATTCAAAAAAAGATTCTGCCCGCCTTTTTATTCTATTCTTATTATCTTCTAAGTTTCCACAAATTTATTCATTTTCTTGAAAAGTTCCTGCTAATTAATTTTTGACGCTTGTTCGTGTTTGAACACAAGAGTGTATTAAGAGCTTTGATTCATCCCGCAGTTGCGTTAAATCAAATAAGCGATCTGGTCTACTTAAGAAACGCTTCTGGCGTGGCATATGATGCAATTAATTAGTAGAAACCGTTTACGTTATGGACACCTTCCATCCTTTTCTGTTGCGTTTGGTTACTTCTAAAACAACTCTAAATTTGTCAGTATTTCTTTACTGTTCAAGCTTATAGTAATATTAAATTTCTACAAAAACCATCATGATCAAAGACTTTTATTTCATCCCAATATTACAAAATATTTATTTTGATATAATTAACAGATTACAAGAAGAACGCGCAGAAAAATGTCTCCGCCACTTTTTGATGAGACAATATTTAGAACAATGAGACTATAATTGCAATACACTTCCTGGTTTCATTTAATACACTTCTTTGAGGAAACCAAACAAAATATTAATCACCTGAATTAACGGTGAATATGTTTTTCAAACATTAGATTTCTTGGAAATGTCAATTAAATTGAAATGTTTTTTTATGTGAAGATTCTTACAAAAAAATCGAAATTAAAACAAGGATGGGTTTTCGAAAAAAGGACATATTAACTATTAAAGACGTTAAGTTTAGATCTATTGAGTATTAAGTTCGTTAAAAACAAATGGAACAGCATCCTAAACAGTTTACAATTTCATATTTTTTTATAGCACTTGTGATATCTCTCGTTTAAAATCGAATTGTATAATGCCAGGCCATTTGTATTTGCATTGATAGATTTTTTCACGATTTTCTCATAATCCAACCTTACCTACAACCAGGATTTTTCTGTCGTATCATTTTTTATTCCACAATTGTAAATTCAAATTATTGACTTGCACTTCTTCGCTACAAACTTTAAATGGTCTTGTATTAAGACATCAAAAATGTCATCTTACATATTCTTTTACTATGCGTGCGGTCATTATACCCATTTTCTGCATAATCGCTTTCAAATTCCGCAGGTCAGTGAGACTAAAACTGACCACAGCACGCGGGCGTGGACCCGGCGGTAATTATAACCTCCAATGGCGTCTTGACAGCATCTTCTAAGAATGTGTTATCTCCAGGGTGAAGTGGAAAATAACAGCGGCGGCGGCGGCGTTTCGCGGCGAATTCCATGTCTCAGCATCCACGCCAAACGAAGTAATGAGCGTCTCCATGGTGCGCAATAAGATTTGCATATTTCCCAGGCACCCAGAATATCCCGCTATGCCAGCGCACTCGGATTCCATAACTCGAGGCGTGTCAGAAATACGAAATACAGCCAATGTCGTTGAAAGTTGATTACATCCAATCTGTCATTAAAAATTCCAAGAAGGTAATTGCAAATTAATAAATGTAAACGACCAAAATAAAAGCCTGTTATTGCGGCCTAATTGGCGTATCAGGTTTATTGGCTCATTATGTCCATAATCCAAGCGGTAGCCCACAATTTGCATTAATTTGTTGAAATAATTGAAGCTATAAAGCCCGTCTTCACAATGAAACAGAAAAACTCCATTTTTCGTAATGGACAAACGATGGTCGATTGGAGTTTATAAGGTTTGTATGATCAAGTCTTAAGTATGTCTATTGCATTACCAAACCCTAATAATTTTTTTAGTTCAAATCGATCTAACTGTTTGATATCGACCTTTCTGATTCGAAAACTTATACTAGTCTTTAAATGATAAGGGTCGATGTTAAAAATCATCTTCGTCCCATTAAAAGACTGGCAAAAATGCAATATACTTCATTTCCAACAAAGTTGTTGCCTTGTGTTTTTGTAGTAAGTGCTACTTACATATATCATAAGAAGGATCTTCAGAATCCAAAAGAAAAATCTCACCTACATTATATTATACATAATGAAATCTTCGAATGCAAAAGAAAGTTGCAGAACAAAAAAACACAACGCCAAAAAAATATACAGAATGGTGGTTGAAAGAAAATAAAGAGAAAATTAAAAATAAAAAACAACTTTGAAGAAATCCATAAGAACTAAAGACCCCCTAGATAAAAATGAATATCACATTATAAGAAATAAAGGCAGTAAAAGAAGGAAAACGAATAAGCTGGCAAAACTTTGAAACATAGCTACAGGAAGACTATAAAAGTAATAATAAGAAACAGATACATAAAGGAAAGATGAAAGACGTAAGAATTATAAATAATGAGTTAATAACTAATAAACAGGAAATACTCCAAACATGAAGAGATTATTAAACAGCAAAATTTAATGATACAGAAAATGAAAATTATATGGTTGTAATTAATAAGAAAACAAAAGAAGAAAACGATATACTACCTAATTAAGAAATAAATTAAATAGAACAAGTGCTAAGAAACATAAAAACAGGAAAAGATGAACGAGAAGATGAAATTGATTCGGAGAACTTTAAATGGCTAAGCGAGGAAAAAAAGATTTTTCTCGAAATTTGCGAGAGCCTGGGTAGAGGAAAGAATACCAAAAGGATGAGAGGATGGGAGAAAAATCTTATTTTGCCAATACACAAAAAGGGGAACACACGAAAGGCGACAATTATAGAGCAGCATGTCTATCCACTGTAGGATATAAAGTGTATATGAGGATAATCGAAAAAAGACTTCGTAAACATAAAGGAGGAAAATTGGAGGACGAACAAGCTGTATACAGAACAAGCATGCAAATAAGAGATAACTTAGATATAATAAGGAATTTGATCGAAAAAGCTACAGAAACATATAGGCATCAATTCCTACTGAATCCACCATGCCAATTACAATATACCAAATTTTCTCAAAGTCATCGTTTCATCCATCCACATAATATACTGCAAACCCATTTGAAAATATTGATAGAGGATAGTCAAAAAAAATGGCGTCAAACATTGAAATTCCCTCATAGACTAGTAGATGAATCTTAACTCCTAATTTAATCCTAATTTCGACCTTCCACCAGCATCTAATATTTTACTTTAAGATCATCACAAAGACAAAATGTCAATTAATCATGACAATTCGGTAGGCCTATGAACTCGCCTTACCAATTTTCATGCGACTAAATTATTACCAAAAAAATTAATTTTAACATTAGGTCTATGGCAAAAGATTTAACTTTGACCATCCCCCTCAATATTTTCAAATGGGCTATTAGTATGTTATGTAGGTGAATGTGAGAATAATTGAGAGAACTCGGTTGAGTGACTAAAGATGGTTTGGATGGTAAGAAGAGTCAAAGTTGGGAATTCAAATAGGGACATCAAACTTGACGAATATAAAAGAATAACATGAATATCTTACCAAATAAACAACTTATTGATTTTAAATTAATGCAACGGACATGATTATTCATTTTCATAATCTGAATTCTCAATAAATAATTAAATACTATTCGATTCGTCTCCCCATAAGTACAAAATCTAGTTTGGCAAAAACGCAAATGTTAATTGCCCGAGTCGGGTGATGTTTTAATGGTATTACATCTCAAGTAAACAATATAATGTTTACGATGGCTATGGATCTATCAAGTGTTATTATTGCAAGTGTAATTCTGGAAATAGGTCCATCGAAACATTCGATCATTTGGTATTAGGATCTTAGCAGTCATCAGGATTACAGATACCACCAACTCAGTCTTTAAATGATTTAGTAATCAATATATTACAAATTTAAATAATGGAAATGAATAATCATGTCTTTTGACTTAATTGAATATTCATACTCATAATCAGTACAGCTGCTTTAGTGGACATGGATGCTTCTTGTATGGTAGTTATGGGTAGTTAATGAAATTAAAGTCAAAAAACTAAATCCGTTAGAAATATAGATTTACCGTAGAGTCCTCAAAATATCATGGCCAGTCAGAGTGCGAAATGAAAAAGACCTGCAAAGATTAAACAAGGATATGAAAAAGAAAGAAATTAATAATACTTTGGATACTTGATATGATATAAATGTTACAAGGCAAAATAAAAGGAAAAGGAAGTGTGTGAAGAAGGACTTCATGGCTCAAAAATTTAAAAGACTAGTGGGAAAACAGTAGTAGCAGCAATATTGATCGCTAACCTCCGATGAGAAAAGCATTACTAGAAGAATATCCAAAATCATACTATTTGTATTCCCGACTTTAACACCCCCTCACGTTCAAACCATTTTTAGTCGCTCAACCACATTTTTCCAAAATCATCCTTTTATCCATCCACGTATACTAAAAGCCTATTTGAAAGTATTGTTGCGGGGTATCAACTAATGGCATCAAAGAATGAAATTTCCCCATAAAATAAATTTTAGAAAAATGTTTTTATTTTAGTGGATAATCTGTCGCATCAAAATCGGTAAGTATCCGGTCAAAGATGAGTCAAAAGCCAACTTATAGAATAACCATGGTCAATTGACAATTAAACTAATACTGAATCCGCCATTTCATCTTCTTCAGTGGTGGAAAAAATATCAAGAAAAATTTGATGTCCTGTCGTGACTTTCAATTACTTTCAAACTCTGTTTTGACAATGATTTGATCTAGTCTCGTGCAGTTTGTTCACATAAAGCTTTCCTTTGTGGTAGTTCCACCCATATTAAATTTCAAAATTCCGGCGGTTAAATCTAAGCCATTCATTTCGTAAAAAAATGACTGAGCTATTTATCCTTCAACCATTATCAGGACAAAAAATAACGCTTTTTCTTGTATAAACTGTAGATTTTATATTAACAGATGCCTTACCTGAATTATTTTTTAATTCAGGCAATAAGAACAGCGAAATTACTTTTTCAATAAAACTTCATAGTTAGAGATGATTTTATTTTAAATCCTCGTCCGACTCCACACATCTGGCGGCGATTTTATCTAACGTCAGATCAAGCACCAATTAAGGCGGTCAGCTCTGCGAGTTTGACAACTCTAATAATCACCTTACGCTTGACTAGGCATTTCAAACCCATTTTCAACTGACGCGTTCCTAGAGAGCTTTGTATTCCCGAACAGCCCAAAATTGGCGAAAATACGTTGCGAGACGACGCTCGTGAATTTTACATTCCTGCCGTCATGCCGCGCCATTCCCTTCAGCCTGATAAAAATTTCATTATCGCCAAGGCTGCGGCAAAAAGTCATCTAAAATTAAAATCGCACCGACTCTCACGTTAACTAGGCTAAATAGCCTCTCACTCGTAAACCGCACATTTTAATATTTACTTTCGAGGAGTTACCCGTAATTAATACAGTAATGTTACCGGCATTATTCAACTGTAAAAGGCGAGGATTTACTACCGCATCGCGGCTACAGTGCCCGCAGCCCATGTAGGTTAATTAATTTACCAGGAACAATAAACCGGCAGTAACACGTGTTCTCAGTTCGCGATAAATCAAAGGATTCGATGGCCGCTCGGGCGCGCACAATCGGATTGACTGATAGGAATAACAGGACAACGTTCACTATCACCGCGAGGAGATTGGAGGAAGATTGGCCGGCAATTTATTTTAAGATGCCATTATTTCCGAACTATATAATTCGAATTTGGCGGAGACGGTATTAAATTTGGAGAAAGCGAATCGTGCTACTGTTAAACTATTAAATTAATAAAAAGCAACTGCGAACAAAAAACGATTTCTGGGTAAAAATTAATCTGGCGCCGGCCAAACTTATTGACGAGTGCTTTGTCAGTTGGAAACTATGGGAAAATTTTCCTTGGACAGTCCAAATTCACACAGGAATTGGAAAGTAAAACTACCTAGAAAAAACTTCATTAGTTTGTTATTTAATTTTTTGTGATTTTTCAAACATTGAAGGGATAGCCTCATATATTTCTGTTTCACTTTCTAAATTTTAAACAATCGTACCTTCTGTGTTCTTCCCATTTAATTATAATTTCATTGTTCCATTGTCTGTTGATAAGAAAAAATACATTGCAAGTATACAACACCTAACTAAAAAGCCATCAGATCTCTAATAACCGAAACCTTAATAACATTTAGTAATTAATCAAGTGGAACAGATAATCTTATCAGGGTATAGCAAAAAGTTATTAAAGTGCCATTGATAACTAATAAAATAAATTTTGGTATATATAAGGAGTAAGGTTACAACCAAAGGCAATACTCATCGTTGCAAAAGTGGCGTTGACATATAGTAATAAACAGTAGAAAATAAGGAAAACTACAAATCCGCGAAATTAAGTTATATACATATATTCAACTTGGAGGATGTGAGAGGGAAAATAAAACCAAAAACCAAGAGAACAAAATGGAAAAAAACAATAGACATGTTGCAAAATGGGAATGGAAATGAAAGAATATAGGAAAGAAATAGCAGAACTACGAGAGGAAAATGGCAAAATAAAATAAGAGAATATGGGCCTGGAAGAAAAAATGTATCCAGCATTTCAAGATGAAAAATACCTTACAAGTAAAAATAGAATTTAAAGGTGCAAAGAACACAAGTCCGAAAGTATGCTTAATAAAATTTAAAAAACAGCTGACAAGCTGAATTTAATGAAAAACAAAAATAAGCTAAAACATTTAAAGGAAACAAAAGAATCCACATATAACGATATGAGCAAAGAAAAAAGGATAATACAAGGAAAGATAAGAATCAAAGCGAAGAGAAAAAGAGTGAAGATAGGGTTTCAAAAACTAAGGGTTAACGAAAAGTGGAAATGGGATAGAAATGAAAATCGTCTTATAAAGGTGATAACGTTGGCAACGACAAGGATTCTAAAAAGAATATGAAAGTTAGACCAATAAGTGGAATGAATAAATAAGTAGTTATTTACAAAAATCGGTTAAAGAGAGAAGCTGAAATCCAAACAAAGGTAAAATTAAATGGAGAAATAACAGTAACAGTGATATATAGTGATAGTAATTGAAATATCTTAACCCTGTCCGAGAGCTGGTAAAAAGTTTTAGACCACGTTAAGTTATTTTATTCACCCTCGTAAAATTACGTTTAAAATGGTACAATATTGCGGACACCAAGGGCAATGAGAAGATGCCAAAAGAACTGATCAAAGGTGAACCCAGCAAATCTGGCAAATGAGGTTGGTCAGCGCAAGACAATAATAGAACGTTATACACTTTATACTAGAACGCATAATAAATGAATAATCAAATACGTCCATTGATTTAATTAGGGTTTCCTGTTTACAAGACTGCATTTGATAAAAGATTATGTTCTTTTTAAACTCACTATATGGAGATGAGATTCCAACCTACAGGTCGAAACTCTCATACGTACGCCCTCATTGTCCGGTTGTCGCACATCGCGCCTTAGTCAGGTACTCAATTATTTTTAGGGACTTAATAGGCCATCCACTAGGCATCTCAATCCCAGGAATAAATCTGAATCTGTCCTCATACTGGTACTTGAGCTCACTATATAAAAACAATAAGTTTAAACTTTCTCTGCTCACGGATTTATGAAATAAAAGTATTCCCTTCCAGACGAATTGATACGTAGCGTTCCCCTAGCGATGAACCACCGAAGTATTAACCACGCCTAGCAATCGTTTTCTTAGAAGGCGAACAGGTGGCTCTGTAGTAGGTCTCCATTTACTTTCTAGCTTAGAAGACGCTAAAAATGCACATGCCTTTTAACCAAAATCGACCTCACCAATCAGAGCACTAGAGAACAGTAATCTAAGGTCAATTAAACGCTCCATATCAACTCTTTTGAAATAGAGAGCCCTGGTTTAGGGGGAAATTTTTATACTTCCCTTATCAATGCATTAATTACACACAATTATCAGAAACCATGCATCATGTGATTTTATAAATCACCGAACACTTCTGTTGGAAACAATAATTCATTGTTGAATAATACCCACACATTTAAATGTTTGATTGACGAGATGAATCTACGGTTACGAATGTTGACCTCTCAGGAATTCCTATCGATACAGCCAAATTAGCACCACAAACATCGCTTTTAATTTAATCACCAACGAATTGCGCAAGCTTTTCACAGCTCCGTTTCGAGGCTCTCCGACACGGTAACAGCGGATTCGCAACGAACTACAGAGAGTTTGTACTCTGCAATTAACCTTGGAATATCGTCGCAAAGTTCTTGCACCAATCGACGCGATCGCAAAACGCTGCATTGGAGCCTCCGTGATCTGCTCCCATAGAATAAATATTTATATTCACGCGTTGGCAAGCTGCTGATTTGGCAAACGACAGCTGCTTATTTATTTACCTGGAGCATTTGCAATGCCTTGTTAATTGTGTTTACGCAAGTTTCTAAAGCCAGCAACAAATGAAAGCTAAAATCTCTCAAAATGTAGAGAACTCAATTAGACGTGCAAGGAAGTTAAAATGAATACGTGAAGGAAAATCCAACAAACATATGGGGTATGCACATTAATGATGTACTTTCGTTTTTAACATGTTCTGAGCAACATTTAAAATGCACAATATTTCCCCTTCATTTTATTGTTTTTTTTTGGCCATTAACATTTATAACAAAATCCGTAATATCTAAAAAGATTATTTGATATTTACTTAAAGTGAAACTACAAATGGTGATATCACAGATTCTTCGACACTAGCCGATCTTACACGTTTGAAATGAACAAGCTACAGACGTTAGTGAATAATAATAATAGAAAGCAAGCACAAACCAAACTTGCAACATATTTCACTGTCATCCATCAAACTATTATTCATTATTTATAACTGGGAAAAATTCAATATACAGAGCTTGGCGATTTAAAAAAGTATGCAAATAAGCTTGCCCCAAATATGTAGATTCTCTGCAACACATTAAACATAAAACATTCCAAACAGACCAAATATCCTAAAAGTTTTGTTATATGTAATACTGCCAGTCATTGTCATTAAATAATTTGGCCCGAAGTGTGACACGGGAAGCTATAGGTGAGAGTTGAGCACCTCGCAAAAACCAGTTACCAAAACCATCTCCTGTCCTCTATGTTTGATGTGACCGTTTCTAGTAATAAGGTTCTACCTCTACAAAGTAACCCGACACTTGTAGACCATAAGGACACAGACAACCAACAGGAATACCGCAAAGGCTATTGGCCGATTATGTGGTTTCAAATGGCAAAAAACACCACGACACAGATTAAAGTGGAATCATCTTAAGGTTTATGTCCGTAACTAAACAGAGAAAAGCTGAGAAGAAATATACTATCAAAGATGTTATTTATATGACTTGTTGGAGTTAGTTAAAACATTCAACGCGCTACCAACAATTCACATCTTGCTTCGTGAAATGTATATTCGGGTTGTGCGGGATATTTCCCTTGCACACTATGTTCACCAGACATCAACCGGTTTCTTCGGATGGTCACCTATTCTAAGAGACTATTACTTTGAATACTAAGAAAAGACCCAAAATATCGTCAATGATATTACCAATTTGAAATAGTTAAGTTTCAATTACCAAGGAATCGACAAACTGTCAAGTAGGTGACAAAAGAACGATAATAATGGAGAACATTTCCATACTTCGCTTGTGTAACTAAATAAGAGTTAAATTTTAGAAATAAAAACAGAAAATGAATTTACAGATTCTATTATATATATATATATATATATATATATATATATATATATATATATATAATAATAAGTGTAAAAATAATAAAAGATGAACGCTGCGTAAATGTGTTTAGCTCACATAAACAGGAAATGTATAGCTGCCCAGCAAGGTGATTTTTTTAAGGCAAACGACGTGTATGAATTAACTGGAGTATCAGTATGTTACCACTACTTTATCTACTCCTATTTTCACCTTCTCGTTCTTTACTTTCAATTTATTATATCTGACCTATCTTCTACACATGCTTCTTTTAATACCGTTTTCGTTAAGGGTGACTGTTGATTTAGATCAAGATTCTTACCAAAGTTAATATAAACTTCTTCCGCGCGTTTGATAAATAAATCAAATAACAAGTGAAAAAATTTACTTTAAATTTACGTATCATCATTTTAATCCCACTACTATCCTTTTTGATCTGTTTACATTCTAACGTCTCCCAATAACATGAACGTGAATCAAATAAAAATCGGATTTTTTTAATTTCTTGAAAAATCATATAAATACAAATACGCGAAATTATTTTTCTAAAGAAACGTGTTTTCCCCAATAGATAGGTAGTTTTTTAATCAGAAATTAAAAGTTTTAATACCAACCATAAACTTTTCACAGAAACGTCGCCAAATTCCTATCCTCCAAGTTCTTCCAGCAGTGGTCCGAACAAATGATAATCGAAGTGCAATAAGTCCGGATTGTAGGAAGAGTGTTCCAGAACCAATCTTCAATTTTTTGTAGTTTGGGCAACTATATGGAGTCAGGCATTCTTCAAAACTCAAGATCGTCATTTATGATTGCTTAAATACTGAAACAGATTTTTCCGATCTCGGAAGTAATTTCAGAAACCGAAAAGACGACACTAAATGCAAATATTCTTTTCAGAACGCTGGTCCTTAAGCGTCACCGAACCTTCATTTTCAACTACTTCTTATCTTCCCAAAAATTATTCGTGCCACGTGTGCACTTCAATCTTCGTAAGGGCGTTTCCCTGAAGCGTCGTTACCTTCTTCTTCAAGCATCCCTACTCTACAGCGCTCAAAAGCCGCGTGTTCTCCATTCACCTGAAGAGACGTAAAAATAAAATTCCGCTCTATATTTAATCTACCCTGATAATTAAAAAGAGTAAAAGATAAACAACATAAATTTAAAAATGTTCTTAGTCATAAACTTCTTTATTAATATTTCCCCATTAATTATCTTGTTCTGCTTATTGAAATTTATATTAATGTAAAAAAAATTTCCAGTCATTTCAATTCAATTTATTTTCCGATGTCTATCATCTTCATCTTTTAACATCAATATATCCAAATTTTCATATAATCTAAAGCTTTCTATCTGCCTGTAAAAGACCCTGAAATTACATAATCATGCTTTTATTTTCAATTTTGGCTTTGATCTTAAGATTAATTTTGAAAATTATTTTTAAGTTCATGGGAAGAATCGCTACTCTTTAATATTCTGTCTTCAAAGACATCTAAATTAAAGTCTTAACGATATTCTTCAAGAAGGCAGACGTGTAAATCAGCAACTTCTCCTGATTAAAAAACATACATAAATAATTGCACTTTAAGAATTCCATAAAATCGAGCGATTGTATGAACATGCAACGGTATATGCGTTATACATTTTAAAAATCAGTAAATTTGGAGACAAGGATATTCGATAATTATATACCAAAAAGACTGCGCTCCTAGTTCCTAACGAAAATAATCAAGGGGGCACCCCAAACGTATGTCTTGAATATTAAAAGGTAATTTGGAACTAATAGCTTACAAATTAAAATTTAGAGTATAATAAAAATAGTGAAGAAAAATCTTCAACTCTTAAAAGGACAAAGCATATATTTTAAATTGATTAAAGGCTTCTGAGAAGTCAGCGAAGATCTAAAGAAGGCAAAATCTTGCTTTAACACAAATATGGAGTGATGAATATAAGAATCTTAGAAACATCTACTAAAGATCTTATCATTCCTTCTATTAGAAAAAAATTTAATAACCCAATAATTTGAGATGAACGTACCAAAATTAACTTTTCCTTCTAATAAGACACGCGATAGTTTTGAGTTATGGATTAAAAAGTGTTATTTATGCCCCAAACACTCTGAAAGAAGAAACAATGCTAAATCTTCCAGAAAAAACACTACAGAACTTAAAGAGCGTATTTTTATTAGCGCCTTCTAATATTCAATGGAAATCTTGTAGGCTTACCCAAAAATTAATACTATAGAGGGTTATATATGAAGTATTAAGAAATTTAAGATAATTTGACAAAGTCTAATAAACTGCGCCCACATTAGAGTCATTACAAACAGTTTAATGATAAAACAGAGTGACTAAAACCTAAGCCACGGCACGTTTCGAATGGCTTGAGCATTTTCGACTCCACACTGAAGTAGCACATACATATTGTTTCATGTGGCTCGTACGGATTCAAATCCGGATAACGAAACCACAAGACAGGCCCTTGCCAACCAATCCAACTGCGTAAAGATGTAGGTTTTTGACTGGAGCTTCTCCATAGAGGATTACCATATCGTCCATTTTTACTGCCCTTTTACTTAATTGAATTACATATAACACTAATAAAAACGATGAACACACCTATTTAAAAAAATTGGTCAACTTTTATTGCTCGTGCGTTAATTAATGTCACATTTCTACGAAATTCTTTTTTTTGTCGTTTGTTAGTGATAACATTTACTTCAGTAAGTCCTTTTTAAATTAGTATTTAATCTGCGTAACTTTGGCCAACTCTTTTGTTTAATACAACGTATATTTGTATGAATCACTCTCTGTTATTGTAATAAGTGATCATATTACATTCATCTGTCATAATAGGGCTGTTAAAAATCATAACATTTTACCAATTCCATGATTACCATTTAAAAGACTTGTAAGCCCTTGCATTTTTAATTGCTCCAGTTATGATATTCTCACTGAAATCCGGTACATCCTCCATTAGAAGATTATTTCATAAAATGCAACTTTTTTGGATTTTATATTGTTATCATTATTTCTACTTACATAATCATTCTCTTGTATGTATTTTTGTAGCTGCAAATTCCATCGTCGGCTTTCACTATTTTATCAAACATAAAAAGAGAAGATCCACTGCTTATTTCCTCTTTCTATCATGATGACTTACTTCGTCACAAAAGACAATTTACGCATGCCTCCATATACGGCATTTAATTTCAATGTAAACATCATTTATATATTTTTTCTACTTCCTCTTAAATCACAGCTTATATTTCTGCTAATGGTTAAATATTATCGGCGCAAGCAAAAGCTAAGAAAATCTGTACACTTAATTATTATACAAACAAGATGAAAACGAGATACCTACTCAGAAGCCTATTGACTGAAAATGCAAATTTAAGTGAAAGTAAAGGAAGCATCCTATGGCTAAATTGCTGCTTTCCGCGCAAAAAATATTTAGGTGCTCCAACACATATCACTTGTCAATTTTTACCGGATATTTACGCAGACATTACAGCTCTAGATATTTGAAAAGTGCAAGGCCGGAAGTCAAACGGAAAAACTGAAATGAAATCTTACAAGTTACATCAGCCGTCACTCAGGTCTTATTCTGCATTGACTATAGAGCTATAATTTATCGAGTGGCGGAGTTCTCGAAGACAGCGCGTGTCAAAAATAAGACAATAACCGATTAGAAAGAAAAGGCGGCATTTAGCTGTCCATAACGGTTATATTCAAGACGCCAATTAAAACACCGCTTAGCTTTCCCCTGAATGTCGAACTTTGAAAGGTTTCCTTTTCACGATTGTTCCTCAAAGCTAATACGAAACCCAATGAAACTGCTATTGTGTTCATAAAAAAACTGCTCTTTCTATATTTAAATAATTATCAGATAATACGACGCTATAAATTAAATAGAACGACACCAAAAATCTCCTTTCCTTTTTTAACGTCTAAATCATTTAGCACTAGTGCGTAAATCAATAACTCTGATAGCTATTTAACGGACGGGACTTTACTAAATCGAACAGAACAGCGTTCGGCACGTACTGAAAAATTAGTCACACTTATTGTATAAGCTAATGTTTCTCATTTTTTTTTCCATATATACTTTATTTTGTTATCTGGTTTTATAAGTAGTTATTTCAATAAAAAAAAATTCCTTTGATTTTCAGTTTCCTTTAAGACACCATAAGAATGAAAATCACCGACTTAACTTATCAGAAATATGTAGAGGCAAAGTTTTCATTAAAGAATATTCTATTTACTTAAGATTACTTTAATCAAATATAGCTATATATACACCTGAAAAATTGTCAACTAACAAAACAAAATGATAATAATTTTTCCCTTTTTCTCGAGAAAATTAATTAATTCACTAATGCGTCTACAAATTAGTAAGGTAAACAGATACAGTATTGTTGTCCATTTACTAAAAATCTTTACTTATCGAGTTAAACGAAAACTTCTCAGTGCTTTTTTTGTCAGACGAGTGCAAAATCTTGTACCCGATTTCCGTATATGGCGGAAACATTGCCGCTTATCTTATGGCTAAACGTCATTATAACAAATCAAAGTTTCCAAAATAGAGAATAAATATTTTAATTTGCTCCATTGCATGTTATAACAAGTTTCCGAAATGAGCGAGTCGGAAACGCAAAAAAAAACATTCAGGGGAGTTATTTGGACCGTGTCCCTGCTGCGAGAAAAGCAAAAAATAGTTTGGCAGATTTCACTAACTATTAAAACTCAATTTTCAATGTTAATACCAATATTCTCAACCTTATTCCTTTTTCTAGTTTAGAAAAGCTTCATTTTTGTCTATTTAAAACCCTATTGGTTATCGGTTCCAAATTTCTATGTTGCTAAAGTCTTTATACTAAAAAGATTCTCAAAAATTTTTGCATTTAAACAATTTAAAAATGGTGCAATCTGAAAATCAAGATTTTGATGAACTTTACAAATTCGGCTACTCGTAATTCAACTCAAGAAGTTCTTTTCGCCATCAGTCGAGAAGAGTATGATAGGATTAAAATTTTGCAGGATTACGTTATGTTGAATCAAAGTTTTTTTCGCTTTCTTTTTGTAATGGATATCTGATGTTTGCTAATAATTTTAATGTCATTTTGGTATTGTTTAAAAGCTTATTGATTAAACTTTATCTTTTGCAGTATCATGAGTCAGGAAACTATTGAAATTCGAGTTTTGTTGAAGCATTATCGGAAGAAGAGATTGAAAGCAGCTAAAGCGGCGCGGAAAATTTTCAGTGAAGGAGAAGATGCGGCCTTTGTGCGTGTTGCGCAAATGTGGTTCAAGCGTTTTAAGGAGGGCGATCTTCACGTTAAGGAAAAGCATCGATCTGGACGGCCATCCGTGTTGGTCGAAAAAAAGTTGCAAGAAAAGTACCCGACATTGATCAACCGAAAGCGCGCTTTGTTTCAGCAAGCTAATGCCAAGCCTCACACAGCCAAAAAGACTAACAAAAGAAGTACAAACTTTAAAATTTCTATTGAAACCAAACCAAGCTAATTTGAAAGAACAGCTTCAAAATAGGGAATGAGGTACAAAGTAGCCGCCAACGCGGCCTCGAGGTCAAGATATAACCCTTTAAGTTTTATATATTTCCTTTACTTAAAAATAAAAACGGTCTTCTTAACGGAAGAGCAATGATCCAGTGGTTAGGAGATCGAGCTTCGGACCGGTAGTTCTAGAGTTCGAATCCCCCAGCTGTGGCAAATTTTTTTAAGTTTTTTAATATATTTGTTTAATTATTTTTACTACAAATTAGTTTATTAATATAAAATTATTATAACCTTCAAAATTATTTGAATTTTCAAATAAATAATAAAAATACACAAGATAATTGTTCAATGAAAGTCTTTTATTTAATTTTTTATTCAAATTAGCACAATTCCAATTAAAAACGTATGTGGAAATACAAAGAAATGAATAAAACATAAATCTTTATCACAATGAGAGCATCTAATAAATGACAAGATATCACAATCATTTTCACTACAATCACTTTCAAATTTAAAGCATGCATCTCTTACATTATCAAATATTTCTGGCCTTTCACCAAGATATCCCGCTTTAAAAAATGCATAAGAAACAAGGTTTTTGAATTTAAAAGAAACAAGTTGATTATAAATAAGGGAAATCATTTTACAAAAGTTAGCACGAGAACTTAATTTTAAAGAAAGCTCATTGATGTTAACATATTGAGAGATTTGTTTAATAAAATACTTGAAATACTGATTGAATGCGACATCCAAAGGTTATGCCATTGCTGTTGTTCCCTTTGGTATCTTCATACGATTAATTTTATCCGATTGATCAACGTTTTCCCCTACTTCTTCATGCCAATGTGATTCCCAAGCATCCAAAAGAAGCAATATTTTCTGCCTATATTTCTTAACTTCAGGTAGAAAACATTGTTCAGCCCAAACCTTTGTTAAGTTTCGAGTCATTTTCCCAGATTTGCTGCAGACAATAAATAAATTTGGAAAGCTATCAAGTATGCTTTCAACTTCTTTCTTTATACGAAGACCAAAATCATTTCCAGTTGAATCTTGCAAGTAAATAAGTATTTTTGGAAACAGTGTTCCATCGGCAAATATGCCCGGATAAATGGTGTGTGAATGCGAAGCATGACTTTCAGAATCCACTTTCATCAAAGCTTTTCTTTCGCCAATGTAAGAAAGTGTACGATTGCTAAAAATCTCTTGAGAAACTCCAACATAATCGAAGTTAAGTAGTGATGGTCTAAAATTCTGAATAGCCATGAATTCTTTTACTTTTTTTCTAAACTCTTCAATTATCTTTGCATCTTCTTTCTCTTTTACCAATTTGCTCACAGAAATAATTTTAGTTCCTTCGCGCGAACTAATGCGTATTTGCGTTTTGAAGTCTGATATACAACCATGTGAAGCTTTGAAATTGGTCAATCCTACTTGCTTTGCTTCTTTTCTTGCTCATCTACGTAAGTCAATGTCGTGAACAGTTAATGATTTTGATCTAGCTGCATCAAAGCTTATGCGTAAGTGTTCTTTAATTAGATCCATCTTCCTATCACGATTTCCTTTCTCTTTCAAGTAGCTTACCCACCGAGGTAAGTCGTAAAGATTCTCCAAGTATCTACTTCCAAGCTTTTTGTAGCTAGCTAATTTCCATTGATATATGTGCTGCTTAAATAGACTAACTGTCTTTTCATAGCTTCTTCAGGTATAAGACTTAATTGCTTTCTTTCTTCTGACTCTTCTTTCCAATCATTTTCTTCATCTTCTTTGACTTTCTTGCACTCTACTTCTTCTTCGTCTGACTCGTCAATGTATTCCAATTCGTTCGTATCGTAGATGCTTAAATAGTTCGCTTGCAATTATTTTTTCATCATCGGACTGAATTCGACTAGCCAGCATCCCATTTCTACCATACTTTTCTGATAAAAGGTTTGTCAAATGCAAAAGCACGTTGCCTGGATGAACCATGATCTAAAATTTTTTTGGCAGGGTCAGTTTCTATTTTTGTTATTTAAAAGTTTACCTAACCTAAATTTTCCAATAACCTAACTGCCAGAGACATCCATTAAAATCGTCCGACTAACATTTATTGCCTACTTCCGCTTGACGCCGCAATAACCGCACCAACTCGCCGCCACCTAGAGGCGGGTCAAGAGTACGGGCCCATCACATTAGGATCCCCGCCTGCGATTGTCTCTCGCCCCACCAACCCGTAGACCCAAGCACACACCCAAAATACCCACATGTTTTTCTTGGGCGACACACCAAATCAAAACAAAACACCTGTCCGAGGTTAGTCTATTGAGACCGGCAAAAAAAATTAAAAAACTTAACGATTTGTTTTATTCATTTCCTTCTATTTCCACATGCTTATTTTTAATTGTAATTGTGGTAATTTGAATAAGAATTTAAATAAAAGAATTTAATTGAACAATTATGTTGCGTATTTTTATTATTTATTTGAAAATTAAAATAATTTTTAAGGTTTATAATAATTTTCTATTAATAAACTAATTAATTTGTAGTAAGAGTAATTAAACAAATAAATTAAAAGATCTAATAAAATTTTTAAAAAATTTGCCACAGCTAGGATTCGAACTACAGACCTACCGGTCTAAAACTCGATGTCCTAACCACTGGACCATTGCTCCTCGGTTGAGAAAAATTGTTTTTATTTTTAAGTAAAGAAAATATATAAAACTTTGAAAGGTTATATTTTGACCTCGAGGCCGCGTTGGCGGCTATTTTGTACCCCATCCCTCCTTTTCAAGGATGCTCTTTCAGATTAGCTTGGTTTGTTTTCAATAGAAATTTTAGTTTTGTACTTCCCTTGTAAGGAGAAGTCTTTGATAATGATGGGCTATACTTTGGAGAATAATTGCTGTTGTTTTTGTTATTAGTTTGCGCATAAATTTGACGAATTTAAAAAAGCGAAAAAACTTTTGATTTAACTTGGTAGTTGAACACATCCCAGTGAGCATATCCGTGGTTATCATTTTGTGGCCAATATGGACAGTATCAGACAAGGGGCAGTGAGCGTTTATAAAGATATTTAGATAGACAACTGACCAAATTCAAAAACAGTCGTCGAGACACTTAAAGGGCAGGTCGTTGCCACACGAGATTCCACAACGTCGCCCCCAATAAAGAAGGAATAATCTAACACATGGAATCATACTGGTCATTTACATCAGTGATTACAATTGTTTTAGTCCACTGAAGCCCGGCCAACGAGTATTCGATTCCCGAATTGGGATTAGTTCGTTGCCAAACTAAAATTGGAAATTCAACGACATATCCAAACGAACCATTGAAAAGGCGTTGCCAGAAGTTGGCAACTCGTTTGTGAATATGGAGGAAATTATGTTCAGTTATGTGAAAATTTCAAGTTCATCATATCAATTCTAAGATGGATTATAGTAAAACAACTATAAAAATAGACAAGGGGCCAAAAGTACCCAAAGTGCTGGAAATTTTGGCCAGAATGATGTCTACATTCAAAACGTTCAGTTATAGTAGATAAAAATAAAAAACAATCAATTCGAATAAAAATCATAAATTTACACATATTTGTTTATATACGACATAATCTTCATAATCGCATTAAAAACTTTCTTAAGGCGCCTGATCACCGATGATAAAAAATAAATGTTTGATGTTTGAATACAAAATATACCGTGAAGAAAAAAGATAAACCCCTATGATAAAGTTCAAAATTAAAACTGTACCCATAAAAAAGTTGCATTTAAAAAAGAAAAATGTTTGTTATTACTTTCATTATTAAGGTATACGATGCCCACAAATAGTCCGGAATTAACAAATCATAAGTTACGGTCTATTAAGACAATACAGGTCAATGTAAATCAAATCTTCACAATTACGATCCCTCCAAAACTCTCTTAACGAAACACGCTACAAAAACCACTTCAAATAGTGTTTGGTCTAAAAACCTAAAAAGTTCTATAAATGTATAGGAATCTAAGTTTTCAAAGAAAGCACCAAATGAACTTATATGCAATGAAGCATTTTTGATATTTTCAATTAATTTATAACCAGATTATTTCCCCATATACGAACACGTTGGCATGAAGCAAAAGCAAAGAAAACCAATTATCCCACAACCGGTCAAAGGTTTCTCTTCGAACTTGACCTTGTTCTTGATCCGAAGAATCGGCGTAGTAATTTCATTCAGTTTCGTCAAAAGTGAAAAGCATAACTGTTAAATAAATTAACATTCATTAGTTGTAAGCTACATTTTGCTAAATACGGAATTATTAAATAAGATTCCGCAAATTCTACCTCTGCTAATCTAATCCAATCTAACAGTAAATTAATTGATAACAACAAAAACCATAGTAGAAAGCTCTACTACAACTGAAATCTACGAATCTAATCAATAAATAAGGTAAGAGTACACTTGTTTACTCACCTTTCTCACTCTTCTGCTTCACTGTAAAAACCGACTGAAGTTAAAAAAATGCCATACTCAATATACATCTAAATTTCATATATGCATTAGCATAAAAAACATGATTGGAAAATAATATCTGCGTATACGAGAAACTTTCAAATAAAACCGTTGATCATGTCCTTATTATTTGACTTCAACATGCTTGAAACAACAATGTTTTTTTTATTGATCATATTTTAAACTCTAATAAAGAACTTCCTTTTTTAATTTATCGAAGAATCATAAAAACACAAACATACAAATTTATTCTTTTACGTAGACTAATTCAGAAACACATATTCCCTAATAGATAGTTTTTCGATCCTGTTATCCTAAAATTAAGGTGGTTATGGTACCAACGCTTCAACAACCGCTTCCCTCTCCATTAACTCACGACGTGTAAAAAATAAATTCCAGTTTATGTTTGATTCACCCTCGTACCTCCTATATATTGCATATATGTTGCATATTAAAAATTGAAAACTCAAGCTACACTTCTAATCAAACTAAACGAGAGTTGTAGCAGCTTACCAAACACATACAAATAAATAAGACGATGTTACACCCGGAAATGAGCGATTTCAGTGGAAACAACTGCATTTGAGCGACAGCTGCCTTGAAATTCAATTAGTCTATTACAACCTGCGAACCCAAAGTTACTCATACATCAATTGGATCTGCTCGAAGGCCAAATAAAAACGTCTGATAGCACACATATGCTCTTTCGCATTAAAGTCAAAAGTTTCAGAAAATTTACTATCCCTCTAGCACTAGTAAATCAATATCCGCTGTACTCTAAATACGTAATGGATATTGAGTGTTGATTTTAATTTCCGACGTTTCTAAAACGTCTTTTTACAACACAACATGGAGCAAAACCAAAAATATAATAAATAATTAAAATAAAACAAAGTCGGAACGTGGAACAATGTTCCACAGATACGGAAACGTGGAACAACCATTATTAAAGAATTGTAAATGTATTCATATCTATTGCTATCAATTAATCAACAATATCGGCGCGTTATTAAAAAACTGAAAAACGACGGACCGACGGTACGCAATAGGCTTTTATTTTATGTATAAAAACCTAAAAGATGATAAGAGAGCAAAAATTAAAATTGCAAAAGATTAGGACAGTTCTTGTAGGCTAAAAAATAGTAAAATATTGAAATTGTAAAATTTCAAAACTAATAGAGAGAATGAAGCGACAGGAACATTGTCAAAATTCGATCGTAAATGTTTTTTGGGTACTTTTCGGTTTCCATATATAGCATACAAGAATGTCAAATCCAAATTTCCTGAAGCTAAATGTGCAATAAAGCATTATACGCTGAAAAAAATATGTTATCAACAATGCTATTTATGTATTTATGAATCTTTTCTCCTTGATTTAGAGAGGTTTTTATCCAGTTAAACCACATCTATCCTGACTTAACCCATGATGACGTCATCAGATGGATTTTGGTTCTAATTCCGGTGTAACACAACTTTTTATATTTTTTTCCAATTAGTTTCTCACCCTATATTCGAAAAGCGTGTGTTCATCTTTTCCTAATACCATAGATGGACTTTAAGACACCAAAAAATGTCCAAAAAATCAATTCGAGAAAAGTCAATTTCGTCAGAAATAAAGATTATTTACAATCTACGCTAATAGTCCAAAAAGTCGAATGATTTTGGTACCTGAATGCTATTTTCAGTTACGGCTGTTCAAAAATTATAGCTCATTTGCCAAAATATTCGAGAGTACATTTTAAGAAACTCTTTATTATATCAATTACAATTCAGCAACTCGATAAATATAATAAAAATGCTGGTTGCCACCGAGCCAAAAAAACCAGATATTCTCCTAAGGTCATTAAGGTCAACAATTAATGTGAACTAGAATGATCACTTTTGTGACTTCAAATCAAAAACATCAAGCTTGCATTTTTTAAAACTCCGATTGTAAACAGATTTAGTTATCCCCAAAAGAATGATTTCGAATTATTAGATATTTCAAAGAAGATACCAATTAAAAATAAAAAACATCATTGTGTTTTATAGTGCCCATCCATCTGCCACTCAAGTTTTCTATACGTCATTAGTACCACCCTTGTAGTTTAGAATCAACTGATGACACCCTTCATCTATTTCCTGAAAGTTCACGAAGTGATGTTTAGACGGAAAGTGCCAAATCAAGACTATAGACGGGGTGAGGTGACAGTTTGATTCTATAAAGTTGTTCCAATTTCTACCCCTTGCTTTGAGCCTTATGTAATATGACGTTATTCATCTACAGTAACACCCGCCTTCCATCAACCATACCAGAATATCATTATTCCAAGATTCATTTTGTCAAGCTGTTGACAACAATAACACTTGGCTGTGATAATTCGACCTTTATTACACCGTAATTCCGCTAGACGTAAAGCATAATTTTACTTTCAACAGATTCTGCATATTGGCTTCTACTTTACCATTAGTTAAATGTTTGGACTATAAAGATTGTCAAGTTATTGTTTGTACGGGTTAACTTGGTGGCCAGCTTGTTCTTGAATTAAAGCATGATGTACGTCTCTGCATCGTCTGTTGACTTTGCCTAGTTTATGTAAGTGACGGCTTATGTCGATGGGGATAGCCCAAACTTATGTTATAATTGTTGACTGGAGATATTTTGACAGCTTGAAGTAAAGATAGTCCTAATCAAGGCCACAATTGAAGATTGGTGTCACCGCTAATGATTTTTGAACTACTTTTGGGCCGTAGGATCTGATAACACATCTTGACCTTCAAGCTCCTTTGCCCTAACTTGCAAAACGGTTAAAGGTTCAACATTAGAATCGGACATGTTGCTCACATTTTTAAGTTCAAATTTTAAGAAATAAAATTCAGTACAACAGAGAGTAATCTCCTGAATATAACTTTTAATGATTATTTTAACAATTTATTCGAAATCAATGTTAACTACTCAGAAAAGACTTGCAGCAACCTAATAAATACACATCATACATTTAAAGAAAAATTAAAAAAGAGAATGTATAGTGTTATCAAAAAAAAATGTCACATAGTCATTAGTAAAAGCACTTGACCTGACCTGAAACAGATAGAACGATTTGATAAATATAAATACCATTAATGTTCTAATTAAAATAATTATTAAAAATCTGCAAATTCTTCATTAGCAGAAAATCCAAAATAACAATACCAATAGGAACTATTTAAATCAACAATGTCCATACAATCAGCACAAACAAACTCAAGATATCATATAAGAAAACCAGAATTTGGTACACAATAACAATAATAATTTGCTATATAAGGATAACACTATTGGCGTAATACCACCAACAGGTTGTAACACCAAGCAAAAAAAAATAACTAAACCTCCCCCATTTCTATATATGACATTACCGATTATGGAAGAATATTAGAAATATTAGAAAAAGAACAGTACTATAAAAATTTATACATGCATCCGTAAGTCCCACACCTTACAACTAAAAAAAATGTTCATCACACTTATCAACTAAAGGAAAACAGAGCTCATCGAATCGTTATAAAAAAATGTGTATCAATCTGTGAATATCAAAGAAATAATGAAATAAGGCCACATCATCAATATTATCCACATCCTTCGTTGATCTGCCACCTGCTGCAAATAGAAAAGTATATGAAATAAAACACCTACAAGACCAACAAATAACAACAGAACCCTTACAAAAGAAAAATACAATTATACAATGCAACAGATGCCAAATGGTTATGGTATGGTTACAGCGAAAGCCATTGCACGAAACTCTACTTATGTGTTAAATGTGAAGAGAAACATAATACACTACATTACAAAAAGACAAAAACTACCCCTGCCAAATGCGCACTATATCAATCGCCACACCTAGCCAACTATAAAGGTCGTCAGATGATCAGCAATTACAACGTAATAAACGTAAATCCATAGTTATTATAAGAATTTACATCACACCAAATGTTCACTCAACAGATAAACCAAAATAGAATAATGCTAAATCTCCTCAACACGTAGACGCCTTTTGAATAGCAATTTCGAACATCAATGGAATTGCACAGCCTTGTCACCTAGAAGAGTTCCTTAATGAACAGAAGATTGAATTTTGTTGACCTCGGAAACACTCTTCACAAACAGCAGTTTAACATTCACAAATATAAGACATGTTATACAAACCACCCGATGGCACAGCTAATACTGGCTCTGCTATGATTATTAATAACAAACTGTCACTATGAAATTCCACAAGCAACCATTGTTAATATCAAGAGCAACAAGGGATCTCTAGTGGTAACAACTTACTGCCCACTTGAACACTTCATCAATCAAAACCAATTTTTCAAAAATTAGGCAACCGATTTATAGCCGCTGGGGACTTTTAGGCTAACCACGCCAAAAGAAAGAGAACTATATAAAACTATGATAGCAAATAGCTCCAACAAACTAGTCACTAGCGAACCTACTTATTTTTTAATCTGATTTAAACGAAATACTCGATGTGGTAGATTTCTTCATTGCAAAAGGGTTGTCTTCAAATTATTTAAAAAATAAACTTTTGCTTTAATCTTTTTTTGGATCACTCAACAGGAATAGCTACAACCAGCACCTCTATAATCACAAAACAAAGAAAACCTTCATTTTATAACGATCACACAAATTGGGAAATGTTTAGTGAATACTTAACAGATAACATAATAAAGTATTGGTAAAAACCGAGAATCAAATTAGCAATACAACATACAACATACATCCTGGTATTTTACTATACTCAATCTTGGAAAAAATGTCATTGTTGATAATTACCCTCTTAACATAGGAAAAATATCGAAAAAGAAGTCAAAAAAATTGGGCAGCAAACCAGGCATCCCAATAATAAAAATAGATGTAATAGGTTCACTAGAAAACTAAGTAATTTACTAAGGCATTGAAAAAAAAACATTTAAGGAACGTATAAATAATCTATCTCTCTCTTGTATAAAGCAACAAAAAAGTAAACAGCCTCAGAAATCCCATTCCACCAATTAGAAAAGCTAACAGTACATAAGTAAAAAGAGATGAAGAAAGTCGAAGCTCTTCACTGAATACTTCTCTATCTTTAAACCTCGCCCTCCAATAGCAACGCTCCATAAAGAAGAAAATTTTGAATAAATGAATGTTCTATTGCCATTAAGTCTTCCCATAGAAATTAAAAATCTCAACGATAAGAAGGCATCGGGTTGTGATCTCGTTACTGCCAAACCTTAAAATAATTGCCTAGAAAGCAACACGACAGTGAAAATTTGTTCAAATTGTTTTAACATAAACCTCCATACGAAGTCGTCAAATATAGGCCCATAACACTTCTACCAATATTATCAAACCTCCTATTGAAGCTGATATTCAAGGGATTTATCATTAATCCCTGAACATCAGTTTGGGTTTAGACGAAAATACTCCACATTATAACAAATTCATTTGTTGAGCGAGGTTGAAAAGAATCTTTGAAGAACATAGTTGTTGTATTAACACTCTAGCTTACTATTCAAAATTAACAGTCCTTATCCTATCAATATTACCTACTCATAAAAACATAACTAAATGAGAGGCATTATCAGAACAAATATAAAAACAGCCAAACTTGTCTATACCCAATGTGGGAAGCGTCATGGGACCCAGTTTGTACCAAATATGTACAGCTAACTTGCTATGCAGCTTTTCGCATTTTAAAAAATATATCACCATATTAGACCAATTAAATAAGAAAGAATTATTTTACATTATAATCATCAATAAAACAGTATCGCCATATTAAGACTAATCAAAATGGTTTCTTGTTTAGAATAGGAGGAGACAATGTATTAGGATGGTTCCAATTATATTCTTGGATAAACCTCAACAAAAAAAATTTCAATTAATCTCCGTAGAAATGTTTCCCCAGCAGTATGGATTACAAAAAAAGAGCAAAAACCTCAACGTTTAACCTTCGCTAAGCATGCAATTTAAAAATCATCAAATCACTTAAATAAACTCATTAGATTTTCGAAAATATAGAGTAGACAATTTATAACTGACTGATTATTTTTTTAAATATTTGTATCGTTTATTTAATTTGAATATATCTGATAAATCCTTAAGATACCCCCACAGAAAAAAGTCGGAGACAATTAAATTTGGTGAGCAAGTTTCTCAAATTTCTTCAATTTGAGGGATCGTAAAGCTTTTTTTATCAACCCCACTAACGGTACGAGAACTTCCTGCTTCATTCTCAAAAAATATGATCCAATTGCAGGTACAAAGAAAAACTGTGATCTAACGTGGACACTCAGATACAACAGCTTTGCTTATTAGTGTATCCAAATAAATCAAAATGGACCTAATAGCTCATTATGTTTTCCAAAAAAAAAACCTTCGGCACAAGTTCCAGTTTTGCATTACTGCATTCATGACGTTTTTGAGCTAAAGTTCTTGAATCAACTGGATCTTGTATGGTACTAAACTTCTTCAGAGCAATGCGTGATAGAACTGCTAATATCATCTTGTTGGATCCTTTCAAAATAAGTTCGACCAGGCACCAGAACATCTTTAATGCCAGTTTTCTTTTAAACTTTTCAGCAGATCACAAACTATGTTAATATTGGATAAATTATTACGAGCAAAATGTTGCTTAATTTTCTTAAAGTAGCAATAATTGATGAATTACTTTGTAGAACATTTCAATACGCACACGGTGTTGAATCATGAAACGCTTCATGATTAATTTGCCATATGTTTATCATCACAATCTCCGATCATACATGTTTAAAAATGGAGGAAAATTCAAATAGATCAGCAATATATTATCCACCTCGTAGTTCAACAACTATCCTACTTGTCCATCGATCCTCACAGGAACCATATTGTATCTGAGAACTCTTAATCTACAATCTCACCATTTGGAATAAGCATGTGACTAAAACTATAATTCGAAATGGCCAAAGATTTATTCTCAAAAGTACATAACTAGAAAAATGTCATATAATGCAATATCTCATTTTGCAGCTCTATTTATAATCGTACCTATCAAGAGAAAATCTGAGAAATGAAAACTTTTTGATTGAAGAATAATTAAAGGGATTGAATCAAATTTCTTTTGTGAGAAGAAAAGGAAAAGTCGAACTGCGGAACAGTACAGACCTACCATTAGAAATGCTTAAAAAACTGAAAAATTATTTTTTTGAAAACTAGGACAAAAATCTACACCTACCCTAACCAGAACTATGGACGTACCATTTTGATCACATAATTTTCCATAATTCAAAATAAAACCGAGACCAAAAAATTTGGGAAAAATAACTACTTGGTCTAAAACTGTGACTTCATAGGATGCTTTTATATGCTAGCAAGTTATTTTGTAGCGGTGATTCTGATGTAAATTTGCTTATCATTCATTTACAACCCTTCTAGCTCTCCATTTTACAACCCTTTGGTGTTACATGTTTTGCGACGTATTTTGACAGACAACCTAAAAACGCATGGACCTACCATCGACTTTTTCAGATTATCCTCTTTACAACGTACAACACCAAAGGCTGCCAGATTATCAAAAAGAACATTCTAACCAAAAGATCTAATTACAATTTTCAGTAAATTTGTAAGTAAAAGAGGGTGCGAAAATTCGAGAGCTTTTCGTTAACGTCACTTTTTAAAGCAGCTGTCAATAGGGCACAAGTATCCAAGGTCTTATATTGCACAGGATAAAACTAAAGAAAAGTATGGCATAGCAACTTGTACCAAGACCAACCTTCTTGTAACCATAGAAAAATTACTAGAGAAAAGTTGTAGCTAAAAAACGAAAACATTCGAAACATAGAAAAGCATAATATACAAACCAATATAAGAATGACAAGATCTTTTGGTGAACTCTAATATTTCTTTGGACATTATTAACAACCGAATGGACGCATTTTCAAATCAAAGACTATCAGTTTCATACAAAGAGTTTTCAACTAAAGTTAATGTATTTCGGAGATTATCCATGGCCCAATTTTTGACAAGATAATACAAGCAACATCAAATTTGCTGATCTAGGGTTGTTAGGGCATGTCCAGAATTTTAAAATTAAAATTTTAGAACAACCAATTTGACATTCTAAGAGTCCGGCCATAAAAACTTTCGCATATAGAAATTAATATAAAACTACTGTCGTGGTCTATCTTTCTGCTGGTGATCTGGGTGACCAGTGGAAAGATTTTCGACCTTTCTATCAGTTTTTGGGTTCAGTGTGACCAAACCGTTTAAATTGTCAATTTGAAGTTCAAAGTTCCGTGCGGCTTTTCTAACATACGCGTTAGGTTTGATTATTTATAAACAGGATGACACGCACAGTTGATTTTATCTTACAGTAGAGTTGATGGGTCGAGCTGCATGGTCGCCATGGGCTCGGAATGGAAGGGCCGCGGCATGGCACGCGTGCCTCAATTTTGGTCGTAGAAAATGAAAGGCCGGACGGCAAAAAGCGGTTTGCAAATTACGCTAATAAAAATCAATGACAAAAAGTTTTAAATAGAAACTGACAGACGTGACGCCGTGGCCGGCGAGCGCTGAGCGGCCGCCGTCCCCTGGTGATGGGTTTGCGCACCCGAGCCGCACAATGGGCAATGCGCTCCAGCGGCTTATGAGGGAATGCCTCGCATTGCTTCGGAAATATGCAGCCGGGCATTTAAGAGCCATTCCAAAAATACAGCGGGCGTGCACTGAGCCACAACAAAAAAAACCATGCTAACTGGAATGCAATACGGGCGCAGGAAGGCTATAAAAAGGCCTACGGAACGGGACTTTGGTCGCGACGGGCCGCCAGGCAGGCCGGCAAGTCATGGGGATTCCTGGCGGACCCCGGCCCCGTCACGGTCCTGACGCACGATCGCCCAATGAAGCGGCGCCGCGATGCCCCGGCCCCAACATGCTAATGCCCAGGCACTCCCGCAGCCTTGCAAAGGCCACGAAAGAAGGTCGCACGGTCCTGCCGAATCGTGCGCCCCGCAGGATCGGCCGCGCCAGCCGCCGCTGCTGACCTTCCGAAGAGGAGCGATCTTTGGGCACGTTACTGCCCAGAGTTAACAACCTACAGATGGTTAGCTTTTCCAGTTATATAATATTGCGGAAAGCACGGCCCTGGAAAATCGAGCCGCAGCGGCGGCGGCCTGCGCGAAAACCCCGCACTTATTCTATAAGAACAACCAAATTTGTGTTACCTGTATTCTTCAACTGAACCGATTTGTCCTGTCTGTTTTCTGCCATTTTGGCACACCAACACTTCCACACCACCACTCACGCAACAGCATAACATACACAAATGTCTCTACAGCATGAAGTTTGCGCTAATATCGCTGTAGGCGCAAAGTCACAGATGCCGCCACTTTCTATGAAGCCAAAAATAGTGCAATTTCAAACTTTACAGAATATAAAAAGTGTTAAAATACAACTGTACATAACATAAAATAATAACAATTCAAAAGCAATATTAAAAACCAAGAAATACCAAAGAAAAAATAGAAAACAAAAAAAGGTTTTGCTATTTCCGTGAACTATTTACAATCTCTCACTAATTAGACATTCAGTAAATTCTTTACAAGTGTTAATATGTAAGAGCGCTGCCCATTAACAGTACTTTTTTCTGTATTAATCAGGTATTACACAGACTATAGGTGTAAAATACAATTATTTACCTTACTACAATTTGAACTGTTTAATAACTCTAGTAGGTAAGTCTAATGAGCACTAAGTCTTGATATCTTTTGCTATATTTTTAATTTCTTTATTTACGATGGGTTTAGGAGCTTGAGTATGTAATAAATATATATATTGAAACTGTTGCTATGCAAATAATACATTGAAGAATATATAATAAAGTTGATGGGTATAAGGTAAAAACTCAGTTTAGACTTAGAAATGGTTTAGGAATTCAGGAGGCACTTTTCTACATACAAGTGATAGTAGGAAGATGCCAAGATATAAATACTGATGTATTCGTACGCTTTCTTGTTTTGAAAGAGTTTGGTCATCTATATTATGATAAGTTGATGAAAATCCTTAAAACGACAGGAGTTGATAGAAAGATATACACATGCCATAGATAATCTATACTGGAATCAAACTATACTAGTAGAAGTGAAATGAAAAACTACAAATGAATGTCATATAGTGAGAACTGTAAGACAGGGTTATATTCTGTCATTAACATTGATTAATATATACCCAAAAAACATCTTCAATGATTTAGATGATGATGTAAAGATAAACGGAATTATAGTAAACAATTTGAAATACGTCTGACAGGTTAGATAGTTTACAGGTATGGCATCAAATAAAAGATAATAGACTGTAAACTAAAAGAATACAGCTTGAGAGAATAAAAAAATTACCTATCTTAGAATCTTACTAGAAATTAAAAGAAAAGTCAAACTACTTCTATAAGCCTAAAGAATATATCTTTTAGTCATGACCTAAATGTCAAGTTAGTAGTAAGACTAGTCCTATGCTATAATTATATACTGTTGTGTGGTGCCAAGAACAGCCCAAACAGTTAAATTCCGTAAGTTGCAATACTTTGGGCATGTTATGAGACATCTAAAAGAATATAATATATCACGTATTAAGCAAGGAATAATTGATAGCAAAATAGGTGACTGTAGTTTTCTGAGCAGCTGTTAACAAAGTTATAGCTAACATGGTTAGGTACAGGAATAAGATTGGCCTACAGCTGTAAACCATAGATCCATGCTAGTTTCATGATTTATACAAAAGTGGATTATTTGACTATTGAAATTTTCTTTCTATTACCTTTTATTCTAGATAAAGGTTTCCAAGGTTAGCCTCCTAGCTAGATACATTTCCAGGTACTTCACGTTGTCTTCTTGTGAAAGCTGTTTATTGTTTAATTTGATGGGCAAACCGTTTTCCTTTTATAGTATAAAGGTGATATGTACTACTTGCTTTTATTCGCTTTTTTAGCCATATATTTATCTTCTTTAAATTAGTTTTAATTGAGATGCTCTCTGAGAATAATTGTAAAACACTGCCATGTCATCTGTAAAAGTGACTACCAGAGTATAGATATATAAATTATGGGTTCTAAGACACTACTTTTTGGAACGCTCTTAACACATTTTCGGTATTACTGATGCTAAAAAAATTTATTCATGATTTTAATATGTTGCAAAAATTGGCGAGTAAGGAGTCCCTATTTTCTTTATTCACTTTATCAAACGCTTAACTGAGATTTAAAAAGACTAAAACAATACCTTTTACGAGAAGATCGTGGTTTATTTTGATGGCCACTCTATGGAATTTCTTGATGATTTTATTTAACTCCAAACTGGTGTTTTTCTCAAGTATAGATTTTAATCTTAAAAGTAGCAACTTTTCGAAAAGTTTACTTGCTACTAGAGGCAAACTGTTCACTTGTAAGATATAAGATTTCGCGCGGTTCTTTGCCTGGTTTAAAGATTAACATCATTTGGACTACTTTTCACTGCTTTGAGAAGATATCAATTATTAAACTTGCTCTCTATATCTAGTAGTACGTGCCTGAAGTTGCTGATAGTTTAGATAGATAATTTTGAATTGCTGCGTTTTTGAAGTGACGTAAAATTACTTTTAGTGTTGAAGTTGCTCTGTTCTGATTGCTATATCCTCGTAAGTCTCATCTTCTCGTCTGCTTTTTGTTTCATGATTGCAGAAAATTCTGAAACTGCTTGATGTTTTGCTTATTTAGAATTAAGCCTCAAGGAAACTGCTGTATGATTAAATTAACGCATTTTTCTACATCAAATATATATTTGTTTACTTTTCTCAAGTTTATCCCAGTCTGTTCTTTTATTTTATGTAAGGGGGTATTGTTTTACTTAAAACTGAGGTACTGAGTTCAATCATCACAAGGAAATGATCTGAGGGCTTTCTGTTCTAAGATTTGTTAGAATCCCTTTTATAATACAGAAATCTAGTAGATCAGGGCTTTTTTTGGGGATCTGACGGCCAATATGTTGGTTCACCAGTTGACACTTATGGCTTCGAATAGCTCTCTACAGCATGTTGAGCGTGTGAGATTATTTTTTAGTTTCCATTCACTAAAAATCTGACAAAATACCCTGTTTTGAAGAAATATTTTGGAAAACAATACATTGTAGAGTTATGTCTCTGTTAAAAAATACTACTAAAACACCTGTTATAGGTACACAAAGATACAAAAAGGTTATAAACACATTTTAATGGAAAAAATAAGTATAATAATAGTTTATAAACATGAAAACATGATTAGTCTAAATTTTTATTATACGTTTCTACACTAAAACTTACTAAATACTTTTCGAAATTGTCGATAGTTAAACATTGTCTTCGATCGCCTAACAAATGACGTAAAAAAACGTGAAAATGTGAGTGTAAATTGGAAAAAAAGTACTTTTAAATTTTAACATTATTTTATTCATTGGCATTTGATTCGACAAATAAAAATTACTTAACGATTCCTTCACGAATGTAGCTAGTATTATATTATTCGGTTTTTCTAAAGTTCTTATACTAACCAAATAACCTCTTCCAGGATCATTTCCATTCAACGTACCCAACACAAGATTAGCTATATACTAACTATTAACATCAGTTGTTTCATCTACTGAAAACCATACAAATTTTAATTTCGTTATATTTTTTTCTTAATATTGAAGAAAGCTCAAAAGTGCGATGTTTTTTTAAGAACATTTTGAAATAAGGGATGGATGTTCCAGCAACTACTATAAAGTGTAATACCAAAACCTACAGATAAACCATACAACTCTTTGGAAAATTGTGCTGAATTGTTGACATTAGATGTTAACAACTGCTACATCATGTTTCCCGAACGATTAATTTTTTTTATATATGAAGAGTTGTTCCTAGATGTTGCTCTATTTGAAATTTTTTATCACACGTTACCTATAACAAAATTTAATTATGAAATCAATTTGCAATTTTAATTTTAAAACTTCTTGTATATTAAATAAAAAAACTACAAAAAAAGTATATTTTAAATTTAAAAACCCTACTACTATAATTTTAACATCAAATAGCAATAAAACGCTTACCCTTTTTATCATAAACCGTGCAAAAAATATGAAAGGAGTCGATAATTTTTAAATCCGTGTCATTTTGACACCTTTGTTTAATAAAACACTTGTCACGGTTGCTTGCTTGGGCCTTTTTAAGCAGATACTGTTTTCACAAAATGGAATAAACACTTCAAATCAGAGGAATATACTTCACAATCAAATAAAATCGAACTACCACTTGGGCTGCCAATATATTCTAACAAACACAAGGTATAAAAGCTATTATATAGTCTCTGTATTTCTATGAGTTGGAAAGTTGCTTTTAAATGCATTTTAACATAACAAAATAAAACTGATCAAAGCAACCCAGAAACTTACGAACCCAGAACGGGGATTTTAACTATTTTTTGTAAATAAAATCAAGAAAATTAATAAAATAAACATTTAGTGCCCTTAAATATGCAAAATGATATTTTGCATGTGTATTTATAAAAAACTGTCAAAATATGCGTACATACAAAAATATGCACTATAAAAGAAGCACAGGAACAGCGCTTTTATGTATTTCAAAAATACCACTCAAATACTGCCATTTTAAAAAAAAAGTGTCCATAACATAACGCAAAATAAAAAAACTGCAAAAAGTAAAGAATGTAATAGTTGAAATAGTTAAAAAATATTTCCAATACGTCATGGTTGATAAATAATTTTAAAAAATCTGGGAAACAGAATATTATATTCATTAAATGAAAAAAATTGTGTTTGACTAATTAAGAGTAATATAAAATATTAACATCCAATCTATGTATCTGTAATAATATCTTGAGCCCCTAAGAGTTAATATTGCTTTATAAATACTTCACAAAGCCTCAATAGGATTAGCAATGACTATCATTGCAATATATATATTAAAACAAGAAATAATTTTTAATATTTATAAAAAAAATATGCAAGACAACTACACTCTATATGCCAGTATAATTTACATAATGGAAGATAACGATTTTGAAATTTGTTGCTTGAATATTGTAAGGGGTTATTGTAAAACTAATGAAAGTGTAGGCTAAATCCTCTAAGTTAATATCTAATTTTGAACTTCTTCCTGTCGTTTAACACCAGGGAAAGGGGTGAAAAGTATGATATGTTATAAAAACCAAATTTTTCTAATCAAATTTAAAAAGACAAACTGGTAAGCTTTCAAAACGGATAAACTTAGAAATACTGTTGGGACCATACTAATAAAATGTGTCAAACTGCATCAATTCATTTAAAATTTTTTTATTGAAATGCTCATATTATTCTATGAACTATACAGATTACCTCAACGAGACTTCTCAGTATGATATTGCTATCATATAATTTTCCCTAGAAACATTTTGTCAGCAAACATACTTATGTTGTTTACTCCCTGTCAGAGCCTATTAACCGCAAAATTTAATTATCGAGGACTAAAATTTAAAATATATAAAAACCCCAATCATGTACACTAAATATTAGATAAAACAGTTTTAATTTTTTTTTCTATAGGCAACACAATGTGCTGACCAATGTATAATATGTTTATGTGTATTCAGATATAATTCGTACCGTTAAATTATTATTTGCACTAGATTTTGCGATCGCTACAAATTTAAGTGTATTTTATTTTTTATTTTATATAAAACAGAATCTAAATAAAACTAATGAAAAATAGTACGTTTTAAGAAGTAATATCTATGATCTAACAAAACACCCTTCGATAAAATGCAGATTATATTGAAATTGCTGCCCTTCTGTATATGTTATGAAAAAATAGAAAAAGCTGTAAAATTAAACAACTAAACACTTTTTTTTACCAAACACTGCAAATAATAAAAATACTTTTAAGCATTCAAGGCATCTAATATAAAAATGATGGCTTTATATAAAACTACTGCAATAGCGTTCATTTTAAGCTCTTAATGATTTCACAACTCTTAACGACCTTCAAATGAAAACCTTAAAAAGAGATGAGAGGCTTAGTGTTAATCCTATCGAACAAGCGTAATGCATTAAAGACATTGGAAGCCTATAAACTCAAACAAATCTAAATATATTTAATTTTTTTAAGAGTCGTGGATGCCATATCAAAGTTACTTTAAAATGAATTTCAGACCATGACATTACAGAAAAAGATTTCGTTTCGACTATATTCTAGGGGTGATAGGAATAAAACAATGTATCTTAACACGTTTGTTATATCTTGAATTTGGCATTTGGTAATCTTAAAAAAATACTTCAAAGTTTCATCTGTAAAATGCTCCAAAATGGTCTCCTGCAACTTTTCATCGCTGTTAAATTTTCTATATCGAAGGATTCTCTTTAATTTTTAAAATAGGTAGTAGTCACTGGAGGCTAGGTTTAGAGTCGATGGAGAAACTCCTCAGAGTCACAGTCCTTTACAGCAACCTTAGCCACTGCGGTTTTATGGACAGGAGCGTTGTCGTGCAGGCTACCAAAATTTTTACAAACATTCAACCAAAGATGGCTTTATCTGACGCTACCGCTATTTTGTTTCTATTATTACTTAACATAGTTAAGTCGGAAATTTTAGCGCTTATCTCGTATAGTTTAGTAACGCAGCGCAGTATTCACGTTGTTCCTGAAAAAACATAAATCAATCTGAAAATTTTCTGGGATCTTCAAGGAAATTAAAAACATGCATAAAATTGAAGTATTAAGTTCTTGAAAATAATTCCCATAACTTTCTAATGTATCCTCGTAAGACGTATTTATCAATATTGGTTCAATAAATCCAATGTATAATAAACATATTGTTTACAAATTAATAAAAAATTGTAAACAAACAACAACATAAAGTAATAAAAGACGAAATACGTAATTGGAATTAAAATTACTGCAGTACACAATTGTTTTAAAAATTTTTAGGTCATAAACCATCAGTTTGAACAGGTACGCTAATAAATATTGTATCAGGTCTTGCGGCGATAGCCTATAAACAAAACAAGACGTTTAACGCGACATGAGAGCAAGGCGTTTAAAACACAATAAATTTTAATAATCAGCACGTGGGCAAGGTTTTATTACAGAATATTACCATTGTTATGCTCCCACGACCCTTTGTTTCTTATTTAAGTCTACCATAGCTCATTTACGTTGCCATAATTGAAGACTTATTTTAAGTTTGTTTAAGGCCCCATTGTATTCTACATAAAAATGATAATCATAATTTTAACATTTTGTTCAAAGATAACGTACAGAAAATGATCGTAAAATAGTGAAATGCTGCTGATTATCAAATTAATATAGAACAAAAATAAAACGTGGGTTAAGATTTTTAGTAACATTAATCCAAAGAAATATTGAAAATATTAAATATAATACCAAATAACATTCCTGAGAAATGTATTTTATATAAAGAATTCTATTTACTTAAATAAATATATTTATTTGCACAAAACATTGCCTTTTATATTATAATATAATATAAAATATTTTTATTAACTACATAATAATTTTTAGATATAATAAAACTCCCATATGTATAAAAACTTCATTTAGTCAAAATATGTTTCTTTCAATGACTACTACTAATTTTAATATTATTTTACAAAATTATTATTGTAAATATACATCTCTAACGCTCTCAAAGTATTTTTTAGCGTACCATTTTTGAGCCATGTTCTAAATTGTCTACAAATTAATTTTAAAATAACACTTAGTTACATATGAAATGTTAAATTTCGTAAGGTAAAAATCTATAATTTTCAGAAATTACAAAATAATCATCGTTTTTATCAATTGTAAATAACGCTCACGTAATGCAAAAATTTGTTTTCTTGGAAAGACTGATTTTAAGTGGAAATGACAGCATTTCGGTGAGAACAGTGTTGGTTTTAATAAAAAGATAAAAAAGTGAAAAGTTAGGTGAATAAAATGGACGAGACAGAACTCTATAGCCCAATTCTGTTAATTTTCTCAATGTCGGTCGTGCTATATGAAGTCTCACATTGTACCGAAAAAGTATTGATCCGCGTCTATTGACCAGAGATCACTGTTTTATACGCTATCAGTCCAATTCTCTGTAGTCACCGTTTCCTCAGATTACAAGAAGGAATACTGGATGATGCTAGCCATATAGACACAATGATATTCATGGAATGAAAACTCGCTCTTGCATGCTGAAAACTACTTTGCGGCCCCATTACTATCCACTTTATTTCCGTTGTAGTTCATAATCCAGTTCAAATAGAATTCCTTGTTATGTATGAGCACCAAGGTACAGAAAATCTCTAGTCTGTGCATCTCGTTACGTTTTATCTGTGTAAGCAAATCTGTGAAGTTTTTTTATCTTTTCCCATATTATGAAGATAACGGATTATAGTCGCTTTGGATAGGTTGGAAGTCTCCATGAAACACAAAACCTCATTCTTGTGCGATTTCGATTCCAATGTTGTATCAATCATTCACCGCAGGTAGCCTCTTCTAACACGTGATCAATGGGTCTTACCGCTTCCTATGCATTTAATTTTTTACTCAAAGGTCCCTTCCTTAAAACAGTTCTATAAGAGAGAAACCTCATTACAAGTAGCTAGAGGCCAAGAAAAATGTCGCATACTTACCCGGCTATGAAAAACAGTCACAATTTCAGAGTAGATAAACATGCCTTTTCGCAACGTCACATACAGAACTGATCAAAAATCCGATATCTCATGTAAAACTGTAGGGGCAAATCAAATAACACGTGACCTACATTGAACGTCGGATTTAAACTTTTGGCACAAAAACTCCATGAGACTTTTGGTCGAAATAGTACATCAAATGAATCAATTGTCTAAGGATTGATTACAATATATGATCAAACTGGATCTATTATGAAATAGATGCGAAGGCTTTCACGGCCGGTGTTATGGTGCATCGTGTGGTCGGAGTTCGGAAACTTTTGACGTTTCGTCCACAACTGCAACGGGCATCTTTAGAAAAAAATCTTCTAAAAATTAAGTGACTGTCCCGTGCGTTTTCATTTTTATACTCGTGCGAGTGTGGCGGGAATGGTGTTGTGGGACCGTTGTTGTTGACGTCACCGGGATGGTCGTTGCAGGTAATATTTCGGCAATTTCTGACATCACTCGCTCTTTCGCTGTATCTCATTTGTTTTTTGCCCTTTGAGAGCGATAAACCGAGACCTAAGAAGATTGAATACGTCGTCCCCATTAAAATTATTTTTATATTTATAAATCTCCACCGCCCTTCTGTATAATCTCAGGTAGTAATTCCTACAATTGAGTAAAACTGCGAATTACAACTCGTGGTTACGATTTTCTAAAGCATGTCTAGCAACTGCTGATTTTTCTGGTTGATTAAGGCGTAGATGACGTTTGTGTTCCTTTATCCTGGTGGTAATCGTTCGGCCCGTAGTCCCAATGTAAACTTGCTCACACGAGCAAGGTATACAGTATACCGCTGGTGTATCCTGTTGGTTTCTTGTAACTTTGGCTGGTCTAACGTATCTTTGTGAGTCTGTTTCTAACTTGTGTTCACTGAGAATTTTTCCTATCCGGTCCGTAACCCTGATGATATAAGGTAAGAAAGCTTTGCCTACCGTAGCCGATTTTGGTTGTGTTTTTCTTGCGCGTTTGTTGAGTTTGATTGCTCTGTTTATCTCCGTTCTCGAGTAACCATTCCCTTGTAAGGCTTGTTCCGAATATTTTAATTCTTTATCCTGGTTGACATATACGTCGTGCTCGGTCTACCAATGTTTTCTAAGCCGTTCTTTTTTGACTTGGGTGAATCACCACCTGCTTGATGGCGCCATCAATACGTTATAATACTTTACAACACCTAGTCCTATACAACTGCCAAACTTGACAAAAATTGAGATTTTGTTATGGACCATTCTAAAACACCCTCCCTAGAATCCGACTTATCGTTCTGTGATAATCATTTATTTATACCACTAAAAAAAATAATTTGGAGGATAGAAATTTGACGCTATTGCTGTTCACGCGTTTAGTTGCTGTCATAACTTCTTTCATTTTACGATAGCAGAATGAAAAATCCACCCATCTCTGGGCAAGTTTGAGTTTCGTTGGAAACTCATGAGTGTATTTGACGTTCTAGTAGTCACTGCAACAAAAAAATTCAAGAAATTATGTAGACGAATACTTTTTTATATTTATTTACCCTCTCACTTGAAAGTCTATAAAACCATTATTTTAATTGGTCTTACTACATTTTCCATCTATTTTCTTTTTCGGTTTCATGTTAATCACCTAGCTCTAGTTTAGTTGTTTTTAAAAAAATGATGGTAGATACCTATAATTTTTGACGTAAGTCGACTAGCTGCAGAAAAAAGCTCTTACTCGGTTGTTTACGTTATCATTGGGTCTTCTGTATTGCTATGTCGTGCTAAATTCTCATCCTGAGGTTGACAAAATAAAATCTCAGAAACCGCTATTTCCGGGAAGTTTTTAATTCTAATAATCTTCCCGAACCTAATTTTATCTCCCTCGTAGGGCCATTTCTAAATCAACATTGATGTGATGTTACTACAAACTTAATCTATTTTTGTTCTGGATAATCTTCCTTTAAAATAATTGCTGTTTAATTTTTGAATTTTACTCATCAACCGATGTTCCATCGTCAGTTATAATCTGTTTCATAAAATCATCTTCACAACGATTGTTGAGTTACTTGTATACATTGTTTTGACATTTGATATATACCCGCCACATTTTTTCATAGTTTGTATGGAAATATAATACAATTTATTTGTTTCTTCAATTATAGAAGACCATAAGTCGTTTCACCATAAATAAATTCACAACGATAGACACTGGATTGTTTTTTTTAAATATTGGAAACGACACCTAATAGAACATTGCATATTGAATTTCTAATACTTTACAGTGCCAGGAACTTATGCATCTGTTATTATTATGGTTTTGATTTAAAAACCTCTAATCACGATGTAACAATTCAAAAATCACTCAAATAATATTTCAAGACTGCATTTATAAACATGGTTTCATATTTTTATTTTTTGTTATACCTTTTTTCTAGTTATTGTTATAATTCTATACGACTTTGAAATTTCTTCTTAATTCCCTTCAATTTTTAATCTTTAACAAATTCCCACTTTAAAGAAATTATTTATTAATCCCACGAGTTGAACGTAACCGAATGTCAGCCAGATATGCTCATACAGTGCTGTGTGAATAAAGGAATTAATAAAATAATTATTCGCATTCGGTTTTCCGATATTTTCAACTTCCTTTGCGAAAAAATTAGCCAATAATTTCCTTAGAATATACACCAAACGATACAAAAGGAATCCAAACACGTGCAAGCCAAATAAAAGTTAATTTTTAAAATCGTTTTAGCTGCTTAGCTGGTCGTGGGGTTTCCTATTGAAATAGGTGTAAAAAGTTACGCCTGCAAAATTTAATTATCATCGATTTTCTAATTCGAATTAATTAGCAGACTCATATTGACGTTGGTACTACATAATAATGGTAATTTTACTTATGCAACACTTGCATGATTTTTATCAAAATAAATTTGCATTTAGTCTTTGGTTCACATTTTTAATTCTCTTCATCGACCCCTAGAAGTTGGTATCAATTGCCAATGTCATCAAAGAAAAAAAAATTAAACATTATTGTTTAATTCAGCTAAAATGTAAAATTCTCTATGTAATAAATATGCATTCTGTGATTTAGAAAAATTCCCTTGACGTTCCTATCATCTTTATCATAAACATATTATCATTAAAAATGCAGTAACAGTTACAAAATGAATTTAGGAGAACAAGTGTTTTTGTAGGTATAGTAAGAAATTATACTCAGAAGAGAAAAACCTATAAATGTTAAAAGAAGACAAATTAGTGACCAATTTAACAGACACTAATTATAAGTCAAGAACAGAAATAATAATAAATAAGTAAATTTATATGTGTATAAAAAATCTTTGAAGGGCATTTTTAAGACACTAAGAACAAAGTAGTGGTTTACTAAATTGAGTAAGGTTCAAAGTATTATAAATTTGTATCCATGCATGTGTAGTAAGGATGGTGGTGAAAACTGCTGCTTTCGTAATCCAGCTCCCCAATAACTGCTGACGTTAATAACTGTTTTTTTTTTTTGGGTGGTAAACCAAGATATGACATACGAGTACCACTTATTATCTGAAAAAATTACCTAATACTCCTATAAACACTGTTACAAATGCAACCTACCTTTGCTTTACACAGCATCAAAATATCTATGAGCTTAACATATGGTTACAATTGTCAAGTAACTTAAAGTTGTGAGTTACATTGTGTTTCTTGTCAAGTTTCGTTATTTACCGATAAAGTGGGGTGACAATGAAAACCGTATTGTTATAATAGTATTGCGCAAGTGTGAAATTGAAAAAAATTTAACCTGTAGGACACTGCATCCTAAGTGTGTGTATCGGGGTATAAAATTGTTTAATAAAAATGGGGGTGTAGAGGATCGTTCAAGATCTAGAAGACCAGTTAGAGTTCAACTGTTCAGGCAGTCAAAACCGTAAGTGTCCGAATCCAACGAAATCTCCTTCGTAAGCAGAATCAATTCCAAAACTTCCGTGTTTCGTATTATAGAGCAAGATCTAGAACTAGTTGCTTCAAAAATACATACGGGACATTTGCTGACATATGCTTTAAAGAAAGGCAGGAGAGAAACAGAAAAGTACGCATATGATGGCTACAGAAAAATGTTGTTTACGAATGAAAAACATTGTTTACAGTGAAGGAACCCTTCAACAAACAAACTGACAGGAGGGTACATGCTAGGTCGTCCAAAGAAGCATCTCGACTAGTGACAAAGGTTAGAGGAGTCATCCAGCAGTTGTAGTGGTTTTATGAAAAATGTGTTATCATGGAGTAATTGACATTCATTTTTGTGAAAACCGATGTGTATCAACGGAATGTTTTGGAAAGTATAGTAAAACCTCTGAATTACATGCTCTTTTGGAGTAAGCCTTGAATCTTTCAGTAAAACTCCGTACCCGCCCACAAAGCACAGTCAACTCAAAGTTGGCAGAGCAAAAATGTGCCTCATTTTCTAACAGCAGATTTCAATCCATTATATTATAAATTATGGACAGTTTCTAAAAACGTAGTTTGTTCAAAAAGACACCCTAATGATGAATCTTTTGAGCGAGCCTTGATGGCTGCAATCAATACTCATATAGTGCTTGCTGCTATAGACGAGTGAAACGTAAGTCTTAAAGCTTGTGAAGAGAACTGCAGTAGAACTGAAGTCAAACAATAGGATTTTTTTCTACACTTGTAAATATTATTTATACCATATACACTCGAGTGCAAAAGCTAAGACAAGGTAGCAGCTGAATATTAGATTTCTCTTCGGAAAATGTTAACCGCAAGTTTGAACAAAACATCAAGAGTTTTTAAGTTTCAAAAACAAACTTTCAAGATACCAGTTGTGAATGCCATAAAATGCAATCGTAAAGCATATTGACTTATTTTTTACTGACATCAAGTATAAGACCGATGAAGTCTCACCATTGTATGTACGACAAAGTGATTGCAAGTTCACATATAGCAATCCAAATTATCTTTTGAAGATAACAAGAATAAGTTGCTCTAAAGGTTTACGTAAAAAACATCAATTGGAAAGTGGCCTCAGTTGTCAAACATAGTCATTGTGCTTGGATGTTTCTCACAATCTGACAGAAACCAGCAAAAATGGCAAAAAATGGTCTAGTTTTTGCTCTACATGGTGAAATATACAAACATATCAACTTGGTCATATAAAGAATGTTTTATTAGACATTTATTGGAATGGCAGCTAAATGGTCTAGATTGACATAGGAAATTATTTTTAACTCTTCTTATCTCTTGTATTCACTAAAGAAACAGCGTAGTTTTAACCTTATCTCATATACAGATGGTATCTGCAAAATCACAATAATTCTGTTTTAATGTTATATTAACGAAATACAATAATTATTTTTATTATTTCCCTAAAAATAGTGTTTCGCTTAATTGATTATTTGTACCAATAGTTACAATACAATAGTGCTACCTATTAATACTATAGAGGTGAGTTGTAAATCTAATTAAAAAAATGTTTTTAATCGGTCATTTTCAAGATAGGTCTCTTTGAAAACAATTTAAATTCATTACATAACATAAAATTTAAGCTGAATGTTCAAAATTTGTAACTGAAACCTATTCGCGAAACGTTTAGCAAACATACTTTCTCTGTTCAAAAAAATGTTCTGATTAATGTTTCTTTTGATGTGAACAGGTTATCATCAGACAATTTACACAATTCTTGATTCATTTATGTTTGACTTGCAAACTGTTCACTGACTTGGTTGTATACTTTATACCTGGTTACAATTATGGAAGTCGCTTATTTTATATATTTCTTTTGACTTTTTGGTTTCATAAATAGTACATTGTTTCAGCTTAGTTGACTTATTTTAGAATTATCTTCTACCTGCTTAGCTGCTATAAATTGTTTATTCAATATTGTATTCAATTTAATTTATTTCATAGTTAAGGCATTTGAAGGTACACTACTCGTTTGCTAAAACTGAACATTGCTGCTGCTAATAGTCGTTTTGTTTTAAAAATCAACTGAAAAAAATGTATTTGGGTACAAGTAACGGGTGTTTTTTTATAGAGGTATAAAACTTTAAGTTGGGAACACTTTTTTAACTGACGGTCATTTTGTCAGCTGTCAAGTGATTTATGTTTAGTTTAGTTTGGCATTTCAACATGAATAGACTGACGCCTGAACAACGCTTCCAAATTGTGCAAATTTATTTTGAAAATCATGGTTCTGTTTTTTTACGGTCAACATAATCGTCCATCAGAGCAATTAATTCGATTAACTATGGAACGTTTTCACACCACGTTTACTCTAAATGATAATACGCATCCACAAAGATGTCGTACAGTGCGTACAGAAGAAGTCATTGCTGCTGTAGAGCGTAGCGTAGAGGAAGACCCGAATCAGTCTATCCGCCATCGTGCACAGGAATTGGATATGTGTCCATCCACTTTATGGAAGATTTTGCGGAAAGATCTTGGTTTGCGTGCTTACAAAATCCAACTCGTGCAAGAATTGAAGCCACACGATCACCTAGCAAGGCGTAGGTTCGGTAAATGGGCCCAAAACAAGATTGCCGTTGATCCCGATTTTCATAAGCGAATTTTTTTTAGCGATGAAGATCACTTTTGTTTGAATGGATACGTCCATAAACAAAACTGCCGTATTTGGAGTGATGGTAATCCTCAAGTGTATGTTGAGACACCGTTACATCCAGAAAAACTGACTGTTTGGTGTGCTTTATGGGCTGGTGGAATCATTGGTCCGTACTTCTTAAAAAACGATGCTGGTCAGAACGTTACAGTCAATGGTGACCGCTATAGAGCTATGTCACACAGCTCGTGCCACAATTGATTTATTGAAGGAAACGTTTGGTAACCCCATAGTTTCACGTTTCGGACCCGTGAATTGGCCTCCAAGATTTCTGTGGGGATATGTGAAGTCGCTAGTCTACGCCGATAAGCCCGAAACGATTGACCACTTGGAGGACAACATTCGCCACGTTATTGCCGACATACGGCCACAAATGTTGGAAAAAGTAATCGAAAATTGGACTTCCAGATTAGACTACATCCGAGCCAGCCGTGGCGGTGATATGCCAGAAGTCATATTTAAATTATGCCAGAAGATTATCTTTCGAATAAAGTAAATTTAATATCAATTTCAAAGTTCTATGCCTCTATAAAAAAGACACTTTACAAAGTGTATGTATCTTCTTGTGCTATCATATTTTAAGTAAAAATATAGAAAACCGAAAAAATTTAACAGAGTAATTAAACTAAATCAGTCCACTTGTGTTAAAAAGATAAATAAGGAATCTCAAAAATTTGTTCCTCCATGTATTTCATGAGCCAAAAAAAGTTAATCAAAAACGAGACCAATATCTGATATTAATGCAAAACTAAACAAATTTCCAGGTGGCCTGCCGCATTTTTAAAGGGAAAAATCCATGACATAAACTGACTACTAAAGTCTCTGTAAGTAAATTTAACGCGTCCCTCGTGGCACAGCTCTAGGTACAGTTAAGTAAGCTAAAGTAATTATTGTCATTTAGACTATTCGTCATACACATTACTTGACTATTATATATCTGGTGCTTAAAAAACATAAAAGCAAATGGATTGGCCGTTCACGTCAAAAAATATTAAAACTGATATATAACAACTATAGTAGTCAGTAGGCTTACAGGTTTAGTTATTATATTTATGAGATTTCAGTTAAAGTAATGTAATGGGGCAAAGAAAAACGCGAAAAAATTATTGTATGAATGATTAGTGTATTTCTATAACGTTAATTAATTAATTTAACTTGATCACAAAGACATTTGTCAGAATTTGAATGAAAAATTATTATCATTTTATGGATATAATAACAAATACATGTTTCAAATATGGACATTGACAAAAAATATCATAGACAAGTTAACTAAAACACAAATAGTCATGCAAAGACAAATAAAAAAGATATCAGAGGAAGAACTCAAGTAATAGATGTAGAACATACAATATTTCTGAAATGGAGATGGTCTGATAAAACAAAGAAATACAATGAAGACTATGAAGGGCAAAAAGAGGAAGAGGATATCCACAAATGAGACGGTCGAATGGAAAAAAGAGGATTGCCAGATTTGGATGGACAAGAAAAGCTGCAGATTGGAACAATTGAAGAGAATTTAAAAAATCCTGTATCCGCTATTGGATGGAAAGGGACTAACATAAATAGATAGACAAACTGTTTTACATTGTTAAAGACAAGAATTCTCCAATATTAGTTTAGTTAGAACAGCAACTGAAACTTTATAACTAATATGATTTTTCAATCCAAATGGCATTGTATTTTAAAAATTCTAAAACTAGCACTAATACAATCATACATTTGTTTCTGTATTGCAAAAATATTGCAATCCATGTTTTTGTTTGTAGAATATTTAATTTTGTCCTAATGTCTAATACGTTTTGATAGAAACTCTTAATATCACAAACCTTAGCTCTCCATGTAATACTTATTGCTTTCATCTGGAAAATGTTGAACTAGACCATTTATTCACCCATGATTCCATATCATAGATGAAGTTAAAAGGTATGAAACACATAACCACACTTGCCTTCATCAGCTTCACAAAGAATTCCATTTCAGATTTGCAAAATAAAAATTCAACTTTACAGCAAAAACTCTCATTATGTCCACGATATATTAGCTACTAAGGGATCTTTTAGGCAAAACTTTCCGACTACCTGCATCTAATAGAATTGCTTCCCCCACCTTCGAATTACCCTTCGCTTCATAACCTACCTTTAAAATTAAAGAGGGTTTTTCACCCCACTCTGTATCTTTATCAATTGTTTGATGCCATAGGTTTTGCATTATTTTTGTTTTGATAGTCATCAAACACTCTGTGACAACTGGTGAAGGAAACTATCCTTTCAGTTTGGAAATCAAGAATGCCACAACGTTGCCTCAAAGCTTGGGGCGAAGGATGTTTGTTTTTCGAGATAGATGCACCCAAAGCAGTAAGTCATGTCCCACTTCATATGTCATCATTGTTCAATCGGATTCTGGAAAGTATTATGAAATATTGGACAAGTTTTATTTGACTTATGATTCAGAAGTTGAGTAAATTTGTTCTTTTTCAATTAAGTGGCCTGCAGAGAACTGTATTTATTATTTCAGGCCATAAATTTTGCTAAGTTATATTAATTTTAAAAATCAACAATTTATTTTTATTATATTAAACAGATGTCTTTTTCGATGTATGTTAAAAATGCGACTTCAGCATATTATGTGAAAATAATCACGACTACTTTTTTGACTCTATTTCTGACTACAAATGGTAACTAATAAATTTCTGGTCATCAGGTTTAAAAAAATAGAAGGCAATAATCATTTTGATCCCATTTCTAGTTATTACTTTTTTTACGGTTTCCATACATTGCATTCTGGATTGTTCTCTGCCTACTATGACATTCCAGACTCTCATCATATAATAATCAATTACTTACTTTTTTGCCGTTAGATCATAAATTTGTGTATTAACTTTTTCTTATAACTGCAAACATCACTATTAAGTTGACAGTATTAAAGTTCTAGTCCCTTGGTATAACAATAATTTTTTCAATTTTATTCCCATATAAGACTATAGAATCCATGGACTAATAGGTCTAAAAATTTTCCGGAATTTAGCCTGTCTGATAATTTTTTTCAGTATTAATGCATGTTTTTGATGCCATTTGAAAGCTTGTGACTCCCCGCGCATTTTGATATATAACACTTCTATACTTGATTTAGGATGGAGCTTACGCTTGAAAACGATTGATGATGTTGCACTGGTATCATTTGGGTTCAACTGCTGCTGAAACTGTTCGCCAGATCAATAAGGCGTGGAGTGAAGGAACAGTTGGGAAATCGGCAGTTTATTTAAAGCCGGAAATAAAGATATGATGCACAAGCAGGACTTGGACGTCTAAAATAAATTGATCATGAAGCCGTTCTTGAAGCGATTGATGATCTGTCTCTAACATTACGCACAAGCTTAGCAAAACTTGGAAGAAATGTAAATGGATTCTTCATGAGCTAACTTATAACCATCAACTTCTTCAATTCTAATGACCCAGACTTCTATGCCTGCAGAATCAACCTTTTGCTCAACAAGTTCCAGAAAAAAAGTGGTTGATGCTGAGGGAGAGTACTTCAACTACTAGTAATTTCTTTGCTGGATCTTCATTTGTTGAATAAATCACATCAAACATGCTAAATTCTGGGAAATTTCTGAACAACCTATTAATTTTAAAAAAGTATTTTATTGATATTTTGACAGAGATTGGTAAAGTATCTGACATCATCTAGATAAATTTCGTAGAAAATACCACCAGCAGTATCTTTGCACAACATTGCCCAGCTACTAGTTTGTCAGGCTCAATACTAGCTCAGGAGTCAGGTTTAGTAGAAATATCAAAAATACTCAATTTGAATACAAAAAACTTCGATACTAGACATCTACAGGAAAGCAATTTCTTTTAGATTTAATATTAAATCTTCTTGAAGATCTCCCTCCAATCTCCAAAAGAAAATCATTCAAATCCAAAAAAAGGTAAAAAATACAAGTTACTAGAAAAACTATTTATTACATTGTTCACATTAATACAAATATTTTATAAAAATATTTTAATGTGAAAATGTGTCATTTGATATACGTATCTCAAAGAACAAGACTGCTACATCACTTAAAGTGGTACTCTAGCAGTCAATCTTGTTCTACTCTCACTAATAAAATACTGTAAATAGTCGTGCCACCAGATTGCTAAAATTTCATAGAAAACTAGAAACTGAAGCACTAGTTCTCACAACAGTAATAAGTACATTTAGATGTTAATGTCGATAACAAAAGTAAAAATCTGGCAGCACTGACAACAGCCTCAAATAAACTTTGAACAAGTACGTTCAACAAAATTATAATAAATATAGCGAACTCTGAGATATTAAATAAAACTACATCAGAACAGTAACAACACAAAGAAACAACGATAAATAGCTAATACAAAGTGCTTTTAACGATATTGAATATGTACATACTCATGATCTAACGGTTTCTTTGCTACATATTCTAAGCTTGGAATGCATGCTTTGGAGTGTTTGCAGATAATATCGCGCCAGATGGTGTGGTGCTCCTGATCAAAGGAGTGGAAGTAGGACCCCCACTTAGATGACACTAAAAATTCTTGGTCTTTGTGAGACGAATCGTGTCCAAAAACTCCCTCGGCTTCTAGCTCCTCACAGACAGTTATGGTATCACAAACGGTGTGCACAGCAGGGGTATAAATATCCTGCACCAAGTTGTCCCCAACATAAACAATCTTTGGGTTTTCGCAAAGAGAATGCACCTTCAAAAAGTTGTACAACCCAGCCCAATTGCCGTAGGAATAAATTCCCCCTCGCTCCAACTCCTTGTCGTCAACCGGACCAACCTCTTCAAATCCATCCAGTTTGATGAAAGGCCTGTTGGAAATGAAGAACCCTGGCTTTTTAGCAAAAGACACCACGATGTCGAAGAGCTCGCACCACTCTGGCCCCAGCGAGTTGGACGCAGTGTGTGAAGCAAAATCTATATTGGAGCCTGTGATCAGAAACAGCAACTTGTTCTGGCTCCGCAGTTTCTTGAACCATTCAATTAACTCCTTGCTGCATTTGTGGATGAAGTTGTCGGGGTTGGCCTTCATTTCATTGAAGTAACCGCCTTTGTTTAGCTGGAAATGTTCTTTTTGAAAGATGTGCTGAAGAGCATCCAGTAGATCAGGCCAGATGAAATAGGACTTTAGAGGTCCCCCATTTCTTTCATCTAAACTATCTACGGCACGTGCAAACACTAGACCAGCTGGCATATCAAAGTAATCAAGCAGAGTGCGCATCTTTTCAGAGAAAGGACCATTCCAAGTATGTAATGGATCGCGAGAAAAAACATCGGTTACTTGCCAGCGACATCCTGGGCCGTAGTAACGAATTAGATCTGCTTTGCTCAGTTCCTTCGTACCGTGGCTACCATGCAGGATACGACCATCTGCTGCTATGCGGAGTACATTACCATTTTCCACATCCAGAATGAGTCCTTTCAACATGAAGTCCAGGTTGTCCTCTATCGGCTGTAGTAGATGTGATGACGAGTAGCCCTTCTGCTCGACGAGGTACGCAGCCAAGGAATCATACTCCAACTTGATCATGGATCCGATCTTGTAACGGCAGACCGTGTTGTCCAAGTCGAACCCCAAGCAGTCGTAGTCCGTGAAGCGCACGCCTCGCATATCAGAGCCCATCATTTTCAATCCCACGTCGATGGGTGCCCTACCAGGCATAGTACTTTCTAACCTCTTTAAACTCACGTTAAAGGCGCGCGAACGAATATAGCTGTGGCACGCTGCGAGCGACCGCTGCAACTTCCGGCCGTCGCGTAATAGATATTTCCTATGCAACCACCGCAGCGTATGAATCATTGTGACCGTTAGATCGGCTCTTCGACTTCGGGATTCGTTGCCAATTTAAATATGTGCTGATGCGCGCTGCACCAATTTTTATCGAAACGCGTAATAAACGGCGACACTATCGTTTTCGTAGCAATACTATTTTAAATTCGAATTACGTGGAGGCGACGGACGTGCCGGGCACTCGCGCTAGGATCTTCCCGCTACAGCCAGTAAACATCATGTGATTTTATTTTAAAGGAGTCCGTCATTTTAGTGGTTTATCATGATATTCACGATAAGGACTTCTGGGCTGCTCAAGCTCTGCCATTAAAATGGCGCCAAATTTGAATCTGCGCAGGATTGGACTCGCATATATTGAATTGAGGTGCTCGATAAAATTTTAGTATGATTTTGAATAAAAGTCAATCCAGGTATAATTCGATATTATATGACAAATTTCAAATCATGAAGTATATATTTTATCATTTTGATCTTTTATCTTTTATCTAGCTAGTAATCCCATAAATACTGTTACAAAATTAAACCTGCTTTTGCTTTACATCAGCATAGAGATAATTCTGATTTTAATGTACGGTTGCAATTGCAAGACTTAAAATACGTTGTGTTTCTTGTTAAGTTTGGTTATTTACCAATAGAGTAGCATGACAAGAAAACCATAATGCTGTAATAACATTACATAAGTGTGGAACTGAAGTATAATCTTTAAGACCCTGCATCCGCCCAGCATTAGCTGTGTATTTGTGTATCGGGCTACAAAATTGTTTAATGAGATTGGAAGATGTTGAGGATCGTCCAAGATCTGGAATACCAGGTTTAGTTCGGACTGTTCAGGCAGTCGAACCTGTGAGTGTATGAAAACGAAATCCTCTTTGTAAGCATAAAATTAAATTTCAACAACTTCGATATTTTGTATTATTAAGCAAGACCTAGAACTAGTTGCTTTCAAAAGACATTTGCTGACAGATGCTTTAAAAAAAGATAGTAGAGAAACACAAAGATATTGTTGACTGAGTAAGCGCTTGATGGCCACAGAAAAATTTTATTTGCCGATAAAACAATTTTTACAGCGGTGGAATCTTTCAACAAACAAAATGACAGGGGGGTACACACTAGGTCGTCTAAAGAAGCATCTTTGCTAGTGCCAAGGGTTCAGAGAGGCCATCATCCAACAGTGTTATGATGGGAGTAATCGATATTAATTTTTGTGAAAAGAGAGTCAAAACTTCGGCAGCTGTGTATCAACATAATGTTTTGGAAGATGTAGTGAAGCTTCCGAATTACACGCTTTTTTGAGGTAAGCTTTAGATCTTTCAGCAGAACTTCGCCCCCGCCCACAAAGCACGGTCAACTGAAACTTGGCTGAGCAACAGTTTGCCTCATTTTCTAACAGTAGAGGATTGGCCTTCTGGTAGCCCAGATCCCAATCCATTATATTACAAATTATGGGCAGTTTGCTCAAAAGGACACCCTAATGTTGATTTTTTAAAGCGAACCCTGACTGCTGCAGTGAATACTTTTCCAATAGATGTAGAGCTTGTTGCCATGATGAAAGGCCCGGGCATCTTAAAGCTTGTGGAGAGGCTAAACGTGTCCTTTTTTATTGTGCATAAACAGTTAATTGTTTTCTTTTGTCGTATTTATGCGCATGCTATGTACCTACTTATTAATTATCAAATATCACTAATATTTTTCATGCACTAAAACCATATCACAAAAGATAGGACTATATTATTATTTTATTTTTTCAAACTTTACTGTAGGAACATTTTGGTACCGTAAGAAATGTTCACGTGAACATTTGATATACTTTAATCGTCCGTCGATTTTCATAATTTTTCACTCCATAATATTTCATGCAGCACTTTCAAGTTTACCAGTTGCAGCTGAATCGTTGAAACTTTAAACTTTTTGATGTGTAGTCACGATCACGATTTTTCCATCCATTGTTGGACGTAGGCCTTTCCCACAATTTTCCATTTTTCTCTGTCCATAGCTAACGCTTGTATTTCTGCAATGTCTTGTATGTCATATCACCATCTTCTACTTGGTCTTCCTTTTCCTCTTTTATAACTTCTCGGTCTCCACTGTAGTGTAGTTTTAGTCCATCTATTATCTTGTTTACATGCCAAATGGCCAGCCATTTTAGACGTGCAATTTTTTCCATAATACCGTTAACTTTTGTTTGTTGACGTATCCAAGTGTTTGTATGCTCGCTAACCACTGAGAGTTCTTTTTTGTGAGTTTCATAGCCATACGTGATTGTCGGGATGACACATTTGTTCTAAACTTTTGCCTTTAAATCATTTTAAACTTTTTTGTCTTTTAGAATGTAACTGAGCTTTCCAAATGTAGACCAGTCTATTTGTATTCTTCTTCTTATTTCATAGACATGTTTTCTTTATCTGTTGAGATTTGTTAACCTAAGTATATATATTTATCAACAAGTGTATCTTCTAAAATGATGTTTATATTTTCGCTTGCGTTTTTTATTATCTTAGTCTTCGTCTTGTTCGTTTTCAATACAACTTTTCTTGAGTGGTTATTAAGTTCGTTAATCATTTCCTGTGGTTCTCAGTGGTCTTCAATAATTAATACAATGTCGTCAACGAATCTCAAGTAGCTCAAGTTCACTCCGTCAATATTTATACCTTTATTCATCTTCTAGCACGTTGGTAAATAGCTTTGGGGAGATCACATCCCTTTGTCTTACTCCCCTCTGTATAGGTATGTTATCTGTAGTTGTAGTTGGGTCTTTTTTTTTGGTTGTATCTGCGGTCTATTCCGCAGTTGACCAACGAGTTGAGTATTGCCCAGATTTCAATGAAGTCAAATGCCTTCTCGTAGTTTATGAAGATTATGTATAGATGGATGTTACATCCTTTGGCTTTTTTCTAGTAAGTTTTGCATTGTTTGAAGGTGGTTCGATGTATTAAAACCTGCTTGCTCTATTGGCTGATCGGCATCAAATTTGGTCGTCAATCAGTTGGTGATTATTCTTATGAATAGCTTATAGAGTTGCGACAAAAGGCGTATTGGTCTGTAGTTATTTAAGTCTGCAATATCTCGTTTCTTATGGACGATTATGACTTCCGCTGTTTTCCATGATTTAGATTTCTTGAGTTTTCAGGCATTTATTATGTTTTTACATAAGTTATTGATATAGCTTCTCTTCCGTCTTTTTTAGAATTTCAACAATAATACTGTCTGGCCCTGGAGATCTGTTGTTCTTCGTCTTTCTTAGGGTGTTTTTAATTTCGGCTGTTGTTATGTCCGGTATTTCCTCCGAACCCACATTTACGATTTTTCTTTTTGAGACTGCAATTTGTTTTTCGTCTGGGTTTATTTTTGATTCGTAGAGTTCAGTGTAATACCCTGCGATTTCGTTTTTTATGATATTTTTGTTTGTTAAAGTTGTATTTCCTTGTTTTTGATCTTTACAATTTCTGTTTGGCCTATTCTAAGACGCCTCTTTAAAGTTTTAGGTCCTTTATTTTTTTTCAGTATCTCTAGTATCGTCTTCATTTTAAACTTTCTTATATCTTTTCGTATTTCTTTTTTTAGCAACTCTATCTTGTTCCAGTCATTTTCTATTTTGAAGCTTCTTCCTCTCTTTATGAGGTTTTCTCGTTCTTGGCTAATTTTAGTGTTTTTGTTTTGTGTTCTGCGGGCTGATGTGTAGTAGAATTACTTAAATTTGACTACCTTTTTTAACAAAGCCTTACAGTTTAATAGTACTACACATTGAAGTATTTGATGGCCCATATCCATTTACGTTTATAACTTGAGGAATCTGAGTTGTCTTCTTAAAATATTTTCTCATCTCTTTTTCGCCATTAGGTGGACTGTTCTCCAAAGTATCTGGAACTTGTCTAAAATTTTACGAATAAAATTTCTAAACCTATAGACACTACTAATGATACACATTCAACATCACTAGCAGTAGCTGTTTGATATTTGAGGTCCTTTTACACAAATGTTTTTTTTTAATTGGGAGTACCGGTTCAACATCTTACATGTCGTGCATGATTGTGATATTAAATGTTATATAACATTTCTTAATTTGAAGTGGTGTAAAGGTAATCGATTAATTTCTTGTGTTAATACGTCTTGGGATAACTGTCGTTTAAAACAGATGTAAAGATTTCTACCTCAAAGTTATTGTATAAAGGTGTTCTCACTGTATTGTAGGGTGTTAACAAAGTTCTTGGTCATTCTTCGGATAAGTTTTTCTATCTCCTTCGAGTTCTTGTTATATATGATAATTTCATACAAATTATGGGACACACAGTAATACTTAGATTTTTTATAATTAGTGTGAATAGTTGAGCTCCACATTTTTAAATTATTTATTTAGCAATCAGACTATATGGATATTCTATAAACTAATGGATTGACTTGAAGTTTGCTTTAGAGGTGGCATGAGATCTTTTCCAATGAAGGGGTCTCTTAAACTTTTTTTTTCTTGCAGATATGTGTTTTCCAATTAAATTTGCTATCCAAATGTATTGCTACATTGTTTCTATGGAGTGATGGACTTCGATCTTTTCTGAACGTAAAAGTTACGTGACTTTCTATTTTTCAGTCCATGTTTGTAGAATATATAGGTGTTCTTATAAGTTTGAATGAGCTTGTTGAACACTAGTATTGCTAGTGAATATTGCGGTATTATCAACAAACTTTGTGATATTTGGTGTGGTTGGTATGTCAGATTTATATAGTATATATAATAATGGTCCTAGGACTATTAGTAGATTATACATAGTATGGTGATAGGAGGTTTTTAATTTTGTAAAACAGGCACAAGTGCCAGACTTTATCAAAAGCTTGGTTGACATCTAAGAATACCGTAGGGCATTATTTTTTATTATTTAAACATTCTAGGATTGTGCTCGTTATACGTTGACATTGCTGAATAGTTAAATGGGCTCTATTGAATCCAAATGGGTGGTGTGGTATCCAGTCATTTGGTGTGAATTCTAGATGAATTCTGTAGAGTAGTAGTTTTTCCAATAGTTTAGAAATCTCAAGTATAAACTTATGGAAAAAATAGAAGTTGACCAGTTTAGGGTCTTTATCAGGCTTTGGTATTAAAATTATCTCTGCCATTTTTAATTATCTGGACCAGTACTGGATTCTAATAATGGCATTATATATGTAAATCAAAAATACTATTGCTTTATGCTGAAGTTTTTGGAGCATCTTTGGTATGACAAGATCCATCCCAGGTGTTTTTTACATTCAAGAGCTTCATTTTATTTATAAGTTCTTTTGTTGAGATAAGTTTGATTAATTTAGTTGTCTGTGATGGTATCTGTAGATATTCTTCAATTTATATATTAACCTCATTGTCGTGCGGTTGAAATACTTCACAGAGATAATTTGCAAATGCATATGTTTTTCCTTTGTCTAATACTGTTTGTTTGGTCAATGTATGAACAATAGAGAACTAGGTGGTACTGGTTTTTTTACACTTGATGGACTTTCAGATAGACCTGCCAAATCAGTTTAAGATTGATAAATTGTGTTTGACTAACTCTTCGCGCAAATACATCAATTTAGCTTTAAGTTGGTTACTTACAATGTTAAGGATGTTTTTATCTACTGGATTGTAATTTTTCTGGCATTTTCTTCTAGCGCTTCTTTTGTTAGCAATTAATGTTTTGATTTCTAATGGAATATTTACGTTGTCTTTTTTGTAGGTTATCTGGGGTGTTGCTTGCTAAGCTGCTTCTTTCATTGAGCTGATGAAATTGTTTAAGGTCTCTTCTATCTCTTTTGGGCTCTTAGGGCTTACTTTTAAGCAAATGTCTATGCTTAATTTAGTTTGGAACTGGTTCCAGTTGGTTCGTGAATTGTGGATCTTGGGTGTTGTGTAAATGGGACAAATACTTATAGTGGCTGTTACAGGCGAATGGTGGAAAAAAATGTGGAAACTAGGTACTATGTCAGTATATGACATCATAACTGGTTTTAGGTGCTAGAATAAGAAAGAGAATAGCCTATATCGATATGTATTTAAATACTGAATATAAGCGCAGTATAAAGATAAATACAGAACTGGAAAGACTTATTTCTCTTTTGCTTTTGTAGTGAATAGAAGTACTGTTTTGTAAGCATTAAGTGGAATAATATGACGCAAAGGTAATCTTTAGACACTCTTCTGTAAAATAGGACATATAAAAGCCAAAATTTGAATAATGAACAAGTGTCAATCATTTACAATAGACAGGATACGTTAATTAAAAATCAGTAAAAGGTTGCCCAATATTTGCAGCTTTGTTAAATAATGATTGACAGACTTTAATAACAAAATAAAATTACGGATCTAATTCCAATAATTCAAAATTATCTTGCTGGGAATTTTCTCGTCATATAAAAGAGATAACCCACCAACAAAAAAATTAATGTTTACTGGGCAAAGGCTGTCGACTTGACATGTGCGTTGAAATAGAACTTTATAATTATGTGATGATAATGTAAAAAATATTTCTACAATTCAATTAATTTAAAAAGCTTTTTCCAGTTTTGCGTTTATTGGTGTGTTTCTATAATGTTTTAGTTTACACTATGATACATCATTTTTGAGCATTTTGTTACTTTTGTTACATGACCATATTTATTTAACGCAGTGTTGTCTATAATTTACAGAACAGACTATGGATGCCGTTCTTCCAGAAGATCAACTCGAAAAAAGGAATTTGGAAAGACGGATTTCATACTTTATGTTGGAGAAGTTTTTCCTGTCCATATGATTTTTGAGTAAGTGGGACTGTTTTAAGTTAAATCTAGCAAACGTAGTGAATGACTCGTTATTCTAGTACACATTAAAGTAAAACTTTTTCTTCAAAATAGCAAATTAATTTTATTTTTATTATTACAGACGTTGTTTTTCTAGTATTAGTTTGCAGCGCTTTATGTTACAAACTGGGAAACAGAACAGAAGTATCTTTAGATGTAGGTTATCTTTTAATATATTTTGTTAATTTCAAGCTATTCCACTTGCATCTTTAATAAGATTTATCTCTAGTAATGAGTTATCAAATGTATGACTTTCTTAAAACTTGACTATTCTGGGGAACATACCAATTGAACCCCCTATTATTAAATGATGACGGCTAATTTACTTTATAGTTAAGATGAAACTTGTAAGTTATTGATCTCCACTAAGATTTTTAGAACAACCATGTCATGTAGCATATCCATAGTCTCTACAAGTCTTGGGTATCTAACGTTTTGCTATACACATATTTATGTTGTTCTTGTCATTTATACTACATGAAATGGTGAGACTTTGTTAGTTTCATGCTTACCTTTTTCCTCTGTGCTATGGTGGAAACGACTTTTTAATGATTTTACTTCATTCTTATCACGAGTTCTGTCAATATATGTAACTAATCATCAAGCATCACTTTATATACCTACATTGCAAACGATTACATTAACAGGAACTGTGCATTAACATTTATATGAAAATTATTCTGTACTTTGTTGTTTTTTATTTGTATTTAGTAAAAATTTTTAGTGGTACTATTGCTTGGAATAATCATCGTACAAGATGAAGATTTTAACTAATTAATACCAAAACAATCTAAGAATGTCATAAGATAAGACACATTACTGAGTTTCATACCAACATCAATATGTCTTGGAGAAAATAAATAAAACAGATGGAACAACAAATTAAAAAAGAGAAAGTGAGATTGGTAGTTTGAAATTTCTTAAGTACACCAGATGTCTAAAATATTATTATTGACAATGTTAAATACAATTTCTTTATAAATAGCTTATTAAAGGAACAACACAGAACATACTATTTTATTACACTTAAAATTACTTTTTTTATAGAATTTAAATCTAATCTAAAATTAACTTTACCCTAAAGTCTTAATTTCCAAATAAGACGAATAATAAGATCACAGAAGTTGAAGACTGGATCTAATTACTTGTTACAGTAATTCTTCTCTTACTGCGACTAGCTTAAAAAGCATTAAACGTACTCTTCGCTATCCTGGTCTGAATGGAACTCCATAATATTAGACTCATACTCCTAAAACAACCCATTCAATACTGAAAGTTTTTGTAGGTTGATAATACCACGTACATTTAGTAATTGTTTAACTACAGGTGACATACATCTTGTACATTCAACCTTTCCGGTACCATCTGAACCAATAATACATTTACAGCGTTGGCACGGACTACGTTTAGCTGTTTGGCTTATAACTTCAGCCCAATAATTTAAAATTGGTTTAGTGGAGTGGGTTATCTTTTTATCTATAGTTAGAATTGTCCCGTTGGTACTCAATGCCAATAAATTGTAGACCTCTGTGATTTGATTAGGCATCTGAAAAGTTAAAGATGAAATGTTTTGTTACAAAGTGTTGTTTGTTTACCAATTCGTTGACGGTGGTGTTTATAATTGCAGAATTGAGTACGTTAAATCCTGGTTGTACATACAAAACGTGACCTTTGCCATCCCATTCCAACAACTCTTCATTGTGGTGATTTAAGGGCTTATCTCTCAGTAAATGCAGTGTGATGTCTTTTTCTCCAAACATGTTATGTAGGCTGTTTAGATTGTCAAGCTCTAAGCGGTAACCACATTGAATTAAGATAAATAATTTGGAAACGCTCGGTCTAAATTCTAAGTCAGACGCGAACCTTATTGCGTCAATGGCAGATAATTTATGTTTATGTTTATTATCGTCGCTAAAAAAATATTTTAACAAAATATGATTTTCTAAATGGATCGTCTTACATGAATACGTTTGTCTTGAAATCTTTGGCTGAATTCCAAATGTTTTTTTCAAAAGTGTAAATTTCTGGCGTAGAAATTCTTCCACCATATCCTATTACAGCGAATTGATTATCCGTAAACCCTTTCTTTATGAGAGCATTATCTATTTGTTTGGGTAGTATAGAAACGGTTTGGTTAACCAAGCAACCATGCTCTTTAATAATAACAACATCTATTGACTTTGGATTATCTCTGTCGAATATATTTTCATTTAAATCCACGCCATACTTGCAATGAACTGAAATGAATTTACTTTTATTAAATTTATTATGACTATCATTATTAGTAGAAACTGGTGTGTTGGATGCAAACAATAGCATATCATGAATACATGTTAATGAGCAAAACTAGGGTTATATTTTAAAAAAATTGGAACAAAGACATAAACTTGAATGTAGAAGAATTGGGAGATGTTAAGAAAAAGTAAAGCTACATATTAAAGAAATTGGATTACTGACAGATTAATACAGAAACCTTAAAAATGACATAATGGGCGATAGAAAGAGGTGTTTTGGATATATTAGCAATAAAATATATGTGTAAAAGTGAATCAGCAAAAGAATCATATGTACAAGAGAATTTGAAATTAGCTGCACTGTAATTTTGGATTTCTTTGATAAGAAATGATTTAAAGGAGATAGCACAGTGCTGCACCATACCAAGAAAGAAATTGTACTCGACAGTGTCAAAAGTAAAAGATTGAAATCTCAAAAAAAAATGTTAATACATCAATTAAGATGATTAGAGCAGTAAGAACAGGTATAAAATTTGAAATACATCTTTTAATATGCTACGTATGAGAAACTATTGATTATCTTGTATGATTTGTATAAGACTAAGATTAATTCGGAAGGAACTGTTGCTAATTGGCCTCTGCTTTAAAAGAAGGTATCAAAATGTGTGTAAAAAAGTGTAAAGAACAAATATAGGCATCTATTCAGATATACTCACCGCACATTTCTGGCATGTCCACATAAATGTTAGATCTTCCACATTGAGCTTTATATGCAGCTATTGAAGAACACATGGTTGGATTTGTCGTATCCATCATATTACTAACACAAATATCGTAAAATGGCATAGGATCGACTGTAGTGAAACAATTTCCCAGGGGCGAATTGGCATTTATAAAGTACACCTGGCATAATGTTTCAAATAAAGTGATAGTTAAGGGCGACAGATTTGTTTTGCTTGTATCATTGGCGTGATTGAAGTCATCGCATTTCGATGCATTTTCGACTTGCCAACTTTGAACAAACTCCATTATATGAGATGAGCGATTACCATCAGGCAGACTCATGTCTGTATCTTTTTCATTATCCAAGGTTCCCAATAATCCACCAGTCTTGCCAAACAACCATCCAGACAGTTCAACGCTGCAGAAGTCATGATAAAAGTTGCAAATCATTTTTAATCCTTTAGAATTTTCTGCGAAAATCTCATAACCTCTACGTGTAATCGTTAATGATTCCACGAAAAGCGGTGCATTCACTTCCATATCATTCAGTTTTAAACTATAATCTGGGAATATCTCAACATTACTCTGACTAGTAATAATGCTAATCGATTTTCTTTTGGTTGTTGAATTTTCGACGCTGTAGTTAATCACGACAGAAAAGGAGTTTGAAACAAAATCTCCTGCTAGAAGGTAACTGCATTTTCCAGAAAAACTGTAGTATTTTTTATCAAAAGTAATATAGTGGGACTTTCCAACAATCATACCTATATTGTTTGTTGGAGGTGATAGTAAGTTCTTGGGCGATTCTTTGATGTAGCTTTTAATAATGCTGAAGAAATCGTTAAAGTGGTGTCTGAAATATATAATATAATGATTTAGCAAAATATAAATAGATATCTAGACTTACTTTTGGATTTGTATTAAATTTTCAACCCTTTTTTTGATTTTGTGATACATGGGGTGTTGTTCAAAATAAGGCATTTCGTCGAAAGCCTCCCACTCAACAGGAAGGGGTTGAGTAATTTCGATAATACCCATGTCAGGTCTGAAAATGTAATCAGATTGCCCCAAGACATTTTCAAAGTCGTTGTTGTTATTATCCAGTTTTATAAGTGAGGCTAAATAGTCATCAAAATCTGCTATAATCTTGTGGACACAAGTTTTTACTGCTTCAGAAAGATTGTGGTAATTCCAAATCCATAAAGTTCTTTGATATAGTTTGTTCAATATTTCCCTAAACTCTGTTAATGGTGGAAGATTGTTTAACTCTTGATAATTTCCAAATATTGCTTCTGATATAGCATTGATATAAGGTTTGTAACCATTCATAACTTTTTTAACATCAGTAATTATAGTTTCTAGTATAGCTTCAATTATATCAGCAATAGGTTCCAAGACGTCAGTAATATGAAACTCTTCTAACCAATTTATGTAAAGAGCGTAAAACTTTAACACTTCTCGGCTTTCTCTTAAGTTCAAAATGTAATGCTGAATAGTCTCCAGGATATCTGTAATTGTAAAATTAACTAAGTGAATAAAAAAAGAAAGTTACTTACCTAGCACCAACATTTGCAGTATAGCCAGTCTCTGTTCAACATAGATAACAAAATCGTCTAATAGTTTGAGATAAGGTTCAAAGTATTCTTCACACTGGTTTTTAATGCTATTAACATATTGATCCATGCTGTTCATTAAGTTGACAAAAAGGACATCCATTTGACGTAAAGATTCTCTCGCTTCTTTAATGCTGTGTTTTAAAATTTCTTTAGCCTTAATTTTTAAGTGCTTAATATCTTTAACTTCTCGCATCGAATAGTTTAAATGAACTCGAATGATGGAACAAATATTTTGTAATGAAGCAATAGTATCATTAATAGCATAAAATATTCCGTTGTAAAGTAATTCCAGGAACTCCAAAAATGGATCGAATAATATGGGCTTTAATATTTCAAAATTTGGACTGAAATATGATAACATTATTTTTAAATAGTCGATATCATCGAATATACTTACAATAGTTGTTTTGTTGTTCTTTCGATATCTTGATAGTAGAATGCATTAGATCGATATCCTTCTTTGACATCATTTACAAATGAATTATAATCTTTACTAACTGCATTCATTTCTTGTGCTGCATAGGAAGATATTTTATTCTGCAATTCTAATATATCTCCAAAAAGTCCTTGGCCAAAGTCGTCGTCTATGATTTCAATTAACTGTTGCCCCGTGCCTTCAATAACGTAGCGTACTTCATTATACTCCTCTAATATGGCGTTTTTAAACTCCGGTAGTAGTTTATCTTTCCAGTTAAGTTTTATCCATAAAATATTGGAGCTATTAAGCCTTAAGGTAAGTAATCCATCCGTGGTTTCAACATCATACAGTGTATGCAGAAGTTTCATTGTCATCTCTCTTTTAGAAGGTAATCCGGCAAAAAAGTCATACCTTTTATCTTCTCCATAGCGAGACGTGAGTTGTAACGAAGAGCCAGTAGATTTAAAGTAGTACACTCCTTCCAAAACTAAAGGGTCCTTTTTGTTCAACTGTACAATTGTGGTAAACCCTTGGAAATTGGTGCCCGATTTTGTAGCACCAGAAACACTTAAGTAGTATTTGCTGGTTACAATCTCCCCAGTTACTCCAAACATTTCATGGTCGATCTTTAAAGAACTTTTTATATATTCTTCCCTGTTCAACAAGTAATTTGTGTATTGTATTGATATATTTCCTGTAGTATATTCAGGTAACCTAGTGGTACTAAAGTGCAAGCAATAATTGATTTTTGATGCGGGATGCCTTAGAGTGAACTTGCGTTCTGTTTGAAATTCTTCCGAGAGTATCTGGTTGTAGTACATTTCAAATTCAACGCGTTTTTCCGGATCACTGGAATATTCTAGCTGTGCTTGCATGTAAGATGGGATGTTGGACAGAGAGGTAGTATCCAGCTTCAAAACAATTTCGTTTTTCAATATGGGTAAAAACAATCTGGACTCAAGTTTTCCAGGAAAAACAACATTATGCAGAATCATTCTTGCATCTTCCTTTTTGTCCCAAATAAATGTGAATTTTGATCGGACTGTAGGTGACCTTTGAAAATTAGCGTCGACTTCATCAATTATTTCAAAAGTTCTGAAAGGCAGAGTTACACTTGCATGCGATTTTAAACGGACAATGCCGTTGGAAGTATAATTTGAGAACAACAGTTTTATTGATATTTCCTTTTCCTTGTACCATGATACCCGCCCAAAATAATACTCATCGTGATTGTTACTAAAGTAGTCGGCATTTACCATAATAACTCTTGTCGGTAAAAGTAATACCAAGGAAATATTTTTCCCCAGAAAGAGATGCCCACCAAATTGCGATACTTCAAACCGGTTTGTGTCCCAGCAGAATTTTCCAACTATTTGTAGATGATTTATGTGTGAATATTGATATTCTACGAACAGAGGTTTCCAAGCGTTACTAAATTTCAAATACAGTTCTTTGTAGGCGATTTTAAAATCAAGTTCCATGTAACTTTTTGAATTATACTCAAGACCCGCGCGAATTCCTTCATCCAGTTTAACAGAGTATAATGCAAACAACTTTGCGTTTTTGATAATAGTAAGAGGAGTTTCTAGTTCGAAAATTAAATCTAGAGAATCGAACACATTTCCCGTGTATTTGAAGATGGTAGAAAATTTATTTTTGCCTATTTTCGTGTCAAAATTGAACAGCAAGAGATCGGAATTGAGTGCTGTCTCTAAATCTACCGAAGTATTTAGGTTGTTTACTCTTGAAAACAAATTTAAGGTATACGTCTTGTTTTCGCTTTTGAGATTGTGAAAGAAAAGTAATTCACCGCAGTTAAAACCACTTATCTCAACTGGAAGCGAAAGCTTCGTTTGCAGTTTAAAGTTTTTCAAATTGTGGTAGGTAATTCTGAAATCGAAACCGCTCTCTTGAGTTAGTTTTGGAAGAAATATTAAAACCTTAAGTACTTTTTCTTGGTTATTTTTATGTTCCACCTCTAAGGAGAATTTGTTGTACGATTCTAAATTTGTCGTTAGAATGGTTTTGAAAAAATGTCGATCGCCTTTATAGATAATTGTATACTTTAAATCAACTCGCGTGTTGTATACATCGATATAGCAAACAGTTTCTTGGCCAGATGTAAAACTTATCGGGCGTTTGAGAGATACCTCGAAATGTCTATAATTTCCAAATGGCACATCTAGTACTACAAGAATAATAGGTAGTACGCTGTTACTTAACTGTAAGTGAGCATTCAATTTTGTTGTGACCCATTCGTAGCCTCCTGATACGAGAAAATTATTTGGGTTTCGTATGTAGGTCGCGTGTACCGAATAGCTAGCAGTGGGGAGTTCGAACAAAATTCTAGCATCGAAATCATTGCTAAAGTAGAATGGAATAACTAACTCTCCCTTGAATTTTTCGAGAGCAGTTATAAAAGGCAGCATATAATTCAAGTTCGTTTCTAAACAGCCGTCTAAAACATATAGTTTTGTAGCTAAGGTAATATTATCAAGCGTTTCGGATACTAATTTGAAGTTTTCAGAAAACATAAATTTGTTATTTTTAATGTCAAATTCCACTTGTAACTCCACCAGTTGCAACCAAGAAACCGCAGGGGCCTCGTATTTTATAAAAGCTGTTTTATTTTGGCGTCGCGCTTCAAAAAGTATGTATTTCAAGTGAGACTCCAGGTGTATAAAACCTCTTTCTAGCAAATCGGATGGTCCACTGCCAGCAAACACGAATACAGAAGATGTACTCACCGAAACACCCGTCTCGAGAGTTATTCCACTATATGGTAAGAAGGGGCTTCCGATTGTGATTCCAACTGTGTACGGATCGTTGGGGTTGAAGATAAAATAAGCATGACTGCGTTTATCTAATATGTCCAACTTCGCGGAACCTTGAGTGACATTGGTTATAAAAAATTTCCCTGAAAAACCCAACAATTTTCTGTCCACATTGTAAATGTTGGCAGCCAAAATGTATTTCTTGTCGTTCGAAGGTCGCTTGATGTAACTGAAATTTAAGTTTCCTCTTATCACAGATTGATCCATTTCCAAATAGTAGAAATGTATTATTTTACTGTCATTTTTGGTAAACCAATCTACCGTCAGCTTTACATGATTAGGATCGACCAAATTTGAGTCAATAGTGAGGCTAAAATTGGAATTGTCAAAATCAATTTTCAAATTGTGATTTCCGTTATTTTCAAACGATAACATCAACTGAGAAGAAGGAGGCGTATTTGTAACATTCAAATTAAAAATATTCATAATGTTGATTAATATTTTATCCAACGTTTTAGCTGCATAAATGTTGGCAACGAAAGGTTGCATTGAATAATGTAAACTAACCCCTTGGTCATCATTCAAATATGAGATAGTTGTATTAAACCATACTTTGTTTGAATCAGATACGTTGTTTTTGAAGAGGAATCCATTTTTAACTCCTTCTACTTCGGTGTAAATATAGATTAAACCATAATTCTTCAAATCTAAAATTGTAGAAGCGTTTATTGTGGGATACTTATTTCTAACATCAATGTGTACGCTATAATCATTTAGATTACTCTTTACTAACGCTATCTTTTGTAGCGCATTCAGTGAGAACAGAGTTTCAGATCTTATATTAAAACATGGAATGGTGACTTGAATCATAGCCATTGTTTGGTACCACTTTGTTGTATCTTTGTAAATAATCTTATAATCATTCAATGCAAACCCATACTCTTTGGAATTTTTGTGATTTTTAAAATGGAGTTCTAGTGTATGATTTAAATTGCCTTTTGTGCCATTCATAGAGTAACTCGATTTAATTTTGGAATCAATAACTGTATAGTTGAAATTTAAGCAGTTATGCTCATCCTGAACAGCATAATCTATTTTGAAAATTCCACGTTTATACAGATTTAAGCTTACATCAGCTCCCCATTTACTGGAAATATGAGGTACGAGCAAAATGAAGCTGGAATCAAACTGCAGAGGATTTTTAAACATAGTTTTGAATTTAGACTCTAACCTTTGCCGAGATAATTCTGCTAAGAATTGATAATCAAAATGTCCTTTACGAAAAATTATGTCACTAGAGAGCCTGCTGACAATTACAAAAGGTGTAGATAACAAAAAGTGGGATTCAACGTTCCCTGCGCTGTTCTTTGTTAAAAACTGCAATTCAATTTTAGATGTTCCATCTGTGAAAAAGCTTTCGAGTTTAACCTGATCTTGAGTTTCAAGCAAATTTAGCATGGCTTTATAATTTTGTCCTATAACAGCTTGAATGAAAACGCTGAAAGTTTGTTTTACTGCTAATGAGCCTTCAAAGTTTATATTTATTTCATTCCATGTTCCATAAGCTTTCAGGTCGTAACCTTTAGAGGTCTTATCATATGCTCCTTGGAGTAGAATTTCTGAAACTATCTCAAAAGATGATTTTACTTCAAGTAATAAATTGTTGGGGTTGTAATTCAACTCGCCTTTAACAATTTTGTTCTTCCACTGCACTTGTATTTTTCCTTTCATGTCATTCACGTCAACGTGCAGCACCATTTTTGCAAAGTTGCTGTATTGGTTATTTGTTATAAAATCAATTTCATACACACCATTCTCCCCAGCTTTTATTGATCCGTCTAATTCAATCACGTCCGATTCCCTTTCGAAATAAACTTTCGCCTTTTTAAAGGTTTTATCTATAAGGTAGGTCAAATTCAAATGTTTGTATCCAGAAAAGGGGGAAGTCAACTGTGCTGTTAAATACAATGAAGGAATGACAAGTCCATTGAATGTGATTTCATTGTTCGCCATTGAGCAAGAGTAGGTGAAAGTAATTTGGCGGGAATTATAGCCGTAAGACAAGTTTGCTCTCAACGGTTCATTGTAAGGAGATGTAAACAGAAATTCTATGTTGGCATGAGATGTTTGCAAATTAAGTGTCAAGTTTTGTTTATCCGGCCAAGATAGAAAGTTGTGAAATACCAAAATGTTGTCATGGCGGGCCACAGATGTGTAAACTTGAAGATTACTCAGCTGCTTTAAAGGAGTAGTTAGAGTAAACATAGCCGTGACATTTTCAGAATTCAATTGACCCTCAAACGTCATATCCAAAGCTTTACTTCCGCATGCCACAGTTATTCTCGATTTTGATTTGTCCGAACTGAAAAAGTACAATAGGTCAATAGATGTCAGAGCGTCATTATGTTGTAAAATGATTTTAGCGATTTTTTCTTTTTCTGTAAATCTAATCAACCATGCCATTTCGTAGTTGTTTGATACTACCATATCATACACCCATCCTTTTTCCACAACAATACTAATATTTCCTTTTAAAAAATTGAAGTCCACCTGACCTTCGCTTTTTAAATAAAGCAAATAATTGTTAGTTTTACTATGCAATGAAACTGTTGCTAGATTATATTTTAAGTCGTAGGTTAAATCAATATCATAATAATACAAATTGTCTAAAGCATCAATATGAATTGTTCCAAACCATAATTCTCTCATTAGGAAATTTTGTTTTGAAGTTATATTCAGGATTCGTTCGTTATTGATTTCCAAAATTACCATTCCTCTTGAAAAGTACTCAATAGTTGTATTTAAATTTAATTCTTTGGTTATAAACGAGGGTACAAACACTTGTGTTTCAAGGACTATGCCGGAGGAATTGATATGATAATTCATGTTTATTTTGTTCTCAAATTCTTCCGCCTTGCAAATAAACATGGCGTGTTTTCCTGGTACATATTTTCCGTTTACAACGAACGAACTTGTTTCCGCGTTATTCTCGCTCAGCTTGTTCTTGACATCTATTCTAACAAAAGGGTTTTGGTTTTCATAGCCGTATGACCATTCAGCCGTCACGAAAGCGCTGTTTCTTTTCAAGTTCAACGAGCTTATAATCAAATTGTCGATCTTTTTATAGCGCGCATCCAAAACAGCCTCTTTCCACTCTTTGAACGGGCTTTTAAGAGAAAATTCTACTTGACCAGGCTTTAACCGCAAGAAAAAGGAGGCGAACTCGTGTTGCCAGGGAAACCCAAGCTCCAGCTGGCATTCGTTTGAATCAAAGGGGAGGTCGATTATTAGCTTGTATAATTCCTCGATGTGATTTTGCGTTTTCGACACTTCAAACTGCAGCGAGAACCGGGGATCGAGCATGAAGGCCACGGAAAACGATTGTAAAGCTTCTATTTGTGAAATCAATTTAAATGCGGCTAAATAACTCTCATTTTGCAGTTCAAAGTTGTAAGAAAATCCGAAAATAGGTTTAGCTTCTTTATTTAGGTTGAATTGGAATTTGTTGGGGATGTGGTAGTTTGTATAAAGATACGCTGTAAGGTCTGAGTATTCCGGCAGAAGAGAGTTCGTCAATTTAGCGTGGAATTCTAGAAACTCACTGACATGTAAGTTTTCAATAATCAGTGATACCATTTTCTTCCCCTCGCATAAAATTGCTACGGTGTAAGTTTTCGTGTTAGATACGTATGTTACTAGGAGCTTATAATTTCCCCAGGGTGTTAGGAATGTCAAAAAGCTTTTTTCGCTTCCGGACCATATTTTCATAATTGGCGCGTTATCAAGTTCTATTGTTAATAATTCTTTATTGTTGAAAAGTGCGTTTTTATGAGCGTTTATTAACATTGAGCGACCGTTATAATCAAACAAGGCGCGGAATTGATCGCCATTTAAATAATTGTAAGCTGCAATTCGATTCCAACCTTTAAGAGTCGTGGTCACTTCTAAAGATGTGGCTCTTCCATTTTGGAGGCTGTGTTTTAAATCAACTTTTATCTTGTGATCGTTATTGTAGATTGAATAAGAAATAAAAAGATCATTGATGTCATATAATTTATGGTTTCCTGAGATGATTAAAAATTGCTCTCTAGTAGAGGTATCTACATTTACGTGCAACATTTTCTCATCGAAAGTAGCTTGGAGCTTATCTCCAAGATTGTTATGCATCTCAAGGGAAAAAGATGATTTAGATGAGAAGTCATACTTGCCGCTTAAAGCCCAAGGTGAAAAATTCACAGTACTTAAATCGACATGCATGTGTAATTCTGCCTTTTTGTAATTTTTAGTTTTGATGGAAAATTCGACTTGGTTTGTAAAATTATCGCTAGTCACATACAGTCTGATGTTAGATCCTAGCAAAGTGAAATTGCTGCTTAATACGGCATTGTACTTTTTTTCTGGCGTAATTATATTTATAGTTGTGTCCGAACAGAAAAGTGAATCATACCTTGTTAATGCTGAAATATTGTATAGTTTGGAATTTTTATCAAAAACGAGTTCTGTTGCGACAAATTGACTGCGTCTTTGCAAGCTCAGCTTGCTCATAATATTGCCATAAAGATGATGCGGTGTATGAACATGAACAGAAAACTCCAATTTCTTCGGTTGAGGTTGAAAGTAATTTTCCACACGAAAGTAATCTTCATTGTACTTTGTCGCTGCTTTGAACTCATACCCCCTCTTGAAAAATTCATAATTTGTCTTGACATCAACTATTTTCAAATTAGGGATGTTGCTGTTGAACAAGACAAGCGCTTTTCCGCTAGATTTTCTAGCTTCAATCGATGCATTTATTTTGGCGTCGATATTTAAATATTCTACTACATTTTTAGCCTCTTTCTGATGATACGCAACTGCTAATATACCATCCAACGTTATAATATGAACTGCTTTTGATGGTTGTGTATTAAAGCTGTATCTTCCTTGAAAAGAAAAGTTATGTTTTCCCACTAATAGCTTTAAAGTAGCATCTTGAAACTTATCACTACCTTTATACTTTAATTCTAGGCTACAATTTTTAAGGCTGTCAAAGTGTGATACTAAATTAATCTTTCCGGTACTGGAAATGAGTTGATTTTCTACAGATTTTTCATATATGTAAATAATTGTAGCAGTCTTCTCATTTTTCCCAAAAATTATATAACTTGCATTTTGAATTAAGCCTACTGATAAATCTAAGTAAACTTTTTCCCATTCAGGAACTGTAGAGAGCATCAGTATATTTCCATTACATACTCCTTCCTCCACAGAAGTAGTAGAAGTAAACTGTAGAGTATTATTTTGCTCTGGAAGGAGTAATGTAAAGCTTATTCTTTTTGCAGCATCTCTGAAATCATATATAGAGCTACCAACAAAAAATTTTTTCTTTTCTTGCATGATCTCTCCTGTTATATTTAAGTTTAATAAGCCGTAAAATGCTTCCAAATGGAAATCGCAGACAAGTTTTAAATCAACTCCTTCTTCAGTTAGAGAAACATCGATAGTATTCACGGGTTTCGAAAAGTCATACTTGGCATTAATTTCAAACGGTATTGTGTAAGGTAGATCTACCGATGCATGTACGTTGCTACTTAAATCCTCAACTGTTATAATTGATTTTATATTGATCATTGTTTTGGTACCATATTCTAAATAAAATGTCGGCTTCCAAGTTTTATCATTTTCTTGATGCATAGAAAACTCCATCGCAACTGGATATTTCCAGGGGGTTATAAATCTGATAGATGCTGCATCAATAAGCTTAATTTTCTTATTAATATTGTAATTTAGTGTGAGCTTACTTTCATTATTGTTTATTTTGAAGATTATAACATGGTCGAAGCTATGATTGCTTGATGCTAAGTTGTGGGAATACCGGAGTAATCCAGACCTTGAAGGCGTGTCCACATTCAATACATTATTAATCAATCTGTAGGAATCTTCAAAATTGAAGACGTTGCTAAATCTATACCCTTTAGGTAGATTTACTGCTATTATATACGTATTTATATCTTGAATGTACCTACAACTGATATCTTCTGTCAAAAATGACGAACTGAAATCCCAACGCAACTCAGAAATTTCTTTATCTCTTAACGAAACTTTTAAAACGCTAGCGATATAACTGTCATCCCACTTTGCTTCAAATGTTGACTTTATAGGGTTAGGAGTATTTTTGATTGCTACTAAAGATTTGTGTTCCAAAAAATCGATGGTTGCTGTCACATTCATTGACAGTATTGGGATAAGATTGCCGTGCAGTTTTACAGCCAAGATATCGTTTCTACCTTGTGTCACCGCTAGATACTCTTCTAAATGTCCATATACAGTACTATGTTTAAACATGATTTTGTACGTTCCGAAGATAGGACAAGTTATTTCAAGTTTAATAACACTAGCGTGACCTTCATTATTCCATGATACAAGTGCGTAATTGTATTGGGTTAAAACATTTGCTTTTATTTCCAATATTAATCTATCTGGCTCTCCTATTAAAGTATAATCGAGTTCAGTTTCTTCCAACCCTTTAAAGGGGGTTTTGATCTTAATGTATGATTGGCAGTTTTCAAATTTGTAATCTAAAGAAACTTTCTTATCTTGCCAAATTACAGAGCTACTGAAGTGGTTGGCGCTTTGATTGTTGCTAACTATCAACATACCCATAATAGGTGCTATGGTATTAGACGGAGAAACAAGCTTAAAACTAGACGAAATATTTGTTCCTCGAGATTCCCACAGACATTGTCCCGTTATCTGATAATCGTTTAACGTAAACGCAGCATCATTTTTTATCTTTAACAAGCCATCTGTACTGTTACGGCTATGACTTACCGCAACATTGAGCCTTGCTATTTCAGGAATTGTTGTGTTTACCACCAGGTATCCCGACAAATGATGGCTTGATTTTATACCTGATATTACGAGATTAATTTTTTGATCTCGCCACAACATATCCACCTGTTAAGATATTTACATATGTAGATACTTTTTTACAATAAATTACACGATTACCTTTAATTCCGCGTTTTGGGGAAGAATGTAGTAACTCATTTTAAATTCCTGGTACTCCAAATAACTGAAGGGCGTTTCAAGCTTGGCAAACCAAATTCCTCCGATGTCATACACTTTATTGCCGGCTTCCAAAAAAATGCGTTGTGAAGAGTCGACACCCCACGTAACATTCAAAGTAACTTGTGTGGGCCTGGAAGATACCTTGAATTAACGTAGTTAACAAAATCACTAAAGGGAATACGTACAATAGAATAAAAGAGGCGACCACTTTCTGGTTTGGATACTCCATATCCACCAAATACAACCCCTTCGTAGCGTGGCGGTCTATAGTCAACGAAATTTTTTGGTCGATGTCATTATCTTTGTCCCAATATAGAATAAATTGAAACTTTTGATATGGCATAAGAAGTTTTACTGATATATCGAAATGTTGGTAAATATTGAGTTCAAAAGCCATACTAAGTTCATTTGCACTTTGAAATCCATTTACAACAAGCAGCTGCTTGTCATTAATTTGCAATAGGGTCGAGAAGCTGTTTTGCAACCACGTTATGTGAGATACGTATAGATCGTTGTTTGTATTCAATTTATTGGTATTAAGAAACATATCCTTGGAAATTTGAAGGGTTGATGAAATGCTCCAGGGTGTATTAAAGCGGCCACTGCTTTCAGGAATTTCAATAATTCCCTTCACAGAGTGATTCTGAAAACGAGCGACGCTAGAGTTTATATATTCTCCAGAAAGCACCAACATACATCTTTTTTCTTCATTTATCTCATAGAAGCTTTCAATGAATACATTAAACTCTTTTTGACTTTGTTGCTTTATAACACCGTTGACCATCCATGCTTGTTTAGGATAATATAGGAGTAACTCCATAGTTTGATTTTTCTCGAAAATGTTCTTATAATTTACCAGCATTTCTAGTCTTTGAGTTCTATTAAGTTGCAGCAGTCCATGGATTTTAAATTTATCGTTCGAATTAATGTGAGATAAATCAATGTTATAGTCTATGTTTCTTTGAAAGCATTTCAACATACATTTTAAGGCAATGTCAGTGTTTTCACTTGATTTAAAAAATTTTAATAATTGGTGTGTTTCCCACTTCATGCCCAGAATGAGCGCCATTACTTGGGTCTCAAAATAAAGTGCCCCTCTTTTCATGTTAAAAGAAATCAACGTATTGTATAGAGGTTTCTGCGTAAAATTGGCACTTACGTATAAAACTTCTTCTGTTGCAGTTTCTCTTATTAGCGTATGCCGCTTTAAGTCAAAGTCAAATACTTGGTTTTTGTAATCTTTATAGTCGTATGTTATTTTAGCAGACACAGAAAATAATTCGGAAGTTTTTGCCACAACGGCTTGAACATGTCCGATTAGATTGTTTGATAATATGGAGGAAGTCAGGTTAAAATTTTCGGAGCCTAAATACAAATCACCAGACATCAAAAGAGGTTCGCATAACATCCAATCTAATTTTAAGCTGGCACTATACTTCACACCTTGTACATAGCTCACATTTCCTGACAGCGCAGCTACTCTGTTGCCTTTATAATTTAAATCTGCTAAAGGTTCGTATTTCCAAGTATTATTAATTTTTACAGATTTTAAGCTCATCTGAGCCAAAAGGATTTCATTGCTGTTTAGCTTGGTTTGTAGTAAAAACCCTAAGTTGTCAAAATCATCTCCGATTTTGCTGTTTACTTCCAATTTGACGAAAGGCGATGTTAATGTTGCATTAAAAGAAAGTTTTTCGCAGTCCAAAAGGTACGCTGTTTCAATTTTGCGATCAATAGTAGAATTTGGAGTATCCAAATAGAACGACATTGCATATATTGGGCGAAATTTTTTCATTTGCGTGTACGTCTTTAAGCTAAGTTGGTAGCTGTCGAATGTGTCGGTTTTTTTAATATCCAACGAATACTTGAAACGACCGGTCAAGGGGAAGTAAGGGGCGCGCGCTGATTGTGAAGCATTAACGTAACGGGTCGTATAACATACTTCCAAGCCAGTAACGGTATTGAACAGTTTTTGAGTGCATCCTTGCCAGTCTTCTACATTATCAGCGACGTCATCCAGTTCATAAATACGATTGCTTTGAATCAAAGACACCTGCGATTCGACGTTAATTATATTCATCAGTTGCTTTGGTACGTTCAGTTTAACATCCACCAATTTCCCCTTATTAATAAAAGCATGACCATCTAAGTATGTATTAGAATTCAAGTTATTTACAGATTGCAGTCCAAATTTACCAATTAAAGTATCAACTGTCATCGTTCCGATAACTTCGACAGCAACGCTGGGGTATAGTTTTCCTTCAATAGAAATCTTATGAGCCCATAAGTCCTTCAAGTCAATTTTGCTTTTAACAGTTAGTCCAACGGTAGCCGTTCCATTTATTGTTAGTTCAAGAGGAAATCCAAGAACTGTGGGAATTTTATATGAAGAATCCAGGAAGACAAACGATTTCATAAAATCAACGTCTTGTTGTCTAAATAACTTTAATAAAGAGTCTAATATGCTGCGTCCATTAATTGGGTTTCCTATGAGGCCTTCAAAGTCTTTAAATTGGGTATACGACATTTCATTCCCAAATATTTTTGCATAGAGAACTCCTTTCGGCTCTTTAAATGTAGTTTGAGAAGCAAACGAGTTCCGTATTTGTTGAATTTTATCTTGGGACGATGAATCGTTGTTCCTGGCGTTTTCAAGCAGGTTTTTAATGGATTCTTCTGGGAAATACCCTTCGGGCCCAAATAAATTTTCAATCACCTGTTCAAAGCCTTCCATTCTTGTTCCAATTTCAAACACATTAACAGTTTCCCCGAACAAGTCTAGTGTGAAATTTAGCATCGCAGATTTGGGTAAGTACGATTCTGACGTGAACACTACGTTACTTTCCACAGCAACTCCAGTATTAAGCGAATCGAAGTATGTAGAAACTTCATAATTTCGCGAGTACTTTCTCATGTCTGTGCTGAACTTATTGCGTAAAAATTCGTTTTCCACTAAGCTTTTTAAGTGGCGCTTCCACCGAGACGACGATTCTTGCATGTTGGTGAGATGCGTCCACACAAAGGAACCGACTGAAAATCAAGCGTAGTAGTTAGGGTTAGTTTGATTCAAATTATTACCTTGGTTGGTTTTCTCCGTTCGTAATACATCCTTCACCCGAGCAATGGTCGCATAGGAAGCGCATTGCATGACCGCTAAGTACGACGCTATTCTAATTTCGGTATTTTCACGAGGATTGGCGAAATAATTTTCCAATTGTTCCAGGTTGTCATTTTCTCTGCAGCTAACTCTTCGATGTGCTGCTATAGCTGCCAGTCGTAGTTCAATTGATGAATCAGTGTTCTTAAGATAAGTTCAAATATTTATTTTGCAAATAAGCGTTGACTAACTTACCGAATAACAGTTTTTTAAGTAGGCTAAAGAGTTGATAAGACCAATATTTCCGATACCTTTTAGAGAGAGAAGAATATCATTATAATGGTTAGGACTAGATGGTATGCACGTAGTCGTTATAGGTTCTTCTATCATTCGGATCACTCTTTGAATGTCTGGTTTATTGAAACATCGGATATCTTGCTTGCAGTACATATGGACTAGAGTGGATACTGACAATGTTGCCTTCTGTTTGATAAATTGATTTTCGACTTCCATTAATGACTAAAATTTTTCTTTATATGTTGATTGAATTTATTTGATGAAACTCGTTCTTACTGTGATTGATTCTATAACCGGCAAAGAAACATTGCTAAAATATATTAAAGAACCAAGCCAAGAAGCAGTTTGAGATTCGGATAATTCTCCTTTTTGATATAATGTCTTCATCGCTTTTATTCCATCAAAATTTGTAGTTAGTGGCATGGCATCTAGTATGAATTTCCTAAAAAAATTGATATACAGAAACAGTCACAATATGGTTGTAAAAAATATACTTTCGTTTTGTAGAATGCTTTACTGATTGAAAAACGTCTATCATAGAACCATAGTCTAAATTTTGTAGTTCATGTACAAATTGCGAAAAAATTCTTGGTACATCTGATTCAACTCCGTCTGTGGTTTTGCTTTCAAGTAGCTCCAATAGTTTTGTAACGGACATAATAGTATTGCTTTTATTATGTTCTTTGGGATTGTAGTTGCTGAATAAGTCTTCATAATAGAAAGTTGATGGTACTGAAATCCAATGAGTGCACATAAAGAGATTGTTGTATGAAACAGCTAGCAGATGAAGATCAAATTTACCATTACTAAATCATAACTGATTATAAGATTTGCTTTTGGTAAATTTGACCTTTGCAATTGACTCACATTTGGGCGCCCGTGCCGTTTTATCTTTCGAAAGGAATTCCAGATTTTGAGTTAAGTACACCACAGCTCCGCTATCGCCGTTTGAGAAGGGCTGAAGCAAATGATGCTCAGAACATTGAGTAGACGTCAAAATAAGGTCTTCATTGAACCGCTGCTTGCACGCTTGTTTACTCCTAAAATACCCCCATAAAACTAGTCCCTACTTCAAGTGGAGAAATTACCGTAACAACGAGTTTTTTCCTAAATTTTTTGAATGAGGCACGGATAACCACAACATCTGCCGAGACTTCCTGTGGGAACAAGCTTCAAGATTTTTGGTTTTTGTAATGATCATATTCGAGTCGGAATTTTCGATGTAATAGTGCGTCTCGCAGTTCCCGGATACATCGGTCTACAAAAATGGGTTTAGCCACTACGGTTTTATATATACTTTGATATTACAGGGTGATCACATAAAAAATAGAGAACCTATATTCATTTAATATAATGCCTTATCATATTGACAAATTCGTAAAATTAAATTCGTTTGACTTTAAAGTGGAAACAAAAAAATTAAATATATTAAACAATAGATGTATAAAACTACGTCATTTATTTTATGTTTTTAAATTGTTTAATCCATTTATTTATAGACATAAAAACGCTTATTACTAATTTGTTTAAATTAGCATTGAGATACTATTATCATGCAAATACTGCGATGTTGTATACATATCTTATCGCAAAATGATTAAATTTTGATAATTTAAATAAAATATACTAGGACGATTTGAAAAGATTGTGTGGACAACTACTGCTGATTTACTAACCTCGTAAACAACGGCATCTCCTTCCAAATTGGGCATACTATTTTGAAAAGAAGACAAAATTCCCTTTTTGATGTGCAAAACCTCTTTATCGTCTTCTTCTGCACATAATGTCTCAATGCGGCCATTTTGGAAGGAAAAATATAACAAATTTTTGGTGAGAGCCGATTGTAAAGCTTTGCTGTTGTTGGGGATAGTAGTAGTAGTAACTTCTTTATTTACGTAAACTTCCCTCATATTTACATCAGACAACTGCATAACATAGTTACACGTGGACAAAACATGAATTTGTACTTGCGTTGAAAACACGAATTTGTTTTGAGCATTCGCTTTGTCGTCTGTGGAAGAGTTTATCATAGTCTTTATGACTCCATCGTAATTGTATTTATAAGAACTTCCGCTTTCATATCCAAACTTGTTCCAATCTTCTACAATATTTTACAGTTTTTAAGTCAGATAAGCAAGTGGTGCATAAACAAACCTTTGCAATATCTAGAACATTGAAATGTTGCCTGATGCGCATTTCCTGCAAAACAAACAAACTTTTGAATCAGGATTTTGAATTAAAAGTTTTAGCCGAATGCTGCTCATGTTTACAGTGCATGACAGAATATTACTACTTCTAAGATATGCAAAATCGCGTCAGAGGTCTAAGTTCGGCCAGCATACGATAAGTCAGAAATCCAGTTAACGAAATTATTCAAAAATTAGCATTACCGACTGAAAGGGTCGCTGCGCTTAACAGCAGCAGGAGCAAAGCCATCCTGTCTTCTGGACGAGCTGGTCTTCCAGGCCGGAGCACTCCGGGCGCCTGGATGTGCACAAATCACACCCCGAATTCAACACGCCACCGCCAGCACCGTTGTAAACTCGAGCGTCCTTTAGCACAGAGAGATTAACACTGATAGCAAGAGCTGTACTCCCAGGGGTCATTTGTACAGATTAAACTGGGGCCGGTTCAGAGTTCAGAGATGATGAAGCTACTGCGAACGGTTTCAGAAAGTCCTTTGACGTGCTTGCGGCACAATTGCCCATGTCCCAGGGAGCTTACCTATGCCAATTAGGCGCGACGATGAATAAGCTCGTTAAAACCGGAGCTTGAGGGAGTCGTGCCCTTAATTGCGTTTTATTGGAGCAATTAGTTCTTAAGTAGCAACAAAAACAAACTTTTAAGGCCAGCAGTGTTTACAAATATTCTCCAAAATAGAGCTGCGCAAAAATAATTTTGGTTGCATTAACATTTGATAAGGTTTATATAATTGGGTACCTTTATCAACGAATTAAAGGTTATGTTAAATTACAATCAAACTAACTGGTTATAGATATGTCATCTGGCTTATATAATATAGAAATTTAAAAACTGAGGTATAAATTGAATTTAACAATCATATTTTACATCAAATCATTGTTGCTTAGGCAGATGATGTGCCTTTCGCTCATATAGATGTTTTACCAAATGCATAATAGCTTGAGAATAACCTTTATATTACCATTTCTTATCAGTACAAGTCCAATAAATTCCAATTTTGCAAGATATATTATTGTAAACTCCATTATCTCCATTTATCACATATGAATATTAACATTTTCACAATTTTTATATTAATAATGGAAATATCACTTTCAGGAAATAGGTTGTACTATTGACTATATTATCACAAAAGTGATAAGCTATATCAAAGTGGAAAACTACAACCATATATACTTTAATTAGTGAGTAAAAGTATTGTTTCTATTTCTTTTTCATTATATATCTAGGGCGGTCCAACCAAAACGCACGAGCTTAATTGTAAATAAAACAAAAAGTTTTCAGAGAAACACACACCTCTATCCGATGGTCCATATTTTCAATGACTCTGAGACATAATTGAGGTTCAATGTCGTTAATGTGCCGAATTATCTCATCATTTAGCTCTTGAATTGTTCTTGGGTTAGTGACGTACACTTTTTCTTATAAATATCCCCAAAGAAAGAAGTCCAACGGTGTCAAATCACATGATCGCGTCGGCCAATTAACATCGCCACGACGTGTTATCGGCCATTTAATTTCTCGCGCAAAAGAGCCATTGTTTCGTTGGCTGTGTGACAAGTGGCACCATCCTGTTGGAACCACATATCGTCCAGGTCCATATCCTCAATTTCTGGCCACAATAAGTCCGTTATCATCTCGCGATAGCGAACACCATTCACGGTAACTGCTTGGCCGACCTCATTTTCGAAGAAGTACGGCCCGATGACGCCGCCAGCCCATAAACCGCACCACACAGTCACTCTGTGTAGATGCATCGGCTTTTCAACAATCACTCGTGGATTCTCATTTGCCCAAATGCTGCAATTCTGCTTGCTAACGAATCCACTGAGGTGAAAGTGTGCCTCGTCGCTGAAGATGATTTTCTTTGTAAAATCACCATTCACTTCTGTCTGTTCAACCAACTATTCGGCGTATTGTCGACGCTTGAAATGGTCAGTAGGCTTCAGCTTTTGAGTCAATTGAACCGTGTAAGCGTGTAAATTCAAATCTTTATTCAAAATTCGCATCAGTGATGTTCGTGATATGTTCAATTGTTGGGCACGATGACGAGTCCAGGTTGACGGCTCTTCTGCCACACTATCGCGAACAACAGCAATGTTTTCCTCAGAACGAACTGGGCGAGCATGCACAGGTGTTTTCACATTTCCTACAGACCCGGTTTGCTGAAATTTGCGCACAATTCTGCCGATTGTGGACACATTTGGTCGATTATGCGGACCAAAAAAATCACGAAGTGCACGAAATGCATTTTGATTTAAACGCCCATTTTCGTAAAAGGCTTCAACAATCTTAACGCGCTGCTCAATTGTGTACCTCTCCATGGTTGAATTTGTCAAACACTGAAACAAAGAAATGTCAAATTAAGTTGGGCAAAAAACTTGACCTTAAGGTGTGGCTCACAATTAACATCGTGCATTATGGTTGGACCATCCTTTAGATAATGTTATTACATGATTTGGCTAAGCCAAGATTAGTTAAATTTGCACTAGTCAATGTTTTAATTAGTTTCTATTGGTTTAAGGATTGTAATAGAATGGCCGTACCTGGTCTTGGTAGCTTTGAACTAAGTAGGGTTCTTTAATACTTCATGGCCACTTCATGCCACAGCCACTGCTGAATCAAGACTGATGTAACGGAGAAGGTATAATCATCACAAAAAGAAAAATCATCACACGACTTTCCTTATCCTATTATTTGGGTAATTCTGGCAAAAATCCTGGATTTCAATTTTTTTTCGAGTTAATATTTTATCAACTTTTACTTTCAATTTATGTTTATCTCGTGATAAAAAATCAATTTCATTCTCATGGATTTTTTGTATCTTCAACCGTTTAGATTCGCGACCGCTTTGCGACCGTTTTTGCGACCTTGCGACCAAACGGCTCGGCCGATTTTTTCGCACTGCGTTCTCCACCTACAAATAACTTGCATACCAAATTTCAAGTCTCTAGCTCTTACGGTTCTCGAGATATCTCGAGATTACTGACAGACAGACACACACACACACACACCAACCAATGGCCCAAACCAACTTTTCTGGTGTCCTGAGACTATAATTCGTCCAGAAATGTGAAAAACTGGGTAGGTCAATTTTCAGCCGATTACATTACTTTCCTTATTATAGGATAAGGAAAGTAATAAAAAAAACAACTTGACAAATTTTGTATTACTGTCGAAGAGAATCGTATTAATTCAACTACAAACTATCCCTGGGAAAATAAAGATTATTCTGATTTACTTGACGGTGATAAAGAAGAAAATTTCTATGAACAAATACAAGATGTGTTAAAACTAACAAATGAAAGAGAAATTACGATAATAATAAGTAAAAGAATTAAGAATGGTGTCATCAATATTAAATAGTGAGCTTGCCGAAATAAAAATAAAAATAGCACAAAATCAGGGTGCTAATAATAAATGGAAAATCTAAAAACAAAAGGGTGGATGACTTCAGAAATAATGAATTTAATAAATAAAAGACGAAAACACAAAAAGCAAAGCATAAACAGTTTAATAAAGATATTATTAAGGAAGATTCGAAAAGCTAAAAAATATGGATGACTGGCAAATGGACTGAAATAGAACTACAACAAAATTATTACTTCAACATACTTCTTCTTCTTTTCCTTCTCCCTTATGCCCTAAAGCGTCGGGTCCTCTAACCACTTCCGGAAGCTGTCTCGGTTGGTTGCCATTCTTTTTACTTCTCTTAGGTGTTTTCCTCTCTGTTCTACCCTCTTTTCTAAGCTCTGTTCCCATGTTTCTCGTGGCCTTCCTCTGCTTCTAGAATTCTTCTGGGGTCTCTATTTCTTGACATCCTCACTATGTGCCCATACCACTGTAATTGTCTCTTCTCTACCTCTTGTATTAGCGGTTGCTGACCTACTTCTTCTCTGGTTATTGTATTTCGTATGCGATCTCTTTTTGTTCTACCTACTAGTCTTCTTAGATATTTCATTTCACCCGCCGTAATTTTGCTTCTGGTTTTATCTTGTATTGTCCAGCTCTCCGCCCCATACGTTAATACTGGTGTGTATATGCTTTTGTATACCCTAAGCTTTGTTTGCATGCTTACTTCTTTTTTTCGCTATTATTGATTTGTTAATCGCATAATATACTTTGCTTGCTTTATCTCTTCTATTCAGAATCTCCTGTTCTATTGTGCCAGTTTTATTTATTATCGTTCCTAAATATTCATAGTTATTGACCCATTCTAGTTCTTCCCCATTGCATATTATTCTTGTGTTTTCGTTTGTATCATTTTTCTCGATTTTCATAATTTTAGTCTTGTTTGTGTTTATTTTCATACCTCTTCTTTCTATCGCTCTATTCCATTTGTTTATTGCTTCTTGTAATTTTCTAGTTGAGTCTGCTAGAAGCACGATGTCGTCTGCATATACGAGGCATTGTATATATATGGGCTCTAAATTCCAATTTCCTACCTTCACATTGAATCTTGGTTCTTTTGCTTCCTGAATAATCTGATTCATTACTATTAGGAACAGTAGGGGGCTCAGTGAGTCTCCTTGTTTGATCCCCTTTTCCATTTCAAAGCTTTGAGATTCTTTCCTTTAATTCGCACTCTTCCTTTTGCATTAACGTATACTCTTTTTATGGCCTGTTGTAGTGGGTATGATACATTTAGTTCTGCTAGCGCATTCCATATTGTTTGTTTGGGTACTGTGTCAAATGCTGATTTTATATCTATGAATGCTAGATACAAAGGGTTTCCCTTTCTAATCTCTTTTCTGTAACTGTTCTTAGTACAAAGATATGATCTTGTGTTTGCCTCTGTGGCCTGTAAGCGGCTTGTTCTTCACATAGTTTTTCTTCAACTTCTTCTCGTAATCTTCTTTCTAGTATTCTTGAATATATCTTCTGTACTATTGAAGAAAGGCATATTGCCCTGTAGTTGCCGCAATCGTTTGTATCTCCTTCTTGTGTATAGGTACCACTATGTTTTCTTCCCAGTCATCTGGTATTTTTCCCTTTCCAGGCTAGTTGACATATCTCTTTTATCCACTTTAATATTCTATCTCCCCATTCTTTATCATTTCTGGAGTTATGCCATCTCTACCTCCTGCTTTTCCTTGTTTAATATGTTTTACGGCTTCTATCACCTCTTCTATTTCTATGTCTATTTCTTCTTCTTCTTCCTGAACTGTTCCTCTTCTCTCTCTGCCCCGGATATTATCATCTTTTTAAATATGTTGTTGTAATACTCTCTCCATGCCTCCAAGATTCTTCCTTCTTCTGTTTCTACTATGCCTTTGTTGTTCCTTATACTCCATACTTGCTTTCCATATTTCCTCTTAGCCCTCTGATTACTTTCCAAAACTGTCTTCCGTTATCTTCGTTGAATTTCGTCTCTAGTTCTTTTCCGAATTCCTCCCAAGTTTCTTGTTTTGCTCTATGTACCGCTTCTTTGGCTTCATTTCTTTTATTTATATAGTGTTGTTTATCGCAATCTTTCTTACTTTGTATATACCTTTTCCAAGCTTTCTTTTGATCTTTACTTTATCTTTTACTTCTTCGTTCCACCACCGGGTTCTTTTTGATCTCCCTTTACTGTTACCTTTCCGCAGGTCTTTACTGCCTGTTCCACTATTTCTGTTTTAGTATTGTCCACTTCTTTCCATGGGCCATTGGTTTCCTTCTTCTGCTTCTTTCGCTTCCCATACTTCTAAGGTGTCTTCTAATCTCTTTTGAATTCTTTTGCTTTTCTGGTTTTCTTAATACTGATATTTTTATTTTCTGATATTCTCTTTGTTTCCTGGGTTCCCTGCTATAAAATTTGGTGTCTGTTATTAGCAGTCTATGGTCTGTATGCAGTTCGGCCCCTTATTACTTTTACATCTGTTATGGCATATTTCGCTTCTCTGTTGTATGTTATATAGTCGTTAATGCTTTTCGCTTCTCTTCCTGCTGCCTCAAAAGTAATTTTGTGTATTATCTTATGGTTAAAGTGGCTGTTTCCGATTAACATTTGATTGGTAACACAAAAGTCTATCATTCTTCTTCCGTTATTATTTATGGTAGATTCTCCTCCATATTTACCTATCGTGCCATATCCTATATCTCGTCTATTTCCTATTCTGGCATTCCAGTCTCCATTTATTAATATGTGTCTGCTTCTTTCTCTCCCTTTATCTATTTGTACTTGGAGTTCTTCGTAGAATGTCTCTTTCTCTTCTTCTGTGGAGTTTTCTGTGGGGCGTAGATCTGTATTATGGTTATTTCTTCTTGCAGTTTTAGGTCTACATATAATATCCTTGCATTTACCGCTTCCCATTGTTTTACTTGTTGGGCCATCTGTGTAGTTAGAATTATTCCTACGCCCTCTTTAGCTCGTCCTGCTGATCCTGAGTATATAAGCTGGTAACCTTGATCTAATAGTTGTCTTCCGTTTCCTTTCTTCTTTATTTCACTTATACCTAGCATCTCCATATTATATTTGGCCATTTCTTCTATTATTTCTACTTCCTTTCCGTTTATACCGTTTACATTCCACGTTCCAATTCTTATCCGTGATTCGCGCCGAGTCCGTTTCCCAGTTTTCCGTCCATTTCCGAGGCGATTGTTTGTTCTCTGAATCTGTTTACCTTGTGCGGGTGATTAGCCCAGCCACAAGGGCCCCGTTACCTCGGGACAACTGGTATCAGGTTATACCCCCCGATCCTGGGTCGCCAGAGCCTCGGCTGTTATCTAACAGGGGGTACCACGTGTAGGTGAGGTTGGCATTTGGGTGTCTAGATGTTGGCGCCACCCCTTACCCCCCACTTCAACATACATAGAAAAAAAAGAGGCAATAAAAAAGCAAGAATACTTATTACGCAATGAAAATGGAAAAATAATATTAGATTTAAACAAAATATTAAAAAAATGGAGAAGTATGTGTTAGAGTTATTTAAATGCTAATCAAACAATTATCCAAGATAGTTGTTACCAACAATTAGTAGTATTGGAAGAAAAGTGAACATATTTCATTATCATAAATAGCGTGTTGTTCCATCACACCAATAATGGCGGAGAATGAGGCAGCACCCTCCATAATCCCCCTATATTGCACCTTCTCATGATGTGTAGGGCTTTTCATTTCAAAATCCAGAAGTTTTTTTACAATTATGAAATGGCATATATTTATTTTTAATCTGTACCCTCATTAATTTTTGTACACTAATAGGACTTGTAAATTAGCAAACTGCGTATCGTTCCAGTATTGGCCTGATCAGTTACTTTATATGCGGATGGCGTTGGTGACTTGGATTCCCTCGTGAGAATGCGCTGACAGAATAATTTTAAGAGGACAGGCGCGTCCGATAAAACTGCGACTAAATTTTACAAGCGACTCGTTACCTGCTTTTTAATATGTATACGACAAAATTAACACATTCTAATGTTAGAAGTTGCAAATTTTTATGTATTCTAATTGTACACGCTTATTTTCGAACAAGAAGTGTTTGAAGAGTAACCTCCTCAAGTGTTGCAAAATATTTAGATTATCTGGAGAATTTCTATTTTTAATTATATCCAACTAATTAAAAAACATATCTGTACACCAGGTATTTTTAGAAAACTGACTTCATTAATTTTCAATAAGTGCTAGTTCAAAGCAACGGGTGATGTCACTAGGCAAGCTTCATATTTCTCTCAGCGGATCATAGCAAATACGTAGAATAAAGAAGAACAGCCATGAAAATGAACAAGTGACAATCTAACAGGAAAATTACTAGATAAATCTATCTTTTGGATCTTTAGTTAAAATGTAGAAGATAAACTTCAAATAGAAACTATTATCAGATTAGTGCAGTCTTAGGATTCATTTGCAATAGTACTAATTAATGATGACCATTAGGAAAAAAAATTTTAAATTTGTACAACGCATATAAGATATAGTTATCAAAGACACTTCTTTTATACACGATAGTTTAAACAGATCAAGAAGTAAGTAAGGAGACATATGATCACCAACATTTTACCAAATCAATTTATTAACATATTTGCGCTCGTTCAATAAAACAATACACTCATTCAAAGGCTCATTCCCAGTATTATTTATCTTCCAAAATTTGGTCTTTATTTCAGTTGTACAATACCCACCAAGCGAGATCACCGTCTTCCTCTGTTTTGCCTATTTATTATTATTTTTTAAATATTATCATCTACGTATATATCTGCAAATTTATTTGTATATCTTTCAGCCTACTCGATAATAACTTTAATCGTAATTTCTTTTCTGCGATCATCTGATGTTTTTTCTGGCCATTTGTTGTATTTTAATTTTTAGACTTATTTGTTTTCCTAATTATTATTCACTAGTTTTAAATTGTATGCTCACTAGTATCAAAGCTACCCAAATTTGCCCTTCACCACCTATCTTTTAATAAAACCACAGAAAATTTCAAAAATCTATTCACTCTTGAAATAGCAATTTCGTGGATATCTGAGCAAATGCATGAAAGATGCGGCGTTTTCCTTTAAAATTATCTGGAGCGACGACCTTCAAGTTAAATGGCTAAACTAATCCATTTACATTTACCAGGGGTCACAGTGTGGTACGGTATATAAACTATTCTTTCTTTACTAAATTGTCACTGCTAATGTTTACTTAAATAAGCTGCAGGAATTCGTTGGTCTACGTGTCGAAGAGTTGTTTGGTTACTTTCAGTAAGATGAAGCGTCTCTCCACTATCTTCGTAGTGGAAAGGCCTATCTCGTTGCGACTTTTCTGAACAAATGTATTGGGCGAAGAGGTGGTATTAAATTCTCTGTGCGTTCTCCAGATTTCACTCCAGTGGTCTTTTATTGGGATACCTTAAAGATCAGGTATACTGAAAGAGAAAAGTGAAAGACAGTGTCCTACAATTTCAAATAAAGTGCTTCACGAAGCTGTTAAATTTATTGATCATCTTATCAGCTGTGTTTGGAGACGACACAAGAAGAAGTATTGCCATTGTTAGGACGGCAATGACGAAGCTGAAGAAATTATAAGATTAGCTTTCCTAATCGCATTATATGATGCAGAAACTTGGAAGTTAAAAACAGATGACGGGAACAAATTGAACTTCTTCGAGAGGAAATGCTTGGGGATTTTGTGCACAAATCACAGAATACATGCGTCTAAAAGCGAACTAAACATAAACGATCGTCTATATAATAGATAACTATCGTATCCTAAAATATTTTGGTCACATCACCAGAAGAGGCACTCTGGGGAGGCTTGTTGTACAGGGAGAAATCAAAAAAGTAGAATCGTGAGGACGTTCTCCCAAAAGATTGATAGATTAAGTTAAAAGTTTCACAGGAACCCCACTTTAAGAAAACATATAAATAACAACAGATAGAGAAAGATGGCACATAGGACCACGTGAAGTCATAAATAAATAATTAATGAGTAGCACTTAGAATGAACAGGAAACCTTTAAACAATCAAAAAAGTTGGAAAATTGGACTTGTGTTTCTTTTCATTATCGCTTAATTTGTCAACAGTATAGGTTGTAAAAAAGTTTTATTAGTAACATATTACGAAAACTTAACTCACTCAAAATCTTAGGCCTTTGCACCAATATATGTATATACCCATACTCTTCTAATTAAAAAAAAAATTATATACAAATTGTCTCTCTAGAGAATCTTTCCACTATTTTCGTGATGTAAAGATCCATATCTATGCAAGTTTTTCAAACAAATGGATTGGACGAAGAGGTGGTGTTGAATTCTCTATGCATTGTTCAGACTTCACTCCAATAGATTTGTTTTATGGGGATGCTTCAAAGATTATATTTACTGCACTAGTAACAATCGATAAAGTGAAAGAGGAAGTTGAGGCAATGTGTCGTAGAGACAATGAGAGAGAGGAGAAGAGGAGAGAGCAGCTTAAATTACTCGATGATTTTTTAAAATGAAGGATAAGAATAGGTTGAAAACCATTAACACTGTAGTCTTAAGGTTTATTGTACTACTTATCTGATCCATAAAAGAACTTCATCAAGTATAAATTATACAAATGTTTCCTTTCTGTAAACATTATAGTTATAGTTAGTGAAAATTAACCCAACCAATACCCTAACTTGATATCTGTTTAATCACAGTAGGTCATGTGTTATTTATTTCTTAAGTTTTTTCGCCCACTTTTAATAGTTTTGGCCAATTGCGAACTGAGACTTTGGTTACTCCAAATAATTGTTTAAATTCAGTAAAAGTAGCTTGTGATGCCTTATGCACTAAAACGCACATAAATCTGTTGTTGTTTGCAAGATTATAATCGGTTTAGAATCGATCTGATAATCAGTTATCTTGGCCATCTGTTAGATCAAGAGCGTCTTCATCTTGATAATTCCTGCTTAAGGTCACACATAGACGTACGTTTGTAGCCTAAATTTCTTTTTGGAAAATTGTAGTATATTTTTCCAAACGAGGATATTTTCCAAATATTCCTATTGCCTGTTGATTTTGGATTTTGTATACTGGATCAGTTTTACTATCTAACAATATTTAACATTCCAGTCAAATTAGATTCGAAAGATATTGTAAATACTCGTTTCCAATAATGGGTTTGTGACAATTCTTGTTATTCTGATATGGTCAGAAGTTCCAGTTTCTATTATATTTAAAGCATATAGGAAGCCATTTTGTCTGTATTTGACTAAAATGTTTAAAGGGTGCAAGTTTAGTAGGGCGACCACGGTTACGATTGAATTACCTCTTATTACATGTATAATAAAGGGTCTTTCATTAAGAACTTCCTATCTTTAAATTTAAATAAAATTTAAATAAAAGTGTGTGTGAGATATCATCGAAATTTTTTATTCGTTTGAAAGGGCTATCGATGCCATTATGTATGGAATATAACATCGTGCAAATGTTGGCCGCGACTTCGCTGGGTGGTGCGCATCCGAAATATCCAATTTTCCAAGACTCCGGCGCATAAATCAGGCTGAATTTGACCGACGGCATGGGTTATGTTGGCTTTGAGGGCCGCCGTGGTTTGTGGCTTATTCGCATAGATCTGCGACATAAGAAAAGTCTAACGGGGTCAAATCGCACGATCTCGGTGGCCAGTTCACGTCACCTCTACGTGAGATGACCATGCCCTCAAATCGCTCGTGCAGAATGTCCAATGTGGCATGATCTGTGTGGCACGTAGCGCCGTCCTGTTGAAACCACATGTCGTTGGTGTCCATATAATCCAATTCAGGCCAAAATAAGTTGGTAATCATCGAGTTATAGCGCTCGCCGATGACAGTGATGTCCTGGCCAACATTGTTCTTAAAGAAATATGGACCGATGACGCCGCCAGCCCAAAATCCACACCAAACAGTGACTTTTTCGGGATGCATTGGACGCTCTTGGATCTCATGTGGATTGGAATCGTTCCAAATTCGACAATTTTGTTCGCTGAAGATGATTTTTCGATGGAAATTAGCGTCTGTTTCCAACTGCTCTAGGGTCCATTCAGCGAACACACGTCGTTGTCTATGGTCGTTTACCTTCAGCTTCTGGGTCAGTTGAATTTTGTACGGGTGCAGGCCCAAGTCACGACGCAAAATTCGCCAAGTTGTGGTCTGCGAAAGGCCGAGTTCTTGTAAGCGAAGCGAAATTAACTGCCTTAGATTCTCCTGCACACTCTCACGGACAGCGGCGATGTTTTCGGCAGATCTTGCGTTTCGTCGTCGTACGGGTGTTGGTTGATTCTTTACGGAACCAGTGGACTTAAATTTATCCACCACACTGCCAATAGTCCTCTCGGTAGGGCGATTATGGCGACCGTAAAATGGGCGAAGCGAGTGGGACGTTGCCCGAACAGAAGACCCGTTTTGATAAAACAATTTTATCATTTGTACGTGTTGTTGAACGCTATATCCGTCCATGGTGATTTGGAAAAGCAGACTGAATAAATGACAGCCAATTCGATAGATGTAGCTTCAACAATATGGTCGCTATCAACTGTCAAAGTTCGAAAGTTCCTATTGGAAGACCCTTTATATAGATAAGACTCTGGAGTTCAGTCAGCTCTAAATTAGCTTGCCCCTGTTTTACTATAGGAGGCCGTAGGTTTTACTATAGCAGTGTACAGCCAGTATATCATGCGTAACCTAAGTCCCATATTTTATCCAGCCATAAGTATTAATTTCCCCATATTTACAATTTCTTGTATACGTAACTTTCAGGTTAGCTTTGCACCCAAGAATACTCCAAGGTAGTTAACTTTCTATCTTACTTGTAGTTATCTATTGAAGAGGTATGGTAGTTTTAGCTTATCCAGTATTTTCTTTTGCATTTTTGAGAATTCACGCTTAGGTTCTTTTTACTATAACTTCTGAGATTGCATTGAAAATCTTCTCTATGATGAGCTTGTGCACTACAACGTTTTACAGGTTCTTCATCGTTTCACTAAATAGAGTTTAGTTTTTTGTACCACATCTCCTCACTTCGATTAATATTGCCTTATAGAAGATGTAATTAGAGGCTTTTGCAATTTCAAAAAAATTGTCAATGCTATTTTCTGGAAGTTACGTAATTTTGAGTTTTCTTCATCAACTGGTGGAGAGCAGTCTCGCATGACTTTTCTATTTAATAAATATAATGGTATGAAGTCCTCTAGTAGGAAGCTTTCCATAAGTTTTTCCAACAACTTTATCGTAAGAGATAATAAATTGATAAGTCTACGTCCCTTTGTTTGGTAGGAATCTCTTTCAGGTTTAGACGATATTCGATATTTAAAATTTTGCTAATTCCTATACAAAAAGTGAAACAGAAGAGAATACAATGGGTATACGATTATCACAAAAATATCTTGTTTTTTATTTTTCGGTTTTCTAACAAACAAGAATTAACTCTTTTATTAAAAAAATCCCCAACGCAATAAGTTAAAGCATTTACGATCTATTAATATTTTTTTGTGTTGCTTATGGCAAGAGCAATTTTCCGTTTTACTTAATGAAAATGCATTTGTAAATATGACACAAATTGTAACACATCTGTTATCATCTTAAAGCATATCCACTTGTTAAGTTCACGTACTCTAGCCAGTATGAGCGTAAGTAGGTATATTAAATAACAAGTCAAATTATCTTATCAACCGTAACGAGAACAACAATTGACCATTCTTTGAATTTTAAGCCTATGTAAAGTCACTAAGGACGATAATAGGTGCATCAAGAATAATAATGTTCCTTCGGAAATGATAGAAAGTTTTGATATTTCAAGTTCTAACACATCTAACATAGTACTAATTATACTGATTATTATTCTCAATGTTTGAATATACAGACCTCAAACGCTCCTATAAAAAAATATTTACAGCTAAAAAGCTAAAACAATACAGCTTTCGTAACGTTCTTTTAAACTTCAAATTTATATCCTCTAGAACACTTTATTTGAACGAATTCGTTTTTGACATAGTAAAAGGGTTAATTGTAAATTTATCTGAAGGGCATAAATAGACTTTAATTTCATGGAAAATTTTAAATCTGCGGTTTGTCGAAAACAAGCAGGAATCTTGTCTTAGCAATGTTTAATCTTGTCTGTTTATCTGGTGATTAAAATCAAGTACTTTTTCCTTAAAGGAATAAAAAGTTCAGTGGTATGATCTAAATCATAGATTATTAATTAATATTAAAATTTGGATCATAAACTTGTGATAGTCTATCAAGGTAACAATAATTCTAATCTTCAATCTTCTTAAAGTTTAGATATTCTCTCAAAGTACTTCATAATATCGTCTACTGTTCTTTATGCCAAGTTCTTCTAGTTTCTCAAAGAACACAAACATAAAAAATTATGGTTTTAAGATATGACTTTTTCCAGACTTTTTTATATACACTGACGCAACACTGGCATTTGATATCGAACTAGTAAAGAAATTGTACCGAGCATTGAGTTACTGGAACAAGTTTTGTTGGGAGTCGTCAACTAGAAGGTTGAGTTTCTCGATGTTTTGTGATGGTCCACTTCACTGTTTCTACTGCAATAAAAAATCATTTATTGGCTTTCTGTCTTATTCGACCTTATTTAGTTGTTATGATATAAGTCAACAAATATATAATTGTATACTTTTTCTAATCCTTCTCTTCTAATCAGTTTATCTCTAACCATTTTGCTAAGTCGCATTTTTTGCTTTTTTATTAAAAGCTTTGTTTATTTTACTAATGTAATGACTAATAGGTTTTAGGCTTGTCTAACTTGACCGATGTTATTTCTCCACTAATTTGATTTAAAAGTTGATAATAAACAATAATATAAAATGTCATCAGAATCTTTATTTTTTTATTACGTACTCAGTAGTGTTGTTGGATTATATGCATCTGACACAGAAAAATACAAAACTTGTGTAAAATAGCATGTTACGTTAACTATGATGACGTTACAAGGTTTTAATGTCATAGTGCATTGATAACCTATAGCAACGTAAAAAGCGAGTGCTATAGTTATCTTCTTGAAAGATCATTTAGTTCATTTTGTGACGGAATTGACTGATCTTTACCCACTTACCATACTTTAATCTGAAACGACGTATAAAGCATTCTAGAAAATTATATCGATGTTTCAATACTACGTATGAGAAATTTGAAAAAAAATTAATTTTTGGTGTTTACCAATGTGCTGTTGACGCTTTACTACGTGATAAATAAGGAGGTTTATTTATTTATGATCTTAAAGGCGTACAATGTGATGTGGATTTTTAAATGTTTGTATACTTGTTAATCCAATTTTTTCTAAATGACTAGCGTATGCTTTGTGATGCTAAAATGCATATTTACTTATGTAAAATCCAACAACTATTGTTGTAAATTTACACAGTTAAATAAAGCTTCCTTGGTTACTTATAAACATGGAAAAAACAATTTTGTTTTTTCTTTGGGAGACACTTTAGGTCTAAATAAAGAACATACTAACTTAAACTTAAGAACCAGTTTAAATTATAATATCAATAGGAACATTGAGAAATGCAGCACTGAAACCTAAAAAAGAGGCTTTATGTAATCAACAAAATTATAACAAGAACTGTCTTTGGCATTTGACTACAGCTTTCAAGACTATTGTCGACAAAGCACTTTAGAATTATATTAGGGTTCAAGATTTTCTTTAAGGAAACAACTATTACATGTGTGTATTTTTAAGTAACTTCTGTCCATAATTTATCAATTATCTAACCAAGAAATCATTTATGAAGTAGCACCTGGTATTCGTTGATAGTATTCGGTTTGTTTTGATGTGTATAGCTTCTATGTTACACTAAAATTTATGTTGAATTTAGAGATTAATACCATTTTTGTGGTATTGGAAAAATAATTGGCTTCTGTTTTTTAATATCTGATATTTCCTCTTCTTCTCTTTTATTCTATATAGAGCTTACTTTTTATATGATCATTTTCTTCATCAAGTGCATTTTTTTATCAATTAGATGAATCTTTGTACTTTTAGACACAAATGAAGTTTGTTAATAAACTAGCCAGCTTTAAATAGTTGCTTTCCAGCTTTAAGCTGTATTTCAGGTTTTTAAAATATTAGTAGCCTTCCAATAAATTGTTTTTAAATACACAGAATCCTCTTTGTTGAAACTACTAATACTGACAGTATTATGACTAACTTTACGGTATTTTGTAAAACCTTTACAATTCCTATATTGCCATTTGGTAATCGTTTAAGACTTTATAAAGATTTTCCATTTGCTTACAGTTTTCCATAAACACATTCTTAAAAAAAAAGTATTTAAAAATTGTTGATAGAATAAATCTAGAGAAGAAATTCTTATAAGATATCAAAATATCTTTATAAAACTACTGCTAGTAAATTCTAAAATTTTCGAGTCGCTACTTTTACACCAGTTTTACGAATCGATTATCTGTGGTCGTTAAATTACGGCGTATTAATCAGTTGTGAAATTTTGAAAGTGAAGTCTTTTGTTTTACAATTAACCAAGCATTTCTGATTGTAGGTCTCTTACATTAGAGGTTCTTCAATTTAAATCTATTATATTAATTTGTTATTATACATTTTATAGTTATAATGCTGGCTACTCGCCAAACTATAAAAAATGTTAATAAAATTTTGTCCGTGTAACCAACATCAGACAATTGTATTTTTAAATATTTTGATATTTTATAAATTTTCTTTTATTATGAATATTGTATTATTTATTTATAAAAAATCTTCTATTTGTTGGATTACTCTAGTTTCTTAACATGACTATAAAAATTTAAAATATTTTTTGATTTTTTTGAACACCAGATAATTTTGTGTAAATGAAGTTTTATTTCAAATTTCGTGAATTAGCTGTTAATTTTTTCCGATATTTTTAGATTATAATTTTGACTAATAAAATGCATTTAATACGGTCCTGCCCATAGTCTAGCGTGGAATGTTTGGTATGGATTCTCCTAGTGTTTTTAAACGTCATCGGATTCACTAAGTTCCTATCTTCGTGTTGCTGAACGTCCATTGATAATTTCTATTTGTCACTGTCATCTGTTATTTTTGTTTATACAAATTTTGTCATAGTCATAAATTTTAGTTTCGAAAATGCATCTCAATGCTGATATATCAAGTGCTTTACAATTGTTGGAAGACATCAAACAAACCGTGGACGATCTCGACGACTCGAAATTGCAGGCGAATACTAGCCAGGACCTGAATCTGTTGATTTCTGTGTTGGAGAACCCTATATTTCGGAGCATCGTCACCGTTCAGGACTCGCTCAGTGAGTTAAATCAACAGCTGGGGCAGCATCCCTCCATATTGCCGGTAGATTTTGATATCACTGCTTCTGGGGAATTAGCAATAAACGTGCCACCCGGTGGTGAGTTGTATGACCCTGGCTATGCTGAAGATTTCCATCATTCCCAGGATTATGACGAACAGAGAGTGCCTTCTGCACCTGTCTCCCCAGGATCACCACAGATTCATAATTTTAATGTTTCTGATGACAAGGTTCTGCTGGTCGACGGCAAGCCTCTAGACCCTACCATTTCACACCAAGAGGTAATGATGTTAATTTTTGCAACTTTAATTTTAAGGATTATTTTTCTATATGTACGAAAATGAATTAACAAAATATTTTACGTAGGCATTTCGTCTTCTGCAAAAAGCTCAAGGTTTAGCAAAAGTGCAACGTCCAGAAGAAGATAATGTGCATAGATCTCCATCAGCAGTTAGTGATGCTTCCAAAGCTGGCTCTGATACACTTTTAAACACTGAATGGGCTCAAGTTGAAGCAATAGATTTGGTAAATGATGGAACAGGCTTGGGTTTCGGAATAGTTGGTGTGCGAACAATAGGAGTAGTGGTAAAAACTATTTTGCCAGGTGGTGTAGCAGACAGAGATGGTAGATTACAAAGTGGTGATCACATTTTACAGGTAACATTTAGGTATTAATTAGTGTCTTGTGAACTTATACAAATTTTGTGTAGATTGGTGAAGTAAACCTTCACGAAATGGGTTCAGAGCAAGTTGCAACAGTTTTGAGACAATCTGGTACACATGTTAGATTAGTTGTTGCTCGACCAGCAGATCTTTCAATTTCATCCGATTATAAATATCTAAGTTCTTCAGCTCCATTAGTGCCAACGAGGCTCTTAACAGAACCAACTGAATTGGATCGCTACTTAATTCAGCATAAATATTCTCCAATATTCCATAAAACTTTGGAATTTGGAGAAGTGGTTCCATTTGAGCAATCCAAGATTTACTCTGGTCTTCCACGAATTCCTGCTTCCCCATCATTACCATTGTTAAATCTGGACATGGGAGTGAAGATGCCCGAAATGGAGAAGTTTACAGTAGAACTGAAGAAAGATCACAACGGGTTGGGCATTACGATAGCTGGTTATGTCTGTGAGAAAGAGGAACTGTCTGGCATTTTTGTTAAAAGTGTTAGTAAAAGTAGTGCAGCAGATCTCAGTGGAAAAATACGGGTAAATGATCGCATCGTGGAGGTGGATGGACGTTCTTTGCAAGGGTATACGAATCTGCAAGCAGTGGAAGTATTGAGAAGCAGTGGCAATGTCGTTAGATTGTGCCTTGAGAGATACTTGCATGGACCGAAGTATGAGCAGTTACAGCAAGCAATTGCGGCTAGTGAACTTAAACCTTCGACACCTACAAGTCCTGCACGAGTACCACGGTAATAACTCTTCAGCCCTTCAAGCCTACGGTGTTGTTCTAAAATCTCATTTTAAGTCAATCATGTCTTTTAACTATTACGGGTTATGCTATAAGGTGGTTGTTATGCTAGATGCTGTATCGTTGTTATTGTAACTAACGCTTGTGACTTGTAGCTTCTACTAATATAACCAATTTTAGCTTAAACCATCACTTGCCCTCATTAGTTGTGTATTCTATGTGATTGTAAGTCTATAAACGGTGCCCTTTTGTTTATTTAAATTATTTTATTTATTTCAACGTCAATTTCAGATTTCCCTTGACAGAAGATGGAGACTTCACGCATGAGAAGGTTGAAGAAGAGCCTTTGGAAACGAAAAACGAACATCTCAACTTTTTACAGCCGAAAAAGTACGAAATAACTGAATTAACTCCTGCCATCGAAGAAGCGATCAAAACAAAATGGATGAAGATGATGGATCCAGATACAGAAATAGTTGTTGCACAGCTCACTAAGTTTGGAGAACGAGGAGGTCTTGGTATAAGTTTGGAAGGAACGGTTGATGTAGAAGATGGACAAGAAGTGAGGCCTCATCACTACATCAGATCCATCTTGCCAGAAGGTCCCGTTGGAAGAAACGGTAAGCTTAGATCTGGAGACGAGCTTTTAGAAGTGAATGGACACAGACTGCTGGGCATGAACCATCATGAGGTGGTTAGCATCTTAAAAGAGCTTCCTATAAACGTCAGAATGGTGTGTGGTCGAAACTCCTGCAACCCTACTACATATAGAGTTTCTCAGGGATCATCTTTTTCACCGAGGGGGGCTTTAGGCGGCAGTTTGCAAAACTTATTGCCTGCTTCCGACCGTCTAGTGAAAGCCAAGTCAGATGGCTCTCTTACCACCAGCGTAGCTTCGGTTGGCAATGCCGACACCTCATTCAATAAAATGAAGTCGCGCTCTTTGGAACCTCTAACCGGATTAGCCATGTGGAGTTCTGAACCACAGATAATTGAGTTAGTTAAGGGAGAACGAGGATTAGGGTTTTCGATTCTAGATTATCAAGATCCTATTGACCCTAATGATACAGTGATCGTTATAAGAAGTTTAGTGCCAGGTGGTGTTGCACAGTTGGATGGTCGCTTAATTCCAGGAGACCGGTTGCTGTTTGTGAATGATACAGTTTTAGAAAACGCCTGTTTGGATCAAGCTGTGCAAGCCCTCAAGGGAGCTCCCAAAGGAATAGTTCGTATAGGTGTAGCTAAACCACTGCCAATTCCAGACACAGTTGCGCACAATGCACAGCAATTAGGACTTGAACAAAATCGTTTGCCTACAATCAATGGAGTTCTCTCGGTGCAGTCGTAGAATCCTGTTATGTTTAGTCAGTTGTTATGTATATTATACCATGCCTGTTGAATATACTTATATTTATTTATGGTGTACTAACTAATCCCAAAATTTTGTTGGAGTATTATACTTAGCGTATTTTGGTATGAAGTTGTATAATAGCATCACATATCAGTCTTAATAGAAGTAGATCGTAAAGAAATTGTAGACCACAACTATTTACATTCCCTGTTTAACACCTGATTTATTTATTGAATATGTACTTTATTATTCAATTATATAATAAACAATTTTTAGTAATGTTTTTGTGTGGAACTTTTTCTAAACTCGACCACGTTTGTAAACCAATTGTGGATATCTTGTATGAACTGATGACAATTTCTTTAAAGTCTGTGATAAGCTTAAGTAATGGTTTTAATTGTAGCATTATATTATCTACTGTTTACAAAGTGAAGTAAACAAAAACCGCCTAATAGTATGGCTTTGTTAACTGTTGTGCTTAAGCCAGTTATGATAAGCTATACTTGCAATGTTTAATCTTGTAAATAATCAAACTGTTATTAATGAAAGTCTATTGAAAACTACTTGATTATTATTTTTTTTTGTTTGCAGTAACGAAGTGGGAACTTACAAGGAACAACTGAAATGCGGTAAACAACACTTGAGGAAATTACAACTGTTCATGTGTGGATAAATAAAATGAATTCGTCAATGCTAAAGGTGATCTGTTAATTAGTTATTTTCAAGTTATCACATCTGATAAAGATTGAAATTTAAATTTTATTAATGTATTCAATATACTTCCATTTGCAGATGTTACCTGAATGATGCCTTGTGAAAGGTAAGGAAAGGACTTGGGCCTTAAAGTGTAATACTTGTGACAATACAAAGTTGTTGTGGTATTATAGAGAGTAATCCTATTGTATTAGACAATTTTTTATGGTGTATAGGATTATTGTAACATGTTCATAGTTTTTAATATTTATGTTTTTTTTAATACTGATGATTTTTCATATACATTTCTATCATATAAGTTTTGTATTAGACCAATAGACTTTTTTGGTTTGTTATTGCTTTAAAAAAAGGGTAGTAGCCATAAAAAATGTTGAACTGCTGACATGCATAACATATTTTCGTCAATACTTTTTATGTATTGTAGTTTGCTCCTTAAGGTTTTCCACAATTTAATTTTATCTAACACAAAGGAACATGCAAGTGATGTCGATTTGAAAAATGAATCTGAACTTATTTGGCTGTATCTATAGACTTGATTGGTTCTGCTATTTAGTGAATGCTGCTTTGGTGATTATCCAATGTTTATAGTCTTGTTTTTATTGTTACGGAAGCAAAATAAAAATTGGAATTGATTGAGAGTCTGAGAAATTTATAAATATGAAAAGTGTTTTAATCCCCAAGAATAATAAAACGAAATAAAAAAACGAAAGTGGGAATTGGAATTTCGCTGGCTATCTAAGAACAAAAGACAACAGATGGAATGCCAAGATAATACAATGGAGAGTGGTCGGGGAAGACCAGTAGCAAGATGGGTTGATGACATTAAGAGAGTTGGTCTACAGTGGTTTAAAGTGGCCCAAAATAAAGATAGATTGAAGGCAACGAAGGAGGCCTATGCTCAAAATTGGGTGCAAAAGAAGAAGTTAAAATGGAGGTACTGATATGACTGTCAACTTTATATATGTTTATGTGATATTTCTTTCATCTCGCATCTTTTTAGATTTCCATTATTTTTTTAAATTAAAGTAGGTAACTATAAAGGGAGTAAGAAGGTGGAGGCCTAAAACCACTTATTTCTATTATGGTATCTACTATAAGCAATGACCTAATATTTTTTACAAATAATAAAGCTGAACTCCGAGCTAGAATAGAAAGATGGAAGGATGTGCTCTCTCAATATGACTTAAAAATAAATTTAAAGGAAACAAATTATGTTATTGCTGATGAAACAGAAAAGACAATATAACACAAGTGAAACAATTAAAATATCTTGCAGTCATGTGGTAAAAACAGGATTAGTAAAGTGATGTCACGACATGGAGTACTACACAAGACGGTTTTTGACAAAAGAAGTAACTAAAATGATGAAGACTAGGATATGTGAAATAGTATTAGTACCAATACTCATATGTGGAAGTAAATTTTAAGTATTAAATAATTTAAAAGGTAAATTAGTAGCATGTAAAATGAACTTTCTCAGAAAACTGGGGGGAATAAAAAATGGGCAGAGTAAGAACAAGATCAAAAGTGAAAAGAGTGTTAATCAGAATTAAGACACAACCGAGAAAACTTGGGAAATAAGTCGGCCATAAAAGAAAATGCGGAAGACAACGGAAAACTTGGAATAAAGTTACAAGTGAAAGTTTAAAGGTCAAAGCACTTACTCGGAGACAGGACAAGAAAGAGGCTAGTGATAGAAAAAGATGGAGAAGTATCTCCACATCAACATCAATGGTAGAAGAGGTTCCAGAATAAAGAAGTTAATGTCTCACTTTCTGTTTTAATCCTTCTTTTGATTTTTTCATTAATAATTATATTCATTTTGTATTCATAAACTTAGAACTTTTGTATATGAAACTAAATGTCTTATTTAACAGGTCAAATCTATGCTGTAATCTTCTGTATGTAAGATTATGTTATACTAGTTCTGTTTTATAAATAGCAACAGCAGTACTCACTTAGTCTTCCTTTCTTTTGGTGTAGGACAATCACTACACCTTTCGTATTTCTCAAGTTTTTTATTAAGAATTGATGATGATTCTTCCAAATATTCATCCCTTCTTTTTTTGGATTTCCTTAGAAATGCGCGCATTTTTTTCTCTAGCTAAAGCTGTCTGCAATCAAAACCAATTTTAAATTGCGATTGGAATTACGGCACTTTTTGTCGATGCCTGTCTGTTCCATCATAAAAGGTGGCCATTTTAGATTTTTTTAACCACCTGCAGATATGGCAATGAACATAATTTTATGTTTTTTGGTAAAAATGACGCCAAAGTTATAATCTTCTGGAAGGTACTAAGCACCCCACAATATCAAATGCCTTGTTATGGAGTTGGTATGGTCCAGAAGGTTTTTTCCCAGTGTAGATGTTTGATTTTAGTATGTAGGATGCCGTATTTGGTAAGTTTATTAGAAATGAATACATGAAAAAGGCATCACCTCTAGAAAAATAAGGACAACTTACCAATAGTCAGGTTCCTAGAAGCTACATAATACATTTTGTAATCTCCAACAAATTTATCAAAACTATCTAATCACCGCCAAATTGTTAGTCTTTTCCTCTGTTCTTGGATCTTCTTATCATAAATAAAAAAGTAGAATAGATGTAATGAAAATTCCATCTATATGTCATAGGTCAGTGAGGTCTAGTTTATTGGAAAAGTTTAAACCTTTATATATAAAAGTCCTATAAATGACTTCAATTCACTCAAAGTTGTTTCTTTCAAACTATACTGCTATTTCCTACTCGACACAAGTCCTTTTTTGTCTTTATTTGATTATTTGTAATGTGCGTGCATTTTATTCAACATCATGTCACCCATGAAGAGATTTCAACAGTCATATTCTGTTTTGGCACATCTTACAACATCCTTTACGTCTATAGTATTGGTAATTATATTTGCAAATTGGATATAAACGCTTGAACTAGAACAATCATTTGCTAGTTTGTTTTATCTTTGGAAATAAAAAAGTCCGACATACCTCAGACGGTGTACTGGAAACTGACCTTTCACCCATTACATCATGCAACGGTTTTTTTCTAAATCATCCAGGTTGGTACTCCATGTTATTTTCCTCAGTGCGATAAAATAGTAGTCGGTCTTCTCTTTATTCTGCAACTTATTACAACCGTCGCGTAACCACTCATCTGGAAGAGTTTAAATCCCTTGTTCTTTTTTGTAAGACATGTACAATTATATCTGAAAAAATATCAAAGAAAATCCATAAGATAATAATAGGTTTATGTAACACTGGCCTTATTGTTGTAAATCCTTCTTTATGCCATAGTATCAATGAAAAATATCTAGAAAATGTCTGGGTATAAAATATTTGACTTCACTTACACTGGGCTAAGATGGAGAAAACTTTCCTACTCTTGTTTATGATGCTATCAGGCAGATCTTAGTTTTTTAGTTGTTCAGTTGTTATTTCTTAGGTACTTAATGATTTTGCCCCTTATGACGTGATTAGTAATTTGGTGCATCATGTGGTTGGTTCTCAGATTATAACGTTGTGGTCAGAGTTCAGAAACTTTTGACGTTTCATCCACAACTGCGGTGAACATCTTCAGAAGAAAATATTTTAAAAATAAAGTAACTGTCCCGTGCGTTTTCGCTTTTATACTCGTGCGAGTGTGGTAGGGATGGTATTGGGGGCCGTTGTTGACGACACCGGGATGGTAGATAACGTGATCGGGCTAGCTGCTGACGTCAATCGAATCGTTGCAGGTAATATTTTGGCATTTTCTGACGTCACTCGCTCTTTTGCCGTATCGCGATCTGTTTTTTGCTTCTTGAGAGCGATAAACCAAAACTTAAATAGATTGAATCCGTCGTCCCTGTTAAAATTATTTTTATATTTATAAATTTCCACCGCCTCTCTGTATAATCTCGGGTAGTAATTTCTACAATTGGATAAAACTTGTATTTGCACAGAATTCTATCTTGTGGTTAGGATTTTCCAAAGCATGTTCAGCAACTGCTGGTTTATCGGGTTGATTAAGGCGTAGATGTCGTTTATGTTCTTTTATCCTGGTGGCAATCATTTAGCCCGTAGTCCCAATGTAGACTTGCTCACATGACCAAGGTATGCACTATACACATTGTATATGCAGTATAAACTTATAACATTTGCAATGTCCAAACAACTAGTTATAAAATTATATAAAGGGATTCACAAAGGAACGTGGGTTAGCCCATCTTACAGAACAGAAAACCTTTATCATTTATTCTTAATAAGGTGAGACCTTATTATAGAGCAGATGTAGACAAAGACCATTATATGGTGGGAACATTCCTAAAACAACAAATACCAAGACTACAAAAAGAAGCCAAAAGAAAACCAAAAGAAGTAAACTTAGAGGAATTAAAAGAAGAAAAATGAGAGCATTTATGATATAGTTTTTTAAACTTTAAAGTAACTAGAGAAGAGATATATACATATTCTTAATGCTGATAAGTACCGTGAAATCGTAAGATACAGTTATTTATCAAAAAATTGGATCTACTCTATAAAAAATGAAAAAGTTTGCTGTTCATTTTCAGTGCAGTCTAGGCTTTTACTTTCCTATTTCTATTTTTTCATTTCAATGACTTAGAAAACACATTTTACCCTCTTCCAGACTTATCTACATTTCTTGTTACAATCCTTTGAAGTTCGGCGTTTTTGAATGTCCTTAGCAAACTCGCAAATTGTTTTATATGAATTTTAATGAGGGATGCAAGGGTTGCACTTAAGTTATATAGAATGGAATATGTTTTCTGAGTAATAATGAGAATTTTGTATTATAATCATTTCTATAAAATTACTTTATGTGCGGCAAGGTACTAAATTACCAAATTTTATAGACCCAAATTTTTACCTTTTGAATACATTTTTTAGTTTTATGCATTAAAAAACGAATTAGGACACAGTTAATGTAATCTATTACAAAATAAAATGATTTACTCTAAAAAAAAGAAAACTCGTAAAGTGAATTAAGTTTAGAGGTTTTTCACCAGAGTGAGGTTACTTCAAGGCAGTTTGGCAACGTTGGTTCGTCGTGGATTATATTTTCTGTCATAAAAATTAATTTCTCCCCTCCTATCTGATTGTATTTTGTACTTTGAACTGATAAGTGTTTCTTAACCATTTGCATGATCGAATTAAATAATAGGTGCCGTAATTAGTGCCCTAGTCTGTGCTAATACAAGAAATAAAATGTTCTCCAGCAGCTCCCGACGTTTTACAACACAAGTAATTTAGTGAGTTGTTGAAACTGGCTTCTATCTAATCATTCTGATTTTTGCAGCTGTCCAAGCAGATCAAGAGGTTGCAAAGCACCCTAGTAATTGCCGAGCATAATAATGAAGCGTTGTCACCGATAACCCAGAATGCACTGACGGCAGCTAAGAAGCTGGGAGGCGAGATAACTGTACTGGTTGCTGGTACAAAATGTGGACCAGTATGATATAACAAACTAGCAGCGTAATGTACCAAAGAAACACTTATTTTACTTTAAGGCTGCCGAGAAACTAGCTAAGGCAAATGGTTTAAAGCGCGTACTTGTTGCGGAGAACGAAGCTTTTAAAGGATTTACAGCTGAAAGCCTGACGGCTTTAATTTTAACCACACAAAAGCAGTTTAATTTCACTCACATCCTAGCTGGTTCTACTGCTTTTGGTAAGGCGGTGCTTCCACGGGTGGCTGCGAAGTTAGATGCATCACCAATCACAGATGTCATTGGTATTAAATCTGCTGATACATTTATTCGCAGCATTTATGCAGGTAAGAATTGCTCTATGTAATTTAATTTAATTTATTTTCTTCCGATTATTTTAGGCAATGCAATTCAGACGTTAGTTGCGAAGGATCCTGTTAAGGTTTTGTCTGTAAGGGGAACAAGCTTTGAACCTGATACGATGGAGGGTGGATCTGCTGCTTCTGAAGCTGCTCCAACAGGAGATTACAAGACAGATTTGACTACGTTTGTAGGTCAGGAACTTAGTAAGTCTGATAGGCCCGAGCTGACTAGTGCTAACGTTGTGGTGAGCGGTGGTAAGTGATAATGCATTTCTGTTATGATTTCTCTTATGTCAGCATTCTAGGACGTGGCTTGAAATCTGGTGAAAACTTCAAGCTGCTATATGATCTGGCTGACAAGCTTCATGCAGCTGTTGGTGCATCTCGCGCTGCTGTGGATGCTGGTTACGTCCCGAACGACATGCAGGTTGGACAAACTGGCAAAATTGTAGCTCCGGTATTATAGTTCACATTGCCTTTGTTGAATTTGCTCATTGGGTTTGTGTTGCAGGATCTTTACATCGCTGTTGGCATCTCTGGGGCTATTCAGCATTTGGCTGGAATGAAAGACAGCAAGACCATTGTGGCAATCAATAAGGACCCCGAGGCACCTATTTTCCAGGTTTCCGACTATGGTCTTGTGGCTGACCTTTTCAAAGCCGTCCCTGAGCTTACTGGCAAGTTGTAATTATTGAAGTTTTATTTGAATTTGTTCAAAATTTGTATTATACAATAAATGCTATCCATTGATTAAAATATTTACGTTTTATTTACTTATTTTTAAATGTATAATACATATTTAATCAGTCAGCATTTATAAATCACAATTTGTATTAAGAAATTCAAAATTAAATTTTTTTTTTAGTTATTAAGCCAGGAGGTTAATTTTTCTAATTAGTCAAATGCTGGTTTTGGCTTGGACCTTTACTTTGTCATTATTCAGAAATTTATATCTAGCGTGCTGCCACCCTAAAACATTGTACTTTGAGATAATAGCTTTGTCACTTAATTACTAGCACCAATACTGCTCAGCAAAAGTCTTAAGTTTGTATGGTAATATGGATAATACTGTTTTCTGTGTTAATGGGTAGGATTGAGTAGAGGTTCTTTGTTAAGACCCCAGACTAGCCTCCAAATGGAATTAATGGCCACATTGATTCCTTCCAGCTTACTCTACCAGACTTTCCATGTCAATTTCAACTTTGATAGTATACTAAGATTGTTTTTCTTAGAATCTCCTCTTAACCCCAGACACACTTTTCAGATGAGGGTAGGTTTTATTAAGACAATTAAAATAAATGTTGGAGATAGTTTTTTTTAGATTTTCTATGAAGCAAATAGTTAAGGCTGATTCTTGAGAATCTTCCAAGTGATAATTATTTGCTTACTTTAACACACTGTAGCAATATGACAAAAAAATTTTTTATGTTAAGAATCTATATAACATGTAGGTTCATATAAGGGTTATATGTGTCATGTTCATGGATATGTTCGGGGTCAAAAAGTTTCTCTTTAACTAGAAAACTACTGAAGGTCATTAATACTCCATATTACTGTTTCAAAGAACTTTTCTAAAGCCACTAGAAAGGATCTCTCTGAGCTGTTTTTTTTTTGGTGTTTAGACTTTAGAAAGCTTTGACCAGTACTGCCTCTTGGAAGATGAATAGTAGGGTTGCTTTTGCCTGATGGTCCATCTGCACTCTATTTTCATGAATTTCTTCTTGAAACAATAGGAGGTTTTGCTGCACTCGCAATTGTATTTTTTAATGCCACTGCTTTTCTACGAGAAATGTCATTTTTACTTTGAATGCTAAGGGCAAACTTTGAGTAGAATAAGCTGTCAGAGTTTATAATCACTAAAGATAATGTGCTGACATTATGGGCTTTAACAAGAAATTTCGAATGGGGAATATATATACCTTAATATAATCAAAGCTAGTGTCCTTGCAATTGGTTGCATCTTTCCTTAACAAAAGAAGCAATGGTTTAAGTAAAAGCTACTAATGGGAGCTCTTAGCTGTTATATAGATTAAGATTAGAATCACAAAGATGGTGTTACAACATGAAGACTTCAAAATGATAAATTGTTGCAGGAAGTGATGGATTAGCTTCTTAATTTTTAATATGCTGTTGTAATAGTTGTGTTCTTGAATAGCATCATTGATAAATATATTTCACGATGCAATGGTTATTACTCAAAGAATTTTAGATTAGAATTTTTGAAGAATCGCGTTATTTGTTTGCTGACACAACTTCTTAGTTCTGTGCTATAAACTTATCTGTTATATCAATGTTTTTAGTTTTTCTTAAAATTTTCTAAAGTAATAAATGTTATATGTTAAGATATAATGTTTCTTGACTTCATCTAGTATTATTAGGACATACTTGAGAAAAAGACTGAGTAAACGTGTCAGCCTTATCTTTACGGTTTCTTTGACCATGGCCCAATCAAAATATTATGTTCTATCTCTTCTATTGTGTAGTTCGATTATGCTCTATAAATCCAAAGTGGTAATTATGTATTAGTTAATTCTTGTTAATATTGCAAGAGTTGACTTAGATTTAGCAGAACAACGTCAAGAAAATCATCTGGCACTTCCTACACTAGAAAGCATATGAAGGCCACTTTCTAGGACTTCCTCACCATAAATGTGTTGATATCAGACGTACATCTTATTGTTAAGTATAAAGCAGTAAATCTATTAATTGCTTGTAGTAGTTGCAGGATATGTACTGTGAATTGGCAGACAGTAACAATCCTTCTGGACTTTTAAATTTCAGAAAATTGCGCTACTTTATTTTTATTACTAGTTGTGATGTGAGTCATGCTATGGATGTTTTCTGATCCCTGCTATACATAAAAATCGATAATACTCGCAGGCAAAACTCAAAAAGTACCAAAATTCGTTGAAATTAGTCACAGTGCTTGTACATTATGGTTAAATAGACCCAGGAGAAGAGGGTAATGTAAGATAATTTTATGTAACAAAATAGTTCGACTTCGATCTTAAGTTTTTTGAATAAAAACAATTTGTTTATGTATTATTATTAATGTTGAGATTTAGTAAATGTATGTGATATATATTTAAAAGCTAATCTTAATTATATTTTATTAATAATTTATATATTTATTAAATAAATTAAAGATACCTGTAACAACTGTAAATAAGTCATATTACAGGAAACTAAAACACTGTAGAAAGTGAACCGAACTGTTCATAGATGGCAGTGACAAATTATAATAATTTGTTTTAAGTTATATAAATTTACAATGATAAAATTATTTAATATTGATTATTGTAAATTTATATCAAAAGCGTTTTTAGACTTGAATGTATTTATTTTATTAAAATTCGAATAGACGGCAACATAAAGCTGACCTTGTAATTTGTTTATAATAACAATAACATTAATTGTACTTTTGTAATAAATATATTTTTTATCTTTCCTTAATTTAGCTCAGCAAAATTTCAATATAATTATATTTACGTTTAGCATAAGTAAATAAAATATTATAGCGCCATCTGTACTACAATAGCTGCAATGTACATTTTTATTTTTTTTATATTTATTATTATATAAACTTTCTGACATGTTGTTAATGCTAATTGTGAAATAAAATGCGTTACGTTTCAATTTTGTGTTTCATTACAACAATCTCCGAATAAGTTGTATTAAATTTATTTAAACTACTACATAGTTGCCGCGCCATCTATATTACAGTAGCACAACTAAGGTAAGTAAAAATTAATATTTGATTATTTAAAAAAATTCTTATACAGTTATAAAATTATTAAAGCGTTTCTAATGTTGATTATATCATAAAATATACAACTTTGTAAATATAAAGGCCTGAAAATAAGTTGTATTGCATTTATTTCAAAAATGAACTCTTTATAAATGCTAAAATAAAGCTGATAGATTTCTGTAATAATGATTAATTTGTATTTTAAATATAACAAACTTAAATAAACATAACTATATATTTACTGAATATTAATTTATTGCAATTATATATTTATTTAAAAAATGACATTCGATGTAGGTCTGCCTAGCAGTACAAGGTGGGCATTAAAAATAATTAATTATTAGAACACTATTCTAGATGATACTTCAATAATAAACATATTTTGCTTATTTCTATTAATTTAAAAGAACTATAACCTTAGTAATAACTTCAGCGATTTTTACAGTAAGTTTGATTAAATAAAATTAAGGATGTGTATTAAAATAGCTAATATATTTAATTTGCAGTATCGCAATTTTTAAAACTATTTATAAAATGTTAAACTCGATAATGAGTTATTAATATTAATTATAAAATATATTTTATTTTAAAAATAATTATTTTTACGATAATGTTAATGATATGAAAGTAAACAAATACATGACAGATTAATGTAGTGGTTATGTCGATTGCTTCTGATTAGTATTTCTACCGTTCAATTCCCTTTTCCGGCATATAATTTTTTATCTTGTAAAACGGTTTCAGTAAATGTTTATAACAATAATTCAATATTAAATAAAATATAACGTTCATTTAATTTGACCTTTTCGTGTACATCAGATTTCAGATTAATTTTCACGTAGTAAGACAAAAAAATCATTAAAAGTTAATTTTCTATCATTGATAACAATCGTAGTAGCTTAGCTATCAGGATCACAGAAGCGCGAGGAGCTCTTTTAACAGTCCCCGCAGAAAATCCGAGCTCTCATCTTCAAATTTTGAATTATGCACCGCTTCGCATAACGATCTCCTCGCCCTTCTGTGATCCTGGTAGAAATCCGGGTCTAATTCGCTAGCAAATTTGGGCTGTATATAAGGGCGATTTTCGGGCAAAAATGAAGATTTTTTATCAGGATCGGAGGAGCAAGAGGAGATGGCGTTTTAGCGAGCGCATTTTGGGCGAAAATCGCCCTTATATACACCCAAAATCTGCTAGCGCATTAGAACGAGATTTCTATCAGGATCACAGGAGCGCGAAGAGATCGTTTTATGCGTAGCGGAGCAAAATTTAAAATCAATACATGAGCGCTCGGATTTTCTGCAGCGACTGATAAACGATCTCCTTGCGCTTCTGCGATCCTGGCAGAAATCCGGGTCTAATTCGCTAGCAAATTTTGGATGTACATAGGGCGATTTTCGGGCAAAATGAAGATTTTTATCAGGATCGGAGGAGCAAGAGGAGATGGCGTTTTAGCGAGCGCATTTTGGGCGAAAATCGCCCTTATATACACCCAAAATCTGCTAGCGCATTAGAACGAGATTTCTATCAGGATCACAGGAGCGCGAAGAGATCGTTTTATGCGTAGCGGAGCAAAATTTAAAATCAATACATGAGCGCTCGGATTTCCTGCAGCGATTGATAAACGATCTCCTTGCGCTTCTGCGATCCTGGTAGAAATCCGGGTCTAATTCGCTAGCAAATTTTGGATGTACATAAGGGCGATTTTCGGGCAAAAATGAAGATTTTTTATCAGGATCGGAGGAGCATGAGAAGATGGCGTATTAGCGAGCGCATTTTGGGCGAAAATCGCCCTTATATACACCCAAAATCTGCTAGCGCATTAGAACGAGATTTCTATCAGGATCACAGGAGCGCGAAGAGATCGTTTTATGCGTAGCGGAGCAAAATTTAAAATCAATACATGAGCGCTCGGATTTTCTGCAGCGACTGATAAACGATCTCCTTGCGCTTCTGCGATCCTGGCAGAAATCCGGGTCTAATTCGCTAGCAAATTTTGGATGTACATAAGGGCGATTTTCGGGCAAAAATGAAGATTTTTTATCAGGATCGGAGGAGCAAGAGGAGATGGCGTTTTAGCGAGCGCATTTTGGGCGAAAATCGCCCTTATATACACCCAAAATCTGCTAGCGCAAATGAACGAGATTTCTATCAGGATCACAGGAGCGCGAAGAGATCGTTTTATGCGTAGCGGAGCAAAATTTAAAATCAATACATGAGCGCTCGGATTTTCTGCAGCCACTGATAAACGATCTCCTTGTGCTTCTGCGATCCTGGTAGAAATCTGGGTCTAATTCGCTAGCAAATTTTGGCTGTACATAAGGGCGACTTTCGGGCAAAAATGAAGATTTTTTATCAGGATCGGAGGAGCATGAGGTGATGGCGTTTTAGCGTTATTACAGGGATCTGTATTTTATGATAAAATTTAAAATCTGAATTATTGAAATAGGAATAATTTATTTTTTCTAATTATGTAGTATATAAATAAATGTATAAGTAAACTTATACGCTGTTAATAATTTTTATGTTTTTTTTGTAATTTATAAATTTGCTAATTTATATAATTTAAATTTGTGGCGCCATCTCTTGCATATCTTATAAATCATTATTGCAATTATTTTTTTTAAATAATTATTTGCTAGTAAATCTGTATTGTATAATTTATTTATTTTTTAAATTTGTTATAATATTATTTTACTATTTAATTTGCAATTTTTAGAAATTTTAAAAAACATGTTGCAGATGTGTAGAATAGAACAGTCGTTTTGTGTGTTGGCAAGCAGGTGCTTATCACACTGAGCTAAGGTGCTGTCTTTAAGTTTACTATACAATTATGGAAATATGTATATAAAACATTAAAATTAAATAATTATATGGCAGTAGTTAAAATTATTTTCACGTTTTTCCATAATCTTTTTTTAATTTAATCTACTAAAATGATTTATTCGTATCTGTTCTATATTAACTTTCTTAGAGGTAACAATAGAATTTTTTAATTTATACCAGAAAAAAAAACGAGCAGTTACGAACAGAATTTTATTTGGTAATTCTTTCATTTACACTATAATTATTTATACACAATAACTAAACACAAGACGTAAGGGATAAACCTATTAAGTACATTACTAGAGATCGTAATCAATTTTTCTTACACGTAATACAATTCTACACTCATAAATTGAGTATTATTGAAGATTTTCATGAAAAACTTCTTAAAAGTACTTAATTTGTCGAAACAAGCATCCAGGTCACTTAATGACCTTATGGCACAAATGATTGGCGAGAGAAAGCTGAAATTATATAAATAATGGAAGTACATACAGAAGCTTACTTTAGAACGGATTTTTTAGAATCTGAACAAGGTGTCGAGTTTCGAAAACAAAAAATTCGAAGACATCAATACCTTATTTTACATTAAACTTTGGCTTAAGTTTATTTTAATATCTCATTCTCTACATGTTTGTGAAGATTCTCTTATTACATTACAACAGGTTCATAACTATAAGCTAGGTCTATATATAAGTTCACATTTTTTATACTTCCGTACTGTCTAATTCCATATTTGTGTATATCACTGCAATGAAATAATGACACCTTTATTCGTTCACAATCCCTACTACTACTATTGACGTAATTGTTGGAGTTTGTATTAAGACTCGCACTGTAGTTCACGCTAATGTCATTCTTTATGGCACTTTTGCTCTGCGGCATGCTGATGTAGTTGTCTGCTGACTTCACTATGTTAACGCTGGTCTTCTCCTTGATGCTGGGTGCAATGTGGTAGGTCGGGTTAGAGTAGCTGGAGGGGGAAATTGGTCGTTTCGCACTCCGACTCGCTCCTCGTGTACAACTTAAAAGAAAAATATAGTTAGTTCTTAAGCAACATTCCCAATATGCACTATTGATTTTATCAAGACTTGGTTCTTGTGTATTCGAACAGTCTAGCAGCGGTTTGCAATTAGTATGAGTGTTTACATTACAGTCTTATAATATGGTTTTAATTAAAGTTTACAGAAAGAAAAAGATAAGACTGACGCTTTTTAAAGGGATGGAGATAATTTAGACCATCAATAAAATGGTTGAATCAATTTTTAGGACATTGTAGATAGTTAAATTACGTTAATCAATATCGCAAATGTAGATATCAAAAAAAAAAATCAAATGCCACCTTGACTATAAGGTAGTAGAGGTATTAGCCATTTATGCTCTACTTTTAATTTATAAAGATATATAAAGGAATTGAAGTAATGGTATTTTAAAATTTTGTTCGCCGTTGAACTTTATTAAAATATATGGTTGCATGTTATCAGTATTTATGATTTAAATAAACATCTTGTTAAATCTTAAAATTAGCTGCATTGCGTATTTAAAAGAAAACTAATTTCAAATTTTTAAAGACACATCTAATCCAATTTATGTTACACAATACATTTGTTGTCAAATTATGATCAATAATCAATATAATCGCAAAACTGCTATACTCAAATATCTTTGATAAATTTGACCACGAATTCAAAGAGAAGGTCGACCAGGATCCTGAGCGGAGCATGACTGGCCTGGAAAAAGAAATGGGCGCAGCGAAGCTGACGGTCAGTATAGCAGTGCACCAAGACAGGAAGTTAAAGAACTGCTGAACGACATCACGCACGATAGCGTTGGCGGCTTGGAGATTCTTTTCGGACGAAAAGATCTTCGTCCAAGACAAGAAAATGAATTACCAAAATGACCGTTGCATGTGACAAAGTACTGGGGCTTGTAAACAGTGAAAGGGACACCCCATTTTTGTGAACAGACTGAAACTGACTGCCGATAGCTAGATCAACAAGTTGCAGGCAGTTGTCAAGACCTGGAGAGAGGAAGTGGCCGCTGAGCGGGAGTACGTGTTTTAGCCAAGACTCCGCTGCAGTCCTAAGAAAGGCAATGAACATTCAGACATGGCTATGCATTTTGAATTACCACTGGTCCTCTAACTTGTGACTACCCTTCAGCCCTGATTGAAGTCTCCTTAACTACTACGTGTGAGGCGTGGTTGAAGCGAAACTCAATGAGAAGCACCAAAGACACCTTAAGGATCTCTGTCGTAGCGGTAATGTCCACATGTGGACAAGGAGGAAGTTATGCTGGCCAGCAGTTTAGGTCCTGGTTCGAGAAGGTTGTGGTCGCTGATCGGGGCTAAATTGAATATGATTTAAAGCCATGGCCGGAAAACCTTTTCAGCGCGGGTTCTAGTACGTCTAACCCGCGCGTACGATTAGGAGAGTGGATTTCAGATTCAAAGTCCCGTTTGGATGTCACTGCGCATGCGTTATTAGAGAGGATTCGGATGTTGTTTCTATATCGAATAGTGCTACGGTTAGCGTTCTGCTTCCGGTTCCTTCAGCGCACGCTCCTGCGACTCGGCATGGTCTGGTAATGTCGACTCCGAGATCGGTTACAGTTATATTTTTGGTTGCTCCGCTAAAGGAAGCACTGAAGTTGTAGTCCAGGATGTAGCGTTGTCTGTTGCGTTTCTGATAACGACGTCTGCTCGCGTTCATGGTTGCGGTGAGACTGGTGGGGATGGCCGGAAAACCTTATCAGCGCGGGTTCTAGTACGTCTAACCCGCGCGTTAGAGTATTTGTGAGACAATAGAGGAATATCCTGTTTTCCAGGATATGTAAAAAGTAGTTCTAGATATTCTAGAACGGAAACTTTAACTTGGAGGATAACGAGCGTCTTGGACTTCTTACAAAGCTGGAAGATGACGAATTGGAGAAGACTGTTTGAAAGTCTATACCAATCTGAAGCAAAATTACAGTTTTGTGAGTTACCCAGTGGAGCGTTGATAATAAAATGAGACATGAAAATTATGGGTTAATCCAATTAAATCAGTAATATCAATCGTAAAAATAAATACTTACATCAAGAAATTCTTTTTATGCATTACAGGAGACTTCAAGAGTATTATATACTAGGTACTAAAAAAGTTCCTTAATATTAGCAAACAAATTATTTTTATGTATTTTTTTGTTTTTAACATTTGTGGTGAAGTAACAATCGTTATCAGCTGGTTATTACGAGCCTCGATTCTTTGTTCGCGAAGCCGGCACAAGCGAGTTGGAGTCTCTGAAAACTCATGGGTGTATGTAATGTTCTAGTTTGAAGCAAAAGTCGGCAAGCGAGTAAGATTGAGATTGAGATGGCCGGTTTTGTCACCATGAACAATGGGTTTACTTTGATATTTGTGATCATTTTTCAGGGACCACAATCTGCTCAACAGGGTATTGTGCACCTCCAAATAGAAAAGTCGTAAATACCAAGCTGTATAGCGAGCAACTGGGGCATGTTTATGAAGTATTAAAGCAAAAGTATCATATTTTGATCACCCGAAAGCAAGTTCTTCGTTCAACGTGTTACAAACAAAATTGGTGAATTGAATACAATTGAGGTTTTGCCAGATCTGGCTGATATCTTGCATTTTCTCACTGTAGTCTATTTTGATCTATGGCGCATTCTTTATGTGGTTGCACTTTTGAGTTGTTTGATCAAGTTGAAGGAGCATGCTAAGACCTTTTTGTTTGGAAGTCGACAGATTCGACAACAGCATAAATAATGGGCTCTATTTTGAAGAATAGTTGTTAGTCTTGATATTAATTGAGGTTTTAAAAATCAAATTTCAAGTGTTGAGGATTTTTTTTACAAACAAGTGTTATGAAGTGGTAAAATCGGATGAACATTATACTTATTTTGGGCACTTCATATTGATTAACAAATGAACAAATGAACTATTTCAATAGAAGTAATTCAAACCTCCTTGCTTTGTCATCTAAGTTAATTTATTTAAATGGGATTAAATATTTGTATTAAAATGGACTGTGTAATTTTTTTGCAAGTATAATCTGATAGTAATCTTTTTTGATATAAAAGCAGTTTAGTTCCTACTCAATAGATGTCGCAATGGTTCAAATTGCGTACTAAATACAACTTCATGATTTTGAAATGTTTAACTTAGTTTCTCAAAAGTTTTACTGTTAATTTTTGTTCTGTACTTACAATTATAAGTATGCATATGGAAAATTATTACTATTTAAACCTTATTGATTAACAATGTGATAGTCTTTGTTGTATTTTGCAATTTTTTGGAATTTATATAGGGTTATTACAAGGCACATTGTCTTCTGTACATTTTTAACAAAATAAGATGTACAAAGTCCGGCAAAATGATCTCCCCTTTTCGAAACAGCAAGAAGAACAACATAGGTTTTGTTCGATGTTTTATTGTACCAGCACACAGAACAATGCTCGCCATTTAGTCATCAAGTTTTGAAGATAATATAGTCCAAATGTTTACTCAAACGAGAGTTACACTCACTTTAAAATCCCAAATTGCTTGCCATTGGTTCTGCTGCCTTACAAATAGCATTATTTAATCCCTCAATATTGCAAGGGGACAGGTCTGGTAACCTAACCGGTTACGGGATGTCACCATGTAACGAGATGAGGCAGGCTGGAACCACAGTGGCTTGTTAAGGCTGGTCTTCAAGAAATTGTGTGATATTGCAACATAGCGTGTATATGTAATAGTCACTGCACGTCTTGCTTCCTAAAATTTTATAACAGCACACCAAACAGTTATACGCCGACTGTAGAGAGAGTGCTGGCGTTGTTGAATATTTTGTGGGACTTAATACCAAAAATCCTGCTTATTGACGTAGCCCAAAAAATAAAAATGAGCTTCATCATTACTAAGCACAATAGCATCAACTGGAACATTTGCCAACATTTCCTTGCAAGCAGCTTGCTGGGCATACAAGTTACATTCTTTAAGTTTGTATAAACGGAATATGAGATCACAGTGTGGAATTATCCACACGCTCCGGTCGGACAACAGCCTACCTCACTGTTGCGATATTCTCGGGCGTCCGAATGCTACGAAGTCTACCGGGCGATTTCCGTTTTCAGAAAGATTGCAAAAGGCGAGTTTGCAGAATGTGTAATATAAATACCATACGCATAAATCTAACTCAAGAAGACGATCGCCGTACTCTCACAGAGTTTTATATTGAAAATAAAATTCTATATCGCACCTTTCAAAACTCAAACAGCAAACTCTTATCAGTGGTTATTAAAAATGTACCTCCATCACTACGAAGGAAATAAACAAAGTATTGACAAAATTATCTATTATTAATATAACACGACTACCAACAAAAGATAAAAAGCCACTATTAGTGCGCGCAGTTGAATTAACCAATAATGATAAAGAAGAAATATTTAAATTAAAAGTACTATACCACTCCTTGGTGACAGATGAAGTTAGAAAAATGTCGGTAAACTTGCTACATAAAAATCTACTTCATCCTTACCCAGTGATAGGTGAAATGTACAGGTGCCCACAATCATATGGAATATTCTAAAAAGCGTGCCAACTGTGCGGGTGACCATGCAGCAAGCTATCGAGTCACCATAAGGAATACAACAAAAACGCGCAACCAACATCAATATAAATGTAAATGGAATAAGATCATATAATGCATACGTCAACTAAACACAGATCTTCGCCAACAGAGTTAAAAATCTCTATAAAACTGGTCTTTTCTCTGAAACTGGCACAAAAATCCGCCAACAACATCTTTATCAATGTCCTAATGGATCTAATAACATCTTATCTGCCTCAAATTAAAACATCATGAAAACTATAGTACCTCTACTCTTCTACTCTACTACAAACACTCTAAATTATTTCAACATTCCAATTTAGTTTCAAAAGAAGACACTCTACTTGTCACCAGTTACAGCAAACCAGCGAAATAAATGAAAATGCTACACTACAGCGGTTTTTTAAGACATAATCCAGCCCTTTCACAAAGTCTGGATTGAAGGTCTTAAGAAGATATTAACATACCTAGCTATCTTCAAACAATTACCTTTTCCTTTCTAGAAGAAAGAACATTTGCAGTGAAAGTAAACTCGGCATTTTCAAGAACTGAATGCGTCCAGGCAGGAGTACCACATCGCAGTATCTTGGGTCCCCCCACTTTTTAATATTTACACGTCAAATGTTCCGCAAACGACAGCGTTGTTGGCAACTTATGCTGATGACACAGCAATTATAACTCAAAGTACAGACTTTGCAAATACAGCAAGCAACAAATAAAATATCTAGATGGTTTAAAACTTGGAACATCCAGATAAACTCTTCCAAATACCAGTGCAAGATCTTCACATTAAGAATAATCAACCCACTCAACATTGAAGTTAATCAAGATGTTATTCCCTGGAATAATAAAGATTCGGCAATTAAATACCTAGGGGTCTACTTGGATGCCAGATTAAGCAGGAACTTTTACGTAAATCAGAAACTAATATAATGCAATAATAGATTATGACAACTATATCCATTAAAGGTCGAATGTGCCATTTTCATGTACAAAATACTACTAAGACCCTTAGCATTGTATATCTCTCCAGTATGGTGTAACACAAACAAAATCAACATTCAGAAACTACAGAAGTTTCAGAATAAAGTCTTGCGAATGGTAGTAAATGGCCCATGGTACATTCGCAACAACCAACTGCATTGTGACCTAGGAGTATCGCATGTCCAAGACTACATTAAAGAAAGTGCCAAAAAGTTCTTCCGTAATATAAGTGTGTGCGACGGAGCAGTGTATTGTAACATAGGTGAACGCTATATCCATGTAAACGAAAACTTCCTCGAGATATAATAATATCTGATGAAGACAGTAACAAAATTAACATTATCGTACAAACACGGGGCGCTTATAATGGTCTCGAATGTTAATACAATACAAATGTTAAAGTGTATATGGTTATTAGTAACTGATTGTTAAAAATGTCGTGTAATATCTATAATGTTGATCTGACAATTGTTAATAAATTGGAAAAAGTACACAATGGCCATTCAAAGGAAGTCTGAAAAGACACTCAGTGGAAGAGTCACCTAAAAAACAGTTTAAGAAAGGGTTGTGTGGTTGAGTCAAAGAGATAAATGGAGGAACGTCTAGATAAAAAGGTGTGATAACTATTTGGTTGTGTTTATATTCGAGGAAATTATGAAAAACAGAATGATGTCGCAATTTGGTATTTTAATTATCGGCAAAAATTAAATTAGAAAACTGATTAGACATCTTGATCTACTTTACTACAGGCATCATAAGAAATTGATAGAACGTATGCCAATCATTATTAAATAACACCAGAAGTAAATTTTAAGTTACAATTGACTAGAAAAGTAGTAGTTTAAATACAGACAGATCTATATAATAAAAAGATGTTGATTATAACCTTATTTTTATTATTTAGAACTGAGGTTTTTCTTTTATAAAGATAAGAACACGTAAATACCGAAAAAGTCTTTTTTGATGATACTTATAAGATTACTCTCTAAGGAAGTTGTGCCATCTTATATCAGAGTTAGAATATGAATTTCTATTAGTTGATCAAAATAGCTTTTAAATGTAGTAAGCAAAGATGTCGGAAAAATTTTAGAACTGGGTTTGTAAACAATAATTTATTCCCCTTACCATCTAATGGTATTGTCGATGTCGCCTACCTATGCACAACTGCCATTGGTTCTGTAGGTTACGGAAATAAGTAGAGAAAACTTCATTTGTGATACTTTTCATTTTATCTGTCACAGCTATTTGTATTGCTGCAATATCTTTATAAATATTTCCTTCCAAATGGAGAAAAAACCTAGGAACAGGTCGGATGATTATAGGGGATGCGGTAGAGTAGGGATGTAATGTTTGGCTAGGTATTTCTGAAGTGATACAGGAGTATAGGGCCTTGCATTGTCGAGCAATTAGTACGCCCAAATGCCTACAACAAATCAGAACACAAGCGTTTTAGCATGTCAATGTAGAAGTTTTCGGTTATAGTTTGTCCTTCAGGCAGATATTCATAGTGACCAAACCTCTAGCATCAAAAAATATGATTAAAATTGTTGTTGTTTTCGAAGGTCGTCGTTTCGGTTTTTTGAGGGTTGGTGAACTATGACCTCACCATGCTCATAGTAACAATTTTCTTGAAGTAACTACCTCACACGTTCTACACTGCCTTGCACTGAAACCCCATGTGTCATTCAAAGACAACTTTTGCATAATACCTCGTCACTATATGTGATATTCCATGTTTCACCAGGGGATTTCTTTGTCACTCGTGTAACTTCCGACTAAACACAGCTATGTCACCTAACAAGTTTAGATGAAAACACTTTCAAGGGCATGTCTATTCAGAACATATATAAGGTGTCTGAATAACATACATTTCTGATGCTTGAATGTTATAGGTAAAGAATTAAAAATATCAGTTCTGGAACTTTTCTGACGAAGGTTGTATATAAGAGATATACCAAGTACGAATAATTTCTCATTAACGTATTTGGAGGTTCTCATCCATTTTTTTAACATTGGTATAGAGGGGTTTTCTGCTGAAAAAGTAGAATACCTTCCCGAAATGTGATATTAACGCGATTACTTCATATTGTTACTACCAACGAGAGATTTAGTTGAAGGCGCTATAGAAGTGTGAAGTCAACAACACCAAAATATACTACGTGCATTTTATTGGTAGATCTGATTTGAGTGTCAAACCAAACTTACTTTCGTAGCAACCCAATAATTACCATTATTCCAGCAAATTTAGCGAGTTAACAAACATTATGCGTTTAATTGCTAATTGTATAATAAATCTTCTCCAACTATACATATCTGTCATCATGAAAATAAGGAAACTTTAACATTGTTATCACTAATTGATTACAAAACTGAAGAGATTTCTTTTAAATAACCCAAACAGCTTTTTAATTTAGTTTTATCTGAGCAAATAATTATGCCACAATATGTTTATAATAACTTTCTAGCGTTCTAGTAGGCTGGTGCAATACGATGGTTAGCATAAATTTTGAAATTAATAGACCGAAACTTGGTTTACAATTTCTACGTGCCAGAAAATAGGCATTTTTGTCGTTTTGAGTCAGTATTACAATTATATTGTTATTTTAATAAAAGTTTTCTAGCTTAAAAGTTATGCTATATTTTTTATGCCTGCAATTATAAATCATACATAGATAATTATTAAGTACAAAAAGTTATTTTTTTACATTAACCAAATAAGTGAATGTAAGACCAATAATAATGCTTTTGTAAACCAAAACAATTTACACCGGTGAACAGCGTCTAGGTAACGAGGTGGCGCTTCAGAGCGCAACACTCTAGAGGAATGTTAACCTTAATTTAAAATTGGTAGAGGATGGTAGGGGTGATGGCACGCACTATATGAACCCAAATAACAACCTCACCTGCTCGCGGTACATCCTGCTGGATAACTAAAAAGGCTTTGTCGATCGAGAGATCGCCAGTCTAAGCTATTGGCTCTTGCTAGCCAACAGTTTAGGGCGGAGGAGCTGGCCAAAGGTAAAGGGACTCTCTTGCCCTTGGGAGAAGATATTTTGATCTTCGGGGAGAACAGTTTTGAACGTTACCAAGAGGCAATACTTCTCAACTCCAAATAGACTATAAGGAGTTAGAAAACATCAAGAAGATCTAACTATGAGAATTATGACATGGAACGTCTTAATATTGATATTCTGGGCGTAAGTGATGTCTACCAAAAATGGCATGATGTACTATGTTGGAAATAACAACACATAGATAAGGTGTTATCATTTTAAGACACTAGATAAATAAATTTGTAATTACTTTTATCCCTTACTCTGAACGTCTTTCATTCATAAGGTCAAGTATTTCTTCAGTCATATGTTGTTTTTTTTTATTTCCAAGGGTTAAATTGTCTTTTGTGCAGGTGCTATTAATGCTTTTTGTATTTGTTTTTGTCTCATTTACATCTTTAGTTTCTCTAAGCTTCTTTTTGACTATTTCGACAGTTAGTTCTTTGTGTTTTATCTGTTGTTTTAGAATATGTTATCTTTTCTCTTAACATTTTAGTGTCTGTAGCATGTTGGGTATCTTTCCTTTTTATCTCTTTTAATTTGGTATTGGTAGCTGATGCTAGTGAATTATGGTCGGATCTTATGTCTCTACTCGGGTATGGTATAGTTTTCATAACTAAATTTTTAACCTTTGGCATATCAAAATGAAGTAAATTTCATTTCTTATAATTTGCCCATCTTTATCTTCTAAAGGTATTCTACGTTACCCTTTACAGCTTTGGTGTTGAAGTCGTTAACCCTCTTTTTTCTTTAATTTAAGAATTTAATTGTGATCTTTATAATTTTTTTGTCCGCAGTTGGTGCATATATATAATGACGTTAATAGTTTTAAGCCTCCTTTCCTAAAGTTTTATTATTATAAAAAGCCTCTCGTGGCAAGACCTTCAAAAGGTAGGTAGATTTCGTAATGTAGCAATTTGATGCAAATTTAATAAAATTAGAAAATATATTTTTAGTCTTTTCATTGTCTTATACGGTTTCCTCCATTTTTGAACAGTACGAAAACAAATATTATAACTTCAATTTACATAACAAGTTGAAAGAAACGGTGGGTTCGAGAAATAAAATATACTTGGGGATAATAAGAGACAGAAAACAACTTGATAACAGATATGAAACAAAATGATCCTACGAAAAAATTACATGCGAGAACTAATTTCAGGACAACAGAAGCGAATTAAGGATAGAAACTGGTGATATTGATGAGCAGAACCAGAAATCTTGAAAGAAGAAATTGAATATGCTACAAAGAACACAAAAAGTGGAAAGATCTATATGGAACTTCTAAAACTTATTGATGGTAAGTTGATTAATATTCTATTAGTTTTGTCAAACTCCATTTGACAAGCAATATGATGGCCTTTCACATTCATTACAACCCTAAAAAATAATAACGCTAAAAACTGCTCTGAAAACAGAACCATAGCATTGATGAGCCACACTAAAAGTTTTGCTTAGGACCCTACATAACAGAATATATGAAAAGATTGAAGAAAACTTAAGTGATGTCCAGTTCTATTTTCGAAATTGGCTTGGAATATGGAACAGTTTTTTTGCTACAGAAATGTTTAGATATGAATCAGGAAGTGCTGCATAGATTTTGAAGAAGCTTTCGACAAAGCCCAGCATGAAGAACTATTTGAACTTAAAAAGAAAGGGATAGATAACCGAGACATAAGAATTATTGTTAAACTATACTGAAAACAAAAACAGTAAAAATAAATGAGTTAATTGCTATAAATATTCGTGCACTTGGGAGAATGAAGCAAATGAAACAAAATGCCGCGTTGAAACATCAAGAAATGCTTTTAATAAAATGAAGAAAACATGTAATCGAGACTAAAAACCAGACTGCTTCGTTGTTACATTTTTTCATCTTATTGTATAGTACAGAGTCATGGGCCTTACAACAAACAGATATGAAACGCCTTGTCGCGATTGAGATGTGATGTTGTCAAAGGATCCTACAAAGATCATGGACAGATAAAATTTTGAATAATAAATAAAATATAAATAACGAAAAAAGATGGAATATTTTGGAAATGTAATGCAGAGAGAAAAATATTCATTTTACGTTTCATAATGCAAGGAAAAATAAATAGAAATAAGGATATAGAAATAATAAGGATGTCCTAATTGAGAAGCCTAAGAGAGTGGTTTGGTTGCAGCACAGTTTCATTATTTAGAATGGCAATAGATAAAGTTGGAATTAACTTAATGATCTCAACCTTCGTTAGGAGAAGAAGCCAAAAGAAGAAGAAGATGATGGATTGACTTTTATAATGTGGTACGCGATGATTCCAAAATATTTGGAATGAAACATTCAGAGTATTAGTCTCTCAAAGATTTCAACATCGTTGTCTAGCCAACAACGACCCTTTGTGTGGAGGAATGATTCGGATTGGTTTTAAATCTTCAACTGTAAATCTTTAAACACTTTCATGGTCAGGATCGTCATTATAGGTAAGTCACTTATAAAGATAATAAAAAGGAATAGAGGATTTCAGTTGTCAGTATCCCTTACTTAAGCTTGATGTGACTCTGCTTAATGCAAAAGGTTTTTTCTTAGAGAAGGATATAACCAAATATACTATTGCAATACGGGTACTGGTCTTGAATAAATAAGAATGTAAATTCTGCTGACAATTTTTTTGGTCAAGCTAACTGTCTAACCTGTCTTGAATAATCATATATCTTCTAATGGTCTTCTAAAGCTCCTTAACCAGATCAACTTTAATGATTTTTCCCATTACATTTCTATGGGATTTCTATGGATAGTACGGCAAAAAGTCTTGTGAGTTTCACTCAAAAAGAATCTATTGAGTAAATGCAAGATCTTTAAAAAAAGGAGAATAATAAATGTATGCTTATACTTTAGCCTCGAAATAATTGATGTTGTTACTACACTGTACGAATAATGTCACTTAAAAGACCCGAATTTCCTTAGTACTTAAAATAGGAATGTCACTGCTGTTAGCAAAAATATTCTTTTCACAGAGAACCCTAATTCCTAGAGGAACGGCGATACTCAGATGCACTGATTCAGCAAGATAAGCAAAGGCTCTTAACGAGTTTGGCAAAGCTTATTTTAGTTATTGAAGAATGAACTAAGGCCACCTTTGGCCTTCTTTTACAATCATTTTACAACTGTAAAAGTGAAAAACTACAATGTGTAGTCAACGAGAGTATTGTTTATCATTTTCCAAGACACACGGTAGTGGCCAGAGTTACTAGTAAAGTTGAATAGGAGATATTTAAAATTTAAAAAAGAAAATCGTCTTATGGATTTTATGTATATTACGCCTTTAGGATGATCTTGTTGATTATTTGCGCTGAAATTTTTAATAGGTGCTAAACGGGGATAAACCGTAGTGGTTTAGTGGATAGGTTGCTAGACTATGAAAGCTAGAGATGAGGGTTCTAATCCGTCTCTCGCCAATTCGATCACTGGCATTTTTACGGCTCAGCTCGACTCAGGCTGCAATAAACGAGTATCTGGAGGTCAAACTCTGGAGTAATAATAGGCGGTCGATACGTAGCGCTAGCCACGTTACTAACCTTGTGTACCGTAGGCTCTAGATTGTAGCAGACCTATCCTGTTACGACTCCAAAGGACCTTCGAGGCCTGTTACGGCGAACTATATAACTAAACGGTGATACGATGCATTAAACAACACAAAATGGATACTATGATTAAAATACAATGGTGTATAGTAACCAGATAGTGAGGGATGGATATATATTTAGAAACCTTGACTTTTCTGTTTGCAGGAATCACGCGATGGATGAAAACGGGTAATATTTTCAATTAGATTTATTCATTATCCTTAGAAAAGCATCTTTAAATAGTAATATGAGGAACTTTCATTGAAAATCTGGTTAAGGAAAAATCTTCTTATTCCTTGAAATAACCTCTGATTTTAAATTGAGTTGGTAAACAATATACAAATACATATTTTCACTACTATGCAATAACCTCACAAGAAAAAATAAAGGGATACAATTATTTCTGTCAGAGTTTTGAATATGCACATTTCTAATTACCATATTGACGCACAGTGTGTTAAGGTAATTTATGCGACTTACCTCTATCAATCGCTTTTCCATCATCCCGTTTGCATTCCAAAAATTAAGAGGCCCCACCATCGGAGTCAAAAGAGAGAATCTGAAAGGAAAATTAGATGAAGCAATGTCTGCAGTAAACTTTCCATTTTTAAGATCAGTGAGAATACAAAAAACTGGCTGTCAAAGTTAAGATCGCCGTCGGAAGTTAAAGAAAGTTTCACATAGTCGTCAATTTCATTTAGAGACTAGCAGAGGTCGTAATAAACAATTTTTGACTAATTTCACTTTAATATGGAGGGAATGTCCATATCAACAATATAAAAAAATATGACCCCCCCCCCACTCAGAACTTCACTAGGCAACGAGGCGTTTATCCCAGGGCGCACTATTTTTGGACCAAAAAAGAAAAAACAATTTAACAATTATTATATTAATGGCGCAATACAAAATAAAAAGGGCATAGCGAGAAATTTGCACAAAAATAAAACGTTAGTTAAATATATTAGTAAATTTTGATTAAGAGAACAAAAAATTCGCAGTCTTATAATAACTTATAACAGGCCTAAAGGGAAGAGGCATGGAAAATGAAATGGATTAAGCAGATATGAAGCTGATTCTTTCAATTAAGGGTATACAAATTTTCTATTTTAATTTAATTCTATATTTGTTTTTCCCTTTTTTGCTTATTTCCATTTTTTAAACTTCTTCTTCTGCAGGTGTCGTCTCATTTATTGAGATTGGCTATCATTATCGCATAACTCCATCTATATTTTGTCTTGTATACCAAATTTTCTCTGTTTAATCCGGACCAACTTCTCAAATTACCCATCCAGAAAGTTCCACGACCCCTCTTTCCTTCAATTTTTCCTTCTATGACATATTGGAGCGTTATGCATTTATCGTGAGGCATGACGTGTCCGAAGTATGCCAATTTACTAACTTTTACAATCGATTCTAATTCCGTTTCTTTTCTTAACCGATGGAGAACTATTTTATTCGTAATTCTCTGTATCCAGGCACTCCTCAATATTCTCCTATAGGTCCACATCTCAAAGGCAGTTAGACATTTTACCATATCCTTCTTGAGTGTCTACGTTTCGCATGCATAGAGGAGTGTTGACCATACATAACACTTTAAAAACCAGAGTCTTAAGCCAGTATTGAGTGAGCGATTTCAAAGAATTTTCCTATATTTTTTTAAACAATCTTTTTTATTTTTTATAAGTACTTTTTTACTACAAATGTTTTATTACTCTTTATTTTCATCTTTGTTTCCGTTTTTATCTTTGATATGATTTTCCCGTCGTCATGTTAAATTATTTTTGTAGTTATCATAGATCTTTTGTACTTTTTATTCTTTTAATTATTACTTTTACTTTGGTGTACTTTTCATTTTTGATTTACCTCTTATGTAGTTTTGCTCACTTGTATATTTGCTCGAACAAGTTATAATCCTGCTGATTTTTGGATATATTTATTCCTAGAGTTTTCTGTATCTTTATATTTTTAAATATTTTGTTAAATTTCTTTTGCAAGATAAAATAATAAATAATATAGCACAGCTTAGTTCTGCAAAGAAAAGAATACAAAACACATTAGGTTGGAATTTAGGCATGTTTAAGTCTATGGTAATTTTGTAAACTATACATTCTTGGATTTAAAGATACAATAGTGAAACGTGGCGAGATACTTTGTGTATGGTACATCTGGTAAAGACGTCACACCGGGACGGATGTCATGCATGAGAGTATGATTTTTAAAATTTGTTAATAGAAGGAGATATTTATCAGCATTCCTTTCACAACTGTCGCACTGGACTGTTAAAATGATTTTAATTAATGGTAATATATCTGGACTGGCATCTCTTCCCCAAAGTCAGGGGGGATATAATTTTAAAATTATTTGTATTATTTATTTCTTTAAAAATAAATACTAAAAGTTTCTTATAAAAGAAAACACATCAGATAGAGGTTAGTGGATAGAGGAAAGTTTAGCAGAAACAGTAAGACGATATAGTGAAGGTGAAATAGGGCTTAGAGAGACATACAGACCTTATGGAATATTCGCAGGAATTTTAACAAGATTAATAACATCAGGGAAGATGACAAAGTGTGGTCTCGGACCACGAGGTATTTCTTGAGATTTTATTTATTCTATCAAATGATAATTACAACATTTAGTGTGGCAGGTTATAATTGGTTGGTATTGTTCCTCGAAAGAAATCTCGAACTGTCTGTACGGCAATTTGCAGGGCTTTCTAGAGCGCAAGGTATGGACAGAACTGAAATAAAAATTGCTGTTGGTCTGCTTGCGCAAGTGATGAAGAAAAATGACTTTCAATAGAGGCTAGAACTTATTTCTAATGTAGATGAAACTAATAAGCCAGGAAAAGCAATTACAAAAAATTGTTAAAGATATTCATGCATTAATTAGGTTATGAAAAAGAAGAAAATGCAAAAGGAAGGTTTCTACCCCAATAATGAAAGGGGCGAACAAAAAGAAACAATACTCCTTATGGTTTTGAAGAGTATTGAATGAAAGGTCATCGTAAGAAACATTTTCTACTATAAAAAGCTCCTGGGAAGATTTTCTTAACGTTGGACAGTTATCTCACAATAATAATAATGATGATGTGACAATGTTATGTTTATACACAACCCAAGTACTTCAACTTTTAGATTATTGTATATGAATTTTATTGCAAACACATGATGATAGAAATATCACCAGATATCAAGGTGGGTATTTAATAGGTAAAGGATGGAAATGCTTTGGTTGGTAATATTCAAGATTTTAGGGAACATAAATATTTCATCTGACTCCTACTGCTATACCATAGCATTTTTATTCAATAACAAATGTAGTTTTATTCTTTCATTCGCTGATGTTTGTTATCCTGAAACAAGTAGAACTTCCTCATCTCATTTTCAAATTTCATCTTGTGTTTTTTTTTAGTCTTTGCTCTGTTGTTACATTTCACTAAACATCATCACAAAATTAGCCCTACCTCTAAACCAAAAACGGACAAATAATCTTCAGCAGTTCACACTTCATCAGAACACATTATAAAGTTAAAAACTCCCCAAGAAAATAAAATGAAAAAGAAAACATCTAGAATAAAGAAGATCGAAGTACGCCTTTACAGAAGAAGAGTAGAGCAGTTCTAAAACTCGCGGAAGAAATAGATGAGAAGGCAGCAATAACTGCACCGAATTCTGGGAAAGAACAATTGTGAAAACAGGCCTTTTATTCATTACCTAGTTATTATTATTACACAAAAAAATATTAAAGTAAAATTATAAAAATTAAAAATGTTTCAGAAGTGTGGCATCTCTCTTCGAAACACGTCATAATAACTACTAAAAGTTAGTAATTTGTAGTGTGGTATATTTTGTTATTGTGAAAATTAATCAAAATGAAATTGTGATTAAAAAGTGGTGTATCATTATTTTTGCCTTATTTAATGGACGAATTAGTTATTAAAATATATTTACAGGAAACATACAAGAACAAGATCTAACAGCAACGTGTTTTTTGTCGGTACCTCGTATATATAAAATTTATAAAGACATTGATATTTATTTAAAATAAATTACTGATTTGAAAATTGTTCCTTACTTCTATAAGTTTCTTTTAAATTAAATAATTCTGCTAATTTATTGTTATTGTGGAGCCACATATAGAATTTTATAACACAGCAAACATATTTTTTGAAAAATTGTACACTCAAAACATATTTATGTTGCATGTACCCCGTATAATAATATTTATTATAATTGCATTTATAGAGTGATAAACAATACAAAATATACTGCAATATTTACTTGAAGCAAATAGTTTAAATACATGGTATAATTTAAATTAAAGACATCTATTATAGAATGTGCGAATAAAATGATTTAGGAATTCATATATTTAGCAGTGTAATTTCTATAAAAATGTCTAAAACTAATGTTGATTATTAATTACATTAATTTAATGAGTTTACTTATTTTGTAATAATTTGCTACAATCTTGATGTATTTGGTGCTCATTATAAAGAAACAAAATCTCCTGTTGTTTCTGATTATTCTTAACGCATATAAATTGCTGCAGGTAGTGGCCAAGCAGTTTATAATTTGATTCTTCCTGTTCAAAACGCTTTTCGCATTTAACTGTAAATTAATGTGTCAAAAAGTGTAATAGGTGTTATCAAAATTTAGATTAAATGAAGCTAATTTAAAGGGTTCCGTTACATTTGCTGCCCGGAGAGAACGAGGCGGTTAAAAATGACCTGGCGCGGTGTAATGAAACGGCAGTGAAATTTTCCCAACTGAAGAAAAGCCCCAATTACTAGCAAAGCAGCGCTTAATTATGTTTACTAATTAAAAGCAAATCAGATGGCGAGCACAGAGCGGCTGTTTAAGTACCGCAATTTATTTGCTGTTCTAATTTTATTCATAATAAAAAGAGAAAATTGATTAGAGAATCTGCGAACGAATGCAGCCAGGTAGCTCATCTAATTATACAGGCCAGGAACGATGTACTGATAAACACCTGCTATTATCTCATTAGAATATGGTATATCCACAGGTACGCGCTAGGTAGGTAGAGGCGGTCTCTTTCAAGAGGCGGTTTCAGAGGCGCGTTCGAGGGCCATTGTGAGGGTGTAACCAATGAAATTCTCCGCACAAAACGAGAATTCCGCGCGCTCAGGGAGCCGCAGTTCAACTCTGATTATCGGCCTTGTTGGATGTTGATGCCGCGCGGTCTGGCATCATTTGGAGGAGCTGTTGGTTGGAGTGCGGCTCCCAGTGTCAGTGAGTGGAAGAGGAAGCATGCCACGGCCGTCGCGCGAGACCTACGGAGACCAGAAGCCGCCCTATTCGTACATATCCCTCACCGCGATGGCCATCTGGAGCTCCCCGGAGAAGATGCTACCCTTGTCGGAAATCTACAGGTTTATCACTGATAATTTTCCGTACTACAGGCGCAATACCCAGCGCTGGCAGAACTCCCTTCGCCACAACCTTTCCTTCAACGATTGCTTCATCAAGATCCCCCGTCGGCCAGATCGGCCCGGAAAGGGTGCGTACTGGGCTCTACATCCCGCTGCTTTCGACATGTTTGAAAACGGAAGCCTTTTGAGAAGGAGGAAGAGGTTCAAGCTAATGAAAAGCGACAAGGAAATGCTGGACAACGAGCTGGCTGCCTTGGCCAATATTAACAGGTTTTTCTTCGCTCCGACGGAAGCGCAACCCGAACTGGTCCAAAGTGTGCCGGTGTCTCAAGTGGTCAGGGCAGCTTCTCCGCCGATTGTCTCTACAGAACCCGCTATGACGAACATTCGGCCGAAGAGGTCGTTTACCATAGAAAGTCTGATCTCGCCAGACAAGCCACCTCAGGAGACCACCCCTCACCAGCAGCTACCTCAGTCTACACCTCACATGCCGTGGACGTTTTCGCCTTATTGCGACATGGGGCTGAAACCCCCGATTCTCATGCCGACTACCCCGTACTATCATCACCAGTATCATCTTCCACCAGCCGAAGAGTTCCTCCGAGTGCCTCGACTGGCTTTGCCTTCTGTGTGACCGATTTGCGTTCATTTGTAAATACCGATGCGTAAGTCTGATTGTAAATATAGTTAGCATATGTGCGTAGTTTTGTTTCCGCGCGTCACTGTACCCCTGAATCCAACTCGGTAGACAATGAGAGATCCTATCTGCAATCGTTCAGATCTATAGTTCAGTACGCGGCGAAGCTTTGTTCTCCCATTGTACGCGATGCCTGTAATTACACAGCCCTAATGTGATATAATTTAAGTTATAGAATTTAAAACAAAAGACGGCGCTATTTATTTTGCCCATATTTATGCCCCCGCACGCAATGCATAGATTTATAATTTGTATGGGTGGCTGAATTCTATACGCACTTGCCGTTTTAAAATGCCTCGTGGCACGATATTCTTGAGTAATGTATAACGTTTTGAGACCGATTGTGTCAGATAAATGAATCGAATAGTTAACATGCAATGCCCCTCTAAAATAAATAATGCCGCGCACGAAAAACTCGCCCCACTTTGTGCTTCTGTCTTCGCCGTTCGTCGAGGCACTTTATTGTGCGGCGTCTAGACCAATAAATAAATGCCTTTTTTCATGCAAATGCGGGCAGCAAGTACTATTCGACGCTGCGGCTATCTAGCGCTTTCGTACTCGGTGTCGCAGTTATTTCGACCGTGGCTGTATATAGAGTGTATATTACGGACGTAGCATAACTTATTACTGCAGCTGATGTAATGCTCTGCATTGAGACGTGTCTGTATAGATGTACATAGATGCTCAGAGTATGCGATGTATCAAAGTGTAAAAATATAAATTTGCCAATCGATACGTTTTTTATTGCTCGTCTTCCACCACCACAAATGTATTGACAAACCGCTAAAAAGTACACGAACTTTTTTAGAAATTTAAATGTTGATTAGAAAATAAGTAAGAAACCTTTTTTATAAAAAAAAACTAGCTTTTTTAAAAATGGATATCTAACTTTAAGCATCAAAGGAAAGCAAAACTGAATATATTTGCAAAAATAGTGACATAAACAAATTTAGTTGTGGAATGAATGAAACAAAAAATACTGTCGCAGAGGTTTATTTTAAAATTATTTCGTTCGTGCGTGTGTCATAAGGGCCAGATCAAATTATTGCAGTTAAAGGAGCAAAGTTATAACTAAATGAGCTATTAAACATTTTTAAAGAGAGAATAACGAATAATTAATTTAAACAATTCCTTTGTCAAGTTGGTAATATTAAAATTTTTAGAATTTTTGTATAGAAAACTGTGGCTTATTACTCAAACTATCTGGCTAACTTTAAACGTAGGTGTATATAAAATATCAAATGGAAGCAAAAAATACACTAGCAAAAATAATGAAATAATAGAATTTATTTGTAGGATGAAAAAACAAAAAATATTAAGGAGGAATTTATTTTTAAATTATTTTGAACATGGATGTATATAAAAACTGAATTTATTATATAAATACCTGGCATTTTTTCGTATTACTCATTTTTTAAGCTGTGAATTAAGTGCAAAATAGCTATTAATTTAAACAAATTTATCTGTCAGAGTGTAAAATTCAAATTCTTTGAATTTTTGAATAAGATAACTGTAGCTTATTTTCCAAAATGTATATCGAATTTTAAACGTACGTGCATGCAAAATAAGTGCAAGCAAAAATAATTAAATAAATAAATTTATTTGTTAAATGAATGAACGAAATTTATTTCAAACGTGGTTACATATAAGAGCCGGAGTAAATTATGATTCAATGAGATTTTTTCATCTTAAACTTTGTTTTAAGTGCAAAATAACGGACATGTAATTTAAACAAATTTATTTGCTAAATTATTTATTACGTAGTCATGTTATTTTTTTTATTGTATATGAATTTGTTTAAAATCTTGTCAATATATGAATCAGAAATTAGTTGTAATAAAAATAAAGAGACCGAACCCTCGTTGAAACTTTTTTAAATTATTCTGAATGTGTTGGTTAAATCGGCGGCTTCATTTGTATTAAAACGGGATTTTTTTACATTACTCTTTTATTAATAAACATTAGAAAATAAATTGCAAATAATTTGAATAATTTTTTGAAAAGTTTAAAATTAGAAGTTTATGTACATACAAAAACGATAAATTTATTTGGAGCACATTTGTACATATATGTACTTTAGGTTGACTATTTATAATAAACAATAAAGTGCAAAGATGGCGTGTCTAATTATAATTTATTACAGTCTGTTTGAAATATAAAAATTACCGTTTCGTTAATGTAGTCTGCCATGCAATTTCTAATAAGAACTAATTGATGCCAGTATAAACAATTACTTTTAGAGTTTATTTTAATTACACAAAGGCTGTGAATTGTGCCAATAATTAAAAACACTCGGAAAAAGTTTTTTAAAAACAAAAATGTTCGCAAACTATTTTTTAATATTATTTTTAGGTGGGTGTATATAGGAGCGAGTTTATAAAAAAAGCTTTATTGCGCTTGTACGCGATGCGATGGAAAACGAAGAAAAATAATAATAATTCTTAAATTGAACAATTCGACAACACAAATTAAATTTTAAAAAATGTACGTAGAAATTTTTAGCCAGTTACCAGGAAATTTGAAATTTAGACCCAAAATGCTATTTATCATAATATTCATTTATTACAAATTATCGAGTTGATTTATTTTGAACGTAAGTATATTTAGTTTTAAACTGAATTGTATGAAATGGAGACAGAATAGTTTAATGACGTACGTAATACACTTTTACTTTAAACAATTTACTTTATAAACATGCCATAAAATTTTATTTGGGCACACACAATTAAACGGATTGTAAATTTCATAATTATAATTACACAAAGGCTTAATTTAGCATCTGTTACGAGTAAAATGAATTAGAAGAGGAAAGTTGTATTATGTTTTGGTTAAATCCATAAAATTAATTGTTTATGCAGGTAGTTCCTAGTAATACATATTAAAATGTTTTGAAAACTTGGAAGTAAAATTGTGGCATTTTGCTGCAAATTAAAGTTCTATTTTAATTAGATCAAAAGAGATGGTTATGTATGCAAGTAATAGTTTTGTTTAAATCGTTATTAAATATAAACAGTTTCGTTTAAGATTCTAAAAGTAAAATATCAACAAAATATTTAGGCAATTTTTTTCTAAACGTAACGATACATAAGGCGAGTTTATATTTACAGCCGATAGAGCAGATAAATTACTTACATTTCCATGATAGAGTGTGTGCAAAACAATTAAAAAGACATTCTAACCAACTTTGTTCAATTATTCAATATTTTTGGGTGCGCTAATTAAACTCAAAACTCTTTTAAGCTTGTTAAATGTTGATATGCATAGGCAATGTTTTACGCAGCAAAAATTTGAAGTCTAAATAGCGATCAACATATAACCTAAAACTTCTAGTTTTAACAGGACGGCGCTCCTTCCCATCCCTTTCCTTACTCTAGATGATGTTAAATGCCAAGGATTTCGGTTTGCTAATTCTTTATCAGGGCTACCGTATTTACAAGGATCACCCGAATTGGTAGATGGATCCTGCACATTCCTGATTATACCCTGTTTAAAATCGTTTCGTAGTCCTTACAGACAAGAGGCTAACCAGAAATTGTTTTAATTAATTAGCCATTTTTTTATTATAATATTAATTCTCATAACTACATGATCTAAAAAGCATTAATTATATTATATTGGAATTATACACGGTTGTGCAAAAGTTGCATTATTTAACGTCTTTAAGTCGATTAAACTTTAGATTTTTGGACAAAATTAGATGTAGAGGGTGGAGCAGCAACTTCGCTTGTTTATTCGCGGCCGGGTTCAAAAGCGCGAAAGTTGTCTAATTACGCAGCGAACAAATTGTGGAAGAGGCAGGCCGGGATCCGACGGATTGCTCGGGGCCCGGCTGAACCTTAGTTCTCTTAATGGGTGTGCTGGGTGCGCAATTAAAAGTGCGGCTCGGCATTTACTCGTCCGATGAGGGATCTGCCGCCGCCGAGGTGCAGAGCAAGAATAATAATCAATAAAGAGGAACGCGCGAATTATCTCAATTGCTGCGGAAGTGGCGTGGGCTAATTAAAACAGCTGCTTGGAGAAGGTGCTATTAGAGTAATGTTTATGGGCATATTTCCACTAGTTGCGAAGACAAAACGCGGATTAATAAGGGGCTGTCATCGCTCCTGCTGGCCAAGCTCTGTGGTGAGGTTCTGCGTGAACTTTTCTACAGAGGTGCTCGGGAATCTTCACGGTTAGGCAGTTTGGGTTATCGTGGTTCTACATTTGTGGTTTTTACATTTTGCTTTGGTTGGATAAAACCTCTAAAGCAATGCAAGTTTATTTCGGCTCGATAAATGTTACGATGGTTTTTCCTTTGACACCTCTTTTGATAATCTTAGGTATTCTTGTGAATAAAGTTGTTTTTGGTTACATAAATTTGAACAGAAAGGTCATTATGATTTAATCATGTCTTCTTCAAATCTTTTGAGTAAAAAGTCGCCTTTTGAGACGATTAATCTGCTGATTTCTTTTTACACCCTTGCATTACTAGAAAAGTGATGTATTAATCTGAAGAGGAGGTGATTAGAAGTGTTAATTCCTGATAATTCAGTTGTGCGCATAAAGACAATTCATTCCGTTATGTAAATACCGTTTGCTTGGATTTTTAGCAAAATGGAATCTGGTTTGCTGACAATGACTTATAGTACACAAGATAAGTTTTGGCTTATGTTTGGTTGGCTATCAAAAACCTATTAAATGTTTTTGTCACAACAAAAGAAAAGTTTAATAGTAGAAAACAAGTAATTGATTAAATTTGTCCGTAAACATTTACATTTATTCAGTAACACATTTCCCCTCAGTATCGAGTGAGACAATGAACGAATGGTGTCTTAATCGAATACATTCCGTTCATTATTGACACGCTACCATAATTTAGCCATATTTCTTGAAGAACATGGATATTCCAAACATTTTCGACCATTGAAAGGTCGAGTGATCTGGTCACCCATGGGCAGCTTTCACTCCATATGGGGTAAAATGTTATCTTATTAAAAAATTCTTGGGGCACCATCTGAAGGAAAGAAAGTACCACGGGCTGTAAGACCGCGTTGATGTAGATGTGACTAGTAATGTTGCCTCAAACTCTAACTAAAAGTGACTTGCTATCATAACTAATAGCTCCCCATACCATAATACCTATATTAAGTTGTATGCCTTGTACGAATATAATCTTTTTGCTCTATTTCTCTACGGCTACGGCGTATTAATATCCGGTCGTTGTGTCGGTTTAAACAAAATTCGGATTAATAAGAAAAGACGATTCTATGCCTTTCCATGGCCAATTGTAACCTTCGCTCTAGTACCAAGAAGTCAGTAGCAATCACAAGAAAGGATGTCGTGTTGTTATGCAGACAGAGAAGGTAAACAAATGATACCATGTGATGGTTCACTATTGTCGTTTTACGGCCTAAAGATGACGATCTGACTACTGCTCCAGGCCCCGGTATTCGTGAAAATCCATTCTATATTCGCGTCACATAACCATTGTGGTAGTATATTTCTCGTAGAGAAACACCCTCTTCATGTAGGCTAACAATACGCCCTCTTGCAAATTCGCCAACTCGTTGATAAGGTACCCTTGGTCAACGACAAAGCATCCTTACACTGTGTAAATTACACGTGCCAATTTAAGCGACTGAAAACACTTTGATGCCTATTTTACAAATGATATCACTACTTTCCCTAGACGTCATATATGAGAAACGATATAATCAAATCTCGGACAGAAGTAAACATATGGTTCTCACAATTTAATCGTTTTTTGATTACAGTATACTAAATTTAATATAGAAGTTTCATTGCAATGTAATTTATTTTAATGACGATTTCATTAAGCAGTAGTGTATTCACATTTCTATTTGCTGGACGTTTCCCTTTTTTTGATTTATAAATAGTAAAGGCAGATGGTAAAACGATTACCATTTCCATTTTCTTAAACAAATTATGTTTAATACATTAATGACAAAAAATTTTGGACAAGTAATGTTTGTATATAGTTTTGTATCGATTTATTGATGAGTTCTGAGCTTTATCATTTAAATGAAAGATTAGCCTTTAAATTGTTCAAATTATTATTCACTGATGGCAGCTAACACAAATAGATCTAAATAATATTGTGTTTATAAAAGAGAATTTGCAGATGTTACTCAGATGTTCTAAAAATGCCCACAGCTGTCAAAAATTAGTTCGAAATTTAATTAAAATCACCAAACCCCATAATATACATTTTCTATATGGAAAACATTGCTATTGATGGTTTTAATCAGAGTTTGCAATTAAAATGCAAATAAACACCGTTTTTGTGTTATTAAAAAATTTGTATACAGAAATTTTATTATAGCATCATCAACTTTTATCTGTAACAAATTAATAAATTTATTTTTGATTTCAAATTATTAATTTTATTATAACTGCAAAGACAATATTTGCGTTTTAGGACAAAAAACTGTTAAAAAGTTAAATCGTTAACATACATAAAAACATAACTTTACAACTGACTTTAAACGGCGCCTTAGTATAGGTGGGTTGTATGAAAACTTACTATACAAGGCACAGGCAACGGAATTTGAAGATGAAATCACAAGTACCGCTAGTCAATATTTAAAAAACGTCAATTGATGTATTGTGAGTGAGAATCGAAACGCGGATAGAACCTAGGAAAAGCTGCTGTTCCAACAGGACGGTTGTATAGCTCATAAATCAAACCCAAAGCCTACTCGGCGCAATAAAGTATCAAAATCGAGTTTTCCATGTGTGGCTCACAATTTTACAGTTTTACGAGCAAAATATGTAAAACAGCGTTGACAGTTACAGCAAACGAGTAAGCTCACCTTAAGTTTGAATTTTTAATATTTTGTTTATCCAGCAGCGCTGTTTGGAACGCTGGCCCACTATTTGAATTTTTGCACAATTAAAATTCTGCAGCCAAGGAGGGCTGAAGCCATTAGCATGCACCTCCGAAGTTTTGCGCAACTGCAGCGAAAGAAGGGCGTAGGCAGTTATAAATCAATTCTTCTGTATTTATTAGTGGATATCTGGTATACTAAGCATCAGACGCTAATAAATAAACATGCACATAATAATCGACGATTAGAATACAATTACAACAGATAAGTATTCAAATGCTTAGCATGCGGCATGCCCAGGACCGCACCGTCGCCATAACTCAAATTAAACCGACTTACCATTAAATCAAATTGGTGTGGAGGAGACGCCGCGTTGGTATTACAGCACGGGGAGCTATTTATTTTTCGGCGGTGCACAAAAACCCAAACGGTCTAGGCGCTGAGCTATTCAATCAGAGCAATTTTTTGAAGATGCTTTCGAATTTTTTATCGTGCATTGTATAGTGTCATGAGTCATATAAATTGAATACACAAAAACCATAATATATGGTTAGGCTATAATTAGTTTTGAGCAAATATATACTTTAGTAGAAAATTGTTCAAAATATCAATAAAAATATTTGATTCAAACCACAATATTAAATACGAGGTAAAACCTAAAGTTTTTTATTTTAACATATTTATTACACATTGAAATTAGCATTTCAATACCCTTCAAACAATATTTTAAAGTTTTATCTGCAAACAATTCTTCATTGTTGTTAAATTTTCTAGCGTGAAGGTTTTTCTTCAATTTTGAAAATAGATGGTAGTCACTGGCGGCTTGGTCTGGATTGTAGGGTAGGTGGAAAAGCTATTCAAAGTCATGGTTCTTTGCAGCAACTTGGAAAATTGCTAGCTTATGGATAGGGATGTTATAGTGCAGAAAGCGGATAGTTCAACTCACCATGCCGCTCATTTTTTCCCTTAACAACGTTGAGCAATTTATGCAAGATCGTTGTTATGATCTTTTTCGTTTATTGAACCACCTTTGCCTTCCATGACCGTTTTTTGTCCGGTCTGCGCTATTCACTACCTTTCTTTTTGCTAGGGAATAATAGTATAAGATCATGGTTTAATTCTCTGTAACAATAGATTGAAAAACTTTTTCTTTGTTGTTGTGATAGAGATTTAAAAATTGTTTACATGTTGCTGTTTTTAAAGCGCTGGCAAAAGTTGGTACTAATCTTATTCATTAAGAATGTGTTGCATGATTGTCAGAAAGCTGTAATCTTATTTATAGAATCTTGCACATTTTCTTCTAAAAATATTTCAACTAGCCGACCTACACGTCGTTCATTTTTGATGCTTTTTTTCCTATTCTTTTACGGTGGAATATGAAGGAAAAGATTCACCGTATACACCATCAAAACGTTGTTTAATATTATTGCCATTAAAACTTTTAATGAGAACTTGATTTACGGCTAGGTAATCGATTTTCAACATTGTGCGGAACCAAAGTGTTTTTTTTTTTGTACTAATACAATAACTAAAACAATAATAAGAGATGGTATTCCTTTTATTAAGTATCGTGTCTTATCATAAAAGTACTTTACTTTTATTATTTGTATTTCGGTATCAATTCTTAATAACTCACTAGCCGCCCTTAGCATATAACGGTACATACACATTCAAAAAGTATTAATACGTTTTTCAGTGTTCACCTTCATCCATATGGAGCTATAGACCAAATGCCGCATTTCATTACTCTCAACCTAATTGTTGTTTTAATAAAAGATATTGCGACAACATTAAGTATATTAGAGTGGATATAAAAATAAAAAGAACAGAGAGCGGTGTAGTAATAGAAAATGACATACATGTGCTTTGGTGCAACCGAAATGGATTTTGAGATTAGAGAGAAGAATTAGTCAAGCTAATTGTTTGACTTAACAGTAACTGTTCTTAAAACGGTTATTTATATTTTTATTATGTTTCTTATAAGTGTGGATTTACTTTATTTTGTTGAGAAGAGAGTTCCCGGTCAGAGCAACTCGCCTGAATGCGCCCCTGCTTCTATTGTGCAATTGCGTTATTAGCGTGTCGTGCATATGGCCATGATTTATATGCTTTTGGGGCATCTCCGGCCAACCCTTATGTTTATCAGTGTTGAATGCGAACACAAAGGGCGGTCGGCCCATCAATGGGTTTTTTGTTGTCATTTAACGATCTTGGCACACATATTAAACAACCAAGTAATTCGTCAACCTCGTGTTGCAACCGAAGCGAGCAGAATCGCGCCGAGGCGGTTGCGCCCTTTGTTGCGCGGCGCATTGTCGTGCGGGCAAGATCGGCGCATCGAAATTGGTGGCTTCGGCGTAAAGGCTCTGATTAAACGATGATTTATCGATAAGCAGCGGGCACCTACAGCCGACAATTAAATAATTAAAGGAGGAGGGGGGATGCCGCACAAAGGGGCAATTATTTAAAATGCAGATAAACAAGGATGCATTTTAAATTTAACGCCGGGATGTATAATTTCGATATTAATTATAGGGCAACGTGCCAAATGCCTATATAAAGATAAAAGATCCCAATCGGCAGGTGCGAGGCATACACGTCGCCTATTATTTATGAATTTAATACGAAATAGCCGTCAATTCCCTCAAAATTGTAATTTCGCTTTGCAGGGCCGGATAATTTCTGGCGCACCTTTCTGCTGCCCACTCGGCTCGCTTTTAGATCCAGAAACTTCGCCTTGTTAGGAAAATTGTTGTGTCATTAAGTTTGTATGCCTGCAGCAGCTGATTTTGCAGCCTGTTTCGAGTCCTTGAAGGTTTCCAGCCAACAATTCTACAAGGATGAATTAAAATGCAACCGAATATAATTTAATGATATTTCTTGGTTTTGTAAGTAGATGAATTTATTCTTCTAGCGCCATATTGTCAATTTAACAATTTTCACAACAATTGGTGACTTAACGACACTTTGTTGCAACAAAAATTTCCTCCAATAAATTTTTAATTTTTTTGAGTTCATTTGGACATTTACTACATAAGTAGAGTTGCTTTTTTTGTTTTTTCTCTATGAATATTTACTGTAATAGCACTATTTTCAATTTATCTTCTAAAAAATAAAGGAAGGACCAATTACATTACTATATCTTGATTACAACTTTATTTTAAACAAGTTTAAACAACTCACATATAAAATAAGAAAATGAAGAGGTTTAGGTATCAATTTTTTCAAATATGAATTGATTTGTTTACGATTCAGAGAATATTTGGTTTTTAGTCCAATTTTTTGACTTTTTATTTTATTCAGAAAAATATTTTTTTCAGCAAAACTTTTTTATTAAAATATAAGCCCCATGCCAAAACTTTCAGAGGTGACTGCAACCATTTTGATTTTAATGGTTGGCATGTTTGGCTTATAGCTTTTATTTTTTCGTCTTAAAGTTGAAATTGGACTTCTTGTGTTGAATTTGTATCTTTTCATTATTTTTATGGTGTTGTAAATACTCTTGGTAGCACTCTTTATATTTTTGAGTAAATACATGAAATATCTTGATAGAGCCTCTGATCTACTTTCTCAACATAAAATTGGTAAATATAATAGTTGAGGTTATTCTAAAATACAAATTTTGTTTACTAATAAGAAAATAATCACAAACCTTTCCTATTGACTCAATTTTATAAAAAATAGTCACAACGAAAAATAATCAAATATCTGTCATGAGGGTAATGAACTTTTTAGGACTCTAAAAGGTGGTCTAAATAGAACGTCGGATTTAAACTTTGCGTGTTTTTTCGTTTTGTGGTTAGTAACTCTTGATAATTTGAGAGGTGTCATTTACGGCTCTCCCGGTTAGTAAATTTGGAAGGCTATACGAAAAAACAGCGAATTATTATTGTTAAAACGTATTTAAAATCTGGTAAACTTTCTGTAGAGAAAATTCCGTGGATTTTTTAGTTCAAATGGTACACCAAATGAATCATCAATTGTCTGAAAGTTACAAAATTTGGTAAAACTGGCACTGTAAAATAATACTGGAGATGTTATAATTGTAAATGGCGATAGTTTTCCACCAATTAGACAACATGGATTTAGAATAGATGCGGTTCCAGCAGGACGGTGCCACTTGCCATGCAGCTTGAGTAACAATCGGTTTACCGCATATAGTCTCATTTACCATTTACATTAGGTTTGGAAAATGTCAAAAAGTTTCCAGTAAGTAAGATTCGAATGTCATCATTGATAATAACATGGAACATCAGTTAAATTGTAATGTTTACATTATTATTTCTTTATAACAAAGTTAAATATTAATGCTCCTGGATGTCTTCTTAAAATCAAAAGATTTTTTAAGCTTTTTGTCTACTTTTTAGATTGTATTTCAGTTAAGATTTATCTAGCTAGCAAAATGTTCCAATATCTATCATATCTACTCCATAATGTAAGTTTCTTTTATCAAAAGGGCAGTATCTTTATGAAATGTGAAAAATTACCTAAATAGGTGTTGTTTTTCATGATCGATACCTTGAAAGATGATGTTTAGAGTTTGAAAACATATTCAGAAGATAAAAACTGAGTTGATATCATGCATAGATTTCTCCTTTTTCTTTTTCTTATTATTATAAATATATTTCCACAGCTTTTTAACCCGGCTTGAATCAAGTGGAAAAGTGTTGTACCGACTATGAGGTGGATATCATATACCTATAAATATTTACTAAAAGATTTTGTTTATAGAATACTATATAATAATTTATCATCGTGTGGTTGGTTCTTGGGTTATAAACCCGTGGTTGGAGTTCAGAAACTCTTGACGCTTCGTCTACAATTGAGGCGGACATCTTCAAAAAAAATCTTTTAAAAATTAAGTGTGTCTTGTGCGTTTTTGGTTTTGTGCTCTTGCGAGTGTATATATATTTTAGTTTTTTTATCATCTGTAGATACAATATTGACATGACCAACACAATTTTATGTTTTTTAGGTACACATTGACACCAAAGTTATGTCTTATTCTTGGAGACTATTTATTGAAGACAGTTTAGCTTCTTTTAGCAAGTGAATCACGAGTAGTTAAGCCATAAACTAATTATCAAATGTGAGCTTCCTGTTTGTCTTTGTTGTGGGTCATACTAAAAGCTTAACAATGCCGTGTTATTAAACTGATTTGGTTCAAAAGATTGTTTTCTTAGCTATACTTTCACTTTTAGTATTGCTTTCTTGTAAATAATCCAGGTTGGGCTTCCGCCTCACTTTCTTCGCCACGTTGAGAACAGCGGTTAAGCTTCTCTTCACTCTGCAAGTCTTCACACCTGTTGTAGAAACTCTTTTGCGAAGGTCTAAAGACGTTGTTTTTCTCATAAGCCATGTTGTACAATTATATCTAAAGTAGTGCAAAAAACAACATAAAATATTTTAACTTCACCGTTGCATATCCCTCTTGGGATCTTTTCCTCCAGCTTCAGAGATTAAAGTTCAGCAAACCACAATATCAATCAAGATTTGTTTTTAAAATACCTGAGTATGAAATACCAGATTTCACTCAAAGAGTAAGTGACTGGCTCATATTTGAAAATCTAAAATCTAAGGTTTATGTGTCTTCTAATTATTATATAGCTGCTATAGTATACTACTTTTCTTATTATATGAACCGTGCTATTTAATGCATTATGTTGTACTGTATTTTTGTGTTTGTTATAGTTAGCAGTTAGTTTTCCTAAAGCACCTGCTTATATTTAAAGAGCTTTTTCTTTTTTTCAACGCTCGTTGTGATGGATTCTAGGTCGTTGACATTTCTTATGGTTATATTCAGTTCATTGGTGGCACTGGTCTATTTATGTGTACTTGTTGATTATTTAGTGCTACTTTTTGTGTTTACTACTGTTTGTGCCACTTATGTTCGCTGCTTATTATTCAATAAAGGTAATAACAAATTTTGTAGTACCATTCGTGTTTTGCCAGGTCTGGGAATTCCACTATAAGGTGATGGATAGTCGAAAGTTTTTCATTTTTGTAGTAAAGTGCGAGTATTGTTTGGTCTTGAGTTGTGGTAATAAGTTTTGTTTCAATTTTTAGCGCCTTTTTTAAACCACATTAATGATTTTTTGAGTGTTTTTGTAGAATTGCTCATGTAGTGTTTTATTTTCTTATTTTTCTTTTAGTTTCCGAGCGGCTTTCTTCTTTATTCTACCCTCTTGCATATTTTAGATTTTATCTTACTCTTTGTGTGTTTAGTTGTTTTTGAATTCTCTTTATTTGTTGTTTTATAGTTTTTCAGATATTTTGTTGTGCTTGTTGCTTAATTAAATTGCTAATTTAATTTTTGGTATATAGTTGTGTCAAGCTATGAGATAAGCTGTTTCTTATCGTGAGCTTTCTTTAGTTCTTCTTGTGCACAAGCGGTCTGTATCTGCTCTTGGGTAGAGTATTTTGCGTGTCTTGATATCTTTTTCCTTTATTTTCTTTTATTTTCTAGTTCTTCTGAAATATTCTTCCCTAAAGCAGTCTTTTAGTTTGTTTATTAGCAGTAACTTTTTACAGCCGCATTTGCCTTTACAGTGTCTCTTCAGTTATTTTGGTAATACACGACTGCAGTGACAACTATTGGAGCCACTGTGCTGCCTGTCTAGAATGTTTTTGTTTGGTATTATTGGGTGGAATATTATTTAAGTCAGAAATTGGTAGTCTTATCTGGCCCACTTGCTATTCAAGTACCTGTTTTATTTAACGCATTTCTAATTTCTGTAATTGTGATCTTTTTATATTTTATAATCCGTATCATCTTGGTCTTTTTTTCTTGTTTGATCCAGCTTACTATTTATAATTATTTTAAAAATTTGTTGTTTCTCTTTTTTGTTCCCAATGTTTCTATATAATTGTTTTCGGTTTCTTTGTAATATATTGTTGTTACTGTAGAAAGATATTGGTGAATACTTTTACTATATGCCAATATCTTTTTTTTCATAGTTTTTGAATCTTCTCTATTCTTTCATCGTATTATTTTTCGTATTTTTGATAGGTTTCAATTTTTTTTAGATTTTGTGATAGTTACCTGTTTGGGTATTAGATTATTATTATACTTGTGTATTACGTCTTCGAATGAGCGATGAGTTTTTTTTTAATATTTCCTTTGTTCTTTCACAGTAGCAGTAGCACCATATTGTTTCTAAATGCGCTTCTTTAATCTATCTTGTTTTACACTTGTTGGTTCGTTTTATTACTATTATCTGTTGACAGACCTTGAGAAGTTTGTTGAGAATATGTAAATGTGCTTTTCATGGTCACCTATATTTCGTATTGATGTAGTTGTAGTTGATTTAGCGTTGCTGATAGAAGCTCAATATATTTTTATGCTATCACCTGTGGTTCGTTTGTTGTTACGTTCAGTATCGGCTTTGCATTCATCACCGTGTATTTGTATTTGCTATCTAGTATGCTATGAACGTTACCTCTTCACGTGATTATAGGTGTTATATGCAGGACGTAGGGTTATACTTTGAGGAGCTTACTATTAATATATTACATTATGGGGTGCGTAAAGATGATACAAGAGATTATTTGCTATTGACATCATTTTATTTGCTGCTGGGTTTGTTGTTGGTTGCAAGCTTCAATACGTAGCGTGACATGTTACATAAAGTGCTGCTTTTTGGCTTTTAGAGTGGCAAAGCGCAATACCTTAATAAATGAAATCTGCCATTTGTGTTTTTCTTTTAGTTAGGTGTTGCTTTTTCTTGAGGGGGGGGGGCTTACGTTTAGTTTTGTAATACAAAATTTGTATTAATTTAGTAATTTTTTGTCTTAGATGCTATTTAAGTTAGCAATTATAGGTCTTTCTATTCAAAAATTTGTATGTAGATTACATATTTAGCACCACATAAGATTATAGCTTGATCTTATAAATAAGCTTAAAACAAAATTATGACTTAAGATAGGATTTAATTGATTAGGTTTTTATTAGTGTGTATTTTGTTGGAATCTGGTATTTATTACAATTTGATGATCTTCTTCTTGGCTTAGGTTTTCCGTCGGAGATTGCTTATCAGAATAGCTATTTTTATTTTAAATTTTCTTGATTTAAACAATTCAATTGATATCATATTAATCCACTCTCGTAGGTTATATGGACAGCAGATTCGACGTCGGCCTATGGTCCTCAGTCCTCTGATGTTCCCTTGCATATTTATTTGTAGTATCTGGTACTTGCTAATGCACGTGATATAGCTTAAATATTCAAGTTTTTGTTTTTTGATTGTAAATGGTAATTCCATTTTCTTATTAATTCGGTGTAGTACTTCAGTATTTTTTACTCTATCTGTCTGAGATATTCTTGGTAATCTTCTGTAGATCTATATTTGAAAATTTTCTATTCTTATTATTGTTTCTTTATCAGGAATACTGTGTTCCTAAGTATTTGTAATGATAGACTTGTTCAATTTTCTTATTCCTTGTATCTAAACCCGTAAGCTGTATGAGATTATTTGTAAACACTACTAATTTGGCTTTACTGATATTTATTCTAAGACAATATCTTTCACTTACTATTTTTATTTTTTATATCATTTTTTGTATACCTTCACTGTTAATGTATTATCCGCATATCTCAGATTATTTTATTTTAGCACCGTCTCCCCACCGATGAGTTTCCCGGACTGACGGTCGTTTGCCATTGTGTTTGTTTTGGAAAAATAATTGTGCATTTCACATCTCAGTATCGCAACCATTAAAACTGCTACAGTCATGTTTGTGAAAATCCACTGACAAACCGGTTTGGGATTATTTCCCTTGCGCTTTGCCTTTATTCCAATACCTTTACTTAGTTTGGCCTACAGGTAATTGCGGTTTCCAGGATGTGGCACGTGGAGCCATAAGTGAGAGCTGGTATCCCTGTGAGGATCACTTGCAGCGATTCATTTGTAGATCTGACCAGTCGCTGACGAAAGGTACTACTTTTAGAGGTACACCCTTAAACTTGATGATATTGCAACAAATTATTTTTTTACTGTTTTACTGCAATATTCCGGTATTATTTTGGATGAGCTTTTCAATCTCGTAAAGCCTCTCTGGTCCTAATGTTTACCAGTACACTATAATATTAGATATGTTTTGCTCTAAGTGTGTTTTATAATTATTTCTACTATTTTTCATTCTGAATGGGGGTGGGGAGAATAAGTGTACACTATTTTTGTTGTGCATAATTAGTTTTTATATTACCTATTTAAAATTTTTAGAAGTTTTCATTGTATTACAAATTGAAGAAGGAAATTGTATGCAACCTTAAGCATTTAATACTACTTTATGCGGCGTTAATTTGAAGGTTTTATCATAGCCACTTTCGCAGTCATAAGTGCGGCTTGCACTGTATTTCACTTTTAATGCGCCATAAAATATGATCCACCCTCGTACTCGCCGTAGTCTGATGTAGTAGCACAATAATTTCGTACTCCTTGCCGCGTGTATTAAATATTAAGATCATTAAACACTAGAAACATGTTTAACACTTACGGCACACATAAAACGCGCCTCTAAAATTAACTCCAAGGAGTTGAAGGTTGTTTGTTTGTTAATGAATAAAATGTGCATATCATTCCTTATATGTTTAAATACCGTTTTTACAGCCAGATTTTGAAACGCGATATGTCATAAAGTTCTTAATTTATTTATGCCCGACAGTAGCACGCTTTTTCTCTTCTTTTTTACGCGGCTTTGTTTCGTTGGTTTTGTACATGTCTGGTCTAACAATAAGTTGCAAACGAATTATGCAGTTTTAGAAATTATAATTACATATTTGCCATGGTGTATGTATGGGGAATGTTCAAATAAAAACAATTGGCTACCGCAATTTTTTTGCATCAGGTTTGGTTTTATATGTATTGCTTAGAACTCGAGAAAGAAGATTTAAATAAATAATACTCTTTACAATTTTAAAACTAAATATTGATGATTTGTAATAACATAAGTTGGACATAAAATGGCACCCATTGTTTTAAAAAGAAATTTTAATTGCGAACATAATGACATTTTCAGTTTCTTCAAAGAAAAACCTTTGCAGAAGTAGTATATTGATATTTTGTGACATTGAAAAGAGTTGCTCGGAAAAGTTATAGTTGTGCAATTATCCTGACATTGTTTATCAATATAAAGTGAGTACTCATTTCATTAGAGGTTTTCTTCTTCAATATCTATGCAATTTTGCTATCTCTCCGAAATTTTCCGTAAGGCAGCTATAAATAATTTTTTTGGGTTAGCATGGCACACCTTGTAGACGACCGATTGAAGCAAAGTCGCTTTAGAGACTGGGAGTACCGCTCACTGATAATGTCCTCACGAGATGGCAACTAATTCATCAGTAAAAAGGCAATTGACATTTGTTTAGTAATAAACAATGCTACCGCGAGTTCTTAGAATGAGAGTTTCTATTGTGTTGTCATTTTACGAATTGGCGTTTATTCCAGCGTTTTATGCCTGATTTGTCTGCTATGATTAGGTATTCAAAGTACGTTTATAGATTTACGTTATACCGTTATATCACACTTCTGCAGAGTTGCGAGAGTCTGGGGAACCCATTGTGGACAGACCTTCGCCATTCTCAAATCCTCACGGATGATGTTATGCAAATTTCTGGTAGACATACCTGCATCGAATCAGACAGTTCTTGCCGCTTCTAAATTCCGATATCCAGTGAAACCCATGCGTTCCCACACACGATTACTAATCTGTTTGAAACAGTCACTCCCTCTAAAGAAATCGTAATTTAGTGTACTTTCATGGTTTTCCACTTTATTTGTAACACTGCACAAATGGCTTACATGGCACTATAGTCTACCTTGATTTGTGAATGCCCTAACTAATATTCTGCGATAAGGGGTAGCCGGTTGCTGGTTACTCTGTATAGTTTATTCAGTGTTGACTCACCAATTCTCAGTTAGAATTTAATTTTGTATGAGTTACTTGGATCGACTTTGTTTTTCACAAAAAGTTATTAGAAAATTTTATTCTTAATGCTTCTAGTTGGTGGCCAAAGATGTACTCAATGTTATAGTAGTGTGGCAGTGTTTTGAAAGATCTTTTAAAATTGTTTTCAATCCCTTTAAGAGTTCTTTCCGAGCCTACTGTTGCCGTAAATGAATTTTTTGACTTGTAGATGCTTATTGGTACCTAAACTGAAAAGCAGATTTAAATAAAAAAAAACAGATTTTAAATTAATTTTATGATTGGAGTTATATTGAGTATTAAATACACATTCTACAATTAAATATGGAAAATTATGGCTGAGAAATGGCCACCTAGCTTCGGCTGCAAGTTTTAGTTCTTCCTAGAAAGTTTTCGATCACAATTTCACCAGTTACGCCAGGATTTTTCAAACTCCAAATGCAACAATTTTGTGTGTTTACGAATCTGCCGAGTCGAAAATTTACAACACTAAAGATGGTTTCTTGGATATAATGAGAATCTACTTTATGAAGCTCTCAAAACCAATTGACGGTGATAATAGTCAAAGAGTTTCGTACGCTTGAAGGTACAGAGTCCAATTTTTGTATAAAATGCGAGTCGATGTTTTAGGATTTGAAGTGACGCTTTGACTCTCATAGGACTTTAGTCTACGTTAACACTCGCGAGGTCTTTCATCCATAGTCGAACCAGTTTCATCAAAATTTGTAATCAGTCTCTGAACATTTGATGCACTATTTCGATCAAAGATTCTACTAGGTTTTTGTACCATTTTTGAAATAGGTTTTAATAAAATAACTCCCTGTTCCTTTGTATAGCGTTCTATATTTACTAATCGGAAGAATTGTAAGTGGCATATGTCAAAGTATAAGTTATCGACCGCAAAACAGGGGCGTAATTCATCTGGGCCACATTTGAAGACAGTTTTTGTAGGTAATCAACTATTATTACCATGTAATATAAAGGTCTTTGTTTTGTAAACCCTTAATATAAACTCGCAATGGTTAACAAATGATGTATTTTTTAATAAACGTTTGTATCATTCATCTTCTATTATTAAAAAAAAATAATTTATAATTGGTAAATTTTTTAAACTATATGGGGTTACCGTCAAATTATATCTTTGACAAAACTAAGCTATTTGTTACGTATTTTAACACTATTGTAATTTAAATTTGAATTTTGTAAAATAATATTTATTTATAGTTTCTAGACAACCATTGTATAAGAATTAAAATAGGTTCGAATTATTAGTATTCAATAAACTAATAAATTTAATGTAAAACATGTTCAAAGTTATTCATAATTTTAAGAGTATGATAAAATTACTTTTAGGATTTATATCATGCACATCAAGCGCGCGATGTTATTTTTAATTAAGCTTTATATTTATGGCTCAGTTCATATTTCTGTGACTATTTACTTAATTAAAATTGATAAACATTGTCTGTTTTGTGACTTAACATGAATAATTAAAGTCAACAAATAATACAGGGTATCCAAAAAATATAGTTACTCTTTAAATGACAACAAATTCAGTGTTTATTGGCTTAATTAACTAAAATTAAATGGAAATAAACACTTATTTTAAAACACAGCTGATAATGCGAATCAATGGATTTAACAACATTGCTAAAACTTTCATTTGAAACTGTGTCTCTTGGAACATTGTCTATTAATTTTCTCCTTTAGCTGGCCTTATACAGCAAATCTTCTATTTGAAACATCTTTATAAGAAGTCAATCGGAGTGAGATCTGATGAACGTACAGGAAATTTTGCGGAAAAGGCGTACCAAGATAGATACTTATATTATGATGATAGTGGGGAGGTACTCTATCTTGCTAAAAAGTCTCTTTGTCATCAAATAGCTTTAAGACACGCAGACTGACAAATTTCTAAAGCATTAAAAAAAAATCACTAGTGATAATTTGATCAAAAAAGAATGGTCCTGAGTATGCTCATATCCTACACGACACTGGTAGGTTCAAATAGTGAGTAGCTCAATAGGTATGATTGTGTAGATTAATTGAGTCATTTAACTTAAAGGTAACTTCATTGTCTCAGACAATTTTGAATAGAAATGCTGTATTTTCCTAGATATTATTTACAAAATTATTCCTAAGTTAATGAATGCTACATTTAAAGAGTGGACATATTTTTTGAGACACCTTGTATATGTGTACTAACTACTAAAATGTATTATTTGGTAATATTTTATGTGAGTAATAGAGAAACTAATTGCAACACTTTATATATTAGCTTTTGTTGTTTTATTTGCGGTTAAAAATAGATGTCAGTTAGACTAATGCATAAAATTTATTATGACTTTTTACAGGCTTTCAGGTGTATTTTATGTACAAAAACACGAACGTGAATTTAATTTTGTAAGCACAGCAGTGTTTGTTTTAAATTTGTTCACGTTGCATGTGCTTTGGAAAATATTGATTAATCTGGGTTGACCAAGTTTTCCGCTCTAAGGTATAAATTATATTTGCTGTATTTTTCATTTGCCCGTGAGCAATTTTATTATTTTACTCGATTTGTTATTTTAAATTAGTTTACTGTTTAAAATATAAGGTGTTTTAAGACAGCTATAAGCGTTATTTAATAAGGTGATTTTACAAGTGCAACTTGAAAATTTTTGAATATCCGGTGATGTGAAAATTTTGACACTATTTTGAAATTTAAGCAAAAATTCACGTTTATTAGAAATTTTGAATGTAACAAAAAATTAAATTATTTTAGCCAAAAGACGATTGAAATCGTACTTTTTTTTGTATTTCCACGAACATGATAAATATTCATAGATAAACATTAATATAAATTAATATTAACTTTTTTTAAACATTTATATAACAAAGATGACGTTTTAGTATAGTTTTCTTGATTTAATTTTAATAGTTTTTCTCTTAATTGACAGTAAGATGAGAATCCCGATTTTTTTTGAGCCCTTTCAGAGGATATCAATTTAAACGTACCTCTAATAAGTTTGGAAAGAAAGCAGTTGCCCCAGATATTTCAAAAAAAAATACCATCAAACAAATCTTACAAGTTTAGAAGAAAAATTTAAGGTAGACACAGAAAAACAATTCAGGAGTTTAACAGCGGAATTGCAAAACTAAACGCAGAGACCTCATTGTAGAAGTCATGTTCGTAGAATTGTGGTCATTACTTATGACTAAAAAGGGTTGCGAAGAACTATAGTTACGGTAAAAGTAGAAATTTGGCTTACAAGTATGCTGTTGGACTAAAAGTATTAAGGAGGCAGACTGTCATGGAAACAAATCAATGCGTCAAGCTAAGTGGTAAAAGCTTATTAGATACAATCGAATATCTTAAGATTGTAATGCGGTTCCGTTGTATTGATGTCAAGCAGTGTTAAAAGTTCTGTGTCATCTACTTGATGGGCAATCATTGCCTAATGCTTAATAAAAAAGTGGAAATTGACATTGAGCTTATTCACAAACCACAAATACGTTCTCCTTACTATGAATTATTTTACCAAGCAAACTAAAGCGTATGAAATATTGAATCAGAAGTGCGTAGGTTTGCTGAAGTATTAGTCAAAGACGTATCTTTAAAAACTCAAAAATTAATAACAGATAACGTTCATCGTCGAAAGATTCGGAACGTTAAAAAAATTGAAATGGTATGGCAACCGGGGTATAGTAAGACTTGACTGATGTCCAGATTAGGAAATTGTATTCGTTTTGAAGGTGAAGTTGATAGTTCAAAAGAATTTAGACAGTGGTACCTTGCAGTGGAGTCTTGCGGTTTCAGGATAGGGAACGTTCTATATGCTTTTTAGTAACCGGGAGAACCTCTTGTTTTCATATGCGAAGAACCTCATCTTACAAAAAAATCGACAATATCAAAAATCGACTGGATTAAAGAGGGGTATGGTAAATGCATCTATCCAAAGTCCGAAGATGGTGTGTGTCTTTAAACATACTAGGCCAACCTTTGAGAAACTGTAAATTATCATTTATACTACAAGGGTATATAAAAATCCGAAGGAAAATACTAATTCTCTACGACCCACTGCTAAAAACAGTCCCAGTTTTGAAATAGAACTTAGGTTGCAGTAACGTCAATAAGTCAAACCTCATTGGAATGTTAAGGATTTTCAAATACTTTGGACGATTATAAAAACGTTTTTTGAACCAGTAGCGGTAGAAACGCATATATAAGATATGGTCAATAGTGTAGTGTAATAGTTTAAATACAAAACCCCCAAAACTAAAATATAAATTTACATTACTATATAATCACTGCTTTGTTTTTAACAGTCGTAGATGAATTAATATTTCATTAATCAAATTTTCAGTTATCTGACCATGGTTCGGTACCATCTAATTAGTTTAAAGAAAGACCACTTTATCTTTGTCTGGATATTTCAAAAACTTTATAATTAATTCATTTATTATTTTCAAAATCTTAAAAGAGTTTTGTTAACTCAAGTATTGCACTAATAGTTTCTTTTAAGGAACTTTTTTTAATGAAATGTATTTATTTTATTTATTATGATTATCACAGGACTCGCAAATTCTTTGTCCTTCGTTTTTTTAGTACTATTATTCAGCTTTAACCAGAATCTGTATTTTTTTAAAACGTTTCTCCTTTGACAGTAACAGCTTTGTCATATTTCTGTCCTAGTGCTTATTTTAATGGCATAAACAAATAATAATTACTGGACCACAGAAAGGATGTTTCTGTATGTATAGTTCAAAACAAATTCTCAATTTTAAGTAGCTATGCGGGACCAGGATAATGACTTTAATTGCCTTACATTATAGTGACTTATTTCGATACCAGAAGTAATTTCAACAACTGTTAATCGTCGGCCATCCTTGATAAGGTGACGAATAGTGCAAATATTCTATTTAGTAATCTTGGTCCTTGGTGATTTTTATTATCAACTGCGTCTCGTGATTTCAAAAATTCTTCTTAAGGGCGTTGTCCCCAAACTGTGCCTTAAGTCTTCTTAAAATTTCAGAACGGAGGCATCCTTTGCTCTGACATCGTGATATGGGCTAAATTAGTATTGTGAGGTTCTCTACGAAGAAAATACCTTTTAGCCAACCCTACTTATAATATTCAGAAACTGCCCCCTCCCCATGCATCCCACGGTGTGTAATATGGAAATTCTGTTTTATATTTGAATCACCTACGTGCAATAGAATTTTGAAATAAATTTTTTTAAACAAAATATTACAAAAATTCAAATACATGGTGTACTAAAGCGTATGAAACAAATTTTATTTTTACCATGACGTGAAGATTAATTAACTGAACGGACAATAAAATGTCACATTTGTTTTAAGTAACTGCCAAATCACAATGCAAAATGTAATTCTAACGTGAGAAAGAGTTTTTCAAATGTTTTATTATCGTCTTTACCTAGAACTCTCTTTTGCTATATTTAGATGGGAGCTTTTAACTTTCCAGCTCAGCGGTATTACTAATTTCTATATTTACTATATTGTGATTAGATTAGTAGAGTAAATTTTCATTGGATTTTGTCAAATTTGTCATTTTGTTATACCGATTTTATAAGAAGTTTTTTAATAATGTGACCTTTATTTCGCTTGTTAACTGTGAAAATTCAAATATCTTGTAAACTTTGAAAAAAGTTGAAAATCTCAATCGCATAAATTTCTAAACTATTTCATTGTCCATGCGAGCTAAGTGTAAATGTTTTTTTAGGTATACACTGTAAATAATAATGATACTTATTTTTCACCCACCGGCTAAGTTGTAGACACTTTCTGATGTCGATAATATAACCTCAACCGTTGCTTATTTGTTGTTAACGTGTAAAATTTTAAAAATTAATTTGTGCTAGTATGTCTAACATTAAAAAATTTAGCATTTATTGTTTTTTTTGAGTTTAGGTGTTAAAATTATTAGGCTGTTGGATGAGCTTAATCTGGAAGAAATTGTGTAGAATCACCCATGTGAGAAAGGTTAATTCAAACCACTTTTTCAACTGCCTCTGGAACTTGTTGATGTTACTAAAGCAGAAATTTAAAAGGACACTTTAATGGTTTGCGTGATTACATACTGACTTTCTTAAGTACTTAGATATTTTAAAGATAGTCTAATGCTATTATAAAGTTAAAGCGAGTTGAGGTTCTGCATTATTGAAGGAAGGAGATAAATTTGAAGGCTGAGCTGCCAGGAGGTTTGAACATGTTAAGGCTTTTTCTGTCTGCATTGCTAAGTTAAAATTTAATTTAAAGGCAATGTAATGGTGGTAATTCTATGGTTCTCTGTCTATAATTTCTTTATATAGGTGGTATTAAGCTAAGTCGTAGAGAGGTTTTCTAGACTAATTATTGATGATTTCGAGTTTGTAGGGATAATTACCTTTTTGTCTGACTTACCCTGTGTAGAAATTTAGAGTATTATTTTGTACAGACACCCTATCTCAAGTGGATGCTAATGCTCTTCAGAAAAAAGTTTTTAGCTAAAAGGTCTTAGACGCTAGGTTTTGATGGTGATCTGATATATTTGAAAGAGACAATGAGCTTACATATTCTTTATAAGCACTAGTAGACATTTTGTCTGTAAGAATGATGGATTTCTTACTGTCTATTTTATAAGTCGCGTTAGGATCGTATATCATGTTTGAGTAAACCTTAACTTTATATTGGTTTTATAAGATTGTTTTGCTTATCGGGACCCTGCTGCTTTGTAGCTACTTGTAAAGTTGGGAGTACTATTAGTAGGTATAGGATTATTTTGCTTTTTATTAATTATGTATCCCGCACAAAATTTTCTAAAACTATTTGGTGTTCTTTAAAAGCTCATCTGCAACTTCTGTCGTTGTTAGAACCCTTTGCTTGAAACTTTGTTGGATTTTTTTGTACGCTCACGACTTATTTATTATACTGATGATTTTGGTGTAAATTTGTGCAATGTACCCTAACTTGCTTATGACACTCGTCTACGACCCTTCTAGCTCTTTTTGGTGCTGCACGTTTGGCAATGTATTTAGAAAGGTAACAATTTGGACAGCCGCCTACCAGGTTAGTTGTAAAATGGGGGCTTCGAAGGATTTTTAATTAATTGTTACAAAAAAACTCACCAGTTTGTTAAGGGCATTTAAAAACGTTGGTACTATAATTATTTTTATAAAGTAACTCATTTAAGTAAGTCAAGATACCATTTTGTAGGGCTAAAAGACTAAAATTACTCTGAGAGGTGTAACTTTATCAACATGTAATTTTTAGATTTGAAGTTCTTATAGAGTTTATCATAGCGATAAACCTTGTAGGTCATAGGGTTAATTATTAATACGATCTTTATGTATCTCAACACATTTGATAAATCTGGTAATTAAATATTAAATACTCGTTTTATCCACAAAATGCTCTAAACCAGCCTACTGCAACACTTTATCTATGTTAAATTTTCTACCTCTTCTTTAGTTCTGGAAATATATAGTAATAACTGGGAGGTAAGTCTAGGCTATAGTGTCGTTGGGGAAGGTACTTAAAGCTACAACAACTTGGAAAATTGTGGTCTTATGGGCAGGGCAGTTTTGACATGCTACACCTTTTCCCCCCGAAAGTAAGCTGGTATTATACTCTCCGTTTACTACTATATTATTTTCCTTAAAATCGTTTAAGAAAAATTTTTTTTGAATCCCAAAGGATTGTTGCCACAATTTTTTTCGTTTATTGAGCCACCTTTGCCTTCTTTGGCTGTTTTTCGTCTGGTATGCATCATTCTATTGATTATTTTTGATAGACCATCACAGTACAGGATTATAATTTCATCCCCTGTAACGATGGATTGAAGAACTTATTCTTTGTTTAAAAAAATTGTTTACAATAGGTTACATATTGCTGTTTTTGATTCGCTGGGAGTTCCCATTTGGTATTAACCCTATTCATATGAAAGTGTTCATAAAGAATGCGTCACTAGACATTTAACACCAGCACGTGGTTCGTCTTTGATTATTTCTTAGCCTAACTGGAGTAGTTTTAACCCATTTCTTTACAGTGGAATGCAAAGGTTCAGATTCATTGTACACATCATCCAAAAGTTGCTTAATATTACTAAGACTAAGACTTTCTTTAGTAAGAAATTTAATCTCGACTTAGTACTCGATTGTCAACATTGTGCAAAATAACACGGCAATACCAACTCAAGTCACTGTTACTACATGTTTGAGACAAATCAGTTCTTGAAGTTTTTACGAACGTTCAATCATCTGACATTACCACTATTTTTCTTTTATTATTACTGGACCATAATCAAGCCAGACGCTTTTGACGCTTACCTCGTAAATGTAAAAAATACTTTGCTTTATTGTGAGTGTAATTAATTAAATAATTAAATAAGATATGCACATAAAGATTTAATAATTATTATTATTTTAAATAGTAGTAAGTTGTCGATTTGTTACGTCAATAAAAAGCTAAAAATAAAAAAATTAAGTAATAACATTGCGCATGGGTTATAAGTTTCCGTAAAATAGCTGTAAAATGTTAATTTTATTGGTGACAGTAAAGTCGTGCGTATTAACATCAGTGATAAAAGTTTATTTGACATAAAGTTTAATTGAAACTTAAAATCCTCGTATTTGGTCTCCAGAAATTGAATTTGATTCCCATAAAACGCGTATTCGACGGCGGTCACAGGCGGCAACTAATTTGGCGGCCTTTATTACAAAGCAACTGCATTTTATTAATATTTAACAAAACGCTATGATAATTTCAACATAATTATAGTGGCGGAGTCGGTAATGTTAAAATTTAACTTGTAATTTCCATTTAATTTAAATGCCGGTGCAATTTCAAATCATAAATAAACTAATTACTAAGAACTAATTAATCTAGATGAGTACAATAACAACGTGTTATTAGGCAAAAGGTATTTTGATGTAATGAGGGAATATTTATTTTACTCGCCGCTATCCTACGTGGCTAAGTGGTAAATGCATCCTACACACATGAAAGATTGCCCGCGCGAAGCCCCAACCAATAATTATGCTTTTAATTAAATCAGTTAATTAGTTTAATTGTTCCGTCAAAGAGTGTGAACTTGGGTCAATTGCTATCGGGTTTTACTGCCCAGCTATCCTTCTTAAGCTAAATGCGTTCGCCGTTAACCTCTTTTTGGTACACAATATATGTAGACCCATACAACCGGTTGTGGGAAGCATTAATTACTGGTAGTTCTGTATCGTAACCACTTCACAACATGCGAGGTTGTTACACAATATCTCTATTGATTTCAGAGTATCGGCGCTTATGAAATTCAAAATGCAGGTAATCACTAGCTGCCTAGACAGATTTCTCTGCTCAACGCATACATTATTCTGCAAAAAATATAAATGATGCATTAAAGGTTTTGACATCCATCATTTATATGAATTAGCTTGGAGTTCTCTTTTAGCACACCCGAATAGAAACTGCTCTAACGAATTATTAAAGTTAACATTTTTGGTAAAAATTAAGTGAATAATTATATTTATACACTCTTCCTTTAAATTTTTTTTTATTATGGTTGGGTTAAAAACAAAAGTGAATAGCCTAATTTATGCACTTATTAAAAAGCTTGTATCGTGTGGTAGATTTTTAGCTCAAGCTTAATTTTAAGTAGAGTGAAGGAACTTGGCCAAAGTTATTGAATCATATTTATTGCAACTTTCCCAAGAAGAAGAAAGAAAAATTCGCCAATTAGTAGAAACCTCATATCAAATGGAACTACCAATAAAATCCTTTAAAGTAAAAAAGAACTATCATGACTCAAAGAAACCCCCCACGATATGATTTGATAACTGGGAAAGTACTAAAGGAACTTTCAAACAAAATATGTAGAATTATTAGTATGATTTTCATTACTATTATTAGACTGTACAGTAGTACAAATGTACAAAGATTATTCCTTTATTGAACAAGTTTACCAGGTGGTTAAAATAATTAGGAATATACTGTTCTTCAGCCTTTTTGGATACTTCTCAGGTTTTTGATAAGATATGAGTTGATGGCTTGTTGTATAAAATCAAAGCAAAACTGCCATATAACTATTATTAACTTTTGAAATTGTACTTAATACATAGATATTTTAAAGACATCCAAGTAATTTTATTTTCAATCAAATCAAATGTATCTTAGGGCCATATCCTCGAGCGAATTTCATACCTGCTCTACAGAGTCAATCTACTGACAGTTAAATTGATCTAGAGGGTAACTTTTGTCGACGATGATGTAATTTTTGCATCTAACAAGAATCCAACAATAGCACAACGCACTTTCTAATGACATCTAAATCAACCTGCAGATAAATACTGTGAAAATAGTGATTAAAAGTTACAATGCTAAGAATAAAAAGAGATTGCAAGTTCAGCCCAATCAGAAACACTAAAAAGACATAATCCTATATATCTATCCAATAAACTTCAAGGCTGTATTTAATATAACATATATGTGTCTATTTTTCATTTAAATTTAAAATATGGCAAAATAACATATTTACGTTGTCTTAATACAGCATGTCAAAGAGCATTCTCCATAAATGTTAAGTTTGTATTATGAAATTAACTGAAGATCAAATATTGGATAAATTTTAAATAAAAATGAATGTCAGATTACGTGGTTAAGATGAGAAATACTAGCAAATTTAAATCACAAGCAGTCAGTTCTATTATTTTGCGGAGAAGCTTAATGTCAATCGCAGATTTTGAAATAAACTTCAAGGAGCTAAATTTTAGTTGTCTTAAACATTCACGGAACGAAAACTAGAATTCTCAATACATCAATTAGAATATTTAGTAAAATAAGGCGGGAAAGTATATTTAATATGAATCAGATGGATATTTAAATGATAAAAGAGTTTGTCAAAGCTGTTATTCAAAATGTTGACATTATTGTTATAACCTTTAAGGAAATAAGCAAAAATATTACAATAATAGGTATACTATTAGCTTTGGCTATGTATGCAAATAAGATATTATTAACGACTAACACTAGTTTGCTTCAGAGATGATTGATCACTAGAAAGAACTCTTTTTAGACGGCAAATGATGGAATTTTAAAAACAGTAAACCACTGTATAGTCACTGTACAAAATCACTACAATTGCTTAATAGCAGTTGTGACTTTATGCCAAAGAAGTTCTAACATAAATGTTTAATCATTCGAACATAAATAAATAGTAGGCGAGTTTAAATATGCATTGCTGTACCATCAACTGTTATTTAAGCTTTTAAATTACTGAGATGGCAGTAGGACATCTTACATACACGTAGAGGAATACTAAAAGAACTGAAGAACATGGAAAATTAGAAACCATAAAAGAAGGTAACATAAAAATAGACTTATTGAAACAATATAGTATAATGACGTTTTGCCAAAATAGAATACAAAACAAATTAAATATAAAAAGAAGAAAAATATAGACCAAAACAAATGCATGAAAATTTAAAGACAACATTATTTAAAAATAAGATTCTTGGTATTGAAACTAGGGAAGCTAAATATATAGAGAAGTTCTCGAAATATCTAGAGAATATTATTAAGCAAAAAAAAAGAAGACGTACATAAAATTAACATCAGAAGAAACACTACACATTAAAAAACAATATGTGGAACTACGAAACTTAGTAAAAGTAAAAAGAATAGATTATGTATAGATATTTGGATACAATAGATTAACAACAATATGGAGAACAAAAAAATAGAAACAATACAAATAGCTTACTATACTAATCTTGTACATATAAAAAATAATATGTAAAAGAAAAAGAACTAACAGAAAATTTAAAATCTAATTGTAAAATAGTAGAAGATATTCGAAAAGCACTTCAAAAAGCCAAAGATATTTTGTATGTATATATATATATATATATATATATATATATATATATATATATATATATATATATATATATATATAGAAGAAAAAGAAAATATTATAAATAGAAAGTAAATAAAAGTAAACTACGTAATACTAAGTGGAGAACAAAGTGGTTTTAAAAATAAAAGGTCATGTTTAAACAAATACACTGCGTTATCCAGCTAATAGAAAAAAATAAGAACAAAACAGACACATATGACCTTTAGAGATCTTGAAAAATCGCTCTGAAGGTAACAAAAGTTCACCTAAACTTCCACAAACTTCTGCCATATATATCTATAGTGTCACTAATTATAATAGTATCGATAGGACTATGTTTAAAATACCCAATTACAGTACCTGTAGTACAGATCGTTATGATGAAACAGCTCATATGGGAACTGCGGTTATTAATAAAAACTTCACCCAGCATCATGAAAAATATCAAACCAAAAATTTACGAGCTACAAATGTTAAAGTTAATGCCTTTTCCTGTTGGTTTCTGGTTAGTTTATGTCTTCTGAGGCATACCATTTTTAATGATCAATACACTACCTTCTTTTCGATATTGGATAACAGATTTATTGCGAGCGGAGACTGGAATTACAAACATACTCATTGGAAAATCAGAAGTATCTTAGTAAAAGGTCGAAATGTATTTAATGTGTTTATGCGCAGTAATTACAACTACCAGTCTGCAAGTGAGCCCATCAATTGGACATCTAATCCGAACAAACTATCAGACCTTCTGGATTGTTTTATTTCTCGTAGAATAGCGAACAACTCGATTATGATGGAATCTAATTATGATTTATCTTCTAATCATGTACTGGTTATACCCAATTTAAGTGACAGTTATTGGGAAAGAAAAAAAGACTGGGGCAAATTTTAACAATATTTAAAAGATAATATTGATTTTAATCTCCATATAAAAGAACCTGTTGACATAGATGCAGAATATCATTACTTATTAATCGTTATCCAACAGGCAGCATAGGAATCTATACTTAATGAAGCATATGAAATGCATCCACCTGCCAGTATGCATCTACGTACTAAGACATTGATCTTTAAGAAGCAAAGAGCCAAAATATGATGACAAAAAACTCATAATCTTGCCAATAAACTTACTTATAATGAAAGAAGCAAAATGATGAGTTTACTGAATATATCACCAACTAAAAGCAAAAAAATTATATAACGTGAAAACCGATTAAGAAATTTAAGCGCCCTTAGCCTGCGAAACGACCCATTGGGAAAGCGAATGGCCAATTGGTAAGAAGTAATAATGGAAAAGCAGAAACCTTTACAGAATACCTTTTCATAGTCTTTATTGCATATGTAGCTGATTTCACTGTTTTCGATGCTAAAATTGAAGAATTTCTAGATGTGTCATGTCAGATGTTATTATTTGTTAATCCTATCTCACCGGCTGAAGTTCAGTTTTTGAAATACGTAAACTGGACCAACTTACAGAGCCATGATACTATCTGATAAGATAGAAAAGCCATCCTGCTGTTAACAACTATTTATAATCGCATGCTCTGGAAATATACACACATTTTGATGCTACCTAGGCCTGGAAAAGAACCAGAAAATGTCACACCCTATCGACCGATTAATCTGCTGCCAACTATGAGTAGTGTTCGAGAAGTTCTTCTTTAAAATTCTACGCGATGAAACAGATACTTTTACCCACCTGCCACTACATCGATTTGGATTTCGCGAAAGCCACTTCACCATACAGGAGATTATCAATGAGATAGCAAGAAGTTTGTAATGTAAGAACTTCTGTGCTGTTGTATTCTTAGGCATTTGATAAGGTCCGCTCTATAAACTGAAACTGCGATCTTGTCTATGCACGAAAATGTTACTGTATCTACTAATTTGCAACGTCTCCACCGTATTAGTAATTGGTTTGCTAAATGGCGACTTATCAACCAATATAAGTCAACCCAAGTTACATTTACCTTGAGAACTAGTATCTGTTAGCGATACGTTTGTATCCTTTAAAACAGAAACAAAATACCTAGCACTGCATCTCAACCAGTGGTTCATATGGAAAAGCACACAAAAATAAAACGTAAACAACTAAAATCAAAACCGCTAATCAGCAATAAACTACTACTATATAGAACTACGTTAAAAGCAATACGGAGTTACGACATTTAATTCTGGGGATGTGCCAAGTCAACAAAACATAAAACACTCCAACAATTCCAATGTAAGACATCCACGCACTGATGGACGTGCCTTGGTATGTAACCACCCGAACTATACAAAGATTGTCGATGAAATGAACAGATTTACTCAAAATTACCACAGTGCAACAGTTGAGCAACTACTCTATGGTGACCAGACGACCAGACGTGGCTCCTTAACTTGTGACTGTTTTACTGTTATAGGAAATCAATGGCAGTATTATTACTGGATGTTTTTTTAACAATGCATCTCTGCTATAGCACATTTACTTAATACTTCTTTGTAAATTAAATTGTAAATAAACTATAGGGTTGTCGGAAAAGTCATAACGGATTTTGTAATAGATGGCGTTACACGTATTATTAGGCCAGAAACGTCATCGCAATCGGCACACGTATTATATATTTTAACAAATGACAGTTTAAACAAATAAGTATTTGATTTGGTCACGTCCTTCAGTTCTTACATTAAGTTGAAAATGGAAGACCAAACTGTGCATTTTCGGCATATTTTGCTTTTTTACTTTCATGCAAGAAAGAACGCAAGACAGGCTTGTGAAAAATTGCGTAAAGTTTATTGGGATGATGCTCTACAAGAGCGTCAGTGTCAGAGATGGTTCGCTAAATTTCGTGCAGGTGATTTCGACGTCAACGGTTGTCCTTGCAGCGGAAGGCCCATTGAAGTTGATGACGATCCAATAAAGACATTGATTACAGCAAACCCACGTTCGACCACTTGTGACATCGCGGAGACACTGAGCCTTCATCAATCAATCATCCACGACTATTTCAGGAACTTGGTATTCACCAGCAAGCTCCATATATGGGTTCCGCATGAACTTAAAGAAGCCCATCTCATCAATTGTCGTCGACTAGATGATTTGAATACATCTCTCACAGAGAAACGGACAGAACTCGTCAATCGCAAAGGCAGGATGTTCCATCCTGACGATATGAAACCACACATAAGTTTGGTGACTCGTCAGAGGTTGCTGCAGCTTGGATGAGAAGTTTTGGATCATCTTCCTTACTCACCGGACCTTGCCCTATCAGATTACTATTTGTTTTGAATTTTGCAAAATAACTTGAATGGTAGGTCTTTCGATTCTGATGAGGCTATCAAAGAGCATCTCCCCCAGTTCTTCGCTGGTAAAGAGCAGCCTTTCTACAAGCGCGGAATCAAGCAACTCTCAAAGAGATGGCAAAAGGCCATCAATCAAAGCGGCTAATACATTATTGATTGAACTTTGTTATGTTATTAATAAATAAGCCTTGAAATTTACATAAAAATACGTCATGACTTTTCCGACAGCCCACTATAAATAATAAAAAATAAAAATCATTTAGATTTTGTTGTTTTGTCTTTTAAATTTACAAACTTAAACCAAATATTTGCTCATTAAACGCGTGGATAGAGTTTTACCAACATTTTGATCAGAAAAAGTAGGCTAAAGTTTTTGTAGTCAAACTTGATGCAATAAATAAAATGTGTCTACATGCCGATTTTCTAGTCTACAACTATATTTAATATCTTCAAAAAAAAGTTGATGAAATTGAGATATGAATCTTCAGTTACACAAGCGTTTGTGGTACGGATGGTAATGGGTTTAACGTTTGACGTCTTGGGGGATTTAGATTTTATTATTTGTTGTTGTCATTCTTCGCATAATGCTTCAATATTGCGTTTGCACGCAATAAAAATATGTAAGCATTTGTTTTATTTTTAATAATTAATATTAAATCTTTTCCGTGTGGACAATGGTAAATGTTATTTTTCTATATTTTGAAAATTACTTAGCTACTTTTAATGGTGGATTTATGTATCAATATCAGTGATACTTTTATACAATATGGTATCTGTATTGCTATAATAGTAAAAAAATGTACTAATTGTTTTTGATGTTTATTTAGCTCTAGTAGCCTTAAAAATGCTTAGCAGTGATAAGTCAAAAATTTTGTTTAGAGGTGCTCGCTAAAGCCAAGACGCTGTCAGCAACATAATAAATTGCTTCGTGAATAAATTTTGACTCACTCTTCTATGAAGATTAAATGTTTGTGACATCAAATTCGATACGGTCACGTCTTTGGGTCAAAAATTAGGTTAAGCTCAGAAGAACCGCCATATTCCTTGAGTATAATTCAGATGTAGCCATCTGCCTCTAATAACGGCTTAATAGATCTATCTGCTTACAGATGAGATGCAAGTCATATACCTTTAGACAGAGCCCAATAAGCTGATCTGATGGGAGATAACTCTCGGTAAATAGAATATTGGGTTTTTATGCGTATGCTATTTTAAGCATTTTTGCAATTTAAATTTTTCACAGCTGGAAAATATGCCACTGATAGTAGCTGACAATTAGGTGTTATAAAATAGATATAAATTAGGTATCTTATTGTATACGTGGCCGATTCACGATGTTATAGTAAAATGATTTTAACATGTAAAATTAAACATCCAGTAATATACGAGGTTTATCCAATTTTCTCAAATAAAAATGTTTTTTTAATTAAAAACCATTAGATCTGGTATTTTTTAAAGTACCATTTCTTTTCAAGGTCGTTATTAATTTTTTTAACTGTGACTATTTCAAAAATTGAATTGGTGGTTGGGGATTATTTTCATCTCTTCCATGAATATTTTTAATCTTTTGGCTATTATTTTCTGGAAAACTTTTGATATTACGAACAACACGTTCATTAGTTTGTATGATATTATATTAATACTTTTTCCCAGTTTGGGTATATGATTATTTGGGTTACTTTTTATGACCTTGTATAGTATTATAATATTTTCTGAATAGATTTAATTCCTTTGTCTGTCACTTCCTGTAAGACCTGTCGTTACGTTAAGTTTTGGTGCTTTCCTGGTATTGGTTTTTCTCTTAATTGTGTTGTCGATTTTACCATATGTGATCTTATTCATGGGGACACCCATTTGGTAAGGTACTTCTAGGAATTGTGGGGTATTGTGTAGTTTCTCCAGTGATGATTTTGCTGGAGATGGCTAAAATACTTCTGTTAGGTGTTCGTTAAATAAATTAGTTTCATGCTTTACCTAACATGTGGGCGAATGAAATATAAACAAAAATTTCTTTTTACGAAGGACACGGCTTCTGAGCGTTATAGGAAGGTATGCCTAAAGAGAATTTCTATCATAGGGTACTGAGCACTATTGCTTTTTAAGTTTGAATTACAATGCCTGTATCGTAATGTATTATGATCTAATTTCTCTCGACAAAAAGCATAAAACCATCTAAAATTTTGAGGAGAGTTAAGGGGACAACACTCTTAAGAAGGTATAAAAAGTAAGGTCACGGAGGTCGCTTGAGGACTAGCGTAACTGAGAGGATACTTGCATTGTTTGTAGCTTTCTCAAGGATGACCGCTGATTAACTAAAAGAAGCACGTGAAGAATAAAGATTTGAGAAGAAAGTTGCTGCTAAAGAATTTGTGTGTCATTGTCCTTCGTTTTACAATCTATGAGTAAATATCTGTTCTAGAAAGAAGGCTATTATATGGCTACTACCTAAAGGTTAACAGATATTAAAAATACTTTTTATGTCTTGTACAAGAGTTTCTTGTGTTCTTTTAATTATTATTGGAAGAGGACATTTTCCATAGTGGTCTCACCATGGTGAGGTCTTACGTAGGTTTAAAGAGTGGTGGTTTGCAGCTAGTGACCAGAGATGACCATTTTAAAAGGATTTTTATGCTTAATGTCCAATACTCTGCAATAGGAGCCTTGTAAAATTTTTTCTCCAGTTTACAAGAAGGAATGATGATTTTAAATCACCATACAGACATCGTGACTTACGGGATAAAAACTCGTTGTTGCATATTGTCTAGGGGTATCTTTGCGGTTCAATCGTTTCGTTTACGATCGCCATAGGTTACTATCCGATTGAAAAATATCTTATTTTACTTAAGTAGTTGGCACTCTAGTTTGTGATCTATTAATTTATGTAAAACCCATTTTCAAGTTTTTTTTTTAACTTTTCCAGCATTACGAAAATGGCGGCTTTTGGTCGATTTGGATACGTGAAGTTTTTCGCGAGGCACTAAAGAGTAGTTGATGGATTTCGTTCAACTTCTTCCTGTAATTCGTCTTCATCAAGTTTGAGAGTCAGTCACCTACGATATAAATTTTCCTTTTATGTAAATCTTCTCACTCGAATACACCAACCATTAACCACAGACGCTTAAGTGATTATCGAGCTTATAGTAGGATCTTCATTCAAGTTTTTAATCCTAAGTATCTGTCAGTACAGGCAGTGTTTTGCTAATTATTTTAAATATTTAAAGTAATGAAATAGCGTTGATGGTTCAGTAAACGGTAAAACAAATTTTTAGCTAGTCAAATATATAACATATAATCTTACAGAATTCTAAATGTTAGTTTCTGAAGCTTTTTGTATAAGGGATTAAATTCATAATCAAAATTTTTGTTTTATTAAGAAAGATAGAAACAACAAATTTAATTTTTATTTCTTAATATAATCATCTTTCGCTATACATTTTTGTCGATTTTTCACTAGCTTCCTGATTTTCTTTTCACAAAAGGTTTTTTGATTATTGTTGCAACTACAAATGCACAGCTTTGATGACTACATTATTTAACTCTAAGTTCTTGCCTTTTAAGTATATGGGGCCAAATTTGGACTATAAGGTGCGTAAGTCGAAGCTTCTCATTGAAGGTTTTTTGTTTAAATTTTTGCTGTCGTCATAGGGAGACAAAAGTTTAAGCGAAAAGCTGGCTTGACTTTGTTTTTCAACAAATTTCTGTAATATTTGCGATTACAGTTCTACGATCTTCAATAGAATCAGAAAAAATACTCCTGATGAGTCTCAGAATGTGGTTACATAAACTTTTTCAATGGGTGATCGCTAGTCTATTAAAACCAATTTGCTTTCGGACAGAAAGTGGTGGATCCAGGTCTCATCTCAAGTCACTATGCTCTTAAGAAATTATCACCCTCTTCTTCAAAACATTAGATTAAAGAGGTGCACACTTGAACTCTATGGGCTTTCTATTTAGAGAATAGTTTGACTTTGTTGAACTTTATTTTATAATTAATTATAGTTTAACTCTTACAATATCTATTGAAAGAATATTAGTAACAGCTTTTTTTCCTCGCTTTTGAAAATTTTGCACCAATTGTAAACTTGAGTCTTGGACAAACGTGTTTTTCCGGAAGAGGAAGTGTTACCAAAACTGCAGTAGGCTTTATGTCTTTTCTAATTAAAAACTTTATAATTATTTTTATGGAGAAATTGATCCCTGGTGTCTAAATTACAACAATATATGAAAATAAATTAACTTTTTAGAAAAAAAGTGCGACAACTATGTAGCAAGTAGAATTTAAGAAAATTATTTATTCTGATTGAGTACCCCCCGCAATTGGAATAAGCTATAATAAGACTAATTGCTAATAAATTAAGTTGATATCAAGTTGAAGTAAGTGATCTGGTGTGTGTGTATAATACTGATCAGGTAATCAACTGATATGACAATAAGTGCATTTTCTGTCTGAACTTCTTGGTTGGTTCAAAATACAAAACGGACTATAAGATAGCTAATTGAAATTGGCGGCCCATTTCCAAAATTGGACAAGTAGTTGATTATGTGTGGCTTCGACAATGACCGAAATAGGTGCAACTATTCACACGGCACAAATTACACACGATGGGGCGAAATTACATCTTGGGTTTCGGAGCGCCCAATTGAATCTTGAACACATCCGGTTATTAGCCTAATTCAACAGTGTACCAATTTAAAAGTCGTTATGCAGGCCTTTCAGGGGTAGCAGCCCGAAATTTGGTTATAAAATCTATAAAAAGGCGGCGTGAGCTGTCCGTCCGGGGCGCTAGCAGCCTGCGAGCAGCAGTGTTTATAACAAGATTAGGCAGGTGTCAAATGTTTCATTAGACCTGCTAATAACATTAGAAGATTATCCCCTCCTTCGGTTCTCCATCAGAGGGATCGGGCATCAGTAAATCCCTCTCGGGCTTGGTCGAAGCGGGGATTTTTCGGTAACAATAGGCGAGCACAATAAAAATTACGGAACGGAATGAAATTCCTTGGACTGGCGACCGCAGGAGTCCAGATTAAACTCGCTTTATGGGTGTTAGTTTTAAAATCCAAAGAATTTACCTAAGCCTCCGAAATAGGTGTTTTAATAGCGCGGCCGCGCCGCCTCAAAGGAACTTATTATAGTTCTGTTATAAATGTTTGAAGAAAAGCAACAGAATAAAATATCGCTCTTTGACCGCCACATTAGCGTAATTGCCTTTATTTGTTCCTCCGCCCGAACCCTTCCGACTCATTTTAACTGCACCGGCAGCACCATCGAGTCCTTGAATTACTAAATTCACCAAATCGGAGGAAGTTTGGATGCTTTCGCCACGGTCGGATCGAGGTAGGTGGCCCATTGTGTGCATTAAACAGACTTTACTTAAACAAGTCGAACCGTGGAGCTAGGAATCCATGGAAATCCTGTTATACACCGTGTAAACGCAGAAACAAAAAAGCCAGGTGCTATGGGCTTTTTAGGTGTAATAAGAATGACCGCGCGATTGCACGCCTATTGAGCGACCTATAGATTGAAGTTCGGAAATTCACCGCTGGTACCGTTTAAATTATTTATATTACACGCTTCTATGTGAGTAATAATTTTGTTTAGTGTTGGAAAGACAAAAAACTACTATAATTTTGTTTTCTTTGTTAAAATTATAAACAACCAATAAAAAAGTTGTCGAGCAAAAAGCTATAGCAGCTAAGTCTAGAAGACAAAACTTTAAAAAACTGAGTAATTTTTGATTTGGCAATTGATATATTTTCTTTAGTTAAACATTTTAGATCAAAAGAATTGAAACTAAAAAGCTCATGGTGATGGGGTGCGGAGGCCTCTTGATTGAGTAATTTGAGTTCTATAAAGTACTTTATTTTGCAATACAGTCTTCTTAAAATTCAGGACACTTGACCTAAAGTTCTTTTAGGTCTTCAAGGCCATTAAAATGCTTTGTACCATCTCTTCATTTGGTCCAAATTTTGCCCACTTAAGTAAGTTTTGGGAACAAATGGTAGTCCAAGACAGCTAGATCAAGCACATGAGGTAAATACAAAATAATTTTAAATTTTACTTCAGTCAATTTTTTGGCCATTTCAGAACGTTTTACCGCTATCGCTGCCTTCGTTCAATATAAAACTCAATCAGGAAAATTATTTTTGTGCTCCAAATACAAGCTGACGCCGTCATTGTTCCAGTGAATGCTGCGATTTTGACTTTTTTTGAGCTTGTCTATCTAGTGTAGTTCATTGTTTGAATTGCTGTTTAGCTTCCAGTATAATAGTAAATCTAAAGTCATTAGATCATTTAAAGTCTAACTAAATTTTTTATAATTACTTTTTTATTTTTTTTTGTTTTAGATTATTCAAATGTAATTCTTGAAAATCAATTACAAGTAAAATTCAGCACTAAAAACAAGTAAAAATAATTGAAGTTCACTTACAATATCAGCAACCAATTCTACTAACCTAATACCTTATCCATTTATCTGGTGTTTCGAACAATAGGGGAGTAAGCATAATTTACTATAAGCTTTAATATCAACCCGATATTATTAAAGTAACTGGGCATACTCCAAACCTCACTATAAAGGATGAAAAGAATACTGAATGTCTATCCGTATACGTTGCAGTTAGCTAAGAAGCGAAGGCTAGAAGATTGTCGGGTACGATTAACGTATGCTGTCCAGATTCAAGAATAGAAGAACAAGCAGGTGATTTTATTCACAACTTCATTATGGACGACAAGGTTTATTTTTGTCTAAACTAAATTATTCAATCGTGAAGGACAATAAACCCAAAAATAGTCCACCAACGTCAGTTAAATTCCGTAAACGTAACTATTGGTGTAGTTAAGTACGAAACGAGTCCTTGGTTCTTGCTTCTTTGAAGAAAACGCACTAAACGTGACTGTAATTTATAACACACTACAAGATGAGGCTACTGCCCATGTAGTTCACCCAACGATAGAGCTCTTAAAGCAAATTATTGGCACTCATACTTTAATTAGCCTTTACGGTCGCCGGTTCTAAACTTATACTTAAAGATAGAGTGCACATTAATAAATCTGAAATATAAGGCCAACATGCATAAAGAAATTGAAGGAATAAGCAAAGAAACATTACAAATGGTACAAATGGTAGAAGAGCTTGCCATAGTCAAGAACACAATTATGGTTATTTAAAAATCGTAATTTTTGAAACGAACTAAAAATCATTTGCATAATATATTTGTACTTATAAAAGAGTCCTTGCAAATTTTCAAAAACTAAATGAATTATTTTAAGTTATATTAAGCCATTTTGGGTAAGAACTAAACTTTATGACCACTCTGTCGCCTTCTAAGTATACGAACCAAGCTACTCATCAACTTACCTAAGTTGTACCTAAGTATCGATAAACTTTGGTCAGCAATTGATCCATTTTTCTTTTTACTTAAAAATAAACCAAAAAGACATTTTTTTAAGAACTGAATCATTATCACTTTTTTGAACCAAACTCATTCTATATATGCTCGTTTTCCTAAATTGTTACATTTATATTGTGATTGTAATCTTTGGCGATGTATAGAGGTCATTAGTCCTCTTAGGTGTCGAAATACAGTTTTTTTTTTATTGCTGTTAGAGTGAGTCGATAGATATTCTACTTGACCGTGATTATTTGTTAAACTTATACAATACCTTTGACCTTTGGTTTGAGTTACTTCGCTAGGTTGAATTGGTGTACTACCATAAACATAAAGACAGATGAAGAAACAAAATGATAAATGGACAGACCGACAAAAAAAGCATTTGCCTCGACCGGCAATCTTGTTATTTAATGAAATTCTAGTTTTAGACAAATATATTACTAAAATCAACAATACAAATTTATAAAATATTACAAATAAAAGATAATTAAAAAAGAATATATAAAATTCTTATATTTTTATTAAACAAACTTAAAATTTATTTCTTATTTTTAATAAATTTTTAAATGCTATATCTAAAAATGTAACCAGTTGCTGTTAGATAAGATTACAAAAAAATACTAAATTAGTGTCCCCTAAGTGGGCAAATGATAAAGAAAAATATCGTATTTTAAACCTATCAACCAGTACCAAATGCATATGCACAATTATTGCTTTTAAATGACAATTTAGCAGTCGTAAGATTTATTTTCCAAGCAAAAAAAAAGAAGACTCGAAGGATTCAAAGACACTAAGATTCCACTATATTACGTGATCTGCTACAACATTGTCATTTGTATTTTGACAGCCTATTTGGTCCTGTAATTGTCTTAGGTTTTCTCAGAGAGTGTGAAAACATTGTTACGGATTTCCTATTTTTTTAATGGTCGCTGTGGCGGACCTCAAAATAAAAAATAGAAGGTATCTCGTTCTCATTTCGCCCTGAGCGTTTACTACTCTTATTATAGCTTCGAGGACGTTGTCATCAGAGACGAAACGCTAGGTTGTCAGGTCAATAAGTATCGTTCCGTAATTATTTATATCTATTTAATTGAAAATTTTGTTGCAAATAATTGGTTGAAATATAGTCAATTTACACCAATCACAAAAAAATTATAATTATAATAACAAAAATTCTATATAGTTATTAAAAATGGTACAAGATAAAAGAAACATTACATGTAGTTTGAATTTCTTTCAAAATAAGTACCTTGAGATCTTACTTATTTCTACCAGCATTGTTTTCACTACTCAAAACATTCTGCGAAATCTTGTGTTGGAATCGCCAATAATTGTCTTGTTTTTCCTTTCAAATGCGATTTGAGGTTTAGTAACAGCCATTTTATACCAAAATCTTTCGTCAGAACTTTACAAACTTTAACTTTGGAAATCCCCAGCTCATCTTCTTGTTTTGTGACTATCAGTTGCTGATTCATGTTGATTATAGCCCGTACATGTTCGACATTTTTTGGTGTTTTTCTCGTTGGAGGTCTTTCAAAATCAGTTTCAACAAATTCTCGGCCATCTCTAAACCGTTCGTAGTACACCTTCATTCGTGCTCTATTCACTGCATTTTCTCATCTGCATTGCACTATATGTGTTGAGTCAACGGCATCCCAACCGAGTCGACCAGTAAAATCGTCTTCATTCATACATGCGTATTACAGTTCACTCTTAACTACTTTTATTATATTAACAAAGGCTTCATATTTTTGGGGGAGATAATAGAAGAGATAATAGAATTATTAGAAAATCAGTATATATCAGTCCTAGTCTTGATAAAGAATATTTTGACAGTAACGATGCTTTTTGACAAAAGTGAATTAAGTATCAGTTAGATGATGTTGCAAGAATCTAAAGGTTCAGAGCGATCATCAAAAAATCTTTTTTTGAATTTGGAGAGCAACGACGATAGAGTTTACTTTAGTTTTCAGCTGTGTCTTGTGCAGAAGTTTATTTGAGTTTCCTTGTAAGCTCTGGTTGTGTGAGGCTACAATGCCCCTCTAAAAGTTTTTCCAATTTCTTATCTTTGATTAGTTTTTTTCTTGTAGGTACTGTAAGAAACAACATCAGCACAAATAGTTTTCAAGGCTGGGCTAGATTTAACAAGAAAAAACAAACATCTTAGGAAGGCACCTTGCTCAAGTTTTTATTCCATTACCATCTACCGACTAAATATTTGATCCAGAAATAGAAGAATATCTAAACTCGCGTGTAAGGCCTGTTTTTCCTGCGGAAGTCTACAGTTCGCCCCGGGCTGTGTTCTTATACTGTGAAACGTACTAAAACATCTACAAAAAAATAGTAGTACTTTTAACAAAAATATTCAGTCGTATGCTGGTCATATATTTTTCCCCATTCCCCATCTCAGTAAATACGCCAAAATAATCATAATCGATAAACCTGGAAAACCTCCATAGAAAAACAGCTCCTATAGACCCATGAGTCTGCTACCACTATTATCTAGATTATTTGAAAACTTATTATAACATAGAAACAAGAAATTACACCACTAGACGAACTAATTCCTCTGCATCAGTTTAAGTACCGCGAGAGACACTAAACCATCCAACAATACCATAGATAGTTAATTATATTAAAGCTAAATTTGAAGGGAAAAATGTGTGCTTCGGTGTTCTTCGATAAAGTCTGACACAAAGGACTCTTATATTTCTTTCTTTCTTTCTTTAGTCATAACCCTTTGTGCCTTATGGCGTTGAGTTTTGTAGTCGCTTCTTGTATTCTGGTCTGTTGGTGGCCAGTTTCCTTAATTCTTGCTCCGTCTTTCCTCTATTTCTTCCAAATTTGTAGATATAATCCACCCATTGCATGCGTGGTTGTCCCCTTCCTTTTTTCCCTTTTCGTCTTACCTCCATAACTTGTTTTGCTATTCTTGTTTCGTCCATCCTGTAGACATGTCCAAACCATTGCAGCTGTTTTTGCTCTATTAGTTTTTCTAGTGGTGTGATATCCAGTGTATCTCTAATTCTTGTGTTTCTGATCCGGTCTATTCTTGTTTTTCCTGCTACTTTTCTAAGGTACCTCATTTCGGTTGCTTGAATCTTGCTCTTGTTTCTTTCATTGATTGTCCAGCTCTCTGATGCATATGTTAAGGTAGGTATAAAAACTTGTTTATATATATTTATTTTGGTCTTCTTTTCAATTTCTCCTTTTCCTACTATTGTTTAATTTAGTTGGAAATATACGTTATTTGCTTTCGTGATTCTATTATTTATTTCATTATCTATCTTGCCATCTTGACTTATTATTGTGCCCAGGTAGTCGAATTTATTTACTTTTTCTAGTATTTTTACATTGTATATCTTCTTGGGCGTCTTCTTGGTCATCTTTACTTATATACATTATCTTACTCTTCCCTTCGTTTATTGTCATACCCTGTTTCTTTATGAGATTGTTCCACATATTGATTGTTTCTTGTAGTTTTCGTTTCTCGTCTGCGATTAGGACAATATCATCTGCATAGATCAGAGAATGGACGTTCACAAGTCTCATTTTCCAGTTTCCGATTTTAGTTATTTTTGTTCTTCTTTTACTCTCTTTTATTACCGTGTTCATTACTACGTTGAAAAGTAGAGGGCTGAGGCTATCCCCTTGTTTTATTCCTCTTTCTATGAGGAAAGTGTCCCATTTTTGCCCATTTAGTCTTACTTCTGCTTTCACTTTCTTAAAGACTCCTTTAATGGCTTCGATAAGTTCTCTGGGTATTTAATTTTTCTAGTGCTTTCCATATACTTTGTCTCGGGACCGTGTCGAAAGCCTGTGTTAGGTCTAGGAAGGCTAGATATATTGGTTTGTTGACTTCTAAAAGTTTATCTATTATTATTCTTAGTATGAATATTTGATCTTGTGTTTGTCTGTTCTTCCTAAAAGCCGCTTGTTCCTCTTCTAGTTTGTCATTTATTAGATCTCTTAGTTTACTTTCCAGTATTCTTGTATATGCTTTTAGAACTACTGATGCTAGACATATGGCTCTGTAATTATTAGGATCTGTTGCACTTCCTTTTTTGTGGATCGGGACAATTATATTTTGCTGCCATTCATCTGGGATTGTCTTTTCTTTCCATGCCTGGCTGCATATTTTTAATAGCCAATTTCCTAATACTTTTCCACCGTATTTTAATTAATTCAGGAGCTTTTTCTTATTTTCCAGCTGCCTTTCCTATTTTTATCCTTCGTATAGCATTTTTCATCTCTATCTCTGTTATTAAGTTTATTTTTCTTCTTCCTCTTCCTCTTGGTTTCTATTATTTCTATTTCTTCATCTTCTTGTTCTTCTTTTCTAAATTTTCTTTCATAGAAGTTTTTCCAAGTCCTTATTATATTTCCTGTATCTGTTAGTAGCTTATTATTTTCATCTTTGATGTTCCGGACTGGTTTACTATATTTCCCTCTTAGACCTTTGATGGTTTGCCAGAATTTCCTGTTGTTATTTCTGTAGTTCTCTTGTAGTTGTGTTCCAAATTCCTCTCATGTTCTTCTTTTGGCCTCCTTTACAATCTGTTTTGCTTCATCTCTTTTTCTATTATATTCTTTTGTTTTCTTCATTTTTTTTTGATTGATACATCTTCACCAGGCATCTTTCTTTTCTTTCACCTCTTCATTCCACCATCTTGTTCTTTTCATTCTACTGGTAGTATTTATTCTTTTTAGACCACACACTTTCTTGGCTGTATTAAGAATTATTTCCTTCAAAACTTTCCATCTCTTATTTAGGTCCCATAATTCGGTTTCTAGTTCTTCTTGTTTATTTGTCAGTTTTTGAGCGTTTTTTTATCTTCATATAGTTGTCTAACTTCTGTATTTTTAGTTTTTCAGTATGTATTCTTTCATAGGTTTTGTTTTTAGTTCTATTAAACGGTTTCCATCTCCAGTCCGATACTACCAGTCGGTGTTTAGTGTTTAATTCAGACCCTCTTATTGCTTTTACATCCATCACGTTCAATTTCCTTGGAGTATGTTATGTAATCTATCGTACTCTTTGCGTTTCTTTCTTCCGATTCAAACGTTATTTGATGTATTGTTTTGTGTTTAAAGAAGGTATTTCCTATTACTAGTTGGTTATTACTACAGAAGGCTATCATTCTCTCTCCATTATCATTTCTTGTTCTTTCGCTACCAAACATGCCCATTGTGCCTAGTCCTTGTGCTGGATCGTTACCTATTCTTACATTCCAATCACCTATTATTATTATCTATTTTGTTTTCCTCACAACTCTGTCAACTGTGGTTTGCAGCATTCTGTAGAAATCTTCTTTGTCTTCTGACTGTGCATCTTCTGTAAGTACGTATATTTGTATAATTTCTATAGTTCTATCTATTTCTAGGATTATATACATTATTTTTGAGTTTACATCTTCCCATTGTGTTACTCTTTGGTTTATTTCTGGTGTTACTATGATTCCCACTCCTTCCTTAGCTCTCTTCTTTTCATGTACTCCTGCATATCTTAAGAGGTAGTTAACTTCTAGCATTTTCTCTCCCGTGCCTTTTCTTTTCACTTCACTCATGTCTACTTTGTATTTCTTTATTTCATCTATGATTTCTATTTCCTTTCCTGTTAAGGTTGTAACGTTCCACGTTGCAGTTCTTATCCGTTTCCGTTTGCCAAGTTGTCGTCTTCTGTTCCCATCCTTTCCTTTATTCTTATGAATCAGGTTAATCCATGTGGGTGATTGGCCCAACTATGGATGCCCCGTTACCTCGGGGCCACTGGTATCAGGTTATACCCCTCGATGCTGGGTCGCCAGAGCCTCGTTAGTTGTCTAGCAGAGTGCACGGAGCTTTAATGCTTCACGTGCAGGAGGGGTTGACTTTTGGGTCCTTAAGATGTTGGCGGACCTCTTATACTCCGGACTCTTATATGAAATTTTAAAAAAGCCACACCATCAAATCTACCCCCTTCTAAAGGTTTACGTATCTGATGAAGTAGTAAACTCGCTATCAGATTACCAAATTAATCATATTAATTGTGGTGTTCCGTAAGGCAGTGTCTTTGGACCGTTCCTAGATCCCTTTTATACTGTTCCAACTACAAACACTAATTGTTACCTTCGCAAATGATACTGCAATAATGCCCTCAAATGCCACCTAAACCTTTTACAAACCTAGTTAGACTGTTTGAGAATTAAAGTAAATAGTGATAAATCTACGCAAATTACGTTAATTACAAAACACATTATCTGCACACAAGTTACTATTTATAACCAACCTATTCCAATAAAAACCAAGATAAAATACATAAGGCTTTACCTGCCCACTGATCTAGAAAGCCCACATAAAAGACAAACGACAACAACAAAAACGACAAAACAAAAAATATGCACTAGTTCATCGAATGCAAATCGTAATTGACTACAGAAAACAAACTGCTACTGTATAAAGTCATCTTAATGCTTGTATATACATACGGAATCGAACTATATGGATATAGTAAACCCTCAAATTTCAAAATATTGCAGTCCTTTCAATTGAAGACACTGCGTATCCTGGCCAATCCTCAGTGGTTCATCAATAATGAAACCCTGCATAATGACCTCAGAATTGTCTTCATCAATGGGGTCATCAAGAATGCAGCTAGAAAAAACCGATTTTGCACTTTAACTCACACCAATCAACTCATTGCCGACCTCTACAATCACCAACCGGCGAATAGACGTCTAAAAAGGTAGTGGCTGAAAACATTGTTGGGTGGATCCTGGAAACCCATTAGTGGATAGCGCCCAATCCATGACATAGCAATTCTGCCGTACTATCTACTTAATACTTTGTTGATCGAGTAGATTTGCAATAAATTATTAAAAAAAAAACAGTCAAAACAAAACGTCAATAAGATTACTAAGAGAGACGAGGTACTATATACACAAGCTGCTTCTGCTAGAAATAATATAAATACAAACACAAGACAACAAATAAATATCGGTGAACAGCTATCAATTTTTTTAATAAATTTAAGAATATCTTACTGCAATTAATTCATCAAAAAAGTATGGTACTTAACATGCTAACCACGGGTATAAAAAACTGACTTAAAAATGGCTTCATTGATACTTTTTGGATCGTGTCATGCAGATATAGTTATAAACCATATACCAGAAATAACAATATTTCTACTACAAAAAATTTATCTTTCAAGCCCATACTATTGATAGAATAGTTGTTGAAATACCACATTATACAGTATATTTCACTAACCATCTACATGTCACAGCAGTTATTATTAGAACGGCTTCACGGCATTTGGAACTGCAATTCTACAAAGTAAACAAATCTCAAAGCACAATAATTCAAATAGAAACTAATCTCTATCCGTTAACTATGGCAGCAATTTATTATCTTTTAAGGCATTGCATGTCTACTGAAAAGTACGAAGAATATCTTCACCAATATGGTACTGAAGACTAGATGGGGATTACGACTAATTATTCCCAAAAAGTGATTTAAAACTAAAATATGAGGTATTTATCAACAAATAAACCAACAGCTCTATTAGACTACGCGGTAATAAAAGTACATTTTTAAATATTTAATCAAGTTTTTTGACTTACCCCCCGATCACTCGCCCATCATTACAATACTAAATTCAAACGTACTGGGGAAAAAGTCTACCTAGACTTTGTTCTGATTGTATCAAGTGGAAACATTTTCAAAACGTATTAGATGAACTTTAGAATTAGTATAAAATAATCAAATGACGCCGATGAAACAAGTTACTGATTATTTAATTGTGCTAATACAGAATGTTTTTTGTAAATCTAGACCAAATGAATCAATTTATTACAAAACTGATAACATAACTCATCATATAAGAGAACTCTTCATTGAGCACGAGCTAAATGGCAAAAAAAAACGAGAAACATACAAGACAAAACAATATACAATAGACTCATCCATAGACTATGTGCTGTATTAAATGAGAAACTTTAAATGTTATATTACCAACTTATCCAGCAACGACCTCACAATATGATGAGCTACCAAAAAGTTTAAAAAATTCCGACAATTTGAAGAGATGATAGAACTTAAACCAAATGTGACATCCATAAAGCAACTGTCTTTGCTAAGCATCTTGCAGAAGTCTTTGCAACTCTGCAACCGGGTATAAACTCTAATAATAAAGAATAAACCATATAGAGTATCAACCCGCATTAAGCCGTTTTTATTTGTTGAAGTAATTCAAGAAATCAGATAAACAAATCTTAATAAATTTTTCGGTTTTGATCTTATCGTTAGACAAATTTTATGTAACTTACCTAGAAAAACTCACTACCACTTATAATAGCACATTATAACTTTATTACTACCCAATTCAGTGAAAATTTGCTTTAAATATAGCGATAGAAAGCAGTATACAAATCTAACATTATATCGGCATATAAGGCTGCTTCCTCTAACTTCGGAAATATTCTAAAGATTTCTTTTAGAAAGAAAGGAAGACACTGTCAAGTTAAATAATATTTTCTCAACATATCAATTTGACTTCCACAAACATCACTCGACAATACACCAAAACCATAGAATTACCAATAAAATAATGGAATCACCAGAAATAAAAAAATATTCTACTAGATTTCCTTCATATCAAGCAGGCATTTGGTAAGGTCTGGTTATATAAAATTAATTTAGATTTCTCAGAGAATTATTTGGTTTCCAGATCAAAGTTAACAACTAATCATTGGTTACCATCAGATTTTAATGCTTACTGCTACCTTCACTGGCGATACGGCAACGAATCACCAACACTAGCGTTTGAAAATCATCTTGACCTCTTAAAGAGTTAGGCCAAGTTACGTTTAGTAATAAATATAATGCAATAATGATACTATACAGTTAAAACAGAAGTCAAATATTTGGAAGTGCATCTTGAGCATAAATTCACCTGGGCATTACATATTAGAATTAAAAAAAAATATATAGAACTCAAAGTTAAATAACTTTTTTTAAGTTAATTTATTTATTTACCATTCAGAGTACATAGGTATTCTATAAGCTAATGAGTTGGCTTAGGATCTACTCTATAGGTGAACCGGCTGGTATCATAAGCCTGTTGGTCATGATCATTTTAATCTTATTATTGGATTATTTTGCGTTAACTGCGTAATTAATGGGTTTGAGTGTGATTACAATTTTCTATAGTAATTTACAGTTCTATCGTGTATAACTATTTTTACTTTCGGGATTCTTAGGTCGATGCATAGCCTTTTATTAGTGACGTACCAATGGTCGTGAACAATAGCTCTTAATATTTTAGATTTGCATCTCTGAATGATTGCCATGTTCGAATTGCTGGCACATCTCCAAAGCTTTATGCCATAGGTCCATATTGGTTTGATAACAGGATTTTATTTTCTATTTTTAAGTGAAATCTCCTACCAATCAATCAGTTGAGTTCTTTTGTCCTTAAATTTATTTGTTTTTCAATTAAGTTTGCTGTCCAAACGTAGACCTAGATATTTTACTGAAGTTTATTGTTTATATCGAGAAATGGATTTTAATTTTTTTTAACGGGAAAGTTATATCTTTAGATTTTGATTATTTTATCCCGATTTTCCATTTTTCAGTTCGACTGCAGAATATATAGGTATTCTTGTAAGTTTAAATGAGCTTGTTGAACACTAGTATTGCTAGTTAATATTGCGGTATCATCAGCAAATGAGCCCATTGTGATGTTTGGTGCGGTCGGTATGTCAGATGTACACAGTATGTATAATAATGGTCCGAGGACACTGCCCTCTAAAACTTCAGATTCAATTGGTAGCATTGCTGATACTTCTATTGTTACTTTAATTTCAAATTGCTGACCACTGATGTAGGATTTTAGTAGATTATAGTATAGTGATAGGACTTTTTTAATTTTGTAAAGCAGACCCAAGTACCAGACTCTATCAAGTGCCTGGATGACATCTAATAATACCGCAGGGCAGTACTCTTTAATATGTAATTATTTTAGGATTGTGCTTATTATTTGATGGCATTGCTAAACAGTTGAATGGGTTTTATAGAATCCATTTGGTGGTGTGGTATTCAGTTGTTTGGTGTAAATTCTGGATCAATTCTGTAGAGTAGTAGTTTTTTCAATAATTTGGAAATAACAGGTAATAAACTTGTAAGTCGATAAGAATTGACCAGGCTTTGATATTAAAAATATATCTGTTATTGTTAATTGTCTAGGCCAGTACTGGATTTTAATGATTGAATTGTATATGTTAAAAGTACTGTTGCTTTCTGCGGAAGCTTTTAAATCATTTTTGATGTGATAAGATCTATACCGGATGCTTTTTTTTATATCGAAGAGCTTGATTTTATTCGGAAGTTTTTTTGGTGAGATAAGTTTGATTGATTTAGTGGTTTGTGATGGTATTCTATATCAACCTCGTTGTCATGCGGTTGTAATACTTCACAGAGATAATTTGCAAAGGCAGCTGACTTTTCCTTGGCGGTTTTCCCCAATATTCACTCCTGTTACAAACTTTTGGCTTAGGGTTTATGAAATGTATCGAATTTGTTCTTTAAGCTATGCTTGGAAGGACAATATACTGCAATTATAGGTAATTAATAAAGAAATAGGTTCACTCGAATTCTCATGGCTTGTAAGAGGATTTTATTATATTTTGGTAGTCAGTAATGTTTAATTGATTGTTTAATTATAACAGCGGTGCTTCCGTATGGAGTTTCATTCCAGTGATTGGTATATTAAGACTGTAAAAAGATATTTTAAAGCAGGTTTTTTCTGTGATTAGTAGAATGTTAATATAATTTTGTTTTAGAAATAATTGGTTCTCATTTTTGTGTTGGATTAGGCCACTGGCATTCCATAGAACTATTTTACTTAAATAAATGTTTCCTTACAAAAAAAGTCTTGGTGCATAAAGTCATGTTGAAGACAATTTGGACGTACGATATACAGTTCTGGGGGTATAAAAACAGTCTAACGATAAATTATTCAGTGCTTCCAATAAAAACTCCTTCGTACGATGTAAAATGCATCTTGGTATGTTACCAATAAAACCCGTCGTAAAGATTTGGGGATTCTATATGTAGTTGCTTACCATTCCACTCTCATAGGCCACGACAACAATCTACTAGGTCAACTAGCTCATGAATCGGCAACTCCAAGAAGACTGAAGCGTCACTGGCCACAAGATCTGGCCTTGGAATCCAACTAGGATACATTTTCAGTTTTGTTTATGTATGGATCATATATGTATACGTACGAATTACCTAACAGTTATCGTACAATTTTTCACACAATTACTTTCGTACAAATTGTAATTTGGTGACAGAAGTATATTCTTTGAAATTCTATTTTAGATTGTTAATTTATTGTTAAGATATAATTTTTTTGATAATGTTGAGTGTAAATTGCTTGGAGAACGTCGTTCTCTTCAATGCATTACCAATTGTGCTATGCAATTAAGAGTGCATTAAACGAGGATGTTTTCGGTGGGTGGTCAACCGCATCGCTACTTTCGGACCGAAATATCTGGCAATTTACTTCACACCAAAGTCAAATAAAGCACGTACATTTGACACTACAATGGCGGACGTGTCGGCGTGCGCTGTGGTCTGTTGCTGGCCGATGAGAACGGCTCTTTTTGCGGCTTCCTTTTATTGTTGTGTCACACCGGCTGTTTACCTATTCTTATTTCAACTGAGGCATCCGCGATTATAAACGGTAGGATCAATTCGCCGATGGCCCAACAGTTGCGGCTTTGTTCTGCCGCCACTCCGTTGCGTGGCGCGTTGCGTCGGATCAAACCAGTGACAATCAACAGCGGGCTGCCGCCGCCCGGCCCGCCGTAATTGATACCCGCCACTGGAATGCGCGCCCGTTACGGCGCCGTAACTTCTGCTGTCTGCTTATTAGCGAATTTAATTTCAGAAGCGCGGCTTAATTACGCGCAAAACAAAATTAGCAAAACAAATATGGTGGCGTATATCAGGATTATTTAATTTTGCGCCGTCGCGCTCGCCCGTGACTCGTCCGCCCTGCCGGCCGGACATTAACAAGGATTATTCCGGTCGCGGAGAGCATTTGTGTATTTTTCGAAACCGTAAACAGCGCTTTTTAATGCGCGCGGCTGCCTCGTCTGCATACTCGCGAAATTAGCATCCGCGCAGGAGAATATCCACAAAGCGCACTGGCATAAAGTGGAATCACGGCGCTATATCATGCGCTAACGCTCGCAATGAGGTTTGATGCCATACAATTCCAATGGGCGAGCAAAAGTTCGCCTCTTGTGGCTCATATTTACGGCCAACTAACGTAACGAAAGCCTTATCCGTCAGAATTGAATGATGGATTTCAACATAAATAGCGAGAACAAGGCAAACGTACGCCGCCAGAAGAAATATCGTGGGATAATAGATAATTCCATTTGAATGTCATTAGATCTATTGTTCTCCAGGAATGCTTTAAAAGCACTTACGATCTTAAACATGATTAATTTGACATTTAAGTAACATTTGAATACCACCTAGCAGATCTGTTTGCAAACAGGACTTTTAGGTATAATTGGTTTTTTCGAATATCAGACAATATTAAATGCAAGTAATTTTCAAGGTTATTGAAAAATTATAGCCGTGAAAGTGTTTTTTAAATTAATTTGATTAGTACTTAAAATTACGTTCTATGCACTAATTTTATCTCATTACATGATTATATACACATACACAATAAAATATATATTCCTAATCATATTGCATAATGTTTGGCCCTTCTCTCATTGCTAACATTTTGAATGTAAGATACTTTGAAGTCAATGTGGATGGTATAATGGAACACAAATTAAAGATCATTCTGAGGGCTTTCTATTGGCTTCTTTGAAAAATTGTCGTGTTCGACTTACCGGCACATCCCTAAAGCTTAATATCATAAGTCCAGTAAGCTTTATTACTGCTCTGTGTGTCCCTTCTCATAGGGAGATTACACTCATAGGGGACGCATCCTCCAGGTGGCGGATGGACGATGTTTTGGAAACAGGATTGTTACGAATAACCACAATAAATAGCCGTGAACGAAAAGTTGATCCGGGGTCACGGGGCCTCTGTCGTTAAAGCAATTACCCATACAGAGAAACATGGAAAAAACAGACAAAGGTTGCGACATAGAATATCACAAAACTAAATGGAAAGGAAGTAGAAATAGCATAGAAAATGGAAAGATACAAAATACAAATTCTTGGCATAAAGTTAAAAAAAAAATAGGAACCATAACATTGAATAAAAATACGTATTAAGATATCTATTATTATATATATATATATATATATATATATATATATATATATATATATATATTAAAAAGGGTAAGAATAATTAAGAATCGCGGAAACAGGATTCAGAGTGACCGATTGAGAGGCTACAAATTCAAGGATTATGTATATAAATCTAAAACTAAATGAAAAAATAGCAGTAATCCCAATATGTGCATCTACAGAAGATATAGACGTGAGAGAGAAAGAGGAATTTTATAAAAACCTGCAGCGCACGCTAGAAAAACAAGAGGAAAATAGACACACCATAATAATAAAGGAATGGAATGTTCGTATACAAAACAAATGAAAAAATATAAAGAAAAACAAATCAGGCATAACAACGGCAAGAGTTTGATAGACTTCTGCATTAATGAGCAATTATTAATAGGAAACATTTTACAAATATAAAAATATACACCAAATTATATATGAAGCAAAAGAACGAGGACAAAAGGTAATAATAGACTGCATAATATACGCAAAAACGCTAAGATATGCAATACAAGATGTCAAAGAAGCATCCAGAGCATAAACTGGTGGTAACATATGCAGTCAGAAAAACCGCCAAAAAGGATATATGAAAAGTATAAGAACATATAAATAGAAGCACTAGAAGATAATTAAGTATAGCAAGAGCATGGAAAAAAATTACAGATAAAACTAACGGAATTAGAAGAAGAACAAGTGGTAAACCAACAATAAAACATATAAAGTATGGAATAGCGCTAAGAAAACAGAAAAATCTACATGTGGAACAAAAATAGTGAGCAGCAGCCATAAACAGAAGAGAACGAAATAGTGTAACGAATATATAAATAGAAAAGTAAAAAGCAAGAAAGAAGCGTGTAAAAAATATAAAAAAACTAATACAGAAAATAAACGAGACAAAAATACCGATAAAAGCAGACAAAAGAAACTCTTGAGAAGAACTCGGAAGAAAAATAGAAAATAAATATGTAGATAATCAAAAATAATTTTAGAATATCATTGGAAGATTTAGGAAAGAAGGATAACTGATAAGAAACATAAGAAACAAAGAAGGCAAATTAATAACAAACACAAAAGAGATACTACAAACCTGTAAAGAACATTATCAGGAGAAATTTAAAAAAGAAAGAAGATAGAATAAATCCCAAGAATCAGAATCAACAGAAAAAAATCGATGTCCATTAGTTGAGGAAAAGCCATTAGAAAGTTTAAATGCGGTAAAGCAGCTGGAAGAGATAAAAATAGTATCAGAACTCATAAAGAAACGGAGGAACCAAACCACATGAATGACTACTGAAAATATTTTAGAAAGCATGAGATACAGAACGTAATAATACACATTTATAAAAAGGAAAAGACAACAAAATGTGATAACTGTTGAGTTATCTGCCTATCGCCAGTCGTAATAAATGTATTTGCAAAAATACTAGAATTTTTATTAAGAAAGAAACAGAGAAACTGCAAAAAAGCAGAAAGCGTTTACACTTAGAAGGCAAACAAGCGACCACATATTTATCATAAGAACTCCAATAAAAAAATTTCAGACAAAGGAAAAAATATATACATGGCTTTTTTAGTCATCGGAAATTTATTGGAAGAACTGAATATAAATCCAAAATTACAGAAAGTCTATAAACAACTGTGTGGAGAGCCATCAGATTAAATAAAGGGATCTCCAAAGAGTCTAAGATGGAAAATGGAGTTGAACAGGAAGATGAACCCACTACTGTTTGTAATATATGTGAGCCAAATATAAAGAATTGCAAGAAAGCTACAAGAGCCACTAGACTCGAAAATTACCTTTTAAGTCTAATATACATATACACACGATTTAGTGTATGCAGACGGCATCGTATTAACATCAGGAAACAAACAGAGGCTATACAAAAATATAAACATTTGGGTGGAAAATTTGCAGGAAAAAGAGATGAAAACAAAAGAAAATCATGCACATTACAAAAGCAGAACAGAACGAAAACATAGAAACAACGATAAACGACAAAATACTAGAAGTGGTCGACAAGTACGAAGTATAGAAACCCGAAAAGATGGTGGGTAAAACGAGTAGAAAAAAGATTCGAAATAGAAGTATCAGAGAAAATAGAGTGAGCAAAATCGAAACAAAACAATTAAAATAGTATGGCCTAACCAGAACAGACAACACAAAGATTCCCCAAAAAATGTTAAATTTAAAAACAGAACGAGATCAGGCGGAAGGCCAAAAAAGTTATAAGAAGAACAGATAAAAGAGTTGGCTTGAAAAAGAGGAAAAGCAATTGTGGAGATACGGAGAATGGCAAGAGATACAAACAACTATTGAAAGTGGATAGAGAATCAAGAATATGTGATGTAGATGGACGGCCGAATTTAAGATCCTCTCGCACTGAATCTCTGCGCTCCCAAAATCTTCTGTGCTATTTAAGGATATGGTTTATCGATAATGCCTGGTTACCATATACTTGCAGTATCACATTTTGTTTCACTGAGGGGTTAACGCAGAACTTAATGTGTAATTTCCGAGTAAATGCGTCAACAAGTCAAATAGTAGGTTGCTAAACATAGTTCCGTCATCTAGTGAGTTTATATGAAAACACTTACATTGCCATGTCTACTTAAAACACATAAGGTGACTGAATAGTTACGATATATGTCCCAGTTTGTATTAATATTGTGTGGCTTAAAATTTGGTTTTATTGTGCAAATTGAAGTACTTTTGCAATAATAGGTCTGTGTGTTCCTGGATAGTATGTGGTAATATTCTGCATCTAGTTGTGCTTAATCGTAAACTCTATATCATATTTTTTTTATAGTAGCCTCCTGCTATAACTAAAAATGTGACGATAGGTTTCAAAGTGCTCACATTTGATCCCATGGGAAGGTGAGCAATATATTGTTGGGACTGTTATATTATGCCATATATTTTTCTATACTTATCACCACTTGCTATTAATCATATTTTTAATTTTCTTATCACTAGTTGATAGCAGTCTTTCTTGTTACGTGTTGGAATGGCAAAGTTGTCATTGTTGTTTTGTATAATACTGACTGTGCATTTGGTGTTGTAAATTTTTCATGTAACATTATATTATTCTTGATTTGATGCGAGATATGAGTTATATGAGACTTTCCAGAATGCAAATCCCTTGGAAATTGGATGATTATTTGACCGTCTCATGAGTGGTCAAAACGTAGCACGGTGTTGATTATCGATACCCAAAAATTTTTGCATTATTCAAAAACTAAAAAAAAATTCATCACTGAGATGTTTTTTTCTGATACAGAAAGACCATTGGAAGAATGATTTATTGAAAGCACACGTATTTAGGTGGCATAAAGCTGTTTTCTATTGCTCTTCGATGCTTTTTTCCTCTATGTCAACTTAGACAGCCGCTAATCATTTATTCTTGGGTTGTCTACTCCTCTTGTAGTCCTCATTAGCTCTTTCGGTGTTGCCTTGTTCTAGTATTTGTATATGACTTAGCCACCTTATTCTTTGCGCCTTTATGTTTGTTCTTTTCTCTTACTGAGCTCTTATTTTTTCACCAAATATTTTTTGTAATATTTTTCTCTCTTAAATATTTACTGTGCTTTACTTCCTTTTGTTGTGTATCCACGTTTCATATGTATAAGTAACTGTAGGTCTTAGCGCTGTCTTGTACATCCTTAACTTTAAATGATATTATATTATGTAACCCACCCACGCACCTTTCATTTTTATGTATGCATCTAAGTACTAAAAAATGTTCATTCTCTCTATCTGCATTTCATCTCTATTCTTAGTGTTTTCGTTGTCGTGTTGGTTTTCTTTTCTATCATAAACTTGGTTTTAGCATATTCAAGTGCAGTTCTTTTTTCCTTTTTTTAATCATATTTTTAGTTCCGATTCCAATCAGGGTGAAATCGTTGATATACACTGGACACTGTTGACTCTTCTTAATTATCGTTTCTTTGGGTGTAAAGTCACTATATCCTATTGTCTTTTCGACCATTTGATTAAACAGGATGCGTGATGTTGGATAACCCTGTCTTATTCATTGCTGCCTCGATATTTCCCCATTGTGTCTGAATTTATCTTTAGTATAATCTTATGCTATTTTTATTAGTCTCACTAACTTGAAAGGTATTTGCAAGCTCTCTATTGACTATATGTCTGTTTGAAGTCAATAAATAGCACATATATGGTTGTGTTGTCGTTATTTCGGTTTGTAATGTAACGAAAGTGCAATAAGTCTCAAGATTGTAGTATCAAGATAAAATTCGAAATCTATTTGGGTATATAAAAAGAGAGTTAAATGTGGTTTTAAATTAAGGAACACAATTTTAAGATTTAATATAGTTTTTATTGAAGCCTGCACGCTTACTTCAACGAGTTTCCACTTTTCTGAAGTTGTCTAAAAATACTTTTTCTTGAAAGGATACAAAGTGCTCGTTGGAGGTAGTGAGAGCAACCTCATTGAACAAAAGCCTTTAGATTTTAGATTTGACAATAGAAAGAATTCCATTATGTTTAATTTTGACATAAATTTTTTATACTAATCTACGCTCTTTTTTGATTCAATTTTCATTTAAAATGGTTTTGTTATTGATTTTCTCTTCAAGTAGTTGATCAGGATAACTTTTTGGTAATCTTACTAAACTATAAACATTAACTTTCCAAATTATAAGACGATTTTACTTTTATTAGCCTGTCCTCCATAACTATATCTATTGTGGTACTTTCTACTGGATGCCTAAAATGGGCTTGACCTTCGGTACAGGTTCAAATAGGTTTAAATTAATTTTTGTATGCGTTTTGTTCTTTTTTACTATGAATTAGACAGTACTCTATTACTACATTCGGTTTTTCTGGAAACTCCTCTAGTATCTACTTCAAAAGTGGTGTTTAGTTCAAGTTTTGGCTGCCTTTGTTTGAAGAAGACATCTTACAGAAACTTGCCTCGATTTTCAAGCGACCCTCGTAAATTTTTCTATAGTAGCGAACGGCCATAAAAAGAGTGGACAATAAAAAATATTTAATACGGTAAACATTTGAGAATAATTTAATCTAAACATAGCACAAATTGCGGTAGAGTAATCGTTAAAATCTAATTATCGTTTCAACAGTTTGAAAAGCACTGCCTTGAGGTGAAAAAGTTGGCTACATTAGGCAACGCGAAGGCAATGCGTTTTCCTCATAAACTTGATGATGTTTTGGTAGTGCGATATTTATAGTTCCTAAATTCGGAGATTAGCCTATTAGCTATCTCGCCGACTTATCTAAAATTAGCAGCGGCCTTAAAATGCTAATTTGATTTATGCCTATTTAATGTGAAATAATGCGAAATTTACCGTCGATTTCTCATCGCGGGCTAATATTTCCAGTTCCTCCTCGGCCTATAATCATCGCGGTTTCTGCGCTCGCCGCGCGTTTTCGCGTTTTTATTCAAACGGGCCGCCTGATTACCAATTCTAAGAGATTTACATTTCTTTTTCTTGTTCTATCAGATTAGTTCTGTCGTGGCATAAATTACGGTATTAAGTAATTATAAAGGTATGTTTATGTTTATTTATATGCACGCAACTTTATCGATTACGGCCGCACGGTAGAGTGGAATTAATTTATTTTTCATGCATTTCTAATCTTATTTAACTAACGGTGCAAAACGCAGAGTGCAAAAGCAGCTTCGTTAGCCAGTGATTGTAGTAAACGTATTTAGCAATAGTAATAGAAGAGTTAAAAAAAAGATTTTCTCTAGCATGGCAATTTTCCTCATTTTCATTGTAGCGTATGTATATCGAGTGGAAATTGGGTCAAACTCATTTATTTAGCTGAAGAATGACGTATCGCCGTAAAACTTGAAAATACACACCTGAAAAGAGGCGATACATCTTATTGCGGGTACGCTGTATTAAGATTTTATTTATTACCTACAAAAAATAATTGTAATTGTTGGACACGTGCCACCATATGTGTTTCTGGTAAATACTAAAATTATTTGCGGTAAGCAGTTGAGCTATTAAATTTACAACGTTTGCGTTTATGTTTTTCGAAGTGACACTACCCCAGGATATGATATGTGAGATATTGGGGTAATTGATCTGTATAATTTTCTTAAAAACACTAAAAAGTTGCATTTTATAGTAAAGTTAATGTGAAATGCAGTCTAGCAACAAGTCGATTAAAGACCATTCTGTTCAGCCCACGTAAGCGTCTAGTAGTTCGAAATAGTAACGGCTACTCAGTCTCAGGCTCATTAATTTGTTGAGAGGAGAGGATTTGAGCGAACGAGCTCAATTTAAGTTTATGATGTGTGAAACCGCGCCGGAGAACGTCCAATTTGCTGTATTAATCGTGATTAGCATTGCAATTAAAATTCAAATCTCGTTGGAATTTTGAACAATTTATTTAATTTATTATGATACACGGCGAGCGCCAATTATGACCGCGAGTAATTAGCCTGCAAACACGGAACAAATTTTTAAATTTAATTATCGATAGAGTATGCAAATAGGACCAACCGTTCGCACTACTGACTTTAAGCTCGCAGTCTTGCGAGGTTTAATAAATGTCTCTTGGGTTTTATGCTTGCACATTAATATTTTTACGATTGCAGACTTCATTCTTCATATGCCTCTAAGGGAAAAATTTATAATTTGAGAGATTTTAATTGCCACGAGATGCCATGTAATGACACCACTTTGTTGGAACCATGCGGAAGTCCTTGCAGTGGTTATAATTTTTCATCTAAAAATGTAAAATAATAGTTCGAAGGTTTTCAAGAAGTTTCTTCCAGATAGCGAAAAGTTTTCTTTTTTTTTAAATATAATGAATAGAGTTAGATTAACGAAAATTTAAAAGAAAGGAAGAGCAATTTTTAGCTGCAACTGCATTACCGAAATTGCTATTAAGAGGCGTTTAGGTTTTATCATCTCGCCGTAGATACATTAATTAATCGTGGAGAAGAACAAAGCTGGCAGCCGCCTACGTGATTAATAATAACAACGATTGCAACGGCAGGCAACAAAAGCAAATTAATTTCGGCAGGAATTTACAAAGCTGTCATTCTCGCGTCAAGCAATGAAATTGCAATTATGGGGCCATGTGTTAGGGCCATTAAAGTTTTATACCTTGGCGCCGCCCACGCTTTTTGGCCGCTATATTATACTTATAAACGACAAATTAAATAGTATCATTATAAGTAAGCGAACGCGCCACGCCTGCCGGTGTCCTTTGCCGTTTTTCCACTGCAACTTCATTTGTGCCGTTCCGGTTCCACAATGATCGCATTAAGTGCTCAATTTCGACTTCCTGTATAATTTCGCCTAATGTCTCTATGATTTCCGAGCGTTTCCATGCCTTTTGCTTACTTTATCTAAGCCCATCAGCAAACAAAGTGGATCATTAACCAACTTAACCAAAAATTCATGTGCAAGAAAGGTTCCAGATCTTTTGACGATCATATTATATTAAATTGAAAATTTGTTTTTATATAATTTTAAATAATTTCCAATCGTGTGTTAATAAAAAAACCTCACATCATAATATTCACCCAACAATCAAAGGAGTGGTAGCTGTAGATAGAAAAATTCTTAACGAACACAGTTAGTGCTCACTGTTTAAGTGAATTACTTCCCAGCGAGAGAGTTAATATATTAAAGGGCAATAAAAATAAAAACATTTGTTTATTGGTAGAAAAAAAGGTTATTAATAAAGAGCTACTAGAGAATTTCGATGATCTTTGTAGAAAGTGTAGACAGTGTACTTCCGTAACAAGTAAATGTATTAAGTGGTTTTTAGGGGAAGAAAATAAAAACTAACCTTAAAACTAAACCTAACTCGACATGATGTCAGAATCTTAGTTGTCTTCTATTGTGAATCGTTTGAGTCATAAGTGAACACTATAATTCAAGCTAGGTCTTTCTGGAAGACTGAATTTGGCATGAACAAAGGTTACGTTTATTATCACACGTAATGTTTTGGATTAGAATCGTTCCCCGATATCTGTACTGGACCTAGAGGCCATAATTAATTGCCATACATCCAAACTGTTTCTGCTACTAGAAGTTTATTTCCTAAGGATAGTTTGGACTACCAAGTACCTGGAGGGAACTAGTCATAGTTGTTTTCGTTTAGTAAAAAGGTGCTTACGCCATGCAAGTATTTTACTCTTTTTGTTTTTGAAGAAGTTGCCCGTTTAGCTGGACTGGAGGATTTTTTTGTATAGCTTGATTCTCCATTTCTTAAGTCAATTAGCAGTTGCATTTGGAATAGTTTGTAGTTTCTGTTAGACAGTGATGTTAGCATTATTATTGGAGAGTAAAACTGCAGTATTGTCAGATCTATAATGTAAATAATGTATAACTATGCTACTGAAGTACTCTGGCATTTATTAAAAATGTTTTTGTATACCCAGTATCACAACTTTCCAGGAATTGTCTATTGAGTAGGTCGTATTTAATGATTTAGAGGTAGGAATAAACTTAACTTACATAGTCAAATGACTGTATAAAGTCAAGGAATACGTGCATTCAAAGGTTTTAATAATATTTTGTACGACCCGATGTATTCGTTTTATTGGGGAGTGCATCTGTCTTAAGCCAAACTGAGGGTAAGTTTTTTAAAAGAGAAAAAAATTAAAGAAATAATGGGTAAAAGATCTATTAGTTGGTAAGATTTAACTTCACTCGTAGGTTTTCCTTACAGAACAAAACAGAGCAAACAATTCCATTTTAAACTAATTCATAAAAAAACTTAAGGCAATTTTCGAACAACTAGTCTAACATGTGCCGGACTTTTAATGCTCATCACCAAAATTCGTTAAATTTATTAAAATAGGCTTGTGGAATGCCAATGCCTTACTACAACATAAACAAGAAGTAAAAGTATTTCTTCATCACAACTCTATGGATGTATTCCTTATTAGTTAAATTCACTTTAGGGACAGATCCTACTTTCACATACCACAATACATAATTTATTACACTAACTAGTCGTAAAATATAATTAACCACCATGAAATATCCTAATATAACAGGAACTTCTTACAAGCTTAATATTAAATTGATGTTATTTGCTAGCCTCCTTGACATAATTAAAAAACCAAACTCTAGAAACAAAGTTTATACAAGGGGTGATTTCAGAAGCAAACATATTCTGTGGGACCCACGACTAGTGACAACTAATGACAGAGAATTGTTAAATTTGATTTATGGCGAAACTACTCAGTTTTATCGACAGGTATTTCAACTTATTGGCCTTTTGACGCCCAAAAAATACCGAACTTCACAAAAATTTTATCACCATGGATATTTGGCCATCATACATGACTGTTTTATCCAATTATGATCTGTCTTTAGATAACTCTCTAATTAGTGCTACGCTTAACACAAATGTCACTTATAGAAATTTTATTCCGAGAATACACAATTCGAAAAAGAGCAAAATTTAAATGCTTGCCTCAAAAATCTCACCAGCAAGGTTCATCGACATACTCAAACTACACTACAATTGGAAGCGCAAAAAGAAACCAATAAGGTATCAACAGAAATTAAAAACTGCATTGAATCGCATAAGCAATCAACTATTTAATTAATTTACGTAAAAGATCTTTTCATGATTACGTTGCCAATATGATTAGATTTGACATTTCACTATGAACGTCACTAAAACCTAGCAACAAACCTAAAATCTCTAATTTCTGCTCTTCCTGTAGTAGAATGGGTTAGAAGTGATAAAAAAGCGAGTCTATATCTTAACAACTAATATGAGAACCACAAATTTCTAACATTCATCAGAATGTATTTTTAATTAAAGATTTAATTCTGAACAAAGTATATAAGAACATCAGTCTTTTGAACACCAAGAAGCCCCAGGCATAGGTAAAGTAGCAGAAAAAATGTTATGTAAACTATCTAGAAAAGAAATATTGATACTAGCGTACATCTGCAATACAATACTTTGTCAAATACTGGTCTAAGCAGCTAAAAGCTAAAATCATATTAATTTTAAAGCCAGAAGAGGATTCAGTTAAAATCTCATCATATAGTCTTGTAAGTCTTTTGCCTATTATATTAAAGATAATTGAAAGATTTATATTTTTGCGTATTAACTCTGATCAATCCGCAGAAGAATGGGTTCATCCTCATCAGTAAAGGATTCCACTCGACGACGCAGCAAACTCACTGTAAACTTCTTACTTCAGTTTTTTTAGATGGAGAGAACCTAACTGAGAAGAGAATGCAGATATACTTAAAAATTAAATAAATATAATGATTGTTAGGTCTTTTGTAAATAAACATTCATTGTACTAGTGGTAATCTAGAGGTAGCGAATACAATTTTAGGTATGCACTAGCAAACTCACTGTAGCCATAATATAAAAAAGTCAATCCAAAATTCTTGGAGTGTGGGCTAATGTACCATCCAAGCCAGAAACACAAAACATTATGATAAAATACCTTATTACAACCACTGCTAAACGAACTAGTGATATGAAGGTTACAGAAGTACTGCCTAGCAGACTTGAGGAAAGGCTAGAGATCCTTTAATTGGAAGAGGTCTTGCTACGTCCTTACAAGAGTGTTATAGCTCATTAGGATAAACATGTCTAATAGAGGACATGCTAATCTCTATATTGTTACAATATTAAGTATGTACTGCCAAAATGAGTACAGAGAGGGAAAGTATTAGTAAGCTCTACAAAATTCAATGATTAAAGCACCAATTTAGGAAGCTTAAACAACCGTCAGTGCCTTGAGATATTCTAGACTACATTTTCCGTTCTGATTAGTTATTTTATAATTTTGATCGTATTGGACAGTAAATTAAATTACAAAATTAAATTAAGTATTTAACGATGTCAACGAAGGGCACTAGGAAAGCTTTGCAATATCCCTTCAATTTTTATCCTATGCACTTCTGCACCATTTGAAACGAGTTGTAGAGTCATCTCTTTTATGGTCTGGGTATATTAGCAGGCCTTCGTTGTCGAAAAACCTTGTTCTGGGATTGTCATAAAAATAAAGTCAGGACAAATGAAATGCTCCATTTTAATACTTATTAATGAAATATGTCATAACTTTTGCTCGTCGGTTAAGATACACTTAAAGATGATTATGAATTACCGATACATACCATGATAATCAAAGATAGGCGTTTTGGTTTTGGAGCGTCTTCTAGATTGAAATTTTCTTTCTGAAACTTTTGATAGTACCTGAACATCTCTTAGAAAGCCATATTTTCCAAAACGCTGATCAACACTTTATTTTTGACCAAGATGACATTGAGAGATCTCTTTTTGCAATTTTTGTAGCTTCTGACTAGTTTGCAAATCGCTACCTTGTTTTACTTATAGAGCGTTCTTAATGGATCTACGTTAATATCCCTATACATGTTTTATTAGATCTAGGTAAAACTTTATTTTGGCCGATTTCGTGTTTTGGTTGTATAGGAATGTTATACATAAAAATGAAATTCTTATATATACAGCTTAGACAAATTGTTGAGAGATCTTTCAAAGTCTCTTTTGTATGCCTCTCACAATTTAAAGTCTTAATAAAATTGTCACGCGATTATTTTTAAAAGTTGGAGAAATTGTGTTTTCCAAGTTTTTGTATTTTTGTTGATGTATGGATAGTGTACTTGTTCAAATTCATTTGAGTATTGTGATTTTGATCTTCTACCATAGTTCTCTAATAAAATTAGAAGTAATTAATTAGTGTATAAATAGCACTAGATGGAAATAGAAATTTTGATGAGATTTGCTGATTTTAGATGTCAAATTTGTCGTTCAAGTGTTATATTACGCCATAGTATTTATTTTGATGTTACAACTTGAGGGATACAATATCCTTGAAGCAAATGTAAATAGGAGCCTCTTTTTGGTTAACGTTTGTGCAATAAATATTGGCAGAGTAACGCCGTTTACAGACAGAGCGTATCAAAACCGAAACCAATCTTAGGGAAGGTACATTTCTCTTTCTTTCAGTACTGAACGTGTGTCGAAATGCTAAATGGTCGGAGCGGAACATGCTTTGTTGCAAACATTGCTTTTGTACTCGCCCAACGCCAAAAATAGCTAAAAGTTTTTAAATTGTGATTCGAAATGGACCTTTATCTATAAATAAACTATAAATGATCGCCTTTGTTCGTTTGCTTTCTTCCGTCGGAATATCTCCAGTCTACCTGGCTCTTCCCGACGGCTTGCTTCGTTTGGTTTTCTTTTATTAACGTACACGCTTTTTATGCTTTTGTGAAAACCGGTTTGGGTGCAAATGCGGTTGTGATGTCTTCCAAAATTCATGAGGATAAAATTATTAAATAAATTAAAGGTCATTAGTCGATAATTATGATTAGTAAGTCACTCACAGTTTGAGCATTAATTTGTATGTTAATTTATTTTAGTTTTTGCTTATAAAATCAACGAAACGCCAGACAGCTGACAAACATTGGACCGAATGTATATGATGGTTCGAAAATAGTTCCCGAAAGTACAAATTCGAGCTCGGGCGTGTTCCGTGCTCCCCGTAGCCCACTTTGAGCTAACATTTGTGTATATTCTGGCATTCACAAACACAATTATAAAAGAATCGGGCGGCCGCCGACAAAATTGAAAACGCCGAAAAATAACTTGATTCCTTTGTTGGAGCTGGGACTACAACACTTAGCTGTTGGATTCTTTGTTATGCTATTATGCCTAGATATGTTAGTCATTCATGCCATTGTTATTTGGTGTTCAGTCGGCTACAATACAAATTGCTGCTCTAAAACGGCGCAGAGCCGGACTCGGCAGGAAGTGCCTCTGCTCTATTAGTACACCTCGCAATTCACTTTTCCAAACATTACTGGGAAACTAAACTGAAATGATGTTTAATTGGGAGGAAAATTAGGAAAAAGAAGGCCTGAACTCCAAAGCGTTGCAGAGTAAGCAAGGAGAGGACGCGGAGAGCGGCTCTGATTCAGCGGCTTTCAAAGGCACGTGCCCAATTCGAATGCGGTCCTGTAAGGGTCGGCATGTCAAACGCCGTAGATCATAGGGGGTCGCATTGTGGTGTTAGTAAAATACATGCCCCCCCGCTTGGATCATAATACGCTCTAACCGACACCTAACTAGCGGCATTCTACAAAGGTACAAAATATTAGTATACACCTGTTTCATGATTTATACATCCCTGTGTTGACTTTGCTTAAAAGTTGTGGATGAATGGAGCGGCCTATCGGGTCGGGATGCGGAGGCTGCAGTTCCCCGATTAGATTTCGAGATATCTGCGGCTTTTTGAGCACCCGCAACTCGTACATCAAACAAGTTTTTTAAGGTTGTGTAAATTATCTCGCGTTATTATTCTTTGGAGTAGATAAGATGCCAGTTTCAAATTTATTATTTTCTGCATCACCACACAGCAATGGCTTTGACCTTCATTTTGCCATTTGCATAACAAGCAGCTTGCTAACTGCATTTAAATTAAAAATAGTTTGTAACTTTAAATACGGAAACTTTTGAATCGTACCACGTATAATGCATTCAGTTAGAAAATGTTTTTAAAACTGTAATATTTTGTATTTACTATGCAAAGACCAATCGAAAAGTAGATTTTAAGATGCCTTATTTCCTCCACATTAAAGAAAATGATTACTAATACATTCACTATGAAGTAGTACATTTTTAGGGTATATACAAGGTATACTCTAAAAATAACGACTGTGTTCTATTTGTAGGTATGTTATGTTACCGGAAATTTTTGTAAGAGGAATTTAATAATTTAATTTATAATATTTAAGTAAAAAGAGTTTGATTTAAAAATTATAAATCAATAAATTCTGTTTTTTTTTCATTAAAGTGTGGGCATTGTACAGTTTTATTGATATTTGATGGTACTTTCTCCTTTATCATAAATGAAGGTTTGTAACTGTTAACATAGACAAAATATAAAATCAAAATTACTATTAAAATTAATTTTGTGATAGTTTCATGTTTTTTTTCAATTGTTTTGTTTAAAATAGACGATTGTAGCTCTTCTGTTCTCCGTTCCTTGTGATTATTAGCTCCCCAAACCGTTTTCGTCAATCCGTTTGGGCTCATTCTGGCCGTACCAGCTTAGTTATCTTTATTGTATTTTGCTCATTATTGGTTCTTGCTCTACCCCATTTTTCATTAACTGTTTCATCTTCATTATATCGATTTTTTCTAGGTGTTAATTCTACAAAGACCTGTTCTCGCTTGCATACAATAGTGTTGGGATGATTATGAGATGAATTCGTGCTGTGGTTTTTGTTTCAGTTGGTTTTTCCTAACATTGCATTAAGTGAATAGTAGAGTTTAGTTGACTATTTCGCCCTGTTTGTTATTTATACGTCTGTTTCCCTCATTAGTTATAAGGATTTCTAGGTATTTATAATGGCGTGTTCTTACAGTTTATTTTATTTAGCCCCTTCTCATTCATCAGCATTATTTTACTTTTCTTATATATTTATTTCCATTTTCATCAATTCGATATCCTTCGTCCATATTCGCATTTGTCTCTATATATGTATTCTTTTTTGAGTTCGCTATTAACCCATTGTTGTCTGCGTGTATTAATGTCTATTTTTATCGGCTCTAGTCTTTGGGATTCTATTACTTGAACATTTTTCATTCTTTTCGTAGCGTTTTTAATAAAAATAATAAATGAGTGCTTTCAAGATATTATTTTTTTAAGCACCTCCACATCATCTCTCGTTTTATTAAGTCATACGCTGCTTTGAGGTCTATGAAAGCCAAAATTAGTTCTTCACCATTCTCTAAGCTTCTCTCTACTAGGTTTCTTATTGTAAAAATATTATGAACATGAATGTTCTTATTCTTCTTCAATCTCTTCTTCTACGATTTGTCTTATTATTTTTCTATTATTATAAGTTTTTAATTTTTATCAATTTAATGTATTCTCTAAAGAACAACCATGTACATAGCATGTCATTCTCTAAAGATTACTTTCATATATTAAAAGAAATAAAATTTAAATATTCAGAGCTTGTATATAAAGTGGGATCTAAATAGTTGCCAAAAATTATTTTTAAAGTTTTGTGGAGTTTTTTTTAGAAACATTAAAGGTTTTTCATCAAACTTCGTTGAATGTATGTATTTTTAAAAATGTCATATACTAATATTTATAAGAAAATGACAATAAATATTTATTTATTCGTTCAATATCAATTTTTTACAAATGTCAAAACCAATCACTCAAAGAGATGCTTCAAGTTAATCATAAAGAATTCAATACCGGCAATATATTAAAAGAACTTTCGACTTGAGGCACAGAAGTAACGTGTGCAATTTTCAATGCAAATCTACATTCAGTTATTACCCACAACAATGAAAACTGGCTCATGTTATCCTTATTCAGAGACCAAGATAGTTTTTCTGCGAAGTAGAATCATACCCATAAGTCTCCTCCCTATTATATCAAAGTCTACGACCACAGCCCATATTAAACAAAAGTGATCTAATACTCCAACAGCAGTTTGGTTTTCAAAAGAAACACTCAATAACCGACCAGATCTATCGAGTAGTTGCTAGAATTAAACGAGACATGCAAGCACAGAAATATTGCTTTGCAGCGTTTATTAATATATCCAAGGCCTTTAATAAGGTTTGGTACGATAGCCTTACTTACAAAATCAAATCTAAGCTACCTTACCCCTTTGTTTACCTCTTACAGTCGTATTTAACAGATAGAATGTTCCAAGTAAAACTACATGGAAAGTCAAGGTTATATAAAATTAAAACGGGGGTCTCCCAAGGAAGAGTTTTAGCAGCAGTGTTTTACACTTTGTTTACGTCAGACTTGGAACTTTCACAGACAACACTGCCATATTTTCCCACTCTTAAAACTGAAATAACGCGCAAATTTTGCTACGAAAGTAGTTAATTCAAGCTAACAAAAGTAAATCAACATACGTGACGTTCACCAATTGCAAAGAAACATGTTTACAAGTGATGCTAAATGATAAATTCCTATCCCAAGCCGAGTAAGTGAAATACTTAAGTATGCATATGGACAGAATTATAAATTAAGCAAACTGTGCTATAGTAAGAAATTCCAAACTCGCACTGGAAAACTAATCACTTGTTTATAAAGCGACTTGAAAACCAATATGGTTGGACAACATTCAACTTTGAGGAACAGTACTTTCAATATAGAAACTATTCAAAAATTTTATTCAAAAGTTCTTTGAATAATAACTAGTTTCCTCTTGCTATGTCTGCAACTTAATTATTCAGAGATTTGAATATTGATTCTGCCAGGATAATGATTAGTATTGCTAAGTATTTCAAGAGGCCTGAAAACCACTCCAAATCATTAATTGTAAATCTCCACACAATAAAAAGATTACAGAAAATCAACCCCTTAGATCTCCCATACAGGTTCAGCACCAAACTGATAGTGCTAATACTTGTAAAATCGTTTATTTAAGTGCTTTCGGGTCAGTGTAATCTACAGCACAAAATTACAGCTTAAACTGTCGTACATTACCAAAGGATAACGCCCAATACAATTCATATTATTGTTATTAAACCATTTAGTTAAAGGTCTAATAAGAACAAATTGTAATGTTACTTATAAATTAAAAACAAAATGTTTTATACTCAGAAAACGGATAATAGATCTTTTTGACAAGAGACGGCTTTGTCACTGATAAGTCACATGTAGATATATACAATACATTTAACATTAAAGGAAAACTTTGTAAATGTATGAGCTTTCTTTTGTGATGCAGGTTAGATCCTGAACTGATGATGCTTGCGGGGGTGGGGGGTTGGTTATTCAATTACTACAAATAGTTGAGTTACTTGTTTTCAATTAGAATAATGTGTGCGATAGTTGGGTAATAACACGGACATGTGGAAGCCATGAGCTTCCAGTTCTCAGACCATATTTCTTCGCAACATGCAGTGCCTTGTTATAATAAACTTCTATTAGGTTGTCCCAAAAGTATTGACTCGGCCGCAAAAAATTCAATTTTTATGCATTTTTTTAATTTCTTTGTGCTTATGGTGTTGTAACAACTTTTATCTTCGTATTCCAGATGAGTTTGCAAGAATGTGAGCTTTGAGTTTTGATCCGCTATTGCTGGAAACGGAAAATTTCAACAAAGGTATTTACGATGCTGAAAGTGAAGGAACTGTAAGTTAGTCAAAAGTTTTCAAATGAAATAGGCGCTTTGATTCTAATGATCTCAGTCTTGAAGATTTGCCGCGTTCCGGCCGGCGATTAAAGTTGGATGATGATGACATGCAAGCTGCTTTCGACGCCGAACTTTCATTAAGCACTCGAGATCTGAACGCTGAACTTGGAGTTGCCAATTCATCAGAACCTTTAGCAATTTGATTTTGTCTACGAGAAGCCCCGCCAAGATCCGCTTGATCTTACCGGAACATAAGCCGCCAATTCCTCAACAATCCATTGAATGATTTTAGAAATTAATTGTGACGTCGGATGAGAAGTGGGTCTTTTTGGTCAATCATAATTGCCAGAAGAAAAGGGTTTTAAAAGGCTAAAATCCACCATTAGTTCTGCGTAAAGATCGTTTCGGCAAGAAATTCATGATTTGCGTGTGGTGCAACTTTGAGGGCGTGCTCTTTTTTGAGTTGGTTTCAAATAGCCATGCCATCAATACTGAGCCCTACTGTCAGCATTTGGACCGCGTCTACGACAAAGTGATGGAGAAGTACTCAACTTTGGTTTGAAGAAAGCGCGCTCTGTTTCGACAAGACAACGCCAAGCCCGTACACAGTTAAGAAGACCAAGGAACAGTTTGAGGAAATTCTTCCGTATCCAACCTATAGTCCGGACGTCGCTCCATCAGATTACGGTTTTTTCCGCTCAATGCAACACTTTTTAAATGAACGCCGTTTTGAATTATTTGAAGAAGTTGAAGAAGCATGTCAAGAATTTTTTGATTTAAAGCCAATGAAATGGCACTTTCACTAAATAAATGAAGCAGACTAGGTTGGTACAAAATAGTATTTCAATTTGGGAACTATATAACCTAATACTGAGTATATAATCTTATAAAATTTAGTGACAGCTGGATTAATAGTGTTTCGGAGAGAAATTAATACCTAAAACCATAGTTATTAAAATTGTAGTCAAAAAAGCAAATTTTTGCTAAAGAGAAGAAAAATGTTACGTATGTATAATATTTTCAATCTGTTGGTGTTCGATATCGATTGGAAAAACAGTATTAATACTAAATTTAATATTGGTAAGAACCGTACTTAAAAACATTAGACCAAGAAAATTACAATTAATATTCTCAATTAAATTGTACTGACAAAGAGATAATAGAGTTATAAAAGAATCGATTATGGTTTAGCACTATGTTGAAAAACAGATGAATTTGGAAGTACTTCACCATTTGACTAGTCCAAATTAAGAAAAGTCACATAAAACTATGAATTTAACATTATTATATTTAATTTAAAGTTTCTTGACTTCTTCGCGGTGTTTTTCACATTTACAAGCTTGAGTTCCGGAAGAAAAGTATACAGCACAAATAATAAACATCAAATTTGTATAAAAAGTTAAAATATTAAGGTGTTCAATATCACAATTGATACTACCGATAACAGAAACTACGGAGCCTTCAGTGAGATGCGTGGGATCTTGTTTTGAAATATTTGCAACTTTATGATGTTAGTTTTAGTTGTGTTGCACTACAGTAGAGAAGTATACAGCGCCAGAGGTCGAAGCAAGGTATTGTACATAAAATTAGTACACTCTGGTTCTAGCGGGGTTTTAAATTTATTCATAGATATAGTTTTTATAATCAATTGTAGTATTGTATTCATATTTTATTGACGTAAAAGCCCCAACTTACTTTGATACCTAGATAGACTGCTAAATAGTTTAGTAAGAAATATTGAGAATTCTACCTCATGATTAGCATGGAAATCTTTTGTTGGCATTTGGAGGGATTCATGTGAAGGTTCTATTTTGTCAACCACTTTAAAGTTTTGTTGGTTATATTTTGTAGTTGTGGGGCTGCTTTTTTCAAGTCTAAGCTTTGTGTAATAATAGCCATGCCGTTAGCAAGCATTTAAGGGATGCTGGATGTATAAATATCAAAGAAAAGATGACTTAAACTGTTTCTTTATAGTATTCCCACCCGTATAGATTTTTTTTGGAAACTTCAGAGTTTACTTTTACAGCAAATGTTTTTTTTTTTCAAAGAAGGGAAAAATAATTGCTTGGCGGTAGCTAGAAATATCACATTAGAGTTTGACTGGCGACGTGGTGGCTCAGCAGGTTCAAGCAGTTGCCTCCGTTCTCTAGCCGGCGCGCGCGAGTTCGAGTCTCGCTCATACCCATGGAGGTGTGTGAATGTCCTAAAATAAGTGCATGTTAGTGGCACAATAAGCCCTTGAGGCTGCAGTGCCTGTAAGCCAAAAAAAACCTTCGACTGAAACCTTGTTGAAAAAGGTAGCAGTAAAAGTAGCATTCATTTTCAAATCATGTTTTAATGATTCTACTAATTCTTCGTAGCTGGTGACAAGTCGAATGATTTTCTTGAAGTCAAACTGAAATAATGTAAGAATGTGGAGTGTATATAATATTGATGCAAGAGGAGTATGGATTATATTTTTTAGATGTTTAGAAATAGTAATTAGCAGGATTATAGGGCGGTCATTTATAGTATTTTCTGTATTTTTTGCAGGCTTAGCAAACACCCATCTCCGTGGGAAGTAACCCGTTTTATATTCTGGTGGTGTAGTTATAAGTATGCCTAGCTCTTTTTGGAGATGCAGGTTGGATACATTGTGAAACAGAAGAGCAACTACGGAAAAGGGAAAAATAGCGGGCTATGAACTGCTAGGAGCAACGTATGTTAAACGAGATATAGAAAACGCCTCCCTTGTCTCGATGTCCACTGATAATGAAATCTATAACGTTGTCATAAAAATCGGAAGCACCATCGTCTCCAATACCTGCAAGCCGCCAGACGTATCCTGGCCAGCCCAAGTCATCCAAACACACCTCCATCCTTCTGTGTACGTGGCTGACTATAATAGTCATCACATGCAATGGAAGTATAGAGACTGTGACCTAAATGGCAACACAATAGTAAAATGGGCAGAAGATGAACACCTTACCCTTATGTTTGATACTAAAGATCGATACACATTTAAATCAGCAGCTTGGAAACGCAATTATAATCCTGATCTATATTTTGTTTCGATTGATAACAGAGGCAAGCTCATAGAAGCTTCGTGAAATGTTCTTCCCAACTTTCCGCACAGTCACCACCGCCCAGTCATAGTATAGGTAGAAATACATATCCCTCTAATCACCTCTATCTTTCGCTCAAGATGAAATTTCAAAAAAGCTAACAAAGTTCTCCATGGAACTAGACAAATGCTTAGGTTGGATACCCCTACCAGTAGAAATTACAACAGGTTTGTCGGCACCGTAATGAGTAGTGACAAAAAGTGTATACCAAGAGGCCACCGCAAAGAATGCATTCTCGGATGGTCCCAAAACAGTGACGAGATGTACCAAAATTTCCTTGAAACTGGTGATCAGGAAATAGCGGACGAGCTACTTCATAGCCTAAATGCGGCGAGACGGAAAAAGTGGACAGAAACTGTAGAAAGCCTGAACTTCTAGACATCGTGCAGACAAGCGTGGGTACTGTTAAGGAAACTAGGAAGCGAAGCCCCCACATAAAGACAAAAGACAACTGTCCGCCCAAACGACGTTGCTTCGCATATAGTAGCAAGATCCAGAGCACCAAAGGATAAAAAATATACAATTGAGGCGAAACGGGAACTTAAAACCCTAAAAGCTCAAGCCGCAGAAACAGAACATCCTCGCCCCTACACTTGCGAAGAAGGTTCAAATGCTCACCCTAAATTCCCAATAAACTCTGGCAAGTACGCAAAAGTCTGGATGGGCTTACTTTTTCACAGATATCATGCAAACTGGCAATATCCCAAAAGCATTTAAACTATCGAAGATAATCGCTATATTACAACCAGGCAAATCAGCTGATAGTCTCAAGAGCTACAGACCAATAGTTCTGCTATCTGTGACTTATAAGCTACTAGAACGGTTTATTTATAACAGAATCAGCACAAAATTGCTTAAAGCAATTCCGGTTGAACAAGCAGGCTTTCGGCCAAAAGAAGCTGTTCAGACCAATTTTTATCACTCACCACCCACATTAAGGCAGGATTTCAAAGAAATCTTACAACTTCAGCTGTATTTATCGACCTATTCGCGGCCTATGACACAGTGTGGAAAAGAGGCATGATATACAAGCTCCTTCGTATAATCCCCTGCAAACTAATAGTCCGACTGGTAGACAGCATGCTAAACGAACAAGTGTTTCAAGTGGTTATGGGACCCGGCACTAGCTCTCCAAGTAAACTAAAGAACGGGCTACTACAGGAATTAGTCCTTGTTCCACTCCTCTTTAGCCTGTATATTGTAGACATGCCAGAAACAAGATCAAGAAAGTTTGGCTACACTAATGACTTGGTACTTACAAGGTACACTTCTATCGAACAGTCAAGAGAGACCCTAACGACAGATAGTGGGAAACTTTCACCTAAATAATAAACTTGCCAGAAGAGAACTCAACATAAAATTTGAAAACACCATACTTATGATAAAACACCAAAGTACCTGGGTAGAACACCATCTTTCAAAAAGCATTTAACAGGAACTGCTGAAAAACTAAAGACAGGAAACAATATAATTCAAAAACTACGTGGCACAACTTGGGGATCAGCCTCTACTTTGCGTTCTTCTGCTCTAGATTTTGTTTTTTCAACTGCAGAATACAGCGCTCTAGTTTGGTTAAGCAACCCACATGTACAGAAAATAGACGCACAGTTAAATAACATCATGAGAATTATTGCTGATGTCATCAAATCAACTCCCACGCAATGGCTTCCAGTCCTAAGCCACATCCCACCTCCTAAACTGCGCCCAATAAATGTTCTCACAAGCGAGTATAAAAAGATCGTGGACAATAGAAATTTACCCATCCATCAAGATATCGAAGATGCCAACTGTAGCTGACTTCAATCTAGACGACCACCAACAAAAACGGTAAGGACAACTGTGGATTATTAGTTTAACCTTACGAACGCATGGACTCAAGAATGGACTGCACAACAAAACAATAACATGCTGTGCATCACTCAAAAGCCACCGGGTTTCGACTTGCCACTTAAAACATGGTCCACGCTTAACAGAATCAGAACCTAACATAGCAGATGTGCATACTCTTTATACAAACAACAATCACCTCTCTGTGATTGCGGAGAAACCCAAACCATCAGACACATCACAGAAGAATATCTCATACGATCATATAATGGTAGGCCCGAAGATTTCCTGATAGCGACCCCAGAGTCAACAGATTACATAAATAGATTAGATGTTCGTTTGTAATATCTTAAAGTATGTTTTATATTATTTTACACCCTATATGGTGTGGCATACATATGTTTGATATTCTATATTCTATTCCTTCTTTTAAGTCTTAATTCTCAGTAGGGAATGAAGTGACCACTGCGGCATCTTGAATTGCTTTTCTCTATTTTGCTCGGTCTTGTTCTTCGATTCGAAATCCATAGATTTTCCGGTTAGTTTTGTGATTTGATCCATCCATCTGGTAGGTAATCGATCTCTGGATCTTTTTCCTTCTACCTTCTCCTATATTACTAATTTTTCCATGTTGTCAGGTTCTTTTCTCATAATATGTCCAAAGTATCTTAGTATCTTGAGTTGTATTTCGCTCGACAGTCGTCTCTTAATGTTAAGCTCTTGGAGTATTGATATATTTGTTCGATGTTTTGTCCATGAGATGTTCAGCATTCTTTTTCAGCAGAGCATTTCTGCGGCATCAGTTTTCTTCTTCTATTTGTCTGAGAGTACAGGATTTGCTGCAGAATCCTGGATATTCTATTAATGTTATATATTTAAAGTTTTTTTTAATGTATCTAATGTAGCCATATGATAAATAAATAAATTCAATATCTATATTGTCATTGATTTTAAGAGCTTTTAATCGTATGAGATTAGAGTCCAAAGTTTTTTAGAACTATCCCAATTAGATTGGTCTGTTAATTAATTAAACAGGGGTGATTTGAGTTTGGGTGAGCTAAAAAAATAAATGAGTATCGGTAATCGGAGTTTAATTAAGTGATTACACTTTGGTTGGTCTATCTATAAAAATTTTTCTAAAAGACAATGTCTAATATGTCTAGGAGCTGCTTGGGTAGTATGGGTATTCATTTGGTGTTACAAATTAGAATCGGTGTGCTCTAGAGCAGTGTTCAAGTTTTACTTTCTCAAGACTATTTGCATTAAAACCCCATGTTGCAAAGTTCCCATTTAGATTTCTAATTACCAGAATGGGCTCAGCCTTGCTGAATATCGCGTTGAGTTTGTTTTCGTACAATTGTTTGTTTGATTGTCGGTATGCGCTTAGGATCATATAGCTCATGTCATTTAATTTTAGTTCCATTCTTGTGGTTTCTAAACTAAAGCCAGAAAAATCGAAAATTAAATTGTATTTGAGCTTGCGCTTAATAGTGATTATCGCTTTTCCTGAGGCAACTCGGGCAGTTATATCAAGTTTATGTCTGGACAAGAAAAATAAATATATGTTCCAGTTAAGGAGTGTTCTCTATAGGTTATGGTCCATAAGGAGAAAGGATATAATATTTTCTACGTTTTGATTTCATGCGGGTAGGGTATTATAAGATAAGGAAAAATTGTGTTGGCTAGTTTGGCGTTTAATTCGACAGGAAAATGTCTGTGTTTTGTTGATATATGCAATATATGAGTTTATTTTGTTAATGTTTCGTTTGGCATTTCTGTACTATAGTGACTGCACACTGTATTCAGTGTGATAGTAATGTTTTGTGCATTTTATGTACTGCTGGCATCTATGACCTTGCGATATGTTTATAGCCTTTCTTCTAATTTCCACTATAACAATGGAATAGTACAGTTATTTAGGTTAAATATTCGTTTTGTCTCATCACAACTGGTTAGTTTGTACCAACTGGAAATGACTTTTTGCCTTTTCTCACTAATTAGGTTATGTTAATAATTGGTAAAGTTTTTTAAGCTCGTTTTGCATTTTCTTTAGCTGGCGATGGCGGTACATTTTTAATGAAACTGATGAGGGTTTGCTGTTAGGATTTTGAAAAGTGTAGTAAGGGCCTTTATTTTTTTGTGTAAAACTACACATTGTTGTAGTTCTGATGTCTAAAATGCCAATAAAATTATGTGATTTATTAAATTTTGTAGATAGATTGGCTTATTTTGGTTTTTATTTCAATTTCTCGAAGTTTGATTGCCCTATATTGTCTTCATTAATTGGTTTTGTTTGAATAATGAGTTGACCATAGATGTCATTTATGTGTCTAATTTACAGATGATGCGTTTGGTTGCTTGATTTTCATTTTGTTATTTAGATCGAATTTCAATTTCAACCGCCAATAGAAAACCTTCACATTTATGTTTATTACTAATTTATTACACATTTGACAACATTAAAGCCGAACTCGTTCTTTGTAATATGACTAGAACGTAAAGTTTCCGTAAATATAACAGTTCAACGTTGGATTGAAGGTTTTAAAAAATAAAGTCTCTTAAAGAGACCTTTAACGTTTTGGAGTAACTAGTATGAAGAGTTGGTCCTGGTCTTGGCATTAATCCGTGAGACGGTTAATGAATACTTAGGACAGTATGAAGAAGGATGATCAATTAAATTCTTAGAAAAAATTTGATGGGCGGATTGGTATCCCCATCTTCATTTTTTCCGCCTAAGTTCTTTTCGCAAATTTGTCAAATAGTCTCGGTTTCAGACTGAGGTTTATTGACCTTAGACCGAAGGATGAGAAAGTTGGCCAAAGAAAATAACTTTAAGAAGTCCAGGTTGCAGATTATTCCAACATTTTAAGTTATTGTACAAATTCTTTATCAGACTTAAAGAGATTTTTATTTTTTAAGTTATTATTTTGTAGAATGTTAAAAATCATAACATTACGAAAATTTTCACATTTTATCGCAGACAGAGTTGACCAAAACTTTAATTGTCTAATTATTTTACAGAAGAATTTTCTGATTTAGGTTCCTAAGACTTTAGTAATGACTGACAGAAAAAGAAATTTTTTTGCGATCCACACACCTTACCTCACATGATGAGAGTACAATTCCACTAAGGGCAACATTGAAGCAGGCATTACGTATCACTATTTTATCGTTTTTAGAAAGTATAAACCAAAATTTTCTTGTTGTTATCTTAAAATATTAGAATGTATCTAAATTATAGTGAGAAAGGTGCAACATAACTGAATTTTATTTAATTGATGCAATAAAATGACGTTCCATCGCGAATTTGATCGTTTCTATCAGGCTGGAAGGTATGGTTAAACTCTTTTTTGAATTGCCTTCATTTAACACCTGGCGAAAACCAAACAGAGCATTTCCTTAGAAAGCTCGAGTGGTGCGATTTGAAATATAGGTTTCCAAACTCGACCTAGCGTTGTTGCAAGGCTTTTAACACTTAAACGTGTATTTATTTATCGGCTCAGCTGTTAGGCAGCAGCGCCGCTCAGTAATTTAAATAATTTCGATAATTTACCTGTCGTTGTTTATGTTATAACTTATAACGCCGTTCTAATGGCACATCTGCGTTTCAGCATAATTTGACATTTGCATATTCGCTGTTAAGTATTCATTAAAACGGGTCTGGCGTGTCCCCGAGCGGCGAGGCTGTCGGAAAATTAATACGGCCGATATGTCTGCTTAACGCGCGATCATTTATATTTCGGAAACTGCCGCGGAGCCAAAAAATGGCCTGGAAACACCGAAACAGATTGCGCAATTATTTTAATGAAGGCATTGCGGCGGTCACACACGGCCGCCTAATGAACAATTTGTTTAGACACCTTTTGAATGGCCGCACTTATCTAATTAAGGAATTAATAAATTCACGTCCGCGTCCTGCTAAATTGAGTTGCGCACATAAAGGCCGTGCCGAATAAATTAGACTAAAAGAAAGCGCGAAGAAAAGGCGCTCGGCGAGCTTAAGCCGCTTGACAAATTTAATTTCGCTCTCACGGCTCGCGAAATAAGTCATGCCGGGAACAAAAGCAAAAAGCAGGTGCAATAAAGGCACAAAGGTAAATATAAATTTATTAGCGGCGGCGATTCCAGCTAATAATTGCACGTGTAATAATTAACCGCCGAGCTGCGCCTATCGCTGTTTCTAACATCAAAGTAGGTACGTACGTCCGCCAGACTATCATCTGCAGTAATAACGCCGCTATTATTCGTGGCACAATGCAAAGCCGGCAATGTAAATCTATTTTACTTGCTCAAAAAGAAAAAAGAATTAATGGCGTAATCAGGGAAATTAGACACACTAAACACACTGCAATTTCTGTGTGAGCTGTCGCGTGAGATGATTTGATATCAAAAGCTCCGTAAATTTTTAATTATTTAATTGCAGAACAGGCGCACTTTGAAAACCCAGGATTTTCCCTGCGTTTCTTGCAATTACCGCGACCTAAATGAGTAGCCGCTGCTTTTCTTGCCCGCACTGCGTTTTCCCATTTGCAATTTCTTCTAATTTAAGGTTAACGATCTGCGCTAGGAAGCGACCTCCCACGCACTTATTCTTAAACAGCGAATTTAACCGCTACAAATTGTTTTTATGCTTTTATTTTATTTGCTAAATTAATCTTTGTGTAATTTTGAACCTGGGGCGTTGTTTGTATGTTAACCAAGTTCTCACAGTCAATCTTTGTAATCCAAATTATATTTAGTTCTTTAATCTTACGATGGTGTACATATGTTACTTCCATTAGTCTTTTAGTCCGGTAACATGACGCATTGATGATGTTTGAAAGTAAAAATCAAATACCGTCTAATAAAATGAAACTTAAGACACTAAGTCAAGCTAACAAAATCCAGAAAACTTTGTCCACATAAAAATATTAAGAAATAAACTGTAAAAAAGGAGATTCTTGTAGTGTTAGAAGAATAATCGATTGACTATTACTACATACATACAGTTTTGACTTGATTGACATATAAAATAAGTTCTTAAAGTACTGGATAGCTCAAACGTTACTTCAGAAAATCAGACAGATGTAATGAGGACAACAAACGCGCAAAGAACATACAATTATTAAGAACAGACAGACGTTAAATGTTTAAGTACCAAACATAAAAAAAAAATTAAAAAGAAACTGCAAAGAAGAAAAATCGGCATTGTTATTGTTACAGATGCTAAGAAAAAACAGAGGATCAAAAAATCTAGAAAGATATGAATTTATATATAGCATTGTCGATTAGAAGAAAAGAGCACAAACTGGGGTCAATGTAATAATGAATAAAAAATAGAAAAATATGCTAAAGAGCTACTCATTCATTAACGAAAGGATAATAAAATGAAGGTTTCAAAGTAAAAGGGAAAGAGCGGAAGATTCTAAACACTTTTATGACGTACTGTACACATAATATAGCCAACAATAAAACAGCTGTCCTTGTTACAGATACCCGTTTTTAGAAAAAGTGGAATAGGGTATAATCATCATTTGGTTTTTTGTGCAAATGGAACAAAATTTACCAAAACAACTTTCTGAACAGAAGTTTAGAATCCATCTACTAAGCAATAAAATGGTTATACCGAAATAAAATAAATGCAGTATTAGTACAGAACCAATAATAACTTAGAAAAAGAATGGAAAAGTATAAAGAAAATCATAAAACAAATCGCTTAACCACGAAGAAAAAAGGAAAGACTTCGAATCTCAAACCAAGAAATAGAACAAACAGTCAAAGAGGAGCATGCAGTTTATTTAAAATATAAATGCAAAACAAAACAGAGTAATACACATTCGAATACCAAAACAAAAGATATATTACATAATAGAAATAGCTGGGATGGATTTAAGTAGGAACTTATGTATGGGGGAGACAAAACTGTATATACATTAATAAAAACTCTTAACAGCGACTACAAAAATAAGAACATATAAATACTACAGAAGGAAGCCAAGCAACTAACTGACAAAGAAGAATCCACCGATAAAGTACCATATACGAAGACTTAACAACGATAGAAGAATTAGAGAAAATACGGCGGACTATTACTGGAACATCGATTTCTACATATGCTTTGCATGAGTTGGGCGCAACGAACAATACTAAATAGTTGGCTAAAAGCTAATGTAACATCGAAAAAAAGAGACCGGAGTGAAACAAAAAACTATAGGGATATCAATATATTTAATTTCACATACATAAAGATCTTAAACTAACGAGTAAAAACAATAAGCTACAAGGATTTTACAAAGGGCGCTCCTGTATAGATGGCATCTTTATTATGCAGCAAATCATTGAGAAGCGTAGATAGTTTAATCCTAAATTTTATTGCCTTTGAAAATCGTACCAGAGCGTTTGAAGAACTGTGGAACATTATGGAAAACCCAGGTTACCCATCATAACTTATTGAATGTCTTAAATCATTGTGTAATGGCATAGAAATCGTAATAGGCTTACATGGCCACTGCAGTAAATAAAGGTGTACTACAAGAATGTAGCAGTTGTAAAGATACTAACCCCAAAGGTATCCAGATTAATAGGAACAAATATATCAACTGTCTGCTTTTTGCTGTCGACTTAATTATAATCCAAAACAATGAAAACGACCTTCAAAGTGTTTATCATCAACTTCACTTAATAGGTAAAAATACAGTTTGATCATCTCATATTACAAGACAAAGACCATAGCGTTCTACAGGAAAGAACCAGCCCAGGCAAAGATCGCAAACGACAAGTTTAGATGTGATGTAGGATATGATATAAACCATATTATACAAACCAAAACGCATAGATTTAGGTTAATGTACAAAACTATTACAAAAACTTCCCATAACCAGGCTAGAAAGGAACTACAAAAAATTTCATAAAGCTATGGCAATTCCTAACTTGCTGGTTGGTAACGAAGCTTGGCTCTTAAAACAAAAAGACGGTTCTCACATCCAAGCTTTGAAAAATCAATTCTTAAGAGCCGGTGAAAGATATAGCAAAGCCGATGAATTCAGAAACGACTAAATCTAGGAGCACAATCTGTCCTAGCAACAATATAAGTTAACAAACAAAACTGGAAACTTTATGTCGAAAAGATGGAAGATCGCCGACTACCAAAGATGGCATACAAATATTGCTCTGGTGGAAAAAGGGGCAGTGGTAGACGTAAAAAAATAAGTCAGAACAGGTTTTGTGGCCTAAATTAGTTCGTTCCCGAGACCTCGAATTGTTACGTTATTCGGTACATCCACTATTATAGATTTTAATACTTTGTATTATAAATGTTTTAATATATGTTTGGATTACTTGCTGTGCTCAATAGCTGTATGTCCATATATGATATCTTGCTGTATTTACCCGTTGAATTTACTGATTATACTACATGTCCAAAAAATCTATGTCAACGACAAGGAAACTATAAAAGATTTTTATTAAAAAAATATTTTCAACGTGTTTTATTTGCTTCTAGTTATAGATGCCAAGCGCTTCAAAAAGTAGCCAATGATTTTCTACTTGTTTTTCTTTGAATTTGCGTGCACATTTCATATGGTTTTTGAGAATCTCAAGATTATCAGGGTTGTCTGACTGGGATGGGTATGCACTGGCATTGGTTAAACCCTATAAGAGTAATCATAAAGGTTAAAATCAGTAGAATAAGATGGTGAATCAGTGGCTGTGATTGATTTTTCACTCAACAGATAATAAACTTGGATCCTGCAGGGATAGAGTTCCAAATCTTCCTTCCTTATCATCTTTTAATTGAGATATTGTTCGACTTTATTGATGTTGTCCACTTTTTGAACTGAGCATGGCCGGACTGTCCTTTTATTAACATCGTACGTACTTTCTGTACTCAACCATTTTTTGGTGGAATTGTAATGTGTCACGATTTTAAAATAGAGTTTCAGAAAAGTTAATTTTATATTTTTTAAAACGTGGTAAAAGGTAAAGTTGCTTACTGTATTGTGATCCACTTTTCTCTTCTACGTTTAGACAGTTTTATCTGGGTCTTTGTCATACCATATAACAAAATAGTTTTTATTGAATGAAGACATTTTACAGAGATGTCATGGGTGTACACAGACATTTTTTTTTAGACAGTGTCACTTAGTCTAATGAAATAAACTTGTCGGGCGTGTTAGAATGAACAGACATCGCGTCTATATAAACTAATTTAAATTGATTTATCACAATACACCAACTATAACTGCAGTTTCTTAAGGTAATTCTGAAGATGCTCAAATGCTATGGTTAACTCGAGGTGTTGTATCATCAGCAGAAGTTGCTACTATCGTTGTTCTTGTGGTTAGTAAATAGGAGATATTTAAAATATATAAAATGGAACCAAGTAAACTTTCCTGCTAAACACCACATTGTATTAGATGTAAAGATGTAGTGTAAGCTTCGTATTTATCTGAAAATATCTGTTGATGAGATATGATTTAATTATTTGGTTTAACTATGGTAAAAGTTTAATCTTAATTTTGTAGAACAATCCGCTGTGTCAAACTTTATCAAAAAAGCTCTTTCCGGGAATACTGTAGAACAATACCTTTTCCGTCAAAATCTTTGTTAATTTTTTTTTGTTTTCTTATTCTATCATAACATGTTTTTAAAAGCCAAACGGGTGATTGCGTATCTAGTTACCTTTTTTAAAAATCTTCAACAATGTTGACTTATATGTTCATCTTTTTTAGGTTTCTCTGGTTTAGATATAAGTATTATGGTTGCAACTTTTTGCTGCTTTAAAAAGTATTACAGTTTTTGTACGGCATTGAATAAATAAATGGTTTGTCTAAAACTCTCCTTTGGTCATTTTCGATGATTTTACTGGATGAATATTGTAGATAATAGTAGATTTGACTTCATTTATCTTAAATGTCTTGATTGGAATATACTTTTAACAAAGTTTTGCTCTACAGAAATTTGGTTGAAATATATCGGTCAAATATTCTACAAAAGTAGACTATTTCTTAGTCATTCCCTATTGAGTTGTTAAACCTTTGGAAGAAATGTGTTGTTGAGGATTTAATTTGTTTTTTTTTTTTTGTAAATCGTTATACTAAATTATCTGTCACCAGTTGGCGAGAGGTATTTTAAGTTGTTTTTGAACTGATTTATTTTTAATAGTGATAATTAAGGTTTCGAGCTGCGTAGTTGCCTGACAGAGTTTATATTTGATATCTGGGGCTTTTGTTCTTTAACGTTATCTTCCCAATCTTTATTTCTCAGCCATCATTTTGTGCTTATAATATGTTGTAGACGTTGAGGCGTGGCTTGCCAGACAGCTTGTTGGAGCACTTGATTAAAGCGTTCTCTTGTGTAAAGTAAATCCTGTTAGGATGTCAAGGCAATATTAATATATAAATTGTTGTCAACTAATTTGTTAAAAGGATCCCATTTTGTTACTAATTGTCTGTGATGGTGCTTTATTACGTTAATACCTAAAGTAAGTGATACAACAAGCAGTTTAGAACGATGTTTTTAATAAAGTAGAAGTCAAGTAAATCTGAAAGTTTGTATCGGTCTAAAGTCTAATAAGTAGACTTACTTGTAGATAAGTAATTCAGTCAATTCGAGTCTAGTATTTTATAAGACTTTTTCTCTTTGGTGATGATTAATCGAAAACCCTACTGTACGTTCTTGAAATCAAAATCATTTGCTGTGATTAGTTTATTGCCTAGAGTTTAGAATAATATTTTAAAATCTTTTTACTTCTTATTGTATTTGGGCAGTCAATAGTAAGAGTAAGATGTCCTTTTCTCTATTGAATAGCTAATAAGGTAGGTTAAATATTTCAAAAACTGTATTTGAAGAGTTTATAGTAATTGATATAGTTCTTGATGATGATAGTTTTACCTGCTTACCTACCTTCATCAGGGGGTTTAGTAGAATAAATTGGTGTAATTTCACCTATCTAGGACTTCTGTTGCAAAAGTTTTTAGTGTGCCTATACATTAAGAGCTTGTACACTGAGGTAGTTCGTGTTTTCTATATGGAGGTTCAAATTTCTACTGATTACAGTAGCCTGTTATTCTATGTCCATTTTTATTGTTTTCTGCACTTTTTTGTTTAATGTTTAATCTATTTGTATAAGTATGTCCGTAAATCCTTCCTGTTTTCTTGTTTCGATCATATCCCATTCTTGAGAGTACTATGATTGTTGATACATGACGTTTTGACAGAATATGCTTGAATTTTCTATATTGAAGGATTGTAGATTATCATTTATCGTAAATGAAGAATAAATTCCTGTCGCCATTTATTGTGAATATTATCCTAAAGGTATATAATTTATAGATGTTGCATAAGAGCGAATTATTGATTATATATTAAATGTAATTTGGCCTTATATGTTTCCATACATATTCTATGGAAATTTATATTATTAATAGTACTGAAGCATCTGTGATCCAAAGATTGTACTTTATCTTAACAGAACATTATGCTTTGAGACTAAGACATCTTAAATTATCACCAAAATTGGATTTAAAAACATAAATACAAAACTTTATATCTAGAATTTACAAGAGTTGGTGATTATGAAGGTAAATAAAAGAAGAAATATAAAAATTATCAAGAAAATATTTGGATTAAATAAAATACACTGTGTTCATTTTCTTTAACTCCAACCTACAGATCTATTAGTTTTTGAACAAAAAAAGTATTATTTACAGAGTGTCTCAAACTATGTACTTATTTTCTAAACGATAATAAAAGTAATGTTTCTTTGCTACCATCGTTATGTAAGGGCTTAATTCGATGCGCCTTTTTGGAACAGTTAGATTAGACGACTAGAATTTTTTGCATTTTTTAGTGATGTGAAGCGAAAATTCTGTTCAAATGATTAGTTCTCAATAAGTTTCACAATGAAAATGTGACTCTCACAAGTGCATTCTCTTATATCACTAAGAAATCGGTCTAGTGCTTACAGTTGTGAAAAGTCGCGTTTATTTGCAACACACTATTATTTTTAATGAGCTTGATTTCAAAGAGTAAGGACGTATTTGGCTGTGCTCTGATAACGATAACGAAAAGTGAACCGCGTGAGTGCAGAGGGATAATGAGCGCTATCACCAGGCAACAGGTTCGGATTACTATTAAAGTGAAATAAAATTTACATGAATAAATACGTTCCAGCTTTTAACAACACCTGGAGAAGCGTTGTTAGTGCAGCATAACAATTTACGTATCCAGGAAAAGAACGTATTACTTCATGAAAATCAATAAAGAAGCAAAATGAACAAACGCTATATAATGTTTGCACCAAAGAAAAACAAATATGACAACATCTCCAAAACACTGTTCAGCTACTGCAGTAACAGTTAAGAAAATTACAAACTAAAACTAAGACTTTTAGAATAATAAAAAAAATACCAATAAGAATAAAGCAACTAACTGCCTCGACACACTATGAGACCGACGAAGGAGAATTTGCCAAAGAAATAGGTTGGACAACAGCCATTGGCAGAAAGAACAAAAATAAGAAAAGAAAAGCTTATCTGGCTCATCTGCAGAGCAACAAAAATGTAACAAAGACTTATAATAAAATAAAGTACCTAAAACGCCACCGATAATAGTGAGCAGTATAACAAATTATGACTCACTATATATTATCTTACGTAATAAAGGAATTTTGTTTAAAGCGACAGTCCTGAATAAGGACCAAATTAAAATTAATACTAAAGAAATGCAAGTCTTCGAAGGTACCGTAAATAGTCTTAATGAGAATCAGATACAGTGGCACTCATATGAAAACAAACAGACCAGACATATAAGAGTGATGGATAGACGAATACCCTCTCCATCAGACCCGAGCAAGATCGTCGAAGAACTAAAGTAACGTAATCTGTATATATATGTATATTATAAAAAATAAAATAACTGAGACAAAAAAAGGGTATTTCAATCAGTGAAAAATCCGCTATTTATACTATTGTTTGTGCATAAAGAGGATGTTAAAGAAATATATAAAATTAAAAAAATATTGAGAATGAGAATTCGAATTGAATCTCTAAGAAAACCTAAACTAATACAACAATGTAAGAAACGACACACCCAAAAGTTCTGTAATAGACAACCAAGTTGTGTAAAGTGTGCTGGTATACATATCACTAGGAAATGTAGAAAAACACTAGAGCAAAAATTAAAATATGCAAACTATAACCTAAAAGACCCGGCGAACTATAGAGGCTGTGAAGTAACAAACACATTATAGAACAAACTACAAAAAAAGAAACAACGAGAACATATACGCAAGCCAGCAGAGACAGGCCCTATGCACAAAGCAATACAGGCGTCACCACAGATGATTCCATAAATAGCAACACAGATAGCGGAAAAATCTACCAACGAGCTACTACTAACATTAATAGCTAGGATGGATTCGTTTTCTGAAAGGCTACAAAAACTTGAACAAAATAGTAGATCAATAATAGATCAAATAATCTAAATGGTCAGAGAACAAATTAGAATAGCCACGTAGAGTGTCAATGGAATTTCTTGATATCAAGAAAATGAACATATGTCTCATCTCAGAGACTTATCTAACAAGACAATCTTAAATCAAATTTACAGAATATAATTTTTACCACGCCATTCACCCATCAAACGCAGCAAGAGGAGGTAGGTGCTACAATAATCAAAAACAACATATTTCATTATAAGGAGATATTGAAACAGAAGGAAATCAAGTAACAGCAATAACAATCAATACTAGCAGAGAAAAAATCACTATAGCAGTAATATACTGTCTTCCACGACACAATCAGAAAAAAGAGAGTTATCTTAATGTTTTAAATCACTTAGTTAATAAATTTATAGTTGGCGGTGGTTACTTTATTACTAGAAAAATAGCTCCAAATTACATTGCAACTAAAGAGAACATTGATCTGGATTCTGACCAGACCACAGTATTTCTAACATTAAGCGAAACTATCGTTAAGAAACAACATAATCCAATTTTAGTAAATGGAAAGACTGACTAGGAAGGATTCCAATAGGACTTGTCTAACACTATACAGTTGAATGTTTCACTGAAAACAAAAAACCAACTAAATCAAGAAGTCGAAAATTTTGTAATAAAGATACAACAGGCCGCTGGGAAAAACTTCTAAACTCAAAAGATTAACGGTTGGTATTAATTGCCCTATAAAAATTAGAAAATTAGTATCCCAAAATAAAAAATTGAGAAAAATGTGGCAAACAAGAGTACTAAACGATAAAACTAGATTAAACCGTACTAGAAAAATTGTAAAATTAAAAAATAAATCTATAAATAAATACTTGGTAGAACTAACAGGTGACAAAGCAACAGACTATTCTCTTTGGAATGCTACTAAAAAAATAAAAATACCATGCACGCGTAGTCTACCAATTAGATTTTCAGACAGAAGCTGGGCAAAGAACAGTTAGCAAAAAGCAGAAGTGTTTACAAGCCACCTAGGACAAACCTTTGAGTCAAACTAAAAATCAACTTGTGCAAAAACTGGAACAACATGAAGGCGAAGGAGTAAACATTGAACTAGCAACTCCAAAAGAGGTTGCAGAAGAAATTGAACCAACATCAGTTTTAAGAAAGCTTCAAGATATGATCTCATAACTGGAGAGATACTTAAGAAGCTGCCTAGAAAAGCATCAGTAAAATTTACTTGCCTGATAAATGCAGAATTCCTCTTGAAACATGTGGCGGACGTCTGGAAAATGACCGAGGTAATCATGATTTACAAACCGGGCAAATCTCCCAAAAAAGTCTTATCGTACAGACTCATTTCTTACTTCCAATAATATTAAAATAATTTGAAAAGCTGCTCTTGTAACGACTAAAACCATTTATTGAAAGCAAAAACCTAACCCCTGCCTATCAGTTTGTCTTCAGGAACAGGCACTCGACGATTGATTAGGTACACCGAATAACAAGGCGTACGAAGAAAAGAAAATCTGCTCGGCCACATTTCTAAACGTAGCCCAGGCTTTTGATGAAGTCTGAGACAAGAAGCTAATGTATAAATTAAAGACTATGTTGCCAAAGCAATATGCTGAAATACTAAAATCTTATATATCGGAACGAATGTTTCACGTCAACCAAGAAAAAGAATACTCCAGCATGAGATATATCAAGGCAGGGCACTGGAATCCATAATATATCTGCTATACACTAGCGATATCCCACAGACTTAAAATGTCACACCTGCCACATTTGCTGATGACACACCCATTTTGGAAATAGGTAACGACAACGAAGAGGCAGCTAATAAACTTCAAGAAGCCAGCAACATAATAACTGATTGGACTAACAAATGGAGAACAAGAATCAACAAGAGCAAATCGGCACACGTTAACTTCACCTATAAGCAGAATAAACAGTTTATGATAACAATAAATAATACAAACATCCCGCATTGCAACACGGCAAAATACCTGTGAATGAACCTGGATACTCGTCTTCGATGGAAAGAGCACAAAAAGAAAAAAAACTTGATTTCAAATACAAAAATATCTATTGGTTGATTGGGAGGAAATCATAGCTGTCGGTACATAATAAGTTACTTTTATACAAACCAATCTGGTTCTATGGGACTATAAATAAGATTTAGGTCTTTCAAAATAAAATGCTCCCGGGTATTGTTGATGCTCCATGGTACTATCGGAACGACCACCTTCATAGGAATTTAAAGATTTTACCTGTCCGAGAAGAAATAAAAAAATTTGCAGAAAAGTACGCGGAAAAACATGTCAATGCTAATATGCTACAACTACTGGATAATGCCGATCTGAAAAGAAAACTTAAAAGGGTCAAACCTCCTGACTTTATGTAATGTTTAATGGTAAAGTGTTAAGCAGAGCATAGTGATTTTGTGCGTAACATGCCAAGTTTGTGTTTTATCTTAAAAACTAAGAGACACCAATGGGGATGTCTTAGATAAGTAGCTAGTCTTAAGAAACTTAGATTAAAATTATAGATTAGACAATAACGACTAGTAACAATAAAAGATATTAAAAAAACTATTATTTTTGTAGTATTTTGTAATTGTAAATATAATTGAGTTTAAAAAATAAAGAAAAACGGCACAATATCCACTGAAAATGATAGACATTTTGGACACTTTTCAATCGGTGTCGTATACACACAAAATTGCCAAAATTTCTAAATAAAATGATCGCCTTTGAAAGCAATTTGTTAAACATACAAAGATGATATATGACTTGTTAGAAATTTTTGTTGAAATAATACAGAATGCGCTCCATTTCCCCCATTACTGTGACTGACTTTTTCCAAAGAAAGATTGTTTTAAATTATGTTGCCTGTGTATTTGGTAGAATTTTAAAAATCTACTGAAAAGCAGTATGTATATTTAACATTAACAAAAAATATTGTGTGGTCGGCTGAAAAGTTATATTCACTAATTTTTCTTTAGTATTAGAGTACTATTTTTATAGATTATTCAAATACCAAAAAATAAAAACCAAATGACATTGAAATTTTTATAATATTTGGTATATCTTAAATAAAGCTTAGATCTACTACTACATGTTGTCATAATTAGAAAAGCTCCAACGTCAAAGATCATTAAAGTTGTGAAGAACATTAAACCAACTTGAATTCAACTGTATAGAGTAAAAAAATGCAATTGAAACTTTTAAAACAACTATAGCACACGTTGTTATAGACACAATACGATTGTGTTCAGTGTTCTTAATCGTGTAATGAGTTTGTAGATGTTATCAGTCTCTAATTATCTTATCACATTACTACCCAAACTTGAACATTATAGTTTATACATTTAGCAGCTTTGTCCTTACATAGCGACATCCTGTAAATAAAATTGAAATGAGAAATTGCAAATTACAATCCATTTATACAAACGTAAAAAATAGCGTAACTCAATAACATTTGTTAGAAAAATTATAACCACGTCAATAATACCTATTATGAAAAATGTTTTATATAGTCACTATAACGATTTTAAAGTTTTTAAAGTACAAGGTATGTGGATAGCTTTTGGAGGTTTAGACTAATTTCACTACAGTGTAGATATAGTTGAGTGTTGTTTGAGAATCATTTACGTACCCAAAAATAAGTTGTGATAGAGAAGAGATGACTGTTGTAGTAGAATTATTTTTGGTGCTCTATTATTTTCCTTTATTAGCTAGGTATAAAAACAGCGTATTAAAATACAAAAATATGTGTTCTTTATATGTCAAAAACAAAATTTCCAAATGTAGTGGATGGGTAATTAATCTCTTGTAGTTAAATATAGCTCTCTTGGAACAGCCATAGCCAATAGACCAAACATTAACTGTGTGCTTGGTTAGTATATCTTTCATGTACTTATAGTTAAGCAAAGGCAAAATAGATAAAAATTTTAAGGACCATTGTATTAATAAGCTAAAAATCTTCTGTAAGATATTTTAATGAGCTCGACTCGGATCTTCTCTTAATTGAGCAGTCAGATACATTAAGATACTGATTACACTTCAACAAACTATTGTTTAGTGATTGTTTTGGACGTGTGCTCCATATTATGTACTAAAATCTATGCCGACTAATTTGCTAGTCTTAAGAGAAAGTTTGACCAGAACTTCACCTTTTTTGAAAGATTAACGTAACACATTTTTTAGCTATAAAATTGTTGTATTAATATATCATTTATTCAAACTAAATTTGTTAATATAAGTGTTGTAAAGACTGCTTTGGATGACAAAATAACTTTAATGTTGATAAAATTATCTGTTTCTAGTCCAAGCTTATTTTGGCATAAATATTAATAACACACGGAAGAAAGATTTGGAAATTCCATCTTAGTAGTTTTTCTATTTTGCTTCTTGGTCGGCTTATTTCTATTCATATTAAAGATAACACTCAAATATGAAAAGAGTTTAAAAGACCCAATCAAAAATCAATTGGACGAGTTTTGTCTTTATGGTTGAAAATTGTATTGCAACACATCTGTAGAAGATCCAAGTGTTGTAATTGATCTAAATGACATACTTGAACTGTGCAATTTAATTTATTTCTACATCATTTATAAAGAGAAGTCCTTAAAGTATTTTTAATGAATATTTCTTAGTTGTATTGTGTTATAATTTTCCCTGATTATATTTGTTGATTGGTTATCTTTAATTCAATTTTTAGCGAGTTTTTGTGCGAACTCTGACTGTGCGATAGCATTTCTTTCCTAAAAGTTGTTCTCGTTACTTATATCTGACTTTTCTTGATTGTTCAGGATGTTTGGCGTTACTTTTTGTAGATATTATAAGAAACAGTCAAACAAAACCTTTTTTCAATTTCATCGGCACTTTATTTTAATTGAAAGGACATTGCCTTCATTACTGGTTTTTGTAATGCGTTGTGAAGTTAATGTATGGAGGTTTACAATGATTATATGGTGGTACGATGAATTGGATTGAAGTTAGAGGCCAAGAATTAAGTTGAGCTATTAATATTAACATAAACACACCAGTTTAAGCTACAATTTCTTCTATTGTAGGAACTGAAGAAATGATAATACTTAGAATGTTTTAAACCAGTAGTTCAAAAAGAAATTGTATTATCGTATTATCTGTTGGACAAATGTGTAATTCTGTTAAGAGACATTTGAAAAAATATTTTGATCTTACTCCTACAGATGTTTTTTGTTCCTTTGTATATTCTATTATTGGATAAATCGATGCTAGTGAGTATGATTTTTGACTACAGATTTTAGAACATTTTAACTTTTGTGCTGCTTTTGCATGTGATGGATATCTTTTTTTGTTTTGCTATCGCATTGTTCTTCTTGGAACATGTATTTTATTTTAGCCAATGTTTTTCTATTGATTTGGGTTATAATTGATTCCTGATTGATTTGATTTAACAGGTTATAAAACTCACACATAGAATTTATATATCGTTGGTGCATTAGTACGGAAAGAAGTTTGATATTTGGATTGAAAGACTGTAGCTTAGTTTGTAGTTTGTGGTTCTTTGTAATTACACTTTGTACGTGTGTAAGATCTTTGTCTTTATTTTATATATTTTGCCTTTATATCTTTAATTTTTTGATTTCACAACAGATATTATTTGTAAAATTAAAACATTTGGGCCAGGGTTCATTGGATGCTTACTTTTGCTTTTGTAATTTCTCATTGCACTTTTGACTGCAAAAATAAATAAGCTAGACATAGACCTCAAAATTTTCTTTTGATGCCTAATTTGGTGAGTTAAATTGCTATACTCTTTTTTTATCAAGGCACTTTTTAGACCATAATTTTTAAATTGCTTACTACTTTCTATAAAGTTGAATGAAAATTGTTTTACTGGTGAGAATAAATTAAAGAATATCTTTTTTAGTACCAAAATTAGAATGATATATCCTCTTTGTTCTATGTGTCAATTGCCTTATGAAGCCTTTTCTTTTAATTCAACTATTTACTTTTTTTTTTAAATAGATAATGTGGGTTCTTTATTGAGGTATGTATTTGATTTTGCAAGTAGCATCTTAGAGTGCATTATTTCAAGACAATTTTTGCTTTTGTTGAGATTTTCTGTTCTACTGATTGGATTTAGGATCTTTAGATCTATCAAATTGCTTTCTCTGGCTTGCAGGAATGTTGCAGTTTTGGTGTTTTAGTAAGTTTCCTTTATCAATTGCTTTAATGTATTTTCTATGAGTTTGTCTTGCCTCTTTTTTTTGTATTATATAGTGCTTTCCCTGTACTTATAATCAGTTTGGATTTGACTTTATTTTTTATCCTTTTGTGTTGTTGCAAATATAATTAATTGATCAAGACATTGGTTTGTACCGTTCTCTAAAGTTTACGATCAAACAAAAAGTTTATATATTTAAAACATTTTATATTTTTCCGAGAAGAATTTTGAATCAGACTTGCTGGATGGTATTGATGCTTGTTAGTTTTGTGCATCTCCAGTAAGTCTCCGTAGTAAGTATAGAAGCTTGTGACTTGAGGACAATTTGGACTTTCCAGGAGACAATACGTGTACCTGAATTTTAAATTAATTTGCAGATGCTTGGTTTAGATGTCTCTTATCTAGGCAAGGCGTTGATTTAAATATAAGACCAAATACTTTGTTATTTATAGTGACTGGTGGACCCACGATTCTTCTTAAAGTAAAAGTTACTTGTACTCATTTAGTTGGATTGATTGTAATTTTCTATTTGTCAAACTATTTATTTAAGTTTAGTGATGATGAATATTTCGGGATGCAACTATAGAATTATCATGCGTAGACAGGATCGTTAGTAAAATGACGATAATAAAAAAATAATAAAGAAGAGAGCCAAAGATACTTTTCTGTGAGACGCCCGATTAGATAGGATATTTCTGGAAGATTTTATTATTATAATTAGCTAATAGATAATAATTGCTTGGTAATAGCTTTTTAAATTGGTATAATATTTCAATATATCAGACTGGATCAAACGGATAGGTTGTATCTAAGAATATATCCCTGTTAACAATACTATAGATTTTTTGGAAACATTTTAGTATCCGACCTGTTATTTTAAGTTAGACATTGAGATACGATTAATTCAAAGGGTTGGAAAGTATTCAATAAGTGTTCTGCATATGCATTAGACTTTGTCTTATTTGATCTTGCCCAGTTTCTATTACTTTTTCGTATGGATAGTATGTTTACGCGAAGATTTTAATTTTTTTTTTGCTTTCAATATGGTATTATCTTTGCGTTTAAGATTAGTAATGTAATAGCTAAAAGAAGAATGTTGACAATTCTATAGAATCATACAAAGTCTTCAACTTAATCTGTTATAAGTTTATCAGAGACATTCCGAGATCTTTGCTATTTAGCTCTAGCTGTTCCTTTTTTGGAAATTAATTTCTTTAGGTAAAGTGATATGCTATTTAAATGATTAAGTTTGTCAGTGGGGTTTGAGGCAGCTTCCGATGTCGCTTCTTGGATGTATTTAACAAAGTTCTGGACTGCTGCCTTTATACGCATTTAAGATTTACTTTATCTTTAACACTTTGTTGGAATTTTTGTTAATCGGTTTTTGTTGTCATACAAGGTCCGGAGCTAATTCTCTACTGATGATTATAGTGCTTAAGTTCATTATCATTGGCACGTAATTCGATGATAAATCATTCGATTTTGTTAGTTAGTCTTTTCGAAATATAGAGATCCAGTAAATTTGGTATCTTATTCGGATTAGTGGGTGATAATTGTACTTGTTAGCCATAGTACTTTGAATAGATATTTACATTTTATTATTTTGAGTTAGGATCCTTAATGGGCGTACTTGATATTCCAGTCGCCACCAACCACAAATCTAATGATCAGCGTGCAGAAAAATCCATTGTAGTTATCAATGGATATTGTGTGCCTAGGTTGAGAGCACTTTTTCATTTCTTAAGTATTTAATGAGTTTGGTGTGAATGTATCCAGTTCAACTGTACAACAATATTGGCAGTGGTTTCAGAATTTTTCTAGTGTTATCTTCATTTGGTTTGAATTTTAATTATTTAAATTCGCTTAGGTTTCTATCTATTTTGGGTCGTAATAGTTAGTTAAGCTAATATTAAATTGTCCGTTGACTTGCTAAGTCTTAACCTTTTTCTTTCCTTGACAGTTTGCCAAAGGTGGTGGTTATATGATATTTCTTCAAAATTATTATGTTCATTAGCTGGCATGGAAAGAACCTGAGTTGATGGATGATTATTAAGGACTGGTGTGTTTGTCTTTAAAAAGGGTTGACTGAATACTTGATTAGACGATGAACATTGAGGCGGAAAGGTTAGGTGACTATCCAATAGTATTTGTTGTTAATATTGAATTGGTTGGTGATTGTCAATAAAATTAGTGACCTAATCGTAAGTACTATTTAAATTAGTTCCTTGGATAAGGAACACTATGCTTTGTTTGAGTGCGTTGTTTTATACAAATTTATTTTAAACTTACGTTTTATCGAGAAATGTAGATAAGCATTAAATGTTTTAAATTTATAACTTTACCTTAGGTAACTAACGTGTTGATTGATTCTCGAATTAGGCTATCGAACGTTTTTATCCATGGAAAGTCAAATGCGTATTATAGAATTATTTAATTCATGAAATTATACAATTACATACTACTTGGCGTGTAATAATCCTTCTCTGGTTTTGACCTCTTTTGAGCTACGCATGGTCTTCCGATTAACATACGTCTGTTGTTATAATAAATGGTATAGAAGAAATGTCAGAAATACTTTTATAATTACGATTACCTATATGCTACATATATTAATAATAAATTTTAATTCAAATGCATTTTTTATCAATAAAAATTAAACTCTTTTCTCTTCACTTACACTAATGGTACACGGCGCATTTCCCTTTTGTGTAGCCGATTGTTTTAAGTACTGCAGAGGTTCATTAAAATTGTAATTTAATATCAAACATCTGGACATTATTACCTTGCGATGGTCGCATTCATAAGCAGGCAGGGTTTTTTATGGAGGTGGTTTTTTGAGTACCTCCATAACTTTAACTCCTAGCTGCCGTGCTGGTTTTAGTGGGAATTAATGAAGCAACGGGCCTTCTCTAGGAGCAACCGCGTCGGCATAGGTAGAAACTGTGATGGTCGCGGCATTCTTGGCAATTCGGTCTGATATTACCGGCCGATGAAATTAATAAATTTGTTATGGTCGGGGTTGCAGCCCCAGGACGTTAGAGTGCCGACTCTCGGCGGCCGCTTTGGATCGCACCTGGCCGCCCTTTATAAATGACTAGATACCTACATTTACCTGCTCCCCGCTGGGCCGGCCAATAGAAGAACTCGTAATAAATCACCTGGAGCTGAGAAGGAATTTGTAAAACACGGGTCAAGGTGTTGATTAAAGGAGCGGCGCGCCCGGCACAGGATTCGCCAGGGGCGGCGGCCGAGCACCGCGGCCGGGGCTAGGAAGCTAATTTTACGACTGCAGAGGCGGATTTGACAACTTTCGGCGGCTACCAGGCGGCTTCGCGCTCGCAGCTTTAATATATTGAAGCATAAAAGCGCAATAAAGTCGGACGGAATTGTTTAAATTATAAATTACGCGGGCAAGAGCTGTAATTTGGCGGGCGGCGGCCCGGCCGTGCCTCCGTTCGCGGCGGCGGGCCTAGTTGAGGACCAGGACTAATTCGTATTTAATTGGAAGTCCACGGTCTAAGTAATCATTTAATCCGCGATTATGCGTCGGAATGGCCCGTGAAACGCCGCTTAATTATTTGCTTTGATTTTGGTTTGGCGGGCCGCCGGTCTGCTATTCGCCATTAGGCTTTTTTGCCGGAGATAATGGGCGCAATACGTCTTCGGCAGCACCATTTGTGCCCGTGTATAATCTAGATGTAAGTAACCAACTTCAATTGTGTGCGTTACTGTGCTAGAATTACTGTTATTAGTATGTGGACTCCTAATGCGGCACTTACCTCCACTTGTATTAACCATTCCATTACCCATTTATTGCCCTTAGCTTTTAGCTTAATGTCATTTTAAATGTCCCTCCTTTGTAAATGTTGGTCGTTGCTGATGCTCTTATTGTCATATTTTTTGAATAGGCAAAGACTTACCATATTATAATTTAATGATTCTATATACTGTTAGTTTGGTATAAAATGGGAAAACATGCATGACCTTGTTTATTAATTTCAAAATGTATGAATCTACAAAAGCAACAAAAACAAATATTAACAATTTTATCATTGTCAAGCATTCTAGGAAAAAATTATTAAAATTGATCTATTATATAAATAAATTGATTATAGGTACACTTAAATGTAAGCAAGTATTAGTATTTTTATGATAAAATATAGTTTTTGAAAAAAATAACTAATTTAGAAAGCATAAAAGTACTGTGTATAAAGTTTGGTTTTTAAGCATCAACTTTTATCATACACTACAAATATCATCTGTATACAAATCCTCCAAGTTGGAGATTGAAGCGACGAACCTGCACCTTATCTTTTAGAAAAAGATTTATTTTTGCAAAAAATTTGAATAAGTTTCAGATATCGACTAAATGACAACGAAAAGGTATATAAATTTAGAATGCTGGAATGTACAAGAAATAAGAACAAAAGACACTGAAATATTCAAAGAACTATCAATATATAATATAGAAATTGTAGTTTCTAGCAAAAAAAGAAAGGAGAAGAAAACAAGAGAAAAGGAGATTACATACACTTCTACAGCGGAGTCAAGAAAGAAAAGCGACCAAAAGTGGGAGTTTCTAAAGCCATAAAGAAAATATACTTAAAAACATCAAAAACTGATCCGCCACATATTAAAAAAATTTACAGTGGAGTTAAAACTACAACAACAAGAATTGGTTATAGTGGAAATATATGTTCCGCAGATGACGCTACCCTCCAGGTAAAAAAGCACTTTGAAGAATTAAGAGAAGTAATAATTATCTTTGGAAGTCGGAAATATTTATTTCTATTGGATGATTGTAATGGAAAAACTACTAGGAGAAGATAAAGTAAGATAATAGGGCAATACCGAGAAGAAATATTGAAAACAATGCCACTCGTCTTATAGAGTTGTGTGGGCAGTACTCGCTTAAGATACAAAATTAATTTTTTAATCACAAAAAAATTCTTAAAGATGCATGGGAATAAAAAACAAAAAATTTGAAGTCTATTAACGATTATTGTATCACCAGACGACAGTCACAAACAAAAATGATTGATATAGTAGTAAAAAGAGGAGCAATTTGTGGATCAGATCACTACTCATTTAAAACTGTAGTGTTCATAAAATAACAAAACAAAGAAAATCCAGAACATTAACCTTATAAATAAAACCTGGGCAGTTTCTATGACTTCACAGTTTTTCTCTGTAAACTTAGATTCGCTGAAAAAATAAAAAAATAAATCATCAGAATCACGACAAGCACTGAAAAGGTATTTACATAAGGCAAGAAAAGAATTGTTAAGGGAAAATATAGTAAGAAAAATCAACAATAACTACTGGTGAAATAAAGAACCAGAGAATTTAGTAAAATAGAAAAAAGAAGAATATAATAAATGACTAACTACTAACTTAAAGAATAAGAAACTGTATACACTGCTATTTACAAAAGAAACATATAGTAAAATAAAAGAAATAAATGAACTACCAGAAGGTTCAAGTCTAGAACAGTCTGAAAAACTGCACATATATTAAAAACTAATAGAAATGAAAGAATGACAATATATTCAATTGGACAAGAAACATGAAAAGATTATTATAAGAAATTATTATTAAAAACTAGAGAATTTGAACTTTTACAACTAAAGAAATAAGAAAAACATTACCAAACATGAAAAATAATAAATATCCTGGTCCGGGAGGTATACCTGTAAAGCTTCCAAAATTTGATCCTGAAATAATATTAGAAAAATTAACACTTATGTTTAATGGAGAGGACATACCATTCATCTAAATGGAAGTATGCGTACATTAGCTCCTTATATAAAAAATAAAATAAAAAAGAATAAGCAAATTATAAATGACTTAGTGTTATAATCTCCACTGGCAGACTATAGGGTAAGGTTAACTAGAGGAGTGAAAAGAATAAAATGGTTCCAGACCAAGGAGATCATGTTTTGCATGGAATAACTAATGGAAACATTTATAGAGTACGGAAGTCAACTAAATTTAGTAATAACATCTCTGACGTCACTAGTTATTCTGGGTTTTTACTGCTTAGAGGCCACATTTTTACCTGTTAATAATAAAATTCTTTGTTAAAATTATTTTCCAATTTCTAAATTTCCACCGTCTCTTTGTGGAATATCGGATAATTATTTTTGCAATTGAATTAATCTTGTTTTCTTGAAGTCAGTTTTGGGGTTAGGTTTTTCCAAGACTTCAACGGCTAATTTTTTGGGTTGGTTGAAGCGTATATGTCGTTGGTATTCTTGAATTTTGGTAATAATTGTTCGGCATACATTTCCAATTTAGTCCTACTCGTGCAAATATAGTGTATCCTATTGGTTTCCTGTGTCGTTGGTTGGTCAAAATAAAATACTTACTATTGCTTTTATAACTGTTATAAGCTAAAAATAACTTTGTTTATCACGATCGATTTTGACTGATTTTCGTGTGAATTTTTTCAATTTTATTGATCTTTTTATTTCCATCTTAGAATAGCTATTAGGTTGCAAGGTTTCTTCTAGATGTCTTTACTATAGCTTTTTTTTGACATAAAGCATTGCTAAAAGAGCTGCAATACTTCATTATTATATATTAAAACTGACTATTAGGTCTGCCTTCTGCAGTTTGATGTCTTGAAACTATTTTCCAAGTCCGCAGAGATAACTATTGGTGAGTACAATACGTGGTTTAGTGGACTAGACAAGCACTTTGACAATTTATAGAAGGACTACCGATGGCATTGAAAATAGATTGTAATGGCATATCATCCTTGTGGAATTTGGGGAGTTTGCATATTCTTAGAAGAAGGGCCTTTTATGTTACCGTTTTCTTAGTGATAAAGTTTTAATTAGTTTGCTTATATAATGCAGCATACGTGCTATGGGGTTACATTCAAGAACGATATAAGTTTATCAATCCATCCGTTCGGCCATCTTTTTGTCGTAATTCTTTTGTGGTAGTGTTATTATGGCATTATCCTTATTCGCTGGTAATATAATAATGCAATTGTTTTTAAGAATATAATGTATTTTTAATTTCGTATTTAAAGTTTTTCCTTAATAGTTTAGAATGGCATAAAATGCTGGATCTAAATTTCTTTCACCTTATCCGCTGGCGCCTTAAACAACCCATATATGCCTAAAATTTGGTGGAAAATAATTAATATTTCTGTGAGTTTGGTCAATAGATGGGATAATTAAACCATATTTATTATTAACAGATTTTTTTGCAAAAAGGTTAAAAAAATGTATCATATACAATGCGCTAGAAATATAATAGGTTACTGACGGTTAGCGTGGTAGTTGATGAAATATTTGAGCAACTTTTTTTATGCTATCATTACACAAACCATATCGTACATCTATGTTTTATTTAACAGACGGTTGTTGTAATAGTGTTGTAGCAATACGGGGTCTAAACGACACTTGCTTTATATCTCTGCCATAGGAGTGATATAATTTCTAAGAATTGTAAGCTACTATTATCTTTGGCGTGATTGATCAAAGAAAAGTACAATTTCTTTCTGTGATCACCAATACGATAAAGAGCAATATTTTGACCACTTTGATCAATTCTAGTCTTACTGATGTTGTATATGTTTACAATATGCAGTTGTTCAATTATCCGTAACAGATATATAAAGTATACTGGTATAATATCTTGTATACCTAGATGTCTTTATTTTTATTTTTAGGAATATCACTGTACAGAATATTCCTAAACTCCTACAGCATTTAAACACAGTATTACTAAATTATTGTCGTGCCATTTAACTGGTATATATAACTTATGCAATTATAAAGTCGTGCGAGTCCCTTTGTCTTTTTTATGGTTTTGGAATATTTTAATTGTACACTTGATAAACGGTTTCTACTAATTGTACCTTTATAAAGAATATACTTTCTGAGAAATAAAAAGTTATCAAAAATAATATGGAATCGTTTATTAGCCTATTTTCTTCTCAATGCATTGCAATATCCATATACTACATCAGTACCAATACCAAATCTTTATATATTTTACTAATATTAATCGCGGAAAAACCTTTGGTTCGTTTTCGAACCCAAAAATTTAGCTGTGTCTTGAAAAACCTACCTATCGTTTATACCCACATCTTAAGATTATCCGTAAATGAACTGTTTACACGAATGCTTACCAAAGTACGATATTGATTTGTTCACATAATGCATCTTTGAAAAAATCTCATATTTTCTTATTGAGATGGCTAAATAAAGGTCTCATTTTTGAGAAGTTATCATGTTAATTTAAATTATTATTGTCTGCTAAGTGAAAGTTTGACATAATAAACTCAAATTTACCTGTTGTAACAGCATCTGCTACTAGCTGATTATTGGCGTCTCTTTCACGCTCCGATATGTGTGAAATATGCGTATAGTTAGTCAATATTAAAATTTTAATAAAACTTTTCACTTTGTTATCTCATTTTTCTCTATTTAGTATATCGGTTACATTGTGTTGTGATATTTGTTATAAGTTTAGCAAAATCCGCAAAATAATTTGAATATAATTATTTTGTGGTAAATAGTCTTTCACCCAATATTAGATTTTCCTTTTTCTTTATTATCTTGGGGTTTATTTTTTTAATCAACTCTGATAATGAAATGTTATCCTCAGAACAATAAAAGATTGTCAAACATTTTAATAGTTTAGGTTGTAATAGTGATTCTGGTTTTTATCAATTATTTTAATTAATTCTTTATCATCTTAAAGTAACCTGAAAAACAGCCTTTGCTGAATGTGCCTTGAAAAATTTTAGCTACGAGACTGACTTTATGAAAACAAGTTTTTTCCAATTGTGGTAACTATTATCCAAGATTATATAAACAAACGAAGATTCTGTTTACTTAGATCCTGGTTTATCGCTCCCAAGACACAAGAAACAAAACGCTATGCAGTGAAAAATCCAGAACAACCAGTGACTACCAAATGTTGGAGATGTTACTTGCAATAAGCCGATTGATATCAGCAATAGTTTTCCACCGCTATCCTCACCGTATGCACTGGAGTACAAAAGTTAAGGCGTACTATATAGTAGCTTAATTTTAGAAGATTATTCTTCTGGCGTCCGTTGCAACTATGAATGAAAAGTCAAGAATTTTGCAAATCCAAACACTGTCTCGAGTTATATAAGTAGAGTAATATAGAACATATTTTTTGTTTTTTATTATTTAATTGTAACCTAAAAGGTTGTTCAAACATATATAAATAAAAAACTTTTGCTATAAATTGCATGAATTAGCTTAAAACCTGTATCAATATTTTTTTAGATTTTATTAACATAAATGCAGTACTACGTATAAAAATTGAGTTTTAATTTAACTATTGAAATACTCTTTTGAGCAAGAAAAATATTTGCGGTTACTGGAGCAAGATTTAATTTATGTAAATTTACTCAAAGTAGTCAATATAATAATAATATAATAATACTAAAATAAACAGTAAAATATGTTTTAAAATTTTATGGTATATAATTGCGAGTTTATGATATAATATACAATTTTCAGTAATTTACAACGAAGTCGCAAGTTTTGTAACATAAAGTAGTGCCCCACGCCTAAAGAAACCAAAAGCAAAAATTATTTGTATCTGGTCATTGAATGCGGCAAAAATACGAGACGTGCAGTGAATATAAGTAACAAAGGTAGCTGTATATCATGTGGAACCAGCTCTGCTCGGACAACGCAAATATGGCAGAAATCAATTTACAGCGATTGTTTGCCCTCGGTGCTTGCTTTGGAATAAATAGCCCGTCTTTCCATTAATTCATGATACTATTACCGTCCCAATCGAACAAAATGTATCTGGCTGGATTAAAATATTAATCCTTCTAAATCAGTGCTCTTAATGACAACGCGCCGTGCTTAGCTGGCGATGCAATTAAAATTTTAAATTAAGGAGACGTGAAGCTACAAATCAAAAATTAGCGTTGCCGTTTGTTTTGAAAATTTCTCCATTTTGTTACCCTGCAAGTAAGTATTCACTCTTTCAACGCATAAAGTTGTACAGTAAGCCATTATTAATTTTTTTAACTAATAACTTAATTATTCTAAGTATTATATTATAGAAACGATTTGGTAATACGTTGTTACAACAAACGAAAAAAATTATTTTTTTAAATTTTAATTCACAATTTTGAGGATAATTATGCAGAAATTATTAGTTTGTAAGATTGGCTTATAAATAAACATTTATTACAACAAAGAAAGTATAGTCAATCAGAATTTATTTTAAAAAAGAGTCGCTGTCAAATAACGATTTAGAAAAAAAAACACAAATTTTTTAATACTAATTGAATACAGTTTGACTTGCAAATAATTTTCTTCTATATACAATAAAAAAATTTGTACGACCCGCTTGGAACGAAATTGTTACAAAGGACAATTAGTTTAGATAAAAAAGTCTGACTTATTAGTGGGTAAATTTTTTTTAACCTAGCAAGGTTTAGAGAAAATTTAGATTTTCAAACCTGACAAGATTTAGAAAAGTATTTTTAAGTGAATTACGGAGAAAGCTTCTTTAATCTACTAAAATTTACTTGAAAATAAATATTCATTTAGTGGAAGGACATAATTTTTAGGGATATTTTGGGAAAATAATTGTTATAAGCAAACACAAAATGTTTCACCCCCTGAATAAGATTTTATCTAAAAAATATCTAGCAAGGTTTCGAAAAAATTTATTATAATTCTTAACCTAATTCTACAGATGTCAAAAGTTTCTAAGGATGACTTGGAAATAAATTATTGTTACAAACAAATGAAGTAATTACTATGATTAAGATCTTTTAAAACCTGATAAGGTTTGGAAAAAATTGACATACATTTTTATACAATACATATAACACAAATTACCCCTCTGGTACAGCTCGAGGAGGAGCTGCAATTACAATCAAACATCACATAAAACATCATAAAATTCTTAAATATTGCACCAAACTCATACAGGTTATAAGTGTAACTGTAGAAGACTGGATTGGACCATTAACCGTCTCTGCTGCATATTTTCCACCTAGTCAGGCCCCCAACAAAAAATGCTTCGAAGACTACTTCTGCTCTTTGGGCATCAGATTTCTTGCTGGAGCCGACTTCAACGCAAAACACCCCCCTTGGAAATCGCGCATCTCTTCCCGTAGAGCCAATATTATCTTCTCCATTATGCAACAGCACTAACCAAGTTATCGCCATCAGCCTACCTATTGGTCAACAGATACAGAAAAGCTTTCTGACCCTCTGGACTTTTTTGTCATAAAAGGAATTCCACAAGGCTACTTAAACATCACACTATGTTACGATTTATCCTCCAACCACAGCTTCATAATAGCTACGATAAGCACCTCAATACTAACTAAAACGAAACCACCGTCTCTTACTAATTACAAAACAAACTGGAACTGTTTCAGAAACATTCTCAAAGACTAGGTAACTTCTAATATCCCATTAAAAAGTGCAAACAATATAGAAAATGCAGTAGAATATCTAATCCAGTCCATTCACTTAGCAGCCATCAGAGCAACTCCACAGTCATCATTAATACAAACAAATTACAACTGTTCAGTTGATATTAAAAGAAAGACTACCGATAAACGGCGACTCCGAAAAATATGACAACAAAGTAGAGCGCCAGAGAAATTGATTAAGGAAACAAAAAGCAAATACATAGACGAATACCTGAGCGGGTTGACTGCTTCCTAAGATACCGAATACTCCCTTTGGAAAGCTACCAATCGCCTTAACCGACCTCAATAGCAAGTTCCTCCAATTCGCAACAAAAATGGTCCATAGGCACCCATTGATATGGACAAAGCTGAAGTCCTCGCAACTCATCTCCAAGAAGTTTTTCAACCATTACCACCTGACGATGAACAACGTAACGATCATAAAGTGGAAAACTATCTAACGGTCCCTTCCAACTCTTTCCATATATCACACCTTTCTCCTTTGTAGAAGTTGAGTCAATGATCCTTAAAAACGTCCACTGTAAAAAATCGCCAGAATATGATCTAGTTACTGGACGTATACTGAAAGAACTGCCCCGAACGTTATAAAAGTCGTGACTATGATCTTTAATAGCATATTACGGGCGGGTTTTTTCCGGTTCAATGAAAAGTCGCACAGGTAGTCCTTATTCCAAAACCCGAAAAACCGACCAACGAGCCTGCATCATACCATCCTATCAGTTTATTACCACTCTTTCCCAACTTTTCAAAAAACTTCTACTGAAACGACTTTATCCCATCCTTGACAAAAAAAATTTGGTTCTTGATCACCAGTTTGGGTTTAGAATTCGACACCCCACCGTTGAACAGATACATAGAATAGTAGATACTATTAACGCACCATTCGAAGACAAAAACTACTGCTCAGCAATATTTCTTGATGTCAGCCAGGTCTTTGACAAGGTCAGTTTAATACTTCATTAATAAATTTTGCTCTATTCTCTGAATTGTGCCATTAAAAAGATACAAGCTAAACTTTTTAACCCAAAACTTTTTCAAATATATGTTACAACAACTGATTAAATTGATAAAGTTGTAAAAGATATTCACAACAATATCAGTAAGACTACGAACCAAATAAAACGAAAAGACATTACCATTTCTATGAACAATTTGAACACCAAAGTGGGATGAGAAAAAAAAGGAACAGAATAACATAGCTGAAAGATTTATATAGTTTTGCCCAGAAAATAATCTGGTGATTAGGAATACCTTTTGAAAATTGTTCCCAGGCAGCGTCTACTTATACATCTCAACATAGTGTATCCATCAGATAGACTATATTATAATTAATAAAATATTTAATAATACAGTGATATTTATCAAAACTTGCCTAACTGTACGTTACTATTAACAAAAATAAGAATAAAACTACAAAATATTATAAAAATTAGGAAGTACAGTGTTGTAACCGAGTCTAAGCAACTCTAAGTTGATGGTAGAGACACATGACTGAGTTGTTTACCGATATTAGCACCTAACAAAATAACAAAAATACAATAAATTACAATGTAGTTAAAACAATCGAAGAAAAGGAAAGCTACAGGCTTTGACGGGATATCTAATAAGAATCTAAAACTTTTGGAAAAAATGGAACAAAAACATTGACAAAGTTGTTTAACTTAATATACAATACCAAAACTATACTGGTTATAAGTCTACATCGGACAGAATTATCTCCCCTTTTTGTATTGATCACATTGTAAAACGGTGCTCGAATCGTACTTCCTTAAATAACACGAGGCCTACCATTTTATTGTCCATCATGGCGTGAGTGGTAAACGGCGTGCGTTTATGTTGAAGACATATTTTAAAAATGGCGATTCTGTGATTGAGACGCAACGGCTATTTCGTAGGTATTTCGGAGTAGGTCGTCACGGAAGAGTTCCGACCAAAAAATTATAATGGTGCAATGACTTTTACATTTAGCCGCCATGTTGCCATAGTACGCAATTTCCTGGAACCCAAACTCAACGAGCATGAAAATTTACCACTATGATTCCAACAAGATGGCACTATTTCACACATGGCAAGAATTTTTCGAAAAGTTCCGAGATAAATGTTTCCAGGCCGATTCATCTTATTACATGGTGACATCCCATAGCCGGCTATGTCACCAGACCTGTCTCCTTGCAATTTCTTTTTGTGCAAACACCTAAATGCTGAAGTTTTTTAACAGAGGTCGCGGACTATTGAGGAACTAAAGGATGCTATTCTTAACGCGATCGCAGCAGTAATAGTGGAAATGACTCGGCAAGCAGTGCGGAACTTAAGGTGTATCGCTCGTGCGAGCAAATATTTGGACTATATCATCTTCAATACTGGTTGATGACTAAATGGTAAGCATTGTTTTGTGTGGTGGTACAATAAAAGAGGAGATAATTTTGTAATTTAAACTGGTGGCGGTTTGGTAACAGTAGTGCTATAAGTGTTTTGAAGCTAAAAATGACATTAATAAAGCCATATCTCTTAAGTCATTATTTCTTTCTGTTCTACAAAATTTGATATCTTGACGAACTCAAATCAATTATTTAATAGAAATAAAGAAATAATGGAATGTAGCGATTACCGAACAATTAGCTTGATGAGTCACGCGTTGAAAGTGTTCTTAGGGGGTAATACATCGGAAAATATATAACAAATTTAAAGAGTACATAGGAAAAACTCATTTCGGATTTAAAAATGCTTTGAAAACTCAGGTGGCAATTTTCTGTATACAAATGCTAATAGTAAGATGACAAAATGTTAATGTTAATGTATTTTTATGCTTTTCCGGTCTTGAGAAAGAGTTTAATCGTGTATTGAAACAACAAAAGTTGATGAAAAAAATTTGTGTTGTACTGTAATCAAACAGCAGGACTTAGAGTAGAAGGGAAAACTACAAATTAATGTGACATAATAAGAGGCATAAGACAGATCTGTATTCTGCCATTATCTCCAATAAATCAGTAAATGAGTTAGATGGTGGTACAAAGATAAAAATAATTATATTAAAAAATTTAAAATATACCCAACAACTTAGATAGCTTACAGTTTCTATTAAACTGTGTTATAGATGCATGTAGCAAACATAGCTTGTATATGATCATAAATTTGGTAAACACCAAATAAAAGATAATAAACTGCAAGTCCATAGAATAGAGGAAAAGGTGTAAAAACGGGCACAGGTGTAAATATGGACACCCATCCCCAAGAAGCTATGAGAGGTGCTGCAGATTGGTGGCCAGGACTGTGGACGGCGCCAAACCTTTGACAGGTATGTAAAATTGTTTTCTTTTCATGTCCTTATGGTTAATTTAAAATAATTTCACAGTGATATCTGGAAAGCGGAGATCCTAAGCTACATTTAAAAAATATGCCCTATTGAACAAAGGCCTGTTCTACTCATTTTGGATGATCATTATAGCCATGTTCAAAATCCAGATGTGATTGACTTGACCAGAAAAAACCATGTGACTATCATCTCACTTCTTCCTCATTCCACCCACAAATTTCAGCTCCTAGACAAAACTTTTATGGGGCGTCTGAAAACGTACTACAGCGAAGCAGTAAGAGTATGGTTGCAACAGAATGGGTGTCCCCTCACACTCTATGATGTTATATATTCGTACCCAAACGGCTGATATAGCAATAAACAAAGTAACTGGGTTATACCCTATGAACCGCTACACCTTTATCGGCGCTGATTTTATAACTGCTGAGTTGGTTGCAGGAAAAACTTACTCCATAGTGGTAAATAAAGTTTCAGAATCACTTGCTTTCGATATCATCTGTCTCTCCTTCGAGTTATCCTGATATATAAGCACATCAGGCTCTAGCAATGCCAAGTGATCAAGCTGCTGAAACACCGCAATGTTCCCCGGGAACTTCAAAAGCAGTTTCTCCGTTCGACATATCTCCTGTCCCTAACATTAAGAAGAGAACCACTAGTCGGGGACGCAAAGCAGTAAGGACCATCCATGTTTCGTCTCCAGTTATGTCTTTTTGAGGAAATTTGGCAGCACGATATTCGTTCTTTTCAGGAAATAGTAAACGTAGAGCAAATTATACCGGGACAAGTTTCATGTCAAGATCTTTCATCAAAACCGCATGCAATTCAGTTTTTAAAATCCCCAGCTCATATTTTAGTTTTTGAATTATCAATTGCCAATTCTTATTGATTGTATCCCGTACATGGCCAACTTTGTCAGCTGTTCTACTAGTTGCGAGTCGTTCAGAACGTGGATCACGTTAAACAAGCCATTTCTCTTCTAAATCGTCCGAATAATTGATATGAACAAATGTTCCAGCTTCGCACGAAATTTTCCAAATGCAGAAATGACATATTACATATGTTTATTTACCGAAATTTGTCTAACAACTGACTTGATCAATGAGATAGTCCTTATTAGCGTATGCGCATTATAATCTATTCATATGAACCACCAGACTGCACCGCGGTCCTGCAAACTTTTTTTTATTATATTAATATTGAATCGATATTTTTTGAATAGATCACATATAACTTTTAATATTATAGAGAGTGCAAACTCAAAATTTCAATTTTCATCCAATTGGTCATTTAAGAAATTTTATATTAATTTTTATACCAAGTTTTATGATTTGTGTCTAAAACATTGAAAGAAGAAAATCTTAGCATTACCAGACTTGTAAAGCAATACTAAATATTTGGAAATACACTGCAATTAACGGGTAAATTGCATAATTTGAGTTTGTTATTTCAGTGAAAAGTTTTTGAGAAGATTTACGTCAAAATCGCCGTTGTTTGTTCGCAGAAGCGACTTCTGCGATATGAGTTGTTACGGTAAACTTGTTTTTTATATGTTGCACTTAATAAGTCATAAAAATATGTGCACGTTAAACGGCAGCTTAAATGCCCATAAATGTTTGCAAACTTAATTTAAAATGGCCGTTCCGAATTTTCATTTTTTATTGCGGATAAACACGAATCCTTACTGCATGGTTGTTCGGCAGTTTTGTCTTTGATAAGTTAATGTTGAGATACTGTCAGCTATAAATTCATTTTTAAATATAATAGAATTTATAGTAGTGTTTTTATATAAAAATTTATTATTTGTAAAATTATGCTACTTATTCTTAACAGTTACTACTCTTTTAATACTATTTTTTTGTTACATTTGTTTACTTATTTATAGTTCTATATCTTATTTCTTTCACATATCAATTTTTTCTCTAATATATAAAGAAAAATTAAATAATAAAACGAAAACTTTTGTTAAATATATGTAATGACCATTATTATAAGAATCAAAGGTAAAATGTCCTATCTGGAAAAGAAAGATTTAGAAGAATCGAACATCAATATCGAGTTGCAACAGACAACACTACACTGAATAATGCTACTGAACAACTTAAAAGAGAAGTACAAAGATTTAAAAATGAATTGATTAGTGACTATTTAAGTGAATAGTAAATGACAACAAAATTCTGGAGAACTACTAAAAGACCGATCCTGCAGAATCAATTAATAAGAAATGTAGATGTAAGTTTGAAAGGATACTTTAACCAAATAAAGGTGAAGGCACATTAACCTAAAAAATTAGACCCCCACTCTAAAAGAAATTACAACTGAGACAAACAAAAACGTCGATGCCCATAAAGCCCCAAGATTTAATTTGATTACTGGAGAAATTCTAAAACAACTTCCTAGAAAAGCTATAGTCAGACTTAGCTATCAAATCTCTATTTAGATTAAAATATGTACCTAAGATTTGGCCGGTTTAGACATGTCAGAAAGATCAATAACGATATCATTCAGAGTTTTCAAAAGGAAGTAGTGGGGAACATTATTAACGTTCTTTGTGAGCTTCAAACCATTAAAAAGTTAACTGGAAGTCATCAATAGCAATTTTATCATGTCAGTGTTAAGGTCATCTAGCTCCACAATGACGCTGGTCAGAGAACTCAAGAGACCCAACCCTTCCAGTTAGTTTAAGTGTTTGTGAAGAAACAGCGTAAAGTACAATTATTGTACATATTAGTTAAGTATAATTAAGTAATTAGAGCTTAGGAAATGTTAATTAGTAAGTAATTTAAAACAATAACTTTGGGACACTTTTAAATAAAACAAAAATACTTTGCGACTTTGCTACTATCATTAAAAAAACTTTCGTTAATCTAATTTTTCTTCAAATTATTACCTTTTTAAATGTTCAAAAAGTGTATCTAGATATATTTACCTTAAAATGTAAAACACCTAGGTATAGTAACAACGTTTAATCTCGGAGGGAAATTTGTCTTTAGCATCTAACATTAAATTTTACCGGTATCAACATTGATTATAAGATAGCGTTTGGAAAACGAATTAAACTTAAAATGAGCCAGAATTTTCTACCTCAATAAAAATGTGTTTTAGAGACTTCTGCCTTCTATTAGATTTAATAATATCGCTTCGAGGCACACGAAATAGATATGTGGGCGAGTCAAATATAAATTGAATTTATTTTCCTTTAAATTTAATAAAGCACCATACAAAAAGAAACATGCAAAGTTATTTTCTACATAATCTTCTGATTTAGAAATACATCTTTTCCAACGGAGAGGTAGTTTTTTGATTTTGTTGCTTTAAAATGAAGATGATTCTGACATTAACCATTCGCGCACGACCGCTTGGACCACAACATTGTCGTTAAGCCATTGTAGTGCAAATTTATCTTTTAGTGGTTTAAATAAGTGATAATCGGAAGACGATAAGTCCGGACTGTAGAGCATAGTCCAGAATAAATCCTCTATTTTTTGTCGAGTTGGGGACCGGGCAGGAGAACATCTTGTATTGAAAATTTTTGTCTATTCCAACGATATGCGATTTTTGTTTCTTCCAAAAGTTGACACAAATAATTTTAGTCCCCCTCAAAAATGCGGCGAACACTAAGAATATTTTGCTCAGTTACGTTGATTATTTTCTACTGCTTTTTGTACCCCGCCCCCCAAATTGTTTGTCACATGTACACTTGAGTATTCTTAAAAGTATGCTTTTCGAACTGTGCCTTAGGTCATCTCAAAACTTTGGATAGTTTTACGTCCTCTATCGTGAGAAACTTGATAATAATCTGTTATGATATATAACATCTTTTTCCCCCCACTTTTGCCTCAGTTGTTATTCGTTACACAATATATGACGGTACTTCTTACTCCGACACTTTGATACACAGGAACAGTAGTGAAAGGTGCTCTACGGGAAAAATTACTTTTAGGCATTTATATGTACAACACTTAGAAGTTACGTAAGAAAAGAAATTTTGGTTTATATTTAGTTTACCCACGTATTATAATACTTTGTAATGCATTAACCATTAAGTCGCTCGGTAACCTTTTCCTGCAAAATCAGGTGACCAAAATGACAAGTAATCTAGACATTCCGTTAAAACTGTTATTAAGTTTCTAATAGTTGAGGATTGCGAGCCCAATGATATTTATTGACAAATAGATTTGGTCTATAGTAATGTCTGTATGTATGTCAGTACTGTAAGACGATAGGCAAGAAAAATTCGGCCACAACAAATATACATAGTCAGTATATTTTCTTCAGTTCACATTAATAGTACATAGATGTTTGTACATACATAATCGGCCCTCTTCTACCTTACGGTGTAGAAGGTAGATGTTTGTAAAAACAAGATTTACATGCTTGGGACTACATCTCGACAAACGTTTTACGTTGTATAAACATATCTAAGCTAAATATAAGATTTTATAAAATGTACTAACTAGTATAAAATAGATCAAACTTATCAATCAGCAACAAATCATTGCTCGGATCAATTTTGGCATAACTTACGAGGATGACCCAAACCAACAACGGGTATCTAGTTTCAATCCAAGACACTTAGATGTATTAGCAATCAAACTATACGCGATGACCTCAACGTACTATTTGTTTCTGATGAAGTTAAAAGATTTATTCAAAGTACCATGAAAAGTTTTCTAATAACAATAAACTATTCAATGACCCGTAAGACGTTTGAATAGGAGCTGGTTTTGCAATTTACTGGAATTTCTTCAGTATGATGATAATTTTAAAGAAGTGTCAGTGATAGATGATGTCTTCCCGCAACATTGCTTCTATCAACACATTTAGTTAATACTTTATTGTAATTAAATTATTTGCTATTAATAAGTGTGCACACATTTGAACAGGTCATGCATAGGTAAAACAGATAACCTGCTCAAAGTACGTCTGGAGTCAATGATGACTATGCGTGTTGCTAATCAAATGTATTTATGTTAGTCCCTGACATCTTAAGACAACAATACATTGACTGTTAGTAATGTTTTTTCCATTTTTAGTTTCTTGGTTAATTAAAAAATGAAAAAAGTTGTCTTATCGAACTGGCAATTAATTTATAAGCTAAAGAAGGGCATGGATTGATTGTATTGACACATATAGATAGCACGTGGTACTTTAAATATAGAACTTTTATAGAGTTTTAACTGAACTAATCTTTTTCATGTTTAACTAGGCATATCTTTTATGTTGTTGATTATATTGGGTACAACAATACAAGTAGTACGGATAATTTATGTGTCTAATAAAACAATAAAAACTCATTTGTTCGATGTGCGGTGTAATTTGGAGTATTATTACCGTGTCGAAAGTTGTCATTTTTAGGACATGTTTACATTGGTGTTGAATTTATTGGAGAAATTAGAGGTCCCTGATGGGTCTAGACCCTAACCTTATTTTTAATCATTTTGATATGATCTAATTTTTGATGTTTCTGGCCATAAAGACTGTCTCGTGGCGTCATATGGAGGAACCCTTATGATGGGAGCCTCTATCAACATCATATTTGTAGAAACCGCGGATGGTGAAGTTACTCTAACCGTAAACGCTATTGCACAGTTCTTGAGTGCATTGAAAGATGTTCTCCAGAATTATTATATTATCCATGTCTCAGGGAAGGTCGTGGTCCTTGACAAACCACAGACCACAGAAGATGGACCGTAAGATTGAATTCTATATGAAATGTTAAAGTAAATTTTTGTTGTTGGTGAATAGTTGGCTCTAGTGTTGTAAAAATTGCTTTCGTCTTGTTAGGCGATCTATAACCCTGAACTCTCTAAGTCAATTTCTGGTCCAAGATCACATCGGGGTGGGTATATTTTTCTAGATATCTTCTTTTCACAGACCTTGAGGTCAGCTAGGCTCTTTGGTCAGTAAAGTGATCTTCACGTGGAGAACAGGACCGTCGAGCTTTACTCTGGCTTTATTCCCATTTTCCACTTATTGCAGCAGTTCCTTTTGAAGCTGTTAAGTCACGAAGGACGCTCTTTATTAGCTGGATAGCACCGTCTTGCCGCCTGCGTACTAAACTAGTGTAGTGGAGGGCGTCGTCGACATGCCTCAAACGTAAAAATGGTAGTGTCTAGGATAGAAGTAAGTCTTGAAGGACATCAGATCGGCCCAGACCGGACAAGTTGAACCATCGGTAGCAGGATTGTGGCAGAGAGCACTTTGTACACTAGTTTCCTGTGTCACATCTTGTTGAAAGTCTTTGCCACGTTGAAGAAGACTGGTGGTTTGCTTTTTGGTGTAACCCTCAGTGAGATTAATGGAGTAGTCGGGCAAAATCCAAACTAACTCTCCGGAACTACTAATAGATCGCTTGCTTTACAAGCTTTCCAATGATCGGTAGAAAACTGATCAGCTTGCAGCGCACGGTTTTGAATTCGGTTAGAGCCGAGTGCTTTGTGCAACTTGAGGCTTGTCCTTGGAGACGACACATGAAGCAATCAACGAGATCAAGGTGGTCAGGGTTAGCGTTGTTGTAGGTAAAGTCACATTGACATTCTAAGTTGTCAGCAAAGACCTCAGCTTAGCTTTAATGGTGAAGACAACACTTTGCTCCTCATAGATGAGAGGAGCGGGAAAAGACGGTTTCGTAAAATCATGGCCATTCTCCAGGCTGTTATCGGTCACGTTGACTGTCTCCAGTTTGCTCAAGACAGCAGTCTTAACTTCTACAGTAATTCTATGGTATTCTGGTTGGTCCGCAAGGTACAGGAATCGTTGCTTGTGTCATCGTACCCGGTTCTTCTCTCGTATTCGTTCTTTCGACTCTGAAGGTAGTAAGTCTTGTCTATCTCTAAGGTTTGGTGGCAATGAGTTACTAGATGGAGATGGTAAGGTAGTGTACCGTCTTCTCCATGTCTTTGCCAGAGTGGACAGTGGGAATTAGTTTCATAGTCTCCTTTAGATGAAGGCAGATCCTAAGACTTTTAAGGCACTTTTACCAGCCTAACGTCTGACAGATATACTGCTATATATTATTCTGCGGTAACAATACACTTATTTTTAAACAGTTTTGATAAACCTTAATTTTAAGATTGCTACTTTAGATGTAGCGCCATGATATTGATTTTGAGTTTTTAATATATTAGTTTTCTTGCATCATTTCACACTATGTTATTTATTGCAGTTATACAAACAACCGAGGTACTCTTAATAATTTTGTATGTGACCCGATTGTCTTCTTGAATTATCTTTCGGTCGGAGTCCATTTGATTATATATGTTTCGTTGTTTTCTAAAACACTTTTCCACCTAGATGGTACATTATAAATATCCATCTAAAAAAGCTCGTGGATTTCGAATTAAAACATTATTGGAGTACTTTATTCACGTCTTCTCTGGAATACATAATTGTTTTTCACTAAATAATTTTGCAGGCTCTGAAATAGATAATCGGAAGGTGCAATGTCAAGATGATGTGCAGGATGCTGCATAATTTGATAGTGAAAGTCCTATAATTTCCAGAGTTTGTCAAGCGATATGTGGTATTGTTATAAAAAACAATATGCTATAATTTTAATGCCAATTTAAGTGTGTCTAATTGTTGATTACAAACATTCCTAGTAATTATTTTGATTGACAATTAAAATTTTCAAAATGAATGAAACCTTTTATATCCAATTATACACGCATCAATACTTTTTGAGTCTGAAGATTTTGCTTTAATGTGGGTTCAGGTGTTCTTTTGGTGTTCATCCATTAACGACGTCAATAAATAGTTTTGTATAAGATTTATTTTTTATCCCTAGTTCAATCTATGCAAAAATGGTTTTCTGTTATAATTAGTGAGATAAGACGAATACATTATTGAATTCATTTGGTTGTACATATTGTATTTTATTTTGAAGACTAAAGTTTACAGATTTGAATATGGAAGTATAGATCACTTATTTTTTATCATTGTTACTACCATATAACCATTTTCAAACTTTTACAGCAACATATAGTGCATATGGTCTTTATCGGTGTGCAGTTCAATAGTACAAACAGAATTGAGTACAACTACGAATCAAAAATGTTTAGACTTTTCTTAATGACGTTGTTCCGTACTGTCAAATGTCAGTTGAGAAAAATTAACATTATTTACAAAATGACCTGTAACTGTTGCAACTAAATTTAAACTTTTAAATTAGATAAGAATAAAAATTTCTTTTATTGCATTATCGTTCCTTTGGTGCACTTGATTATATATGTTTGGTGCTGCCCTCTTGTACAAAAGGCTGATTTTTGTTACTACACTATCCTCAAAATAAAAAAAATACTAGAGTATAATATATAATCCCACATATTAGTTTGTATTATTTCAAATACTTAAATTTAGTAATTTTTGATAACATAGATTTTAGCAATCAAAGTAGCATGATATGTACAAACAAAAAAATTAACCTTGGTATTTGTAAATATGACCTTTAAGGTATTTTGAAATTGACGCAGCGCAATTGTTAGTCGAGTCATCTACTTATTTGCCAAAAATCTCTGATGTTGACGCATATAATTATTCTAAATACAATGCAAGGTCAGATTCCAAAAAGCCTGTGGCTTATCCGAATACAATCGATTGAAACAGTTGCGCCAATTTCTCTGAATAATTAAGTCTGTTATGTTGAGCAGTAACCAAATTCTATCGTTGTTATAAACATTTACAGTTTAAAATTAACAGTATACTACATTAATTAATTTATTTAAATATGTTTTATCCTTTTAATGTATTTTTATAAGTTATTTTTCTATGTATTTTTAATATCTTACTATACTTACTCTAATACCGCGATTTCGGGATTGTTTTATTTTATTTTGTTTTTATTTACAATTTTTGTTTAGTTTCCTAGTAGTTACTTCTTACTAAAGCTCTAGTAGATATTTTTAAACATAAGGTAGACTGCTTACGGTAACTAGAAACTTACCAATCCTTCAAGTCAATTTCTGCCAAAATGCACCAAAATTTGTTCCTCATCTCTTGGACAGCAACCAACAGAATTATTGGATTTAAGTGAGGATAGACCTGTAATAGGAAAATAAAATTTTAATTTATTTTTTAGTTTTTAATATAATAATAAACACTTAAGACGTTAACATTAATAAACATTCAGAAAAGAATTAATAAAAATGTTAAATCTATAAATATTCTGTATCTACTTTTGTTTAATTCTCGTGGTAAATTTAATATTGGTTTATATTTGATATAGGTAGGAAAGTGTAACTTGTCTGTGAGGCCAGATAACATGAGTATCATCAACATATTGTATTCAATAGATAGGTTTAAGCTTCAGCTAAGGATAATTGTTCTAATGAATTTCAAAGGGTGTACGAATTACCTTGTAGAGACTGCACGTTGGTTTCGTGGTAAAATTTGTCTTGAAAGATAAAATAGGTTTTGGATAGGCAATGGGTAATTCAATCAAAGGTGTTATCTTCTAGACTGTGAATAGATTTGGGGAGTTATAAAGCTATAAAGTGTGGAAATGTTAATAAACAGGAAAACAACACAAAAACTGTTGTCGTCTTTACGTATCGGAAATTATTTAAGGCTTCTTCTGTAAGGCTGAAGTATTTTGGCCGGCTATTTGACTACGTTGTGCGTAGAGGAGGTAAAGGTGCTGACAGTAGGTCATAAAAATATTTTCCTTGAAAATCGTATAATTTTGAAATTCATGAAGATTTTTTCCGAGTTATAAGGAGTTTATTGGAATCAGAGATAGATTTGAGTTAGTAATTAAGATCTGAGTTTTTTGTTTTTAATAAGTTGTTGGGTTGTTGGCTACTTGACGATAGGAGTTTATAATTCTAAAGGTTTAATATTAAGTTTAGATAATACGACTGTGTATAGCACTTTGATTACATCTTGCCTGGTTTCATTAGCCGTGTTTTTAAGAAATTTAGTAATGGAAAAATTTATTTAGAATATGATGTTTGGAAGAAACAGCAAAAATATAACTTCTGCTTGGAATACGGTTTTTGTTTTCGTTTAATTTTCTTGTGTGTTAATGTAGAGACAGAGTTAATAACTCATTAAACAGTCTGAATAAACCAAAGAATACCACCACCACCAGCAATTTGACAAACTATCATTTGAGAATTCGATACAATTCTTCTAATTGCTTATTCTTCCCTCTTAGAATAGAGTTTCGACCAAACCACGCAATTTCATTGCCCCTAATTTTATGGATTATTATAATTGTTAACTATATTCGGTCTTTTGTTTAAGACTGCAACGATCTTTCGATTTGACCAATGTAACTGCTTGTACACTGTAATTTAACTAATTTCAAAGTCTGATAATATTTAACTAAAATAGTTTGACTGAATACATTGTGTTATCACAATTAATTGTTTCGATAAAATTTAAATTTCGTTGACAAAGCAAAACTTTTTGTGATACAGTATGTCCTGAAAATATTGAGTCAATGATGTAACGTGGCAGAAGATGCGTCAACGAGGGCAACATCGTTGGCCAGGTCAGTTGAGATTTAGACGTCTGTGAGTGAGTGCACATAGAATGCGATCGTCGCATTTGCAATAATTGAGCGAGTAACGCAGTGAACCTGCATCAAATTTTGTGCAAAACTGGAACTGTTCAGAAAACATTTCGATGATTCAAAAGGTTTTCAAGACAAAAGGATGAGACAAATAAGTCAGATGACCGGAAACCTGTTAATACAGCTATTAGCAGGATACGGAAAAATATTGAAGTGGAAGTTTGAGAACTAAAAGATAAGCTTGACTTGGTTCACACTGTTATCAATAAACCAAATTTTCTCAAAAAGGTTACAACCGGAGACAAAACTACAAATTTGCTTTAATTATCTGCTATAAAAATTTTTTTTGTAGGATAAATTATTTGTAAAAAAAAGAAAAGGATCTCCATAAACATTATTTACATAAGGCAACAAGCAAATCATATACAGCAACCTATAATAAAAAATGAACTGGAAAAAAGTAGGTGAAAGTGCAGAATCTGTGGCAAAAGTTGGTTTACATCCAATAAAGATGTTACTTTCTGGTCAGGTTATGGGGAATCACTATTCAACTATTGTGAACAACTTGTTAATTCTAAGTGGAAGCTTACGAAAAACGTATTGTTTTGGCCAATCATAAAAGCATCACCTTCCATCACAATGACTCACAGTGTAAGATTTCAACTATTTAAGGAAATTTAATGCGAACATAAAACTTTGTTAGTTTAACATTCCTTTAAAGAGAACATTGTGTGCAATAGTAATTAAATTTTTAATCTTTCGACTATCACGCCTTCATTCATGCACACGTTTCTTGAATGTATTCTCCGCATTTCATACAGGTGAAATGTACAGTCAAACCAAAGCAACAAAAAAGGTACATGTGCAAGAAGCTTTATCTATTGATACATATGTCAACACAAGAGGTAAGAAACAGTAATGATGGTAAGGAGACTCTCAATCTTTTTAGAAATACTAAAAAATCTGCCGAAATAATTGAGGTAAATATAGATAGAGTTATTAACAAGATTTCGCCTAATATAAAATTGTCTAAATAGTGGTTCGCCGGTAAGTTTAGACAGATTTGGTAAATTCACTTTTTAACTATACTTAAAAGAGTATTTTTGTTATTCTATGTTCGTAAGCGTGTATACAAAGTACGCTAAAGAGATATACTATATTTTTAAGTATTATACCAGTACCACCTTTTAGAAGATAATAGGAAATACTGAGAAATTTGGTGCAACGTGTGGTTGGTTTTCGGGTTATAAGGCCGTGATCAGAGTTCGGAAACTTTTGATGTTTCGTCTCAACCAGCCGTGAAAGCCTTACCATCTATTTACTGGGAACTTTCCCGGAGTAGAACATGAAGGGTTGACACTAATCTAAATTTAATACATAAACTACTTATTTTATCTGATCCGTTAATTGCTTCAAGAGTAGACATTTGAAAATTATACCAGAAGTTGTAGAGTTGTTGAAGGAACCGTGTATAAGTCTGGCAGTGATTCTGATTGGTTAAATTAATAATTTTTTCAAGTTCTACGTCATCTGTGATCATTCTGCCGATTAAGTGTTACGAACATACCGATATTATGTGTCACAACTAACTACAGGTCAAGCTTAAAACAATGTTTAAAATATATCTTCTTGCTTTCACAAATTGAAAGTCTTTCAGAATTGTTATGTGCTTACTTATCAACTTAACTACAGAGTAAAGTTTAGCTAGATAGTTGAAAGCGAAAACTGTACTGGTTAACATAGAAAATCGTCCAACACCCACCATATTTTTCAGACCTTGCTTATTCAAATTTTCATATATGTGTCTCTATAAAATAGTTTAATCAGCAAGAAGAAAGACCACAGAGTTTCTCTTGTTAAAAGTTGAAACGTTATTGTAAAGTTAAATATAAAGTTATTTAATAAAACGTCACTTTAAAACATAACTAATAATATTTTTAATGCTTAGAAATTAAGCACAAATTTTCATCTAACATTTTTGTCTTTTTATTTACGTGTTATATAATACACACTGCTATTTGATTAAATAATATTTGATATGAAGCCTAGTCAGCGCTATGAGGCTAAAGATCACTAAAAAAATAAAGACAAAAATTCCTCCCTTTACTTTAGTTTTCCTATCCAACTCGCCAACACGCCTGGCAATAGTGGAGTTTTAATTCAAAACACCCTCTAAATGTAAATGCCAATTTTAGTGGACAAGAGAGGCTGGGTGATGATGATCGCAATTGTTACAAAATTTTATCTTCATGGGCAAGAGTTTTGAGCTGAACTATTTTTTTATGTTTAATTAAGCATATACTTTTTTGTTATTGATTACTTCTGTCGCAAGAATACGAGGGTAGCATGGCGTGCAGTATAATTTGATTAGGGCACAGAAAATTTTTACTTTTTGGCACGTTGACGTTGATGTTGACTTTGCTGGAAAAATTAAAGGTCTAGGGTTCCAGTCTCTAATCTCATAGTGAGTCCTCTTGATACGATCTAATTTTTGATATTTGTGGGTCATACCGCCGTCATACATGCCATTACATGGAGCAATTTTGTTATATATTAACCTTATATTTGTAGAAGCTACGAATGGCGGAATTGCTCTAGCCCTAAACGCTCTAATATTGTTTTTGAGTACTTTGGGAGATGTAGTCTTGAATTGTTAGAACATCCGCGTCTTGGTAGATGTCGTAGTCTTTGACTAATCTCAGAGCACAAAATAACTGTAAGGATAAGTTCTGTATGACCTGAAATTTCAAAAAAGAATCGCATACATTGTAATAGGGCGGGGTGTGGTCTTGTATAAAACGAGCCGATTGTTGGTGGATAGTTGGCGGTCCAATAGGGAGACGAGAGCTATTCTAGCTATTTGCGCTATTTGAAAGGCTCGATCAGAATATTTTTTCTAAATATTTCTCTTTCAAAGATCCTGAGGTAACCCAGGCCCTCTGAAATTCAGCGAAGAAATCTTTTGGTAGAGAACAGGATTACCGTTGAGTTCCATTTTCCATGTGTAGCACCAGACTTCCAAGAAATCCAGTTCCTCTTACAGCTATTGAATTACAAAGTATATAAGTTAAAATACCAGTGCAATCTCTTGTAGAATACACTGTTATGTAGCTTTGTAAGACCTAAGAAGATGTCCTTAAAACTTTATATGATGATAGCAACTTAAACTTTGTTTTGAGTGGAGTTTTGCTGGTGTAGAATGAAGTAGACACCACTAGAAACTTTTAGATAAACAGTCAATCGACGAAAGTTTTTCCCATTAACTTCAGTTTTCAAGCGAAGTAAAAAAAGTAGTCTCATTCCTACAATTGTAACTATAGATGACAGGGAATTTGTGCTAAGAACCACGATAATTTTTTGTATGATTGATGCTGTGTCTTTACGTGCGGACGGGAGACATTATATCTTCAAATATAATTCCAGTAGGATAACTTTCAAAAGAGCAATAGTAAAAGATACTGAGGACTTTCTACATGAAGAACAGCAAAATTTGATATTAATACAGATTTAATATATAGATGGTTTATTACATTCAATCTATTAATTGCTTGTATACGCACTCTCATCAAGAGTGTGTAACTAGCTATTGCTTAGGCTTAAAAGAAATAGTTGCATTGAAAACAGCAACGAATATTTAAAATATATCTTTTTACTTTTAAAATTAACTGGAAGTTCTTTCAATGTTAATATGTGTTTACTTATCTAAATAAAAGTGAATTAGATGTAAAGTTATGCATTTTACTTAAATGAAAGATGACAATGAGAGTATAAAGTTCTTCTACATAGTTAAAATTTCATACTAGGCGACGTTGCAAAAACTAAAGTAGTTAAAATAGGAAATCACTCGCAATTCACTCTCTTTTATAGATTTCCATCTAGTTGAGTCTCTATAAAATCGTTTAATTAACTAAAAGTTTGATTTTTGAAAAACACACTCGGCAATTTATGAAGAAGCTTCTTAAAGCTTCTAAAAGTTTCTTAAATGGCTAAATGTTATTATAAAAAAGAATGGTAACAAACTTTCATCTAATACTTTGTCATTTACGTGTTATAATTTACACTTCTATTTGATCGAGCCATATTTGAAATGAAGCTCAGTTAGCGCTATGTCGCCAGTAATAAAAGCTCATTAAAGAAAAGCCGTTTAGGGCGACCTCCGCAAGCCTGCAAGTGCATCAAGCCGACAATAATCACCATACATTTACCTGCAGGCAAATGACGGCTTTTGTGGGCGCCGTGCAAGAGTTGATGACAATACAAAAACCGAAAGCTCGCCTGCAATGCAATTGCGAGGCCGACGGCGCTGCGCCGCTGCAGCATCCATCTGATGGATAATGCTATTTTGACTTTTAATGTCGCATGAAATTTGAAGAGGCACAGTCCATGTCGGCATAACAATGCACACGGCTGATCGTATCGGTCGGTGATTGAGCGTGAAACCATCCAGTTTATCTATTAACTACTCGCCGAAGCTCGGATAATATACTCCATTGTCTATCGGCGAGTTCGCGCAAGAAGTTAACACTCTAGGAGTACGTTCTTTGGCTCGCCACTCCTTTGTGCCCAATCGCCCATAATTAATTGATTTATGCACGCCTCAGTATTGAGCCTGCAAAAAGCGCTGGGGCGATGGAAAAAGCGATGCTGAGTTTCTTGCGGAGATGGAGTTTTTCGCGGCTCGCAGGTTTAATCTCGATTCCGTTACTCGTTTTACTTTTTGCCGCGCGGATGAAGGCGACTAGAAAAGATGATAAATTGTTTATGCAACATCTGTATTCTTTTGCATGGAAATGCCCGGCACAGATGCTGCGGCAGAAGAAAGGCGAAAAAGCGCCGCGCTGCTGAGCGGCGCGAAAGTCGCCAATCGACAGTTGGCGCAAAAATTTGAGACAATTAAACAGAAACGCTAGTTTTTCGCCGGCTTCAATTATTTACCGCGTAATATCCTGCAAAGTTACCAAATAACCGTTTCAGGTTATGGCGAAATTAAAGCGATTGTGCGGGGCGGCCGGAGCTTTCGAGCAGAGCATACATTACCGCAGTCTATGTTGCATGATAGCGGCGGCGTATAGCGGAAACGTTCGCTACAGTGTTTCATAACAACCCCCATTTTGAATCGGATGACAGAAGTTTATTGAAATAACGTTTTGCTGAGTCTAGAAAAGTTTGCGACCGCGCTTAACGGCGCGTGCAAGATGAACGGCTCGCATTATTTCGGATAGTAACAAATATTTTACATCGCTTTTAAATTTTAAGCGCGAGGAAGTTTTGACTTATATTAATGCTTTTGATTAGGGCTTTATGGAAGACAAATTTATTGCCCCCGTGTTTTATGTAAGCAAATAGGAGTAATTTATAACGGCGGCTCGGCATAAATACGGGCGAATTCGCCGCGGCTAAAGGTCCACGCTGTAAAAAGCGGCGCACTTATTGAAATTAACATTACACAATGCATTAAATCAATTTGAAATTATATTTTACAAAATAGATAGATTGTACGATATCCTTCATTACTCGGACATATATATTTGTCGTACTTAAAACGGGCGCCATTATGAATTAAATATTATCTCATTCTATAATAAATAAAGTAAATGTTTAAATCTAGCTCTATAAACACAACTTAATATATTAAACAGTAATTACATTATTTACCAGAGCAAATAAGTTAACAGTGTACGTAGTATGTCCTGAAAATATCGAGACAATATAATCTGGCAGCCAATGAAAGTGGATGGTAATGCACATGCGTGAACAAGGAGAAATTCATTAGACTTCATTTAGGTAGGTGAGGGAACATAGCAGTATATGATTGTTATATTGCCAATGAATGAATGAGTAGAGCAGCGAATCTGCGAAACTAATGGGTTGTTCAAATATTTCCGGAATTTGATATAATTGATTCAACAAACAAATAACTAGTAGTCGAAGTACTCTTCCTCAACATCAATCACTTTCTCCTCCTTGTCGGACAAAAGCATAGAAATCATGGTCCTTAGAATTGAAGAAAATTACGAAAGCAAAAGAAAGATTATTCGTTAAGAAATGCGAGGGAACAAAATATTTGAATAAAAAACATGATAACTATAATCTACATAGGGAAACAAAAGAAATGACGAAAATTCGCAATAATGAATTTTTGAATATTTTTAAGGATAGCCAGGGGAATGTCATTAGCGAACTAAAAGAGAAGTTATTACAATGGACCAACTACATTTGACAATTATTTAATGATAGAAGAGCAGAATTAATAATACAAAAAGCAGACGACACAGGATCACCAATATTACGGCAAGGAGTAATTTATGCCATAAAAAATACAAAAAATAGTAAAGCAGTAAAACCGGTTGAAGTAGCCATCTAACTAATAAGATTCATTGATGACGACTGTGTCGATGTCTTGTTTGAACTTTTTAATCAAATATATCAGGGGGCAAAATTCCTGAACAATGGCTTCATTCAACTTTTGTAGAAAACTACAAAAAATCAACTTATTCAGATCACAAAACCATAGCCTTAATGAGTTATACGTTTAAAGCGTTTTTAAAAATCGTACAAGGCAGAATTTTTAAAACTTTAGAAAATCAAATAAGTAAAACACAATTTTGTTTCTGAAATGTTATAAGTACGAGGAAGCTTTTGTTTAATTTAAATGTGTTAGCTCATAGGTGTTTTAACATGAATCACGACACGTATTTGTGCTTTGTGGACTTTAAAAGGCCTTCGATAGGCAAACTAATGGATAACCTACATAATAAGAATATAAGCAGCCACAATATAGAAATTATCCGTGGTATTTACTGTAATCAAACTGCTAAAGTTAAAGTTGACAATAATTTACCGAGAACATCGAAATTCAGAGAGGGGTCTGCCAGGGATGCGTGCTGCCTCCGTTACATTTTAATGTCTATAGCAAAGTAATATTTCAAAAAGCTTTATCAGATTCCATAGAAAGTATATTTATAAATAGATAAATTTCCAACAACTTATGTTTTGCAGATGATACGGTAATAATGACAGACAATATCGACAACATGCAAAACGTAATGCATATTGTAACGATTATTGTCTCAACCTAACAAAACCAAATATATGGTTATTACTAAATCAAAAATTTTAAATGCCTGACTAAACATTGAAGACAGAAACATTGAAAGAGTGAATGTATAAAAGTATTTGAGGAACTTGGATAACATCAAACATAAATTAAACCAAAGAGATAAAAATATTGAGGTAATACGTACTGAGACAACACATAAGTAAATAGACACTCTTAGGTATGTGTAAACTCCTGTGTTGTATGGTAATTATTCTGTCAATGTATTTTTCTTTTTATATATTGGTGTGCAGTGGGGTATTCTTAATGACAAGAAGGTTGCCCCAAACCTCTGTCGCCGAAGAATTGAGTGATTTCCAATGAAGACGTATTTATCGGACAAATGAGGATGCTCGAAATCTGAGTATTTCACTCTCTACCGTCAATCTAGAGATTGTGCAGTTCAACGCGGAGAATTAGGAAAGTGACAACTGAGATCTGTAAAACGAGTGGCGGAAAGAAATCTCCATTGCACTACTGCAGATATGGCAAAACACCTAAAAGTGAGTCGTAACACAGCTATCAGATATCTGATAACCATTACCCATTGCAGCCAACGTTTCGAAAAGAAAATAAAACAGTGGCCAACCACCACATGGTAAGACGCTTGTTGAATTTTTAACACCATGTCATCTTCTCAGATGAGTCCTCCTTTACCCAATTTTTATGTAACCACACGAACCGCCTGCAAACCAACCATCAATCAGGGAAGATTTTTCGTTATAGCTTGGGGTGCCTTTTGGAGCACAGGACGATCAGAGTTTGTGAAATGTATGGGCAATATTAATGCCGAAAAATATATCGTCATATTATAGGCGGGTCTTCTACTAATATTCTCTGATGCGCTGCTAAGCAGACCTTTCACTCTGTAGAAGATTAAACTCCTAGCCACACACTAAAAGGATCCAAACTTGGCAGGCACAAGCTTCTGTGGGTAAAGATCAATATTCGAAAATCAGGGTTCCTATTTATACGCATGTCGTTTGTCAGACTTAGAGAATTCTTATGTTACCTCGGTCTGATACTTCGTTTGAGAATACTCCGGTCCTATGTGTTCTCCACTCTTCTATATGGCTTGGACATTAAAAGAAAATACATTTAAATAAACTAGCCGTCTTTGAGCTGCGGTACTATAAGAGAATCCTACAAATATCGGGGACAAAAAGAGTATCAAATATAAAGGTCATTGGAAGGGTGGGAAATAAACCAGAAATCCCGATACCATCAAAAAGAGAAAACTTGAATATTTAAAACATGTAGTGAGAGGACAGAAGTAAGCATTGCTAAAATTAATAATACAAGGTAAAATTTGGGAAAAGCGAAGTGTGGACAGACTCTAAGAGAGTGGTTTGGATGCGGCAGTGCAGAATTTTTTAGGCGATAGGTAATAAAGTCCAAATAGACATGATGATTTCTGACCTTCCATAAGAGAGAAACTAAAAGAAGAAGAACAAGGTTATTAAAGTTTATGATACAAATGAAACTCCTTATGAGTCAAATATAAACTGGAACAGAGAACGACACGACGTCTGAGTCTTATAGATACAGTGTCTGACAAGGATTTTTCCCGTAGGGTACCCCTTATACAGCTTCATTGGTCAGTATCACTATGTCAGAGCAAAAGGTACCATCGTCTGTTGCGCAAATGATTATTATTAAGTTTCTCACGGCAGTCGGCCCAGAATTTTGAGAGAACTTTAAGAAAACTCAAATGTACACACAGTTTAATCAACTTTTGGAGAGACGAGAAGCAGTTGGAAATAAAAAAAACCGCGTGATTGAAGAGGATATTTGCATTGTTCACCATCTTCTCGAAGATGGTTATCCTGCTTTATAGTAACGTTTGGCTCCATATAGCTTCCCAATCTCGATAAAAATTTGATAATTTGTTCTGCCCTGCAGTGGAACACCTTCCCTACAGTCCGGACTTCTCGTCCTGCACTGTTTAAACCACTTCAAGAAGCACTTAGTGGACAGACTTGTTGAAGCGTTCATGTGCGATTAACTGATGTCACACCAATCTTCATTTTTCGATAGTGGTATTAAACCCATTTATTGGAAAAAATAAAGTGAGGAAATTATGAAGAAAAATAAGTGTAAATTTTTATGATACTATATTTTTAAAAAACAGTTTATATTTGAATCGCCCATGTAGACAAGAAATATTCAAATCTAAGATCAGCACTAAGCTAATGAAGAAAAATAGAGGAAGATGGTAAAGCTTGATATGTAATTCTAAAGTATATTAATTTTCTAAAATATTATTAGAAACATGTTTTTGAAAGAAACAAATGCATCCCAAATTAATAAGTAAGCGAGCGAGGCGTTCCTGTTGGTAATTTAATATTCAAATTTTTAATAAGTCGCATGTACCTCATTGCGGAATGAATTAAGAAATCTTAGTTAAACGCCGTATTATATGAACATTGCGTGCGAGCCATTCCGCTGCGTTAAAATTCAATTTTGAGCAAATTACACGTTTTTTGCGGCGGCTTTTATATTAAGGCGCAAGCAAGTGGCGCGGTAATTAATACCAGCTAATTGCACATCCTATTATGAGCAATTTTCGGCAGCAGTCCGTTAGGACCTCCAGCTCCGGCGCGCATTTGCATAGCCGGCCGTACTTAAATCGGAGATAAGCCGCCGTGTGGTTATACTAGGCCGCGGACTGTGATATGCAATTAATGCGCCGTAATTAAAAGCGCGCAGGCATAATGCGGTACGATAAAACGCAATAACAGGAGCTAAGTGCTCGAGCCCGCGGCCGGGCAGCCGCGTAAAGAATTCACTTGTCATTATATTCAATACATCGGCAAGGAACGCATTCTGGCAGGATAATGGGCCCCTTTGAAAGGGCCCCGCACAAAGGCAGGAGTTTTATCAGCACCTTAATTGACTCCTGAGATAATTAATTTTTTCGCAATTTTGGCGGGTCATTGTTCAGTTTTTATTCAAACATATTGACGCGAATATTTGCAGAAAAGGGGCAACGAGCGAAGCCCTGTCCCCGTCAGCCGCCTGAAAGGGGCCCGGAAAATTCGGCCTTTGTGCGCAGCCTTTGTGTCGCGCTGAGTTATGAAATGTGTTTTCCACAATGCGAATATTGTATCGCGTTTATAAAATAAATCCGGGCCGCGCGCGGCACAATTAAAATTGCAAATAAAAGGAGATTTAAATGCGCGAACTTCAGATCGTACCTGAGTGCCCGCCGCAGCAATGGCGCCCGTCACAGTCTCACCCCCCGTTTTTAGATTGCTGCCCGCGTCACTGTTTCTATTAGTGAAACATAAAGAATGCATTAGCTGCTATGTGTACCTACGGTTCCGGTAGGTTAGCTCTGCCCTCTGTTTGATAGCCCTCATTCTCTTCCATTTTGCCAGTTTCTCCGCCAAACATACCGCAGATGAATTTATCTACATCTAGTACTAGCCCCTTTTAACTAACACCACTTTTCGTGGACACTATATTACTCTAACTGTAGTGTTAATGATATCCTAACCTAAATGGACCAAATTAATAAGACTTGTCTTCATAATCTGAACGTTTGATTTATTCAATATAGTTAATATTACAATAAAATTTGTACAAATCTGTTCAAAAACAGTAGGTTATCCATCAAAACAACAAAATCTTTAACTACAATTCGTGATAATAAAATTGATTTTTATTCCTAATATAAGATGGGCAGAAATGCAGTTGTGACTTAAATTTTCTGCCTTTTGGAATGTATGTATTGTTGTAAGTTGTAAGGAGATTATCTAGTATTACTATAAACACTGTTAAAAAATTAAATCTATCTTTAGTTTACACAGCATAAAGACACTGTTTCTTGACAAGTTTGGTTATCAAGTGGTAAATGCGCAAATTAAAATTCTCATCGTAAGCAGAAGATTATTAATTTCCAAAACTTCGATATCTCGTATTATTAAACAAGACATAAAAGACTTTAAAGAAAGGTAGGAGAAAAAAGCAAAGATGTTGTTGACTAACTACGCGCATGATGGCCACAACAAATTTATGTTTACGGATGAAAAAAATTTTACAGTGGAGGAATCTTTCAACAAACAAAATGACTGGGTATACGGTAGTTCGCCCAAAGAAGCATCTCAAAAAGACCATCCAGCATATTTAATGGTTTTATAGAGTCTGTTATGACGGAGCAACCTGATATTCATTTTTGTGAAAAGAGAGTAAAAAATTCAGATGTTGTGTATTAATAGAATATTTTGAAAGATGTAGTGAGACCTCTGAATCAAAAGCTTATTTCAGGTGAGCCCTGGATCGTTCAACAATATTGAAGAACCCACCCACAAACTTAAACGAGCAATAATGTGCCTTATTTTTTAACAGCAGACAATTGGCCTTTCAGTAAACCAGATCTTAATGCACTAAATTATAAATTATGGGCATTTTATAGGGCACAGTGTATTCAAAAAAAAACACTCTAATGTTGATTTTTTGAAGCGAACTCTCTGCCAATGGAAGTAGTGCCTGCTACCATAGATGAGTAGCCTGGACGTCTTAAAGCTTATGTAGAGGCTAAAGGTTGCCATTTTGAATAAATCCGTTGTAATTATACTTCCCGTGTGGGGTTGCTAGTCCCTCATCGAGCGCCTCCCCAGGTGGCGGATATGAGAATACCTATTAGATATAGTGGGTACCTGGGGCGGACCAAAACTAGCAGTAGCGTCAGTATCAGAGTGAGCAGCTGTAAAAAATAAGTGGAAGTGAGAACAGGATTTTATCTTTGGTGTGGCGGCGAATGAAATTTCTAGGAAAGAAAATGACGGCGATAACCATAGTACTAGTCAGATGGGTTACTGAATGCTCCTCATCCCGCCCTGATAGCGTGGGTTTCTAAAGGCTATCAAATCCTTCATGATATGGCAACATTAAATTACTGTCCCTTACTCTCTGGCAGCCGAAAAGTCAATGGATACATGCAACAACACGATGACAGCCATCCATAGAGGATTCTAAGAATCTTCAGAGTCTAACCAACAGTCATCGTAGTAAAACTATAAAGTTATAAGCAGGAACTAAGAACGTTAGGACATTAATAACAGATGATCAAATAAAATAATAAGAAAATAAACTTGAAACTATAAACTAGGATATAATAGGACTTAGTAAAACAAAGCGAATAGGCGAAGAAGTTATCACGCTCAAATCAGGAAACACACTATTATACAAAGGAAATGAAAGTGAAAGTTGCGATGTGTAGGTTTTAGAGTACGAAAAAACGCAGATCGTATACAAAATTTTACACCGATATCAGATCGAATAACCTGAGTAAAACAAAAACAACAAAAAAATACAAGTATATGCGCCGATATCATCTGATGAGGATCACGTAATAGAAGAATTCTATGACCTGGTTAGAAGCGCATCAAATAACCCAATTCAACAAAGAGTAACATACACAATTATTATAGAAGATTTTAAGTTTAGTAAGTGTTAGTAACAATATAAACAACCGTAAACAGTTCTTAGGGAAATATGGAATCGGAAACCGAAACGAAAGAGGAGAAAAATGAGTAGAATTCTTAAATGAAAATAAAATATACGCAATGAATACATTCTTTGAGAAAAAACCAAATGGACTTGAATAAGTCCAAATACGTAAACTAAGAATGAAATTAACTACAATTTAAGCAGCCACAGAAATATTATTGCAGACATATCTACGTTAAATCGTTTCGACATAGGAAGTGTTCATCGGCTACAACGTTTAGAAAAGAGAAATATAGACATTAGAATACGAGCCCTAACAGATAAAAAAGAGGAATATAAAAACGCAGTAGAAAATAATTTTGAAGAACACGACAAATAAAGCAACACAACAGAAATTCTAAATAAAGAAATGGTAAAAGCTGCCTCACATGTAATTAAAATAACGACAAACAGAAACTTGCAAAAGATGATACTAAACAATACTAAAAAAACAGCAACACCAAAGTAGAGTTGGGCAAGCCAATGAGTCCGAAAAGAAGAAAATAGATGAACCAAAAGGATATTTCAATGACGACCATGAGACCATAAACGAAATAGCAGAAATAGCAGAGCTAAACCAGTTAAAGGAAGCACAAAACAAAACCAAGAAGAAGAATTATACTCACCAATAACCATTTAATAAATCTTGAAAATATTATGCAAAAACAGATAATTATTTTATTTTGTCGTTGTACTTAGTCAGCGACAATATTTAAGGACACACTATCTATATAGAGAACAATTTAATACACGTGTTTATGGTTAAAACCTTCTACTAAACTAATTCATCGATTATTGCTACTTTATGAGAACCAAGACAAAATTTGGTCATAGTGATGTGCCTATTGTTGACACAATTCACCAGCTGATAAAAAAGTTTTGAAAAAACTGGTAATGTCAAAGTTTGACTAAATGTACAATAAGATCCCAACATCTATATTAAACAAAAACTTACACTTAAACCTATATAATATCAAGCTGGCTCAAAAACCTTAGTCTAGAGACTATCAAACACACCACAGTAATGCAATACTTAAATTTATTGTCAAAGATCAGTGTTATTCGCGAACGATTATAATTATCCACGTCGAGATTTTTTAAAGTGTTATAGACCTTTTTTTTTAATGATAAAATAAAAAATTCTATTTCCGTTACTGGAGAGTGTTAATGTAACATGACAAAAAACTTTTTAGTTCCTCAAATTGCAGAAGTTAACTTGAAAAACACGTGGTTTTAGCAAGATGACACGTCATGCCACACAGTGAGAGAGAACTATGAGTATGCTAAGAATAATCTTTTCAGGACGCTTAATCGCCAGTTTTGGTGATCTGGTTTGACTTCTCAGATCACCAGATTTAACTACTTTGACTTTTTTTTTGTAGAGCATCTTGAGGATAAGGTTTACGCTGCTAAACCAAACACAATTAAGGAATTAAAAGGCAACCATAAAAAAAACTATTCAAAGTATATTCGCCTCCCTCGGCGTCTATGCAAAGGTAAAAAAGGATGTGATTCAAAGATTCACAGTTTGTGTGGCCTTTAGAAGTTAACATTCAAAGTATAATTTTAGACTTTAAACAAACGATTCGCCATAGAAATATCAATGTGTTTTATTTCACGCAAAAATATTTAAATAATAAATCACTCAACTATATAATACCATAAAGGTTAAATAAAATAAAGGATTATAAAATATGTAAAGGAAGAACTTAACCACAGTTACTACTGTCAAACTATTTTTTAATTGAAAAAAATTTGTGAAGATACTAAATAATAAAATGTAGAAAAGAATAGATAATAAATATGCTATAATAAAATACTAGCAAAAATTGTTAGTTTTATAAGAAAAACATAAATAAAAATAACTACAAAATATATATACAAGATAACTATATTTCAAAAATTAGACAATATAAGTATTTTTTAATATAGATTCTATGTATTTCAGCATATTTATTGCATTTCAATACTCTTGGAAAAATACTCTAAAGTTTTATTTGCAAAATGATTCAAAACAGCCTCCTGTCACCGTTCGTCGTTAAATTTTCTACCTAAAAGCCTTTTTTAGTTTTTAAAATAGATAGCAGCTAATAGAGATTAGGTCTGAACTGTAGGGTGGATGGATAAGCTTCTTAAAAACGTCAGTCCTTCGCAGTAACTTAGAAAATTGCTGCATTATGAACAGAGACGTTATCATGCCGAAGGCGGGCAGTTGTATTCAGCATGCCACTCCCCTTCTTCTTAAGAACGTCGCTCAATTTATGTAATAATTTGGCTTAATACTCTCCGTTTACCACTGCGTTCTTCCCTTAAAATCAGCTAGCAGATTTTTTTTTAAATATCATAATATCGTTGCCATAATCTTTTACTTCGAGTTAGCCACCTTTGTCTCTTTGGATGTTTTTCTTTCGGTTTGTGCCATTTTATTGGTTCTTTTTTTGTTAAGAGATCATAGTACAAGACCACAGGTTTGTCCCTTCTAAAAATAGATTGAAGAACTTTTTTTGTGGCTCAAAATAGGTCACACGTTACTGTCTCTAAACAGCTGACAAGAGTCAGGACATCTATCTGGTACTAATCTTATTCATATGAAGGTGCTCATGAAGAATGTGTTGTACGATTGTATCGTAAAGTCCAAGTTGTCCAATATTTAAGTGTCAATTAAATATTAATTTTACAGTAAACATGCCATCATTACTTTGCTCAAAAAAGATTGTATTTTAAATGTATTGAGTTTTCATGAGCGGACATACTTCGATTGTATAGTGGCGAATTTGATTATAGTTATAAAATATGGCATTATGTTTTGTCACCGGCCAATGTGCGCAGCAAAAAGTTATTATTATTTTCCTTATTCACCTCAGTTAGTATTCGCTAAACCGATTGTAAACAGACTTTTGATAGAACAGTTGATTCTTCAAATTATTCTAAACTGTTATTTAAGCTCATCAGGTGCCAAATCCTTCACTGAGCTACACCGGTTTATGCAATAAGTTTTATTCATTTAAGTGCTTTTCGCTCTCAAAAATTAAATTACAGCACTTTAATTTATTTTTGACGGGTTTGGAATCGGCGTTATATTTGGTCAGTACCCCCACAACTAAGTGGCGTAGGTTGGGTGCCATACTATAAAGATATATAGTCGTCTTTTTTCTTTTCCTTTGCCACTGCAAAATCAAGAAATGGCGCTCGGATGAATTGCAGTAAATTATGCTTTGCACTAGTACAATTTTTCTAAGCTTAGTTCGAAATTTCACCTGGTAAAACAACAAACTCAGAAGCGACTATTAGAGTGAACTTCAATTATTCAATATATTAAACACACTTTTGGTCATACTTGTCTGCACATTATATTGGGTTGTGTCTACCTTCTCATCAGCTTAAAAATTACCAGTTGCCTTTTAAAGTTGATCAAATCTTATTCAGTTTTATGTTGGACACTCCTATCTACCTGAAATAAGATAAAATCGGCAACCGCATCTCTTACCTTATAAACTCTTATTTAAGCAAAATATCTCAAATGTGCCAAATGTTGAAAATAAAATTCTTAATTTGTTTTACAAAACTTATTTCCTTGAAAAGAAAAGCCAGAAAAAAATGGCAACGAAGTCATGCCCCAGCAGATAAAACGCAATATAATCACTAAAGCAATAAACTCAAACTAAAACTAAGAAAACTTCGAGATAGCAGTTTCTCAGACTATATCACTAACCTTAGTAGACGTGACAATAGTATTTGGAAACCAATTAAAACCTCAAGAAAACCAATTACAGCAATACCACCAATACGTTTTGAATCTCCATTTGTCGGGCCGTGGGCCAATCCAATCAAGAAAACGCAGACTTCTTTGCAGAACACTTGGCAACAGTATTTACTCCAAATAACGATACGCCAGACAGAGACGTTCTAAATTTCCTAAATGACAGCACCCTAGATGCATCTGCGTACAGTATACACCTCTTCACCCCTAAAGAAATACAGAAAGAAATATCTTTCTTAAACAATAAAAAAGCTCCAGGAATAGACCAAGTTACTCCCAGGATGCTCAAAAAACTTCCCAAGAAAGGACTGGTTATGTTAACATATATATTTAATGCTATACTCAGACTTCATTATTGACTACAAGGACTGTAATTATCAGAGATAATTTTAATACCAAAACCCGGAAAATACCCAAACAATGTAACTTCGTATAGACCGATAAGTTTGCAATCGACGATATCAAAACTACTAGAGCGACTACTACTACATCATATTATACATCTGCAAGATGTAATCCCAAACCACCAATTTGGGTTTCAAGCAGAGCACTCTACTACACAACATTGTCATCGGATAGCTAACACTATTCAAAAATCTCTGGATAATAAAAAATACTGTACAACAGCATTCCTCGATGTTAGCCACGCTTTTGACAGGGTCTGGCATGCAGATCTGTTATACAAAATCAAACGCATCCTACCGGAGCCTTACTATATATTGATAGAATCATACCTTGAAAACAGAAAATTTAGAACAAGGGTAAATGGAGAAAATTCTATCTTCCACCCAAGCAGGTGTTTCCCAAGGTAGTGTCCTTGGACCCTTCCTGTATCTGATATACACATTCGATCTTCCCAAAACCACTAGCACAATCACAGGAGCATTTGCTGACGACACAGTTATTATGGCTGTAAATGACAATCCCCTAATAGCATCCGCACGCCTACAAATCCACCTTAAGATACATCAACAATGGCTAGATAAATAGAAGGTTAAAATTAACGAAACAAAGTCTCTACAAGTAACTTTCACCTTACGGAAACAACAATGTCCACAAGTCACCATCAACAGTATACAGCACCCGGTGCCAACAAGTGTAAAATACCTTGAAATTCGCCTAGATTCGAAACTTACATGGACTTACGTTTTAAAGAATTATATTGGCTTTTTGGAAAAAGATCCAAGCTGTCACTAGAGAATAAAATTCTATTATATAAAGTTGTTATCAAGCTTATATGGACATTTGGCATCGAACTATGGGGTTGTGCCAGCAAATCAAATACTGCTATAATCCAAAGATCGCAATCCAAAGTCATCAGAGCCATGGTTAATGTACCATGGTATGTGAGTAACTACACGCTCCATCAAGACTTACGAATACCATTCATCACGGACGTCATTCAAGAGAGAAGTAATAAACACCACAGCAGACTAGCAACTCACACAAACCCCCTCATACAGCCACTATTGCTGGATCGGAGCAACAGACGACTAAAACGACACTGGCCAATAGACCTGATTACTGAAGAAGACCTCATCAGGACATTAGTGAATACAGTATAATAAATGAATTCTAACTTAGCCAACTAGCTTATAGAATATGTAATTTCTGATTGCTATTTTAATAATAATAATAAAAAAAATGTTTTACACACTTTGATGATGTACCAAAGTTGTAGCTTTTTATTAATGCTTTTATCGAACATCGGACTGGTCTAGATGTGTTCCTTTAATAATCTTGCACTACTTTTCAGTTTTGTTAAATTGATATATTGCAACAATCACTTATTAGATAAGTTGTACAAAAATGGTAAATTAAGTAATGATGATGCTAGAAACAATGCGTAAAGTGGTAAAAGCAGTCAGTGTTGTTACTATAAGGGGTTGAAGGAAAGAGTACGTTTTAAAACATTAATCCTGGATAAAAGTACAAGTGACCTTTAGCAAAAGTGCCCGAATATATCATTAAGATATTTTTGAAGTCAATGACGATACTGCGTTACCATATCGGACAGTAGCAACGTCACAGAATTTATCACAAAGGTGACATTTGAAGTTTTTGCAACATTTTTCGTATTTTACCCACTTAAACTGGCGTGATTATGATTTTTCCTAAAGTTGAAAGAACTCTTCAGATGCATCCAGAGTGATCAGCAGAAATTATCTCGCTAATGATATATGACGGCTTTCAAAGATCTGGCAAAAGGTTTAGGATGTTGTTGCTGATAACATTGAAAGATGTAATTGAATTTTGCATTTAAGATGAATATTGCAAGTTAAGTGTTAAAAAAATTATTAAGGCAACATACCAAAATTAACATTTTTATAGTTTAAAAACTCACTGAATGTTGTGTTCCAAATATTTTTGATTTTTAAAATGACTTAGTAAAAGAAGAATTACTAGATTCATATATTAAGGGTTACATTTAGATGCTGACAAAAAAAGGTAATAAATTTTGCAAAATCAAATTTTATTTATTTTAGACCTACTCTTTGCAATATCTGCAGTGGATGTAAACTAGTTTTTGGCCACATATTCTACAGTTTTACTTAGTTACATCCAGCTTCTTTTTTTGTATGTTATTGTACAGGGTTTAATTTTTATTTCTTGTTGCAGTTTTATATTTTTGAAGAAATGATCGTAGAGGCATAATCTTATTTAGTGCTCTCCATAAAAAAATAAGACAGCTATGTATTGAACTTGAAAGTGAATCCAAATTTGGCAAACTCAATCTGAGGGCAAGAACGTAGTCCGTCATAAATACTTTCTGTTGTGGTTCAAACTCTTCGAAACTCCGAAACTCGTATAATGAAAAATGACGTCGATGTAACCTTTTGTCCTCTCACGCACTAATCTACGTGCTTTAACATATGACGTTGCACTAATTTATAATACCACTACTACTACTAAGTATAAATTTAAAAACACACGGAATCTTTGTGAGTCTATTGTGTTTAGTAATAGAATATTTATGCATGTTCTTTAATTCGTTTTCTTGATAAGAAAAGGTAACCATTATTTAATTTTTCTAAAGTCCTTTTTATGTTTCAAAAATTTCTGTTATTTTAAACACAATGTAATTGCTGCTTTTTGGTTCATTTATATTATAAGACGTAGCACAAAAGTTGTCTACCAATTACAGGGTATAAAGGTGCTCATAGAGAAAGCCCTAACCTTATTGACAATTCTTTTATTTTTAAACAGCTGACTAACCTGCACATGATTCGTCTTCGTTGCTTTCTTGGTCCAAACGAAATTGTTTTAACCATTCATTTACCATTCTGAAGGCAAAGATTTACCGTGCACACCACCCAAACGTTGTTTAATATCATTGGGACTAAGACTTCTTTAGTGACAAATTTAACCATGCAATTGTGCAAAATTTTGGAGTATTACCAACTTAAGCAATTATAGCTAAGCGACTGAAATAAATCTGCTGCTGAATTTTTTACAAAAGTTCAAGCAAAGATAGTGCTATTCTGTTTCTATTATTACTGGAACAGACTCAGGCCGGAAACTTTTAGCGCTACCTCGTATATCTATCTAGCAGATTTTCGTGTATTAGTAAATTGGCAACAAGTAATTTTGGTGCTTGCGTATTGTTGTATAGAGTCAAATACGTAACTGGAAGTTAAATTCTTTGAGCATTGTACGTTCACTGGTGTCGATGTGATTTGGCAGCGACTGTAATGGCAGCAACGCCGCTGGCGTAGACGCAAAGTTGCAAGTTAAGGCTTCACAAAGACTCTACTGTTAATGTTGTTAAGTGCTATATTTAGATGCTACACCTGCAAATTCTATCAAGTCATTAATCTGACCAAGATATAAAGTGTGATCGACATCAGCACTTTATACACACAAGTATTTCGGTGAGCTCATATCGACACCTTACAGATCTATCATCGATTAAAGCTGTGATTCCGGTCGTCTTTTTGCGCCAGGAACAAAAAAGGGGCAATTGAAATTTTTATAACTTCCCGTCAAAGCAGCGCTGCTTATCCCGGCTACTTTATTATTCAAAGTTTTACGATCAAGCGCGCATTGATTTACACGAATAGCGTTATTAATATGCGCATTACTGCGTCCACCGTGTAATTATTGTAAACAACCTTCAGTGCAATTTATTTGTGCTGCCGTTTTCGCCGGTAGGTTTCGCCCCGACATATATCGGCCAAAAGAGGCAATCGGCGCATACATCAGCCGGACAATTGCGGAGCGAGCAATTGCGCGGATTTAAATTAAGAACGTCTCTAATGGTTCAACTAAGTAACCGAGCTCGGCCTCCTTATTGTTTATGAACTTAACTTTAACGACAGGTTAATGAACACTACTGTCAATTATTTCATTACAATGGGCGTTCTGTAATTTTCGCCTTTATTAACACCATAGGTGAGACATGTATATGAATAACGAAGCTCATAGCTGCGAGCCAATTATATTTAAAAGAGTCGACTATTAATTTACCGCGAGGAGGTTCTTTTGCTTTACGTAATTCTCGAATCTATGTAGATATTTCTTCTCGAGCTCGGTGTGAAGCTGACAGCCGCCATGGGGAACTCAGACCACTCGGAGGTGTTAATATGTTACATGGAGCTTAGGCAGTCTTTTTATTGCATTATATGCAAATAAATTTTAATAATATTCATATAAGTAAAATAATTAGATATAGTACATTTTTTAAACAGATAATATGGTGTACTCATATGCCGTAAACAAATAAATCCCTTGAAATCCACCCTAATACGTTTTGCAATTACAATTCAGTCGTTTTACAACAAGTGCTATTCTTGCAGAGATCTGAAGTGGTGTTTGTGTGCCACCAACCCAAAGGTTTGCAATGAGTAACACAGCGGCAGCATGTTACCTGAACAAGTATTCTTATTTTCTGACACTAGGCCAAGCTCGCCTAAAACTTGCTGATAAAGACTGTTAAAGTAGGATTTGTTAGAATCGAATGGCGTTTAAAAGCCTACTAAGCTACATGAAAAGTACGACAATAAAAACTTTATTCGCTGAAAAACAACTGGAATAAGACGTTCCTGGACAGAAAAAAATCATAGTGAAAGAGCAATGTTATGTTTATTGAGAAGACGTCCTTTTCAGATGTTTTTTTTAATAATCTTGGTCTGTAGGTTAAAAAAACTAACTTTAATTTACAGAGATGTGTAAAATATGTAAGGAGCCTAGCAAAATCTGCTCAACAAGTGTATAGAACCGATATGTTACGAGAAGATAATGACTTCAAACGTTGATGCTAACTAGAGGGACGACTTATAAAGAAGAAAATGGAATCAAAAGATTAGATTCACCGTCACAATCTCTCAAGACAAATCCAGTTTAAAATACCAAGTCTTATCTCGTATACAGACTATGAAGTAAACGCATGTTAATTATCAAAAAATGATCTCAATATATTCAAAAGATATGACGCGTTTTCCGCTTCTTACGCTATAAACTTAGTCGCCACTGTGCGACATTGTTGCCATGCAATAATGGATAATAATTGTGATTGGACATTTTACTAAGTCAAGTCGTAATAATTTACAAGTAATTATTTCTAAATTAATTTTCTTTAAATCAATTATGCGTCTAATCAATTATTGAATTTTAGGACTAACTATAACTACATTTTCTTTTTTTATGGAGAGGTGCAGATAATTATTGTGGTACTTTCACTATGCCAATGTAAGATCAAATATGGAGTCATCAAAAGCACTTACTCAGTCTGAAGAAGAAAAAACCCAAACGCCCTATCCAACCAACGGCAATTCATAGTCGATAAAGAAAAACTCACCCACGTCACAATGGACCTTTTCCCTTTCTAATATTACAATTATTCCAATTCATGGGCAACAACAACCCATAAATATTAAGTCAAAAGATCCAGCTAATACTGATGAAGAAGTACTGAAGAATAACAAAATAACCATCAATAAATGGCAACTTCTAGAATCCTATTGAATCCAACTAGCTTGTGTATGCAGTCATAGCCCGTGAGGTTAAGGAGAGAACAACTTTCAAGATAGTCCAGAAAAAACCGCCTTGAAAGCGAAAGATTGGTATGACCATAGAATTCCTAAGAAAAGATCTCGCAGTAACCAATTAATACGAGAAAAGAGTCTTAGTCCATTAGGTCTGCATTAAGATAAAGGACATGAAAAAATAGAGCAGAGAAAGAGACCACTGTTGTAGTGAAACTAATTCAACGATTAAGAGGGTGCACAAAGAAAAGTAATTACTACTATCAGAATAAAAACTTCAATGAAAGTGTTAAAAGACGTCACTGTTAGTTAAATAATCAAAAAATGATGTTACTAAACTACTTTTCTAACAATAAGTGACAAATTTTTTACGTGATATACTAGAAGATAGTGCCGACCACAATAATAAAGTAACTTAAATCGAACAGAAGAGAAAGAACTATGGACTTATAAAACGAGAATTATGAAAAAATTTCAGTTAATGAGATAGCTAAACTTGTTAAGCAAACTTATATTTGGAAAGCGCCTGGGTCAGATACATTACATTATTTTTGATTTAAACAGCTAATAGATCTTCATAAAAAATTTACAAAAGCTTTAAGTGATATTATAAACCACCCAAAAGATATTCCATAGTGGTTAACATCCGGAACCACCTTTACACCCGCAAAAGGCAAGATTACTAAACACTTAAGGTGTTTTATTATTTGCCTACTAACAGTATACAAGATCTTGACAGTTGTAATAACAAACAAGGTATACAATCATATGTTTGATGTGGTATCCTAGCGGACAAACAGAAAAAATGTAGACGAGCGTCTAGAAGATGTAAAGGTTTGTAGCAAAAAAAGTCTACAAAATAGACTGGTATGTGGGTACATCAAGACAGGAAACATCGGTGTTAAGAGAAGGATATTTTAAGGTGACTGTTTGACTCCCTTATTGTTTTATTTAGCATTAATTTCTCTAACCATTATGCTAAACAGACAAAGTTTAAAATTTTAAATCGACGCTGTAAACAAAGTTAGTCTACATGGACGATTTGAAATTATCTGCAAAAGCTGAGACAACTAAAACAAGATCTTACTATTGTCAACACATTCAGTAACAACTTCAAAATAAAGTTTAAATTTAATGACCAAAATATGCAAATAAACAACCAAGCAGTCATTAAAAAGATGAAAAAAACATTACCAGAGAATACTATCACTATGTTTATCAAATTCTCAAGTCCAATTTAAGCTTCAAAAACAAGATCACTGCGATCAACAATTTAGCTGACCCAATCGTATCATACAGTTTTGATATAATTGGTAAATTGAAAAAAATTGAAATAATGCTTACAACCACAAGAAAATTAATGACCATGACGTCGAAAAAGTGCCGAGACGGAGGAAGAGGATTGGACTGAGCTCAAAATTTAATTCAGCCATCGTTTTTATTGAAACTTAAATATAATCATGTATCATCTGCATAGATTAGTCAGGTCGGTGCTAGAAATAAAACCGAAACTGGAAAGGAAAAAGTTACAACACCAACAAAACTTTCCAACCATACAAGAATTGAGCCTCAATCAAGAAAAATACCAATTACAACTACAGCGAAAACTAGAACCTACAGATAAGCTAAAGAACCTATACATAGATGCGCTAAATGAAAAATTAAAAATAGTATCCACGAATCAGTTAAAAAATATGTGCTAATAAGAAACCTAGCGGTAGCAAACTAAAACAAGAAACCTTGAATTTAATAGAAGAAAGAAGACGAACAAATAGAGAAGCTCAAAATTTTCAAGAAATTAACAAGAAGGTCAAAGTGATGATTAGGAAGGACATAAGAGCACATAGAAATAAGCAAATTGAAGAAGCAATAGAGGACAACAGAAATATGAAGGTATTAAGATCGAAACTATCACAGAGTAAACAGAAAATAATAAAAAATAAAGAATCAAGAAGGTACTGTAGCAAACAGAAGAGATATAGTACATACAATAGAAAACTTCTACACAAAGCTATATTCATCTAACATATCTATACAGAGCTCGGTTAATAAAACTATTTCTAACGTGGGTTCCGAGGAAATACCTGAGATAACTAGACTTGAGGTTAAACAAACCCTCAAGCAACTGAAAATAGAAAAGCGCCAGGAGAAGACCGGATAACAGCCGAAATGCTGAAAATGGGAGGTGAAATAGTAGAAAATATTGTCACGGTACTACTAAACAAATGTTTGATTGAGGAAAGATACCAAAGGCGTGGAATAATGCTGAGGTAATTCTTCTTCAAAAAAGGGGACCCATCAAATATTGAAAACTACCGCCCCATAAGCTTACTCTCGTACATATATAAAGTATTGACTAAAATCATCACAAATCGCCTCACTCAAAAATTAGACTTCTACCAGCCAGTAGATCAGACGGGCTTTAGAAAAGGGTTCAGTACCATGGATCACATTCAAACCATCAGAACATTAATTGAAAAGACAACGGAATACAACACCCCCATTCACTTGGCGTTCGTGGACTATCGAAAGGCGTTTGACTCAATTGAAATACACGCCGTCCTCCAAGCACTAAATAACGCAAGAGTTGACTCCAGATACTCGCAGCTAATTAAACACATCTACGAAGAGGCTACATTTCACGTAAAGGTAGATGAAGACCTTCAAACTAACAAAATAAAGGTTGAAAAGGAGTCCGCCAAGGAGACACAATGTCTCCAAAATTGTTCACGTCGGCGATGGAGGATGTGTTCAAGCAAATGAATTGGGAAGGGATGGGTATTAACATTGACGGATGTCTGCTAAACCACCTGAGATTTGCGGACGACATCGTACTGATTTCTAGCAATATTGACGAACTTGAAGCTATGCTAATACAATTAAATGAGGCATCCAAGACCGTAGGGCTGGAGATAAATATAAATAAAACCAAAATAATGACAAACAGCGATGCAGTTGTTTTTATTGATAATCAACCGGTTGAAAGAGTGGACGAATATATTTATCTGGGTCATTCAATTAGGATTGGAAAGGAAAACCAAACATCTGAAATTAGAAGAAGAATAAGAGCCACCTGGTCAGCCTTTGGGAGGCTACAGCATATTCTCAAAAATTCCGATATTCCCAATAGCCTGAAAAGAAAGGTGTATGAAACATGTATACTGCCCGTGGCAACCTATGGTTTAGAGACGGTGACGGTAACCCAGAAGAGCGCGAGCAGCTAAGAGTTTGCCAAAGAGCGATGGAGCGCAGAATGTTGGGAGTGAGTCTAAGAGATAGACTGAAAACGAGGAAATAAGGCGTAGAACGAAAATACCTGATATAATGCAGAGAGTAGCTCAAGCAAAGTGGCAATGGGCGGGACATATAGCACGGCATGAACCAAACCGCTGGACCTCAAAACTCTTGAGATGGAGGCCCCGTTTAACGAAAAGAGGTGTAGGAAGACCACCAAAAAGATGGAGCGACGATATCCGAGACTTTGCGGGAAGAGATTTGATCCAGAAGGCTCAAGACAGAAATGCATGGAAACAAATGAGAGAGGCCTACGTCCAACGATGGACGGTTGCAGGCTGATGATGATGATGATGATGATCATCTGCATATATGTGTGCAGTTATATAAGTATTCATACTTACATATGTAGCAAGTGAACATCATATCTGAGGCTTGTGGTACTCCATTAGTAATTACAAAATTCTGATAAGATTTTTGTTTACGTTCTGTTCATATAACTACCAAAGAGAGCAATAAAACTCTGGGAAAATCCATAAAGTAAAATATGATCCTTAAGATTTTTTGATTACTTCTATAGAAGGCCTACAAAAAATATAAAATTAAACCCACATATTGGGTTAATTCTAGTGCTGTCACAATTTCTTTGGGTGCTATATGCAGTATTACAACTATAATTACTTTTAAATTCAGATTCTACTTTAATATTGTAAATTTTAAGACATTTTGTAACTGTATACTTACTACCTTCTCTAGTAGTTTAGCAATAGCCGGAATTATGCTTATCTGTCTTGGATCATTCATCTCATTCAGTTTGGTTAATTTGAGAATTGAATACACCAACGCTAATTTCCAAATAACTTGTATTTTATTGAATTGGATACTTTTATTAATCAAATATATAATTGATGGCAGATATTTTGGACAGCTTAATTTTAGCATTTTAATTGATATGTTGCCTGCAGTAATGACATTTGGTTTTATGGTTATGCAACAATTTATTAACTTCTAAATTCTAACTTTCCAAAATTTACTACATGTGCAAAACTATTATTAGTTAGATTTGGGTTTTTCATCTGAATAGATATATTATTAATATGGCTGCTATGCAGTAAATTTAAATTTTTTAAGCATCTCTAAGAGTAAAATTAATATACATTAGTCTTACAATATTGCAATTTTACGTCTCAATTATTCACCTTCCTCATAACCCTCATAAACTATATTTTTTAATTTGCAAATTAACTTAATAGTCTTTGTTATTTAGGACAAACTAGCCTGTCGTCACTAGTAGTGCCTATTTGTTAAATAGATTTAAGATAATTAAGTTAAAACAGTCAACTTTTCCAAACATGCCTTTGATTTCATATATTGGAAGAAAAGATACATTTTTAAGATTAGATATATTCCACTGTCATTAAAATTTTTGTAATAGTAATAAGTTTTTATTTTATCAACACATTATATATATATATATATATATATATATATATATATATATCCATATATATATATATATATATAATAAGAATTCAATAGTGCTTTGCCTACTATAACTAAGTCTAAAATAATTCTATTTCGAGTTCTGTTGATGTATCCAAATGAAGAAAACATGTTGTGGTCGTTTTTGACTTCTACATCCAAAAAAAGCGAACGTACTGGGGTTGTTTTACTTGCATTAGTGACCGCAAAATGTTTCTATTAAACGAATAAACCTTTCATACCCCGTATACCCATCGATTAGGTACACTTACATACCATCTAATACCACTGCTTTAAATACCGAAAGTCATTTGCTTAAAATCTAAGAATCTCACCAATACATAACCCCAAATCAACAATCTCAAAGTGTATAGAAAATCGTGGAAATCAAAAAACTCCATAGAACAGCCATTGTAAATAAAATCGTAAAAAGATGACAATAAAACAATTATCAATACATTTACAGGTAGCAATGTGGAAACCAAAATCTTTAAATCATTGCAAACACTGTTAAATTTATTGCACTACTTACGCAACTATTACAGCAGATAGCTGGATACATTAATAAAATTAAAATACTTTATAACAGTCAAGTTAGAATTCAAGCTACATCTTTTGAAAAATATAAGGCCGCAATTTGGTATGTACAAAAATATTTTAGATGTTAATTATAAAATTATATGCCAAGGACTACACCGTTGTATCGACTTAAAAAATATAAAAAAAGAATTAAAGAAATGGACATAGGTGGCAAATACATATGATGTAAGGCACAAGACACTAAAAAACAACTATCACTATTTATTATTGAAATGCCTCAGACAGCGGTACCAATAAAACACTTAATGAACACAAAAATAGCATTTAGACCCCCGCATTCGAACAGAAAATTACCGAATTGTACGAAATACCAGAAATACAGCCATACAAAGAGTTTCCCCAACAGAATTTTGCGCTGTGTAAAATTGTACAGGAGATCACCATATTAATGAAGGTTACAGCAAAGGCAAAAAGTAAAAAGTATAAACTGTACTGGAAATTTTGTAGCTAACTATAGGGGCTGTATTGTTTATAAACAACTAGACTATTAGAGGATGGAAGAATGTCTTCAACTGAAAAGTAAGATAATAAATTTTTTAACTACAGTTGCATCAAAAATAACTTAATGGCTCAACATACTTACTGAATAGAACATCAACGGAATATACAGTAAACAACATCTTGATGATACTGGACGTTCAGGCTTTACTATTGTAATACGGAACTCAATTGAACATATTAAACTTCTCCAATATAGACACGACCATACACAAGTAACAAACGTAAGCATAGAAGATTGGATTGGACCTTTTACGATCACCACGATGTATAGTTCTCCAAGATACAGCATCAAATAAGAACACTATTAAACATATTCATCACAGTAGGCAACTACAATGCTAAGCATAATCGCTAGCGCGATTAATCTCAAATTAAGTTAACAATAATGTACAAAAATGATCTCTACGTCTTGTCTAATGGCCAACCAATTAATTGGTCCATACCTTAAACCTTAATGTGTCACCAGACCACTTCCCCATCTACTCTAATCTCACTAAGTATGCATATGCTACCGGGCCAAAGGCCTCCCATTTCAAGCAATAAGTATTTAAGTAATAATTTAGACCCACTATCCACCAATAAGACAAACATTAAGATGTTCCAGTAATAGTAAAGTGTAAACCTGGAGAGAAATGTAAGATAAGGACGACATGGCAAAACGAAAGAGCACCAATTAACAAACAGAAATTTACTTAAGTCGGTGGAAACCTAAAAAGACACCCAAGTAATATCACTAATAATCCGATACAAGGCTAGTTTACCAAATTATCTCTATCTGGAACTACAGAAAATTTGCTTATGAAAACAACATGAAGTTAAAGCAATCACAATAATATATTCCTCCACTCAGGCAACCAAATGGAAATTGGGCAAAAAGTAACCGAGAAAAAGCTTTTATATTTGCCAACCACCTAACTGAAGTTTTTACTCAATATGCATTAGGAAAAGAAACAATATATCCATGAATATTTAGAAACACAATTTCAAATGGACTTAACCATCAAGAAGTTCAAAGTAAAAAAAAGTAAGTATTATCGGGTTAAACTAAAAAAAAAACAACACCAAGTTATGATTTAACATTCGGAGATATAAACAACTATCAGATAAATCACGTTTTTCCCCGGCTATTGTAAAGTTGCACAAATCACCTTTATACAAGAACTTGGCAAATCTCCAGAGGAAATAACTTCCAACCGGTCCATAAGTCTTCTTCCCATAATATCCAAATATCAAACACCACGTAAAAAATTTTTTGACTTTGAAGATCAGCACACTACAATAGAGCAAGTATATAAAATAGTTAACAGAATCCAAAATAATCAAAAACCATAAGATACTGCTCTGCAAATTTCTTGATTGGTTTACTCTATACTATCTATTTCTATGTTCTATTTTCAACCAGCCTATTCAGTTTATTGTAACTGTTGCACTGCACGTCTTCTATGATCAGAGATGTATATTGTAACCTTGGTCTTTTTTGTGCATTTTGTTTTTTCAGTACTTCTTCTACAATAGTTTCCAAAATCTCCTTCTTCTTAGAATATGCCCCATTAATAACTCTTTTCTATGCTGTTTATTATTCTTCCGTTCTCTTGTGCTCTTTCTCTTATTTTTGCATTAGTAATCCTGTCGACCTAGCTTATCCCAACAAAAACTCCAATTTTCTTCCTTTTACTAGTGGCGATCGTCCATGTTTCACACCCGTAAAGTGCTATACTCCACATAAATGTACTTATCAGCTGTTTTTTTTTCTAGGTAATAAAATTATATTTAATATTAATAACCTTTTTCTTGAAAAATATTACTTTAGATTGTTGTAGCTTTCGTATAATTTTTATCTTTTATTTTTTGATTTTTGTTACAATGCTCCCTAAGCAAAAATCTATTTTCTTTATTATACGTCTGCTTATTTTAGTTTATCTATGACCTTTTCCATATTCTTTCGTCTTTGTTTTATATTGATTTATCTTTATTCCATACCCTCTTATTAGTATATTGTCTATTTCATTAAGCACTCATTCTATATGCTTTCTCCTAATATGGCCATTCTATCCACATAAATTTTCCCTACTTTTTCTTCTTGCATGTTTAACTTCTATGTATATTCTTTCTGAATTTATTCACTTAATGTTCCATGTATTTGTTGTCTTATCCTCTTGTTAATTTTAGCTGGTTTGTGTGCGTTTTCCAATTTTATTACCGCATACAACACTTTTATAACTTTTCTATCTCTGTATTTATTAGTTACCCTGCGCATATTTTTCTTGTCGACAAATGCGGTCTATATATCTTTTGTCCTTTCGTCATTCTCTTTTCTACTATTAGTCTTAAAGCTAGTACTATTTTTTTGAAATCTTTTAGTTGGTCTTTTGTTCTAAATTTTCTTTTGCCTTATTTTTTTGGGTTTTTCTGTTTTCAGACATACTTATGCTTTGTCTTTAATTTTTAAATTTTAATTTGCGTCTCGATGTGACCATCTGCGTCAAACCCTAAATAAATTCTACATTTTTTAATTTAATTTTTAAATCTTTTCTTCACTAGGATGTAATCTACTTGATTCTTGCTATTGTTCTTTCGTACTTTCCACGTAATCTTAGTTTAAACAATTATGCGTTACACAGAATTTGATTAGTTGATCTTCTCTTTCCCGACTACTTTCAGTACGATTTTTCTCTTACTACCGGATTTCAGTCTCTTGTTTTATTATTAGATTAGTATATAGGGTTTATTTTCTATTACTTCGTGTTTTATGTTTTCTAATTTCCAGTATTGCAGCAGAGTTGTTATGGTTCATATTCTTGTTCTTCTTACTTCTATCTTTGTTAGTTGTCCCCACCGGGAGATCCAATCGAGGGACTATTTTAACCCAAGAATATATAACTTTCAAAGATTCTATCATAGTGTGTTGACTTCTTGGGAAATATACTATGACGCAGTGGTTTCCCTTTGTATTCCGCGTGATGTTCATAATTGCTTCATGCATAGGCTAAAACTAGTCTTTGATCTTGGAAACATTTCCTTTCCCAAATCATTTGTGGGTATATGGTTATACCGCTAGTGTACCACGAAAAGGTAAGTTTTGTATTAGGCTAGTCTACCCCTAACACCCCTAGATTCAAATTTTTTGTTTGAGAACAAATGTATTAACAATAAAAAATAATGTGACGTAAAAATGATGTATCTCTAGAAAAGTAGACAGCATAAAATAATTTTTACAAGCGAAAGCCTAATAAATTTGAATAAATGGAATGGATGCAACATAATGGGAGTTCTAACAAGTGGAAATAGCCAATAACAGAACAATCAGCGTAATTTGGCTACCCTAGAGACGTAAAAAGGGGGAATTAGTAACGCTAACCGGATTAACACGGCACTGTCTGTGTGTGGCTGCTCGGAGCCTCTCGAATTATTTTGTCATTTGTGTATGAATGTGTGATTAGCCTAAGATGCGGATGTGAAGTGGGTGTGTATTTGTGATGCCGGCATTGTGCATTACCTATACACCTGTCAATTTGTGGTACGGCGCGGGCATTAGCCACTTCACACAATGGGCAATGAAAGCGAAGTACTGAATCTTGAGCGGAGTGAGATGTTGCCCTCAAATATTGGTTTAGCTGCAAAGCCGGCGCAATCCCACAATTTATTAAAGCGCGTAACCTCTCCTATAAATCGCGGCCGCTCTATTTGCGCACTGGGCCATGCAAGATGAAGTGCAGTGTGGCCCACACTGAGTGATATGAGCCGGGCTGGGGATGGGGTCTATTATATTTTAAAGAAAGCCCGTCACGCACTGCCGGCCGACATGACTGTTGCGGCGCTGGGTCATTTGTTGGCGCAATTCGCTACCGTTCGGCATTGTGCCGGCGTGATGTTGATACGGAATAAATCCCTCGCCTCTAATCAAACACATATTGTAAATAGCTCCGGCTAATAGGAACTGCCTGCGCGGACGTAAATTGCGCCATATATTTTTCCCGAGCGGGGTAATTGAATTCGCGAAATAAATCGACGGTTTTTGCGCTTCCGGTGATCAAAATGATGGAAAGGCCGGCTGTTGGGTTTGTACTTTGTTGGAATTTGTTGGCCTAAAATAATAGCCGCTTTTGTGCTCATAATAGCACATTTTAAATAGAATTGTATATCCAACATATATATACTACTCTGTTCAAAAAGTAAGACGACTGTTTGAATAAAACACACCATTTAATTATTCATCTAAATTTATTTTGTCTCCTTCAAAGTAATCTTCCGTTGCAATACTCATATGTCAACGTATAATCCAATATTGAAGACACTTTTCGCATTCATTTTTTGGAATTTTTATCAGCACATTCTTCGATTTTTTTACCCAACTGAGTTAAATCGGATTTCCCAAAGAGCTTTTTTTAATTGCCTGAACAGGAAAAAGTCGCATGGTGACATATATGGAAAATGCGGTACTTGTGAAGCAATAATTGTCGAATTCTTAAATTTGGTTGATAAACGTTTTAAGTCCAAAACATTACTTAAAATTGTGTCTATTTTTGATATACCAACATCTTCAGCAAGCTCTTTTACATTGAAATGAAGATTTCCCATTACTTTATATCTAATTTTTTCTATATTTTCTTCTGTTTATGAAGTTGATGGATGACCAGAATGAGATTTATCTTCTACGGATTCACAACCTTCCTTGAACAACTTGTGTGGCCGGAATAGAGTTTTTCTCGATAAAGATTGATCACTAAATGCTTTATGGTCATTTTAAACGTTTTATTTTTTAATACAAAATTTAATGTAACTTCTTTGTTCAATGATATAAAACAACTTACATAAAAAATTAAAATTTGGAAGCGAATATCACTGAAGGTTTGGCCAAAATAGAAAAATAAGAAAAAAATTTTTTGAACTACAACTTTCACGCAAGTTTCAAATTAAAAGGTACCTTATTTTTCAATAAGACTACTTCTTCTTAAGGTATGATGCGCTTGCCGCGTGTAGGCGAATCATCTGTTCTATTCTGGTAATACAATGTATAAAATACTATCTTATGCTTTTCTGTCTATATTTCCTCCGCCAGATATGTTACATCAATTTATGATGTCTTTTAGCTATGAGTGTCGTTTTCAGCCAGGTCCTTTTTTCCCTTACCCATTAATATATCCTACAATAATCTATATTTATCATATCTTAGTATATGATCTCCCGTGTAGTCTCCAGTTCTCCATCGGGCGCCTCCCTAGGTGGCGGACAGGGGAACGCTCATTAGATATGGTGGGCGCTGGGGAAATAAAATACCCGGAGCGGACCAAAACTGGTAAATGAAGGCAGCGGTTCTACAATTAAGGGGTAGAGATGGAGTCTTAGTGAGATGGTACAGCTTCATTACCAAAACCTATAGGCGATGAGGAAACCTCGGCCCCGGTTGTAGCGCGGTGTGTAAGGCAAGGAAAAACCAAAACTTTACAAATTCCCAAGAAAACAATACAAGTACAAATGAAGTAACTACCCTTAGTCTTCGGCAGGCCTTAGATAGCCATAGGGTGGAACATAACAAACTCAACACTATATAGGCACATGGAACGTGAGAAGTTTACAAGAATCGGGTAAATTGGCTAACTTACTAAGAGATAGAACGCCTAGAAATCAACATATTAGGAGACAGTGATATCCGATGGAGAGATGGAGGATATGTAAGATAATAAATACACAGAAATATAAAACAATCCACAAAGAAATAAAAAGATGAATAACAACTGCCAAACAATGGGTGAAAGAAAAATGCCAAGAAATGAACAACTGCAAGAAAAACATGACGATTTTCATCTTTATAAACGAATTAGGAAAATATCAAAAAATCACAAGAAAACTAGACCCGTAGTACTGACAGATGACAATAACATAATCATCATAATACAAGATTAAAAAGTGAGAACATGGAAAACATACATCTAAAAACTCTTTGCCGACCCACGGCCAACAACTTACAGACAATATGACACAAACAAAGAAGAAGGACCAAACATTCTAGCAGGCGAAGTTGAAAAGGCAATAAAAACAAGTTCTGAAAGAAAAGCTCTTGGACCATATGACATCAAATACGAATTTTTGAAACTTCTGAATAATGGAGATATAAAATTACTAACAAAGCTATTTAACCTAATATACCAGTATGTCAGAAGATTAGCTAAAATCAATATTCATTACTATCCCTAAAAAACCGAATGCCAGAAAATGCAATCAATACTGTACAATAAGCGTCATAAACCACGCACTAAAGATATTCCTAAGGATTATATACGAATATATAAAGTAGAAGTGCGAGGAATACATTTATATATCTGCTTCATTGACTTAGAAAAAGCTTTCGACAAAGTCCAACATGTACAACTTATAAATGTTCTAGAATAAAAAGGACTAGATAGAAGAGGTACACAAATAATCAAAAACCTATACTGGCAATCAAAATAGATGAAAATCTCTGTGACGAATTAAATATATAGAGAAGATATATATTGTCTACAATATTATTTAATGTATATTTAGAGAAAATAACATAAAATGCATTATACGGAAGAACATAAGGTATATTTAGGAAGAGTTATTGACGAATTCTCCAACATTAACACGGAAGTAAAAGCTAAAATAGAACAAGCACGTACAAATTTTTTCAAACTCCAAAATTTCATCTGTAACCGTAATATAAAAATGGAACTAAGGCTACATAACGTAAAGACATACTTATGGTCCATTGCACTTTACGGTTGCGAGGCAGGGACAATAAAACAAGACACATTCAAGCGACTATCTGCATTGAGATGTGGTCATATAGAAGAATACTAAAAATTTCATGGATAGATCGAGTAACCAACGCCGAAGTACTTAACAGACTAAACAAAACACATAATAGAAAACAAGATCGAAGAAAAACGTGATAGAGGAAGACGTAGAACATCCTGGATGAGTACCATCAGAAACTAGACTGGCCTAAACAGCGAAAGGTTTCTACTACAGTCAGCCAGAGATAGATAGAGATATGTATAGTTTTCTATGGGTTTCCACTCTCCTTTCTATTTTTGCATTAGTTATAGTCCACCAGTGAGATACTAAGAAGCTTTTTGAGTGTTTATGATTCAAAAGCTCATATTCTGTTTAGTAACTCAATCTTTAGGGACCATGTTTTTGCACTATACAATAGTATTGGCTAGATATAGCACCTCACTACTGTTAAACGGAGGCTTATTGGTACTTCTCAGCTAAGGAGAAAGGTGTTAAATTTTATAAAGGTTTTTCTGGCTATTTGTTATAATCTCATTATATTTAAACTTGTCTACTTCCTGGATATATGTATTATCTATTTGTAGTTGTTGATTTCTATGTTGTCATCTGGTGACTATCATTAATTTTGTTTTGTTGCTGTTTATCTTCAGGTCATGTTATTTTACTATGGAGTTTATTTTGTTTACCATGACTCGTAAATCTTGGATATTGCCTGCCAATGTAGCTGTATTATCAGCATATTTTAAATTATTTATAGTATTGCCCTCGTGTGGGGTTGTTAGTCCCCCATCGGGCGCCTCCCCAGGTGGCGGATAGGGGAATGCTTCCCAGATTAGGAGGTACCGGGGAAATGAAATACCCGGGGCGGACCAAAACTAACACGAGACACGACGGTACCTCAAGTTAGAGGTGGTACTCTCACAGCGTCTGTACTCCAAGTCAGGGGCGGCTGAAATAATACTCACCAACCAAAATCCTCTTATAAAAGTGAATTTTAAAACATAAATACCCCAGATGGGTAGGATCACAGGTACAGAATCCCAAACTGCATCCGCAGTCAGTCTCAAGGATTCTGGGGGGACAAGAATTCACAAAATAGGCAACAAATCAAACTACTAGTAGGGACGTATAACGCAAGATCGATCGCCTCAGAAGCAAGATTGGAGGAACTCCTGCATGAACTAACTTTAATAAAATGGCACCTCCTTGGAATATCTGAAACAAGACGTAAAGGAGAAGAACACCTTAAACTACTAAATGGGCATACGATGATATATAAAGGCAGAACAGACAAAGCACTTAGTGGTGTAGCTATTATAATCAATAAGAAAATAATGCCATATGTTACAGTAATAAAACCAATCACGGACAGGGTGATGTATATAATAGTAAAGCTTAATAAAAGGACTACAATAAAGATCATACAATGCTATGCACCAACATCAAGTTGTGAAGAAGAAGAAATCGAAACGTTCTACGAAGAATTAACTACGGCTGTAGAAGAGAACAAAACAAAATACACAATAGTTCTCGGGGACTTCAATGCAAAAGTAGGAACAAAAAAGGACACAGCAGAAAAACTTGTAGGCAACTATAGAGTGGGAATACGTAATGAAAAGGGAAACATGCTAATAAACTTTATGGAACAACACCAACTTTACTGTATGAATACCTTTTATAAAAAAGGACCCAATAGGAAATGGACATGGGCCAGTTCAAATGGACAAACACATAATGAAATAGACTACGTTCTCACAGACCATAAAAATATCATTCAAGACGTAAACGTATTAAATAGCTTCAACGCGGGAAGACCACCGTCTAGTACGAACGAAAGTACGTATAAATCAAACAATGGAGAGAAAACAATGGATAACGAAAAAACAACAAAAACTAGATATGACAAAATTGAGGGAAAACGCCGAGAAATATCAAGATGATTTAAAAACAGAATTCAACAAAAACAAAAATAAAAGAGAACAACAAGAAGAGATAAATGAAATAAACAAAGAAGTAGTTAAGATAATAGTAGAAACAGCAAAAAAGTATTCAAAAACCACACAAGGAAAGAAAGATAAATTCAGAGATAAAACAAAACAATTACTACAACAGAGGAGAACATTGATAAAAGAAAATAAAAAACATACAATTGAATATGCAGAACTTAACAAACTAGTTCGAAAAATGACTAAAGATGATATTAGAAAATACAAAGGAAAAGAAGTAACGGAGATACTTGAAGAAAACAAAGGCATAAGAGTATTTAGCAGAAATAATGCAAACAAAAAGAGAATTACAAAAATCAAAAACAAAGAAGGAATAACAATAAACGAAAGAAATTAAATCCTGGAAACAACACAAGAATTTTATCAAAAACTCTACAAGTCCCGTAAACAAGATAGAAGGCCAAAAGAATATTTAAAAACAAAAGTACTAAACGTGGGCTCGGAATACATACAACCAATTATTGAGGAAGAAATAAAATATGCATTACAAAAAACACAAAATGGCAAAGCCCCAGGAGAAGATCAAATAATGACTGAAATGCTAAAAGAAGGAGGGACAAACTTATGGAAAGAATTAGCAAGACTATTCAACATATGTCTGGAAAAAAGGAGAAATACCAAAGGAATGGGAGAACGCGATAGTGATAATACTGTTTAAAAAAGGGAACACTGAAAACCTAGACAACTACCGACCTATAAGTTTGCTATCGCAGATAGATAAATTATTTACCAGAATATTACTAAACCGATTAGACAATAAATTCTAACTATACTTAAGCAAAGAACAAGCAGGCTTTAGAAAAATTTTTAGTACTTTAGACCATCTACTAACAATAAAAATCTTAATAGAACGAACTAGAGAGTACAATACACCGTTATGACTAGGGTTCGTAGATTTCAAAAAGGCCTTTGATAGCATAGAACTGTGGGCGGTAATGGAAACACTAGACAAGGCAAGAATTTACCATAGATACAGTAGACTAATAAAAATATATATATATATATATATATATATATATATATATATATATATATATATATATATATATATATATATATATATATATATATATATATATAACAACTCATCTATGCAAATAAGGCTGCACGAGGACACAGACAAAGTCAACATACAAAGAGGGGTAAGACAAGGGGATGTAATATCTCCAAAATTATTCTTAATAACTATCGAACAAATATTCAAAAGCCTAGAATGGGAAAACAAAGGAATCCTAATACAAGGAGAAAGGTTAAGTTATCTATGCTTTGCTGATGACGTAGTAGTAATAGCCGAGAATAAAGAAGAACTACAAACAATGCGAAGCGAATTACAGAAAGAAGCCGGAAAAAAAGGTCTAGAAATAAATTTGGAAAAAACAAAAATATGCGCAAACGATAAAACTAATGAAGAGGATGTAATAATAGAAAGTAAAGTTATAGAAAAAGTGGAAAAATATACATATCTTGGTCAAACAACAACTACAGGAGACAACCAGACAAATGAAATTGAAAGAAGAATCAAATTATCTTGGGCAGCGTACGGAAAATTGAAAGACGTTTTATCATCAAATATACCACTATACTTAAAATAAAAAATATATAATGAATGTATCCTGCCAGTAACCACATATGCAAGTGAAACGTGGATATTTACAAAAAAAAAGATAGACAAACTACTAGTACACCAACATGCAATGGAACGCAGAATTTTGAACATCCTTGAAAGACTGCAAAACCAACACATGGATTAGACAAAAAACAAAGGTTGAGGACATTATAGAAAGAATAACAAGACTTAAGTAGTAATGGGCAGGACATATCATAAGAAAACAAGAGGGATGGTGCAAGAAAATAATGCAATGGAGACCATGGGGAGAACATAGAAACAGAGGAAGACCCTTCAAGAGGTGGGCGGATGACATAAAATGCAAGCGGGACTAACATGGAACAGATTAGCACAGGACCGCACTAAATGGAGAAATATGGGAGAGGCTTATATCCGTAAATAGGTAGAAGAAAGCTAATGATCATGATGATAATAGTATTGCCGTTTACTTTAATGCCTTTGTGTTCATTTGCAAGTGCCAGATTTTCCTGTGTAAATATTAAATAATATGGGTGATAGGATATACCTTTGTCTGAATTCTCTTATTATTCGTATTTTGTTTATATATCTTGAATCGTTTATTCGAAGCGACGCTGTCTGCTTCCGATAAAGATTATCAAAGGCCTTTTTATAATCTATGAAGCATGTAAATATCTCTTTTATCATAACATTTTTGGGTTAATAATTATATGCTTGGCCATGCTTAACTTTGAATCCAAATTGGATTTCCTTAGATTTTTCATAAATTCGATTGTGGATAACTTTTAAAAAGGTTTTTAGAGAATGATTCATAAAGCTAATTAATCTAAAAGTGTTTCAGTGTTAGGTTTTTCAGGTAACGTGATAAAGATGGACTTTAACTAATCTATTGGGATATTATCGGCGTCGTATATTATATTGAATAGGATGCATATTTGTTTTGTGTTTACTAATATCAACATTTTTCTGTGAATGTTGTTTGGCCTGGTTAATTTGTTGTTTTTTAAATTTTTCGGTTTATACGTTACTTTAGATACAATTACTGGCGGTCCTGGTAAATATTTTAATAAATGTACTAAAGAAATAAAATGCCGTAAACGGTAAACATCTAAAAATTGCCAACAATCACAACTGAAAGAAGTAAAGTAATAAAAAACATGGAATTACATAAATTAAAAAACAAGGAAAATTACAAAATGATAAATAATATAAATAAATTAAATTAAACATATAAAAAAAACGAAATAGAGAAAATATTAAAGTTATAATATACGTTAAACATTAAACAGAGAAAGTAAACAATAGATACTAATTAGTGTCTAGATTTTAAAAATTATAGATAAACTTTATGATTAGGCAAATCAGAAAAAAATTCTGAAGGATATAATAAATATACATATAAATAGGAATGTAAAGTACATAGATGTATGTAAGGAACAGTAGGATATAAATAAAAAACAATAAAACATATAAATATACGAGAAAAGTAGAAATATCAAAACTAGCATATTGAAAAACAGTAGGAAGTAATAAATAAAAAAACAAAAAAATTAAATAAATAGACAAAATATGGCAAGCATATGAAATTATAAGTGATACGGAAACTACCAAAAACAAATTTGTAGATAAACTATATAAACTGATTAATATTAGTCTCATAAACTAACAAATTAAGGAAATAAAAATAACTAAAGCATAAATTAAAAAAAATAATAAATTTGAAAAGTAAATAAATAATAAAAAAATACAAAACGCAACAAAATATATGAACAAACCAAAATTAATTGGTATATCAAATTATAGAATTAAAAAAATTATATTAAGAAATTATGAAAACAAAAAAGATAAACCAAAATATAAATTTAAAAATTTTTAAAATGTACAAATGTAAATAATAAAATATTTAGAATATATGCAAACAAAGTAATAAAAAGAGAAAACTAAGATGGATAAGTATGTTGTCACATAGGTCAAACAAATTCTACATAATTGTTGGTTTGGTTTAGTTAAAAAATTACACTACATATAGAAGAGGTTTAACCGAAAGTTACTCAGCGAACTAGCGAAGCTGCTTTAAAAGATTGAAATTTTCCGATAAAATCGAACGAGTTGCTGTTCAATCTGCAGTTTATGATCATAACTTAATAGGACAGTCTGGTATTTAATACGCCCATAAACTACGCATTAAGGAGTAAATGAAGCAGGTTATAAATATTCAGTTAATCGATCGAAACCTCATAAAACCAAGTCAGAACTGAAAATTTTTTTCAGGATAAAATAATAGATTACTTAGTCTTTTGAAACGTCAGCGTTTACCTGCAATGTTAAAGAATTTAATTGTCATGATTTATTTGCATAATATAGGTGATTGATTGCAATACTGGAGTTAAAGGTATTTACGTAAGTATCAGTTTCTGATGTCATCGACTAATTGACATTTATTTACATTATGTCAGTAAAAAGTAGCTATTTGTGACATTAGATAGTTTTAAATTTCTTCCTTGCTAAGGATGCTGTTTCATTTGATATGTGTCATATAACACCGTCTTGTTAGAACCCGATATTATCCATACTAATAAGAGGGGTGCCCGACATTAAAGGTACAAGTTAAAATTACACTCATATTTATATTTAAAGAAAATATTTGATACATTCAACAAAAAACTACATACTTTTGTTTATTTCTCGATATAATCTCCGCAAACGTTGAGACATTTATCTCAGCGTAACAGTAGTTTGAACATCCCTTCACAGTACTGCTGATTGTCAAGTTTATTGAAGTAGTCTACAACGGTGTCTTACAATTCCTCCTTATCGGCAAAGTGTTTCCTCGCTGAAAACTTCCTTAAAGGCCCAAATAAATAAAAATCAATGGGGCTAAATTTGGATTATACGAAGGATGTTGCAGGACCTCCCAATTCTGCTATGTCAACCACAGTTTAGTTTGATTTGGCGTATGGAGTCTTGCGCCATCGTGCAAAAGTTTAACCCCTTCGCGTAATTGTCCCAGCCTCTTTCTTCTAATGTCTGCATGCAGTTTCTGAAGAGTTTTGCAGTATCTGTAGCTGTTAATTCACATTCACATTGCAGTAGGCCTTCACTATCCCATAACACGGTAATCATAGTTTTGTGAGCAAATGGTTGTTTTTAATTTATTTTTTAACTGGGGAAGCTGGGCATTTTCATACCATGGACTGTTGTTTCGTCTCTGGACTGAACTCATACTCGTAAATTCAGGTTTCATCTCCGACTTTGCGAAAGTTAAGGCCGCATATGATTTCATGAACACAACTCTTAGGAATGCTGGTTATTTCAGCAATTTCACAAACTTTAATGCGACGATCTTCCCTAATCAAACGTTCGACAACTGTGCAGTTGTCATCCATGTGTGAGGTTCTTGGTCTGCCTCTTTTCTTCTCTGGATCATCATTCAGCTCCTTCGTCCACCCTTAATTTTTTTGCACCAATGTTTGACTTCTTGTCGGCTAAAAAAGTTCGGGCCATAAACGCCCTCTAATCTACGATGAATTTCGCTCTGATTATCTCCTTTGGCTTGTAAAAATCTAATAGCTCCATGCATCTCATTCTTCGAATACTCTGCGATTACATACGCCATTTTGGTTTGCACCCCGAAAGCTAAATTCAGTCTTGAACAAAACAACGCCCCAGACTCTACTATTACACACGTGAACGTCTCTAGTCTTTCATATGAAGGCAAAGATCCATGCGCAGTTTGTTGAACAGCCACCTGTATCTTTAATCCATCGTATGTTGGATAAAAAATGATTATATTGCACTGACGCTTTTTATTAATAGTTGTTTCAAGAAATAGAATCTAAGAATCTTATAGTCTTTAAACTATAACTTTTTTCAAAAATATTGTTTTGTGACTTGTTAAAAGTAATATGAAAGTAGTAGAAATACTTCTTTAAACATAACAACAGAAAAACTAGGAAGCACATGAAGAATGGTTACGTTTGAATTTAATTCACATTAAGTATCACAAACAGTGATAGATTTTTTCTCTTCTTCTATAATTGGCTCAAAAGGTTAATTTTGTAAACAAAAAAGTGTACGAAGTGCACGAAGATAAACATATTATAGAATGATCATAATTAAGAACCAAATCCGATTCTTAGAGTGGCAACTATGTGAAATATATTAATTCAAGGAAAGAAAAATATGAAAGCAATCGTTAAACACCCTTTCGAATACCAAAATATCTGTTGATCAACTGCCGAAGAAATGTACATAAAATGATGTTTTCTGATATAATTGCATTGAACATAATACAGTACGTTTTACAAAAATAATTGTTTTCCCATACGTTGTGCATTGCTGCTTTATCAAAGTGGTATTGAGTAAGTTTATTAACAATTTATTTATCCATGTGTTCATTGTCAAGTATTTGAATCCGTCATCTTAAACAAGTTCAGACCTTAAAGTAAAAGTGAAATGCTACTACAAAGCCCACGTGGTCCACGACAAGACGAGACCTGCGCCTGATCTATGAACTAGCTGGACTTGTTTTAAAAGAACATTCACGAACACGACACCACGAAGATACCGAACTCATAAGATAAGGTAGTAATAAAATTCTCGAAGGCATAACAAATCCAATACCTGATCAACAGTTGCCCCGAGTCATCTCGACATCAAATCTCAGACAAATTGCGTGCTCAATTGATTATTGAACGCAGGAAATTGTGCCTTTTAATTCTAAAATCTGCGACAAGCATTTTATCAATGGAAAGGTTGCTAAAAATGCTAACATAGGAATTAGTAGTGAACAATGTGTAATCACAGGTATTCAAATTCTTCTGGTACTTCATTTAATTGGGATGACGTATATACAATAGACTCACCAAAATAGCTGATAGGTTATAATGAACTCTACAAGTATTGCAGTATAAACATATTTATTTTATAACATAGGTCATATTGTAATATACATATACATAAAGTGGATGTACCAGCGTAGGTGCTTCTCTTCGATGTCTTTCTTCACCGACATTTTTTCTGCATTTCACCACTAGACATTCTTGCTAATCTTGTTGCTTTGTTGCTGTTACTGCACTGTATATGTTATGAAGTTTTTGTTCATTTTGTGATGTACACATTCCTACGATTCCACTTAACTGTTTTATGAATGATTTTGTTTGGCCTATTTTTTTGTCTTCTGTGGTTCTTCATTCATTTGAGATTGCAAAACTTCGGTATGTAAAAATCTGTTGTTCTGTCTTATTTTAACATCTTTTGTAACTTCTTAATCGGTGACATTCGTTTCTGTGACCAAGTACGCTTTGAATATTTTTCAGTAAGTTTATTAACTATGAAGGCAAAGTCATTTTTATTTTATACAACTACCACCTGATCCCCAGCGAAATTTGAGGTGTAGAAGTGCGCATTTCTAGTTAGCAATTTCATGCCGTCGAAGTTTATCTCCAGGGTATTAATATTATTTCTAGAGAATTCTTAAAGAGGGTAGGAGGTGTTGATGAAGCCTGTAGTAACCCTTTTGGTGTCTTAAATGCTTACCCGGTTCTACTTTTTATCTTAATATAATAGTGTTAGGTGTTTTTTGACAGAAGTTTTGGTTGCCGCTATTAATAAGTTTAGGATGTTAAGTTATTTCATAGATTTCTAAGGCTTTGCCGTGGCATGGAATCATTTGGCTTTTTAAAATAATAATTGCAAAATGTACTGATTTATTTTTGGCTATTTTCTTTTCACTCAGCTGCTGCACTGTGTACACTAACCTGGTTTTGTATTTTATTTGTTACGTTCTTTTCTAGCCTTTTTCTAATTAACGTTCTTTGGGGCCTTTTCTTTGTATACATAGCATTGATGTCTTGGTAGTTCTGGTAGATTTCCTTTTACATTTCTTAAATATTGATGATATGTAGACCTCTGTCTATTGTTTTAGTTTTTCCCCATTAATAGTCCTTTCAGACAATCACACGAAATAGCTGTCCCGATGCGTACTTTACAAGTTCCGGGGCTATAAAAAAAAATTCTTCTCCAAGAGTTATTTTCACTGCTTAAAACAGTCTGCAAAGGCTTGTGTTGGAATCGCGATTAACTACCCCATCACGTGGTCCTGAATTTTCTCCACAGATTTGATGTTTTGACAAAAAATTGCTAATTAGCACACGATAACTCGGAGATACGGTTATATTTGTGTTATTACATATTTCAGTTGGCCAAGAATATCAAAGTACTATTGTTTAGCAACTCTTTGGCCTAAAAGAGCGCACACATAACAAACAATGCCTTCCCAATCAATAAGCATGAATACCATGGTTTTAATCGTTGGGACAACCAAACCTTTGTTTCCGGACTGTAGCTGTAGATTCAAGTTTCAACTTTGGAATTTCAGTTCTTCGAATTCCGAGTTCATCTAGGAGTATCAGCTATCGGTCCTTAGTTCTAATTATTTTCCAATGTTCTACCCACTGATGGTTTTCCAGAACATAAATCATACTTTCAACATATTTCTGCCTAGCTTTGAATTGCTTGTACTATGCTTTTATTCCTGTTACATTACATGTAAGCTCTATGAATCATTTTTACGGACAAATGCTTTAGCTTAACTTAAAATCCCATGCAGATTTGTTGCTTTTCTCGCTCAATCATTGAAAATGGGACTATCGCACACTCTATGTGCTTACTTCTTGGGCCAGTAAAATCGTCCTTATTTACGCATGTGCCCTATAAAGCATTCTCTTCTGTTACTAGGTTTTGGGATAAACAGCGTACAGTAAACGTACTGTTTGAGTGACCCAAAATTATCACTTAGATTAATATTGTAAAATTGAATGTCCTTAAATAAAATACAAACAAAATTGTGAACTTTTAGAACAAAAAAACAGAATTAAAGTAAGATGAACGATTTACACATCCATAAAAAAGAATGGGAGCATATAAATAATGAGATCTAAACAAAACAAAAATACATATTTCTTTAAAAAAGCATACTACAGGAATACTTGTTTTAAGTGGTCTATAGTTTTCCCTGTGGAAAAATACTCTAAAAAATCTAGACGTTAGTACTCCTCCATCTGAACAAAATTATTTGTTTTGTTCACTAATCCAAACTAGTCTCTACGTAAAGCAAATATTATAACAATACATTAAATATGAGAATTTCATTTATTCCTGTACTCTTATATTAAATAAAAGTATTGTTCTTTTATAGTGCACACTGAATATATCATAATATGGTACAAACACGACAATTAGACTGTTTATTGCAAGATAGGATTATCGAGCAACTAAGAACAAGACAAAATAGTCTTTATAATAATCATTACCAAAGTTTGGAAGCAGTTTGGAGAAAAGAGCATATTCAGTTGAAACCGCTAGAATTTTTTTTAAGTCACAGTTAATCGGTAAGATCTCAATTGCACGATAGAACCAGATAACGTTTTTTTACTATGACATTTTTTTATCCGAACCATCATTCCCCTTACTAAAACTCCATAGACATCGAGAAGAGCATTCGTTCTTGATCAGTTGAGGACAGGGAAGTTTGCATTTGGAAAAATAGGATATTAAATTTTATTTGTTTCGTTAGCCAAATCCGCTTGAACTTTTGTTTATTGGTACATTGGAGCAATTTTTTATTAAACCGTTTTTCACTGTTCTACATTAATAGAAAAAATAACAATCGTGAATGAGACTATCCAAACGTCAACAATGGCAGAAGAAAAAAATTAGGATTGTGAGACTCCTCAATTTTTGCTGTAACGCATACAATAGGACAAAATTCCGAAAAATTAACTTTAATATTCAAGTGTCTACTTACTTGTGCTTCTAATAAAAAACAAAGTGAAACATTTCAAAGATTTATTCTGCAAATTTTCATCCACTGCCAAAAGAAGAATAACAAAAAGGTAAATAAGAGAATTTTCAGAAAGTCCGGCACTTTAATATAAAAAAATTGAGAAAAAAAAGATGCCTCTTAGTTTAGAGAAAAAAGAAAGACCCAAAAAGAAAAGCACAAAAAAAGAGTATGGAAACCTGTACATAAGGCTGTGAGAAGAATGCTAAGATGCTTGGATACAGTGCTGAGAGTGAGACTTCTGGTGGCACGAGAAATTCTTATCTTAAAAAGATGATTAAAATGTATTTGGGAAATGTGCTAAGAAACTGATAGTTTTTTTTAGTATGCACAAGTGCTTCTTCTTTACTTTAAACAAAAAAATATGTTTACAACATTATTATTATTACCACAGGACCTTAGATTAAGGAAGTTAAATCTTTTTTTAGATAAATCCAATCTTAAGATTGAAATAAAGTAATTATTGTAGAGAGAAACCATTTGGTGGTGGTTGTGTCATACTTATTTATTCTAAGTTTGATGTTCAATGCTCCACAAAGCTAGGCAACTTTGTTAAGACATAGCTGCTGTTTAAAGTTACAAAGGTAAACTAAAAGTTCTAGTAGGTTTAAAATTTATAATAATAAACAATTTCGCATTCTTCACAAATCATAGAGAGAGAGAGATAGAGAATATATGGAGTGTTTTTACGTTGCTATTTTGAATATCCTATTTATCAGCACTCTACGTTGATATAGGTCTTATTCACACTTTGTGGTATCCACATAAGCTGAACGATAGGCAGATGGAAAGGCGCAAAAATACATCTGAAATTTTGCTCGAACGATACAAAAGAAAGTCATTTTTGCATCGTATCTGGAGATGAAAAATGGATATATTTTAAGAATCCCAAGCGCAAAAATCATGGGTAAACCGAGGCACACCATCCACGTCAATCGCAAGACCGAATCGCTTTGGTAGGAAAACGATGCTCTGTATTTGGTGTGGTCTATTATAAGCTGTTAAAGCCTGATGAAACGTTTAATACCAAACGCTACCAACAACAATAGATCGATTTAAACTGTTGGCTACTCGCAAAAAGACCAAAATATCGAAAAAGGCAACACAAGATCATTTTCCTCCATGAAAATGTTTCATCATATACGGCAAAACCGGTTCGTGACACGTTGGAAACACTCAACTGGGAAGTGCCACCCCATGCAGCTTACTCATAAGATTTGGCTTCTTCCGATTACCACTTGTTTGCATCGATGGACCACGCACTTGCTGAACAGTGCTTTGGTTCGTTCGAAGATGGGGAAAAATGGGTCGATGAATGGTTCGTGGCAAAAGAGGAAGATTTTTACTGGCGTGGTATCTACAAATTACTCAAAAAATGGGAAAAATGTGTAATTAGCAATGGAGCATATTTTGAACAAACCACTTTTGATTATTCTTCCAAATTTAACGTTTTTTTTATATACTTGTACACCTGGTAATATGAATACGGCGTTATTTTTCATAATGTCAAAATTTTTTAATTTGCAAACTTTTCGTACTACATTACAAAATTAACACTGTCATCTAAATAATTCTTTACCCCAAAGAAAATTTTTTATGCAAAACAAACACCATATCACCAAGTCAAAAATTACGTAGAGCTTATACATAAAGTTAACCGTGTAGGTGTGTAAGAGATAGGTTTCATAAACGTCTAAACAGAGCGATATCAAGAGCTAAATATTACAAACAATTATAAGGCGTGTTATCTGATCCACTACGACAGCTAAGCCTGGTATAGCGAGCTTGCGTTGTCTCTAGCGGCCAGATTGACCCATAGATAGCGTAATTTGTCGGTTCAAATTGTAATGTAATCATTCTGTCATACCGACAACACCTGTAGGTGTTCGAGATTCGACGTTCTCTGTTATTATTCCATTGTTGCCCGCGCACCTTCTAATTTAGCTGAAACCTTCAAACGCAAAGCTTCAAATTTGTTTGACTTCTTCGGCGTCGGACAGTTTGGGGCTAAATTAATTGGTGTAGGTATTTGCTAATTATGCGGACAGGTCGTGTGCTCCTAAAGCGGGCGCGCGGGGCGAATTTGAGGTTGGGTCGAGGCTAACAGTTAGCGTGAACTAGGAAAGTTATTTGCCGTAAAAGGGAGAAGTGTGTTAAAGGGTACAATGTAGAGTAGCTTTTTGTGGTGTTCGGGGACGGGTACTACAAACAGAGCTGGCCTGCCATTACAGCCAAAGTAGCAAGTTAAGGCCCGTGATTACGGTTGTTTAAGTTGCCGCTTAATTGCTGTTTACCGAGCCTATTCGCGCGTTTGATCTGTTGAGATCAGCTTCGACCGCATCACCAGTTCTGTGATTATTTACCGAGCCGACAAACTTTCTGGCCCTAGCTACCAATTGAGGGCCTCGGGATATATATCAAACGCTGCTCGGCCATCTAATTATATTCCTTCCCTACACCTCTGCTGAAAACGGTCAATTCCACTCATCTTCGCGGCTAATTTGCTCGACCGAGCCGCATCAATCTTCTACCTTCTTCAAATTCTCTCATGAAGTTACAGTGGATGCGTGTCGCACTCCGCGGGACAATTTTCCGAAACGTTTGGGTTGTTTTACCAAGACAAACCTTATGACCAATATTTCTGTGTCCGCTACCTGAAGCAGTAAACGCGCTGGAAAGCGAAGGCTCGTAAGGCAACTTTTGGAATTTCCTTCCCGGGTTTTAATTTTCGCGTTTCGCTGCGCGCTCTCCGTTTTTGCAGGATCATGAGTACCGAGAATGGCGTCGCTTGGCATAAGTACTCGTCCGTTGCGTTTCAATTTAATTTGACAGGGAATGTACAGAGCGATTTTGAAGCAATTCTTCAGCGAGTGAGTACGCCTCGGCAGCACATAAAACAATGCCGACAGAGGAACACGTAGGTTGGAGAAGGATGCTCACGTCCATGTTTCATTTCCACTGGCTCTCCGATCAGATTGAAGATTTTCAAAATTGATAACGTGATTAAATATAGATACCGCTGCAATCGAAAATGGAAGGCGTCGCCGCTGATGAGTTTACTGTTTATGGCGGCGTTTTTTGCGACGCGCGCAAAAGGTCTGCGGCCATGTCGAGTACCGCGCTGCGCGGCTGCAGCATTTTTATGCACGATTTAGCATCGATTTTCTATCACATTACCACCTTAGGAGGATCTACAGTGCCGCAGTAGGTACAATTAGTTTGTTTTGAGCCGCACCGTCACCGGAACGTTTAGCGGTTATGGCAACAGTCAGCAGAAAACGTCCGTATTTTTGCTGCACTCCCAGTTACGGGATCTACGGCGCGCGGCAGTAAAAATCATAAAAACGCGAAACACCTGCGCACTCAAAGTACAACACTCATCATAACATCAAAATGTTACCGAGGTAAATGATTCCGAATCGCCAACATTCAATTGAGTTTGGAAAGATTGTAACATTTTAAATAAAATTTAAAGGCAATTTTTAAATATCTATACATAGGTGGACTATTGTCCAAAAGTATGGGACCACCATTGCTTTCACAAGTAGTCAGTAATGAAAACAGATTAATGTTATCATCATCATCATCATCTAAGCTATTCCATTAATCGTCGGATGTAAGCCTCCCCAAGTCGCTTCCATTCCAGTCTATTTGCAGCTATTTACATTCAATTATGTCCTGCGTGCATTTTAATATCATCCATCTATCTTATACTGTTAGTTTTTTGTATACATGGGGCTTCTATTGGGTTATACATATGGTCCAAAGATTATCTTGTAATTTGGCAATGAGGCTTGCCCAATTTTGTTCGGGATCGCCCTCTTATTTCTGTATGCGGTCTTTTAGAGTGATACTCAGCATTCATCGTTTGATTTATCTCCTGTAATATTTCTTTTATGCTTTTATTCAATACCCAGGTTTCAATACCAGAGGTTACTATAGGCAAGACTTATTAGTTGAAGATTTATATGTTTGTACAAAACAATAATTAATAATCTTTGCTAATAAGATTGTAACAGCTAAAATAGCTAATTAAACATTTTATCTTTCTTAATAAGAAAACATTTTAATTACACTTTTCTCTCATCAAACAAAAAACTTCTTTGTTTTCTATAAAATCTGACACAGTCTTGGCGTTCTTTTAATAAGTTTTTGTATAACTAACAGGATTGTTGAAGGATATTTCACATATCATCTTTTGATTTTGGACAACTATGTTGTACATTTCTTCCTAAAAAAGCTCTATAGAGTCGATATCACAGAATTGAGGTGCCTAATTCATATTTTTTAATAAACCTATTTCTTCTATTCCTTTTAAATAGAATCTGCACAGCTTGGAAGTATGTTGTGGATCATTATCTTGATGTAGATAAAGCCAATAACATGTAAATGTACTCAAGACGGTATTGCGTGATGTTCAAGAATATTTTTATAAACCTTTTTATTTGATAATTTTCCTATTTTGACTAAATCTCCTCAAACAATTCCATATAATTACAAACCCACCACCATGTTTGACAACAGAAGACACCAAATAATTCTGAATCATTTTTTCTTAACGTGTCTATAATCCACGTAACCAAGCCCATTATAAGCGATTTTTCTTCTTAGTTTTTTTTTATTTCAAAGGTGGCTTAAAAAATTATTTTTGCAGTTCTTAGAGAAACTGATTTTTCAGTGCTGGAATTAAATTGAGCTCCTATGGCCTAAGCTGTTGGGCATCTGTTTTTCTTAGATGTTAATACAATGTGGTACCACTTGGTGTGAATTTAGGTCTTCTAGGTCTTTTTTTTATTGTAAAGGTTTCCTGCGTCACCCATTTGGGTAATAGTTGTATGTACACAATTCTTAGATACTTTTAAACGTTGGGCTATTTTACGTTCAGAATAACTTTCATTATGAAGTGTAATAATAGCACTTGAAGTTCCGATTCTTAATTCCTTGCTTTTTTAAAATAGTTAAAAAGAGTAAAAAACGAGTTTAAAAGGTTTGCACCAAGTGACACTTGCCAAAACAAATAATGATAACTTTTTTTAATCTGCACAGGTTACTAGATAATTAATTAAACTATAAATATTTGAATTTAATAGTAGCGACTTACAAATAGTTCCAATCCTATGTTTATCTAGGCGCGATTAATAAACCAAATTTAATGACAAATAACATTCAACAAATATACTTTACTTTTTTACTTAACTATCACAAAATTTTTGGTAGCAATAGATAGTTTAATTGCAATAAACTTATTTCTTTATTTAAAAATAAAAGCTACAGACTAATCAAAATATCGTGGTGGTCCCATGCTTTTGGACGGTAGTGTATCTTTAATCAAGTGTGTGTCATTTTGGTCTATTTTGGCTCACTATCCTTCTCCATCTTTGGGATGACTTCATGGTACCATTATTTCAGAACTGGATTTTACAGAGTTTCAAAAATTAAATTTCATACTATTAAAAGTAGTACGGGATGTTTTTATTGCATTTGGAGATGTCTTACAATTTTTTTTTTTTTGTTAAATTGTAAAGTGCGAAAATATTTTAATGATTAATATATCCAAGTGTCTCCTAATAACTTAAGTTATTTTCATTTAGCTTATGATCCATATATTATAACAATTTTCACTTTGATTTTGGTGATTGGCTCATACAATTTGTCCACCATGGTTGTTTCGCAAAATGGGGAGAGAAAATGATTTTAAAGAAATTAATTTCTTTGAAATCCAACCAAACAGTTCTGCACTTTCATCTACTTCTCTTTAGTTTCTTATTTGTCATGCATAGTTGCGCTCAAATAAACAAATGTTATTATATAAACTTTCTTAAATCTGCTTATCAGATGAGCTTACTGATGAACTCACTGAAACCTTTAGAAGTAAAGGAAACAATCAACATAGAAATTAGTACTAAAAAGGCACCAGGATTCGACCTTATTACTGGGAAAATTCTCCAAAAGCTACCAGAAAATACAATCAAAACTATTACGCAAACATACCATACCACTCTTATAACATATTCTATGTGTTTGGAAAGTGGCACAGACAACAATGGTGCATAAAACAGGAACAATTGTTGGAAAGTTAATATCCTATAGGCCTATTAGTTTATTACCAGTTCTATCCAGAATATTCGAAAAGTTACTGTTAAAAGAATAAAATCTATAAGAATTGATGTGGAAAGTATTTTGTCTGAAAACCAGTGCATTCTTCCATCTGATCTTCTTAAAATTCCCCCGAGTATATTGATTGTTAGAAATATCATTATCTCTTTTGCTGGAACAGGTATTGGTTGGTTGTACTTACTGATTGCTGTTCCGCATATCTATTAGCTTCATTTGCTATAATATTTACTACTTTTTCATAAAAATCATTTGAAATAACATAATGAATCAAAATTATTTGTAACTTAAAATATGCAACCTTAAATTCCTAAAAATAGATAAGGTGATAGTGCGAAATTAGGGCTTTCTACATTTAGTGAGCACCAAATCCTTTTGAACTTAACGTTTCGTCATTAGAACTATTCATTTCACCTTCAGAATCACTAAGATCGATAAAGTCTGAATCGCTTTCCAACAACTTGGGATATTCTAAATCACCTGTATAAGTATCAGTATCAATATCAGACATGGTTCGATTTTTTTTTTTTTTGTTTAAAGTCTTACAAACCATATCAAAGACACTAAATCACACGTAAATTTAAAAAAAAACAGGTTAAAAAAGAGTGATTTCTAAACGTGAAGACCAAATATTAATTCGGAAACCGCTTCAAAACCGGAAAACCCTCTTTTAAGCTTGTTGTCATATTGTATATAGAAATTTGTCAGCCCCTTAGTGCCACGACCGCGAGAAAAACATTCTAACAAAAAAACCTGAAAAATTACAGGATCAGGAAAAAGTTATAGTTCTAGAACAAGAACAAAGAAGCTTATTTACAGAAGACTCGACAACACCAATATTTAATAGAGGAAGATTGAACAAATGTGCTGTGGTCAGACGAATTTAACTTTGAGGTAAGCTCATTTTGACAATTGTTCAGGTATTTGTCACCACTAGTGTTATGCAAACGAGGTGATGAGTGGGCGAAGGTTACCTTTCCCAATCTGTGGTGCCTGTAGACAAACATGGGAGAGAGGGGCAGAGTAGTGATCTGGAATTGAATTGTTGTCGACAAAGTAAATAAACTTGTATTTGCAAAAGACGCATGAATACTGAAAAATATATTGCTAGGGACGATTCTAAACCCATCCTGTACGAAGATTTTTGATGATGCCAACATGGACACAATAAAATCTCTGTAAACAGCATGCAGTGGTTCTATAGCAATCAGGTACAAACTAGTTCAGTCACCAGATTTAGACTCCATTGAGTAGGTAGGATAGATTGTACATTAGTTGAGTTGAAATGAAAAAAATTAGTGTTGTACCTTAAAAAATATGACTCACATACATAAAACTTGGGAGTATTTTGACTCTAGAATTTTTAATTGTAATTTTTAATTTATTTTTCACTAAAGTACGCACAATATTAGCATCAATGCTGGAAATCCATACAAAGTTGAGTTAATGGTCCAGGTTAGAATTAACAATTTAAAATCTGCTAAATAAACGTTCTAAATGTTTTTTTGTTGCAATTTCAACACTCAGTATTTTTCAAAACTTGTGTAACATGCAACTGAGCAAATATTGCTTTTTCTTCATTTTGTTGAAATTTTAGCATTTCTTTAGCATTGCTGGAAGTTAGCGTAAAATACTGTTGACTAGACTTCTATAATTCACGAGGTTGAACGTCAAAATGCGATATCAAATCGTACGACTTCAAAAATATTCAAAAACTCATTAGTGGTGACGCCAGTTTTTAAATGCGACGGTCTTTTACAGTAAATTGAGAACCTTTACTTCAAGTCATTGAAGCATCTCCAGCTATAAGCATCTGACAATTATCATAAGAGTTTCAACCATCCCACTGGACAATAAGTCTTCACGTGCGTAAATTGGGTAATGCCAATGAAGATAAGTGCCTTATCATCTTCAGAATCTTCCACGAGTTATTACCAGTGACAAAAAGTGGATTTATATTCCTAATTCAGATCAAATCAGTTGTTAAGTAAGCTACAAAACCTGTTGTAAAACGTAAGAGTTTTGAAGCTAAAGTTATGCCTTGTGTCTGTTGGAATTTATGTTGAGCTGATTTCTGAAGATCAGATCATAACCGTAAAAATATGTTGTAAATAGTTTGCAATTTTTGAATAATGATACTCTTGAATAGCCAGTCAAAGACGGATGTTGCAAATAAATAACACCATAACCCTGTAGACACTGGAAAAGCTCGATGAATTTGAATAATTAACCCACCTCGTTTATAGTATTAACTTTGCACCAGCAGATTAGGATAATTTAAGAGACAAAAATAAACAGACGGAAATAAAAAGTTCAAAACAACCAAAGATGCTAGCAAATGTCGAGAGCGATCCCCTACTACCACTTCTACCGGATGTATAAAAGTACGAAGGCTAAAATGTCCGAGATAATTGCTTAACTTTTGAGGATCTGTTTTCAAAATGTCCGCCGCACCTACCGACAAAACATCAAGAATTTTCAAACTCCAAACATAGTTTAATAACCCAAAAACAAACAACACAATGTATTAAATAAATTCTTTTTCCTATTTTTGATGTTTTTTACTATGGATCTGATAGTTTTTACAGTCAGAAGAGTCTCTTGCCATTGTTTTGTTAACTTTATTAATTTATTAAATCAATAACTGGAAAATTTTGCAAATATCAGATTATTGATTGAGAGAGGAAAAACTTTTCTATAAAACATATAGTAGTTTTTATGGAACAAAGTATTTTAACAGTGGTAAGATGTTGAGTTCCATAGTTTTAAGAAAGTGTTTACGAGCATTGCCCTGGTTATAAACGACCAGAGATAATTACAGTTTTTTTTATGCACTGAAACGGTTTTTTGTACTATGTTCACATCAATATTGTTTGTGCCAATCATTAAATGCATTGGGTTCCATAATGGTATAAAATATTGTAGTATTCGCTATTGTATGTGGTATTGCTATTGCTAGACGAGATTGAGGTGTTTATGTGAACAATATTAGAATTTGTAACAAATTATTGGACTCAAAATAGCTCAGATACGAAGAATAATGGTTTGGTTCTTACTCTTGTCAGTTAGTCATCATCATATTAAAATACCTATGTAGCTCTTCTATATTTTCACACCTTATAAAATTTATCAAGATAATGTGCGTCCTGATACGGCAAAATAAACGCAAGACCACTTGTAAACTGGGAATGTAACTGTAATTATGCTTCTGTAGTTTGATCGATTCTTTAACCTACGGAATATTTGTGGGATGATTGAAAAACAGTTATTAAAATTGCAACAAATCTTGTGAAATCTTAGTTTAAGGTTTCAACAAGCTTGCATTGTAATACCGCAAGTTTATATTGATTACTTTATTAATAACATGCCAAGACAGGTAAATAAGTGCATAAAAACTAATTGCAAAATTATTCACTATTGATTGACTTGTTTGTTTTATGTTCTTTTGTTTTGAAAGTCTAACAATTTATTTATATCGGCAGACGTGAATAAGAATTTAAATATGAAAGTGTATAGTAGGTATTCTCTTTTTTAAAACTGCATATAACATAATTTTTAAAATGATTTTGAGGCTATATCACCTCAAAACCTAAGCAATAGAAGAAAAAATATCACATATTACCTTAAGAACAAAGCATAACTGAATCATCTATATCCTTAAAAATATTTCTTTGTTACCATATAAATACTTTTATTCGTCCACTTATACACACATGAAGGAATACGCGACTTTTTCTAAGCACGGCTGAACCTAAACTGCAAGTACAGCATACACATAATGAACGCCAGTATTTAGTCATGCCTTTTATAAATAACTATTAATTACTAAAACAATAGCTCGAGTCAATACATGCTTATAGTTATGCTGTTCCTTTTAATAATAATCTAATTTGCAAAATCGATAAGAAATGGTGATGTTTTGAGTTATACAAGTGTACAAGGTGGCTTAATAAGTTTTAGTAATTATTACATTTTAGTTTTTTTGCGGTATTTTATAGACTTTTGATGTAAAACCTATTTTATTCATTTTTTTATCTAGTTGGTTTCTGGGAATCTGCTAAGTAAAAGTAATCTCAACGTCTTTGGCATTTAGGTGTATTTTTTACTTTTTTTTAGTTATGCAGGATGTATCTTAACAAAAAAAATTAACATCAGAAGATGTTCCTTGATAGAAAAATTTATATAAAATACTTTTTTGCTGACATCTTTAAAATAGGTATTTGGAATATCCCCCACTCCCAACAATTACATATGCAGCGGAGAATTGGACACCGACGAAAAAACATGAAGGGAAGATAAACGCAACGGAAATGAAACACACAAGAAAAATAACAAAGAAAACAAAATGGGATTAAGTCAGAAACAAAATATTAAGGAAAGAAATAGAACAAATACCAATACTAGAAAAAATTAAAGAAAAACAGCTGTTATGGTACGGCCATGTCACAAGAATGAATAATAACCGATTGACGAAAAGAATAATGGAAGGAGGGAAACCAAGAAATAAGAAGAGAGGAAGACCAAGAAGAAAATGGATAGGCCAGATAGTAGAATATGGAAAAAATAAAGGGAAAACAAGAGAGGAGATGAATATACTGGCAAGGGAAAGGAGGGTATGGAAGAAATGGATTAAGGAGGACCGTGACTCGCAATCCGACGCCTGAAAGGGCATGAAGGAAACGAGAAAGAAGAAGAAGAAGGAATATCCCCCATGAGCTTCAATAAAAACGCAAACACGTTCTTTATGTTCAAATCATTTGGGGTGTATCCAAATAGCCCATTAGAAATTGGATTAGCATACACGACAATCTTCAAATGATCCCATAAGTAAAATTCAATAGAGTTTAAGTGTGGTTACCAGGTGGGTTATGCAGCAGGACTACCTTGTCCGATCCTGGTAAATATAAACACTAAATTGGCTTGTGCATCAGTTACATGATCTGTCGTTCAACAAATGACACATATTCGAACAAGTCAAAATGTCTCTTAGAAATTGCAGATAGGTTGGGTCATTAAGATGTTGTGAAACAACAACTGATTAAACAAGAATATCCCAATAATTTAGTCTATAGTTTAACATTAGTGCTAAACTGTTGCTGATAATAAATGCTTAGTATACAAATGGCTGTTGTGTGTGTTGAAGCAATCTCTATATCAAGGGTTGGTTTATCTGTGAATCATAATGGTAGTAGCCTGTTATAAAAACTAACAACAGTTCCTGAATACGTTGCAAGTGATAGGGAGAGTGGAGTTTTTCATGAAGGATGCTTAATATAGTCAACATTGGTATACCCTACACTGATGGCTTTTAATCTGGGATTTTTCAATGCTTCCTAGAATATGTTACTGTAATATGAAACGCCTATCCGCCTCGCAAAAATAACAAAATACTGCTGCAAAAGTTTTGTTTCTTTACTTGTTTCTGATATGAATAAACCTGCAAATTTGAGAACCCTCTAGTTTGTAGGTTTAAAATAGTTTGTAGCTTTAAAAGCAAATTCATGGGTTGACCAATCAGTTTTAAAATCACTAGCAAACAAGCCTTTTTGCCCACCTGTCGATTGGTGAAAACATAATTTGGAAATTCCCAGCCGTTCTCGAGTTTTTGCTCGGACGGACGGACGGACGGACAACATGAAGTTAGTAAGTGATCCGCTTCGCTTCGCCACTTAATAATTAGTCATTTTAACAAGATTTCACAACGCAAGTCTATTTAGAAGCAAATCTACAAGTGAAAAGAAACATAAAAGTAGACTCTTTATTAAAATAAGTGTTTTTATAAGGCAGCATTGCCATTTTTTTGGGAATCACCTCCTAAAGTTAATCTTGTAGTTAGCATTTATCTTGATTTTTCTTTTTTAATTTCATTTGAAATTTTATTGAAAGTGCTATTTTGAGTGTTATCAGGAATAGTAAATAGCAAAAAATTCTAAATATGGAGAACACTAAGAAGGCAAGTTCTATCAACTACAAGTTTTTAAACTAGTAAATAAAAAAAAAGGAAAGCGGAGATAACTATCAACTTGACTAGCTCAAGACAGTGTGGAAAGCAAAGAGCAAGAATATGTAACAAATTTTTACTTTATGACAATCTTGTTTGGGACTGATCTTTCCGAAAATAAAAGAAAGTTGAAATCGGATCTTCTGATAAAGATAACAAAAAATTTACACTATCATTGTTGGTTTTAAAGTGTCTACACAAAATGTAAATATAAAATGACATTAAAATAAAAATATACAAAAACTGAATATAATGAAGTTCATTATGCTTTTCAAAAAAAAAAAATTGAACCTCGCCACATAAAGTGGTACAGGACAACAATTTATCTTGTTAAATAAATAGAATCTGACAGATGCATAATTACAACAAAAAAGGACAATTGTAATGCATCAGTAACAATAAAACAATCAACCAGTTATGACAGTACAGAACAAGAGAGAGGTAGGTTTTATAAAATCTTACTCATACTCTTGCCTTTTCGATATAATCTTTTCACTTTTTCAATGACTGTAAGTATATCATAAAATACTTTGTGCAATATAGATATTCCAATAGTATATTTCAATTCCTTTATTGCAAGCTGACCTAAACGTACACGATTTGTGAAAAAATAACTTAATTAAGAGATAAATTAGTACAATAATAAAACAAACTTGCTACAAGAAGAAAAAGAATAAAGAAGACTAAAACGTTTCCGATCATTTGACCTAACAACTAGATTCACATCAACATTGTACACCATTTAGTTTTACTTAAGTAAAACTCATAGAAAATATTCACTGAAACACTTTATAGTATAAGTCTTTACTTTTAAGCACTTAAGTTATAGTAAAAATCTGTAAAAAAATCGATTATACAAGATGTTGTTGGATCTATTTTTTCGCTTGCAGCTGCCATTTTTTATTTTACTGGAAAGTTTAAATGACTGACCAAATCTATGTCATTAAGAGAAAAGAATTTTATAAAGACTTTTTGCCTTCAGATGCTTTTTTTCGAAATAAAAAATGGACAAAGAACTTCTTTAATAACAACGATATAACTTTCTAAACGTACATTACAATATACCACAAACTTCTTTATGGCTGTACATAAAAATAGAACTCAAGGGTGACCATAGAATTTGGGTAACACTTCGTTATGGTTACTACTGTAAGTTAGAAACAAATCTGCATGTTGTCTTGTTATTTAATTAGCTATTATTAATTAGTTAATTGTTTCTTGGAAATTAGATTCGATCAATACCTTTAAAAGATTGACTGAGAGGCTTTTTAAATATATATGTATGTAAGCTTGAGGATAACAAATTACAATACATAAATGTTGAGGAATTTATAACTAAAGTTTATAAAAAGTGTAACTATATTAATCTTAAAAATTATACAACTGTAATAAGACATCGCTGATTATCGAGTAAAGAGTAAAACAGAAAAAAAGGAAAAAAGCGATTAGAATACCAATATCACAGAAGCCTGGCAACCTTGTGACAATGTGGGGAGCTTGCAACTCTACATTCTTCTTTCACTTTTTATTATTCCTTGTATGAATTTAAAGATTTAGTGTTTGCAAAGACACTATTCAGAGGATTTCAACAACAGACCAAAAATTTAATTATATTTTTTATTTTATGTTACAGACAACCATTAATCTTATATTTTTGTAAATTGTTTGGATTTGCAAAGAATGTGTGTTGTTTTCTAGCAGCAAACTTCAACTTCCTCAAACATTAATCTTGGTTTTTGGTAGCAGAATTTTTTGACCATATTTTTGACACCTTGCACATTGTACAATTTCTTTTTTTTATTTCGATGGTTAAAATTTTATTTTATACTGTTGTAAATACTCCATATTATAAATATCTTTATTATTAGATGCTGGTTTTATTCCAAAAAAGGCCACACGGAGTGGTCATTTTGTTTTGTATTGTTTGATATTTTAGATGTTTTTGACCGTGTGATCTAGTTTTTTAGTTTCTAGCTCAATTTCCTCACAATTGATGAAATGGTGCATGTTTCTCAATACAACTTTATAACATCCTTTCTCTTTCAATCTATATGTGTAACATTTAGTGTGTTTATCATTCAAGGCCTTTATGGTTATTCCATAAAACTTAGCTGTTTTGGATTAAATCTTTATCTGCTTCTCTGTCTTATTGCTGTTCACCTATCCTATTGAGTCTGAGAGGTCTAATAATTTAATGCCGGTTACAAATATTAGAAAAAGTTTTGCAGTTTGTTTTCCAGGGTTAATGTCTCTTTTATCTTTACGAGTTTCGTTTTCTAGAACTGAAAAACGATTAGAAGTGAGTTGAACCAGTATTCACTCACTTTTCTGTATTTTGTCATTTCCACTGCTGTGATAAAGTTATTAGCGTCTGCTTTAGAAGGAAGAGTATTAAACTGGATATATTGTGTTTGTTGAAAAAGTTTAAAATAGCATTAATCTGGTTGTGTAAGAAAATTATTTGACCTTTATGGGTACTGATTATTGAACATTTGAATTTGATCGGGTGTCAACATCCGCGTTTGTGAAACCATTTGAGGTGATATTTGTAGGGGTTGCATTTCTCCAGGATAATGGAAAACTCTCTTGTATGAGCCTTAACTGCATTATTTAACTAAAAAAAAAAATAATTCGAAATATCACTAAGTCACTTAATATTGCATAGTATAAGTCAAGCGCCTGTTCTCGTTGAAAATGAGAACAATATTTTAAAGCCTGAAAAGTATTATTTTAAATGTTAAAAATAAAAACACAAAACGAGTATCTATACATTATATATAGTGTGATCTTAATTAAATATTAGAATTTGAATTGCGCACCATTTTCTTTCTGCAAACGTTGTAAATTTGCATTTGTACAGTTGGTATTCAAACACATAGCAACGTTATTACAGCGCAGCAATGCATTAATATCATTCAAGTTTACTATAAAAATAAGCTGTTGAACAATAAAGCTCGTTTTCTTAATGCCTTTATAAATCGTCAAAATTGTCGCATGTGGGGTAGTAAAAATTCACGTGATATTCACGAAAAACCAATATATTTACAAAAATCCAACGTTTAGTGTACTTTGTGGATTGGAGGAATCATTGGCCTGTGCTTTTTAAGGTGTGAGCTATGGGAAGATACCAAACAACTTTTTTTTTCAATGAAACCAACGATCTGAACTTGAATGACATGTGGTTTTATCAAGATGGAGCCATATGTCACACAGCACATGAAACTTTCACTTTACTTCAAACTAAATCGGGTTATCTTACAAAGGGGTGACATCGATTCGTCTCCGCAGTCTTGCAATATAATCCCATTAAACTTTTTTCTCAAAGAGTATTTGAAGAAAAGGGTATATGTCAACAAACCTACTACAATTCCATTGTTAAAAAAACATAATACGTGTAATTCCTAAAATAGAGTCGCATTTATGGAAAGGAATAATGGTAAACTTTGCTAAACATCATATTTTATACGTAATTGCTAAATTTGCACTTTACAACAATAGCAATAAATTTTAGATTGTTCTAATATTTGGTGTTTTATTGAGGAAAAAAAACTCAATTTGGATCACCCTATATTAACTTATAGGATTTTTAACAGTAGCTTCAACAATATTGACCAAAAACACTGCCCTGTGGAACACTAGTATAAATTGTTATACAAATTCTATAGCTCAAATATTGTACTCATTTCCATAACCTAACAATAACTCGGCAGCCGAGTGTTCCGCCAACTTTTATTAGCGAAGTAGAACGACAGGCGGCCTTAATCTATCAAAACAAACTACCTAAATGGAGCCGCCGCTGTGAACAGATTGATTAGGAACTAAATGCACTAACAGACCGCTGCATTAATTCCGAGGCCAGGAAAATACAGCTAATGCAAGTGTCTTTATCTGGGCAGCCATCTCTTACTATTTAAATTGGAGGGCTGGGTGCAGGACCCACCTTTGCCGTTATATTTAAGCCGGAAATAATTACTTTGACAAAAAATCCGTTCGTGTGGCGTACAAAGTGGTGCGGCTATTAAGATTAAAGTTCGTGCTTTTGGCCGAAGTTTTTATGAAGGCGGTATTTGCAAAACAACTTATAATTCCAGTAGATTAGAGATGACAACTGATTAGCCGCCTTCAAAATGGCTCTAGAAATTGTTTCAAGCGCCATAATATTTGCAAATCTAATAAAAAAGTTATACAATGGCTACTAGAATTTAAAAATCAAAATACGTAGGGCACCGAAAGAGTTTTGCAATAATTTTATTTTTATGATATAATACTTTATACTATATTTAACAAAAAAAAAAAAAAAAAAAACATTAAGCGTATTATTATAGCCTGTAGCAGCTTTCTATGCGTTAAGCATCAGATGTTTTATAAAGAAAAATAAAAAAGTGCTGAAAAGCCAAGAGTAACTTAGAGGTATTAGAACATTCTTCTTTTAAATTTATATAGTCCCAGACTATTTCAACTTGTTTTTCCTCATAAAACTTGTTTTTTTTTTAAATTGTATGGCATTTTTTGGCGGGTTTCATAGAACCAAATTTCTGACCAAAGCAGATGAAAGTCTAAAGGGAAGAGATTTAAGGATTTTTTATTGGAACTCCTTCATGCCGTTGTCCTGATGAAAAATGACAGCTATTGGTCACAACCTAAAATTTTTCGTAAATATCTACATCTGAGTTCGAAGGAAACTCAAAAAACAAATTTTTAAATAGTCTTAACACACATACAGCATTACCTTTATTGGATGTAAGGTAACTTTTTTCTCGGACTTGAGACATTCACTTTCTTTTGTATGTTTTATTGCCCATTACTACTCGATCCAAAAAAGACTATTTTTATGGTATCCAAGCAGAAACTTGTTTGTCAAAGAATGCGGTATCTATATGGCAAAATGCTGAAGCGTTTAAACTTTCCGCAATTTCTTCGCTTGTAATCCTTAGATTATTTTCCATTAGAGCATAAATAGTTTTATTATCAACCCCAAAAGGTCATTCAAAACGGGTTTGACTATCCAAATTAAAATCTCCATTTTGAAATCATCTAAACCACTTGTCTATTATTTAAAGAGCATGGGCATGATCCAAATAAATATTCAAAATGATTTTTGCTGACAACACTCACTTTCCATTTTAAAATAAAACTTAATGGCACAATTATACCTCGTCATGCTCAATTTTAAAAAATTGACTTACTGCAACGGCGTCTAACGTTACATTACATTATAACGCTACCACCTGCTCTTTAATATACAGTGTGATCACAAAACAAGTTTTACAACAATGGAGAACAAGCTTTTACAATCATTTGATACTTTTAAAACGTCATTTTAATAGACAACATTTTTCTCAATGTTATTTTAATTATATAGTTCTTTACATCGTTTCAAAACTTTATATTGGCTTGAAATATAAAACAAAATTTAGGTTCATCTAACAAAATAATGTCGCTCCAGTGTAAGAAGTCAGTTTTTGTAATCTCAAGTATACGCTCTTAAACTCTGTAGTGTTGTGTCAATCAATATAAACCCAATAGTTTCTTACCTTAATCTTTATACTAGTGCCTTCCTCATGAATGCGTACACGGCTTGTTTCATAAGTAGTTTCAACAGAAGCGACATACCTATTGAATAAAACAGCATAATCAATTACCATGCACAAATCTGATCCAGGTTTTCTTGTGTATTTATCGACGCATTCTAACCAACAAACCGATTTGTTGGGTTGCCGATTCCAAATTTTACTTTTTTTTTAATATAAAAATGTCTGATTTAACATCGTGTGATTGGTTCTCGTGTATTTAGGCCGTAGTCGAAGCTTGGAAAATCTTGACGTTTCGTCCACAGGTGCGGCGGCATTTTCTGAAAAAAATCTTCTAAAAACTAGTTTTTAGAAGATTTTCTATCCGAACTCCACAACCTAACCAACCACACGATGCAGCAAAACACTTCTATAGTGACTTCTAAACGCTAGTTTTTTGCAACTTATAAGTGATATGTAATGTACTCTTGAAGAATTTTGTGTTTTTTTATGGCTTGTTGATTTAAATTGTTTATTTGAGTCGGTTTACCACCGAAGATACAGCAGATTTGTCTTAAAAAAATTACTTAACATTAAAAGTAGAGTTGTAAAAAAATTTCTTGGCACTCGAGAAATTTGATTTTAATGCGCTCTATTTACGGTACTAATCTGCCGATTTTGAAACAAAGAATTTTTAATGTGCTTCTTTAACTTGATCAAAGGACTCAAAACGGTAGCCACGCAAAAATGCGCCATAGATCGAAACAGCCCGTAATCCAAAAGTGCAGGATCGGAGCTGTAAGCTAGAGGCGACAAGACCTCAATTACTATTGAGTTCAGTAATTCTGTCTGTAGTTTTTGCGGCACGATGACTAGGCGCGTTGTATTGTTGGAGAAGAGCTGGTCTACGATTTATCAAAGTCGAATACTATTGGTTTGAATACTTCATAAGTGCGTCCCACTTACTCTCTGTACAGCTCGATATTTAAGGCTTTTCATTTCAAAGTGCACAATACAGTCTAAATTTCACCAAACCGAGATTATAATTTTCTTCACAAAATTATTCTGTCAAGCAACTAGCGGGGGATTTTAGCTCCGAGAGCTTAGTGCTTTGAACGATCATAAATAGATAAATCCATTTTTATCACAAGTAATAACGAGCTTTCAAAACCAGTTGGCCATAAATCCCTATTCACTTGTCGTCTTGTGTTTCAGTCAGTTTGTGGTGATCTTGTCTTGGCTTCTTGTGTACAGACTCAAGTTGACCTAAACGATTCCAGATTCCATCTATAAACCACGGATGTTTGAAAACATTCGTCATCCAAAGCAGCTTGCAAGTTTTCTTAATCCAAAATAAATAATCGATCAAAGCGTAGTCGATTTTTAAAGATAAACTCACCAGAATCGAACTGTCTGTACTATTTTTAAACAATAATATGTCTTAGGCATAGCATACCTTCCTTTCAACGTCTCTTGTTAACAGTTTCTTTCAAAATTAATTTTGTCAATTGCCATTTGAAATCCAAAGTTAAAGATTGTCACAATATTATAAACATGAAAAAGAACAAGTGTATAACAATTAAGTTTTAAAATGTTGAAAACTTTTCTAGAACCTGGTATTTTGGAATGAACATTGTTAAACCTACTACTTAATGATCTAAATATTCACCTTTTTTTCTCTAGTCACAATCCGCTATAAGATATAAAGAGAAAGAAAAGAGACTGACAAAATATCCACATAAAAACATCCCAATTTAACTTTCTTCATACAAAACTAACTACATTTCAAGTGTAATAACTTACAACTAATAAAAAATGTTGAAACTAGTAGAAATAAAATACTTATAATACTGCCAAATACGTAAACTACTACAATATTTAACGAAACAGCATTTTTGAGAGAGAATGATGAGGGTGGGAAGATAAGCTGAAACCATCACACTTTTACAAATAATTGTCGTAATAACGTATATTACAATTGTTCAAAGTTTTATGTATTTATTATAAATATGTTTTTACATTTTTTTCAGCTTAAAGTACCATTCCGTTCTTTGTTCTGCATTAATATAGACTTAAATGCAAAAATTCCCAATTGATACTCGATAGAAAACCAAATACTGCGTCTTTATTGATTCAATAGAAGCGATGGGTAAAGACAGGACGAAGGAGAAAGCCAAAACTATCAAAAGAGCCTCAGTTAAAGTGTGTACTTTTGTATACTATTTTTAACTATAAATAATAAAACGATTTTTTATAATTACTCTTTAAGTTAACAAGTCAAAATGAGCAGAAGATTTAATGTTTGCAAAGTACCTAACACAGATTTTGTGTCCCAAATTGCTTATTATTTGGTTAAAAAACTTATTACGTGACTTCGTATATCGTAACATATAAATTTTTAAAAATCAAAACATTTATGTAAAAATTAAAGTTAAAGGCGGCAATCATTGATGTTTTGTCAATTAAATATAATTTTCTTTACATTCAGCATCTAACTCTGAAAAAGTTATAACGAATGTAGTTGGCAAGACGTCAACTACTCGAGTTAAAATGGATAAAAACGGCGAATAAGGGTGTAAGTTATAGTTTTTTATTTGGAAGTTTGCCCATCATGTGTTTATTAACGGGAAATGAAATGGGTTACCGGTTTGACTTCCAAGTCATTTTGTACACGCGATCGCGGTGTTCCACTTTCGATTTCTGTATAACTTTTCATGTTTGGATTTATTTAAAGGTTCAACTTTGTTGAGCAGATTATTACAAGAGCTGATCATTTATTTCGAAAACAGTTATTGTTATTTGTTGCGTGAAGCTACTCAGATCATAAAAACAAGAATTTTGGGTATTAAATCTGACAAGTCAGGATAAAGAAACCAAATTTAATTAATGGTATTTTTTAAATATTTTGAAAATTGCATAGGTTTGTATAATTATTTTTTAAGGTGTTTTCCGGGTTTTAATATAATAATGATTTGGACAATTTTTATTGTGTAGAAAAATATTCGATTTGGAGGAAGTGATTAAATTATTATTATTCTAACCACCATTTTTGTCTTTTTTAGTCATTTTTTAACTTTTATAATTAGTTATCCTCATAAAGTTAAATTCATAACGAATTTGTTGAATTAGATATGTCTAAGTTCATTTATTTTGTTATTTTAGTGTATTTCGTTGCATTTTAGTACTTATAATGAATAATAATTATTAAAAGAGTAATAAAGATTAAGGCAGCATTTAAATTGAGTATTACATAACTGTTAAAGAGTTCTTTTGTTACAAAATCTATAATAAATTTAAAAATGTATTTGCACCATTAGTCCAATAATTATATAGTCAAAGCGATCCAAACACCCACTGTTGTAGAATCAAATACTCGTATGGCATGTAATGATAGGATGTCGATCTACCTTTAGAGTCAATCACAGTTTAATCTCGCCTGAGAAAACTTTCTACCAGCTTTTGATATATATCCATAGGAATTATCTTCTACTCTTCTATAAGAGCCATTCAAGATTAGTAATTTGGCGTGGTACGTAATCTTCACAGAGGTGATCAATATTATTGATATTAAGGACCTGTGAAGGCCAGTATAGTTATTAAATACCTATCTTCGCTGTATATATAGAACAGTTACCCTGTTGGTATAGAAAACATCATTCCCCAAATTGTTTCCAAACTGTCAAAAGCACAGAGTCGTCAAGAATATCAAAATACATTTTAGCTTTTATTTTTCTAACTACAGGAACTAAAAGCCTCATGTCGAACAACGAAAAACAGCCTTAAACCATAATTCTTCCGTCATTAAACTTGACCATTGGCACACTATACTCAGATAAGAAGTGTTCTCCTGGCATCCACCAAACCCAGACGCATTCATCGCATTTCCAGATCGTGTAGCGAAATTCATCACTTTACAGAACTTGTTCTACAACCTAATGACGGTGAACTTTGCAGCATTGCTAGACTTGTAAGCACCTGCATAATCGTGAAACTGCAGCTCTCAATAAATAATCCTGATGTTAACACCAACGCCAGGAGAACTTCGAAAATCACAAGTGATTGCTGCCATCGAGGATATTCGATTTTTCATTACTACCGTCTTCAGAGTTCGACGGCTACGATTATTAAGTTTATGCGGTATATCACTTTATTTTCCAGGTATTTCACATCTCAGACGTTTTTATTTTATAATGACATTATTTACAGTTGATTTAGACACCTGCAGTAAAATCAATATTGTATAAACCAATTTGTTCTAGTAGTGGCACCAAATGATTAGGACTATCAACTCTGTCGACTTACTCACTATCTGTTTACCACACTTGTTAGACCTCCATATGCTAATATCTGCACTTATATCTCGTTCTATGACGTTTCAATACAGATAATAGCCCAATCCACTTCTCCAACGAGATGTCCGGTCTATAAATAATTTACACCATCACCTCTTATAACATTGTTGAAAACTCTTTTTTATATTTGTTACTATCGATCCCCAAATGGTATGGTTGTTAAAATATGACTTATATTAAACATCGTATTTAAACTTTACTCTTTACTTTTTGTTTTGCGGTTGACAACTTTAATATTTTACTAGATTAGTATATATAAAATACTATACGAAAGAAAAACGAGTAATTATTATTAAGACTCCCTGTAATTTTTGCTTAAAATAGTGCTCCAAATACACCAACTGTCCGAAGATTGATTACAAAATGTAATGAAACTCTATCGGTAATGGATACAAGGCCGTGATCATGTATGGTCAACATGCTGATCCAGGCAGCGGCTTACAACAAAACTAAGGAAATCACACACATAACCAAAGGTGTAAACTACCCCGCTAAAATTAGAGAACTAGTCAAGGAAAAACGACAAGCTAGAAAAAGATGGCAGCAGTCCAGAAATCCATCCGATAAGAACATTTCGAACAATAAAACCCAGAAATTGAGAAAAGAGATAAAAAACTCAAAGAAGAGTTAATAAATTCCTACATGCAGAATTTGACATCTGATGAATAAACCGATTACTCACACTGAAAAGCAACCAGAAGGATCAAATGACCAATTACCTATATACCACCAATCAGAAGAGAGATGGGATCGTGGGCCAGGGACAATAAGCAGAAAGCGGATCTATTTGCTGACTATCTAGCTGACATCTTTACACCCAATCAAAAATAAGTAGAAAATATACTACCGGAAATTGATAACCAAGTTTCAGAAAACATCATCCTAGCCATCCCAAGAGAAGTAGCTGAAAAAATCAAAACAAACATTAATCCGAAAAATATGAAATACTGAAACAATTGTCTGGAAAATGTATAGTCCTACTCACTTATTTTTTCAACGCAGCTTTTAGATTAAAACATTAACATTAAAACAAAAGTCTCACAAGTGATCATGTTACTAAAGCCAAATAACGAAGTAAAATCTTATAGGCCTATCTCCCTCCTGCCTATTGTCTCAAAATTATTTAAAAAGTTATTACTTAAGAGACTGAGACCACTCATAGAAAGCAATAATCTAATTCCAGATTTTCAATTTAGCTTTAGACAGAAGCATTCAACGATTGACCAAGTACATCGCATTTCTGATATTATTGAACAGGCGTTAGAGGAAAAACAAGTTTGCTCTGCAGTCTTTGATAAAGCTTGGCATGAAGGGCTGATACACAAATTAAGCAATATACTTCCGAAGGAATATGTAGAAATTGTGACATCATATATAACTGATAGACTTTTTAGAATCAAACAGGAGGACGAATATTCAGACTTGAAAGAAATACGAGCAGGACCCCAAGGAAGTGTACTTGGACCGGTTCTTTATCTATTATACGTCAGTGATCTACCAACATTGGATAATATAACAATAGCGACATTCGCCGATGATACTGCTCTTTTAGCGGTTGACCAGACTCAAAAAAGCTCCACAAGAAAACTACAGATAGCAAGCAATACCATAGCAGACTGGACCAGAAAATGGAGGATCAAGCTCAACGAACTGAAATCCATTCATATAAATTTCACTAACAAAAAATTAGCAGAGCCACCTCCACTAACTAGTAACGGTACAATTGTACCATATGAAATGAACACTAAGTATCTCGGAATGATACTTAATGCAAAATTGCAATGGAAAGCACATGTGAAGAAAAAAAGAGCTGAGCTTAATCTGAAATATAAACAATACTATTGGCTTCCTGGCAGAAATTCAAAGTTATCAATACACAACAAAATAATGATTTACAATTAGATTCTAAAACCAGTGTAGCTATATGGCATTCAGCTCTGGGGCTGCGCCAGTGATAGTAACCCTGAAACTATTCAAACATTTCAGAATAAAGTGTTGCGTAGCATAGTAGACACGCCGTAGTATGTTCGTAACGCAGATCTTCATAGAGACTTTGGTATACCAACTATAAAAGAAAAAATTAAAAGGTTTGCCGGCAAGTATGAAGCCAGACTTTATGTTAATGCGGAGGCTATGCAGCTGCTGGACAATCAACACCACGTCCGAAGATTGAAGAGGACCAAACCACGTGATCTAGTGTAATGTGTTGTGTGTAAAAGCAGAGCATAGTGCGCGGGTGAGGTGTATATTGAGACTAGAACCATCTAAAGGATATCAATGGATGGACTTTAGCTGATAAGTACTTAGTTTAAGAATGTATTAGAACTAAATTAATGGTTAGTCTTTTAGACTAGTTTTAATTGCCAACACTATTAGGTGCTAAATTAAAAAAAATGTATGGGAAACAGAGTAAGGTCTTGTGTTAACTATTCAGCATTGTGCACAATTGGACATTTCGAGAAACTTCCTTAAGCGAATATTCGTGTCTCTTGGTGTAAGAAGATCTAAGGTAAATAGTACATAAAGTCTCAGTACGCTTCCTTGTGGAACAGCCAAAGAGATTGTCTGGATATCTGTATACTTATCGTAATATCTACCAAATTGTCTTTCTCTTATAAAATATTTTAGGATGCAAAATATATTCTGTGGTAAGCTATGTTTTAGCTTAAATACTAAGCTAGATTACATCTATAAAAGCAGCTGTACAATATTTTAAAGTTTCAAAAGTTTCTATGTACTTGTTCGGTCGTTGCATGTCTTTCTCTAAATCTAAATTGTTATTTAGGTATTAACTGTTTTTTTAAATAGCACCGGCTTAACTATTTTTAACAGTAGCTTTTCAAATCGTTGTGGTAGGACTTCACTTGCTCTGGATTTTGTCTGGATATTGGGATTAAAAATACTACCTTCCAATGCAGTGGATAATAGTCCAGTTTTAATACCACATGGAACAACGTAGTTATGATTCTTATTGTCTTCTCTGGGAGTTTTTTAATGTGTGCTCTACTATAGAGGTTCTGTCTTGGAGACTTTTTTGCATTGAAATCCTAGTGTATAATGTTTCAAACCTATTTTATCTTGAACTTTCTGATTGGTAACTCTAGTTGGACAGATGTTTCTAAGTATTGCTGTAACTGAAGCTCTTTTGCATGCAAGACTTCTCTTGTAAACGGTTAAAATGTCTTTTTTAGGTGTTCAGAGAATACCGCTGCTCTCTTTTTGCTTAATCTCGCCCAACTACCATTTTACAGTCTAATTGGCCAGATATGCTCCTTTGGTTGATTTTTTTACGAATATTCTGTTATTTTCGTTTACGTTAACTCTTGCGAGTATTTCTGGATGGTTTCATTATTTTTTTCATGTAACATTTTTTAGCTTTTTTATACACTTATTTAATTTAGATTTATCGTGCGATAAACGCGTTTACTTTCTTAATTTTTTTCCACTAATTTTTGTTTTAATATTTCTTAAGCAATTCATTAGTTTGTAAAATGTCTTATCTTCTGGTGTTGCTCTTCATGTCGCTGTTTGTATTTGATCGTTTAAGTGTTGTACGGCAGTTTCTAAATCCTTTTTTGTTTGGGACTAGATATCATCGTTTGTTTCTCTACACAATATTTCTCTAAAAATATTCCAATTTGTTTTCTTATGGTAAAGTGAATTTTCTAGGCAAACTAAAATCTTTGAACAGCGAGTAAGATATAGGGACTTAATAAATATCTCAACCAGCTAAAACTCTCAAAAATATTTAGATTTACATGTTTCTACTTTGTATTATTTACATTAGACAAAACCTATTTTGTATTCTTTTCAATAATAAATAGTTAACAAATTAATGCTACAAGGTGTTCGTAAAGTCAAACAACTCGCTTGTTATAACTTTTTTGATGTGTGGGTATTAAATTTGTGATATAAAAAACATCCCTTGTATTAACATCAAATAGTGGGTGTAGATTAAATTAAGAAGAAAATTAATAAACTTAAAACACCTAGCATGCCCGCGCGAGATGTGTTAGTACAGCCACGCCTTTTTATTTGACATCTAGGACTATCGTCATGCTTTCGTAGTTCGTTTAAATATATTATCTTTGTTTTCAAAAACAGTATACTAAAAGTTTGGTTATGTAAAACGTAATTGAAACTACTATAGAAGGATTAGTACTTAAAGAATGAGAAAAATAGTCTTGGTTTTAAACAAATTTTTTTCATACAAGTGAAACTACGGGCACAGCTAGTTAAAAATAATTTTCATGTAAATATTTATTTGTAAATATAAATTTTTTGATATGTTTGTAAAAATAATATAATGTTTTTACTAAGTCATACCTAATATAACAGAAAAGGCATGTCCTCATAATTAATTTTGTTTGTATAAGCAATTAAAACCGCGCGCTGACTAAAATCTGATAATGCAAACATAGCGTGTCAACATGCACATAGTTGTTTAAACTATCTGATAATACCAGCCATGTTACCTTCCGTCTGGCTCTAGGTATGGATATTGATTAGCTTGAAAATGTTTATCTAGTATATAGAGACAAATTAAAAAAAAATTAAATATATTTCCCCAAACATTTTTATATAATTTTGTTAACAGTTTTTCCTAAGACTTACAAATGTTAATAAGATCTGTCATATGGTATGCTTATGATAACAATTTCATTTATAAATATAATTTAAATGTGTAAAATTACAAAAAACTGTAAATATCTATGATACTATGTTTAAAATGTATTCAACATATGTATTTCAAGGGACAATTTGACTTTCTCTATGCACCAGAATCAAAAACACAATCAAAGAAGTGGAATTGGATTTGAAAAACTTAAAAACTTTTTAGCTGGCTAAAAATTTGGAGTAAAGATAGATAAAAAATTTGTTTATTAATTATTTAATAAGGAAAAAGTAAAAATAGCCCATACAAACAATTTTTAATTGTATGCATTGTGCTATAGTATATTATACTTATCACGCTAATTATTTCTGTGGTAAACACAGGAATAGCTTTAATAAATGGGTAAGGTCTACAAATGGGTAGAACAATGCGATAGTGACAATAAAAAATGAATAACTGCACCATTTGTTTCGCAGTTACGACTTTTATGTAATAAATGCGTAGATAAAGATATAGCAGTTCATAAATGAAATAGCTTGCCGCCTTGCGCTGTTATAAGATTTGAATTATTGTGTTTATAATCTAAATATAAAAGTATAAATGTATAAACAAATGTGACAAAGTTAAAAAAACAGTAAGAGGTTTTTTTCATTTTCTATTAAATATATAAGGTCTGTTTTGAAAATATCGAGCCAATGTTGAAACAATAATATTTGCAAAGACACATACGTGAATGAAGGCGACTTTTGTGACAGGCAGTTGGGGGTTAGACGTCGGTGAATGAGTACATGTAGTACGTTATCGTCACAATTGCAATGACTGAACGGGCAGGGCAGCAAATCTGCATGAAATTTTGACAGCAGAAACTATTCAGATGATTCAGAATGTTTTTACAAATGTTAAACGTGTACGCATTGGCGACTGACAGTCCCAGAACTGGATAATGTCCTATAGTCCAGATATGCCACCCTGTAATTTCTGGCTGTTCCCAAAACTTAAATAGTCCTTGAAAGTAAAGAGATTCCAAATCGTCCACAAGATTAAAGCTGTGGCGACGAAACAGTTATACTATTTTTTTCTCGAAAAAATACAAAGCGCTAGGATTGAAGAATAGGAAAGGAGGTCGTGTTGTATGTTTTTACATTTTTCAACTGTTTGAGAAACAAGTAGACTTTTTGCATACAGCTGTAAAAATAAGGCTAGAGCATCGGCACAAAAAATTTCGTTTAATTCTTTGGAATTTTTGAAAAAAGCTGCATTTGAAAATCAAAATTTTATACATACCCCAAACTATAACATCTACCTATACCTGGTGTATTAGCAAATTTAGATTTTGAGTTTCTATATAGACCACTAGAAAAGTTTCGTAATATACCTTTATTTTCATAATCTTTCAAATTACTTCCCACTATACTCTATCGAGATTAGTCTTTAAACCTATGATTTCACGTTTCGTAGGAAATCTGGGCAGGTTTATTATTCTATACCACCACAAGGTTTTCGTCGTTGAAAAACTTTGCTTTAACCTTTAATGGGCACATCATAAACATAAGGCCAGATTTCGTCACCTATTGCGATCCTGTTGACATTGTTAGGTATTCCATTTTCAAATGTATTAAGTTTCTCGTAGCATTACAAAAGTGATCGTGTCTTATAATAATTTTTTCTCACTTGAAGAAGTAAAGGAAGAAATGTCCAAACACTCTTCTATTTAGCAATAGTTACTTGTTAAACTCCGGCGTCTTCCCAGCAGTGTCGATGTTCTTCTTCGTGACAGAGGAGGACTAAACTTTTGTTTCTAGAACTCCCAATACCATCTGAATTTGGTTGTGCAATGAGGGCAAGTATCTAGTACGGGAGCCTTTTACTTCAAACACTAATCAACAATCAAGATAACATTGAGAGATCTTACTGGCACAATTCAAGGTCCAAAGTTTGTCGTTTGTCACATTATATAACCGTTGCTTGAGTCATATTCTAAACTCTTTCTAATGTTCTCTGTAGTTACAGCTATGATTATAAATATCAACTCTTACAGACTTTGTTAGGCTAGCTAATCTTGAACTGTTGATCAAGTTTGATAGTTTGAATATTATTAACTGAAGAGAACACAAAGACTTTCTCTAGTTATTGCTTTACAAAGAAATGTGATCCCGATCTTTTGATTCTAATATTTATAGATCAAGGAAAAATCGTTGTACTTATAATCCCTGGTTAGTTCTAAATCAAATATAGTCAGGCATTTTTAGACTTTCGAATCGATATGAAACAAACTATTATTCAATGCATCAGAAAAAAAGACACATTCATTTTTTTGTACTATAACATTTTGGAGCGATTATATAATTATTGCAACAAATGAATATTTTAATTTTTTATTTTAAATTATAAATAATAGGAAACAAAGAAAGAAATACATTTATTATAAGAAAATAAATAAGTGTTTGTAAATAATTTAAGTTAACTTGTGATTAACAGAATTATTATTATATATTACATGCACCAGTATATGTAATTCATAATTTTATCTCTTGCATGATATTGTTAAACTTTCAAACATTGATAAAGCTTAATAACATCAAAAATTGCTTGACTTTGGGAGCTCAGTAAAAATATTTTCCCCGTTGACTTTCGACGACCATGGTAGTTGCTAGGCGATGAATGACATCGGTTGAATAAGTTTGAATGGAGTGTCTGGTTCGATATCTACGCATCGACAATTAAACAGAACATTTGGGCTGAAATCGTTGCAGAATTTTGGTATTGGATAGTTTACTGCAGCCCCACAGTTGAATTCCATATATCCAAGTTGGTCTGAGTATGACTTTATACAGTTATACCTATTATCTTTGTCTATATTTAATTTCCAAGGTAACGAAAGTTAAAGTAATAATACTTGGACGAAGAATAAAATGTTAGAACAACCAAACAACTCCAGAGACCCCTTACTTGCTTCACGGATATCTCAAAAACGCTTGAGAATTCATCCCATGTTTATTGGAACTTTTTTGCTTAAATGTTTTAAAGAACCTATACATCCACTTGGGAGACCCTCTAGAGCAGTACCTGAGCCGGGATCGGTGCTCTATTAGCTAGAACATTTGTTTAAGTTTTAGGTCGAGATGTTTACCCCTAGTGGGGTGTCCAAGCTATGTATTTAACCTTTGACTACTAGGATAGCAACGTTGTTAATCGTAACAAATGAGCAAACACCAAGGTTGTTTGTAAATGTTACCTGTCCAGATTTAGCGGTATTTGTGCTGATTTTTCACTTATCAAACAATCCTTGGAGAAGGTTAAGATGATGTTGAGGATCTTCGGATGCTATTTCTGGGTTGCTATGGATAGCAAATGTTGCAATATTGGTTTTATCTGTCGTTGTAATATCTACCGCATAAGTCATGTACAGAAGAGGTCCCAAAACACTGCCTTGGGGTACTCCGGCTCTAACGGAATGACAATTGGAAACTACGTTATTGATCTTAACCTGGAAACTTCTGTTACATAGGTATGATTTCCGCATCAGATGTATTGAACTAGGAAAGTGTTCATTTATTTTAAACACCATAGCGAAATGTTTAAACCGTTATATACTCCCTCCCCTTTCCTATTACCACATCTGGCAATACTACATATATGATTCAACGTATAGCATGTTACTTACTAATAATCGACGAAGAAAATCAAGCAACTGTAGTATATAAATATAAATTTTGTACCCAAATATTCGAATATCGAATTGATCCACATAATCAGCACTCTACTGTAATTATATTCTGGGGCAATTTATAACATTCCACGTTCAAGAAACTTAAAAAGCAAATAAATCTATCAATCTATTTTGATATAAAAGCAACTGATACAATTAATGATAACATGGACGATAACAATTAGAATATGCCTCAACATTTTTAATTTCTCATTCAATTGGTTGCCAAGAAAATTAAAAATTTCCGCTTTTTCTACTAAAGTTCTTTTCTCGATATGTTATTTATTTATTCATAGGATCTTTTATCCTGTCCAAAACAATAAAAATGGCGAGTGAGCAAAATGAGGTAGAATTGATGGAAATAATTTGGTGATAGATATAATGACATTAATGCAAATGGCGACATTTGACAAACGACGCTGAAGCACCGCGCGTATTGACATAACTGCGAGGGACGGTCGAGCTGGCGCGTGGGATCTGGCGTCGGCGTCGCGACGTGGGCCCGCCGCGGGGGGGCGGAGCACCGCGCCGCTCTCACCTCCACAAAGAGAACCCCGCCTTCTGTGTTATTTCTAAGCAGTTTGTTAACCGGCGGATTGTTTTAGAGCAGGTAGGCCATCGCGGCCAGGGCCGGGCGGGGCGGCGGGCTCAAAAGGCGCCGCTGACGGCTGACTAAATGCCTATCTTTAAGGTGTCAGGCCAGCACAAATGAGTTTCCCTTAATTATAGGGCCAACTCGTTTCAGCGTTAGGCCGCGCGGCCGCCGCTGCGGCTACGACGTGCGTCCGTGTGGCGGCTGCCTCGCACTCGCCGGCGCGGCCGCGGCGCGCCGCCGTCGCGCCTCGCAGCGGCGGCGCTCGAAAGCGTTGCCCCTAAGCAAACATATCATATGGTAAATTGCCTGCCTACTCCTCTGTCCGGCGGCCGCTCGCTCGCTGTGATGACTTTAAGATACACAAAGGCATTATAAAACAAAATCATTTATAAATTACACGTTAAAGCATCAAAACGTTGTCCGCCTAAAACGATAAATTATCTTTTTCTCCGGGAACGGAGCGGGCCGGAATGTAAACTGCGGCGGCTTTATTATTTTTCCCACAAAGGTGTGTAATTTGAACATAATCACGCGCCTGTGTTTATTTTATTTACAATTTAATATTGTAAGTGCATTGGGTTTATACATGCACAGTCCTGAAAACGCACACGCGAACTTTTGAACCGACCCTGTACTCTAATATACAGATCAGCGCAGAATAAGTGGTCTACTGCAAATATAGAACGTGCTGCAAGTTAACTTTTTCGACCCTGAAGGTGCAAAGAAGAAAAAATGTTGCTACAAGGGGAGATATGTCAGCCGAAAGTTAACAAAGAGATAACATGATGAAACTCCAGTTGTTTATTTCACTCCATCCAAAGACACTGATGACAAAGAAAATTTTGCTGAAGATCAAACTCCTTTCCAATATTTCTCAAATTATTTTCGACAAAAATTTTTCTAAGCTAGCTGAGAATACAAACATTCATTTGATACAAAAATTAAAAAATTAATGCTATTTATATACCCATCGGAATTGTTCAGTTTACTAGGCTCCTTTCACAAGAATAAAATTTAATTGACGGCATTGGTTTGACCAGAAATCGGTTAAACTTGTTGGAAAATAATCTTTATGTCGTAGATGTAAATGATGGCAAATGGAAGACCGATAAGCTTTGAAAGATTCAACCAACAAATCAAGATGTGAAGAGTTTCTTCTAGAAGACAACACATATGTTGATAAATCAATTATTCTTTTCAATTGTGCATCAAGCAGTATATCAGAAGGAAGCCAAATCCATGGAGTGTCAAATTGTTCATGGTATGTGGTGAATCAGGCAAAATCAGTTGTTTACGAAGACTCTATCCACTCTTTTCCAAAACATCAGGAATACTTATTCAGCAAGTAATGGTTTAATCATTGATTTAAGTAAAATGTTTAAGCAAAATTCATATTTCACATGGTTACTTTACTAAAAGAGATGAGAGAGCAAGAAATATTTATGGCAGGCACGATTCAGCCCGATTTTCGGTTCGAAGAATGCCCCTTCAAACCAGAAGCTGAGAGAGCTGAGAGCTTCAGAAGTAGTAACAGTGACTCCATTGTTTCAAATGATTGCAGTTGGTTTGACAATTGACAATGTGGCGTTAAATTTTATTGGTGAAGTAAGAAGGTGAGGCAAGAGTCAGGGCGTGTATATAAATGTCAAGCGTCTAGCAAAAATGATATTTTTTATTGCCCTTTGTAGGACCTTTATAAGATCTCCCAAATGAACATTGCGGGTAATTTTCTATGAGTATGATCCACCTGTGTGTAATGCATGCCTAGAATATCAATCAAATAAGCAGAGCACTCGAGCACAAAAACTTGACTTGCTTAATTTTACTTGGGCAATAGTGGAAAGCTTGGCTTTTTCGAGCCATGTGAAATCTACTCCAAAAAGTGACAGACCATTGCTAAGCTCAAAGTCCTCCGTCACTAAAAAAGTCAAATTCGTTCATCCCACAAGCGATATTAGGTATGACAATGTTGGCCACTATCCCAACTTGCACGGGTCGTTCTCTAATATTGTGCGAGAAATAGCAGGCACCAATGTGTCTTTCTAAAACAAAGAACTGCTTTAAAGTTTATCAAAAAAAATTTTCTTTTAACCAGTTTTTGCTTCACGAAGACCTGGTGGTGTCAATTACCACATCTCTCTAATTTTATAACTTTAACAGTCGTGAAATATTTTCAAATTTTTATGTAATCCTTGTGCCTATCTAAATCCATGTAAATAATAAAAGAACGATCCACACCACCTATTGTGTTATTATACCCAATGGCAGTTTTTGGTTTAGTTATTTTGTTGCCTTCAATATCTATTTTATTTATTTCCATGTATTTAGGGTTATGGACTTTTTTAACTTTCCATTTCATTATCATGACTTTACCTCATTAAGAAGCCAAAACTCCACCATTCTTTAACTGTTTCTTTTGTAGTTTAACTGGTACTTCGCTTCTGTTCACACGCAACGTTTTATAAATGCCCTTCTTATGCAAAACAAGAATCGGCTAATAATAATACCACTTGAAAAATTATTCATATAGTAAACGGATATAAAATATATAATATTTTCTCAAAACGAGACCGTTTCCATTCAAATTTTTCTTTGTAAAGCATAAGGCTCTCATCGGTGGTAATCTGGTTTTCTGGGACATATAAACTTTTTATTTATGTGTTCAAGGATAAGCCAAACCAGAAATTTCTAAATATGGATAGGGCAGTGGTGCGGAATTAGGGTTTTCTACATTTGGTGGGCACCAAATTCTTTATGAAGTTAATATTTCGCCACCAGAACTATTCGTTTCAACTTCAGAATCACCAATATCGGTAGTTTGAATTGCTTTCCAATAGATTGGGATATTCAAAATTATCTGCAGCGCTTTATTTCTAAAATAAGTAAGAAGAAAGATTTAAAAAAATGCTTTACTTACATATAAGACCAGTAAAATTAACAAACATGCAAAAGCGAATTTTATTTCACAATACACCACTTATTTGGTACGTTAGTCGTTCTAATGTTTCTAAGAAACTGAATAGTAACGCGCATCTGAGTAGCTCTCGGTCACATATATATTGGTAGAACAAATTGATCAGTTGGGCTGTTCAAAGTAATTCAGACCCTATCAAAGGCACTTAATCACACGTAAATTACAAGAGAACAGCCCAAAAAAGCATAACTTCCCAACGTAAAAACCACTTGTGGGTTTACTATTATAATGTCTACGGAAACTTGGCAGTCCCTTAGTGCTAGGGAGAAAAACGTTCGAAAGAGCAGGCCTGGAAGACTACAAAGTAAGGAAGATGCCATAGTTCTAGGTCACGAACAAAGAAGCTCATTTACAGAGAGCTCGAAAACACCAATATTTAACAGAGGAAGATTCGGCAAATGTTCTGTGGTCAGATGAGTCTAACTTTGAGGTAAGTTTAATGACTTTACTATTATTCTCAACATTTAAATCATAACGATAGGTCTGTTACATGTGCGCAAATGTGGAATAAAGTAATATTTAATTTTGACAATTGTGCAGGTGTTTGTTACCCCTGTCTTTACATATGTGAGGCGACGAATGGGCAAATACTACCTTCTCCAGTGTGTAGTGGTTACAGCCAAAGACGAAAAAAGCAATGTGATGATCTAGAGTTGAATGTCTGCCGACTGAATTGGTTATTTGCAAAGGATGCATGAACATTGTGATTGTTGCTTAAATTGAGACATTGTTATAGTTATTACTTTTTTGGCACTTATCTGCCATAGCACAGCGTAATATAAAATTGTATTACTCATATCTTTTTTACACATTCTTTAAATTAGCTTTTTTTAGCACCTTAATATTGGACACGAAGTTTGTCAGAAACCTTTTTGGATAGAGAAAGGAAGTAATAACTATGAGGTGTTGCAAATTATGTGAAAACGCATTTTACCTTTTTTCACTCCTCAAAGGTACAAAAGTAGATCTTTAAATTTTAATGCAACATGCCACATGTCCAAGAAGTCTATACCAGCGGGAAAAATGATTACAAACAAACTATAAAAGATATTAGACCAAGTTAATTGCATTTATTCAAGTAAATATTTGACTATAATAAAACCTCTTCAAAATGTCTTTATTGTTCTTGGTCACAGCTGCCAAACGGTTCAAAAAGTGGACAATCATTTTCTATCTCGTTTCTTCTGAAATAGAATTTATAATTCTGTGATTCTTTTTTTAAGAATATTTATATTCTTAAGATTTACTCCTCTAGAATAGTATACAATTTCCCTGATTAAACTCCAAAAAAAATAATCATAAGTTTAGCCAGCAGAATATGATGGCCAATCAAGGTTTTTGATTGTCTTCTCACTAGATGATTGATGGATTTGAATCTTGCAGGCGAAGAGTTCTAAATGTTTGTTAACTATGAAATGCACTAAAGATTTTTTAATTTAGAGTTTCTTTGGGGCATTTTTAATCGTGGTATTTTGATTATCCGTCAGATGTTGTCTCTATTTGAACTGATCGTAGTCGACTCGTCCTTTCTTTATTGTCATCACACACACTGCATATTTTACATGTTGAAACAAAATTTAAAATTAAATTTCAGTAAAGTTAAATTTTGCATTTTTAAACGTGGTAAATAGTTACTTATCCAATAAGGTTCTTTTCTCTTCCATATTTAAACAATTTCGTTCAGGTCTTTGCTACTCCTGTATTACATTTCGAACATTTGCACTCCTTCGGAAATCGAATGTTATTCATCACATATTTACAATGACAACACTTTCTCTAAATATTGCGGGATTTCTAGAGAAATCACTTAAATTGATTTTAGACTATTATAATTTAATCTATTGACAAATGTTTATTGGACACGACGGTATTTTTGTGTTTTAAATCTTTTTTACTCATAACGCCAGGTCCACACCTTTGAAAGGCATCTTTAGAAAATAAACTTTCTATAGCTACATTTTTGTTGTTATTGTGTAATAAGGATTAAAATTTAGAAGATATACTGGCATTGTGGTTGGGTATTCTGGATTTTTATAAAAAAAAAACAACGTAATATATAAACTGAGGGGAATAGCTGGAAAATGTAACTTTCATTCCTGCAGGATTCGCAATCAAAAGTTTTAAAAAATATTTTTCATGTTCCATGGTACATTCAAAACTAGTTAACCAAATCACTGTAACCTATGGATAGAAAGAATACAGGAGTACATTAATTACAGTGTACAATACCGCAATAGACTAGGTGTTCATCGGAGTACACTAGCTGTAAGTCTACTTAACAGTAAAATAGAAAAACGTAGACTTAAGATATTTAAACCTTTGGACCATACAGACAAGTTTAAGATCACGTTGTCATAGCTCAATTTAATCAAAAATCAAATATCTTGTTTAAAGTTGAAAAGACTATAGCGTTACCACTGATTTTTCTGACTTAAAATTAGAGAGGCAATTTCTAATATTAAAGTCAAGTTTGCAGTGACGTGTTGTTACTAAGATGTCAACCTCCTGCAATACAATATAGGGTGTTGTAAATTTATTATACTTACGTTTGTACGAGTGTGGCACATGGTACAACCCTCGTTTGTCATGTAGGTCGTAAACTGTAATTTTGTTGGTGTAGATGGTTTACACTTTATGCTTTTTCAGATTTAATTTTGCAAGTAAATATAAGAGGCAACCCATTTAAAACTACTAAGTTAGTCTAGACAGCATTTTAAAGATATATGAGAATAAATTTTACCAATTATTATATCGAATATTATCACTAAAAAAAAGAGAATAGACTTTTATGAAAGTCATACACTACATCAAATAGAATAATTGTCTCTGCAAAGGATTATAATTTAGAAACGATTTAAGTCAACAAAGTAAAAATAAATATAAAGGTAAACTACAAGTGATATACATTTTACATCGTCTTATAATCACAGCTAAGAATGATTACATCATTTATTTCTGATTTCTATATTTGTGTAACTAAAAATAAATTTATTATTGTATTATCTTTTGTTTATATGTTTATAAATCATACTATTTATAGATTATTCAAGATAAATTGTAAATAATTAGTGCAAGCCACACACCATAAAGGCTATGCTACTACTGAAAGAACAATATAACGAATGCATCCTATATATGTATATATTCTTACTAGGCGTACAATTGACTCTCCGGACAATAACTGGAATAAAACATTTAATCACAAATAAATATAATTTTATGTTTATTTCTGTAAAAACAATCTTTGGTACACCTTACCAAATTGAGTTATATCTTATAACATTTCACATGTTGAGATTTATCCGTGTATAAAATTTTGGAGCAATTGGTCAAACGACAGGCAAAATTTAGAAAGCTTCTGGACTTGTTACGTTTGCTTTGTCTATTGTTAACACAAAAACCTACAAAAGCAAAACCACGGTTCAGATTACTTTTAAAGCCCTTATTCTACATCAATTGTAATGTAGGTCTAACAATTACATTTGGTCGTAGTACTGCAAGAAAAGAAGAAAAAAATATTAGAATAGTATAAAAGAGTATTTAAGTTTATAAACCAAGGGAATACTTCCATAATTAGATCTGAAGTTAGACCAAAAAGCTCAACAATAGTTTAAGATCATTTTTCATGTTTAACCTACTCTCCTTTTTCCCCTTCTCTTGTTCTCTTTACATCCTCCACCCCCACAAATTTGAGTATATATACTCTTTCTGTTGTTTCTGTTGTGTAAACGTATGCGCATTTTTAAATTCCACGTCTATGACAATTAAATAACAACTTGAACTCACTGTGATTCGCGAATAACAAGAAAAAATCTATTAATTTGCAAAAATTGTGGTCTGCACTTTAAATTAGTTCCAGTTTTGTACATTCAGGTTTAATGCATATATACAGACGGTAAGGTTGTGTCTTCCAATTAAACTTCTTAGATTTTGTACATTCATCAAGAGTTATTTAGAATTTTCCACGTATAATGGTGCTATATGGCTATCAACCCAACAATCTTACCAATACATCTAATTGTAGCGCCCAAAGTTTCATTTTATTTAGAAAATTAGTAACTCAAATAATTCCAATTTTAGTTGGCAAATGTTCTGACAAGACTCGTAGATCTTTTTTTATGTGAGCTCTCTGTGTCCAATATTTTAAGTCAAATTTAAAACTGAAAAAAATCAATAACTTGTTCAGTGGCTTTTGTCTAATTATCTAACTTATCTAACACCTCTCTTACCACATTATAGTCTCAGTTATGAAAGATGTCTTAGAGAGTTCAAAATAGAAATAAATGTAGTCTTTTTTGACTAACTTGGCCTATTCTGATAGTGTATTTTTATTATTTGCATCTATATGCTTCTCAATAAGCACCTCCACACCGTAAGGTAGAAGAGGATCGATTATCGTCGATTATTTTTAGGCGAGTTTCTGTTGTTCTAAAAAATCCCTTCTATTTAGATTGTAGGCTTTGCACGTCCTTCATTAATTTGAAAAACAAACCAATTTTTTATTCTCCATGAAACGAAGTTTCTTGAGACTACGTAAAATCTTAGGCAACTCCTTGTATGTCTGATTCCACTTAACATTTGTTGTTTACAAATCATTAGCATTAAAAGTACATAATTTGTATGCAATTAAGTGGCCATTAAATAATATATCATACAAGGATAAATTAAAATCGTGACTTCAAAACACATTTTCTCCAACTGATAGTTCTTTAGCCTTGCTATCCTAAAAATAAAAGTTTTTGTCACACCAGCCAATCGCGCACACCTTTTCGACTGTAACATTGTTGTTAGATATTTGTCCTCCAAATAATTTTTTTGTCGACTCAAACACATTTATTATTTGTTTTTATATAAAATAAGATCGAGCTATATGACGATGTTTCACTATAGTTCAGAACAAATCTTCATTTTTTTCGAGTTTGGGAGTTCTATGGGGGTGGGTGTTGTAAAAGAAGGAGGCGAACATTTGAAGTATTGTTCTTGATCATGTTAATCCTCGGTGACCTCGGTGACCTTTACTTTAAACTATTTCTCATCTTCCTGAAAATGTTTATGCCACTGTATATACTGTGCCTTGAATCTTCTTAAAATATCCTACGGTTTTATGTCTTCTGTCGTGATAAATTTGATAATACTCTCTCTCTCTCTCTCTCTCTCTCTCTCTCTCTCTCTCTCTCTCCCTTGTTCTCACTCTTGCTCTGACATTGTGATACTGACTGGACAAGCGAAAGTACGAGATACCGCAAGGAAACTTGATTTGTCTTTGTAAGGCTATCCGTTTGTATCTTGAAGAAGAGTTTAGATAAAAATATAACAAATAAAATTACTTTTTATAATAAAGGCTATTGGATTGGATTGTTAAAACTTATCTTTTGGTGCTGTTTAATTTGGTACAGTACCGGATTCTACACAAATCCTCCTAATTATGAAAAAAATATTAAATCAAATAATGTGGAATCCGGGTTGTATGTAGCTTTTGGAACTTGTTTTTTGTCTCCCTGAACGCAAACTTCATTTTGTTCTAGAAAGACTAATTGGATGTTTTTGGTTAAACTTGGTGTCTGTTCAACATGGGCTAGTACAAGTTGAGATAATGGTTAAAACTAAATAAAGGTGGATAAGGTTTAATTTGAATGTGGTTAGACCATCGGTTATTATAATTCTTTTGATCGGCTTTTAGCATGTATGCTCATGATTATGGACAACGATCTATTCGTGTAGTACTTAACCTTGCCTGCTGGCTATAAGTCAAATAAGTAAAATAAAAATAAAAGAAACACAAACTTATAATTTATTCGAGTAATGGAGCTGGAACAGTTTTCTTAATGAATCGTAATGAATCCGGAAATTTGAGATAATCTTCCTAGCAGAAAACGGAAATTTAATTTTACTTCTTAATTTTTCAAGAAAACAACCTATGTGATGAATGTACACAACACTTAAATAAACACTGGAATACGCTTTACAGTGCTTCTCTTAGACAATATAAATTGCTCTGCATTTAATTACCACTGAATTAGAATACAAATAGCGTCTTGGAAATGAATTATTTATTTATCTTTTAGCGTGATTCCATATTAAGAATAACAATAAGAGATTAAATGAATAAAATGGTTTAATTATAGTCAAGCTCTATGTTGCGTTATCTACATATTTATTTATTTGTTATTTAAATATTTATGATATACGTATATAATAGGCAAAAATTTAGTAGACAGTAGTAGTTTAAAATACATAATTATTATAAAAAAAAATAGTTACACTACATCTTTATATTTATTTGTCATAAAAATCGTGTTTTAATAGCTTAAGAAGTGTATTGTTATGAATCGTCTGTACTCTCTATTTTCTTCATTTAGTAATTAAAGACGATCATCCACATTTTCCACCATTGTACACAATTTTTCTTTCTTTATTGAAAAATCCTACTCATTGGATTATCTCGCTAAAGCTTCCAAATTCCATAAAATCTTAGCTTATGTAGTGTTTCCCGCATTCAAAATACAAAATATAAACTAAATTTTAATTTTTCAAGACATAAACAGACACCATGAAGAGGTACTATACAAATGTATGAATTCAACATTATTGTCATCCCAATAGTTCAACTCTTTGAAGATAAACTTTTAAAATTTAACTTTCTGGATATTTCTCATATATATTTTCTAATATTTAAATACATAACAGTTCATTTTTGGTGTGGGTAGTCAATGTATAACAGTTTGTATTAGAACTAAAAAAGAACAGTCGGTAGCAACTGCTGTAATAATATAGAAAAATGCAATCTCAACTAGAAATTCCTCTAATTCACAATTATATTCGCTGTTTAACTTTGACAGAGACCGCAACCTTAAAAAATGACCAAGAAAAAATTAAACGGGTTCATTTATTTTGCTTTCTACTTCAAGGACTTGACAAAATGATGTGCTAACTTGAATTAAAAAGGAGAAGAAGGGGATTTGGGTATGTCTAGTTTTTTAAAACCAAAAACCAAAAAATATAATTACAGAACTATTGGGTGTGACAAATTTTATACAAACCGTAAATTATAAGATTTTTTAGATAAAACCATTTCCCATGTAGTTAATTGTATCAATTAAAAAAATAAGGTAAAGAAATTTTTTGTCAAAACAAAATAATACCGACGTTGAAGAGAGAAAAAACATGGCGTTCGAATACGTCAAAAAATTGTAGATTGGTACATCATTTCCTTTTTTATAAATTAGTTAAAAACGGCTCCAAAAAACCTTGAAATTTTCTATTCTAAATTTTTATTACTGAACAAGTTTTTAAAGGTCAAAAAATCTTTTAGAACAGTACTAGCTTTGCATGTAGTTGCCCATACTCTAAAGAAATCTGTTCATATAAGATCCAATAAAGATACATGATGAAGAACTTCGCAGCCCAACCTCATTAATTTGCATGGAGTCGTTTGTGGCACGTGTGGTCTTGTATTATCTTGAAGAATTATGTCTATTTTTCTACAGTTTTCTTTTGTAAGTATTTTACCATGTTACAAGAAAAACCAATGGATTAGATTTTCATTGAATTGGCATACAGTCATCAAGCCTCGCTTTTACATGCTGTCTGAGTTCTTGTTTGCGGTTCAAGCATTGTAGAATCGTTTACGATTATCGTACCGAATCACTTTTTATTAGAAGTTACAACCTGACTTCAAAAAGTCTTTATAATATCTGAACCGCAAGGAAGAGGTCATCTCTAGTCTATATATCATGTTGCATTCCGTTAACTTATGCGGAGCTCATCTATCAAGTTCTTGTTAAAATGATCCTACCAAGCAACTCTTGGTGGATTTTAGTCTTGAGGTCCCAGTGGTTAGAATAATCAGGATTAACAAGGTAAACTCACTTTTGTTTGTGATTTAGGCAGTTCTTTAGGATTTTGTCTTGACTTCTTATAGACAAAGTGTGCGGAAGTTTTGTATTCAAAGTATCTTGAGAGTTTCCTTCTTCCAAAACAGATGGCTGCTGACATTGAAAGAAAGGATTCTTAATATACTTCTTCAACTTGCTCAAAAACAAAAACAAAAATCGAAGGTGCAAGATCAGAGCTGTATTCTGTTCTAGTTCGTTAATTTTATCTGTGTCGGACACTTTCACTTTAACACTTTGTAAACACGTTCCAGTTGCTTGTTATGCACTTCAGCATTTATAACTTTTCTATTTGCAACCAATTCAAAGTGCACAATACCATCAATATACCATCAAACTCGGATCATGACTTTCTTGTCAAAATAATCCTAATGGCTACAAACCTAACAGTTAGAACGATCATGGTTAATAAAATAAATCCATTTTTTTTCAAGGAGTTGGTAACAAATCTCAACTTATTTGCCGGTTTGTGCTTCAGTCAGTTCGTGAAGATCTTATTTTGACTTTTTGTGCATGAAGTTCGGCAACCAAAGCAGCTTATAACTCTCTTTCATCCAAAACAATAATAAACCTTTAAGGTCACCATCTCAAAACAGTCACATGACTCACAGTTTCTTGTTCTTCGGCATCGCAATTCTTATTTGCAGCATCTCTTGTTGTTAATTTCTATTGCTAATAATAGGAGATGAAAACTTGAAGTTTAATTTTATCAATTATAAGTTGGAATCCAAGGATAAAGATATGAAAATATATAAGCAGAAAGGTTTGTATGGTTGTTAGCCAAAAGGTTTTCATTATCCTGTACGATATTAAAAACATCTAGGCCAACTACATATATAGCTTTGAAAGTATTGGAAATGGTTTTACAATGTGTCAATGAGCTCATTTCAAAACATACAGAAAGAAAACTTTTTTTGTTTTAAAAAATTAACCCAATAGAATTCTAAATTATAACAATGTTCTCTTATTCAAATATTCTAATATTTCATATGCAAACAACAAAATATTTGTTGCAAATATAGAAATTGTGCAGTCCCATTGCGAAATTTTTGAGAAAGATGTTACTTCTTTGAAACATTGTAATGGGATTATAGTATTCCAAGAATGCTTACACGGTCAACGTGACCATTTCGATAAAGACGAGACCGTATCGAAAATGAACTTCACGCTCGGCGAATATTGACAATATTGTCGAATTGACGAATTTATCGAAGCCAAAGCTCGATATTCGTGTGTAAACATTCGTGAATGATGATGGAATGCACAACGTGCTGAAATTTTAGATGGGTAACCCTGACACCTTTTATTGTTAACCGTTCTGATTGGTCTTCAAGCAAAGTACACATCGACCATTATATAGTCGGGATAGTTAGAAGAAAATTATTCATTTTCATGTCTGCTGGCTGTCTGTTGACATAAACATATTGATAAGTTTGTCTAAAGTTGGCGCATTAATTTTTATTTGGTCGAAAGCCTTTCATAGGCCATTCCTGCGCGGCGGACCGGGCGGCGAGCGCTTATCCATTAGCGGTTTTGTTATTTGCCGGTTGTCTCGCCGCTAAGCCATGGCATAGGCCCATTTATGACGATTAGAACTGATATCATCGCGGCTGCGAGCGGCAACCAAAAAGAGATTCGGCTCGCCGGTAGGAACGCCCACATCACACCTGGTCGCGGTTCATCTCGCGATCACAGCAAAGATTTACAGCCAATTCTCTCCACGTCTCTTGTTAATGAACCAGAACGGGCCGTGCCGCGGGGTGGAATGCATCCTTGTCACCGACTTTGCGAAATTGTTTCTGGGTAGGATGTCCAAAACGTAGCTGAGAGAAAATTTCGCGTCATTACGCTAAAAGTCAAAACTGCCGAATCAAGAAAAAAAAATCAAAACGTGAAACTATTTTTCTTTAATATTTGTAGTCTCGAATATAAATGTTCGTTAAACTGATCACCTGCAGAATAATTGTACGTATACAAAACATAATCAGATCTTCACAAAAGAAAAAGAATTTGTCATAACATTTCAGAAGAGCAATACCAACTTATACCATAATAGCAACAAAACATCTTTGCTATTATTGTGGTATTCATACTTCTCACTATTTGTAACTCAACTGATAAGCGTATTTCGTTTAAAGAAAAAAGTAATAAATCATTTAAGCATTCAGAAGCTTTACAGCAGACTGTTATCTACGCTTTAACAAAACGGCAATAACATATTAGTGTCAGAGACATTTCCTATAATGATGTTCGCTGACAAAATCATAATAATAGATCACGTAAATTAATTCAATACAATCTTTTGGATTAATTTTTGGATACCACCCCATTTACTCAAAAGTATAGATATTATCTATTCTGCCTTATCTTTATATCCAACAATGAATTCCAAATCCTTGCATATATACTTTAAATTTATATAGTTTGTCCCAAAAACATTAAACCAATGCTAATATAATAAAAAGAATTTAAACAACTGAAATATAACATAACAGAGAGTTAGACGCTAGTAAGCGAGCACGTGTAGTGTGCGATCTTCGTATTTGTGGTGACTGAGCAGGCAAAATAGCGAATCTGCATCAAATTTTGTGCAGAGCTGGAACATTTGACTGCAGAACAACTTATAGATGGCTGAGGATCTGTTGAAAGTGATTCAGGTTCTGGAAGACCAAGAACAAGCAAAATATCAAAAATGCTGAACTCGATAGGTTGAGAACTAGAAGATGAGCTGGGGATTTCAAAACTATAGCGAGCATAATAGCACGAAACATGTCGCGGCAATTTTTCTCCACGGCTGATCAAAAAGAACATTACACTGCAGTTATTAATATCTTGATTTAGACTGCGACCAGTTAACCAGATTTCTTGAAAAAGGTTAAAAATAGGTGATGAAGGACGTCGGAATACATTGGAAGTAATTTTTTGCATAGTACTTCTGGACACTTTCGGAACAGACCGGGTATACCATTGATAAACTTCTATCGTTAGCATGCTCAGAAAAGTATTCTTCTAATTGGCAAAAAATTGCCCCGGAAACAATTTTAGTGCTTCTAGAATTAACCGAAGGTATTCTACAACGTTGAAGTTAGACAAGTTTGTGTCATTATTTAACACTTTTTTGGTAGAATCCTGTCTTTGATCGCTCCGTTGTCCAAAGCTAGATATCAGCTTTCAAAATGTCACTGCGGTACCTTATTAATTTATCGTGAATCCTTTGAATACAAAAGCATAAAGAGTTTTGTTTGTTAAACAAAATTTTCCTATACGACGACCCTCAGTATATCTGACGATGTATATCCACTTCGGATGATCCTAAGCATTGATGAAATCACTTTATGTTATTTTGGTTGTTGTAAGAGTATGCAACTGAAAAAAAAGCTTTCTTATCACTAAAAAAAATATTGTCCACTCGAACAGTAGCATTTTCTCAGTCATACTATAATCAAAGATTACTTTGTGAATTTGCATAGTGGCGTTTCTCTTAATTTTCTTGAAAATAATCTAAAAGAAGTGGCTAATATTTGTGGTTTGATCTATGGTGCTGACTATAGTTACAATTCGAAGTTTCTTGAGTATCGGAGTCAAATTAGTGACAAATTTTGTTCATTGGAGCTAGATGTAGAAAAGAATCGTGTTTGTCATGTAATTAACATTAAAAATAAAATACAGAAACAAGACTAACCTTGTTTCAGACATTAGCAAATGTTTTGTGGGTAGACCTTCTTGTGTTGGACTGACAACTGAGATTTCCATTATATAAAAATTAGCATAATTTAAGAGATCATAAAGTTAACATATAGGAAATCTTCAACAAAGTTAGTGTTTTATTTTTTAAGTATCTCTTTACCCTTATTCATGGAACTGATTATTTTTCAAGTACAACATCCATAAAAACTCTTTATAGAACAAAGCAGAATAAAAGCGAGGGTTGTATGAAAAAGCAAAAAATTAACAGTCCTGGAAGCTTTAAAGTACATTGCACATTGATTAAAAAGCCAATACTGTGTCTGCTATAACCGTTCGAAGATTGAACACTTGTTCTATCAATTTTTAAAAAGACAAGATAAAACTGCGGTGCCAATCGGAGATAATTTAAGGTTACACATCAATTTGAAGATATTATTTGCCTTTAAAAAATATTAGTTCCAAATGCTATCCACTTACTTTATGCCCTAGATATTACCGCCTCCGTCCAATAAAATTTAACTGAAGGGACAGAAGGTGGAACAAAAGAAGAAACGTGCATCGGAAAGTAGATGTTCGTCGATTCTTAAAGATGAATTTACAGGACTTGTAAAATAGTTTGTAATCTCTTTGACAAGAAGTCTGAATAGAACATTTCTCCTCAATAAAAGTTTTGCAACTACTGGCTTAACAAGCAAACTAAGCAAAACTTTCCGATATGAACAACTGCATAGGGAAGAGCTTTAAAAAACGATAAGAAACGACAAAGGAGAATCTTTAAGAAAGGCAAAAAAGTAAATGTTTTCCTGCAGAGAGTGTTAGTCCATCGGTCAGGTTTAGCTCGAACGAGGGTAAAACAAAATAACACCTTATCTTCTTTGAAGAAGCATATCCATGTAGAAGATCCGGGTGTAAACAAAGATGAAAATAAAGTTGTCCCCATGTTAGTAATAATTTAGATGAAAAAAACGAAGCAGAAATTTTCCAAACATTATCCTCTCCTTAAAAAAGCAATTATGTCATCAAATAGAAGTGATCCTAAACATCTGTTGTCATTTTGTTTTCAAATCAAGAGGTTCTACACATGATTGACACCTCAAAATAATTAGAATCATATGTTGTATCACATGAGTAAATAAAAAAATATTTTCTTTTATTTCTTAAGCTAAATCTATTTTTTAAAAATATTTTTTAGATTGTATATTATAGAATTATAGAAGAAAGATTAAATAATATATAAGAAACAATAAATAAAATAGCAAACAATAATAGGAAAAGAAAGAAAAGGAAAAAGACCATCCATCTAGTCTGCGAAACTGCCTAAGAACACTAAGAGTGCGAAGTAACAACCACCTTTACATGATTTTTTTTGGAAAGTGTCTTTAAAGTAGATTTTAATTAATGATTATAGAAAACCAACTCTACAGACACTAAAAAATTTTAATGAGCGAAGAAGAGCAGTCCAACACACTAAATGTCTATTGAAAATATTTGCGTAAAGTATTTAATGAAGTCACTCTACTGTTTTTATTTATTTTTTTTTATTCTTGTAATGTTGTCGTCTAGAGTAAGCATAGAATTTTTTCAGTTAGGCAAACATTAATTATGTGATAGGGATAAATTCGGAAAACCGGTGTATTTATGTATTTATACATGAGTTAGAAGAACATAGGCATTAAATATGATCCCAGTAGCAGCACTAGGCAGAAGGTTCTCAGCATAATTCATGTCAATAGTTTGTGTTCAATACCCTACATGAGAACCGCTGTTGCCCCTATCACTTGAAACAGGTGCAGACTGTAGAGAGCAAATTTTCTTCGAAGAGAAAGGTTTTGTCTCTGGTTTTTGCAGCAGCCGCTACCATTACGAAATATTTATCGTCAATTCTCATCAAGGTTAATAACAATCTACGCAACTACCCAAATTAATAATCTATGAATTCCCATGGAATGATTAAAATTATCATTAGCAACTCCTTAGCATCAATGTTTTGGGTGAAATTATTGGTGACCTAGTTGAATCAGGAGTTCTTTCACAACCTTTCAATGATCCAGTGTATTTACATTTTTTGAAAAAACCTTTAGTTGCTTGAAGATTGCAATTGCTAATACTAAAGGTTATGTAGCTGATACATGCTGGAGTTCTAAATTTTTGATGTCCACACACTTAAACAACGCTATTCGGATTCAGCTCATAAGATTTGAACACCTACTCTAAGTTGTCCAAATAAATTATATGATGTACAATCTAATGTGATGTAATGATCCAGTACTGTGGACTTGCTATGCATTTCCGATATGTTTCTATTTGAACTTATTTTTTAAAAACAATTTTTATTAAAAACAACACGTTACAATGGTCATTTTAGAGGCTTATTATCATTCAATTATTACTGCCGATTTGCTTGACATACGGTCAATTTCGCGGATAAAGAAGAGCATATTATTTGAGGCAATTCACGCTTTAACGGTAGCCACCAACTTATCCAAATTATAAAGATAACCGAGAATTTGTAGAAAGTGATCAAGGGTCTAGAAAACTAATAACTAGTAGAACAAAAAATAAACATGTATGGTATACAGCTCGTACAAGTAAATGCAACCCTATCCATCACAAAAGACTTTAAAGCTGGGGTCCCCCAGGGAAGCATACTGGGACCAATCTTATTTAACTTATACGTTCACGACCTACCAACCTCAAGTAACATAACCCTGGCGATGTATGCTGACGACACGGCGGTAGTAGCCCAAGGCCAAAATCATGTAGCTACTACTGAATATCTTCAAAAATCACTGAATGAAATGTGTCAGTGGTATAGTAATTGGCAAATAAAAATAAACACAGGGAAATGCCAAGTTAAAGTATTCAGCCTAAAGCAAAGCAAAAATCTTCCAAATGTGCACATAGGACAAACTGTAATAGAGTGGAATGCCAGAGACTCTGCAATCAAATACCTAGGAGTCTACCTAGACACCCGCCTTGGATGGGGTTATCACATAAATAAAAAACTTAACGAATACTGTCAGACAAGCAATCTTGTACCCACTTATAAATAGGAAGTCGCATCTAAAAACCGAGTGCATATTGCTGATATATAAATCAATACTAAGGCCGATCCTAATGTATGCGTGTCCAGTATGGAGTAACGCCTCAAAAACGCACCTGAGAAAAATCCAAGTAGTCCAAAACAAAATCACCCGCATCGCAGTGAACGCCCCATGGTCTGTGCGTAACGAACAACTTCATAGAGAACTAAAATTGCCAACTATAGCTGAATTTATAAATAAACAGTGTGCAACGTTCTTTAAAAATATTAAACAATGTGACAGTGCAGTGTACTATAACCTTGGTCAAAAGAACATTCATAATAGACTAAAAAGGCAACTACCGCAGGATCTGGTGGACATGAACTAATTACCTATTTGTTGTGTTTCTATCTTTAAAACTATTTAATTTATGAGGAAATCAATTATCCTCTGCATGCTACTAAAAGTCAATAATTACAAACATGTAACGCAATCATGTATAGCATAAATAAATGCTGAGCTGATTTTATTAAAATAAAAAAAAAAAGCTCGTACAGATCTTTTTGTCAAAATATTATATCTCATTGGTTATTCAGCCACCCTACTGTCTAGATTTGCCGTTCTGTGACTTTTGGCTGTCCTCAAAATTTAAATGACCTTTGGAAGGAAAGTACCATACCGCCCACGAGTTTAGGTCATTACGATGCCATTTTAACACAGGACTTTGCAAAATGTTTTGGATAGTAGAAACGACGCTACAAGTAATATATGTTATCTTGTACCACTTGTACTTTTTGTATTGTACGACTTGATACTTTGGGAACAAACCATATATGCCACTAAAATCTCAAGTTCGATACAAATATTTACTAATTTAAAATGTTAAGTCAAAATGGTCAGTTATAATTCGATTGCAAACCACCGCCACCACAACAATTCCACATTTTCCACTTTGCAACTCAGTATCACTCAAGAATATCGTTAGACTTTTTAGCTTCCTCCCATATTATAGTTATAAATCTAAACATAAAAAGAAATTACTTTACTACAATGTGCACCAATGATAACGTTAAATAGAACAACCTTGTGTCTTAAGTAGTAATTATTTATGACCATCATATTCTTTATTACATTTTGATGATAAAAATGTGTGTGAATTTGTAAGAGAACAAAGGTTATTTTAAGAACTTGTGGGTTCTCACAAACTGTTAAAGTAAGTGCCTAATTATTTTTTTTAATTTAGTCTATTTACAATTTCAAGAGCTGGCAACGTGCCTCTTATATTACATAACAAGTCATCATTGTTGGTATTGTTCATATTGCAAACACCTCATTAAATTAAATTGTGTAATGAAGAAACTGTAAAGATAAAATTACGTGGTATGCAGTCAAAAGGATTTTAATTCAATGTGAATATGGTATAAAAAACCTTGAAAGCAATATCACATCAAGGAGGTAATGCATAAGATGTTAAATGAGATAATTACAACAGACCGCTGCTAATAACAAAGCATCAATTTAAGTGAATCTTCAAAAGAATAAATAAGAGAGAATTTCTTATCTAAATATGCGTACTGCTTTTAAACTATTGATCAAATCCATCATAAGCGTATTTTTCATTCATATCTTTACAGCTATCTTTCACTCAAGAGTCAAATTTGATATCGTCTAATCCTTTTTTTATTGACTTAAACAAGTAAAGGAGTGACGAAGTTAAATCAGAACTAAAAGTTCGGTATGATATAAGCATTTGAGATTTTGAAGTTTCATGAGTGGTAAATGATGTGTAGGATCTTGGATTGCTTTGATATAAAAAGATCTGTCATTTTGTATTCTATAGCTTCTACTGTTTTCTTTAAGTTATGATTATTTACGGAAAGCAAGAAAACCGATAAAAATGTTTAAAATATTTAAAAAATAAGGCAAACAATAGACAGGATAGAAATAGAAGAAAAATAAAATTGCTAAGTATATAAGCATGGAAGTGAAGAATAAATATAAATGTATATAAATTGCTAGAATATTCTAAAAACAAAGCAATAAAAATAGAAATATAATGACAGGAATAAAAATTAAAATAATTGAAGAAATTAATACCAATAACATTTAGATATTAAGTTTAAACGAAATTAAGAAAAAAGGGAAGAGGTAAGCTACAACTAATCACACATTATATCACTTTGGACTAAAAAAAGAGGTGAAAATTATAATACAAATTAAACAGAAAAAGAAAAATTATGTCCTAATAGAAAGAACATAGAGGAAAAAAAAAAGAATTTTTATATAAAACTGCAAATGGTGTTAGATGAAAAAATAATAATAGAAGACTGGAATACCAAAAACCATCAATAGAAATGCGATAAGTATAATTGATTTTTAAAAAAAAAAATTTATAATAGGAAATACAAAATGGGATCAAGAAATAGAAGATAACTATACGTGCTTCATCGACTATATAGTGCATATTCAAAACCTATCAGACAAAATTATATTAAAGATAAAAACTAAAGTTACTTATATCTTAAATTTCACCGCTATGAAGATGAAATAAAGTAGATGAAGATTCAAAGTCCCTAGTTGCAACTAGCTGTGTAGATTTTTCTAAAAGCTCAAAAATGTCTCCACACGAATTTAGTTAAATACTTTAGGCCAAAATATAAACGCACATAATATAATATTGTTAATAAAATGCCTGAATAGCATTTTAATTGGGTCAAATATACCGAAATCTTAAAAGAGAAGGAAGGCTGGAGAAAACGTCTTTTAAATTTCGGTTACCCTTGAACATCGTTAAAATACAGTATTACATTTCAAGACAAAATCAGAAGCTATTCTAATATTCTAGCGGTCGAACTGTAAAGACGATGAAATTCCACAATCCCCTGGACCTTCTCCTTTTTTTATTCTTTATTAGCCGTTCTACACTCATCTCTAGATGTAAGCCTTTCCCAAATTCTTCCGTCTGTTTCTATCCCTTGCTTGGTGATACCATTTCTTTCCACCTATTTTCCTTATATCGTCGATCCATCCCATTGGAGGTCGTCCTTTACCTCTCCTTGTTTCTCTGGGTCTCCAGTGGGTGATGTTTGATGTCCATTTCAGTTTTGCGATACGTTTTATGACATCTGTTGTTCCTGTTCTTTTTCTTATTACCACATTTGTAATTTTATTTTTTATAGATATCCAACGTCCTTCTTTCCATGGTTCTTTGCTGGATCTACCACAACTATTTTGAGATACATAAATTCTGAGAAAAAATATTCCAAGGCATATTACACATTTAATCTTTGAAATTTATGTTGGAATTCAATTAGAAAAAGTGTATAAGCTTAACAATTCTGTTGAAGTTGTACTTTGATTAGTGCACTCAGTAGAAAGCACTAATTGCAGTACGGTGTGTCAATTGGTTTATCAATATACCACTAGTAACAAAACTGCTACGGCACAAGAAACCATAAATAAGAACTACACTGAATTACCTTTAGAGTTCTTATCTAACAAGTACAAAGATATAAAATCGTCTCTCTTCAGGAGTTTGTAGTTTTCAGGACAATTGTACGATAGTTTCTTTTCTCAAGAAAAGTAGAACGGTAGTTTTAGTTTCTTTTAACATCATGATAGTACCATTGATTCAGAAGCGAAAGAGAAGAACCGATAACTTGTTATAATAAAATTAAGAGAAGCTGGACCAGTTATGTGAGAAATACTATATTACACTGAACTCATTGGTTTAGTTATGGTCGTATTTTTCATCTGTTTAAATATTTTTGTAATAAATGCCTTTTATGTTTATAAAACAAATCATTCAAATACATTTCAAGAAGTGATTGTGTTGAAAAGCTGTTATGGGAACTCAACGCCAAAAATAGAGTGCCAATCGGGTTAAAACAGCTAGCACGGTATTTCCTTAGAATTGAAGAACCCTTATCTCCTCAAAATAAGTTGAAAAATAATGTCGGACCTTGTTACAGATGTTCTAAAAACTGCAACAAATCTACATGTAGAACTATTGATTATTGAAAAATATTTTCATTATGTTTTCTTCTTCTTCTGGTAGTTTATCTGAATCATCGAACGTTGACAATAACTTTGTTTAGAGCTGTTCGGAAAAGTACAGCTGTTGTAAATCGAAACAATCTTGTAAGTTTTTTATCCACGACGTTCTTCTTCCTGGACTTCTTTTGTTATCGATTCTTTTGTATAATACGATACCATATTTTTCTGGGTGTTTTATCACGTGGCCAAACTACTGCAACTTGCGGGTTTAACTGTTCGGGTTATGTCTTTTTTTTTAATTTAAATTAAAACCACTTATTGTATATAAGTATGTCTTGTTACACCCACATCTTAAAAGCTTCTAAATTTTATTGGCCCTTTAAAAATCAAAGCATCTACACCATACAACAAAACTGATTCGTAACTATTCCTGACTCTACAATATATTTTTTAGGTTCATGAAAGTAACTCGTGCTTTCTTAATGCCCCTTTTAATTTCCAGTTATTCATTCTGTTTTTGCTTTCTTATTTTGCTCAATTCTTTATTTATTTCTTTGTACTGGTTTTGGTTCAGTATTATTTTTCCTATCTAATTAATTACATTTTTAATGTCTTTTATACGCTCTCTATTTCTGGTTCTACGTAAACATACAATTAGCCTAGTCAGTTTTTCAACGATTTCGTATTCATAATTTTCGCGTTCTACTCTTTTTAATACTTAGTTCTATTCGACTTTTGCTAGTAGTAGATTTTAATCAGATGGTACATCTAGACCTGTGTATTTTTTTTTATTAATTGTAATATAATCTATTTTATTATATTGTGCACAATATGTTGAGATATATGAGGTATATGGGTAGCTGCTCTCTAATACTTTATATATCTTTCTTGATTCAAATTTGCTACTGATATGTTATAATTTTAAAACTTAATTTTCTCATATTTGTACCCTTGCTCCATCTAAGTAGCGACCATACTCGAAGCCGTTTGATCTTGCAGCCATCATCATCATGATTTTTTCCAAAGAAAAATAGTATTTGACTCCTATACCTTTACGTAAACGCCGTTTATATGTTTACCACTGCGCTATTTACTATCTTAATGGTAACCATATCAATCTCCTCGACTTTTGGTTAAAACCAGTATTGAAAAGCAATAATCCCTTTACAACCTTTGAGTTTGAAGTTAGATCTCCTAGAGAAATAGCCTTTACCACAGTTATGATGCACTTCTCGCGAGACTAAGATATACGGATAATAAGTATTAGTGTGGGGACACAATTAACTTAGTTTGTGAGGGGATGACTGTAATAATAAGCTTGCGTAAGAAAGGTCGCTACATAGATAAATATGTAGATACACAAAGCTGAATTTAAAATTCTGACACGTTATTGTTGGAAGCGGCAATTTTTATGGAAGAGGCTGAAAAAGTTATTTGTAATTCTGAAAACAAGGGAACAGTGAGTTACAGGACTGTTACAAGATGGTACAAAAAGTTTGATTCTGGGGACCTCGGCCTTGAAGATTAGCCACGTTTTGGTAGACCATCTCGTCTGGATGCTGCTTTCGATGTTGAACCGCATTTTGTACTTGTGTCGAATGGTCGCGCTATCAATACTACTGTTAGCAGGCAACTGTTAGAGGGCAACACCAAGTCGTATACCGCCAAGAAAACACCCATCCTATAGTCTAGATGCTGCTCCATCCGATTACAGCTTAACAGAACACTTCTTGCGCGGTCATCGGTTTGAGACTTTCACTGAAAAAGCGTGTCAGGAGTGTGACACAACCGTCTCCTCCGCGAAGTGGTAAAAAATAAAATTAAAATAAAAAATAATAATAGTGTTTTCGCAACACTTTCAAATTTTTAGCATGTAGCATATATTTTTGCAAGTTGAACCAATAATACCATTTAGCTAGATCCCTCCTAAACTACGCATCTGTTAGGACTTTATTTCTCTATCTGACAAGGATTAACAAAAATGGATTGGTGGTATAAAATCTAAAATACGAATATTTCATAAAGACTAAAAGGCGACACTTCAGTTGTTTTGCCAAACTTTGTAAAAGTACTACAGAGGATAAACTTGTAAACTTGATTAAACTTACAAGGTAATCGATAATACGTGTGGGAAAGTATTTGATCATAATTTCTCACTGAAGCTGACCGATTTTCGAAATTCAAAAAATGTTTTATTCAGCATAATCTGAGTTTAGTTTAACAGGTTTTCAAAATGTAAACCTTAACTATCAACAAGATAACGCAGTCTATTATTAAAAGCCTCATTTATTGGTTGAAGGGTGTCTCTTCCAATGTCCAAAACTTTATTTTGAGGTTTTTGAGTGTCTTTGGAGACCCTTTGTAGACCCGACCCTTAAGGTATTGCCATAGAAAAAAGTCACATAGATTTATGTCAGGGAAATATGGTGGCCAATTAATTTCATCATCAGAAAAATGATCGCGGTCTAGGCCTATGCCACGTGTTCTCAAATTATTCAGAAGTGAGAAAAAAATGCGATGAGGCCTTACACCGGATCGTATAAACCAGTAATCGTTGGACAATTTGGCTCTTTGCTCCCCGTAGGAACTCCTCTTTGAGAATCTGGCGATAATTTTGAGAGTTCGCATTGCCATCACTGCTTTCAGAATTTTCTCCCCTGGAATTGTACACCAAGCAGTCACTTTCGCTGAACGAGGAGGTTTCACAATTGCAAGATGAGGATTTTCGGTACCCAAGTGATGCATGTTTTGCTTGTTAACAAAACTTTCCAAATAAAAATAAGCCTCATCACTAAACCAAATTTTCGAAATATCAATCGAACCGTCTTCCATATTTTCAATCTTTAGTTAGCTAAATTAAAATCTTCTCTCAATATCGTGCGGCTTTAGCGTCTGGCTGACTTGAATCTTGTACGGGAACATTTTCAAATGCTTTCTCAGGATACTTTGGATGCTCTCGTAGCCGATCTCCACTTGTTGAATTGCTCGCCGAATCGATAAACCTGGCTGATCTTCGAAAAGATTTCCAGCCTTTTCGATATTTTGTGAGGTCACAGCGGTAGATGGCCGGTGAGATGTCCAAGACATTGCCAATTATCTCAAATCTCTAAATCAGTTTAAAAGTAGCAAGAAAATTTTTCACATACTGTTTTACATTTTTACCCCAAAATTTTATTTACTCTTTCTCACCTCCTTATCGTTCTTTCAAATTTTTTACCCTTTCCTAAAAGAGACTCCTTAAAGGCCTGACAACTTCTTCCAAATTCGTAAAATTTGTATACAATAAACAGCCTTTCTTCAAAGATTAAATATTCCATGTTTACAATTAGATAGTCGCGTAATTAATGGTTTGCTACAAAACTTCAATTAACTAACTATTATGTATGATAGGTGACACTATCGTTTCTCATTATTTTTAATAAATACTTTCGGACACCTAGTATCGATCACCCTATACTTTCACTTATAACTCCAAGGAAACATTATAGGTGAAGCTAAAGCTCTGATAGAATGAAATAGGGTTAATGTTTACTACTTATGTTCTAAATTCTTCTTGGTGAAATTTTTCTGCAAACACGCAAGCAAATTGTGGTCGCACGTTGGTATGTTAAAATTAATTTACGTCAGCCCGAGGCGACGCAATTCAGTAATTCTCGTCTTCTTGTGTGAAGATGAGCCCAGTCCAAAAATAGAAATAAACAGTTTCAAGATATAAGCGAAATGAGTGCTAGTTTGTAGTACTTGAGGAAATTCGCAAAGAACTGACGCTCTGTTCCAAAGAATAACATCGCATGCCAGGGGAATAATTTGTTAAAATAAAATATGAGTTGCATGGCGTGACAGCCATACAAGTCTGATTCTATTAGCTTTGAAGAGTCTAACGAGTGCGGGCGAATTGCGAGTTTCCCGAGAGCGGGGAGCGGCGAACGGGAAACGCCGGAAACCCAATTATACCAAACGGCTCTTGGGGCAGAGTTGTAAAATTGGAATTCCTGACACCTGGTGTTACCTGGCCGGTAACATGGCAGAGGAATGCCGGGTTTTTCATTAGCCACAAAAAGCGGGCTCGTTGCGCCGCTTTGTTTCTCGCCGCCGCCAAACAGTCTGAGCGGGCCGCTTTGGGCGCATCCTCGATGGCATCTGCGCTGCGCCTCCGATGAGTTGTAAAATGCAAATCGGCGGTATTGTTAACGTTAAATTATTTTTATGGCTATTACAGGTGAAATAAGCGCGCCGTCGGCCGCGCCAGCCCCATTGTCCGGCCCGCGCGGGGAGGCGGCCGCGTCCGGCGAGAAATAAATTCGGGAAATATACGATTGCAGAAACCTGACGTCGACAGCCGGCAATAAAAATATTATTGTTCGCCTGTTTACTTTCTGATGAGCGGGATTTTATTGCCCGCCGATTCGTTTTATTAGCGCCGAGCTGCTACATTTCTCAATGGCCCTGTTGCAAATTCGGATTGCCGACGCGTCGCTCCATTATCCTGCGCTGGACGCTGAGGCTTAATCCGCTCTAAATCACCCATTTACGGGTCGGTGTCAAAACATCACTTCGACTTGCATTTCAAATCTCTGCTATATTTCAGGATTTGCTGAAAACGAAATAAACCACCTGGAAGCGCTTTAGCGTGCGTTTACTGAAGTCTCTACTGCTACATTTTGACACAAAGTTATCCAAATCTCAAAAATTAAAAGGAACGAAATTCTAGTAATGTTCTAGAGACCTTTGTAGTGTTTTCTTTAACTGGATTCCGTAAGAGATTTCTTTAGAAAACTAAAAATAGAATTGAACAATAAAAAGAACGTCCCAAAGGATCAAGTAATTTGGCAACCAATGAGAGTAGACTGTAATACGCATGGATATATAAAGATTATCTTTAATCACTTTTTAAGATGGCTGATTATAAAAATATAAATTATGACTAATTATAAAATTACAAACAGGCGACGGAACGATTGGTTCAACTGCTTCAATAAAAAGACATTTTGATCTTGTTCTGTTCGATCATCACAATTGAACAGCGAAGATTTGTTGACAGCACTGGTAGATGCGCTTTCATCAAGCAATCGTGATCTGGCATCAGTTCTTAGAGTTTCATCCCATCAAACTGTGCTCATCCACTTGCATCATACCGCCCGGTCAACTTCCTGTCAACCCCGGTGAAGCTGGTAAACCATATGTTCTATGGCTGGGTACAAATAATAGCAAAGACCTCCAGTTAATTCCGCAAAATCAGTTCAGATTTTGCCATACCCACCGCTCCCTTCAGGTGTTGGAAAAGATCTTGGAAGGCTTTCGCGAAGAGTTTACGACCTCAGTAGTCTTTGTAGATGTGACCAAGGCCTTCAACATTGTTTGGTACAACAGCTTCGTCTACAAGGTGGTTTCAACGTCTATCCCACTGTCGATGCCCCAGCAGATCAAATTCGGCAACGTAAAGTCATCTGAGCGGCATCTTCGAGTCGGCGTCGCCCGCGACTTGGTACTGTTCATGACGATGGTCCACTATGCAGACGATACAGCAGTACTCCAGAATGAGCTAAGCTCGCTAGAGGAATTGTGCAGTACGTGAAAAATAAAAAAACGCAAAGAAGAGTTTCATCATTATATTCTCCACAACAGCCGATTTCGTTGGCCAGACCTAACGAGGCTCAAAATTTTTGACTGGGGTCTTTTCACAATAAGATTATGATATACGCATGTACCATTTGGTGGTACTCCGCATCAACAAGCTACAGGTGATTCAAAAGCAATTATTAAAAACCATCTTTGGCGCTCCTTGGTTTGTCAGAAACTCTATCCTATATCGTGACGCCAACTTTCCCACCATCCAGGAGTCTCCGGGATCGAAGGCTACCATAACACTATCATCCGTTGTGTCAACGATTACGAGCTAGACATGAACGTTCAAAAATTCTGATTCTCTCATAAGGCAGTATAGGGGCGGCCTAACGTAGGCCCACCATCATCCATGTTAGATCACCGAAGAGAAAGGGAGTTAGGGATTGAACTCAGGGAACCTCTAATGTCGCAAAGTCATTGTCACTTGCGCCTACTTGACTTCCTTAATTAGAAATCCTGATAGGATTCATACGAACTCACTGAAACGCAGGCCAACAAACAAATCAATTACTCAACTAAGAAGAAAACCTGAACAGCACCAACCTAGCCTACAATTCAGACGTTGCTCCATGTGACTACGGTTTCTTCCAATCAATGGAGCAATTTTTGCGTGCATGCGGATCTGAGTCTGATAAAGCTGAAGAAGCATATCAAGAATTCTTTTATTCGAATGAGCCAAAATAGTTCTACAATCAACTCTGACAACTTGCGGAACGATGGCAAAAGACCCTGGAGGATGATAACCTATATTTTGAAGACTAGTTGTATTCAAAAATTAATGAGACGTTTGTATAGAAAAATTAGAAAATAGAGATGGAACATACGGTTGTCTGTTTTCTTTTTATATTTAGATTTGAAGTTGAAACAATTCATGTATTTACATTTTTGGCTATGCCATTCTCTAGAATTTAGATTTTTTCTACTTAGATACCTCTTTAAATTTAACTTAAGAACTGTACATTCATAAAAGTATCTTGCTTTTTTGTATCATTATATTTAATTGGAAGAAAATGGTGTGCGATTGGTTTGTTTCAATTAGAATGGCGCCAAAAATCATTTAGTAAATTAAACCTGATAATACAAAAGAAGAAAAAAATATCAAAAGGCTGAGTAAGTACAAACGACTGAGGTTTAAATAAAGTAACAGACAAAATCCGAATAAATAAATTACGAATCTGGAATGAGGTACTACAACCAGGAGCTTGAACAAGCACCAACATTATTAGTTCGTGAAAATTTAAGGTAAAATTTTTTTCAGAAAAATAAGAAAGAATAGCTAATGAGTATTAAAGTCAATAAAATTAAAAAACGACATTCACAAGGTATTTCTTGTACAGCAGATTTTACAAGAGTTAAATAAATATGGCAAAAACAAATACAATTTTTGGGGTTTTAGGAAATACTAAAGGTAAAAGATTAAAATAAAAAAAATATAACAGCAAATAATCACAAGAATACTCGGTACACAAAATAGGAGGCAGAACAAAAACAAAAATAATATGAAGGCAATAAAAGAACGGAAAAAAATAAGAAAAAAAAAGATTTAATCAATTAATTTGAAGAAAAACCCAAAAATAAAAATCTTATAGTAAAGAACATGTAATTTCAAGATAATAATATTAAAGAATTGTAGAAAAACTGACATGTAAAACTGTGAGCCAAATAATTTGTACTGGCAAAAATATTTTGCATAGCGAAGTTGAATATGTAGTTAAAAAAGAACATCAAGACAGGAGGAGTGGAAGATTCAGATGAAGCATATGCGGAGATTTTAAAATTATTTGACGACTTTGGAATAGATATTCTAGTAGACCTTTTTAATACTATATCTAAGGCAGGTGTTATACCGCAAGAGTAATCGGAGTCGGTATTTATAGCACTACCAAAAGTTCCAAATACCTTCAACTGTGATGACTTTCGCATCATTAGCCTAATGAGCCATGTACTCAAAATGTTATTTAAAATCGTTCACCAAAGAATCTACCAAAAATACGAATTTGACTTGAGCGGGATGCAGTTTGGCTTCAGAAATAAAATGGGGTCACGGAAAGTATTTTTTGTGTATAATGTTTGAGTTCAGAGATGTTTAGATGCCAACAAAAATATTTATATATCTTTAAAAATTACAGTAAATCATTTGACAATGTCAAGAACAACAAACTAATAGATATTTTAAAAACTATGAATATTGATTACAATAACCCAAAAACAATCAGGAAGCAGGCTGTTAAACTTTAAGATAAAAACACTCTCACTGAAGAAGTGAAAATTCAAAAAGGTATCCGTCAAGAATGTATATTATCATCATTTCCATTGTATATCTATGCTGAGGCTACATTCAGAGAGCATTGGATAATAAAAATATCAAGAAATGAAATTAATGAAAGGCATATCAATAACATCAGATACGCTAACTACACGATAATCATTGCAGAAAATATAAACCATCTGAGAACGAAACAAACACCTCACATACAAATACTTCAAATAAGGCTACTCTAAAATTGTAAAACTATCAAGACATAATTACATATATTGAATCAACCATAACTAAAAATCAATTTGAGTAGCTCAGATGACTACAAAAAGCTCACTAAGTGTTATGACGAGCACAAAATTAATTATTACACCTACAGGAATCTCGAAAACACTTTACCAATAATACATAATGTTCCTATCTCAATAACTGTAGAAGAGATTAAGACAATATTAGAATACCTAAAGTTGTTAACTATCAAAACTACACAGTTACTAAATCCCAATAAAGCTCCGATACCATAGTTGCTATGTAACTAAATAGAAACCAACGACACATTAATTTGAACCTCGACGTAATAATAATGATATTCCTCAGTACACCATCTGCCAGATATTGAGGCACGCTAAAAACTACTACACCTATCCCCACATTGAGTGAATCCTAATAAGAACCACCACTACTCGCAATGCAATAAAAACTAGGACACTGACTCTCTCAAATACGTAAACTACGAAGGCCAATACACAGCTAACTACAGGGCTGTCCATACTTTAAAAAATTCCCAGTAGTCAGACCTACAAACCCGAATCAAAACTAATCAAAATTCTATAATCTATTATTGAAATATTTGCCCCCTGCCTCATTCAAACTAAAAATTTTGTTACATCATTAATTTCAATGCTCTTCCTAAATGCCAGCAAATAGTCTAATTCTCATAGATACATTAACTCTCCTAAATTGGAACGCCAATGTAACGATCTATATTCATTTTATTCCTATTTAGACAAAACGTTGATATTTCATGCATCGCGGAAGCACTAATTCCAAACTAAAGATTCACATTACTGGGATATGACATTTATTGGAAAGATCGACACACAGCGTAATAATAATCGAAAACAACTTAGGATAATATTAGCCTACAAACCGTCTACAAGTCAACTTAGCTCAAATGAACTCAATCAAATCTTTTTAAGTCAACATCCCACACTTCTTGCTGATAACCTCAACTGTAAACACACAAAATGGGAATTAGTTTCAACAGGATAAAACTTAATAACCTTAAGTGTCAATTGAAACTACTACAAATGGTCTCAACTTCCGAATATATTTACTACCTATATCGTTATAAGCAACTACCAGATATCCCCGATATTATTCTACATAAAAATCTGACTACCAATAACCCAAACAGTTCTCACGGAACTCGATTCTGATCACCTACCCGTCTTATTTATCCTACATTGTTCGCTCCACACCTCCCAAGACTAATCATCGGACTCATTGACTGTTATGAATAATTTACTGAGAAACTGAAAAGACTTATTAGACTAGTAAAAACCAAATTAAACCAATTTAGAATATCCTCTTACCAAAGCCATATAGAAAAATACTTGGAGACTAATAACGTTATTCCAGAATATCATTTCAGTTTGGATTTCAAAATTTCATTTAACAATACACCAGCTTCCGAGGCTCACAGAGGTGATAGAAAAAGGAGTCAAAAACAAATGCACACGATCGCCGCATTTGTAGATATAGCACAGGTCTTTGATCGTATTCTACCATATTTACTAAAGATAATAATCTCAATCCTATCCACTAGGATCTTTTAAGTGCGAGACCCCATATTGATCAATATATTAATTTCTGATATTTCCTTCCTATATGGATCAAGTCTAGCTATGTGTGCTGGTAAAGCAAAGAATCATCACCAAGAGATACTGGTAAGATTAAAACAAACAAGAAACACTTATAAAAATTATAAAATATTGATACCCTGTTATTTAAGTTTAATTTGTGCAGGGAAATACTTAAATGTTTCATACATTTCATTCTGATATATGGAATAGATAGACTCTAACTTAAAAAGCAAGTCTTTGAGATGAGGCTATACAGCCGAATGATGAGAAGATTGTTTAAATCTTTTAGTTCTTTGTTTGTTCTTCTTATCCATACAGTCTCTGTTCTCTTCCTTCCAAGTATCTTCCTCGTTATCTTTCTTTTCCATGCCTCCAGCCGTGCTTGTTCCGTCTTGCTTAAAGTCCATGTTTCACTTGCATATATTACTACTGACCGAATTACTATCTTGTGAAGTTTTATTTTCATCTTCGTGGAAATGTTTTTATTTTCCAGTTTTCAATGAAAATGAAGCAGAACAATGCCCCTATAATTTTAACAATCGCTCTTATTCAATTTTTTATATATGAGGCAGATCAGTGCTTGTGTGCATTCCTTCGGTAGTTTCTTCTTTTCCCATATTTCGATTAATAGTTTTTGCATTTCCTTAATTATACGTTGACCTCGATATTTAAAAAGTTCAGCTGTTATTAATTATTTGCTTAATTTGATCCTTGTTTGGAAGTGCTACTACTTTGTAGCATTATTAGTCTCAACTTTCTTTTGCGTCAAACCATTTTTTCTTTTCGTTCCTATTTAACTTTCCTATTACTATACTTGACGGCCTGTTTTATTCTTGTTTTTATATCCACACATGTTTCTTTAATTGTACCTCCCTCCTCAATACTTTCCATTTCTCTACTTATAACCATTTCATAATTTATTTGTTCTTCGTGTGTTTTTTTTTCATTGTTTGGTTTCTAAGCTCTAGTATAAGTTGTACTATTTTCGCTCCGACCATGAAATGACCCGCGTCCGCTTCTAGGCCTCTGTATGTTCACACATTTTTTATGCATCATTGCTCTAGTTTTTTTTTATTGCTATATAGTCAATCTAGTTGGTAGTCTTTCTATTTGGTGCCCTCCAAGTACCTTTATAGATTTCTTTCTTTTGAAAGTATGTACTTTTTATAACCATATTTTTTCCTTTGTAAAATCCATTAGAAAGTGTCCATTCTCGTTTGTTCTTATGTTTGCTATAGTTTTCTATCGTCGGTTTGTAGATGTTTTCTCTGTCTATTTTGCGTTTGCATTTTCTAGTAGGATTTTCATGTAATATTTACATATATCTTCGTATGCTTTATCTAGATTGTTGTAGAATTCTTTCTTCATCTCTACATCCTTCTCTTCTGATGAAAATTAATATGTATATACAAAAAAAAATAACGAACTGTCTGAAACATTAAGATAAAGAAACTAGAATTCCTAGGGCATATAACACAAACATCTAGATACGAAATATTACCATTAATCATGCAGCATAAAATACAGGGTAACATAAAGCTTGGAAGGGAAGATCACTGTGGTTTAAACTCACGTCCGTTCAATTATTTAGTAATGTAGCTTCAGAAATTAAAATTGGTGTAATAATCAGCAACCTTTCAAAGAAGATGCTGAAAGCGCCATTTTTGAACTTTACACTTTACACCGTAAACACTTTAACTTCAAATATTCAACCATACCTTTTATTTTTAACTATAAGCAACTAAACTTGTTATAAGATAAGTGATATTGGTGTGTCATTTACTATTTTAGTGGTCATTTAAAATTGGATAACATATTTTGACTTGTCCTAAACATATTTATTTGTTCCTCTTAATTTTTTTATACTTCTTTAAAAAGTTGTTTTGCAATTTTTTAATAAATCGCACAAAAATTGGTACGTTCCTTCCTCCAAACGTAGTGTAATTACAAGGTTAAATTGAAGCGTAATTAAGATAAAGTTAGCTTGTCGAAATAATAACTTTTTATCCGGTTAATCTCTAATCGACTATTAATGTATTGTGTAGACTACCATTAGAGGTTACAGAGCTACGAGCTGTCGGTAGTAAATTTGATATACACTATGTAACCGCGATTAATGGAGTATAATGGGCTGCTACAACAAAACGCATTTACATGTAGAGGTCGTAATGGAATATTCCTAGCGAAGTGTGCGGCAAGTTAAATACTGCAGGATTATAGGTTAATGTGCCATTTGTCAACTTGCACTTTCCTTCTTGTAAGGCCCGAGTTTCTGCAGCGATAGCTGTGAGATAAAGAACGCCGCGCGTTTCCCTCTTGTAAAAATTGATTTTGTGATTAGCAGTACCTAATTACGCCCCGTTTTGTCACGGATGGTTTCGGTAAATGGTTTGACTGATTTCTTGCAACGCCGACGCGCTGCCGGTGTAGCGGCTGCCCAAAAAGTGGAAATTAAATTAGGGTTTCTTCCGAGCCAGGTTCGTTTTAAAATTAACCGGTAGTTTTTCTCTCAATTTGCAGTCGGCTAAAAAATACGTGAACAATAGAAAACTCATTTCTTCGCCGTTTTAAAAGCTCCCCGCCGTCTAGATGCATCGCGTCCGGGCGTGGTTTCCACTGCTGTTCTATTCGGGCCGAGTGGCTTTTCGTCTGGTGCTGTCGACGGTCCTTCGAGCCGCCTTGGTGGAATCGCCGCGCATCCCGCGGCCCGAGTTACCTTAAGACATGCCAGCACGCATCAGATGCCTCGGGGCCTGCACAGGTGTTAGCGGCCCATCTCACACCTCACTCGGTCTCATCAACCCCAATTACAGGGCCGGTCTCTTCACAAGATTAAATTTAAAACAATGCATACCGATTGTTCGTAAATTACTATTCCATATGCTAGGATAGACGCCGCGTCGCGGATAAGATCGGCTTGTAAGGTCATGCAGCCGTAGACCAGGGGATGGACAGCCAACTATCTCATTAGCAGGTACAAGATAATAGCTCATGCTGTGGTGTTTGGTTACTACAGATAATTGTGTCTGCTTTTTCCTTAGCCGACTCCGCAGATCTCGGCACCTTCAGCGCTTCATTTCTGGATTTTTAAAATTTTTATACCTCTGTTACGGCATGGTCGATTGTTTTTCTGCGATAGCACTATCGCATATAAGGATCAAAATTGCTGTAATACTAGCTTGTTCATAAAGTTTAAGCAATACTGTAAAGACTCATAAAGGAGAAGCGTTTAATCATTTAACATAGCATAAATGCATGAACCAACGACATTAGTTTTGACCACTTTAAAAATAGTAGGTAATGTACTTTTTTGAGGCTCAGGTATTCTTTCAACTAATGTATTAATATATTAACAAATCATAATAACGCATATTATCAGATAAACAGATATACCTTGAGCACGAAATACAAATCTCCAGAAACAACCAAATATGTGAATTGAAGAGAAAAGTTGTCCATTCATCTATTATGTTGTGGATGTTTTTAAATTATGCTCGTTAGATTATGGTTATGTTAAAATTTGTTAGCACAACTCCAGAGTTGTCCATATGACTTTGATGGCAGTTTTGTAGATAAATCATTAGTTGTTGGTTGATAGATGTGATTTGAGACCTATTAGCTAGTTAAGTACTAATTCGAGTTATTTTCAGTTCTAAGTTCTAAGTTCTAATTCTTGTTGTGGTATACCGATTTGATTACAGTTGACGTTTAAATAGCTACCTTTCCCAAACGTAAACGTTATGCATGCTTTATTCATTAACCTTTACTTCCCAATTGTTCAGCTGCTGTCTAATAAAGTTTAAGTGGTGTTTCAAGTTGGGGGCGGCTACTATTCAATTATTTTTGATTACGAATATGAGAATGTCGTTTGTAATAGTACGTTTTGCTGTATTTCCAGAACATGATGCAGTTCCACGCGTGGTTAGCTCGAGTACGGTTGTGATTTGACTGTCTCCCCCCCCCCCCCCCAAAATTAATTGTAGTAACAAATACGTGCAAAACAGGCGAACGCAAAACGCTACAATTAGTATTCAATTGCAAAAATAAACACCAGATTATACTAATAGAACCTTCTAAATATGAGTGAACCAAATAAATTCTAACTCAAGTCCTCTAAACCCATTTACAAAGGAAGTAAAACAAATTATCATTTGAATGGTATGGATTATCAAGAAATAGATAACAACAACTCGATCAATCTAAAAAGAACATCATCTTTCGCAGCTGACCATAATAAAATATATTTATTTAACAGATATTCTATAATCCTAAAAAACAAATTTTAGGTATTACAATCAACAAACAAAACAATTCCAAAACCACAGATATCAAATATTACTACCGAAAAACCAAAAATTCCATCTATATTTATTCCTAATGGCACCAATTATCAAAATATAATCGCATATCAAGAAAAGGATTACTGAAGACTTCTCCGCAAATTACAAAGGATAGGAACTAAAGACTAACCAAAATAGTATCAATAATTTTAGAAAACTTACAAAATGTTATGGTGATAAAAATATCAACTATTATAGCTATAGAAATTCCGAAAAGCATCTCAGCATTCATTCGAAATGTCCTCTAACAATAAGCGAAAAAGAAACAATGAGTGAACTAATACAATTGAAATATCCAGTAACTGAAGTTACACGATCACTCAATCATTGCACTAGAATTTAAAAAAAACTATTTTCCATTACCACCTCGCTGCGTGAAATGCCCAGAAAGTCATCACTACTCTCGATGTAAAGAACTAAGAATTCTGGATCTCCGAAGTATGTAAACTGCGAATATTAGTATACCTTTAATTGTAGAGGCTTCCCCTATATTAAACAATTCAGCAACTAACACTCCTACCCTACAGTCAAACCTATAAATTCGTACTCTAACATTAAAGGAAAAATCACAAACAACCTAAGTTACGCATCTTTGCTGCATAATAACAGCCACCCCGATAGATGCGAAGGCTTTCACGGCCCAACAGTCCGAGAACCAACCACACTATGCACCTAAACGGCTGACCTTAACACAAGTAAACTTAAATCAACTGACTCTATCATTACGATACTAAATTTCCCCCAAGCTATTTTTCAATTAATCACTTCATACATTGAACAAATTAAAAATTTCGCATCTTGTTGATTCCTATGCTTTTCCAAAATGGCGGCAAATAACCACATTTGCACCGATAAGTTAATCCTACTCAATTAAAATGCCAATGGCCAAGCATCAGTCATTATTTCCTTTCTAAGTCACCTTATTATGAATGAAAAATTTACAGAAACCACAGAAGTAAAGTGGGAGGTTTTGCTATAACTAAACGCAATCTAATTACATCTGTAATAGAACTATATAATGTCAAATACCTAAAAGCGGTTGCAATCAAGCTATCTCTAAATAATAACTCCTCCCTAAGACTAGTTTCAGCTTACAAACCACTCAATAGCCAACTCAACTTCAATGAAGCTAACCATGTGTTCAAAAGTTATAATTCCGCGATGTTAGTTGGCGATCTTAACTGCAAACACTAAAGCTGGGATGCAAAGCAACGAACTCCAATAGGATGAAACTAAATGAGTTCACTTCTCGATTGGGAGTTGCGATAGCTGCTCCTACAGACATAATCAACAACCAGACATCTTGGATATTATACTGCATAAAAATTTTAACCTACCAATAACTGAAACTATATTTACTGAGTTGGATTCCGATCATCTCCCCGTTATATTTACCTTATACCGCTCGCCCTATAACTATCCTAAGCTCCAAAGTCTAATCGAAGGACTAACAGAATGGAACAACTTTAGAACTATCATAAATTCACAATTAATCTGTCTAACGAATTTAAATACTCAAGAAAAAATAAACAACAGAATTGAAACATTCAAGGAAGCAGCGACGTTAGCGATTATTCAATCCACTAAAAGAGCCCATATTTATTGACCGCGTCAAGATCAAACTCCACCAATACACATACTGCAACTGATAAAAGAAAAACACTCTACCAGAAGATTGTGACAAATTACTGAAAATCCAGCCCTTAAGCAACATTCGTACAGACTCGTAAGGCTAGTTACATTTGAACTGAATCAATATTGGATCTCTTATAAAAGACATGTAGCATTCTTTAACTTGGAAGACAAAAGCTTGTGGAGAGAGTCACCCAAAACTTCGACATAAAGGCCAAATATATTCTGAAAATCAAGAAAAATACGAGCTATTTGCCGTAAATCTGGAAAAAAAAATTTATTATTTCACAAAACCCAGACACAAACATAATTTAATTAACAAACAAACTAAATTAAATCGGTTTCTCCAAATGAAATTAAACAACACATCCAGAAACTCAAATCTAAAAAATTAGAGCCAATTCCCAACTTACTCCTGAAAAAACTCCCAGATAAATCTATAGCTTACCTAACAGCGATTTCCAATGCTTGTCTGAGAATATGATGTTCCCAGAACCTGGCAAATAACACGATAATCCTGCGAACTACCGCCCAATGTTTCCTCTCTACTGTAGTAAAACTTTTTGAGCGAGCTATATACACAAGACTCAACAATTACTTTGCGATCCATAATATAATCCTTCAATTTCAATTCGGATTCAGGAACTTGCACTAAACGACACAACAAATCTTGCGTATCACAGAAATAATAGAAGCAGGCTTTGCAAACAAATTGCACAAGCTTACAGCTTTTGTAGGCCCAAGGGTTTGACGTCATTTGGATAGAAGAACTAATTCATAAATTGATAACGATACAAATACCTCCGTACTTAAAATACATAATCAAATAATTTCTATCAGATAGGACCTATTAAGTGAGAGTAAACTCCATCATCTCGCAAATCTGCCATACCAAAGCAGGTATTTCACAAGGACCAATTTTGATTCCAACATTGTTCAATATTTACACGTATGACATTTACTTAAATTTAATAAAGCAATTTACGCGAAGGATAAGTTGATTATCATCAAGGATTATGACATTAATACAGCAACCATCAACCTAAAAAAAAGTCTGGACTAACTTAACTAGTGGTTTCGCAAATGAAGGATTACTATTAATGTAATCTTTACACTACGTCGACCCCCGGTTATCCTAAATCTAAGTATTGACAATATTCCAATTTAATGGAGTCCAAAAGATACCACAATACGATATGTAGGCATACACTTAGACAGACAACTAAAACGAAGTTTATATATCAACAAAAAGTTATCCGAGTCCTACGCAAGATTACACATATTACATCCAATACTAAACAAAAAATTCTCTCTAAACTGTGTCAGCTATCTATTGACCACCTAAACACAATAACAAAAAAGAATAGTTTCTTTAAAACATTAGGCAACAAATTTTTTGCAAGTGGAGACTATAATGCAAATCATCCAATTTTGGGCTTACAATTGACATCTCCAAAAGGCAGAGGACTCCTCAAAACAATAAAACCAATCTACTGGCAAAACTACTTATTGGCTGTCAGACAAAAATAAAATATCTGATGTTATAGATTTCTGCATTACAAAAGAAATTGACACCAAGAATTGTAAAGCAAAATCTTGCTTATCCTTAGACCACTCAATAGTAATGCGAACCGTTCATTCACAGATCTTGCAAAAAGATAAACAACCTTCCTTGCACGACAATAAAACCAATTGGGGTGTATTCATGAATACTATCTAGTCTCATTAAGTCAACCATTAAAGACTGTAATGGACATTGAAACAACAGTGAAAAACTTAACTAAGGTTTCTCCAAAGAAAAAGTGAAATATCTCCTTCACACAAGGAAAAAATTGCAATAAAAAGACACAAGAACAACGCAACTAAAGAACTGAAAGACTTGTTACAGTAAGAACGGAACCGAGGCATTCAAGAATAATTGGAAAGCCTCACACCAACAGAAGCCAAGGATTACTCTCTCTGGAGAACAACAAGAAGAATTAAAAAACCACAGCAACACCATTCCCCAATTAAAAATAAAAACAATACTTAGTCAAGAAATGGTAAACAAAAAGCCGAAGCTTTTTCGAAACACCTAGAAAATGCGTTCAAACCCTTTCCTTCAGAGTTATTTCCCGATCAAGAAATGAAAATAATTGAATTTCTAGATGTTCCATTCTAATTAGATCTGCCTCACCGTAAACTCACGATTAAAGAAACCAAACAAATGATTATGAAAGAAATCAACACAAAAAAGGTATCTGATTTTGACTCGATATCTGGCAAAATATTACAAGAGCCACTAGAAAAGTGCTATAAACTTATAATCTTTATATTCAATGCGATATTAAACCATTTCCCTAGCACTTGGAAAGTGGCCCAAGTCATCATGACCTTTAAACTAGAAAAAAGCCAGAAGTGGTGTCTTCCTACAGGCCTAGAAGTTTACTGCCAATCCTTTCTAAAATCTTCGAAAAGTTGTATATAAAAATACTCAACACGATAATAGCAGAGAGAAAAATAATCCCAAACTACCAGTTTGGCTTCCGCAAAAAACACGGAAGAATAGAGCAAATTCATAGACTAGTCAACCAAATTAATAAGGTGTTGCACAACGGCTTACAAGTCAAACTAAAGAAGCTCCTTCCGCATCTTAACTATCAATTGCTCAAATCATACTTAACAAACAGACATTTCCTAGTTAAACAGAATAGTGAATATACTGAATTATATCCCATACACACAGGGAAGTGTACCTGGACTGATATTATACCTCGTATTTACAACAGACCTGTCAACAACAAGAACTACTGCGGAAGCAACTTATGCTGATGACACTGCCGTCTTGACATCCCACACTGATCCAGCATCGACCTTCAGGAACCTACAAAGCAACCTAAATAAAATTCAAAATTGGCCAAAAACATGGCGCATTAAAATCAATGGACAAAATCAACCTACGTAACATTCACACTACGTAGAGAAACATATCTACCTGTGAAGATTATAACTGTAAACTTCTGCAAGCAGAGGATGGTAAATATTTCGGCTTGCATTTGGACCGACGTCTGACATGAAGAAAACACATATTTGCAAAGAGCAAACAATTGAATCTTAAACTAAGTCAAATCTACTGGATTATCGGCCGTAAATCAAAGTTATCCTTAAACAACAAAGTGCTGTTATACCAAGCCATCGTGGAACCCGTATGGACCTACGGTATCCAACTATCGGGTATTGCCAGTAACTCCAATGTCGACATCCTTTGGAGGTTCCAGAACAATATGCTGAGTACTATGGTCCACGTATCTTATTATTTAATCATGATATCTCTTTGGAATCCATCATAAAAGCCATATATAGTTTCAGTGTCAAGTATTATGAGAGAGTATCGATGCATCCCAATATTCTAGCCAATTTGCTACTTTCAGACCTGACTATAAGATTTAGATAAGTTTAGACTAAAGATTACACAGACAAACAAACTATAGATTTAAGATTTAGATTAATTTTTCAATTAAATGATTCACTGCAGTGATACTCTACATGTCATATTTTTAGTCCCATAAAACGCTTATTTCCCTCTGGACAGATTGTAGATCTCCTTAGGAGAAAATAAATTATTACCAAAGCAAAATAGTGCATTCGAAATTCCACAGAGGAACACAAATCCCTACAGGTTCAACAACACATCACACCAAAACCACAAAGAAATATTATGACCGCATATTCAACGTAACGGAGCTAAGTTTTACAATATTGGACCCAAATAAATTCACACTCGACTCAAAAAAAAAACTTGTAATAGACATATTAAACGGTGATAATCAAACAACAGTTTACTTAATCTCCATGTGAACATCGGAAGAGTATAGCGTGTAGTGCAGTATATACTGAGCTGGTATAATATTTGTTAATAAAATTAGAAGATGATTCATCAAATATATAAATCACTTAGAGAGGGGGACGAGAATAGTGTTTTGAGGCACACCTGATTAAATGTAATATTGGTTAGAAGTTCCACTGTTCATTTTGGTTAAAATTTTATTTGATGCTTTTAAGTATAAGCTTTTCGAGGAGTTTTGATAGTACTGTCAGTAACCTAATAGGGCGATAGGATGGAATTTTCCCAGATTTTGGCATGCTTAATGTCTGGACTGTTTTAAATTATTTAGGTCAATACTCAAGATTTAATAAAGAGTTCAATACATACATTAGTTTTACTGGGGTTTTTCATAAATGTTTTATAAGGATTTTGGCTTGGTGTCTTTTTTCATTTAATTTATTCGTTTTTGATTTTTTTTCTTCTAAAACTAAATTATGTTCTACCTCCTAACGAACCTCTTAGCGACCAATTAGCCTGCTACCTATAGTCTCTAAACTATTTGAAAAACTGCTTCTACAAAAAATACAAACCATGCTTGCAGACAGAAATATACTCCCACAACATCAGTTTGGTTTCAGGGAGGGACACGGTACAATAGAACAAGTTCATCGAATAGTGACAAAAATAAACCACGACTTGAATCTTAAAAGATACTGCACTGCCTTCAATAAAGTTTGGCACACAGGACTAATATATAAAATTAGAAGGGATCTTCCACAAATGTATGAACTTATCCGGTCATACCTAGAAGGACGAACTTTTCAAATCAAACTAAGAGAAGTATCGACTGACCTCTATCCAATATACTCAGGAGTGCCACAGAGAAGTATATTAGGACCAGTTCTCTACCTTATATATACGCCAGATCTGCCCACAATTCCTTAAACATTCAGAGTCACCTATGCCGATGATACATCAGTACTGGCATCACACTCAAACCCTCGTGTAGCTTCTAACAACCTCTAAATCATCCTTAATAAAATACGTACCTGGTTACAACTATGGCGTATACAGGTTAACGAAACAAAATCCGTACAAATAACCTTCACACTACGAACAGAAACCTGCCCATCAGTGACACTTAATGGTAAACCTATTTCTCAACAGGATAACGTCAAATACTTTGGAATTCATCTGGACAGACGCCTCACATAGAAAACACACATAATGAAAAAACGAATGCAATTAGGGCTCAAATTCCGACAAATGTATTGGTTAATTGGAAAAACATCCTCTTTATCCATAGAAAATAAGTTGCTCCTGTATAAAACAATCATGAAACCGATATGGACATACGGACTCCAACTCTGGGGATCGGCCAGCAATTCCAACTTGGAAATCCTCCAACGCTTTCAAAATAAAGTCGTAAGGACGATAGCTAATGCTCCACGTTATGTCCCCAATTGGGTTCTTCAACAGGATCTTCCTCCCCCAACCGTACACGAGGAGCAGTGCAACATATCTAAGAAAACTTAGTGTTCACCCCAACATTCTAGCAGTAAATTTGCTTGAAAAACAGTGTATTCAACGTTTAAAAGATACGATCCATTAGACTTAGAGACACGATTTCAGTGATCAGTGTAATTTGTGACCTCTTCAGCACCGACGCAGTTCGATCTTACTAAGCAAGAATGAAGTCTGTGGATTTTATTCTTACAGGATATTGCATGTCTATTAGCCAAACTATTTACTTATTGTTGATTTTCAACAAATTGTAAATGTGCAGTATTTAAAAAAAAATCCTAACGAGAAAAATCTGTTGATAAGTGCTATCTATATAATAGAGCAGCTTTTTTGTCATTTTTGGATAATAAACCTGGTAGAATGGAGTTTTGATATGTAGAATGGTAAATAAATGTTAGCATCAATTTATATATAATTAATATCAAATATACAAGGACGCTTCGTTAAGTACAAGTATGTACAAAAAAAAATATGAATAGTTGAAAATCTGCTAGGCTATTTTCCTTCCTACTAATGGTATTGCTGTTAATATATTGCTGTTTACATTGTTAATTCAGTAGACGAACTATGTAATTGCCTGCAAAATTTATTTATATGCGTTGGTTTTAGATATGCAGTGCGCCAGACTAAAACTATTTTTTGCTGGGGCCGATTAAACTTTTATGAGTTTACTTTTGTTTTTAAAGTGCATTGCCTTTGTTCCGCGAGCGGAAGAGCATGCATGAGAGTGTAACAAACGTAGAAAGGGGCGTCACTTGGAACTGAGGTGAGGTACTTTATGTAAATGCGCGTTAATGTTGGCATAATTTCACGTTGTTGGATGTAATTGAGTACAATAATGTGACTAATCTTTAAAAGCATATGAAGAAATGCGAATTTTGTAAAGCAGTTTTCGTTAATTGAAGAACTTTACTGTAACAAAGGAAAACATTAGATTTCGTTTCAATGCTAATGCAACTTGAAGATAATGTTATTGCAATGTAATGCTTTTGAATAAAAAATGTTTAAAATTATTAGAAGGCTTGTTCTGTGTATGACATTACAGAAAAGTAAAATTTTATTAGTAAATTCGGCTCGAAGGACCAAATCTTAAAGCTAATATTAATATGTAACAGACGTTGTAATGTGTAATATTGTGTTTTTTTAAAAGCACTTAAAATGCAATTTTTATTACTTCTTTAACTGATATATAGGTAGTTTCAATAACAGTTTTATTCATATACTATTGAATTTGTTTTACTGATCATTTATTAGCTGTTTTAATTGTTTTAAATTATTAACAATTATTAATTTTTGTATCACTTTACCTACCTGTCTGTCAATCGACACCATCGTTCTGTACTACATCGCTTTTGATTGATAATAATAACACATTATATAGGTAATTGTTTATGTTAAATAAATTGCCGTTGTTTTGATAACAACTAAAGGACCGTAACGTGGAATATTTTTTGATGGCCTCTTGTTTGTTTGGCCTTTTTATCATTTACATTTATTGTTTCGTTTTTAGTTCGCACAAGTTGCATTACTAATTACTATTTACATTTGACGTTAAATTGCACACATGCATCACGGCATATCTATTAATTACTGGAAGAGCTGCGCGGCTGAGGAAAAATACACTCAATTAAACTTTAAGGTGCGGTAAACCACCGCAGTGTTTATTTTTTAAATTGACGCCAGCTACTTAATTAAACACTGCTATTTAAAGGTTCGAGCAGCCTCAACCTTGAGCGGATTATGCACGCTGTGCCGTTGCACAGAAATTGCACTGTCCCTCCTAGAGCCAAGCAATTGCTTTCGGGTTTGCTTTCGCTCTTGCAACCTTAAACTCGAGTACACTACTTCATTAACATGATTTTTTGTTTTGTGTTTCAAATACAGGGTTTGGAGCATAAGTCATCGCAACTATTACATTTGGAATACACAAATGAAAAGACAAGAAATGGACGAAATGTACGGACATTTACCAAGACGCCTACATTGTGTTTCTTATGTTTATTGAGATAGTTGACATAATATTACAGATTTAATTATCCAGAATCATTATAGCACAGATACCCGTTCTAAAGGCCCTCAAACTAGTCCCCTCCAAAGTTCACTGCCAACGATGTAGGAGGCGCCAAAAATTATCTGCTTCATTATATTCCTTACCATGTGTGAATCCGGTGATCTCTTGCACAGCATTCCATTCGTGTTCTGAACCGTCTACCACCTGATGTTTGGAGAATATGGTAGATACTCCAATACTTTCCATCTCCAGCGCCGCAGTAGTCTCTCTACACACTCTGCTATATATGGCCTTTCATTGTCGTGGAGAATAACTGCACCGTCCAGAAGATCAGGACGTTTCTCCCTATTGGCACAGTGTGCCTGTCTTGGCAGAAAGTTCCTATAGTAAGCTGCTGTCACTGTTTTATCATGTGGAACAAAGTGGCACACAATTACTCCCCTATCATCGTGCGCAACAATCACAATAAACTTCACGGAGAAAGGATTCTGATGAAACTTCTGCCTTATTGGTGAATTCATCGATAGCGATGATTCTTGAAAGGAAAGGTCGCCATCCTACTGTTGTATATTGCAGCTACTTTTAAACTCTTGATGCAATTTGACACAGGCGAAGATCGGTCAGAAAAATTTTGTGTTGGTGTGTTTTTCGAAGCTTTCGCTCTCTAGTCCAACGTCCATCGTCTATCAGTCTCCATTAGATGATCTATTCCTGTATTTGACACATAGGTCCGCACACTAACAGGTCGTCCTGTTCGTTGCCTGTCGCTGTTTGCTTTGCGTCTTTGTTAAAATCATTTAACATTTCTCTTTATACAATTATGGAACATCACAGAGCTGTCATGCGTTGTGGACACAAATTGTGAGTGCACTGCTTCCTTGACACATACATTTTGTGATACTATCCCTTACCTTTAAAAAATATTTTCCCCCAACTCTCTGTATTTTAACTTAGAAATAAAAATATTAGCAATTTTCTTCTTTAGCAAGTTACAACCATAACTAGATTTGATTATTTTGGCTATAAAACCTTAACTAATTTAGTCATTGCACAAAGCATATTTAGAATATAATGTAATACCAGGTTGAATATAAAATTAGATATTTGACTTTTATATGATAATAGGTATTTAAAAAATTAAATTAAATGTTTGACAATTTGTATTAAAATTTAGCACCCCATGTTATAAAAAGTAGCTTTTTTATAAATACAGAGGCTGCACAAAAGTTACGAGAAAATGAGCGTCACTAGGCGGCCGAACGAAGCGGGCGAAGTAATTAACGGAAGGGAGAACAGCCGAATGCTCCTTTTATTAACAAACCACAAATTTAAATTCGCGGTTTGGCCGAGAGGAATTTAAATTTGCTGTCAACAAGGGCCATAAATCTCGGCTATTTTTCTAAGAAGATGTCATTTAAATCTTACACAATGTGCGCGATTAATTTTTGGCGGACGGAAACGCGCCGCGAATAGCCCAGCGGGTTCGCTTTCCATCCCGAAAATAACCTGCAGTTCGGCGCGCTTCAATAAAGTACACCGCGCGGCTCTCTTGAAATGCAATCCTGCAATTTATGATTTATTGTTGGCTAGCTGTAAGTCAAAACCGTTGCAATCGTCGACTCACTTGTCAATTATGTTCTGTAAATCAGTTAGAGGGACTTTTCGAAAAGCACATTCTTGCAAGTTTACTATTCCACCTGGTGACCAATCTTTAGCTTTTCTCATCGTTAATGAGTGATAAACAGATACATTTGGAGTAAATGTATGTTTTTCTTTAGTTTTATCACATGTATGGCTCTAACAATAATTTTTTGTTATGTTTAGGTGTTATTTTTGTTCATTTTTATACATTTGTACACATTATTTAGCTGATTTTTTTATGTATTTTTCTACGTTCCAAGGCAAAATACTCAATGATGTAATAAACCAACATTTCTCCACTACAAAACCATTAATTTAAAAAATCTCAAAATTTGAATCATCGTTGTCGTCATCTCAACGTTTTCCATTTGTTACGGTCTTGAACATCTTATATCCAGTTTAATATCATCACTTTATCATGTCGGAAGACGTCCTCTGCTTCTATATGAATTATGTCTTGAACGCCACTGCATTATTGGTTTAGTCCATCGGTCTACTCTAGACTTCTTTGTTAGAGGCAGTTTCAAGTCTGTAGGTAAGAACTAGAAACACACTGATCGAACATCTTGCGTTTGAAACGCATTGAAATGTCTGGCGATCTCGCTATGAAGTTTGTCATAAATTATTTCTTAGAAAAGTCCAACGCGATGTCAATGTGGCGTGAAATAAGCACTATTCAACAGCAAACCGTAAATAATTTAGATTAATATTAATGCCAATTTCATTTAATTCTATCGTTTTAAACATATACGCTAAGAGGGTAGTAAATAACTTAGGGGAGATCGTGTCTCCCTTATTAGTTTTGTCGTGTAATTTTACAGTTGCTGTTGCACTTTCATAAAAGTGCCTCAATACTGCAGAATACTTTGTCATCTATTGGACAATATTCAAGAGCTAAAAAGTTTGGTGATTACTCTCAGGAGTTTTTTTCGATAACAATAGTCTTCCATTGGTGTTTTATTTTGCGGTCTAAGATCGATTTTGCAATTTTGTCACTATTTTTTAGTCTGTTATAGTTTGTTTATATTGTTCAAAATTGTCTACTGTTGTCTATTTATTGTTGTTGTTTTTGACAAGTTTGATCCTTTCCCTTTTCAGGTTTACGATTACTTACTCTATGGTGATTGCCTTCTGACAGCTTGTTTAACACTGTTACATATTGAACTATTTGTTTTCTATCCGTAAGTATAAAATCTATTTCGTTTTTAGTATTCCTATCAAGGCAAATTCACGTCCATTTTCGATGTTCAATCTTTTTAAAGAAGCTGTTTATGGTAAACAGATTATGTTGTATAAAAAAACTGTCTACACAAACTCATCTACACCATGTTGTCCCAAAAAGAATTAGGTTCCATTTGTTTCTTACCAAGTTTAGCGTTGAAGTCTCCAACTAGGATTGTAAAGTATGTCGAAGTTGTGGACATTGCTCGCTCGATATCTTTATAAAAATTTTCAAGTTCTTCGACTATAAGAGTAGGCTTGAATAATTTTTATGTGTAATGTTTAATATCTCAAATTTAGTCTTACAGTATTAGATAGCAGACCCGTGAACTTTATATATTGCTCTTTTCTTCTGCAGATTTTGCTAATCCCAACTACGTATTATAGTACTCCATTAAGCTCTTTCTCAATCTCATAAGTCTTGTAGCCTATTGAATGTTTTCTCGGATTATAAGTTGCAATATGTAACGTCCGTCGTTTATGATACCCAAGTCCAACCCGGTGATTTTAAGTACTTTTAGAGACTAACGTTTCCCCAGGACTGACAGCCGTTTATTCTTCGATGTGTACATTTCATTACTAAAAGTATTTTAGCTATTCCCTAACAGGCTGGCCATTTCGGGTTTGATAGGGGGGTCTTTTGAGAGAACATTTCCTTAGTCCCAGATAAAGGGGTTATACCGCCGTGATTCGATTGCTAAAACGTCTTTGGTTGCCTAAGCAGATCGTACCGCAAGTAGGTGAGTTTGCAGTTAAGCTTAAGATATGTATGAATACGACCTATATTTATGACCATATTAAAATGAGAGAAAAATAAGGAAAAACATGCTACATTAGAGTTAATGAGCAGACATCCAATATTTTGAAATGTATATCAAAATAATTTTGACTATCAAAAAGTAGACACAATATATTTGAATAACAACAATAACGATGATTTATGAATTCCATAGTTAACTGTTTCTTCCAATATCATCTCAAAAATCTCTCTTTTATTTATTTTTACTTTCATAATACTGCATCAATTATTTTGCATCTTAACCAGTTTTTTAAAGTAACAAAACAAAGAAACAAGCAGCTCGCAGAAGATAAACCTACAAGTTAAAAAAACAATACTTACATCAAAACGGCAACAAATACAAGACACTTTCAGGAGTAAATATGGATAAATAAGAAAAACACACAAACAAAACCCTGGACCTAAGACTCCCCTGATTTTTATATTGGATGTAGATAGCACACAATCATTATTCTTCTTAATTAATGAATTAGTCAAAGATAAATCTACCTTAAAATTCTTATACACTAAGCAAGTCAAAGTACAACCCCTAGAATGTGCGATATATTCCAAAATTATTAAAGCGCTAGCAGACAAAGACACAACATTTCATACATACAAACTCAAATAAGAAAGAAGCTTCTGAGTTGTACTCAAGAAACTTCATCCATCAATAAATACAAATAACGTAAGGTTAAGCTCACAAAAAAATCACAAAGACATAGAATGTAAAGCAACAAATGATAAGAATAGCAATACTAATGCGCTTCAGTAAATTTATTACCAAATAACAACAACAAAAAAATATATATATAATAAATTTGCTATTACATACCAAAGTAGAGTTTGAAGCACCACACACTAAACGTGAAAGACTCCAGTGTATGAGATACTAAAAAAAATTTTGGTATACAAAGAATTTTTGTAATAATAAACGAACGAATACCCCATAAATACAAAAACCAAACGTTAAATATGCAACTTATGATGAAAACCATCCAACGAATTACAGATGCTGTATAATTAACAAATAAAAAGAAGAAGAAACCTATCCAGCAATAAGACAATAAAAGATAAAGGCTAGATACAGCCATTCAGAATTAATATATACACAAAAGCAGAAGGACAAATAACAAACAACCTAGGAAAAGCAACAATATCAGCAGTATACTGCCCGCCTCGACACAACAATAAATAACAATATTATAATAAATACCTCAAAGCACTAAGAAATCCTTTTCTAGCTAAATGAGGTTTACGACTACCAAAGGAAAAGAACTACTAAGAGTAATAAAAAATAATAACCTAAACTACTCGTCAACAGATTACTTTACCTATTGATCTTCTGATACCAATAAGATACCTGACCTCGTGTATTTCTGCATAATCAAAGGTTTTTAATCCAAAATTATTAAAGTTATGTCTGGATTTAATAACACATCAATTCTAATAACATCCCAACTAAAAATAAAGAAAATTGGAAAGAAATCGTTACTTTGTAACAAAAAAACAAATTAGGAGTAGTTACGCGAAAAAAATGATGTACAAATGACCCTCGCAATATCACTGAAAGTAGTGGGACTAACCAAAGCAATACTAAAAGCAGTATGGCAAGCGACTCCAATAGAGACCAAAAATGTATTGAAGAAATAAGTCCGACAATAATAAACTATATTAGAAAAATCCTCTAAAACAAATTACAAGAGCGTTGCCTAATAAACAGCGATATAACAAAATAGCTAATAAATTTCCAAACCAAAAATCCCAGAGAGGTCACATGTGCTTCCATAAGATTTTTTCCAATTCTATTTAAAGTGCTGGAGAAAATTATAATAAAACGATTAGCTACCATTATAGATGAGAACTTGCTGATACCTGCTTATCAGTGCAGATTCAGAAAGGCATATGAAGCCATAGAGCAAATATATCAAGTTGTTACCGCTATTAATGGAAGTCATGAAAGAGACACGGTACTGTCTCGCTGTTTTTATTAACATAAAACACGTGTTTAGGATTAAACTCAACTATAATAGCAACATAATGTACTCCAATGACCAACTGCACACTATGGCCATAATTCTACAACCAAGAATCTGCAAAACCACTTACATCAACAGGAGCAATGCTTAACAAAATGAAAAGCTAAAGAAAACAAGTCAACTCATGTTATAGTTATGCTGAGAAAAAAAACCAAATACCACAAGCAAACACAGTAAAATACCCAGGTCTTTAACTTGACAGAAGGCTAAATTGGCAAACCCACATTTTTGCTAAAAAAATAGCTATGGGAAAGTTCAAACACTGAAAAAAATCAGAATTGTCGACGGAAAATAATCCGCTAATCTACAAAACCATATTGAAGTCCCCATGAAACTTCACCAGTATCTCCAATACAGAAATATTACAGCGTTTCCAAAATAAAAATTTTCAAATGGTAACTAAAGCAAAATAACTAAGTTCAATGCCAAAAACAAGAATAAATGAGCACAACTTGTAACCACACTGCTATAAAAATAAAAATAAAAACCAGAATACTTTGTACGTTTGTATTCAATATATTTAAAAAAATTCGGTTTACATTTGATTCATCCACGTAGGTTGTATATTTACATAAAACATCTGCTTGTACACCTCTATAACAGTAATAATTTAAATATTTTTAACATATATAGACAGCTAATGGTTTATAATGATTGAGAATGCTAATATGTGACTTATATCAAACTCATTTGCAATTTTATCAATTGTGACTAGTCAAATTACATTAATCATTCTTCTAAGTGCCTTTATATTGATATATCCAATCATTTTAAAAATAATTTATTTACATGCAAATCTTGATTAGACTTTTAGTATAAAAAAATTCTATAGTTAGTCACGTTACTCTTAATGCACATATAAAATATTCTTAACGTTTATTGCTCGACGTATATAAATCTATTTAAATAATTATGTCATAGACGTAAGGAGAAGTATTTAGGATTGCTGAAATAAGATAAACGTAAAAGTGATCTGTCTGAGGCTAACTAGAGCCAAAACATAAAAACAGATCGTTCGCATTAACATTATAATTATTGCAAGGCGTTAATTGACTGTTTTCTGTTTTTACGTCACCTGTAATAAATCAAATGTGTTACCAACAATATTATTAATGTATAAATTTCAAGTATAATCATTTATTTGCATTCTGCCATATGTAAATTTTGAGTAACCTCGGACAACATGTTATTTACATATAAATACAAAATTGTTATTCCACTGTTGTATTACACCGTCCTACATTTTATATGCTACTTATTTTAATGATACTAATAGATAAGTTATAAAAAAACACATACAGTGTATATTTGCAGCACAATAAAATCAGGTCTTGTGTCGACAATATGTATGTATTTACAGGGTGGGCCAAAGTCTGGATGCAATTTTTTTCTTTTGTGAAATAATAAAATTTTGACAAGTTAAGTTGTTGGCATCCATCAACACACAATACGTTATGCAATCAAGCGATTTGAGAGAACAGGTATGAACAAGGACCCAAACATGTCAAGGCGGTCGAGAACAGCAACTTATAAAACGCGTTAGCAAACCGTGGCCAATGCCATAACTCTAGATTAGTGAACAAAGTTGTTAAGTTACATCAAGTTAAAATTTTGGTTCATTCAAAGAAAAAAACCACAAAGGAAACTAAAGTAAAAAAATGCACCAAGACTTTTGGCTCATCTTATATATTATTAAAAACATTTTGTTCTCCTATGTCAAATATAAATATAAATTATATACTTAAATAATAAAAAAAGTCTATAACTCTGGGTTTGTCATATTTATTGGTAAAGCTGGTATTTTAATTCAAGCCTTACCAATTATGTTTGACAAGTTACATTGTTTAACACTTATATACCGCAATAGCTGTCGGTTTCTAATAAATTCCGAGTCAGAAAGAAAGAATAAACTTTTATTTTATCACTCCCATAATTTTCAGTTTACTTCATTATATGTTACGTTTCACCTGACATATGCCTTCCACCTTTCTCACTTTCAATAACAGTAAATAAGGAAATTTTGTTTGTTTGTAAAGTAAAAAAGTCTGGTATTATTAAAATACCTTCAAAACGGTCATATCAGCGAAAGTACAAAAAATAGACACTTCTGTGGTCCTAAGAAGTTACACCAAGTATATAAGAGGTCGGTAGTGTGGACAAAGACAAAAACCTTAAAACACCATTACGAAGTGACGTTTAATAGGACTCTATATGCTAGCAACCTGGTGTACGTTTATCAAAAAATCTAAGAATTTTACAAAAGTGTGAAGTCGGAAATGCATATTTTCCTTTATAGAATTTTAAAGATCTTTTGCATGTACTGCTTTAGGGCTCGTTTATTCTGTGTAATATTCTTGTGGTAAATTTCATTCATTGAGGAACAGAAAACAACACAGACAACTATTTAGATCGGGCAAATACAATTGATCTAGTGAAGTATTAAAAAAAATTAACGATTCGTAGTCCTCGGAACAAGGCAGGAAAATACTTTCAAATAATCATGTATAATTATGTGATCCCGACAGTTTATAGATCACATTCTGTTTCTCGGTAAGTATTTCAAACAATCAATTTCAAAATTGTCTTCAACTGACTTCCGACTATCCTTGAACCAAGGAATCAACCATTTCCAGGGACAATTATTTATATTCTACATGAAAAGAGGTGTTAATAAAAAAAGAAGACTGTCTTATGACAGCGAGTACAATAGAAGCACAAAACTTATAGAAGCTCCATGAAAATAAGGCCATCCTATCTGAGTTTGAAAACAATGAAGATCAAAATTAACGGAAGGTAAGATGCTTCCGTCTATATTTTATATGCGTTGTTCAACAGTTTATTATTTTCGTAAAAAGAGTAAATGCCAGTGTCTAATAAATTCCAGATCTTTTATTTAATCTTTAAAATAAGTACAGGGGGGGATGCATACGGTATACATATAGCAGTGTTATTGTTATTTTTTATATACTTTTGGTTTTCAAATAGTGACCTAGCAGCAAAAACTTATGAAGAAAGTTTTTTCTTAATAATTTGAAGCATAATAGAATCTTTGTTTTCTTTATTCTTGAATACGTTTCTCTCTTGTGTCATTCTAAGTAATGACAGCTGAAAACAATATTTTCTCGAGCTTAGTTTAAGAAACTTGTCAGAAACTCCTTCAAATACAAACTCTAGAACGACTTCAGGCAGTGTATGGTCGAATATTAAATAATAAAGAGTAAAAACGTTATTTTCAAATAAAGCTGAGTTAATTCTATGGACTCTAAAGTACTTTTTTGATAGAAGTGAGAATCAAACCTAATAAATGATGTCCCTAATCAACCATTTAATGCATACACAGCCACATTGTTGTCATTTCTTTCTAAAAATCGTCTCATAATCTCAAAATCACATTAACTTCTATACACTAACACGACTTCAAAGTTCATCATTCTAGATTCAGAATTACGAGTTCAGATTATCTTATGTGAAAAAGCTTGAAGGGTTTCTAAGTTTACTTGGGATTAGATTAATATAAATTGGACCGTTGGAGAAGTAAACGCTTTATTACTAAATGGATGGCCACAGAATGTATTTTTTAGAGTGACTTAATAGAGCAACAAATATTAATCAATATGAATGCAAATATGTTACATTTCAATTGAAACCCCTAAACCAAATCTTTGTTTCTACAGTAAATTAATGCTAGCTTCTATTCGAGTCCAAAAATAACCACACAAGAATGGTGATACTAATTAGATTAAGTATCATATCATAACAAATCTTTTAAAGAGAAATTACGGCCGGAAATAAGAAGTAACTACTAATCAAAATTGAATCACAATTCAACATGAAAACTCAACAGACATTTTTACAGTTTGATGATCTCTTTTCTTCAGTTAAATACATTTATAAATTTAGTTTAATTGTACTCCCATTTATCGACGGAGTTGAGGAACTTCAATAAGTAGAAACATCAAAAACAGATCAACGCATACCTTTATTGTGAAAGCTTTTGAAACTTGTATTATTAAAAATTTAAATGATCAGATTTTGAAAATTTCTTTACACAATGAAATGTATATTTTTGTTATCAATTTGGTTTAAATGATTAATTTTCCCTTAGATAACGCTCATTTGCTCACTTTTCTTTTTTAAAAGTTAGAGTAATTTAATTTTTTTTAAGTTAAAAGCGGACATCCTGGTACTGTGCTAGTCATTTTGATGTATAATGCTATCATGTACACTTTCTAGTTTTGTCGTATAATTAATCAACGTAGAACTTTGATGCATAAATTAAAGCCAAAATTATTTTCAATTTGACAACAAATATATTTGCTATTCAAAATAGTATAACTGTCAATTTCCACATATATTAGTACAGTTCATTCGACACTTGATAATAGAATAATACTTTAGATGTATCAGTCAGTATACCATAATATTCTAAGGCACCTTCCATCTTGCACTAATTTTTTTGAAAACCATTGAACCACATTCTGTAATTCTGTAAAAATTTTGTAGTTCATCAAGTAATACAAAGACAAATTAATTAAGACTAGGAGTCGTATATGAATAATTTAAATATTCAAATATTCGACCTTTTGCTCTACAAGAACCTCTAAAAGTTATTCTAACATAGTTTTTTTATTTATTCAAATTAAGTTCCCGTTATGGCAATGTAATGCTCACAACGGGTAATAGCATTTTAAAGGACTTTTACAGGTCCCGCTCTGGGGCTGCTTTATCTTGTGGAATATTCTTGTGATGAATTCTTTTTACTAAAATTTTTAGCTTAATAAACAAGCAAGTATTTAGAATACAATTTTGTGAAATATCGTGGGCCAAAAATTGACGATCAGTAATCTTCGGAACAAAACAGGAAGAGATTTTTCGCTTCTCTAGATGATAAAACATGTAACGGGATCCTTCGACACTTCCAGTACCCCTGTTAAGAATTTACGGATCACTTTTCGTTGGTCACCCAGTAAAATACGCAATTTCAAATATAATAAATTCAAAATTGACCTTAACTGACTTCAGGCTATCCTTGAATCAATTAAACCAATCCTAAACCTGTATACAGAAGAAACAATTATTTCCGATTGAAGAAAATACAGCGCTTTTGTGAACATTTTGTTTAATTTGACGCAGAATTTTGTTGTGTTGCTCCATAACGCTTTTGTGACAATTATCAGTTAAGTACCGATTGGAAGAAAATTTCACTGGCTGATAAAGCTGACTCCAACCTTTCAAATACGATTGATTACTACTGTGAGCTGTAGTCACTAAAAATAATCGAATATCTCAATTCACCTTAAACAAAAGGTAATAATAATTCAGTCAACCAAGGCGCAGTGTTTGTCACATCGGTGGGGTGTAGAATCTCACCGTTATTATTTATTATATATGTAATAAGATGTTAAAAATATAAATTATTTATTATTCAAATCATTTTTACTTAGTTAAATAATAGTACAAAGAATTATCCTTTCCGTCCAAAGAATTAAGTAAATAAAATAAATTGGATTTACTCCATATATAATAGATAAACATGCAAAATTACACAATCTATGCTTTTTTAAGCAGCTCTACGATATTAAGTAATTTTAATTATATTAAGTACTGTTAAAAAAGCAATGTTCAGTAACAAATTGCTTGCTCATTGAATAACATTACGTGTCGCTTTGAATCTATTGTTGCCACAACTATAGAAGTTGTTATATCACCGATGGAAAGGTTAAAGTACATAAATTCGATTAATCCTAACAATAAAGGCATTAAAATAAACACATTTTGTGCTATTTATTAGTTGTATACCATGATTCTATAAATTATTAAAAAAGTTTTGCGATAATATTTAATGTTTATTGCAAATAATAGCCTTCAAAGTTCATGGCGGCCATCCTATTATTCCAAGAAAGATATTAAGACTTCAATTTTTGTTCTCCTTTTTCGAAACCAGAAGTTTCAATTTTGGGGCGCGGTGCAAAAGTCTTTCCGTTATTTAACATAAAAATTATTTATTTAATATTTTAAGGAAAAAGCAAAATAAAAATCATCATATATACCATTGTGTTTTATAGTATCCATCGATTACGAGTTAAATTTTCTGTGCCTCATTGGTACCACACTTGTGGGTTAGACGACACTATTCTACTCTCTGTATGTTGACAAAGTAACATTCACTCAAGAAGTAAACTATTTATCGGAACAGATGGTGTCAAATCAGAACTATAGACGAGATGGGGTAGCAGTTTGATTCTATCAACTTCCTCAAATTTCTGCCGGATTCTTTGGTCTGGCATTATCCGTCTGTAATAATATCCGTCTTCTATTTACCATACTAGACATCATTGCTCCAATATAACGTACATTCTGTTAAGCGTTGACAATAAAGCTCGGTGGTGATAGTTCGACCTTCCGGAACCAATTTAGCTTCTACTTAACCATTGGTTTGATCTGTTTAGGTTGCGTAAATAAATTCATTTTTCCTCAATAAAGAACAATTGTCTTCGGTTCTTTACATCATCAATTAGCTTTGTCTAACTTATACAAATAACAATTTATTATCCATCAAAATGGTTCAAGTTCCTGTTATAATTGTCGGATGCTTATAGTTAGAGATGTTTCAACGGCTCGAAGTAAAGCTTTTTGAATTACTACAAAAGGTTGTCCAGATTTGACTGCATTTGAAGGTTAGCATCATTGGTATTGATTTTTTTGAGCAGTACAATCTGATATGCCATCTTAATCTTCAATCTTGCAGATTATTCAAACTAATCAGCAGAGCTTCGTTATAATTTCCAGTAATGTCAAAAAACGGTCACAATTTATCTACTTTTTAAAGTTTAAATTTTAAGAAATTAAATCCTATTGAAGAGAAAATAAGAACTTGTCAAAAAGTTCAATTGTTTCAATAGTTTATTTAGAATCAAAGCTAACCAGTCAAAACACAAAAAGACTTCTGCGCCACCCTAATAGTAACTCAAAATAGTAACACTCCACCAAATAGAATCGCCTTCTATTTACACGTTTAAAAAATATTTTTTACTTCTCAATATTTCATCAAAATAACTAACTGTTAGTGAGTTAAAGACTGTGAATTTTTTGTTCAACCCTTATATATAAAAATATAGTAACTTTTTAAGTAAATTGTCATTTAAATTACAATTAATGTAATATAATTATACATGTTATCTAGATAACATTTAATTACAATTAAATGATTGATGCACAGAATACACGGAATGGAACAAAAAATTTTGTAAAACATTTCTCTTTGTTGCCAATCCATTAATTTATGCTAGAAGCAAGCTTTTCGGGAATTTTAAAATTCATTTCGGCAGTTATTTTAGTCAGTTGAAACCCAAGAAGTCCACTTTCGAACTGCAATAAAAAGTGTAAACGGTTATGTTTTCAATGCCGCTCCAAAGGCGGAAACAAAACAAATAAACATTAATTTTACAGTTTAATGATGCAGATTAATTTGTTTTTATGCTAATTTATTGCTTACGTAACGAGAAATCGCAAATGCAGCTGTACTTTGCATAAGTAAGTCACTTTTTACTGCACGGCTCCAATGCAAATTAGTAATTAGAAATTTATACAGTCAATAAGTATGAAATATTTCTTAAAAAATGTAAACGAAACTAACGATCAGTTTTTGTGCTTATATACGAGGTCAAATCAAATTTTATTTAAACATAAAGTCGGGAGTAACCACGGCATTTACTAAAATTTAATTTACAAATAATTTTATTACTTTTCAGAATAAATTTTTCTGACTTTTTGGAGTTTTAATCAGCTCGGGGCTATAAGGCGGATCTTCAAATATCCTTGGAACTACCAATGGACTTTGTGAAAAAGTAATTTGCAACAAATCTGAGCATAATAGCAATTTCAGATTGCCAGACTGTTCGCATCAGCCGAATCCGTGTTAATTGGCTTCCAGTGTACGTGCGTAATTAATTTGAAAGCGCAATGGCGCTGCCTGGACCTGATTAAAAATCCTTTGTGGCAAAAAAGGCGGAATTACAGCTCTTGAAACTGATGACGGTAATCGAATAGCAACGAAATGGTTGCGGATCGTCATTACCAGGCACTCTCGATCTTCTAGTTCTGGCAACGCGTCTTGGAAGTGCGGGCTCAAAAATCTCCTCCGTATCACGTACCGCTAAAATGTTTATAGATGGTAATTACAGGAGGCAGCTTTTCCCTTTTAGAGTAGCCGACAGCGCTTTACTGATTTAATTGTAGCTGCGTATCCATAATTAGCTGTTATGAACATTTACTTCGTCAACGACGCTGCTGATTGTTACGTGCAAAAGCTGGAAACGTTTGCAGCAATGCGTAATTAAACTGCAAAGCCGTATGACAAATAATGATCTTATGGCATAATTAAACCCTCACAATTTACTCTCTCTCGTTTTTGACTATTTTTATTTTTCCATGGGTTTAAATATTTTGGACAATTTTCTTTTATATTTTTTCTTAGTATTCTGTATACAATTAAATAAAGTACTGTTTGTCCCCTATTTATTGAAAATAATGTATAGTAACGTAACCATAAAAATTACCTATGTAGAGAAAACAAAACATGTTGACCGTCTCTCGTATACACTTTTTAAAAATTATTTAAAATGTAGCAAATATAATTCTTATGGCAAGGCCATCAAGATGCATATAAATTTTGTTTTTCAATTTAATATATATCTGTAACCCGACATCCCTTCTTCTTTATCCGATCCCCTCCAATTTTGAGCTTTGCCTAGATATATGTCTACATATATGTCTCAAACGGGGAGGACACAAAACAAAAATTGCTTAGAAGCATTTAATTTTTGTATTGCAAAATTAAAACTGTAAAAAAAGTTCGTTCTTATGTGCCGAAAAATGTGACAAAATCGTCGGTGTTCAACAACTTCACACCACCTTAAGTGTTATTTTTACTTACCAAATGAAAATTGGCCAAATTATAAACAAAATATAGTTACTATTTCCATATTTATTTCTGTAATTTTAATTTAGACAGTTAAAAATAAAATGAAGTGGTAAACAAGGCAAATCGAATTGTAATTTACTGGAACACTGACTGAAACAAGGACTGATTGGAAGACGATCACAAAAACTACATAGAGACAGTACCATCAGCTATTTATTTTCGGGAAGTTGCTTGAGAATACATCGACATGAATATCTAGACAATTCGTAAGATTACAGCTACGCTAATATTGCCTCAGTTTGTCACTCCGCGGAAGATCAAGAGGAAGTCGGCGAAGTCTCGGCGTTCCCTTCGCGAAGTCTTTGTGGCGAAATGACACTTATAGGGGGTAGCGTTTTGGTTAGTTCCGGGTTATCACATTCGCGCTCAGTCTCGTAATCTAGGGTTGTCCCACCGGGATGCACGGGTCCGGTGAGGGGCAAACCGTATTGCACTGGCATTGACACGGGATGGTACGAACTGGGGAAGAGTGCACTGGGGACGATGGGGTGCGGCTTGATGACGCCCGGAGCGAGCGCGGCGGTGTTGGCGGTGTTCATCGACATCAAGGCGGCGGCGTACTCGAAGAGTGCTGCTTGCTGGGCCACCAGAAATTCTTCCCGATTGAGTTCCTCCGGCCTGGGGGCTGTCGTGGGGGGCAGCAGCCCCGGCCAGGGCAGCCGCGGCAGATTGTGCATGCTGCACTCTGGACCTAGCAGTGTTGGTGCCGGTGCTTGGAGAGGGTTCGGGGGTGATTTTGCGTCCGACTGCATAAGGCTGTCTATGCTGAAGGATTTTATGGAACTGGACTGCGTAATCGGAGGAAGAGGTAGCGGCAAACTCGCGCTAATAGAACACGGTGTCGGAGGTACCCTCAAGGCGTTTGCGGATGAAGCCGAATCCGCCATAGACATTCCACCGAAGGAACTGTTCTGAAGTTTGGTAAGGCTGTCCAATTCATGAGAAACGTTTTTGGGCAGCTTGAAGCGTTTCCTCCTCCTTAAAAAGCTCCCGTTTTCGAACATGTCTAATGCCGAAGGGTGCAAAGCCCAGAAGGCTCCTTTTCCAGGTCGGTCCGGCCGGCGGGGAATTTTGATAAAGCAGTCGTTGAAGGACAGGTTGTGGCGAAGAGAGTTCTGCCACCGCTGCGTGTTGCGCCTGTAGTACGGGAAGCGATCGGTGATAAATCTGTAGATTTCCGAAAGAGGCAGCATCTTCTCGGGGGAACTCCAGATGGCCATGGCCGTCAGGGAGATGTACGAATAGGGGGGCTTCTGGTCTCCGTACGTCTCACGCGACGGCCGCGGCATATCTGCAATTCACAGTTCTTATCATTCGGAATACCCCGAATTACTAACCGCCCTAAAAGGCGGTTTCCTCTCCATTAGCTTTGAGTGCAGTCCGGCCCTTGAAATGCGATTATCCAGCTGACTCGAATTATTAATAGCGGCAAAACAGAGGGCCGTACTAGAATCATTTATCACGGGCGCTTTGATGGTAAATTGAGGCCTCCGTTCTGCCGGGCGCTTTAATTTCTAGCTCGCCTGCCCTCATTAATTAGTTTTGAGACGTCATTCAGCGTTTTATTGGGCAAACCGTAACACCTTGCAAAACGACCAATGAAAGACCATGTAATGGACCTGGTACACTTTGCTATATCCAGGACCATCTCACAACCAATCGTGATGACAACGATAACAAAAGACCGGGCAATAATTACCTGTTTTTAAGCGGCAGTTTGCTGAGGGGTATTTTCATTGACGGTGGTGTTGCAAGGATGCATCGTCAGTCATGCAGGCGAATGTTGCACAAATCACTTAAACGGCCGGTCACATGTTGGAATAGGCAGGGTGGCTCTGAGACACAACACAACTCGCGCACTCCCCAAACCGCAAAAATTCGGCGTCAGCCGCGGGCAGGCGTCGATTTGCAGAATTCAGACCAGTTGCAGTCAACAAATCGGTTATCTGCAGGATAACTCAAATCAGTCGGCGCTGTGGAAGTGTGCGCGATAGAAGCTATGGGCACGCAGGCCTCCAGTAGTTATCGAGTTGCGTCCTCCAGATTCTCATTGGAAGCCTGGGGTTTCCCCTTCGCGAGGCGGAGCAAACGCTAATTTAGTGAGGTCGGCTCTAGCCGAAAGCTCCATTTTGTATTGCATCCTTCTCCAACGCAGCTGCTCGCGTGCTCGCCGTGAGTAAATATTTTGGCCAGGCTGGGAAGACGACTTGGATGTTTGGCGTTTCTCCACCGTGCTGTCAGTTTTGCTTTAATTGATAACAGTAACAACCGCTGCTCGACTCGATAAAACCTTCTCTAACGCAAAACCACTATAATCATCCGAACTAACGTATTCAATCACAACATTATTAAGAATAGTATCAAATAACCGCTTTTAGATTCTACAATTTTTTTAACTGAAATAAAGTTTTTATATTTTTTTAATTATACTTAGTAATTAATGTTTTTTTTGTATTTTCTTATAAAAAAATTTCTCAAATGACAAATGTTTCGTTTCAAAAACCTCGACGTTTAAAATTTTTCTATTCTTTTTATTTACATTCAAAAGAGATCAACAGTGGACATTACTATATTTTCCTAATTTCTATGACAAATGTCGCCAGATAAATATTTTATTTGGAAAAGGGCTTAACTGTTACCTGTATCATAAAACACACTAAGGTTTTTTTTTTTAATTTTTACTTTTTTCTATCTATAAATTTTATCTGTTGATTAAGATTTAATAGTCGGTCATAGAGACTTAATACAAAAAGAATACCTTTGTTGTTTTTTTATGTCTATTGTATTTACACTTTTTTCGCAGTTGTAGCATCGTCAGCTATCATAATGTGAAGAGAAGATTTATTATCAATAAATAACTTTATTTAAACTTAATCTAGATATATTTTCGGTTACCATACAAATGTATTATGAACAGACACAAGACTTCCTAATAGGTAACAATCATCAGACATACCTGCTATACAAACGAAATTTGAGTTTTTGATTGGATATCTTATAGGTAACAAAAAAAACAAACTAAGCCTGATAATAAATGGTTGTGTGTGTAAAATTCATTAGCACTAAACTTTTATCTGAATATTTATTATTATTTATAAAAAATAAAACAAAATTACATATTTGATAATAACGGTATAAAATCTCTCATACTTTATTTGTAAATTATTCCTAAAATCATTATCGTGATGATGTTGTCTTGTTAACAAAGAGAACTACAATGATATCACTCTTATTTGTATCTAATACCATTGCAATCATTGTATTTTTGTTAATTGCTAATAAGCTTCATTTTTTATTTTTGTAAGGTTTTATTAATAAAACATGAGTTCACAAAGTTTTGGATGAAGGTTCCCTAATACTAAAAACTTCCCACGTTGAATGCAAATTAAAAACTTTAATAAAATTAAATCTTGGCTTTTGGATGGTATGAGAACCAACAATATATATAGTCTCTATTTTTTGCACCAAGGTCTGAAGAGTATTCATTGTATTTGCGCTTACAAGGTGCTGTTGCAGCAATTTTTGGAGGACCTAGTAAAATTAAGGTATCTGCACAAATAACATCCTATTTGAATTTTTTCTATAGTGCAAGGGCCATACCGTCTGGCCTTTTAACATCTAAATTGCATTAAGTTATTATATTTATAATTCTGAATTTCGGGAGAAACCCATCACCCTTAAGGGTACCAGGGACTAGTGAAAGTAGAAGAAGAAGAAAAATGATGGGGAAACGACTTTTTCTCTTAGAACAATGTATGGAAATTGTTGATAGATCTACTGTGACTTTTAATACGGTTGTATTTTAATTTGAGAACAACGCATATTTCAAGGTTTTGATTGTTCATAGTTGTTCTTTTGTTGTTTTGTTATGAATGAGAAAAGTATATAACTACTTTTTCCTTTCTAAAATTGTGTCTAGTGTCGATAATCCTTTGGAAAAACGTTTATTATTATTGTTCTAACTTTCTTAGTCTACTTTCTGAAGTGACGCATTAATATTTTCGTCCATGTTGGGAAATGAGTGACACAATATAATTTCAAGATTTAAGAATAGGGGAAGAGAAATATCAAATAATTTTCCGATTCCAATCCGGTTTTCCAGATTAATAAAATAGTTTGTGTCAATTCTTAATTGTCTATATTAATGTTCGGTCAAGATTGAAACCAGGACTTTCCAAAGAGGGTAAGCTTTTAACAAATAAGTCATCTTGGGGATGAGCAGACAGTTATCAAGGGAAAGGCAGGCTGATTCTGTGTTTAAGTGCGCAATTTGTCGGTTTTGGACTGAAAGTAGCATTCCTCGGCATTTTAGAACAGAGGAGTTCTTAAAATTTCCAAATTTTCTTTTGACTGTATCTGTGTACGCAGCGAATTTTCATTGAATTTTTTCATAATCGTGTCGGTTAAGTCAGATACAAAATAGACTTTGCATTTACTCGAACTGATTTTGAAATGAATTTTAAAAACCATTTCAGTAAGTTGTTCAAAATCCTGTACTAAGATTGCCTTTTTCAACAATAAACGCTAAAGATAAAGGAACTGACGATGTCTGTTTGTTGGCAACGGATCTCGAAAGATAAAGAAATATATTAGAGGATGATTTGTAGCAGGTTGCTAGAAATGACTAATAGTTTCATTAAAAATCCATAACAGGCCTTGGCTCTATTTGCGAGCTTGTACAAATAAATTTGGTGCTCACACCCGTTTTATAAGATAATAATGATATCTTTGTTAAGTTTTTGCCAAAAATTAGTTTTTATTCGACAAATAAAATAAAAAATCCCAACAATAAAAGTATTGGCCATCGTTATGGATTCCACTTTGAAAGAATTGACTCACTTTTAAAACAATCCATCGAGAAACCCAATTTTGGACATCTTTATATGAGAAAGAATGCGAAATGTGACATTTACCTAAACAAGTAGTAGTCTACAAAAGCATTGTCTGGTAAGATATCCCAGCCAAACATTTTCAAACACGTAGCCGAATGTTCAAAGACCACTTTGTCGTGACTTTCGACGTATTCTAGATGTTACACATTTCGGTTCATATTATCATTTGACTTGGAAAGCTCACTGGTGATCGTTTGACCCAGTTTGAACAGCTAAAAGCACAAAAATGCAAAGCATTTCTTTCTTTCCGTGAATATTATTAAAAGATATCCATTTTTCATCCCCAGCAACAATACGATGTAGAAACCTCTTTATTTTTTGTCAATAAAGCAGAATTTTACCTTTCGAAGTCTCGGTGTTTCAATTCGTATAGCACGTATTTTTCTTCATTATAAACCTTCTGTGTAGGTGTTAAGCGTTTGCAAATCAAATGAATTAACATGTAGAGCTTCTGCAAGTTACTTTTTGTCTGACATAAATTTAATCTTAATTTTTTTTAGGTATCCCGAACGTTCTTTATCTTCCACGTCTTTCACAGTTGAAGCAACGAAACCAAAGTAACATTTAATGATTCGGCAAGGGTTTTTTTTCGTTTGATATGAATCTTTATTTAATACTTCCTCCAATTTTTCGTCTTAGAATTGTTTCGGTCGTCCTAAAGTTCTTTGTCTTCCACGTTAAAATCACCACAACAGATACGTTTAAATCATTTTAAACTAATCATTAAAAGCTAAAAAGTTATAATTTACGTTTAATTAAACTACAGTTATTTGTTGCAAGTGAGTGAAAACTTTTTACTACTACTAACAGGCAGAAAATCCTTTGTTTTCAATTTCAGTACTTACAGTCTTCCATTGATGTAATGATTTTTTTTATACCAATAGAATAAATGCTACTGCCTCTCTTTGCAAGAATACAAGGACAAGAAAACTGGACAAACTTTTTAGTTTCTTCTCCCGGTCAGAATAAAATTGCATAATTTGTGAGTGCTATAAATGCTCGACTTTCAAGTCATTTGAATACAATATCCATCTGTATCTAAAACTGAATCGCTTGTGAATAAGTTGATAGCTTATTCGTCGACAACGATATACAATGAAACAGCGCCTTCGGGCAAATTGACAGGAAATGATGTTTTTGAATATCTTTCATGGAATTTGCGTAATATGTCACCACTTAAACAAACTCAGTTAATGTCGAGATCATTGACTTTTCCAACTGAATATGCAGCCCATTTTCATTTGCATATTCTTATCGTCGAAAAGAGACGTTTACCAATAATGATCACTATATTTAGGTCCTGTTGCTGAGTCTCTGTAATTTTTATTGTTTAAATAAATTTATTTTCAAAAAATTTTAAAAGTTAAGACAAAATTTTGAATTTATATTTAAATTCCTTAACCATCTTCCTCCCTCCTCAAGTTTTGCACTAATTGTATAATAGTTCCAAAATTATTTTAACAAAAAAACAATGGTGTAATAGAAGTACTAATAAACTTTTATCAATTTTTTTAGCCTTTTCAATAAAAATTAATTTAAATTTAAATAAAATAATGGAAAAATATTATCAAAAATTGTTTTTAACTAGGAAAAATAGAAAAATGTGTTCGTACTTCAGCGACTTCGCCAAATTCCACGTCGCCTGGTAGCTTCTAAAGCGTTTCGAAGCAATTACAGAAAAACAAACACGGTAATATAATAACTATCCTGACTGACACTTTACTCTCAATCTTGATAATTACGTCGGAGAAAATAAGGAAAATTAAATGCTGAAGTGCATACACACACGCAAACTCTATGGTACCCGCAACAACCTCTATTGGGCGATTTGCAGGAATAGCAGCATCTGACTGGAGTTTTTTTAACTTTTTGTGTTTCAAACATTCAGAAGTAGAAAACTTAAAATTATGTAATCTTGTCTTAGATAATTAAGGAGTGTTTTAGCATGTTAAATGCAATTCAAAATTAAATTTTTATTTTTTATACAATCATATTTTTTTTATTTAAATTAAAAAATTCAAAAAAATTGATTACACTAACATTGAAAAAATATGCGTTTATTATACATCATAATCAACAAAATTGTATGTGGTAAAAACAATTTTTTTTAACGAAAACATAATACGTATGCAACACATCTAACAGATTTCGAATTTTGAATGTTTCATGTTAAAAAACAATGTCTTGTGCGAACTCATAGCGAAATTAACTGTTTTTCAATGTAATTGTAAAATACATCCACTCATAGAATTTTGACAGCCACGGCACTTAAAACTTGAATAGTCTGATGTTGAAAACCTCTACCAGTTGCTATCAAAATGAATGTAGTGCAAATTATCTAATTAAAAATATAGATTTTAAAGGTTTAGTAAATCCCGTAAAACGACAAAAATACCTACTACTGTTGAATAGCACGAGCAGTTTTCTTAAGTAATTTTAAACAAAAAAAAATTGTGTCTAAGCTAAAAAATTATTAAGTAGAATAAGAAATATGTAGATAAACTATTTGGTGATTTATTGATGAAAGTCGCAATGAATGCCATAACAATTTCAAAAAACTAAAAATATTAACAGAATTATTAAAACTATTAAAGGGGCCTGTTCAAATTATAAAAATAAAACTTAATATCCCTCTTTTCTCTCTGTCATAGATTAGTCTATTAAATCTGTTTCCAAATCCTTCTTGTCTTTGATCTTTTTTGAATATGTTTTGAGACTATTGCGTTTTAATGAATATCTTGCTTTTTATACCAATAGACTACCAACCTAAGACTAAATTTGCAGTTTTACAGGACCAAGCACTCTTTCTTTAGGGTTACCATACCTCAGCTGATCTGTTACAGTAAATTATAGGAAGCTCAAAACTTACCTTGTACCCTCTCATGTTTGATACACAAGCGTGGAGCCATTATAAACTATGTACCCAAAGGATCTGTTGGGAGATGACTTATTTGCACATTTTTCAATGTTTTAACTTTGTATAGGCACCAGTAACCTATAAAGACCTCAAAACCTCTTACTAACTTTTAATCTCTTAATGAGCCATGTCTTAAAAATTTTTACTTGGCGCTTTGTAGACCATTAAGGTATTAACTATTAAAAAGGTTATCAGTATAAATTAATTACTCCTGCGTCTGGACTAATATTTCCTTAACCCCCTCACCGATATTTCTTTACCCCTTATGTCTATCACCAACCTTTTCCAGTCCACCACTCCTACCATCTTTAAATATTTCCTTATTGTCAGCCCAACGTGATTTTAATTGTTCTTTATTTGTCCTTTCTTTAAAAGTCTGATTGTATATTTTTTACTTTTTTCTATTTCTCTCCTTTATTCATCGCCAAGAAAATTCTTCTCAGTATCCTTCTTTCTCAAATACTTAACTGTTTTTCTTCTTTTTTTTGTTGAACATCCACGCCTTTGTTTTATACATCACCATCAATCTTACCACATTTCTGTAATTTTTGATTTAAAACATTTTTGTAAATTACGAATCTAAGAATGCACCATAAGATTAAAAAATATACATGATAATCAATTTGATGTGACTATAAATTTATGTGGTAGTGCAAAGATAAAGTAGTATTAATTATTATTTTTATTTGTGGTTCATCTATTTCAAAAAGACATTTAATGACGTACGTCTTATTAAACAGATAAATATCTTGGAATTAACAAAAATTGGTAGTAAATATATTCTATTCATACCAAAACAAACTCAAGAAACAAAATTGATAATTAAAAATAGATTACTCCAGACATGATTACAAAAAAGAAGCAAACAGAATTGTATTTTATTTTCAGTCTTATTTAATTTATAATAAATAACTTTCAGTATACAGATGACATTGTACTTATTTCCGATTTAGTCGAAATTCGCCTCGAATGGTAGAGAAATATCTGAAGTATAGGTTTAAACTTAATTTAACAGGTCATTTCTAATTTTTCCAATAGTTGTAAAAGATACCTTTTTAAGAATGTCTTTTAAATATACAATAGGATGTAAAAGTAGACGCTAGATATTGTTTAAATTTTAAATTATCGCTAAAATTTACGTCTCTTTTCATTTGGATGCCTCCTAGATAGGAAAATCGTGCTAACTTTGTTTTTGTGGCTCCTGAAAATTGGCTTTCCTCGAAGAAAGAAGCGATGCAGGAAGCTAATGAAAAAAGAGCGATGTGAATAAACTGAAAGGAAAATAAAGAGGCAAAACAAACTTTTCATAAAAAGACTAGGATAACAAATAAAAGGAGAGAGAAACTTAAATGGTTTGATAGGACACTTTAAAATACAGAAATGAAAAGAAAGTTTAAAAAATATTTTAAAAAATAAAAATAATTATTGCGGAACAGGGAAGAAAACTTAAAAAAATAGTCACAGTATATTGAAAAATTATTAAATGGTCAAGAACCAGAATAAGATTAAAGGAAAATAAAGAAAGAATAAAGAGAAATGAGTATCAAGAAAGGGAAACTTTCTTCTATTGTTTAATCTCACTTTCAAAATAATAATCAGGGCAAGTGGCATTTAAAGAAATATAGTAAACAATAGTGCATAGTTTATGCTGATGACAGAACGCAAGCAGGAGAAATAAATTATAAAAATGATCAAGAAACTAGAAGACAAAATCAAAAAAATGAGAACTAAAGACAAATGATGGAAAAATATATATGGAAATGCCACCCCCACCTAAACAAGAAGATATTAAATAATGAGTGTGACTTAAGCAAGTATTTTTATTTTAAATATTATTAATAAACAATTGCAAAGAAAAACGAAAGTCAACAAGAGAATAACAAAGAGTAAAAGCAAAAAATTTATCCAAGATAGTAAAAACTAATAAGACTGATAATACTGCCTGAATGTAAAACTTGAATACTTAATAAACTATAACAAAACTACATTCTGCACAGAATAATTGAAGAGATACAAATATAATAATTAGGATAGAGAAAAAATACAAATCAATGTATTAGTTGCTTGGAAAATAATACCATTTTCATCGAAAATAAGATTTTAACCTATAAGGCTTATTGTCTATATAAATTTATTAGACTATGGAGTTGTATGACCATATTCAATAATTTTTCAATATCGAAACAATTGAAAACACAGCTTATGCAACCTTTCTTACAACAAGATATGATGGTAAACTAACAGATTTTAGATGAAATGTGAGCACTTCATTAAAAATAGCTTTTATCCGGCATAGACTTTTAGCGTTAAAATTTCAATTGTTGATTTATTTAATAAAAAATTACGTACGTCCTTTACGTAAACTCTTTACCGTGCCTTCAAAGGAGATGACTATTTGTGTTTCAATCTAAAAATTAACGTCTTTGCTTGGTCAATCTAACAGTTCGGGAGGATTTTATTATTGTTGATAAAATATCTAAAATATGTAAAAGACAATTTTAGGAGGCTATTATACTTATTAAAATGGCTCATCAGGTATCTATAATTTAGTATTATCAATATTATTCTTGTATCTATAAATAATATTAATTTTCGAAATTTTAAATGTACAATAATTTATTGGTAAAAATAGCTCTAAACCTTTATCATTTTATTTGGATTTTTGGATTTTTTATTATGATTAGAATCGAAATCTTCATTAAGTTATGCTCCACATGGTATTAAGAGATCTTCACAGGCTTATAAATGGTCTGCAAGTGCTAGGTCTAAGATCATATACGATTTTAAGGATGTCATCTTAAACTCCCTTAACAAGCATCTAAACATCCAAAATTGTTTGTGCTTTTTGACTAATAATCAACTGCCAGTTTTTTAGATATACTTGTATAACCTTTCTCATATGAGCTATTGCGACAAGTCTCATAAACTTAATCAGTTGTTAAAAGTCTATTTCTATTAGAAATGATCCTTTGTGGCATCATGTGCTGCCAAAATCTTAGTTTAAATCTACTCTATTGTTAGTCATTCGATAATTTTACTCTGTATCAAAAATTATTTTAGTGCAAAATAACTATTTCGCGTGTTACGATTCTAACAGATCAACAATAATAAACAAAATCTGGAAATACCACAAAATATTATTAACATAACTCTCTACTATTAAATAAAAAATAAATTGATTAATTCTTTTATGTAATATAATTCAACATAGTAGGTATTTTATATATAAAATAATTGAGCATAATTCGCAACTATAGAATGATATAAAAATATGATTATTTGAAAGCAAATTGAATTGCTGCGCCATCTATCGAATGATAGAATCAAGTATTAATGTTCTAAAATCTTTCTTAAATTCTAGAATTTTTCATTTTCCCTTGTTCTTTATAAATTATTTTGTAAAAAAATGTAATTTGTTTTTATCAAATAAATTAAAAATACAGAAGTGAGAAGAAATATATAATTGGGGAATCATAATAGTTTATCAGTTGTTTACAGGCCTCTAAAATATTTTTGTCCAAATTATAATTATTTTACCGCTCTTAAAATATTTTTTGGATGTCTTCACGTGTTACTAATATTAAAACAATTTTTAAATAATATTGCGCTAAAAATTAAAATCACTTACAAGCCATATAACAAATCAATTTAAATTGATATTGTTTTAAACAATTCTGCATATGAACGCATAGTAGATGAACATGGCATGCTTACCCTGAAAATATCGAACCGATGCATAATAAAAGCAGTTTATGAAATTATGATGTAACCTGGCAGCAGATGAGAGTAGACTGCCATGCGTATTCATGAATGAAGTTTGCAAAAAATAACGCGGAAGATCTTGGGCACAGAAGGAAGTTCGTACTGTAGTTGCTACCACCAATGAACCAAATTTCTCAAAAAATCATAACCGGGAATAAAACTTGAATCAACAGCCCTACAGAAGTCCCCTGGTTTGCCACGTCCGCAAAAGTGTGCGAACTTTAAAGCTGACTGGATGTGCTTGTATCATTTTTACTAAATATATAGCTTTTTTGTTATCGTATTTATATATTTTTATATTACATGCCTCGATATTTTTGAAACAGATCACGTATTTCACCTCAAATATTATTTTAGACAAATCATGCATCAGTACCAACACATAATCGGATTTACCCACTCATGAGGCATATCTTCAAACAGTAAACATCTTAATAATATATAGAATATATTGGACACTTCGTTTCATCATTTTCTTATTCTCGAGATACATATGTTCCAGCCCCTAACCTATTCATTTACTCTTGGAAGACCTCTTTGTGAATGCTAGTATAGACTATTTAGGCCGCTTTCGTTGCCGCCTATGAGAGAATCACAGTCTTCAGGCTCTTGTGGCGACTGGGCTTGTCTGCATCACAGCCTCCAACACCCCTAATCACTGGATTTGAGTATATAGACTCCTTGATGAAGAGCAGCTTGACATTCCTATGGAAGACCGCGTTCTAGATTACCTGAAACTTTTTTACGTCATTATGGGCTTTATGCTAGTCTTGTATAAGATCATTTTGTTCTCTGGGAATAGCTTGCTCGTGTCGCTTGACCTTCTTTGCTATGTCTTCAATTTGAGAGCTCCAGGTAAGTTTGGCATCCATGATAGCGTTAAGATATTTGACTTGCTTCTAACTGGGCCCAGATTTTCTCATCAGTTTCTTCTGCTGAAAAACACCACTGTACTTTTTTCAAGATTGATTTGAATCTCAAAATTGCCAATTCGTCATTGAAACCTCGCCATGTAGTACCCGAGGGAGCTAGAAGAAACTCCGTGTCGTTTGCGAAATGGGATAGCGTCGTAGAGGGCATGTCTCTGATATAGATGTTAAAAAGGGTTGGGGACGGCACACATCCTTGCGGTACTCTTGCGAGAAATTATCTCTCCAATCACCTCACGTTACCGATCTTGATCTGAAACCTTCTACCCAACAAGAAGCACTGAATCAGCTGGACCATTAGCAGTGGGATAAGTGCTGAGAGTATCTTGTATACTAGGTCGCTGTGCCACACCTTGTCTAAAAACACAGCAGTGGTAACTTCCTTCTTATTGTAACTCTCGGTAATGCGTTCCACCACAGAATCCCAACTAAACCTTTCAAATCAGTTCAGGAGCTTCAACCGATGCCTTTAGACGGCGATGCATGATCTTCTCCACTACCTTCCCTAAAGTTAGTAGCAGGTTGGTGGGTTTGTAGTTCTGGGGGAAGGTGTCCGTTTTCCATTGACGAAGTGTCCTAATCTAAAGACAGCATTAGTGATGGAAAAGCTTGCAGCACTCGGTTAAGATCGCCATTTGGCCCAGATGCTTTTCGTGCTTTTAGCGTTCGTATCACTTAGAAGACCGTCGATCGTCGGTTCAATATGCTCCTCGGTATCTTGCTCTTGCTCTTGGAGGCCGAACGACGCGGCCAACAAAGTCAAAATAGTCAAAGTCGGCAACTTGGAGATAGAGATGATATTAGCGTTCTAGGCTGTCGGCGAGCGCCTCTGCTTTCTCTGTTGACGTATACACTATGCCATTTTCCCCATGGGTAGATCGCAACAGAGAAAACTTATTACTCAACATCTTTACCGTTCTCCAAAGTGAATTGTCAGCCATACCGAGAACTTCTAACTTACTCTCCCAGGCGGCGCGTTGGAACTCAGTGACGGTGGTCTTTACTTCTGCAGCAACTCTTTTGTATGCCCGCTCTTTTTTTGGATCCATGGTTTGCTGAGCTCGCTGTCGCGCCCAATTAGTTTTGCAAATCAGCTCCTTGAATTCCCGAAGCAATGAGCTGCTTCCTACAGGTTGGAGATGGACGGTGTATTCCGACCACGAGACTGATGTCTTGAATAAGACATCGTCGGTTACGTCCGGAATCGAGTTGTAGTCCGAATTCAGCTCGCTCAGATTATCTAACATGTATTAAATAGGTACGTCTTTGAAGATGATCAGGTCATAGACATTAAGACGGCCCATGAGCCTATAATTGCTAGGCTCAACGGAGGCATGTACCACCAGAGCGCGAGGTTTGGTGTATGGATACAGCGTCAAGTCGTTCGTGTTGATGACTCGACTATTCCACGTAGAGGACATTGGCTATATTGCCTCGCAGCAAAACTTTGCTTTTGTTTAAAGCTCAAGAGCTATTTTGGCCTTGTTTCAAGTTCGTTCAGTAAATGCATCTAGTCATTCATATTGTCGTACCCAGTAACCATTTTAATTCCCTACTTCCCTTGGTATCATTTTTACTGCCCCTATTAGGATATAAACAATATTTCTAAATCATAAAAAACCATGTATAAGAATCATTATAATATAAAGCAGGTGTTTGTATTTTCGTAAGTAAATGCAGAACAGAACACACCATCTATTGTGACCTGTATGTACCCGTCGATAAACAGATTATTGTATAAATCTAGCGGTAAGTAAATTCCTGCATATTTCAACCGGCGGTTTATAACTTTATAACGTAAAATTAATAATAAAGAACAAGCTAAAAGGGTGCCGGTTTTGGACGATAGTATTTAAGTTACAATAATAGTCAGTGTGTGACGAGAATATTTAAAAAGTTATACAAAAGTTTTCTGAATAATTACTTCAGGTAACATCTACTACTATTCGAAAGAGCCTCGTATAATAAAGACAAAACTCCAGCACCAAGAATCTGATACACTTACCATTTTGCGGCCCCACTGCGTCACCATCGGAGGACGTAGCTTTCGAGGATGCGAAGCAACAGCACGAGCACCTTGTCTCATCACAAACACCAAAAGTTCACCGCCGCGATCGCGCTAACGCAATTATTCCATCTGCATCGACGATCACGCCACAACTAAAAAAGATGCGAATTTGTTTTATCGAGGGCTTTGCAAACGTGCCTGAACAATAAAAACATCTGCGGCATAATTCTATGAACCATCGAAGTTCGTCAAATGTGCATCAAATGTTTACTGGTCTGCAAACTGTTTACAGGGGCTGACCAAAAAGTTGTTTCCAATAGAAAATTTCAACCTGTTCCAATCTTACAACCCCGCCTCTATTTGTTTATCCACCGTTTAATTCAAACTTTGTTTATTTTACTTGTTAGCTTGAGCAAGAAAATTATTGCTACCCACTCACATTTTTATTTTTCTCTTTGGAGAAGTTTTAGAACTTCTAGATTGAAATGTTTAAATACGAACATGTGGCTCAAACTCGTACAAAAATTAGTAGTTCTGCAATTTATATAAATGCAGGTAGACAACTGTCTCACCAATGTTTGCGAAACTGCAAATTTGTTATTACAAAAATGCGATCTTACTTAACTATGTATTAGAATGAAAGAGACTGTAATATAATTTCATACTATAAAAGTTGCTGTTATCGTTAGTTCACACCTTTTATGCTCTTGTACTATACAATACTGCCTTTTCTTTGTGTATGTAGAACTATTTTATGTTCTTTATACAGGGGAGAATAAAAAAATTTCCCAGAATTGTAGTAAGGCACACTAATAGCAATATTTCCTAATCACTTTCAAGCATTCGATTCAACGATTCTGCCTTCGTTAAAAAACATTGGAAGACGTTTTGAAACCTTCCGGAATTTACTCTGATGTCTCTGATGGTTATACAACGCGCTCCCTTTAGAGTACGGGACAACCAAAAATCAATTATTCATTGTATGATAACAATTTACCAATTTGGTGTGCAAACCTAATATAAATTCCATTTAACTACAAATCTTATCCAGATCCAAAATCAACTCTTATGTCGTTAAAAAAATTGATGGCCTCTTAGTCACTATCTTATAGCTCTTTTACCCCATTTACATTTTGAAATCACACATCATACAGGGTCCTTTTAATTCTGGAAACAATTGATATTCACTGGGTGTCATGTCAGGCCAATAAGGTGGATCTGAGAGGTTCTTTAGTATATTATAAACATAGAAACGTGATTAACCTACATTTTTGTTATACATTTTCACATTGAAATTTACTAAATATTTTTCTAAATTGTCAATAGTTAAATACTGCCTTAGATCGCTTAATAAATGTTGGTAACTTAAAAATGTGCGTTCAACTTCGTAAGAAGTAACAGATTGGATCAAATACACCATATTTTTATTTAACTTTTAATTTGGTGTAGGTGCTGCTGTAAGTATTTTGAGGCTACTGTTGGCTATCATTGCTCTATTACCAGCGAAGGTTAAGAGTAGTATATTCCTAATGGTAGGTAAGTCGACAGTATATATCAGAGAATTGGCTCGAGGACATTATCCTGAAGAACTAATGATTAGATAGACAACAAAGAGTAGTACTAAGATGTGAACCAGCCGCTTGTATTAACCAAAATCTCAAAAAATCGAATGATCGAGAGTTTACACTACAGTGTCGCAGTATTATTGAACCGTTCTTTGGACAATTTAACTAATTATTTCAGGTATAGATCTAGCTGGGTCTAACAATAACCTTTTTTTCAATTACAAGTAAATAACCCGTTTCTACCTGTTTAGAGATTGGTTGGTGCTGGTTTGCTATCTGGTTTCCAATATCAAGGCATTTTGATCTACCATAATTAGTTAGACTTTTTCGAGAAGCGAACCGAGCACAGTCATTACGCTTAGACGCGACAACAGCAGTGTTTTGGAAAAGTTGAAATTTGAAAAAAAAATTGACGATAATAATCTAGCAAACTACTTCAGTGTGAAACTGCGACAGAGCCACGCTAATGAGATAGACTATGTTCCAATTCAAATAGTGGTGCAATAAAATGGAAAAGAACTGAGAAGAGTAAAACTCTTGAAGAGGCTTTTCTGCAGTAGTTTAAGCAGGCGAGGCTGCTTCTATTCTGTACAAAGTAGTATGCAATACTGAATTATTCTGTATTACCATCTATTATAACCATAACATCTCTCTTAAACTAGAAATAGCAAAATTTTATTCCTAAAAAAAAGACTCGTCGATTTAGTTGCTTGATATGATTAAAATTAATAGGCAGTTATTGTATATGTTAAGCATCATTTGATTTTATGTAATAGAGTATCAGCAATACTTTGTCAAAGCTTGAGTCATATCAATAAATGCAGCCAAATCAAATTTTTTGGTTCTAGGTCATGGCGGCAATCCTATGTACTTGTTCAACCATACTGTGTTGTCTGAGGAAACCAAACTGACTTTTAGGCCTCTTTTTTGACAAATGATAGCATTCTTCTTAGAAAAAGTTTGATAAACACTTTTGATTGTAAATTACTACTGAACTGGGTAATAATCTAGAATTAGAACTGCTTTAAAAATCATTGTTATTAGCCTAAATGAAAGTTTGGGTCATTTTAGATAAATAAAACTATTTTTTGAAATTGGTGAATTCATCTGGTAGGAGGATTAGAGAAATTTATGGATAAAGTCTTCCCCATTTGCTGTAACGTCTGAAAAAAAGTGCAAAAACATTAATCAGGTGCTATGCAAATATGTTCACCTCTTTTCTTACCATCCTCTTTTGATCCTGATAGGCGGACATACATTCAGGGACTTAGTGAATTTCTTGCAATAATTTTTTTAATTCCTTAACAGATCTGTTTTTATCTTTGGAAGCTCTTGAAAGTTTCTCTAATCTGGTCCTTTAATAAGTCCTGGGTAATGCTCTTTGACTCCGAGGCTTTTTGTTTTAGGGGATGTTTCTCAACCAGCTTCTTGGATTGACATTGTGAAATATTGTACTGCTTCATCTAATTCATATTCACCTTTCAGTGGGTGGTTTAGGACAGTGACACCTGAAAATTTTATTCTTACTGACAATTATAGATTATGTAAATTCTACCTACACAGATCTTACTGACATGGAGGTTGTGCTGTTACCAAAGAAAAAGCACACCTTATTTTTTACAAAAAGGCTCAAAGATTTATAGAAAACTTGAAGGTATTTGCTGCATACAAAAATAATTATATATATATATATATATATATATATATTGTGTATATATATATATATATATATATATATATATATATATATATATATATATCTACAGTGTTATTCAAAATAATTAAATATCCCCTAGTGTCTCTATGCGCCTTTGTATACCAAAACTAATTTCCACTTGTTTAGCCTTATTCGTTTTATGACATTTGATAAGGATTTCATAGCTTCTATTGGCATTCTTGCTCCTTAATTGTTAAGTTGATTGCTTTTGCTGTAAAAACTAAATACTTCAACACAATCCGCATTCGTTTGATATTTGAGGTAAGTACAACTATTAATTTTTATAGAGGTTGAAGAAATTTGGCTCAAACAAAAGTGATAGAATGGGCCTCAAATCCTTATCAAACCTAGAGGCCTATTTTCAACAGAAAATTCTTATAAGAAAAAAATAAACTCAAATGTAGTAGTGTAGTAATTTTTTACTGCAAGTACTTTTAGTATTTGATTTTGTATTGATTATGCTGTTTTGTATTTATAGAATTAGTAATAATAATTGTATAAATACACACATGAAGTTATCCAAGATTATTAAAGCTCACCTGGGTTCTCGATGTACTTTTATATGCCAATACTAATTTCCACTTGCTTGGCCTTGTTCAAATTATGACATTTGATAAGGATTTGATAGCTGCCAGTTGCAGTCTAGCTCCTTATTTGTTAATAAGCACTTTTTCCAGAAACACTGCATGCTGAAATATAACTCGTATTCATAGTTGAACTTTGAGGTAAGTACAAGCATATATAAGTACATATTGTGCACGCAAATTTGTCTTATAAAATTTAAATTTAGTGTGACTGGGTCATTAGCTGCACTAATATAATTACTATGCGATTATTATACATGGAATTAAAATTTGCACTCACATTTCCAAGATTTCAATAAAAACCCTTTTTGCATAATGTACTGCAAAATAATTAGCCAGGTTAATTTAAGAATTGGTACTTATGTGGCAAACTTGGTGCACACCATTAATACTTCGACTCGAAGAAAGGGAAAAATGGGTGATAAGAAATTGTTAGATCAATTTGGATAACCCTGTATTTTATGTTATACAGTGTCATCTATCGAATTGGACTTTCATATCTGCTCTCTTCAATGTATGTTTATTTATATCCCACTAATTGAATGGGTCAATTAACATAGTTGGCAATATTGTAAGTTGCTGGTGTAGGGCGTTTTATAGCACTCTACGATGTTTTGCGCAAGTCTAGTTGTATGCAAAACTACCTTATCTCCCCTCCATTAACCCATAATCAACCAATATTGAGAAAATATCCAATGACGTTTACTAATCAGCTTATAAGAAATGGCATGAAATTTAAACGTAAGGCGCGACTTGCGCAAATAACATAGGCGCACTAAAGCAGTGTACGTTTGCAAACACTGTATATAACCTCGCTTATACACGTAATCACTGTCGTGGCATACATATTGAAGATATATTTGGATTCGTACGGTAATTAATATTTAACGCTAGATTTAGATTTTTATTCAGGTCTATCGACGATGGTGGTGTTCACGTATTAAGACTTGTGTTTTTGGAGTTGCCAATTGTGTGTGTTTTTAGATGTCTCTAGTTGCTTATGAGAGTAACAGTGAAAGCGAAAATGAAACCGAAGAAGCTCCCGGCAATCAAGCGATGGTGAACAATGTTCCTCCGTCGCCGGTTATTCATCATATAGTTCGACCATGGCTACACAACCCACGCGATGTCCTGGTTATAAATCTTCCGCAGCCGAAACCCCAATCTTCCAGTGTAGTCGAAGAGCAGCAGGACGAATTTCTTACTAAAAAGGAACAGCCCGCAGAAAAGCCCGAAAAAGTTAAACAGCCTGTGAAAATCGGCATTTCAGCCATGAGCGATTTTAATAGCGATGGTGAGGACGAAGCCGGAGAACCTGCTAAGAAGAAACTTAAAGAGGTAAATGCAATGTTTTGAAAATCAATTAAACTGAATGTGCTGGTACTTCTTGGATCCAAAGTTTCTCATGGCCCGATCAGTATTTTTACTTCGCTCATAGTTTGTGCCGACTCTTGTCAGTTATTATTGAATACTTTTGAAGGTATATATTTATGCTGTTAATACATCTTTAGATTTTGTATAATTTTATCTTAATAACGATAATAATAACGTCAATGTGGCCAAGTGCGGATGGACTAGGTTGAATCTTGTGTTCACTTTAAACAAGCAGTAATAATGACAGTCGTCTAAAGCAAGGTGCTTCTCACATCGGCCTGTATCAAAGATGGTGCTTGATGACCAGATAGTGAGAGCAGACATATGAGAGCCTCATCTTAGTTGATAAGCCTTCACATATGTATGTTAGAGCCTCTCCATTATTATAATAATAAAGAGCAACCAATCCATATCTGATCATATATGACAGTTGGGTCATAAGTCATGGCAATTTATTTTTTAAAATGTAAGGGATGGTATCAAAATGTTGTATGTCTCAAGGAAGTTGCACATTCATAATGTATGTCCACAACACAAGGTTCTGTGATGTTCTATAATTGCATAGAGAGTAAAGTTAAAACAGTTAGTGCTCATATATCAAGATAGCCGTTCTCTGTGGCAGAAATTGGTTTAATTTAACTCTTTAGATTGATATTTCATTCTCTTTTGCCAGTATTTATAAAAAAAGCCCTAAATGATATTTTGGAAACGAAAAATTAAAGGATCTCTTGGATTTATTAGGCAATTGTATTCAATTTTGAGTTGTATCAGCTGGAAGCTGATCAAAAGTGTCAAATTGTAGAGTTATAAGAATAAAGCTAGAATTTATAGGGGAGCTAATCACTAAGTAGTTTCGTAGTTCCAAAGATACGAAGTCTTAATTAACTAATTGTCATTGTTTGTACTTCACAAATGATTACTTCAATCAACCAAGTTGAATTTTGAACAACTTTTGCTATATATTATTTTGTATGATACTCTTCAAGACATAAGGGTATTACATTTATTTATGCCTTTATGTAATAGTTAGTTTTGTAATTACACATTTAGTATATCCACATGAGTAATAAACATACATTATTTGGCTATTAATCATTGAGCATTGACTCTTGAAAAATAAATTGCTTGTTAGATAAAAAGATCTTGAACATAAGTTAACATACATTCATTGGGATAAAAATTCTTAAAAGTACTCATTCAAAAGAGATGAAAGTTAATATACCGTATTATTGGTTTGATTATGATTGACAATCATTTAGGAAGAATGCAAATGCTGCTATAACCGTTCTAATTAGGAATATATTTGAAACAGTTATAAACTTACAGAGTTTGGGAGAGGGTGGATGTCTTGACAAATCAGTTGTCTTCTGAATCAAATTGTGTAAAAAATAGGAATATGAGCAAACACGTACTGGAAAGACTGATTGACCCAGACCAGAAGAGAGAATTATATCATCCATTAGGTTAAATTCAACCAACATCATTCAAAAATATGTAGCAGCATTATTAGTGAGCCCAATTTCGACCCACACCAGTGCAAGATAACTTGCAGGTATATTATTTGCATTCTCAACGTTCTTTACATCATTTTTCATTAAGATCTGAATGTCATCAACTTTATTTGTGGTTTTGTCATAAGTGAGTCACATGGATGACTAATGAATGGGTATGTATTGCCTTTAGAATCTAGATGACTATTGTAGTCCAATATAGTTGTGCAGAACTTATGGCATAACACTGTGATAAAAAAATGTATTTTCAGTATTTCTTGGTAGTGATTAGAGGAACACTGATGGTATAGTTCATATACTTTTCCATATGATGAGGTTTTAATAGGATAATGCCTGCCTATATTCAGCATAAGTTTTCCAGGACTGGCTTTGTGCTGTCGACATCCTTTTTGGGCTGTTAAGTGTGCTAAAATAATTTGCCTTCAGCCTATAAACACTTTTCATTTTTGCTGATGAATGATTTCTAAGTATTTTGGGGCGTTTCTTGGGAAATATTGTTACATTCCACACTTTTTTTAATTCTAAATTTATTAGATCTGGTAATAGGGGAGCACTTAACTGGACCTCATTTTCTGATCTATTAGGTAATTTATGATTTAGAAAGTCTTGCACAATTAATGTGGGAAAAAATATGTTGCATCCCTTTTCTAATGGAATATTGAGAAAAATCCATGTTTCACCTATATTATTGTTATGAACTGATTAACTAGTTTTCCATTTCAACCCTAACCATGACTAGTATTATTTTGTGCAATGACTATTTTTCATCTATCGAGATTACTGTCTGCTGAATAATGGCAATTACGTCACTTAGGTAGAAACTGGCCTTATTATTAATACAAATAGATTCTATGATTTCGAAATTATTCGCAAATTATTGACGATTTTTGTCATCTCAAGTTTTAAAAGGATGGAAGGAATGTCTTCAAAGAATACACAAAACTGATCTTTGATTAACTCTCATTTTTTGGTTTAACTTTCTTAATTATTTGTTAGGATTGTTTACAAGATGTGCCAACTCTTTTTTGATCTTCCATTTTGAGGATGATCAGTAACACGTCTATTTTTTTTAAAGTTGACTTTTTGATCTCAATTCTGCCTATTAATTTATCTGCAATCAATCTATAGCACTTGGTGCTCTGTATATTAACACTATATTAAACCACTCATCCTTTATTAGTTTGGAATCTATGTTGCTCTAATGACACTACATCTGCAAAAGCAAAAGAAATAAACAAGAAATTAAAAAGTTAATACAAATGATTGTAACCAATTGGTTAACAATAACTATCGCTTTATTAATTTTAGTACATATGAACTTATTTATAACATTTCACCCTAAATCCCTGTAGTGTGCCACTTCTGCTAACACTGTATACATTTATTCAAATAAAGGATCAATTTGTCTCAATATTGTAATCAGTATCATCATTCATATTGTTTGCATGAAGTTTTATTCCATTTTGATGGTTTTTTTTTTGGATGTAGAAATTCCATGGCAATGAGCAGCTTTAAGTGTTAGTATGGAACCACACAGTGAGATTATCAAACAAGGTATGATTAATGCCCACATGTTTGATTATTTTATTTATGAGATTTCAGGCAACAGTGGGCGATGTAACAATGAAATGAAATTATGAGGGGGTTTTAGCATGCCAACTTAGATTACCAAACTGAAATTGTTGAAGTTTTTGAAGAACTCATAACCACAAGGTTTTCTTCAGAATTTTGATTGGAATTTAAAAATGAATGGGTGTACTTGAATTCAAAGGTCGAGCTGTGGTATAAATCTAAGTCACTATATAGAATGTTGCTCATTGTTGACAATAGTCCAAAGGATGTCATTACTTGACTCCAGAATAGTAAAAGAGTATCCTGTTAACTAACAAATTGTTATTTATTATATTGCTCTGCTGGAATTATGTGAGTGGGGTAAAGAGTTTTAAATGTACCACATTTTTTATGAAATTTGTATGAGTTCAAATATCTCTGAAGATATCAAATTGGAATTTAATGGAAATACTGTGAAACTTAATTTTGAGTTGATCTGTATAATTGTTTTTGAGGTTTTAAGTAGTAAAAGTTTCTTAAATAATTGATTGATTTAATAAAATATTTTGGGTCCAGGAGATACTTGGGTTTTTATCTGTTCTTTTTGTGTATCCATATTTGAATTCTTTTTAACCTTTTCTATTAGCTTTCAAATATTCAGTCTAATTGAAACTGTTTTAATAATATTAATGTTTACACAGAAAGCAACTGGATTGTTTTCCTTATTACCTCCTCCTAAAGGAACTCCTTTATCTAGTACCAGTTTTGTCCCAAATGTCTTACAGGTGAAAGGAAAAGCCAAAAATATGAACGCCAAAAAGGTATCCAAAGTATCTCCTAAAACCAAACCCCCACTTGCTAAACCTAATCCTAGTAACACAGCTGCATCGGCAGTCAACGGAGATTACAGCGATGATGATATTGAGGTGCCTGAAACGTTTGATGATAAAACTTGGCAAGAAATATGTGGAAAACAAAAGCAAAAACCAAAGTCAGCTGCTGTACCGGAAGTGCCTGTAATCGATCAAGAGCCAGCTTATAACGTTGAATTAGCTCCGGCTGTTGAGCAACCATACACTGGACTGGATAACCAAGCAGTTAGTTTAAATGTATTCAACTTATTTTCAGTAATGCAACACGTATTTTTTCACAGTTTAAGGAGCTAGTAGGCAATGCAAAGAGACAAAAAACAAACATCAAGTTGATCGACATCCATGAAGATGAAATTCGTCCGGATAAAGAAGAGTGGCTGAAGTCTCTTACCGACCCTAACTTTGAGCCGAATCCTGTCGTCAAGGAGGTTGATAATACGCGCAAAATAAAGAATCACATCACGTCTTTGGCACAGAAGGCATTGGCTAATGACAAGGAGCTGCAGATGAGATGGGCTGAAAGTCGCCACAACAGAAGACAGACACAGGCTAAATATGGCTTTTAAGGTATTACATTAAATTGGTTGGTTACTGTTAACTATTCAGTTGGGGTTAACTTAGAACTGATGATAAATATATATTTTTTTATGATGGAACAATGTGATTCAAATAGCTCATGCTTAGTTAAAATGTGTTTATTAAAGAAACCATTTGTAGGACTATTTGTTCCCCATTTATTTTATTTTATTTTGTACCTGTATATATGATTATTTAGAACCGTAGTGGTCTAGTGGATAGGTCGCTAGAATACGAAACCTAGAGATGCGGGTTTGAATCCCGCTCTCGCCAATTTGATCACAATAAATGAGTACCTGGAGGTCAAACCCTGGGGTAATAATAGGCGGTCGGTACGTAGCGCTAACCACGTTACTACCCTTGTGTACCGTAGGCTCTAGATTGTAGCAGACCTATCCTGTTACGACCCCAAAGGGCCTTTGTGGCGTATTACGGGGAACTATTATTTTATATATAATTATGGGGAATTAGAAAAACTATACATTTGTAGAATTGTATGTTGCACCTTCTATAGCTTACATTTTCTTCACGTCTTTTATAGTATTGGGGAATTGAGCTATTTTTTGGGGGCGTCTGTCTGTCCTGTATCAAGTTATAAAATGATTTATCATTTTATTGTAGCCGTTGTTATATTGTCCTTTCATTTTAATGTTTTCAGTTAAAGGTCTTTTTTAAGTTATTTAATTATTCATTCTGGTAAGGTGGTCACACCATTGAAGTTTTTTTTTAATTTTACTAAAGTTTTGTTTTCAAGTTCTTTAATATTTCTGTTCCTATTCAGTGGTGTTTTGTCCTTGCTGATCTTTCTAGATATTTTATTTTCAAGGCTGTATGTTTAGAATGGCCCAGGATTCTGCTGCATATGTTATTGTTTAATGCCTAACTCTTCATTTGCTATTAGTGTGTTGCTAGTAGTGTATTTGGTATTAAAACTTTACTTTTATATTTTATTTATTTGTCAATCCATTTTTACTGATTATTAGTTCTAAGTATTGGTACTTATTCTTTTTGTCTATCCATATTTTAATTTTTTTAATCTTTTCTATTAGCTTTCAAAATATTTAAAATTTTTCTTTTGTTTAAGATCATGCCACTATTTTTAATTTTTGATAGTTCTAAGTCTTCTGTCTATATTCTGTTCAATTTTTCTTCCAGCTTTGATTTATATTCTTGTATGCTGTTTTCTGTTACTACTAGCCTGTGTTTGGTATGTTTGTCTTATGCAACAAAGTGATTTTTCTAATGTGTGTAATGAAATTGATTATGGGTTTATGTCGTATTTCTTCATTTTCTTGTTACTTTGTGTACTGGTTTGTATTTAATAAAATAAAAAGCTGTTAACCAAATGGAAAGTAGCAGTTTTAGCCAACGAAAATTGGAAGCTTAACATTAAGAAGGCCAAGGTCTAATTTGGATTGTAACCAAGTATTTCCTGTTAGCAGGTGCATAAATTTAGCATTCTTTACATGCCTGTTAGTATTCTGTATTTTGTCTATTGTATGTTGTAATTCCCCATAGGATGTTTCCTTGTCTTGGCCTGCGACATTTTCTGTTAGTGGATATATCTGAATGACATCTACTTTTCCAGGTTTACTGCTGTTGCGTTTTGGTTAGCTGCTTCCTGTTTAGTTATCCTTTTTAATTCCACACAGCTAATGATTCCAAATCTATTTGTTACCTGTCACTAATCTGGATCATTTGGGCATGTATTTTTTAATCTATTCTTATTTATCACAGATGTACCTAGAAAATGTATTTTGTATTTTTATATCTTGCTTATGATTTCACTTTAATTTTCTGTCATTCAAGTTGCATTTCATGTTCCAAATATTCTGTTTCTTGGCAGTTGTCTCCAATCTTTTCGTTCATTTCTGAGGGTTTTGTTTCTTTTTTATTTTTACTTATAAGAAAATTTTCTTCTTTACTTTATTTCATAGGTTGTTCCAAGTCCATTTTTCTTGTTTAGTTCCCACCTCAGAATTCTGATTAGCTGATTTTTATTTGAGTGATAGATTTGCCTTCATGCCCATTTATTATATGAATATTTGCAACAACCTTGTACTTTTGTAGGGATTTTGTTATTAGAGAATATGGAGATAGATATGTTTAGCAAATTTGTCTGACATTGTTGTCTAAGTTAGACTAGTTATATCTTATTGTATTTTACAATAACTTTAAGTTAATAAATTAGTTAGCTAGTAGTATATGTATATATTTAATAATTTTTTTTACTTATGGGGAAAATTTGAATTGTAAGTTTAAAATTGAAGATACTGTGAGACGTTGAATTAGACTGAATCATTGAATATTAGAATATTGGATGTGTGAAGGAACAGTGACATTTTGTATCTATTGTCATTACTGTGTAACTTTATTGCTATTCTTATTCAAGTTTTTAATAAAAGCTTATTAGATACTAAGTTATTTCCCCCAACTTGATTTTTACCAAACCAGTTTAGTGTAATTATGACCAGTTATTTAGATTAGTAAAATAAGATTATTATGAGAACTTTCTTTCAGACTGGGCACTTCGCATGCTTGCAATGGGCTAGTTTGGTGCAAATTGCTGTAACAGCAGCATCTTATTGAAATGTTTATTTTTATAACAGGTTAGATCTGTTTATATAATTTATTATATGGTTAAATGAGAAGATTATGACAAGAATAATTAAGAGGTGAGTTTTCAATACCTGTTTTGATACATTCCTTGAGTTTGTGACAGTTTGCTTTTATTTCGAGGAATTAGTATCATAGTACAAATTGTAAAGTATTGTATTTTCAAATATCTGTGGGTTAATTATTTTAGAATAAACCGTTTTTGGGCAATAACTTTGTTTTTTCTTTGAAATGTATGTTTTTCATTGACATTTGACGTTGATTTTTAAAATTGTCGAGTTGGAACAGGTTTTTTGATTATTTGACTGAATATTTATGATAAATTGAAGAGACTTAATGATGTTTAGACTAAGAACAAGAAGACGACAATATGACTAATAAAGCAAATGTGATTTGGAAGATAGGTTGTACTGATTTACTGCATTCCAACGAATTTATCTGTGTAATGAAGCGCAATTTAGATTTCTTTAGAGAGAGAGATATATATTAACTTTGTTGTAGTTAAAAATTTTTTCTAATTGTAAGGATGGTGTTGAATAAAAGAGTTTATAATACTTTATTCTAAGCAGCTGTATCTACATGGACGCAAGCTCCCAGCTGAGATGCATGCCCTTGGTTCCTAGAAATGCTACCAATTTGTTTTAGCTCAACTGGCAGTGGTATTGATGACCCACATTGTTTAGTCTAACCACCTGGATCATCTCCGTTGTCCAAATAAGAAGCTCGTAGGTGCAACCAAATGTGTTTTTCACATCTTCTGTTCCAAGCACTAAATAAGAATGCTTACATAATAACACGTATTATCTTCATTCATGACACAGGAATTGTATAGCTTTGTATTATTATGCATGGAAATGAAATTGCCCAACAAAACTGGCGTAAAATACTTGATATGCCAAGATATTGGTAATGCACTTCAGTTGTCAGATTTTATATATTACATCTATTCAATGAAGACTCTTTTTCATAGCAGTCATGAACTATCAAAGCTGACAGTTTTATTAATAGAACATTAAGCGAGTTTGCTGATATATTTTTGCTTTATTATAAACATCTTTGGGTCTTCAGAAAACAAAGCTATTGATTTACTGTAAAATTCATGTTCTTGCATAAATTAAAGGCAGAATCGGCAATAAGAGTTAATTTTGGACCAGTTGCAGGTTTATATGATATCAAATTTATCTTATGCAATTCTTATTTTACAGTTTACTGATTGTTATTCTTCAGTTATGTAGTTTAGATAGCTATATAGTAAGGAGATGAGGGTAGTGCAATAAAATATTTATAGCATACCTATTTTGTTGTTGCCAAGGACTCTGCCTTAACTAGCTATACAAAGGCCTTTTAATAATTTTGATACATATGTTATACCATTGATTAGCTCAAATAAACTCTCCAAGTGATTTCACATTGTCCATATCTTTTATCAGGAAAGTTACGACTTTAGTAGTTTTTATTAGTATGGTATCTATTTTATTGTAATTGTTCTTAATGCAACAGTTAAAAGGGAACTAATTCCCATAGCAATAATGGGATCTACGATTCCCACTTGAAGAAAGGAGGTATATTTTGTAATTATTAATTTAATAATAGATGAGATAGTACACAATAATTTACCGTCATTTTACTGGTAAATAGATCCATTTTATAGATGGGGTGTGTGTTTTAACAGCAACATGTAGTGAAACGAAAATATTTACCTCTAAAATCAAAAAAGAGGAATGCCTGTATTTGCTTTGCATGTAATTGCACTCTATAGACCAAATTATTTTCAATGCTGTTTTAGTATTTTCTAGAATAAACTAAGACTTAGTTAACTCATTGCCTTATATAACGGGAAGGCTAAAGCATGTAATACTGGAACTTGTCTACAGGCTAAACTATAATAGAAATTCCAAAAATGTTTTGGATGTGGTTTAAAGTTGTGCAGTCGATCCTTCATGTGACCATGTAACTACTTCTGGTCTGGCTGAAAGTTTATTTGTGATAAGGATAATTTTACTACAGCAGGCTTGTTTATTCACGTGTCTTTCTGATGTGTGCTGATGTTGTAGTTGACTTGGAAACCTATTAGAAATAAAATAAATTTTAAATAAGACTTTCCAGGTTAGTTATAGAACAACATAGATGCCTAGATATTTAATTTAATTTAGTTTAGTTCTCTTATGGTATTTTATTATTACTGATTGATACCAGCACACATTTTTTCTTTTCGTCATAAATCCTTACTTGAACTAAATTTTAATTGAAGGGATTAGAAGTATTCCTAAAGTCATAACTAGGTTGTTATGCAAAAGTAGCGCTTAAGGTATTTCTTGACTAGCAAATCTGCTGAAAATAATGTCTTAGTATATCATATATAATGAAGACTTAGTTTTATCTTGCATAGTAGATTTGAATGCTATACCTTGTTAAAGATCTGAATTATGTTAAAGGATTAGAGTGTTCTTGGTTATCTAGGTCATTGTTATACAACCTGTTGTATTGGTGTATGTAATTTTGTAAAGCTGAATTGGTGTTATGGTATTATATATCCATCCGATACTATTATTTTTATTCTTATTATTGATAATTTATTAAAAATGAACTGTGATTTTGAGCTACAAGACGAATAATTACATGAGTAAATCCTACGATTTCTTGTAGATCTTTTAGAGTTTACCCATCAAACCACATTGTGAAGCTTCCAAATTCATGACAGCTTGCATTTTTCTTATTATAAATTTCTGGATCAACATTCAGCACTTTTAAATCTGGCAAAGCTCCACTTTAATTGATTTGTATCTTGTTTGTGAGTTTGTGGGTTGGCTTCCACAATTGTTCTGGGACTTCTGTTGCCTTTTTTGCAGTATTTTTTAGTTGTTTATTAGACTTATTTATTTTAGTTTTGTTATCTGGTCTTGCAGGAAAAACAAAATGGTAGAGTATTACTAACAAACTAATCAGATAAGTAAAATACAAAGAAGGCAATATGACTAGGATGAACCCTAATAGATTGACCAGGAGGATTTGGGGAGCAAAAAGTCATAAGAAAAGGAGAAGATAAAGGCCAAGGAAAACATGGTTACAACAAATGGTGGATGTGGGAAAGGAGAGGGGCAAAATAATAGAAAAGATGGCATACAGAAAGCTCTGGGAAAATTGGTGGATGGATAAAAAGAAACCTTACCCAAATCTAAGATCTGAAAGGGGTAAAAGAAGAAGGTATTTGGTCAACATGTTTGTTTCCACAATCTTTTTAAATGTTTTATTCCTTAATTTGAATTGGTTTAATTGTTACTATATGATTTACCTTTATATTTTTATAATTCTGTTTTGACTTCCTCATTTTGTAGGGTATGTTCAGATGTTCTATTCTAGTGGGAGTTCTTTAAAGTTACCCAAATTACCAGTTGTAATGTGTGGAGATATATTTTAATGATCATTAGTGAATGACGAGATAACAAATTTGGAACCCGCTCAGAAGGTATAACATGAGTAATACTCAGTTGTATGCTCGTGGAATTATTTAGGAGATGTTTTTGGCTAGCAGTAGTAAAAATGGTTGACTGATGATAAGGTTTTTTTTAAATTTTGCTTCAATTAATTTGTATATTTATAATAGAATGCAAAAGAAGATAAAATGTTAATCATTATGAAACATGTTCGTTCTCAGACTGTTAGATCGTGATCAGACTTTAATTTTCGATGTTGTGGGCAAAACACCGGTCGTGAAAAGCCTTTGCATTTATTATAAAAGTTTGTTTTTCATTGTCAAATGATATTAGATCATGTACTAGACCCATATTAGGTATTCTTGAGTTAAACGTTTCTGTAGTTTGTTCGAAAATCAATTTTTTTTGTCGTGTACCTTTTGAATTAAATAAATTAGTCTCTCAATGGCTGTTCAAAATTATTAGATATGACGTAGGTCTCGTCTTGTCTAGATATATCTACCACGTTGAAAAGCTACTTGATGTAAACACTGAACAGTTTTTAAATAATTGTTTACACACAAATGAGGATATATGAATAATTCTTCCGAATTGCATCAGCATTTTAAACTCTAATTCGATGGCTAGTTTATGATTCAAGTAATAATTTTTCTCTTTTTGGTTAGGCAATTTTGATATTAAATTGGCTGCCTTTTGAATAATGGCGAGTCTATTGTATCTCAAATAAAACTCTCTAATCATTGAATTAAATCGATTAACTTTTATCTGCACATTTCACGGCTAATGTCGTGGGCGAAGGTAACCTTGCCTTTGTTTACAAGATACAAAAGTGAATTGTAATAGCAACCGTTGGCCCGTTCAAAGTCGCGGGCTCTTGTTGTCTCTTGAACTATGATCCTTCAATTAAGGCGGTGTTGAGTGTTTGTAAATGAGCTGAATGCATTATGTACAAACACTTGAGTGTTAGCGTGCCGATTAAGAAAAATAGAAAATAAAACGGTTTATTACTGAAATGCGTTTATTATTTATATCCTATGGTTAAGTTTTTAATTAATCACATTATCTCACGACTTCAAGCTTTTTATGTTTCCGCGTTCAATCCGTTTGAAGGACAACAGCTTGCGCAACGTGCTGGCATGTTTACAGTTTCCAGTTTCTCATGTCTTCGTGTTCAGAAAAATTCATCGGCGCGCCTAAATAGACTCGAATGGAATATAGCAAACTCTCCTTATTAACATGACCGGTACATGAGGCGAGTAAATGATCACCATGACTAGAATGGGACTACAAATTAATACGACCGTTGCATACAGGAATAGTAACCACAATGGAATACTAGATGAAGGGTCGAAAAGCATGTTTTTCCATTTTCACCATCGCCACCTGCGCACAGAGAGGAGTGTAAATTACATTCACTGTAGTTTAGATAACTAATTTATATGAGGATTTTACATAAAGTCATACCTAGCATTAGCATTCATATTAACTGTTCTGGACTGGTTTTCAACCGCATGCGAACACAAACGTAGCACTTATTCGACTTGCAGCATGCTAATGCTGCAATACAAACGTAAGTACTTACATAATCCAGAAGTAGGCCTCGCTTTCTTTTTCCTTTGGCTGCTTGGGCGACTTTGTTTGCTCCGAAGGCGACTGGAAGCTAGCAGCTTTCATGGAGAAGTGTTCTACAAACACATTTAAAAAATTCAATGCCATTTCTGCGATCCGGAGCGCTGCCCAGACGAGTCTTTAAATCCAGTATTCGCAGTCTCGTTTAAATAGCGAATGCTTTGGGTAAGCCTTGTTTAGGGTACAAAGTACGAGTGCCGTTAGAAATTAGGGTTAGTAACGGATTTATCACCAGTCTGGAGCGTAGACTCTTAATACCGCGGATGTTTACTTTTCAACGATAAGAGACGGCTAAATGATCGTACACTTATTCACTCAACCGCTGCATTGTTCTCCGATTTTTGTTGTTGCCGGGCTTGTTGACCTCGTTGGCGCAAAGCGGCGTTCTTAGCGAACTGAATGCAAAATCTGCCTTTAATATGTGTACACAAACACGAGAGGTGGTAACCTTCATTCAAGGCTACTTGAATTACCAATTACCACCTCGCTCTTAAGAGAAATTGCGTGACATAAAGGAGTAACCCGTGTTATAACAGCTAATGTTGCTTATTCGACTGTTCTTAATAAAAGCGCAAGAAATTTTTAATAACAGTAAAAGTAAAGAGGGAAAATTGTGCACACAAACTACTAAGTTTATTCAGCATCAAACAGTTCAGTTATCATTTACAAATTTGGAGAGTGGGCAGCTTGCCAATAATTTTGTTTTTATGGGTAATTATGATTTGTTTTATGCTTCAATTCCCAATGTTCATGTATCACTTTTTTCCAGTGGGATTTGAAAAACCTTGCTTATATATGCTATATTGTTCTTTTATTTTATTTATTTTTGAGGGAAAACGCGATTAAAACCTGAATTTTATGCGGACATTTGTAGAAAAATAAAAATTTAAGTGCATCATGAAATTTCACAGAAAATTCTCATTGTTGAATTAAGCTGAAAAGGATGATAGAGTGGAAGAAACGGATAAGCAAATTGAAGATACGAGGCGTTGATATCCAAAGTGGCTTAGGCCACATTTTAAAATGTTTTAGATTAGTTTATGTCAAATCTTGAAAATCTATATAATTCTCTGATTTAAACTGTTATTGATCTCAACACCTCAGAAATATAGAGAGGAAATTCATATGGGAAACAAAATTTCAGAAGAACATTATATCAAAAACTAGCAAGAATATGGGAAAGAGAATACATTTAGAATCTTGAAATAACAAAAATTTTTTAAAGTTATAAATATATTCACACGTTTTTCTTTGAATATTTTAAATTATAATAATAATGGTAAGGTTCTAACGCTCCGCTTAGGAGCACGGCCTGTGAACTGAGAGTTTAAGGCTCTCATATGTTCGTTCTCTCTGCCCAGTCGTCGCGAACCATCTTTGATGTGGGGCGATTTTTAAATAAGAATCTAAATTATTCTTCCAAACAGAAGAAAATTTAAAGTGGCAAGGAAAAATTTGAAGAAAATCTGGCGCCAAAGAACTTAAAGCCTCTCCATTAATTTGAATTTAGAAGTGTCCATTCGACTACGCAACAGACCCACCGAATCATCTACGTCATTAATGAACCGGTTGAAAACAAGTGTTCTACACAGCAACCTTCCTAGACGTCAGCCAAACATTTGATAAGGTTTAGCACAAAGGCTTACTATTCATAATTAAACGTTACTTTCCTCTAGACTACTTCAAAAATCTCAATTGATATTTAAGTGATCGCGCATTTAAAATACGAGTGATTAAAGAGCTGTCAGATATGTGTGAAGTAAAAGCGGGGCAGTGTAATTGGATCACTTTTGTATGTGCTTTACACATCTGATCTAACATTTACTGTTAACATTACAATCGGAACGATAGCAGACCAAGACTTACAAACTGCCGCCACTAAATTACAAAATCATCTAGTTGACCTATAAATTTGTTTGGAGAAATGGAAAAGTAAATTAAACCAGGTTTGTACAAGTCACTTTTACTCTGAGAAAAGAGCAGTGTCCATCAGTCAACCTTAATGGCACAGACATACCACACTCCAACACAACCAAGTAGTTAGGCTTTCATTTAGACAGTAGACTAAGCTCTAAAGAACATATGCATAAAAAAGCGAACATTTTTAGACTCTAAATTAAAATAAATGTATTGGTTGCTTGGAAGGGAATCACTTTTATAGCTATAGAACAAATTACCACTATATAATTATAATAATAATAATAATAATACCGTCATAAAACCTATATTGGGGATGTGCGAGGAAAAGCAATACAACTATAATCCAAAATTATTAATCTAAAATACTACAACCTGGTACTTCACTAATAAGCCACTACATGATTTGAAAGTGTGTTTCCTCACGGATGTTATCAAGGAACGAAGAGTTAACCACCATGAAAAACTAAAAAGCCATAACAACATTCTGCTCCGTCTACTTCTAGAAGAACGGAATCGTAAATGTCGGAGAAGAAGCTGGCCAACAGAGCTATTGGATGGTTGAAGAGGACACTTGACTGGAAAGATCCTTATCATGTCATGGTACTGTAAATATTTAGTACTTAAGTGAGCACATTATCTCATAGAATCGTAAATTCTGATTGCTAATAAATCACAATAATTCAAAAATATTGGATGTAAATCACATAATCATTCAAAGACATTTGAAGTAACTTAGAAAAGTAGTAAAGTTAGGAACATTGATATCGTAAGAATTATCGCTGGTACAACTTTCATTCTTGGAAAAAATTATTACAGGAGACAAAAATGGAAATAATATAAAATCGTCGGTTCCAATGGCTCACGAAGATAAAGCCTAAAATCGAACTTGATCCAGTGAAGACGTTATTTTGAATTTAGAAGATCTTTGCTTGAAGAAAGATACTCATCTACCTTTCCTCTAGACTTTGCTCTATTATAGTACCACCCTTGTAGGAGTTTACAAAATTATCTTGATTACAATATTTTGATTTCCTAAAAAACAATTTTTTAATCAAAAACATTGAAGAACGAATAAAAAAAATTAAAAATCTAATACGTAATATGCGCGAGAAGTAGTTTCGTTTGAAGAGAAAGTTAGTGGTTAAAAGTTTAGGAGAGTTTCCCGCATACTGTACAATTTGATGTGGCTGCTTTGTACCCCATATTCTAACATTATGAAGGTTTACCCTACTACTTAAATGAAAAGTAGCCTTGTCAGAAAACACTAAGTATGTTACAAAATTATCATTTTCTGTCACCTTGCCGAGGATGAATTCACACAATTCCACACCTGCATTAATCGAATCATAATCAAATGTCGCCGCAAAACATAGACAGACGTTGAGAAACTAAGCCGGATGCACTCCACATCTTCGTCTGACATACGGAGACGACCACTGGATTTCTCTTTACATAGGTAACCCATGTCTTGAAATTGTCTATACCATCGCCTAATGCTCTGAGCGTTAGGAGGCTGAACACCATATTGTCGTCAAAAATCACGCTAAACAGTTGTTACGGACTTACCCTTCGCGAAGCGTAGAACACAAAATGATTTCTGTTGTCCAGTCGCCATCTTGAAAAACATTAAGTTGCAGGTGAACGAAAGGCGCTGGTTACCTATCGACGACTTTGTGAAACTCGGGAATTTCCTCTTTCTAACAGTACATTGTTTCATCAAAACGGATTAAAAGCTGAATATTTATGATTTTTTTAAATCGGATTATTCTTTTTGAAAAACCCGATGTTTTGTGTGTTCTCTGAAGTTATATATTGCGGATTTTGTGTGTTAGAAACAATAACAATATATTAAGGGACGTGCAGCTTTTGTATTGATCTTTAAAAGTTTCCGCCCCCTCGTAACAAATAGTTATAGCTTAAACAAACGTACATAGTTCCATTATCATTTTTTAAAAAACTTTGTAACTCGAACGCGTAAGGCAAGTGGTAGTTACGTGACGCTCTACTAGTACTCTTTTGCCCAGGACGCGCGCATCCTTCTTATCTTCAGTGCCCCCTGAATACCTGGATTACCATTAAGTTCCCGCCACTTCACCTAAGAGGTAATCGACATTCAACACAAAAGCTTCTCAGAGAAGAAAGGTCAGGGGCTTACACTCACGTAGCTTGTTGTATAAGGATGTCCATATCAACGTCCAGGAACGACAGAACCCAGCCAGCTCCACGGCGCTCATCGCAAAATCTCACATTGCAGCCTGAACACCATGGCTGGGCCATCATCGTCGGATGGTCCCAGAGCGTCGACCTCTACACGTTTTGGGAGCCATACAAAATTCGCCGAAGGGTTGATGCATTGCGTTAATGATATCATCGCCATTCTTGGCATGTTCAGCAAACACTGAACACCCGAGTCAGTATTAAGCTTCCACCACTCCGGAAGTACTCGAAAGGCTACCAATTTCCAACGTTAAAGCTTTCTAAAGAAGACAGATTAGGGGTATAAACTCAGGTACCTTGAGTGTTAACCTTAATGTCTAGGAGCACTAGTGCCGGATGGTACTCACTTGGGTCTGACTGGTACCAGTCCAAAGAGTACTCAAGCCTGACAACAGATTTTCTTCACGGGGACATACTGGTCAGTGCTTGATCTTGACACACGATAGGAACTGCTCTTGCGTGGTAATCTTACCCGAGAGCTTAAATTAGTAATATTGTGGGTTGATATTGTATTGTACCACCAGTCGTTTAACGTACCGAGGGAAATAAATGGCGCTTTCAAACCCTTATTGTTAAGGAAACATTCACGAACGTGTGAAAGTACATTGCTGCCCTTCTGTCTGGCGGCCATCTAACATAATTTTTGTCAAAAATGTCGAAATTTTAGATAACTAAGCCTAATTTTAATATAAAAAAAACTGCTGATGAATCTCATCATTGTAGAAGTTTATGGTAAAGGTGCCACATCAAGAACAACATACAAAGAGTGGTCCCAAAGTTACAAAATGGTTGAAAAATGTTAAGTGGTAACACTTGGTTAAGTAAAAGAGAACAGAAAATCTTTTCGAATAGTTTGGGTATTGTGGGTAGCAAATGAATAGGTATGCAGCTGCCAATCGGCTATTTAACGTTGCTGGTTTTGGAAATAATGGAATGTGGGCATGTTTCCTGGTAAAATAGGGAAGATAACTAATTCTAAAGCTTATGTTACATGTTATATGGGATAAGCTGGGATTTTCATGGTTAAGTGTGCAAGTTCTGCATTTGATATGGTTAAGATTCAAATCTCTTCCTTTGGTTTTAATATTCTCTTCGTGGCTCTCTATATATTTGGGTCGCCTGGCTCTAATTTTTCTACATACTTTTGGTACGTATTTATGTTTAGCTTTTTTAATGCGATGTATTAAGCTATTTAAGGATTTTTTAATTTCTGGAATTCTTGTTCTTTGCCGTTCTCTTTTTGCTTGACTCTATTTCTATAAGATTAATTATATATTTTGGAGTATTATGAGCTCTAAGTTTCTGATATAGTTTAGTGCCTAGCATTATTCACTACTGTCGTAATTTAGTTATGGCTTGGTGTGTTTTTCTTTGCTGTCTCCAGGTTAGTAGGACATTGTAAGTGTTGATCTTTGTTAGATTAGAATTTATTTCAGATAACTAGAGCAGTGACTCGTGTGATGCAAATGAATCATATAAGAACAGGAACGTGATTAGAGTTAAGTTCTATATGACTTTTTAGTTGATTTGTCTGGCAAAGTTTTTTTGAGGTAGGATGATCTTACATGTATGAATAATTAGTGTAAACTGTGGGAGTTATTATTTGAAAGGCATTTGCGATTGCTAAGTTTTTCATTTTGAGTCTATTTTTATAGTTTGGATCTTTGATAACCAATGTTAGTTCAATTGTGTTTAAAGAGTGTTTAAATATCTTCTTTTTATGTGAGGTTGGTTACCTACCACCACCTTTATGCTGAAAACAGTTCGTAATTATAGAATCAATAATCTAAAACCTGTTATCAACTACATTTATTTATATATTTTTCAAAACAAGACTGAAGTAAATTTAAATATAATTTTTTTTAAATTTAAATATTGTAAAATAAGTGTATTATTAATTTAAATAAAATATTTGTCTTTGTTGTTGTGGAAGTAATAACAACTATTTTAGTGAATAAAATTAGTAGGTTTATTAAAACTACGTTTAACGATTATAACGAAATTTAAAGTCAAATCAAAAATATTTAAATAATACCTTAACTTATGCAACCAATTATACAATCGTGTAATACAGTTACTTAGTTTAAATTTTTTTATTTTTACAGGTCATTATTATTTGCCAACATAAATTATATGACATAATTGAATGAACGATGAGTATTTTAGATTTATTACAAATATTGATAGCAAATCTAGCGTTTCTGTTTATCCGTTTTTTTGTTATGAGCCTGAAATACGTTATGAAAGATGAAGCTGTCATTATTGTTTAATGTGAAGGCAATTTAAAAATTTATTGATCGGTTATGCTTTGAAAGGTCACCGGAGATTAATTTTGAAACAATTCTTCACGCTACTGAAGCCACTCCCAGTAGTAGTTCCTGTAACTTATCTAAAGACGTGGGCGGTCACGAGCAGCGTGACCTGTTATCTTCATATCTGGGTGATTAATATTTGTGGCACTTTAAACGTTAACCAACATATGCGTTATTTGCGTTAGTTTAAAAGCATGAATGATAATTAACTATAATTATAATAAATAATATTTTTTTAAATATATTTTAACGAGTCTTTGAATATGTAGGGTAGGCAATATACAGCTGATTTATTTGAATTTGTTATTATTTAGAGGTTGTGTGCGGAAAATCAATTGTAGGGTATCTTACGAATCAATGATATGGATGTATTGTCGAAACGTTTTACCAAATTGATCTATAAATTAAAAAAATATAAAAAGTGTATAGAAATTAGTATTGTTAACGAGACTCAGAGGTCTGGCCTTGTTTGTGCTGTTCATACATCAGGTAATATTGAAAAGTATACAAGAGAATTTCAATATCTTCACTAGATGACGAACTCAAGAAACGAGTATTTGTTGAACATCTTTGCGGACCATATTAAACAAAAACTTGTACTCGAAGCCGTAAAAGATCCAATTGATTCAAAAGCTTTAGTCTAGACACTACCAATAAGTCAGAAGTACAGTAATGCAACTCACACTTAATGTTCAAGATGGGCGTTTTTTTTTTGAAAATTTATAATGAGCAATGAGGCTTATTTTGTTTTATTTAGGTATATTAATAAGCAAAGTTGTTGTATCTGAATGGAAAAAAGTCACATATTATCCACTAATAACCATTATATTCACGCCCGGGATATTTTTTTGAGAATGAAGCAAAAATTCTCTTACTGGGGTTTGGTTTTTTAAATTAAAAAATTTAACTTAAGAAACATATGGTTGTAGCAAGTTGGTTCGGCATACCGTACAACGAGATAAACGATAGGCATGCTGAGAATAATGTTTCTAAAACGATTAATTCTTCTTTTAGTAATGTAGTTTGGTTTTTCTCAGATCACCAGATTCAATTGCCTTAACTTTTTCTGTTGGGGTATCTAAGAATAAGTTTTACTCTACTAAACTAAATACAATTAAAGAATTTAAAGAAAATTGTAGGGAAAGCTATTCAAAGCCTATATTTTACGTTTTTGAGACGGATATAACATTGGTGGTAGGGTAACCAGCGCAGGCGCAGTGGTTGATATATATTGGTTGTTCGTTACTATTTTAGTAGCCATAGAGCCGTGAACGATTGAATAACGCGTCTTTGTTTACGACACCTTTGTTGCAACCGGTTACTCGGTGGTGTAGATACAGAAAAGATTTCGAACTTACTTTAATGTCCAGAAAATAATCCACGGGAAGTCCATCAAAGGCCCCTACATAGTAAGAGAGTAACCGTGTGGTGTGGAATAGCCCAACTTGGCATAATTAGACCCTACTTTTCCCGAGAAAATGAACACATTGTGACGGCCACACCGTTATCTTACGATGTTGCAAACATTTTTGATGCTTTAATTGAGAAGATATAGGATTATTCTGATTTCAATAGGATGGGGCTACTTGTCATATCATACAATCTATGGCTTTTTAAAGGATACATTTTCCAGGACGCCCCATTTTTTCCTGTCTGATCTTTTTTTTTGTCTCAGTCCAGTTTATTTATGTTTTCTTTAATGCATCCGTTATTTCTTGGTTTTATTTTTTCTTGCCCTTCCTTTTATTCCTCAATCTGTGTCTCCCATATGATTTTCACTATTTTTTCTGTTATATTTTTTATTTTTTGTATTATGTCACTTCTTATTTTATCGGTTTTAGTCACTCCCGTTATTTTCCTTAATATCCCCATTTCACCTGTTGTTAATTTGTTCCTTATATAATCAGTTAGGACCTATGATTCGTTCCCGTAAATAAGTATTGGTGCCAGTAATGACTCATAAATAGTTTGTACAAAATTCTGTATAAAATCGTTTCTGTCTGTTATTTCTTCGTTTAATCTTCCTTGCGGTTTCGTGAATGTTTCAAAGTATTTTAATTTTTTCACTTCTCTGATGGTCTCTTCTTTCGTTTCTGTTTTTTCTTTCTCGCTGGTTATGGTCATAATTTCTATTTTTCTATGTTTATACTAAGATCATACTTCTTCATTTCTTTTGTCCATTTTTCTATCGTTTTTTAGGTCTTCTTTATTATTAGCAAATATTATCAGGTCATCTACGTATAATTGTTTTTTTTCTTTCTGAACCCCAGGTGTATTCCTCTTGCTTCTTCATCTACCTCATTTGCTATCTCGTCCATTATTATTATAAATTGTACTAGGCTTAGAATACTTTTTTGCCCTGCTCCCCTGTATGTAAAGAAGCTGCTCCACATTTTACCTTCAACTCTCGCTATATTTTCTGTGCTTTTATACACAGCCTTTAGGATTTCAATCATATTTGTGCTTATCATTATTATCTTTAAAATCTCCCACAACTTATTTCTGTTTATACTGCCAAACGCTTTTTCCAAGTCAATGGACCCTACAAATATTTTTCTATTGGTATCCATTATTTTCTCCGCTATCTGCCTCATTACAAATATCCAGTCATTTGTGGATTTTTTTTCTAAATTCCGCTCGATTGTCACTTACTGTGCTTTCTCTCTTTTTTCTAAACCTTGTTTCAACTATTTTTTTCGTATAATTTAAAAATAGTGCACAGCATCAACAAATGTTACTGTAAATTAAATTTTGGACCTCGGTGTACAAATTCGGCAATATATTTGTAGTATTGATAGTAAAGAATGTCAAAAAAGGAGTAGAATCATAAAAATATTAACGAAAAACAGAAAAGAGAAAAGTAGATGGGACAGATCTGCTAAACCTAAAGTTAAATCGAAGAAGAAACAAAATTACATAGAGGGTGTAAGATAATAATGCTGTCACATGTTTGTACATAATAATAAAAATAATTTTTGATATTTTATAGTACACTGCTGTGAGCCATATTCGTAAAACGCAATAACTAGGGTCGTAACATAAAACATGTATTTTTATTACGTTTTGTAAATAATAGCAGTGATAAGCTATAAATTGTGTTTATATTTACGGTGTTTATTGGCTGTACATATGCAGTGAATTTAGGAGCTTATATTTTACAAGGTTTACGTAAAATTAACGAGGCCGATTTTGGAGTATAAGCTAATGGCCCGTTAAGGGTACGATTAAAATTTATCTGGATTATCAATTAACAACATTTTCTTATATCTTTGATGTCGTTAAGATTGAAGATAAATTTTGAGGCGGATGACGCAGTAAACTGTAGTAACTGTTAAAATAAATCTATGTAAGTGTCAAATTTTATAGTTTCTAAAATTTTGCAATAAATAGTAGAAGGAAAATGTATTAGTAGTTGATCATTTAAGGAAAATAAAGTAGAAGGGCTATCACATCCTTTTAATTATTCTTCAATTATATGATGTTAATAATTCAATCTTTTATAAGCATGCATCGAATCAATATTTGCCAAGTACTGCCTTTTCTAGTTATTTGACTTTTTTATTAAAACAATATAAATATGTAATATAAAACACTGTTGAAGAAAGTCCAGATAAAATATTTAAAAAATTGTGGTAAATATATTCCTCTTGTTATGTAAAAATAAAGAGAGTAACAATACATAATATTCAGATGACACAATAATTTAGTATATCCAATGTAACAAAAAAATCTTTAGTTACTTAATAAATCAAATAGTAGGGACATGCATAACTGATAAGTAGAGGAAAGACGTTACGTTTGATAAATTAAACCCATAATTTTATCACATACCTGACTCGCTATTCAAAGGAACAATAAACAAAGTTATTTTAACTAGCATAATTGACAACTTTCAACAATTAAATGTTGTACAAGAGAACGAGTAGATATACCACGCAGGAAATAATACGGCAAAGTTTATAGGACGATAAATCAGCAAAAATAATGGAATGTGTTCAAAATGTAATTTAAGAGAAATATCAAATACTTAAAAATTGTTTGTAAAATGTGTTCAAACGTAATTCAACTTTTTGCTCTTTGCATTTTGTACCTTGTACCCCTCTCACTATTTTCGCGTCTTATCGACATGATATTTTTAGGTTTTTAATATTTTTCTATGATCGAGGTGTTTATCACAATCACTTTTTCATCATGGCTATAGGTAATTATAGATGCTGTCTCTATTTTTTACATTTTTACCAAAGTTTGTTTTTCTCTAGCAAGTAAGTTATACTTTGTACAACTATTGATGTCAGTAAAATATTACTTCAGTAGGTGTTTAGTTTAATTGAATCTATTTTTTAAATTTTTTTTATTGTACCATATCTATTTTCTATGACTGTCGTAACATTTATAGTTTGCTCTATATGGCCCTCTTATTATTATGTCAATATTTTGTGTTATCGGCAGTGTCAACTTGAAGCTTTCTCAATAAGTAGATCTATATAAATATATTTTACATCTATTTAAAAATAAAAACATAGATATAAAAGATATTAGAATATTAACTCATCTATATTTCAACCAAACCGCTAATGTAAAAGAGGGCATTGAAATATTTGAGAGAAATGCAAAGAGAAGTAAAGCAGGGATGTATACTTCTGTGTTTGGCCTATATTCAGAAGAAATAATCAGAAGAACATTAGCAAAAACATCAACTGGGATCAAACTTAATAGAAAATTTATAAACAATACCAGATGTGCAGATGACACTATACTTATTGCAGTCATTAGAAGATCTACAGAGAATATTAGATTCAGTAGTCGAATGCAGCGAGGGAAATAATCCGACAGTAAATATCAAAAAAACCAAATCTATGACAATCATAATATAAAAACAACGATAAGAAATTATAATGACAGGCAACCAAACATAGAAAGGTTAAAAATTATAAATACTTCTGAACAACTGTCAACGAAAACTTGCAGCTTAAAATCAGAACGTTAAAATGATATGTCTTTTCAGTTGCACATTATAGAATGGAAATTTGGATAATAAACAAAAAACATAAGTGATCGATAAGAAGAATTTGAGATGTAGACTTATCGAAGAATATTGAGAATAAGTTGTGTAAGCAGAGCGACAAATAATATAGTATTCAGATAAATAAGAAAAGAAAAGGAAGTATTAAACATAATTAAAATAAGTTAGATTATAGTATTCGGTACATATGTGAAGAGAGTTATATGAAATGTTACAAAATATTATTAAAGGGAAAATATAAGGAAGAAGAATTAGAAGCTGAATAACTTGAGATGGTGGTACAATTGCAGTTCTAATGGATTGTAAAGACCTGTGACGTCAAATATAAATAGCCCTCATGATAGCAAACATTAAAAAAAAATACCTAAAGATAAATGTAGGAATGAGAGGAACTGAGACTACAAAGAATTTTCAAAAAAAAACTAAAAACTCAAGTTAATAGGACAGAAAGCAAAGAAATGGATTGCATTTAAAAAACTCAAATGTTAGAAAAATGGCGTGAAAATGGATAGAATAGAAGAAAAATATATGTTAAAAAGGGTATAAGCGGGGAACTGAACTATAAACAGAAAATCCTTGTAGGATGTGGTAATATTTAGAAAAACCAAGAAATAGTAAGAAGAACTTGAAATATAAATATCTTGACAGGAAAATGAATTAAAATAATTGAAGAAATGGATAACAATAATATTCAAATATTAGGACTAAGTATAATAAAACAAAAAATAAGGAAGAGTTAACAGACAGATAACAAATAATCACATATTATACTAGTCGAAAATAAATCGAAAAAAGAAATGGATAGAGAAGAAATACAAAACTACAAGAATTTTCAAAAAAATTAAATAGAAAAGATATCTAAAGAAGATGAAGTAACTTCTACGATGATTAAAAAAGGATTGTGACAAGAAGTGTAAGGATTTCAGACGAACTACGGGGGGTGTAATGCGTTCCCTGAATGATAACAAACATTTTCGTACTACAACTATTTCTATGAAATAACAGCTTTAAAATCGCCAAGGTACTAAACAAATGCCTAATTATTTATCTAATAAATGAAAATAATAACGAATTCTTGATGCTACCTGCCTTTGTTGTAAGGTGACATAGTACATATTAGAAATTAAGTGCAAGGTCGACCCACACTTTTTGTTACGGCGTAAAGTACGATAAGAACGTCTGATAAACCCACGGCCTCGGTCTTTCATTGTTACATAAAATGGAAAAAGCAGAATTTTGAGAAAACAAGAACAAAGCGCTTATTATACAGAGTATTTACAATTTTATGTTTGCATTTGAAATAACATACATTTTCCTGTAATTATTCGTTTAACCGCAATTCAGTATTTACATATTTAAAAAAAATTAAATAGAGATAGATTATTACTGCTGACTATTACTATATAATTAATAATATTTTAACATCCAGCTTCTGTGGCTGGTGACCATATGCGAAATGATGTTTGTACTCTCATGGTGACTGTCATATTTATTGTAGTTTGATTTAAAAATATGTGAAAGCGCCATACAAGGTATTGGAAATTGACCATGTAAAACTGCAAATATCTACAAAAATAAAAATTGTTTATGATACGTAATAGATGTCTTCTTCCTTAGCAATAATAATAACCTATAAAGATAAGCCCGACTTGTTTTTAACAAACTTTTTAAGAAGGACCATTATCACTCGATAGTTCAGCTGAAGGAAGGGTAAAAACATCCCCTATTTTCACTCTTTCATAATCAAAATGGCTCTGAAAATTTAAAACCAATTCCATTTCCTGGAAACTGTAAGAAATAGAAATATGCCCTTTTGGCTGTTGAATACCTTAAAATATGCGGCGTTATTGGTTCACTAGCAAAAAAAACATGCTCCGCGAGAAATCGGTTGGCAAATTAATCAAAAATATTTTGGCTCCACTACCCTTATAGATGTTTGGAAGCTTTTCTGGATTTTTGATCTTATATAAAAGTTATAAGGCAAAGTGTAATTAGAAGCCTATTTGCGTTAGGTTCAATTTGGGCTCTAATACACAACAGATTTGCACATATACAGATTTGAATCCTTGGGTAAAATGTAAATCTGACAAAGGGGTTTAAGAGTAAACCACGAATAACATGTAGTCTGCTATCATTTCAGTATCTCCGAAGTGGGGGTTGAATTTGAAATATCGAGCAAATTTTTGGTTTTTTATGATAACTTCCAAACCGAAAGGGATCTATTACGACCTTCGATAGTTTGTAGTTAATGCAAGATACCATTTTTTCAATTTATATAGTCAAATAAATATTTAAAGCTTAAAAATTAATAATTCTACATATAATACCAATACCATTCATAAAATTATCAAAGCAAAAACTATTAGTCAATCATTACCCGCGCGATAACAAAGGTGTAGTTTTTACTTGACGATATCTTTGGTTTTGTTTGCGATAAAGCGAACTTTCTATTTCAAAGTTACCTAGATCACAGATTTCCTGCTAGTTTTCGGGTGTCGGTGCGGGCGAGCGGGCGCGAATTATTCAAACTTTAATTTATCCGTCGTTGCCAACTTGGACAACATCTTCCAAACAACAGTGGATTGGGTGTTATCATGCGCGCCTTGGTCATGGAAATGGTGAGTAAACACCCCTTCCCCCGATCTAATAAAAAAATTAATGTTTGTTATGGGTTAGGTAGCATCCCTCAACTCGACTTCAATGATGGGGTTTTTATGAATTGGTGAGTCTTTTTCTATTTTTATACTAATAATGGGGATGCATGATATAAATGAATTACGCTGAACATGTCACTTGCAAATTATTCCCTTACTTTTAGAACGAATTGTTTTTTCGTAATTGACGCTATTGGAAAGAACATCAAAATTAAAGAATTTTTTTATAAATTTTACGCAACGTAATTTTGGGAATGATTTGCAATAAAGATTCGTAATTGTGTAGCGCTACACAAATATTTCTTATAAATTATGGTATGCATGGGTTACTTATAAACGGTTGTTATCGATAATAATTTATTTTGTACAAACATATTGTAGCACTTAAAGAGGTGCGGTTATAAGCGGTGCCCCAATGGCTCGACGAATTGTTTAGTTATTTCAAACTTAATTTTGCTAATTCATAATCCATTGCATTATTAAAATGCTTTTTGATTTCAAAGAGTTGTCTCGTATTTTAATAGTTAGTCGACCATTTCGTTAAGACAAGTACCACACACGCGGGAATGTATCAACTCTGAGCATTTGTAATTCCTTTTTACAAAAAATGTCGATGTTCGGTAAAGTTTAGGTATAGACAGTATAGAAATGTTCTCAAGGAATCAACCGATCGGTCACATTCCCTACTTTATGTTAGGAGTAGCTTTCAGGTCCAAATCCAAATAAATTGGCCCAAATTGGCTGGTCTGTTATATGCAAATCAATTCCACTATGCGCACAATTTATTGCAGCAATGAAACGCTTTTTGGATTCAAAATATTGTTTCATATTCTCCTTATCGACCTTTATCAGTTGGTCAACCATTTTCTAGGACAGGTATCACTCTTGTCGGTGTGTATTAAACCTAAACGTTTTAAGTTCTCTTTATAAGCAGCACAGAAATGTGTTCTCCCAATGATCGTTAAAGAACCAACCCATCGGCCCTGTTATCCTTTTTTATGTAATTATAAGCTAACTCTCTCCAAACTAGAATGAATTGGCCTGAACTGACAGTGTTCATTACCTACAACTTAATTCTATTACGCGCATAATTCACTGAATTATCGAAACGCCTTTCCAATTTCAAATTTTTCTCTCATGTCCCAATCTGGACCTCTTATCAGTTGGGCGACCGTCTCTGTACGACCGGTACCATTTAGGTGGGAGTGTATCAACCCTGAACGTTCGTAATCCCTCCCTACAAAGGAGGTCGGCGTTCACCAAGGGTTAGGTATAAGCAGTGCAGTAGTACGGTCTCCTAGTGGATGTTAAAGAACCAACTGAATTGGTCCCGTTATTTTTTACGTGATTAGGAGCTTTCAGCTCCAAATTCAAACCATTTGCCCCGAACCCAATTCTGCAAGTGAATAATTTATTACATTTTTGTAAAACAGTTTCTTGATTTCGAAAGTTTTTTCGCATGCCCCTATTTGGACCTACATTAGTTGGTCGACCTGTTTCTATGATAGATATAATTCGTGTGAAAGTGAATCAATTCCTACTGTCGTTATTAATTCCTTCTTGCAAAGACGGTTAAAGTCTTTTAAGTATTTAGGTATAAGTAGTGCAGAAATGATTTTCTAATGGTTGTAAAAGAACCCAACCGACTGGTCCTGTTATCTTTTGCTGCATATTTGAGCTTCTTGCTTCAAATTCGAATCGGTCGGCTCGAACTGATTGATCTCCTATCTACAACCCAATTGTACTACGCGCCTAATTCACTGAATTATCAAAACGCCTTTCCAATTTCAAATTTTGCTCTCGTGTCCCCATCTGCTGGACCTCTTATCAGTTGGGCGACCGTCTCTGTACGACCGGTACCACTTAGGTGGGAGTGTATCAACCCTGAATGTTCGTAATCCCTCCCTACAAAGGAGGTCGGCGTTCACCAAGGGTTAGGTATAAGCAGTGCAGTAGTACGGTCTCCTAGTGGATGTTAAAGAACCAACTGAATTGGTCCCGTTATTTTTTACGTGATTAGGAGCTTTCAGCTCCAAATTCAAACCATTTGCCCCGAACCCAATTCTACAAGTGAATAATTTATTACATTTTTGTAAAACAGTTTCTTGATTTCGAAAGTTTTTTCGGATGCCCCTATTTGGACCTCCATTAGTTGGTCGACCTGTTTCTATGATAGATATCATTCGTGTGAAAGTGAATCAATTCCTACTGTCGTTATTAATTCCTTCCTGCAAAGACGGTTAAAGTCTTTTAAGTATTTAGGTATAAGTAGTGCAGAAATGATTTTCTAATGGTTGTAACAGAACCCAACCGACTGTTCCTGTTATCTTTTGCTGTGTATTTAAGAGCTTCTTGCTTCAAATTCGAATCGGTCGGCTTGAACTGGTTGATCTCCTATCTACAACCCAATTGTACTACGCGCCTAATTCACTGAATTATTAAAACGCCTTTCCAATTTCAAATTTTGCTCTCGTGTCCCCATCTGCTGGACCTCTTATCAGTTGGGCGACCGTCTCTGTACGACCGGTACCACTTAGGTGGGAGTGTATCAACCCTGAATGTTCGTAATCCCTCCCTACAAAGGAGGTCGGCGTTCACCAAGGGTTAGGTATAAGCAGTGCAGTAGTACGGTCTCCTAGTGGATGTTAAAGAACCAACTGAATTGGTCCCGTTATTTTTTTACGTGATTAGGGGCGCCCAGCTCCAAATTCAAATTAATTAGCTCCTACCTATAACCCAATTCTACACGTAAATAATTCATTGCATTTGCGAAATACTTTCTTGATTTTGAAAGTTTTCTCGCATCCATTAGTTGGTCGACCTGTCTCTATAATAGATACCATTCATGAGGAAATGAATAAATTCCTATATGTTATTAATTTCTCCCTGCGAAGTCAAACTCTGTTAAGGAAGTGCGAAAATGGTTTCCCTATAGTTGTAAAAGAACCAACCGAGTGGTCCCGTTATCTTCTGCTGCGTAATTAGGAGCTTCCAGCTTCAAATTCGAAGCGATCGATCGATCGATCTTCTATTGATCTTCTATTTACTATCCGATTTTACTAAGCCGAAATTTATTGCATCAACGAAACCCTTTTTGGATTCCAAAAGCTGTTTCATATTTCCTTTTTTGAACCTTTGGACAAGTAAGTGAATCAATACCTGAACTTTTTTTAATCACTCTGTAAAATAGGTCAATGTTAGCTAAGGATTAGACATAATCAATTCAGAAATAGTCCTCTAAGGGCTGTAAAAAAACGGCCGATTGGTACCGTTATCTTTTTCTATGCAATTAGGGAGTTTCAGCTTTAAATTTTAATCGATTGATCCGAACTGGCCGGTCTACTGTTATCCAGTTCTATTACCCGAATAAATTACTCCATTACCGAAATGCTTTTTGGATTTCAAAATGTATTTCTCCCCCATTTAGATCTTTATTAGCTGTTAGATTGTTTTGCCTCTATAAATACCACTAGTATGGTAGTATATCAACTCTAAATTTTTATAATTCATCGCTACAAAGATATTTTATATTAGTTATGGGTTAGATAGATACAGGGTAGAAATAGCCTATGCTCGTTTACGTTTTCTCCGCAATCAAGTGTTTTTAACGCCGAATACACTAGAGTCATACGTTTACACTCATTCAATTATAATTTTACTGCTACCTTTACCCCGATACCTGCACCCCGATTCCTGCAATCCACCCCAATTTAGACTTTGATTGGACGATCGGCCGTTCCTTCACGATCGGTACCACTAGCGTGGGAGTGTATCAACCCTGAACGTTCGTAATCCCTCTCTACAAAGGAGGTCGATGTTCACTAAGGGTTAGGTATATGCAGTGTTGGAATGGTTGCCTAGTGGCTATAAAGATTCGACTGATTGGTCTTATTTTTATCCCCCTCCATTCCAAAGTGCATTAGGCCTACTGGGGATAGCACTTAAAAAAAAACGCACAGAATAGCTGTACCTCCAGGGTTGTGTGGAAATCAGCTAATTCAGAAATCTTTTCGCGACTTACTTTGACCTTTCGGATAGCTTCTAAAAATTTTTTTTGTAGGAAACGCATATTGAAGATATAATTTAAAGGTCCCGAGTGTGTGTAGTTTCTAAAAATGAGCGTTTAACATACTTTCAAGTTAAAAAAACGATTAGGCATAAAAAGATGAATGCTTTATTATAGACAAAAATATTTAAAAAATAAATTAGTCAGCTATGTATTACCCGGCCTGTCTATAATAAAAAAAGAAATTGGGCGGTTTTCTATTATTATTAAATTTTTAAATCTAAATAAATAGAGCTTTTCTCTTAAATGGCAAATATGTGGTGGCAAATAAATAGGCAAAGTAAATTAAGAAATAATTTTATAATAATTGATGGAGAGATTGTACTCATGCTACTGAATTATGTTATAAATTTTTTTCCTCATTTTAAATGCGAGAGCTTTAGCAAAACCATATATATCCCGTTCATAACTTTTTGTTTAAGGTTTTCATCTACTATGTATATGTATTAGTGATAATTCTAGATATAGTTTTCGTCTTAATGTAATTTTTATTATTTGATTAAAAAAATGTGCGTTTTTTATTAATAATTTGAAGACTTTAGAACTTGAAGGCACCTTATATATATTTTATATAAATAATATTTTTATATAAATAACATTTTTTCCAAATTTTCCGCTGAAAGTATTTATCTAATTGATGTCAGTCCTTATGGTTCCTTAGACTTATCTGTAGGTTTCGCTTTGCAAATGGCTTTTATGCCTAAAGAAAAGCACTATAACCTTTTAAAAAGAAGCACCCTGAAAAACCTGCATAAAAAATATTTTGTTATGTTTTTAACTTTTGCTTGGTGATCTTAGACTACTATTTTCTTCATAAAAATAAAAATTTAACTTTTATCTAAGAATCATATTATATTGGGTAGAGATAATGGTCTCTTTATCAATCCTCAATTTACAAACACCGCCAGTATATTAGAAGATAGTAAATAGTAAATCTTCAAATTAACCTTGCCTTTTTAGATAAAATGAACAATTTCGATCATATTCTTGGCTAAAACTATCCTTCTTCTATTTTACAGCCCTACTAACATAAATAAAATAATTATATACATATTATAGTATAATTAATGGGAGGATAATTTAAAATGACAGACATCACTACAAAGTTACTAGGGAAAGCTGAATTGTTCTTTTCGGTTTTAATTCGCATATTGTGCTAAAAAAATACTTAAACAATATAGTCTTAATGCTATTGATATAAAGCGTCAGGTTTGTCTTATTTAGAGTATTAATTGTAGTTTTACCTATCTTAATAGACTAACTCTTAATACAGGTATATCTTTATTTTTAATATTTTTTGAGATAGGGAGCGGTAGATTGTTAAAGAGAGAGTTAAATAAGGTTTTATGATATACATACCTTTTTCATTTATGCGTTTTACATTAATAAAAGTTTGAGACTGGCAGGTAAGTGACCTGTTAAAGAATTTGGTTTTTTTTTTGTTGAATAGTGGCACAAATAGCATTTACGACGTACCCGGTGTTGCGGAGATTGGTATGAAAATCAATTATAACGAAAGCCAATTTAATAGTTACTTAGCCTTCATTTCCTACAATACAGAACAGGTAATTAACCGCTTGCATCCAGGAATAGTCGGATACGGCGTACGCAATGCAAAAACAAAGGCTTACTGGCGTAGCAAAGGCAACTAGCGCTCCAAACGCACACGCCAACAAAGGTATTGAATGTTGCTCACCCAGAAATCCTGGCCTGACTTTATAACGGAATGGCAGATATTCACTTAAGGTATTGAGTGAAAGTCTCAATATATTACTGCGGATAACTGTTTTCTGGTAACATATACCACTTTGTACTTTGTAACTATAAAGTTTGTTCTATAATAAAAAAATAGCATATTATAATATATGTTATAAATATGAATTATAAAATTATTTACAAAAAATTTAAAAGATACAAACTGAAAAAAGGTGAATAACGCAAATATTCTCTTCAGTACGTTGGTCCTCGAGAAACAATCCAGAAATTGGGTATATTTAACGCTTAGTGTGTTGACCCCTAACTATGCTCGAGTCTTCTCAATATATTGGATGGTTTTATGCCTTTTTTTGATCCGATATTTTGATAGTGATTAGAAGTACAGAGTGCAAGATATTTTACCTATAATCAAAAAGGTCCTTTTTTTTACGATAAGGTATTTGTAGATCAGCAGTCATCAGAGCTGTTAAAACCAATATCCAAATAAATTATCATATATGTAACAATTTGAAGCTTTTATTATTATTATTATATGGCAAGGCTATGTATTTTTCCTATCCTATTTAACATCTGTGAGAAGTACATCATACAAAATGTCCTCGAAAATTACCACGGAAGAATTATTATTGGAAAAAAGGTATAATTTACGTTCTTCTGATGACACTACCTTTTTGCCACTGATGAAAATCCAATGGCTGAACTACTTAAAAAATTTGAGACCGAAAGTTTCAAATACAAACTAAAAAAATTGTTCCGCCAAAAACCAAACCAATAATAATAGCCAAAATAAGCACAATAAACAATAAAACCAACATACAAGATATACAAATTATGATGATATAATCTATCTGAACTAACACGTTAAAAAAGAATGTAATTGATACGAGGAAGAATTGCTATTACCAGGGTAGCAATGATTATGCTGAATGAGACATGGAAAGATCCGCAATATAGCTATCGCCACTGAGGAAAAAATAGCCACAACATTAATTTGTCCAATAGCGCTATATGGCACAGAAGCTTGAACTGATCTATCAAAAATTGGTGCCATATAATTTCAATATATAAAAAATTTAATATTCAAAAACAGGCGAGGACTATTTATTCAGTTGAGAAGGCGATGATGTACAATGTTTTGACAATGAATAAATTTACTTGATGTATGTTTATTTATTTTTGTGCTAACACTGGGTAGAACTGGTTTGTAGTCTTCCTGTTTTTATTTTTTCCCTTCATAGCGTACAAGCACGAAACCTGCCTTTTTAATATCTTCAACTTCGTGGAGTTGCAAAATTAAATCAAAGGTTATCTTTTTCTCTAATCTAAGAATAATTGTCAGAAAAAGATAAGTCTAATAAACATTCAGATTGATCTCTGTCCCCAGACAAACTCTGCTGCAGTTCTGTTACCACTTTTCCTTTTCTAGAATGTAACAGTCTTTTTCTATTTTGATTTTGTATTATAACGGAACATCGACTGATTTGCATATATTGCATAGGTACGTGAGCACAAAATTACCTGATGTTTTTTACAAAAAGTAGCCACTTGTCAAGTGAGGTAAGATTTGTATCTATTAATAAGATGTAATATAAGGAAGGTAGCATCAATACTCTCCAAATATGGTACACGGAAATATTCTATTGATGAGTGACACATCCGATTAGGATTTAAGTGTTTTACAACCTTCAGACCTGAAGAATTTAAAGTCGATGACAGCCTTTTGCTGAACTACTCATTACTATAATTTTTTTACCTTTTGTATATAAAATTGCATTAATTTTTAAGTAGGTTCCAAATTTTGCTAATGGATATCTTGTTCAGTATTGTCATCCCGCACAAAATTATTTGCAATCTTCGAATGGCGTTTGCTGAAGGACACAAACCACTTGTTTGCTGGCATATTTTCACCTGAGGTTGTCCTTATAGCATTTTTGACATTTTTCAATACCCATTAGATAATAAGGTTTTCTTGTCCTGTTGTCAGTATTATCTTGAACTCCACCTTTGTTATTTCTGAGCCTTTATTTGATCTTCTCTATAGGATTACTTAAATTACTTTATATTTTCTAGTAACAAAGAGCATTTTTTTGGTGATATCAGTGGTGACAGTTTCTAATCGGATGGCGAGTTTATTTTAATTTTATATTTTGGAGATTTATAGTATTATTTTCCAGTTGACCTTCGTAATGTTGTATAATGTGCAAGGTCGTTTTCTTTTCACTTGTGCGGCGCCACTTGGTGATTTAGTGCAGATAGAGCTCTGTTTAATACTTTCCACTAATTATAGTGTTTTAGTAGCTGAATTGAAAGGAAGTTGTGCACGCTCACCGCAGCAACTTCGCTTTTACAACCTGTTATTTAAAAAGGCATATATTCTTACATAATGATTCGAGCTGTATAGGTAAAAACATAGTTTTTTAAACATCTGTTAAAGTGTCAGCCAGGCGTGACCACTAATTTTAGTTTTTTGTAGCAAACATCAAGGCTAATCATTACGCAGAACGCACGGCTCATGTATGTACGAGGGATATTCAATTCATAAGTGGGATTTTTATATTAATAAGATAAATAAAACAAGGACATTACAAATGAACTCTTATTTCTGGACGCAGTCTAATAGCCTTCATTAATCACTCTTTTAGGAAATCTACTAAAAAATATATTTACAAAAGTTATCTTTTGCATTTTAGTAACGTTTCTTCAATTGCAGGTTATGAAATCACAACTTGTCCCAGAGATGTTATTATAAAATTTTGATAATAAAATACTCAAATTTTTAGTTTTGTAAAAATTTGAAGCTGGCCTTCTTTTATTTCTTTTGTTTCAATTTCTTGACTTACAATTTAGTTCTAATATTTCTGCAATTATTTATACTACTTAATGACTTCTTAAATTTTAATTTTTTTTAGCTTATGCTTAGGTTTATTGTCAACTTATTTAGATTATTCTCTTACATTTTTTATTGTTTTATTTTTTTTTGAAATGTTATTTTGTTTTTTAGCCAAGTCCTTTTTCTTTATTTGAACTGACTGGATTATACGTTTGCAAGGCCTGTTGTAGTGACTGTAAATTTGAGATGTTTTTTTTTTATTTATGTGCGACAAAATATTTATTGTTAAGATTAATCATTCAACAAAAAAAGTTTGTTATTATATGATAGATATTTTCCTTAAAAAGTGAAAAGCATTGTATGACAGTAAAGAGAATTTAATTTATTATAGATTTTAAATGAATACTTTTTATTTGAACAAAATTTATTATTTTAATTTGTTTTTTTATTGCGTTTTAATCCTTTAAAACAGATGGAACAAAAAGACTCGGATTTTGAGCTATTTGGTTGATAATTATTTTATAACAAACCCAAAGTTTTTGCAGATTGATACAATATGATTTCCCTGATTTTACTCACCTCGAAAAATGCCTAAAAAGTCTCTAAGTTTAACAAATTTACTGAGTGTTTTGAAATAAAATTTTACATGCATGTTTGTTTCCTACAATTTATTTTATTGGTGATCGCAAATATTACAAACAATTTGATTAACATATAAAATGTAAGTACATAATGGTGTTTATCTCCAATAGTGGGCGCCAGTGTGACCGCGCGGTTGAGGTTGCAGTGCGCTGGTAGGCGGTCTACTCTGTCACTAAAAGTAATTGAGTAGCTGCGTTGATTTTGGACAAAGTGTCCATGCTACGACGCTTGGCATATCATCTCGTATTAGAGATGTGCGAAACGACTAGGCAGTGAGGATAAACATATAAAAGTCTCAACTTCTCAATTCTCAGACTTTGTTCATTATTGTTATCTACAATAGTGATAAGTATTAGACTAACCCTTTAGCTGTAGTAGAAGAATCAACTAGCTATATATCTTCGTGTTGCACTTTTTTGTTACAAATAATGAAAAAAAAATTCTGGAGAATAAAAAGGTATAAAAAATAAGTACCATATGTAGCCTGATATTTTAATGCAAGGGAAATAAATGACGTCTAAATTGCTTAAAGAGTAAGTGACTCTTTTTAATACTTTATAGCAAGTTGTCAGTTAGAGAGCTAAGGTTTATGCCAATAGTTATTTACAATTTACTTTACAGAGAAGTATTAAATAATTGTACTGTCCATCCATCGATGATACTCCTTAAAGATTACTTTCAAGAAAGTGGATTAAAACAAATCGAGAGACCATATTCTCTTTAAGCGTATTATGGGCAGATTATTATGGAAGAGTTGTCGCACTAATTAATTATTATGCCCAGGAAGCTTTACGTTTTTTTTAGCGCACTTACTGGCACTGCAGCCTCAAGGGCTTATTGTGCCTACTAACATGCACTTATACTAGGACTTAAACTAGGACATCACATACACCCATAAGTTTCCAACAAGAGTCTAACTCGTCTGCGTCGGCTCGCGGACAGAGGAGCAAGTAATAATTTTCAAGTAATAATTTTTAATACATCTTTTAATTTTAAATTACAAATGGGATACCGAGCTCTTTGTGATTGGCGGCGTATGATGGCGTATCTACAAATGCACGAGTGTTTTGGTTTGAAATTTAAATTTTTTCCATCTTGGTGGCCTAGTACCACAATTGTATGGCAAAGGTCAAAATTAGTTTCCACATAGTCTTTTACAACCAAGTTTTATTGTTAATAAATAGTTTAGACTTCCTGTTTAGCAAACAGCACTTTTCCCTATACTTCAGATTTAACTGTTTGGGTTTTACTTGAATGTGATTTTTCTATGAGACGTTGGTGATATGGGTGGTATGGGTATGTGGTTAAATTTTAACTGATGGTGAACGTTGTCCGAGCTGATTGTTGATTTTAGTTCGCCGTTTGCTAAACTATTAATTTGGTTTAGGTGGTGTAGATTTATTACAACTGCTGTGTGTCAATGTTCTAAGCTTCAGGTAGGTCAGTTGTATTTAAAAGATGGAATTAGCATAAGACAATGCCCCGAGGAAGACCGTATTTAATAAGATAGTATTCAGCTAACTCATTGTTATATTTGATCTGATAGATAGGATTCAAGTAGTAGTTTTTAATTTTAGAGCCATCCAGCGTACCGTACTTTATCAAGCGCTTGAAAAACGCCTAGGAATACAGGAATTTAAACTTTTTCTCAAGATTTTTTGACATTTAATTTACAATCCTATACGTTTGATGTGCTGTTGAATGACAATCACAAAATAGAAATTAATGTTGAAATATTTGTGTGAATATCTCAGTACTATCTCTGTTTTTTGAGCTTCTTAAACATTACTGAAGGCAAAAGACTAAATGTGTATATGATTTCATAATATAATTGGGGAATATTAAAGACAACATACGATTATAAATTTTGTAAGTTCTTTCTCGTAATAAAGTCGTAACCCGATGCTTTATGTTAGTTCAATTTGATGAATAACCTATAAATAAATTATACGCAGGTTCTTCATTAAACGATTATAAATTAGTTTATCAGCAGTATTACTTTTTTGTTCTTTCCTCTAGTGCTTTGTTTTTCAGAGATCAATTATATGAAGAGGTATAATGATAGTAGAATATACGCCATTAGATCGGTAATTAAATTATAATTTGATTTTATTTAGACGGTGAGGTATAAAAAATCTAGTAAGTCCGGCCATTAAGTAAGTTCACTAGTAGAGTGGTAGACGCAGTTATTTTGCATAAGTGAACAAAGTAGGTTTCGACCTTGTTAGCATAATTTCAGTTCTCAAATAAGTATGCTTGTCGATCTAATCACCCTTGCGCACTTGTACACTTGTGCACTTGCTCTTGGGGTCAACACAATGCACGCGAAAAATGCAGCCCGCCGCACGTTTTCATTTGTCGAAAATCAAGTTAATACTTGTGCTGTCTAATATTTAATTTAAGTTTAAGGTTTAGATATTAATATGAAATTTAAAAAATTCTGACGTAGAAAAAAAGCTATGTAATATTTTATATGCTAATTTATAAAATAATCACACTCTTGTTTTTTACAGAAAATATTTAACTTTAATAATAGATTACTGCACATCTGCGTAGAAAATTTAGAGTTAGAAGCATTCGTTTATATCTCGACGAACGAGGTTTTATAAGTTTGCTGTTTATGGGGAGTGAGGGACCTTCATTTTCTGTAGGAATAAGCAAATAATACATTTGTCCTTTGATATCCTTTTTGTGTATTTTATGTAGATGCGCGTTTTATGGCAATCCTGTTTTGATCTTTCTGCCGTTTCCCAAGCGCGCTTTAAAATTGCACTTCTTTAACCATCGATCCGAATTGCCCGTAAATCGGCTTTTTATCCGCGCAATGCAAACGAACAACGTTTCTTGAAATATTTGCCTTCCTAGCTGGGCGCTAATAAATTATTTGGAGTTACATACGGCAAAATGTTTATTGCGATTAAAGATTTATAGGCTAGTCTTTTTTAGTTGGCATGTATTTACGCCGCCGCTTTCCGCCGCTGCCCAGAGAGCTGATTCTTTGCGAATAAAGTTTTCTAAAATCCTGGCGACTGTTCTTTTATCATATGCCAGGCTTCAACAGGCCAAACACCAATCAGAAAAAAATGATGTAGTCCCTCAGGTGGAGGCTGCCCCGATCCTCTGAAAAATCAAAGAAGAGTCAAAGGCCGGGTTTCAGCGGGTCGGCCGCTTAATCAAATGATTCTTATTCTCTGGGGGAAACAACAAGAAACTGTTTGCTCGTAGGAGGCTAATTTGTGCAAAATAAGTTATTTATGGCTATTGTAAGGCTTTCCAGTTGCTCAAAACATTTTATTTATATCATTACTTGTATTATAAATATAGGTGTGGTTGATAGAGTAATATCAATGTACTTGAACAAAAACTCTTTTTTCGCATTTCAGTATATTTAAAAGTCTAGAAAACTACAAAATATTCTTTTGTAAAAACTTTTAACTGTAAATATTCTTTACCTGCATTCCTAATAGGACGCACCATAAATCGTTAGAAATGACATTACGTTGTCATTATTTAAGTAACGGCGTCGCCTGAAAAAAAAAACAGTAGTCTAATTATTATCTCTTCTTCTTCAACTTGTATTTCTTCCAATTCTATAAAACCTAACACAATGGAGTCCTAAGATACCTACAACTTAATACAAAGAAAATATTTCGAGACCAGTTATGTTCCCTTTTGTAGCTTTGGTGGTTATACGCAATAAACGGCGAGACTACAAGTATTGTGGTTGTTTTTGAAATTCGTCGATCTATGCAAACTGCTGAAAGTCTATAAGGCGTGTATATAATCCCCCATTTGAGAAAAAAACTACTTAGTTACCCACAAATATTTTTTGTACTTTTTTCTATTTTAATCTTTATCAGTGTTTACGCCTCGTAAATCCTATTGTATATAGTAATTTTATTACTAAAAATATAAATAACACCGGCCTGTTATATTTTAATTTTGAGCGAAAAGTCCAAACCATTACACCAAATGAGCAGCAGTACAAAGACATAAAAAATAATTAAATTATAATTAAAAGAAGATGATTTAAGGATTAGACAATTAAGTTAAGTGTCCTTAATATGATGATTAATTTGAAATAACGAGGGTTGTTTAAGTCAAATCAAAATCTTTCGTTTAAGAGATGCTAGCATGATGGTACTATTAGGGGTAGTTATGTAGTAACAAGTGTGAACCCCTCAAAAATATGCAGAAAAATGTAAATATAGTACGGTAATAAAACACTTAGCTATAGTAAGACAATTGAATGGTAAAATTTTTTAAATAAAACCGTACATTCGTGAATGATAACTCTGGTCGTGGTGGTTCCTAGCCCACAGTAGTCATTTTTGTAAATATCTAGAATGAAACACTCGGTTTTGGTAAAATCGACTAAACTTTTTGTGAGACTACATAAGAGACAAATGTTTTTAGGAGAGAGGTGAGTATTATCATTTATGAACATTTCTATTCTCGGAAAGTTAGTGTAGGTGGACTACCAAAGGTAGCTTTGAGCTTTTAATCAGTAAAGAATAATTCAAGTTTGCAACATATTAAAAAGCCATTTTGAAAAAAGGCAAGGTTTTTTGATTTGCATCATTACATGTGACAAATGGTAGATACATTATTTCATCCCGGAATCGAACCAAGCATCTATGCGTTGGAAAATTTTAGATAATTGCACCTGCGGCTAAAGCAACGGTAAGTGATTGGGACTAACTTGTCATTCATGTGAATCTTCTCCAATATGCCACTACCAACGTTCTAAATGATATGTATAACTATTTGATAACAACAGACGTCCTACTTCTATATGATAAAGCGCTATGTCCGCTGTCTCAACAGTAACATGAGTCTGTTGCGTGTGCACGTGTCTAACTAAAAATATTTCGAAAAGCACCACGTAGAGTAGAGTATATGTGACCGTCAAAGTATACTCGCTGCGGACAATCAATTGTACTTAGTGTGAGAGTCACAGTGCAATAGAGCAACGTGTGAACATCAAGTTCTGCAAATAGTTGGGGAAACAGCGACGAAGACAAAATATATGTTTACAACTGCTTCAAATACTTTCGAAACGGGTAAAGGACAACTAAGGATATGTTACGTTTGCGTCGGCCGTCTACAAGAGGAACTCTAGTTAAGATTGAGGTCGTTCACAAATGGTTGGGTAGGTGGCAGATCTGTTCCTGATTTGTGCCTCAAGACCTGACAGACAAACAGAAAACACGGTGGATTGAAATTTGATTACCAGGTGTGACTATTATCTATACTTTCTGCAAATCTTCTTCACAGGAAATGAGATCTGAAGCTATCAGTTTAATTTGAAATCTAAGAGGCAATTGATGGAATGAGGTTTACCGTTTTTTTTCGCGATCCAAGATAATGGCATGCAAAAGTCCAAAATCGAAACAATGTTGATCGTTTTTTTTTGACAACGATAAAATTATATATAAGAAATGTATTTATGTGAGTTAAATCGTGGACTCTACATTTTACAAGAAATATTTGAAAGGGACGCTTTGACATATCCGCCATGTTTGGCCAAAGTTTGCAGGGCTAGATTTTGGATGTTACTGCTCTATTTTCAAGTACTTTTGGTGCTTTTTGTTGATAATCTACAGTACTAATTTGATTTGGCACCTGCGGACTTCTTTCTATTCTTTCGTTTGAAAAGCGTCATAAAAAGCACAAGTTTTTTTAGACTTGTGGTAATCCGACTGACAGTTTCTAAAAGTTTTATGAGCATTGCCAGAAGTGTTTGTGAAAGATAATGGCTATTTTAAAGAACATTATGGATATTCTTTTGTTTTCTGACTTGAACTACATACGACGTAATACAAATACACACAAATACAAGTAACACGGCTTTCTTACAGACCAAACCTCGCTTTAAACGGTTTATACTTATTTGAACCCTAATGAAGAAGTGAAGTAGACTACTTACTGATAGTTCAAGTGTATTAATAAACTTTTTACACTACAACTTTTTAAGAAATTTATTGTAATAATCCCATTGTTATTTCTTGAAAGCAGTTTTTTTTATCACTTTATACAATTGATTGTTAGCAGCGAGTATACTTTGACGGTCACATATACTCTACTCTACGTGGTGCTTTTCGAAATATTTTTGGTTAGACACGTGCACACGCAAGTTCTGGTTTAAGTTGAACTATCCTTACAATAATTGTAAAATTAAAAAACAAAATATGTTAAGGTTAAAAAACACAAAGCAAAAAATGTGTAATAAAGTCAAAATGATAAATATAAAAATATAATCAAAAAGTTATGTAAAAGTAAAACTAATAATAGAACTGATCACAAACTATACAGGGTAGGAATAAATTAACAAAAAGAGAAGATAATCTAGATCATGAAAATTTTATTATTGGGAATATAAAACAAAAATAAGTAAATAAGTAAGGCAATAAATAAAATAAAAATATCACAGCAGAACGAAATAAATTTTGGGTAAAATCTTGAGGAAGAAAACCATTGGAAGCTTGATTCTAATTGGCCCTTGATCTAAAAGTCATTAGGGTTTCTTTTTGGTTTGAAAATCCCTTCTGCAAAATTTAGCTGGACTTTCGAAGTCATTTGATTTTAGAGTCTAAATATTAATCGCATTTTTTTTATCCAACTTCTATGCCCAATTTAGTATAAATCGCTTAACGCATATTAGACATAGCATGCTTTAAGGCAAACAGAGAGACAGATAAACCTGTCAAACTAATGATTACTATTGTTAATTGAAAAAACAGGTAATTTTATCCAAGAAAAATAAAATCGCTATAAATAACAAATATGCAAAAATTTTAATATTTCTTAAAAACTACAGTGAGCAATAAAAGTTATGCTTAAGAGGTGTACGAGATTTTAATATCTGCACCACTTCTGTGAAATTTGTTGAGAGATTGTAGAAAGCTTATATACTACTTACTGCTATGCCGTTGCCTTATTAAAGGACAACGGGCATAAAAAATTAAATGACCTTTGCAGAGTTGAGCTTGAGTTTCCTGTTCGAGATGCATGTATTTAATTCATTGGGCTAATGGAGTCAATAAACTGTTCCAAATCTTAAAATAACAAAATTATAAAAGTCACTGCTACTGGAAAGCACAAAATAACTTCTTATGCATCACTCAATTACGATGGAACTATAAATAACAAAAAAAAAAATTAATTTATGGTAATGTTAAAAAAATCTACACATTCGTAGAATATTACTGTAAAATCTGTTTAGGGGGTAAAAAACATAGTAATATATACTCTAAAAGTGATATTTCTAATAGAAAAGATTGATGATAGTAGGATTTGGCCGTGACATTTGCGTTTTTTAAACTTCTTTTGTTTTTTCGCTGCTCTATTGTTAAATTAAATAAAAAAGCTCTTTTTATTAGTTATCAGTACGTATAAAAAATCATACACACGATCCAGTTGACGATAACAGAGGTAAGATATAAGAAATTACGTAGCCCATCTTTATCGTAAGCAATATCTCGTAATCTTTGAGCTTTGGTATATTTAAAATATTGTGATAGATCAGCAATATAAGAATTTTAAACATTATACTTTCAATTGAGCTACTTGGAGGGCTCATTTAAACCCAAAACAAACTTTCCGTTACGGTCGCTAATGGAAGATATTTACTCAATCCCTAATTTCTTATTAAAAATAATGCTATCTACCTTATCATGTAATCATTATTAATACAGAATCAAACAACACTAATGTGAATAAAGAAAGTAACCAATAACCAAATAAAAATACCATCTATTTATGTATAAGACGCAAAAAATTATCAAAAAATATTAAAAGACACATTCTCACATTTCTATTCATTTTTTTTATAATTTGCGAAGAAACAACATTATGAATTAATTTGACCAGTAGTGACAATTATTTTAAGTTTACAAAGTTTCATTTTGAAAACAATATAAAATACTATTCGTACAAAGATAATTATGTTGAAACAAAACTTGTTAAACTAAGTAGGAAAGTCAAAAAGTATCTGTAGTCTGGTAATAACATAGCTTTAGGTTCGTTACATTGCCACCCATGCATGGATGCTTAGAATTGATATTACGATGGTCACGTTATCAAAGTTTGACTTTGATAGAGTCATTTTGTTTTGTTTCAGTGTAAACATTAGTGTTCTGCTAACATTGTGCACTAAGGATCAACAAAGAGCAATGATACGGTTTCTCTGGTCGAAACGTGTGGAAGAGTTTAAAATTTATCGGAGGCTACAGCCCGATACGGTGAATGTGCTCTACTATGTAGGAGTGTGTATGACTAGATTAAAAAGTTTAAAAGTGACCGGAGGAACGTGAAGCACGAATAGGAAGCACAATGCTTACCAACCTCTACCAATGACGAGAAGAGTCAGTAAGTTTGAGACATGGTATTGGCAAACCGGTAACTGACCATCGAAAATGTAGCGTATTCTCTGCAGATTAATTATGGTTCTGCCTACCAAATCATCCACGACGAGTCTGTGCGATATGGATATCTTATACTTATTCGACTGTTGTAACAATAAAAGTAAAGAATTTTTGAGCAAAATAGTCACAGAAAGTAAAACGTGAGTCCATCGCTATGAGCCAAAATCCAAAAAGCAAAGTGTGAAGTGAAAACATCAAATATAGTCAATGAGAAAGAAATTCAAAACAGCCTTTCGTGGGAAAGGTGATGACAATCGTTTTTTGAGTGTATATTAAAAGACTCTCTGGAAAAAAAGCCTTTTTTATCTTTTATCTAAAACAATTACTATTTTGAGTCTTTAGGTACTGCAACATTCTACCTGCAGCCTAGATCTTACTTCTTCGACTATCATCTTTTTGGATCATCGATTTTCTACGGATAAAAAAGTTCGGGAAGCAGTACATAAATGATTGGGCATCTTGGTGACAATTTGATATTCTTACTTTGGTCTTCTTGTTGCAATTGAGACAGATTATAGTAACATTCTCTATTTACTCGATATCCTGGTAATTAAGTCGCACAGATGTCGAATTATATCTAAACAACTCTGATGGTATATTATATAAGCCACTTGTCGTTTTCCTCTTTTTTAAAGATATCTGATCTACCTACTGATTTGTTTTCGGACACTCAAATTGTTAAAGTTAACAATTATCGCAAGTGAGATACGTGTTCTTGTAGCTCTTGAACTGATTTTTCTTATTGTATATTACTTTCAATGTATCTTTTATAGTAAAACTGAAAAAATTTGAAAATTAGCTATGTGTTCTTCATTAATGAAAAAAACAATTAAAGCGGCAAGACAAATATGCGAAGTGGAAAGTAAAAATACTGTTTCAACATATGCAGTGGAAAAATTATTCAAAACATAGATCAGCCGCGTTCGAGTCGATTTACAAAGATAAATTGAGAAGCAGTGCGTGCAACTCTTGACACCAATCCATCGACCAGAACTTCTCCATTGTTCATCGAGCTCAACATGCAATAATATGGTCTTTATGTGCATTCCGTTAAGCCAACAAATATTGTCGGAAAGTGCGCTATAATCCAACGGGATTTCAAGCTTAATATGATGTGGATACATGTCGAAAATTCCTTTAAAGCTAGCATAATTACCCTTTTATTTGAGGAATTGCGCCTTGCTATGAGAAATAGGTCTACTTTAACAACCAAGACAAGCAGCATTAATGGTTAGAACCTGAAAAAACGAGAGAAAATGTAAACCACTCCAAGTTGGTTTTAAATAACCTTTTCATCAACGCCGACCTTTAGTGTGGCCAACTTAATAGAAAGTATACGAAATTAAGTGGGGAATACCCCGAGTTGATCAATCTAAAAAGAAAAAATTGAACTTCTACCACATAAAAATATGTTGTGCCATCCATCTATTACCTCAACTGCTCAGTGGCACACTTTCTGCGTGGATGGCATTTCAATAATCTGGACGAAGTCAAAATGGGATGTTGCAAGGTTTTTATCTTTAAAGACCTGGAATGGTACCGGCGCGGGATCGAACAACTTGCCGGAATATGCTTTCAGACCATACATTTAAATGTCTTTTATTTCAAAAATTAGTCGTTGTTCTGATATTTAAGTTAAAAGTTTTTTGGGCCACTTTAACTGTGATGAATTATATTATGGTTTATATCATCTTTTTTTCTATTACATCTAGTTGAGGGTACCGTTACACTTTTTTAAAGAGCTAGTAAATTACATCTAAGTTTGTTAGTTTGGGTATATTATAATAATTTAAATTTTGAGTACTTTTTTAAGATCCACAATGCGGATTTAATTTTTACCATAAATAAATAATGCATCTACTGAATAAATGCATATCTGACCTGTGTCTTGTATATATACCAAGTCAATATGATACATTATACCATTTTATTCTCTCCATTATTTTAAATATAATAAAATTTATGGATCAGTTGTGTAGTTCCTTTATAACTCTTTTTTTCAGGTGCTGCTGTGAAGAGATACTTATTAATTATTGAGCGATTAAAGATTTTTCCTTAATTTTAAGTTTTGGCATGTGTGTTCTAACAAAAATGTTTTTTTTCTTCAATCTACCCATAGTTTAATATTGAAGTATATCTTTACTATTCCAGTAGTGTAGTGGTTAAACTGGCAATGTTGTTTGTCAGATCTTTATGACTAAAGACAAAAAAACAAGATGGTTATTGAATAGAAGAATCCTACAGTTTCAGTTATCATAGCAATCCTTTTGTAAATTCAGTTGTTATGTAATGTGCCTTTATCATTTAATAAATCAAAATAGGTTTGGTACCTTTATATTTGTAGAAAGTATCGTATTGCCTTTATCGATATCGTAAGCAAGTAACATTCTGTATTTTAAGAAGTATCAGTTCACATTTTTAGATTCGCTGTGACAAGCGAAAGCGAAAAACTTTAATTACTGCCTCAAACGTGCTAAAATGATTCTTGTCATTCTCTGCATAATTTAGTGCAACCAGAAATCAGAAAGTAATTGGCCCTAAATGCCTTAAATTATTTATAGCGGTCCCCGCATAAGCAGCTGCGCGCTCTAAGTCGGTATGCAGATTACAAAACATTTAGCGCCGTTTCGACACGCACTGTTATTGCAGATATTTAAATGCAAACGGAAGTTTTTAGTGCAAGCCGCGTGCTATCGGGCTTTCTCGACACAGTTCATATTTAGCTACCCCATTACTTGCTATAAATATGCATAACGTTAGGGAACAATGCTCTTCGGCAAGCCGTGAAATCTTCTCTAATTCCCCGGACAATCTTTCGTCAACACCGCTCCTATGAAATAGTTCGGAAGATAATTAAGACCGGATATTGCAGTTAATTGTCGTAATTTAGTTAATTGTGCATCATTCGATGCAGAACCTAAAAGTTGCTGCTGCAAAATTCTTTATTTGTAATTTACTTAAAGTAGGGATAGCGTTAAACTGTTATCTAGAAAAATAGGAGTATTCTTCTAATAATACGTAAAGTAAATATAAATATGCCGCTGTATCTGTTTTTTTAGAACTAATGGTAGGGATTGACAAAAAATGATATTTTATGTTTCTAGTAGTAGTCGTTCAATGTTTGAACAATAAAAATTTGTGGCCAACTGTATTTTTGACATCAACAATCGCGACTATTGTGTTGACCTAAAGTCAAGTGCTGTGATATTTTTACATACATTATTTAATTAAAGTAAAACTTTATACCAACATCAATGGAGTACGATGTATTCTATCGATTAAAATACGGTAGTTAACAAGAACTACAAATTTAATTTAACTTTTACATCAAACCAGCCCCCATTCATTCCTAATATCTCAATCCTTAAGTATAACAATAAAGCAGCAACTCAATTTATTTCACCGCCAAATAATGAAGAAACAGACGGCAAAGAGGCAAGAAGAAGTAATTGAAAGTAATGGTTATCTCTGACAAGCTAGGAAAAGATTAACAAATCAATTTAAAATCTACAATCCTTTCCGACAGAGATTTCAATCTGTAACAGATATTTATCCTGAAGAGAAAATCCATAATTAGACACATACCAACTGCAATGATAGCACATCAAGAGTCCACACTCTTTTCATACTCACGTTGTTGAATAGGACGATTTCCTACCCTTCTTGGAGCATCACAAGACCAATGTAAAAATAGTTAACTGTCATAATTATTCTCGCCATAACTATTAGATTCTCAAAAAAGCACAGCTTTAAAATAAATTAGTCACCACAGGGTACCATACAAAAACATTTTGGGCCACTTTGTGACAGATCAAATAGTGATAGTAGAGAGAAATTGATTGAAAACACGGAAACACGGATATCAACACGGTAAAAATTTTTATCTCTCTGCATTTTCGTTTGTGTCTTTTGTTAGTCAAAAAAATAAGTAGGCTAATTGATAACATCAAAAACTAACAGAGTTGTTACATGTAACAAGCTGTGTAACATCGGTAATATATGACGTCAGTGGTACCATACCATTATTCTTTCAATACATGCACCTAATAGTAAGTTAATTTTAAAAGTTACTTCTTTTAAAGGTCAAAACACGAGCTAACAACCCTTAGACAATTGTTTTTTTTTAATTATGTATTTAGAACTTTCAGGTAGTCTGTTCTATTAGCTGCTTGTCTTTATTATGTTTCCAAAACTTAAAAAATCTGATAATTGTTTTACAGCTATACTAAATCAATATTCAAATCGTTCTCTAAAACATCATAATACAACAGACATCAAATTTGTTGTTTTATAGTGCTTTATAATTTTACTATACATTTTAGGAATAGACCCTATCTTCAGTGCAGGACATAAAACCTGTGGGTAAGTAAAATACAATACATTTTTGGGATACAATGCATCTGAGACTCTTTCACTTCCTAGGAGGGCTATAGTAATGAAAAAATGTTATAATTAATAATTACAAGCATTATAATGTCTCTCTCTTTATACACGGCGTCACTAATTATAAAAGAATGTTAAATGTCATTTTAAAGGTTGCTAAATCCGAAGTAAAGAACAAAGGCAAAAGTATGAAATTGTATGCCTTTGGAACTGTAAAATAAAAGTTGAAGCTTCACATAAAAAGAAAGACACTATTCAATGCACAAGGTTTTCATAACTACGAATATTGGAAACTATAAATAGGGAATAAAATATGTATAAAGTTAGGAAGTACTTTAGTTAAATGTGCTTTATGAACAGGAAGTAATCCAGTTATTAATAAAAGCTGCTTTCAAATATTTATTGAATAAAAAAAAAGAATTGGGCAATAGATCTACATGGAATTGAAGATTAATTTTAGTTTTGACTAATATATCTAGTGATGCAAGCACGTCCTATATCAAACAACACATACGAAGAGGAAATCAATTTGGGAGAACAGTTTTTTCTCTTCGGATTTGAAAAAATGTTTGTCCAGTTTGTGATTAAGAACTATCTTAAAAATTTTACGTAGCACCAAGGGGTTGATAAATTTCAAGGGAAACATACCTATCTTTTGTAGTTTCAGTTGTTTATTGTCCATTTAGACTTACTATTTCTACTAATCAATATAATACTTTATTTCAAAGATTACACTCTGGGGATTCAAAATTACCCTAACAAATTTACTTATGAAAAATAACTACAACTACCGCTTTGTTAGTAAGCCTACTTATTGGCCGTCTGATCCAGATAAATTGCTCGACTTCTTAGATTTTTTTCATATCTTACAAAATGGCTGCTACCTCAGTTACGACAGAATAAAGCTATGGTTAAACTACAGGTTATAATAAACCTATACTTCTGTATATTAGAGTTGATTTATGAGAAACTAAGCGCTAGAGAGATGTGACAAAGAAGTAATACTGCCGATAAACTAAATTATAATCTTTCAACAGGAATCTGCGTACATTGCTATGAGAAACCCAAAATGGTAACTTCACTGAATATATAAGAAGACCACACAATAAGAAAAGCTACTAAAAAATTTAAAGGACCTCGGAAAGTTATAAGACTTGTAAGAGAACCGAACGACCAAAGTGCAAAAACAAATAAGGAAACGGTGAAAATATTTGTATAGTATTCATCAAACGTCTTTAATCCATTTGAAGCTGCACCAGTTCTAATTAATTAGAAGCATTCTTGGATGTGCCGTGCCTTCTCACCAAATGAGGTACCTTCAAATTAAACAAGTTGGATCAACATAAAATAAGAGGTTACGATAGGATATCTTAATGATCTTAAAGCCAGTCATATCGACTGATCAGTCTTTTGTCCCTACTGGGTAAAGTGTTTGAGGAGCTTCTTCTCTAAAGACTTCCAAACAATACTCATATATTCACGTAACTGCCTCAACATCAATTTGGATGTCATTCTCTGTACCGTTTTTAGCATTTACATTTACTTGTTTTGCTGCCAAGTTGATTGTATTTTTAATATTGTCTTGCTTAATTCTTCCGTTATTTTTTCATCTCCTAATTTACTAATTTTCTATTTAGTTGGATATATTATGCTTCTGCTTTATCTTAAGTCTTAATATCATCCTGCCACCAACCATATAGTATGATCAGAGTTTGCACATGCTCCGCGATATGTGCTTATATCTATCATTAAAGTCTGTCTTTTCTTATTAATCACGTGATTTATTTGTGTTTGCGTCTGCTGGTGAGAGGATTTCCAAGCTATTTTGTTTTTCTTGGGATGTTTATAGTTAGCTGTTGTTTGCTTGTTCATAGATTGTATTCTATTTTTTTCTTATTTGCGCATTGAAGCCTCCAAGTACTATTATATATTTTTTCGACGACTTCTCTTTTTATTCTTCAACTATCTCGTAAAAACTGTTTTTTCTTCTTCTCCTGGTGTTTCCGTAGGGACATAGACATGTAGTAGGAAAAAATTGTATGGTTCCAGTCCTAGTCTTATATAAAGCATTTATTTGTCTAATTTTTATTATTTTTTCCTTTATTTTTCCTAATAGCATAAATGCTACTCCATGATATCCCTGCGTTTCATTTTCTGAATACATGATTGTAGAGTATTTCGTATTTATCCTTCCTTTACTTTTACATCTTACTTCTTCCAAGGCTGCAATGTTAATCTTATATCTTTCACTTGCCGTTCTTTTCCTGGTATCACTAAATTACTGCATTTGCTCCACTTCGATACTATCTCTGTCATAAATCTTCCCATCTATTATCATCATCATATCAAATATATGCTTTTCTTCTTCGTTTCCTTTCCCTTTTCATATGCAGTATAAACGCCTTCCTGTTCTCTTGAAGGATTTTTTGTGAAATCTACATTTATCCATACATTCTTGTCTTACAGATCCTTCGCCATTTTAGTTATTTTCATTTTTTAATGAAAATACAATAATTTGATGAGCATTTATTTATTTAGTTTGTAATAAAAACTTATATTTTTTACATTTTTTTAAATTTATATGAAGAATCACCAACAAAAATATAAAAAGTTCCGTCTAATGGTAGTTCAGAAACTTTTGTACATGTCCGTGTATCATTGTTTTCCGTTTTTGGTAGTATTTGAGACAAAATTGTGGTCGTTTACCTGACACTTGCCAGACAAATAAATCCGCAATTGTTTAATTTAACATTTAGAGATTTTTATTGTATTTTAAGGTCGTCTGGCATACTTTGCTTGTTAGAGAGGTTTTTCGTATTTAATCCCTATTTGAATGAAGAGCGACGGAGACAATTGGATTTGCCTTGCGGTGGAAGCGATCAAATACGAAAAAGCGCGTGGGCAAACATTTTTCCAAAACACATCTTAAACGCTTTAAGGCAATCAGCGAACAACCGGGCTTTTCCTTTCTTTTAAATCGAATTACACGCGTTTTCCGCAACCACGCCCGCCCGAGACCTTGCCATTTAATTTCAATCCAAGACTGTAGGTCGACCGGTCTACAAAAACGACATTAGTTCGATTGTCCGCCGAGATAAAACATTGTTCTTTATGGCTCCGATGACCCGGCCTGCACTCGGTTTCGATAATGCCGCCGCATAAAAAGCCGCGAGCAATTGCTCGGCGCAATTACTACCGGGTATGATTCCCCACCCCCAAGGTCGGCGCGCAAGTAGCGATTGCGTCTCACGGCGAAATTCGGCACCGTGCAAGTGTTCCGGAAACATTTGTATGTGCTCTGGAGTTTTACGACCGCGATCTATTACGCGGCTTTTATTCCGCCCGTCGAAATCGCGGAAAATATGATAAATTTCGGTTAAGCCAAAGCTTTATCGGAAAGCCGAACGCCATTTAGGGCATTTCTCGGATGCCTGCCAAATCTTAATCAGTGAGAAATCCGGCTGTTTAACACCAAAATGTACAAGAAAAGATCTGTATTGCCGTTCCTTAATGGTGCATATTCTCTTTTATTCTGACATTTTCAAAATGTCGATTTAAACCATCGCTACAGCAGTATTTCATGAAATTTAGCTACTCATTTTATCCAAGAGATTTATCGCCAAAATTCTTTTTAAAATCCTATTACAAATATAAAGCTAGAGAACCTTACTTTATCAACAATAGAATCGGGTTTTGATATCCGAGACAAGATAATCAGCAGTCCTGATAGAATCTACAAGTAGTTCAAGTATCCTAAAATAATAGACAGATCGAAGCTTTCAAATAAAAAATTAAATTTCATTTTATGTGATTATATTGCAACAATTGTATAAATTTATCTCATTTCTGTCTCTATGAATAGTGATTATTGAGAATGTTTTGTCCTTGCCGTTTAGCGTAAGTATGTAAATAAAATAATATAATGAATGATGTGGAGTTCATGGACATTCAAGTTGTAGCCGCAAGACTTTATTTAAAGTCACCGTTGGAGTGCACAACATTTAAAGAAATGGTTGACCAGTGAAAACAATTGAAAAAATTCTTTTTATAGCTAAGATGGTAAATTTTGTTTTTAAATCTCAAATTTGGAAAAAAATAATGAACGATATAAATGGTGCCTTATAAAGTTCCAAAATATTTATAATTTATGGTTTATACCTATTTTTCAGCCAATTTTTGTATACTACGTTTGTACTATATTTAGAATCTAGAATTTTTGTACTTCAATTTTTAATGGTAGTAACCTAAGTAAGTAATAATCTAATGGCGAAAAATTAGGACTAAAGCAGAGTGAAGCAAAAATTCCGTTACATCAAAATTATCCTACTGTGGTAATAGCAACTTTCTATTTACAAAGACAAACGTTCAGCAGAGCAGAATCAAGTTTTTCTATTACATTAAGACCGTCCGGAATTCGAAGTGTATTGCATTCCAGTTCCATTAAATGCATGTGAATTTGTGTTTAAATTTTTCACTTAGTACGGCCAGACGCTCAAGCTGAGCACATGCATAAGTCGTGCGCACAGCGTGCTATTGTTATCGCAGTCAGCATCGAGCAGTGATAAAACCGTGCATAACCGGATTGTGATACATAGAGTCACAGTCAGCATTTTAAATTAAAACGTGGGTTGTTACGGCGTTCTTACCGCCGCCTAGGGGGAGGGCAATCTCTAGTGATACCACCAACACCAATACTTAATTTTAATAAACACAAGGCTCTATCGTCCAACCAAAATCATCGCATTTCCACCCTACACAGACTTTCGCGATATAAAATTTATTAAAAGAAAATATACTCTAAGTACTATAATAAGTAAAATGTTTAAATTCTATTAGCTGGTGCTCTTCCTTACAGCACTACACAAGCACTACCTCAAATACAATTACCCTCTAAACCTAAATCGCACAATGCTCAGTTAACCTGGTCATAAATTAGACAGATACAGAAGGTCTAAACATAAGTGTCTCAAAATCTATCATGGTAGAGGGACTGTGACCTTTTATCGCACGAGGTATTTTAGACTCAAAACTCACTTGGAATCAATACAGAAAATCAAAAATTACTATTGTTAGCCAGACGAACACATGGAAAAACCAAAGGTGGTATATTGAATATACACGACGGTTGTCAAACTCATGATATTACATGTAGCTTTGGCATGACGGACAAACATAACATAAAGAACCGCTATAACCGTATTAACCAAAATACAAAAACTTGCTTGTCTGGGACTAACGAGCGCTATACAAACAACACTAACAGCGTCAATGAAGACACTGTTACACTTTCCTTCTTGTCATTTTGAAATCATGGGAGAGGCGGGTGTGCCTTTTTATAGATTGCACAACGCGCACCCATCCGCAAATATAGTACAAAAGTGGGAAATTTGAAAATTGGTCATATGGGTGGAGGCATGCTGGGTATGAGAACAGACCATATGATGCCAAAATTTGTATTCTATATAAATTTTGATGTTAATATTATGGATCTAAATGAGTTTATAAACGAAATAAGCAACAGAAAGAATTCTGGTCTACAGATGGATCAAAGACCGGACCTGGAACGGGATCAGGCATATAGTATGAAAAGGGAAACTTGCAATTAAATTTCTTCATTAGGGAAATATACATCTGTTTTTCAAGCGGAGATATTTGCTATAGTGTAATGCGGCAAGTAAAATTTGAGAACTTATGAAAATAGGCTAATCAACATATTTATGTACACTCAGGTAACCCTGAAGGCATTAAAAAACCCAAGGGTAATATTCAAGCTCAAAACTCGATGCTTTGGTGAACCACAAGTTAACTCTATTGTGGGTGTCAGGTCACTGTGGAACTGCAGGCAACCAAAGGCTGATCAGCTAACACAAAAAGGATCATCAACTCCATATATAGTACTCAAATTAGCTCTGAGAAATAACAACATAAAAAGTATTAAGAAAATGTATCGAGACTAACTTTTATAAATGAAGCATCTAGTAAACGAACTGAAGAACTGTTAATATGAAGCTACGAACTATTACAACGTTGTACAATAGATACCTGAATTGCAAACAATGTGGCAGTCATCCATATCTTGTTCGAGTGTAAGACTTTAGCTCACAGGAGTCAAGCTATTTATGAAAAGCCAATAATGGATTCAAAATAATACAAAAAACGAGGATATCGGAAAAAGTTCCGTAAATAAATAAAACACGTATTTCTACGTAAAGACAGGCTAATTTACCTTAACCGTCACCGAAGTCTCTGTCTATTTTGTCTTTTTTAGAGTTCCAATACTAATTTGTTTAAATTCCACAAGCCCCTTGCACGTCGTGTGTATACGTAATAACACAAGAGCAACCCACCACTGGCGCACTTTTAAAAGTCCTTTCCGTTAGGTCATTTGCATCTCTCTCCGCTTTGGCTCTGGTTTCCTCCTTCGTGTTGAAAATTATCAAGACGTGTCTGGCGTCAGTGACTTCCCACATGTGCGTCTAGTTTGGTCCTTTGTTAGCTTCCGGATAAACTGGATGATGTGCCAGTTAAGATACTCCTTCAGCCTGAGGGGCCATGTTAACCGTGGGAATAAATATCCGTGCATGTCGCTCCGTATCTGCTGCTTGCCGTCTTTGCTCCTATTTTAACTTTGTCCTTGATGAATCTCTTATCTATCTTGCATTACCACGAACGCGACTCTTGCTCTCCCGTGGTCTGCTCGTAATCCGTCCACGTAACAGAACGGTTGTTGTATCTCAGGTTTTTCTTCGTTGAATGATGTGCCATCTCGCTCGACCGAGTGCTCCGTTTCCTTTATGCACCACTTTTGCTCAATTTCGTCTGGCCTGTCTGCCGCCTCCCGCAAAAAAATACAAAAGTGACAACTGACTCAATATTAACGCTGTTTTAGTAGCTAGGGTACTGTAAGTACTTGCCGCCTTAACCGCCAATATTCTCTGTGCGCAGGGTAAGTTTCTACTTTCTACGACTTTGTACTTTTTATTACATGTTTTGGCCGGTACAACATCGCCAGCTGTACTGCAACAAACCCATGTTAATTGCGCTGGCGCCCGATCCAGTGGATTTTTTCTTCTGTGACTGTTCCACGATAGCCGCTCGTCGATTAGACCTCTTCAGCCCTAGTTGCAACAAATTCCACTACAGTTGTATTAAAGTTATGTGCAAAAGAGGTAGAACTCAAGATAAAATTGAAATAAAAACCAAACATGCTAAAGATAACAAATACTGGCTCAACTCATCTTTCAGTTTTGTTGTAACTCCTAAACCTTCTGATATTTGTAACCGGTATTGTAATAGTTGTACTTCTTATACAACCTTTACACTTGTGGTCGCAAAACCATAATGTGAAATTAAAGCTCTCGCAGAAAATTGAGTGGATATACAACCTAAAACATCACAGTACTTAATCCATACTATATAATATCAGTACTAGAAGTGTATCATTATAGAGTACTATATAATTATAAAAGAAGAACAAAATTGCAAAGTGGTACACAAAAATATACACCATTTTAACAGCACTGAAATCAAAGCAGAAATTGAAAAACTAGAACACATGGTTTCAAATATACGGAACATTAAACAATATAAAACTAAATTACCTTTTCTAATGTTTTTGTTAAACTATAACCAGTCCATAATATGAAGACTTTTACAATATTCTCATGTAATGGTCAATTGACAAACTTACAAATTGGAGATCTGGACTCATAATACCCAAAAGACAAGAACTACTTAAAACAATGGAAAGCAATAATTTAAAGTACTTATCTACGGGTAAATCTGCGTACGGCTATCTGATAGCAATAAAGTGCTTGATATAGTAAATTTTTGTATCACAAAAGGTCTCACTCCAGACTTTGCTGTAACAAAATCATGTTTTGAGCTATCTTCTCACCATTCTCTTTAACCACATTATCGATACATGCACTTAGTAAGGAGAAATAATCTAGCTTAAGCAACAGACGTAGAAATTGAGATAATTTTGGGTACTTGGTTAATGAGAAGTTAACTCTAAAAACGGAAAAAGACAAAGAAACGACGATTTTTCAACACCAGAGCAATAAGACACTGTACCACATTAATTAGGTACAAATTTGAGGGTAAAAAAATTTAAAAACAGTAGCATAGACTAAAAATACTCGACCGCAAATAACTACTTAATACTGTAACACAGAAATTCAAAACACTATTTAATATATTTGAATATTCCTTGAAAGTGTTACACCCACCGAAGCAACTAATGATTCTCTTTGGAAGACTTAAAATAGGCAAAGAAAGCTTCGCTACAAATTAGAACATTACAAGGTTCTTGGACAAGAATCACAAATAAAATAACTAGAAACAAGTGAATTATCTTGTTCACTTTCTAGAGACTTCATACTAACTTGTTTCACCACTTCAGTGTATTAAGATTGTTGAAATTCGATGTCATTTTTCTTAAATCCTAGAAAAATATCTAGATACGACTGAATAACCTGCAGTACTATCATAATCAGAAAATTTGATTTACGTAGTCTTATATTGTGTTAGATGGTACAACTTTTACAACATTTCTTAGGCTCTGGAAAAGCAAAAAAGATGTAAAGCTAATAAAATAGACCGTCCGAGAATTCTAGGTATATACTGGGAAAAATAGTTATTTTTGAGTTATGTTATGTTCAGTGTTTTGATGTTTGTTTCGTAGTTGCGTCAAACATCTTCAAAAGAAGAATTTTCTAAAATTAAGTTACTATCTTACATGTGTGTTGAAGAAATGGTGATAGAATATTGATAAAGTTCTTCTACTGATGTTACGCATTTTGTTACATGTAATTTGTCGATTGTTTTCCGACGTGTAAGAGACATAAATGGAAGTAAAAACTTTTCTGCAATAGTTTCTAGAGTTGGTGTTTATCTCTGTTTTGACCAAGATCTTTTAGGAAAAACTTAACTTTAAAGCAAATTTTCTTCTATTATCACTAGATGATCTTTCACAATGCGACCCAAAATATGTTTGTATGGTGCTTTGCGATGACTGATACGTTTCAGAGCTATGCGAGCGTATATCTTTTTTGTATTGAAGAAGCTCTTTTGTGATTCATTAAAAATCTTCTAAATTTTTTGTAACTGGTCTTAGCGATTTGTTTAAAAAACAAATTTTAATTGCGTTGTTTGCTTACAAAAATTACGCGTATTGGGCAATTGAAAACAAAAAAACCTCGCATTAACGTCAACAAAATGGTACAACTTGGCCAAGAAATTTGTAATTACAAATTTTTGAGATTTACGAGTTAAATACGTAGTTCGTTTATTAGGCTCCAAAAGAGACCTGGAAAAAGTAATGTGGCATTTTCAAAGTCATTCGATTTTTTATAAATAATGTGCCTACTGGTGGCCGAAGACATTTTTTACCAAGGCAAATAAAGGAGCGGATTTAAAAGAAGAATTGGGATAAGCAAGAAAATATTGACCCGAAAAACAAGAAAACTTACGACAAATCGCTATCGCGGTGAGAGAGCAAGTTGGAGGCCCTTAACGTGACTAATAATTCACTTTAAAGGTTGATCAGGATGCTTCGCAAGAATACTCTCCCGATTTCATCCACTCTTGAGGAAAGGGGTTTTGTGCATATAATCATAGAGAAGGCAGAGATGCCCGTTGACAGTCTAGAGCACTAACACGATATGGACTACCAAGATCACCTTGGATCACCTTGAGCAAGTGAATAATGTTGTCTGTCGCCTGATAGGCGCAGATGCTATAAAATCAATCGAATCGGCGACCGTCGACAAAACCCTTTAAGTGAAAGAAAACGCCCGTGACAGATGGCATCCCTACCAAAGCTATCAAAGCTCTATATCGTTAAGGCTGTTTTTGAGTTATAACATTTTCTCCGCCACTAAAAGTTGGTCAAGTCAGAGAAGACGGGCACTTTCCTCCAGGATCAGCTTGCTGTCAATCCTAGGAAAGGTATTGAAAAGAGTTATCCACCACCATCTAAATTCCAGAATACCGAAGAGTCAGTTCGGCTTTTGTAAAGGCCATTCCACCACTCTGCAACTTCTATGAGTGGTAGAACGAATCACTGAAGATTTTAATTGAGTTACTGGAATGCATTTTTAAGATACAAGCAGGGCCTTCGATAACATAATAATATATAAAATGACATCAAAATGTATCTTTCTGCTGATTATCTATTTAGATCTTTTCTGACCGATAGAAAGACGAGGGCAAGTACTGGTGGACGCCAAATACAACTACCTTTAGACCATGATGGTTTGCGCCACTGTAGTCTTAAGACTCTAAAACTCACATTGTGGTATTGAGGTCAATCTTTGGCACTCTGTGGTTTGTTAAAATACAATACTTTACAAGGACTCGTACAATCAGGGAGTTCCTAAAAGAAGAGGTGGGGAAACACTACATCAATATTCAAGGCCACCCCAAGCTAGCATCATAAGCTCTAGAAGATAGGCCGTAGTAAAATGTAATCGCCACAAATTGTGATTCTTCCAACAGCGAACGAGGAGAGTAAGTGCCAGGATCCAGGTACATCAAGCCAATTACCAGAGTGATCGATATGTGTAATTAAAAAAATAATGCATGTAATGATAATGCGGGTCTAGGAAAGAACTAAACAAATAGTTTCGCTCATAACTGCAAACTATTACTTGACAACTATGCATTTTTCACCACACAACGTTGCGTAAAATATACATGCAATACGAAATAGGTTTAATCTCAATATACTTTTTTCTTATGTAATATTACTCGTATAAAATTTTGATCGAACCACTTACGTGGTTATGCATGAAGATTTTTTAAACGCGGCCTTTCACATAACCATTAACTTTCTAATTTTATCAGCGTTACATTCTACATTCCAGCTTTAACACAAACGCATTTCTTGTAGGACATTTTATTAGTTTTCAGTAACAGCTTAACATTTTGTTTGTTGTACTTTTTTGTGGAATTAATTCCAGTGGTTTTCAAAATTTCAATGCATGCTCATTTGTTCAAAGTAGAATTCTTTGAACCAATGATTTCTGTAACAAAACAGTACAGTCCGTATTGTTTTTAATTTCGCATATGTTAAGTTAAATTTGTTTTTTGACTTGTTGGCTTCAAGTTCAACGTGTATCCATATAAATTTTAAGATACTTTATCAAGTGTCTTTATGGAATGTCAGATTTCAAAATTTAGTTTGGTTAGGTTTGAATGTGGATCAATTCATTTAAGTGTAAACATTTTGCCCTATTTTCTAACCGACCTACTTAATATGTTGCTGACTAATCGGAGTCGGCTAATTGCGGTCTAAAAATCTTCGTGTTGATTTGTTATTGCAATAGGATTTGCAAATGTATCTTCTGTCCCAAAAATAGCCGGAATGGCCTAAAACAACACAAAATACTTTAAAAATCTTGGCAGAAATTATTCTGCCTCAGCAGAAATACAACAATTTGCACATTCAAGAAGTACATCAAATGACCTTCTATGTCGCTGAATAAAATCATGTTGAATATCTTCAATTGATGCAAAACCTTTCCTTTTCATCGCCAAATGCTGCTTAGGAAATAGCAAATAGTCGCAGGGAGTCAACTTGTGCGAATATGAAAAATGTTGAAGTAAAAAAATGGTTCTGGTCAAAAACCAGGAACACGGTCTACCAAACTTCAATACACCAAGATAATACTCGGAATTAACTAATTCTTTATGGGCAATCCTTTTGGAATAGTAAAAAGTAGTGAGCATTGTTTTGATTTTTGACTTATCCAAACCAGATTTCTTGGGTTTTGATTTCGACACTTAATTTATAGATCGTATTAAAAATTCGATGTCTCATCACCAGTTACAATAATTTTTAAAAAGTTTTTGTTCCTTTGAGCTCCCCTAACAATGCCGTTATAACAATTTGGTACAATGACCGTGATTTTAATTATTGTATTGTGACTGCTGCTATAAAATACTCGCTTGATTTATCAATTTAAACAAGCCATCAATATTATTTGAAAATAAAAACAATTTCGAGAGGCCGTAAATGAAGAAAAATAAATAGATCAATCTTACTTGAGGATTTTAATAAATAACAACTGTATACTGCAATCCATTTTGATATCTCACTAAGCAAATGCGGCATATTTTGTAATTATTTAAAATTAAAACTACAGTTAAAAACAATTTGGAAAATTCAATTAATACTAAAAAGTTTAGAGATATCTAAAAAAATTAAAGATTTTATTCAAAAGCAAACGAGGAAAATTAAATTAAACTTGCAACCAACCACTAAATTTTAAACTTTTTAAAATTCTCACAAACGTTACGTTTCTAACGAATTAATTTTAAATGCCAATGAATGAATTAATATTTTAAGCAACTTTTTGATACAACTACGATAAACAACTTGGGAAAGCAGCAGTACTGCAGCAATGAAGTTTATGTTTAATTAGATTAGCTTACGTAACTAAATTGTAGTTCAGAAGTAATTAGTAACGCGATGCTGGTAGAATGTTGTTTCTATTTATGCAAATACTTTAAGGTTATAAATCATCCAGCTGTAATTTATTTCTTTCTGGCATGTCACACTAATGGGGCATACAAGGGTTGTTTGAAAACTCTTAAAATTAGCCTGCAAATACAACCTTGTTTTAATTTTCAAAAAATGTCTTTAAGACATTTTTGCTACGCGTTAAAAGCTTTTCACTTAATCATATAATCTGTCTAGGGACAGTAAATATATTGTGTACGAGGTGCGTTCAAGTTCTAAGGTTTCCAAAGTTAAAACTTCTGTTACTTCTCATCGTAATTTCCGTCTAGACGTACACATTTTTCACAACGTCGTCGTCACGATTCCATGGCTGCTGAGAATATTTCTTTATGGGTGTGTTTTGCCCACTGGAAAATCGCTGACACAATAGCGGCTCGATTTCATAACAATTTGTTTCGCTAGCGCAATTATGGTTCATTGTCACACAACTCTTGACCTTCTTTAAAGTTTTTCACCAACGAACGCACATTTTTAACATCCATAACGCCTTCACTGCATATCTCACTCTATTAGCTATAAATTTTTATGGGCTTGATTTTTTTCTTCTTCTTTAGGTGCCGTCTCCGTTGCGAAGGTTGGCAATCATCATCACTATTCGAATTTTTGACACTGCTGATCTAAATAAACTGGCTGGTAGTACAGTTAAACCATTTTCTCAAGTTCTTCATCCACGAATGTCTTCTTCTTCCCACGCTTCTCCTCCCTTGAATTTTCCCCTCTATTATTATCTGGAGCAGATGGTATCTATCGCCTCTCATAACATGTCCAAGATATTGCAGTTTTCGTTTTTTAATGGTGAAGACACCTTCGGTTTCTTTTCCCATTCTTCTCATCACCTCTATGTTAGTTACATGTTCGGTCCACGATATTTTTAATGTTCTTCTATATAGCCATAACTCAAACGTCTCTAATTTTTTCACATCTGCCTTCTTCAGTATCCATGTTTCCATCCATCCATGTAAAATAGTACAGACAGGACGTAGCACTTTAGTAGTCTTGTTTTTGTCTCTAGACTAAGGTCTCTTGCACAGAATACCCTTTCCATTTTAATAAAAGTTGCTCTTGCTTTCTCTATCCTTGATTTTATTTCTTCTGAGCAATTGTTGTCTTTACTGATTATAGTACCCAGATATACGTATTTTTCCACTTTCTATATGGTCTTGTTGTTTATGTAAAGATTTCCATATAAAATTCTCGGTGTTCTACTTACTACCATATACTTAATATTTTTTGCATTTAATGAAAGTCCGTATTCTTCACTTGTTACTACTACTTTATCAAATATTATCTGTAGGTCTTCTAGGCTAGTTGCTATCAGGATTGTGTCGTCAGCATATCTTAGATTGTTAATTGGTATTCCGTTCACTTTTACGCCTATTGTTTCGTATAATAACGCTTTCTTTATTATCTCTTCTGCGTACATATTAAAAAGTGTTGGTGACAGTACGCAACCCTGTCTAACGCTTTTTTTTATTTCTATGTGTTCAGTGCTACTTCCGTCTATTTTTATAACTGCTTTTTGATCGTAGTATAAGTTACTAATGGTTCTGATGTCTTGCATGTCTATATTCTTTTCCTGCAGTAATTTAATTAGTTGTTCGTGGCGTACTTTGACGAAGGCTTTGTTGAAATCAATAAAACAAATATATAGGTCTTGATTCATATCCAGACAAAGTTGTATTAAAATGTTTAGTGCAAACAAGGCTTCTCTCGTTCCAAGTCCGTCTCTGAAACCGAACTGTGTTTCACTGATATCTTGTTCCAACTTTTTGTATATTCTGCAGTGTATAATTTTCAAAAATATTTTCAGAGTATGGTTCATAAGACTGAATGTTTAACGTTAAATCTATTGACAACTTTCTGACCGAGAATTTTTATGTTTTGTTTTATGTCCTCTAGGTATAGAATTGTGTTTGTTTATAAGTGACTTTGTTATTTTAATATAGCTTATCTTCTTCCGTTTCTTCTTCATCAATTCGATTAGTGGAAATATATTCTCCACGCCTGCTACAAATATTGATGGAGGTTTAGGTTCATTACTGTTCTCTTCAGTTATGTTGTCTTCATTCGATGAACCTAAATAGCAATTGTTAGGTACTAGGCCAATATTCATCTATTGTAGTTTGTCTTTTATATTTTTGGTTTCCTCTTGCAAAAATATAATGGAAGTCTTCTTCCTAAAGAGCGTTTAAGGATTTCGTATGGGAAAGAAAAGAAAGTCACAAGCTTGTAAAAAGAATGCTGAATGCACGCCATATTATGTTTGTTTAAAAATTACCTTTGAAATATTTTAATAAAAGTCGGATTGTTAAAAAACAACTTTTTAATTTTAAAATTCATATACTATTAAAAAAATTATGCCAGGAATGACCTTCCAAATATAAGTATCTACGTGTATTGGTGCAGTTGGGAAACTTTTCTATATCACCACGTAAGCATATGCTATCTTAAATATTTTTTAATTAACTGTTTAACGATGAAAATATTGAAAGGAACAAAATTCACTTAAATATGTTTTAGGTAAAGAACGTTCATTTGACAAACAAAATGTAGATCGTAAGATCTAAAAACTGTTCGATTTCTTAAACAATTTTTGTTAATGTTACATTACAATTGATAATTACAACTATGTCTTTAGTTTTCAAACAACATAAAAATGAGAAATCTTAGATATTCATGTATTTATTACCTCTCTGAGGATGGTATTTGTCTTGGTTTTAAATGTTCATTTTGCTATGAGCGTCACGCATTGTTTAAATTTGCGTGGATACTGTCTAATTTACATTTTTATTAGCTTTTGTTACAAATATCGGCTTGTTACCTCCCATAATAATACAATATTTTGTTGCATATTAAAGCAGCTCACATTTTCTATCCCTACTGATGTAGTTATTTAAAAATTGAAGCGTATCTCGTTTTTATCTTTTGGTCTTTATTAAAATGTGCTTTATTTTTGCGAGGGCCGATTCTTAAAGATTAAAAAGTAAAATAACTTTATGTTTTTAAAATATGGGCCGACAACAAAGAGGATATCCTTGTCATTCTAATGAATGTTAAATTTGAGTTAATAATACGGAAAGGTTTACACGGCCCGGTCTTATTGGCGCAAAATTGCCTCAAGAGAGACTCGAAATATGAAAATACATTTTAAGAGAAGCAACAATTTTTGTTTAGGTACCGATTTTTCACTGGGGATAAAAGGCTGTACATCATTTATGCAGCAAAGAAGTTAATGATGTCAGCCCCTAATAGGAAATCATCGCACGTCGTAAGTCGAGTGATGTCAATAATAGCTTAATCATTATGCCGCTGTATAAGCGCGAGTGTAAAGCTAGGAGTGTATAATGCATAGCGGCATATGTTTTTTTAATAACTTAAAAATCATTATAATTTATATTGTACTATTTTTAACAGGCACAAATGTAATTTTCTACTCTACTTTTAATGACTTAATAAATCTTAACAACTTCTTGAACATACTTTGTGCTGTACATGTTTTTAATCGTTACACTAGGCATATGAGACTTTCAAATGGTAGCTTTCGCTGATGAGTTTTGTTTTGATAGGCTGGCAATAAATTCATTTTATTTTTTATTTTGGTTTTTAAAATTCTATTTCCTTAGCATTGATTTAATATTGACTATCTTAATAGTCTTTCAAGTATAGGGTGGGTCAAAATTAGATAACATTTTGTTATACCATTATGTAAATAACGGACTTAAAATCGTAACATTCATTAAGAGTAGCTTTAAAAATTTAGAGGAAAGCTTAAAAGCACATCTTAGTGACATGTGATTTCAATATGGCATTCAGTTACAAAAGAAAGCATTGCATGTATATTGTAAAAAATTGTTTGGAAAATAAATTGGCAATATTCTTATAAAAAAGTTGTGCAAAATTCATTGGACGGACATTTTTCACCAGAAAAACAATTTATGCCCCTGTACAAAGCTTTGTGAAAAAATAATTGCGGCTGATCAGTGGAAGGAAAGCTTTGGTGGCGATAAAGAAGATGCACAGCTATAAACCATTTATTTAAGAGAAGCTCATGCAACTAGGCATTTAAATTTAAAATTTAATCCTTTCAGCAGCTATTTAATCCAGAAAGTAGAAGAAAAAATCTTCAGTATTGTAAAAGCGCCAAAAAGTGACTGAGAAAGGTGAGATCGATTTTACCAACATTTTTGGTTTTGTGAAAAGAAAAGGCTAAATAACCATTTCGAGATTTTTAGCACTCACAAAAGCTTCATTTTTGAGATGATTTTACACCGATATGTTTGAGAGTAAAAAAAGATTTTGTCATTCCAGTACAACTCACACGATATGGGTCTAGCAGAATGCTTACACAGCCGAGGTTCCTCGACCTTAGACAGACAACTGAAATCATAAACAATATACTGATTAATATTCTTGCAAGAGCTGTATAAAATTCCGCACTGTGTATTAGCAAGTATGTGAAAATGGGGAGTGTCGACTATTTAACTTATGCTATTTAATAGTTTTGGATTAAAAAAACTAAATACATTTTTTAGTTTTGTTTTATTTATTACCAAACAAGTGGCATATCATTGTTTATGTATTAAAAAAATTGTAAAATTGCAAGTGTTTACTCAATTATATGGTGTCTTATTGTTCCTTTTTGTTGATGCTTTTTTTATTGGTTACTGGATAGTATTGGATGAACAACAGCTTTACTTTTTTTCTTAAATGGTTTTTATTGGATATGTTAATTTTGTGTTAAAATTATAAGTGGATGTTTACTAAAATGATGTATGTTGTTGTAATATCATACAAAAAACTTTATAATAACGAAAATTATGAAAAACTGATTCTGCTTTGCATTCCCATTAAAAAAGAATGTAAAAGTTGTTATAATAAACAAAATCAAAAAATTAAATTTTTAGGAAAAAATTTGAAACAAAAACGATAATCTATTTTAGGATTCACTACTAACTTACTACTAAAATCAAAAGATTAAGATACGCTATGACAAAAAATTGCCCACCCGGTGTACCTTCATCTTATTTACTTCCTGTGGCTTTGGGTGGGTTTTAGCCTTTTCGATAACATTTCTCCAACTTTTTTATATTTTGCATTTGTTTCTAATTTTTTCCATTATAATTAAGTCTTCAACAACGTCGTCGTTGATGGTCTGCCAACTCTCCTCTCTTCTGTTACTCCTTTGTATATTCTATGTTTTACTTATGTGTCCTAACCATTGCAGTCTTCCTGATTTTATGCGCCTTATTATACCTATTGTTTCAATCAATCTTTCCAATTCAGAGATTGTCTTTATACGTCATGTACCATCTGCATTGCGGTTCAGTCCATACACTTTACGAAGCACTTTTCTCTCAAAAATTCTTACGTCATTAATGTCTTCCACACCAATTTTATATATTTTTAGATAAAACTTTTTGCTGTAATAATTTATAGTTAATCGTAAGACATCTAATACCAAGCTGGATTCTGTTTTGAATATCCTCCGTCACTATGTTAGATAGCATATCTACATTTATTTGCTATTTCAATAGAATTATTATTAATTCTTCTTTATCTTGATTCTATTGTTCATGTATAGTGTTTCCTTTTTATTTATTTCGAGGCCCATTAGTATTTTTATATTCGTATTCAGTTCTGCCTCGCTTCATAAAATTACTACCATGTGTTAGTGAATCTGCTGTTTCAATGCGGTACAAAGAAGGACTTTCAATCGCAACGTATGCAAAAAGTAACTTTGAAAGGGAAGAAAAATTGGGGTCTAATAAAAGGGGGTAGAGGAAAAAATTAATTAGTTATTAATAGGTTGTCCAAAAAGTTTTGATGGGCTCCATTAAATTCGGCAAAAATTTAACAATTTAACGTATGGTCACTCAGGTATTTTTGGGCAGAGGCTAGATGTCCCCTTCACTCTATTACCTGCTACTGTGCAAAAGAGTAGGAAACTGCATTAATTTTGCCGATGATTTTGGTATCACCGGACTCGCCTTTAATTATTTGTTTGAATGCTACAAAAATGTTGGCTTTCCAAAAATAATGAGTTGGTGAAAACTATATTCAATATAAAAGGAGCGATAATATAGTTTTATACTGAAAGAGAAACTAAATACCGAAAACTGATGTAACCGTTTCCATCTTTATATTTAGCTGGATGTGACTTTTGTGCTGTAAATGATTTGCTACTGAAGAAAAGGACTTGACTGCTTGAGAGTGAAGCTGACTAAAGTGGTGCTTAATATAAAATTTCTCTGCAGCATGCATCAAACACAACTCACTGATTTTAGCATATTTATCTTTATGTGGACTCAAATTTTGTTTTGAATTTGTTAGGTACCTTTATTTTATTGTATAGAAATTAGAAGACAATCGCATATCGGTAAACGGCACAGCAATGGAGAAGGTCAAAAAATTGATTTACCTGGGAAGTACCATCAATGAAAACTAGGATCCATCCGTGAAAATTAGGATCCGCATAGAAAAAGTGAGGGCAGCATTCATTAAGATGAGAAAGGTCTTATGTATTCGTGACCTAAGAATTGATCAAAGAATGAGGATGATGTCGAAGCGTGGACACTAACAAAAGGCAAACTTATACGACTATAATCCTTCGAAATGTGTGTCTACAGAAGGCTATTAAAGATAAGTTGGATAGACAGACAAGTAATAATAATTGGGAATAGTTAAAACTATAACAAAGGAAAGCTGCAGTACTTCGGTCACATAATGAGACACCCCGAAAAATATGAGATTCTCCATTTAATCATACAGGGAAAAGTCCGCCAGGTAGAAGAAGGACTTCCTAGCTGAAGAATTTACGAGATTGGTATGGGAAGACCAGCATTCAATTGTTTCAAGCAGCAGTCACTAAATCCACCATAGTAAACATGATAGCAAACATAAAATCCAACGACCGTTGACAAACAAGACACTGCAAGAAGAATAAGTAACTAGAACAATCAAAGTATTATAGAAAAACTTTATATTAAAATTATTTTATATTTATGCATTTTAGTTCTCTATTATTCAGTCTGGATGACAAGAAAGTGGCCGTCGTTATTTGATAAGAAAGCACCGCAACGCTATCTCTGTTAATTTGTTTGAATCTCTGTTTGCTGCTTTTTGCGCAGTATATAGTTTGCTGGCACATTTGGTTGCCGATGTTAGCAAATTTCTTATCTTTACAATGAGTGTAAAATTCCTAAAGAGATACTATGCAATGTTTTTAGTGAATCATGCGAACGGATCGAGATTGGCATATAAAGCGGCTGCAAAATATATATCGAAATCAGAGGCATTCGTGAAAGAATGGGTAAAGCGATATTTAGAGATTGGGAATGTGAAGGATCTTCCGGAGAGAAGAGAGAAGTGTCCAAATAAAAATCTACAAGAAAAGAGTTCAAGTCTCTTCAAATAGGACTTAATCACCTGTGAAAAAAACGAATTGCTTCGATCAATTCTGAAGAAGTTGTATTCTCAAAAACTCATGTGAAAAAAGGACTGGCTTGGAAAAAGGACAATTTAGATCGATTTGGACAATACTATCTTCACGGACAAGCCTTCTTTTTGGACACAGTCTTCTTTATTGAAAGCATGGTTAGTAAAGGGTAATAGGATTTTTCAGCACACAGTAAAACATACTCTAAAATTAAACGTTTGAGGATGCTTCTATAAATGTAGTTTCAGTTACCTTTTTCTGTTTACAGGCAATTTAAACGCTAAGAAAATGTACACCATCTTGCTTAAGTTTGCTAAAATGTTTTTTGGTCCTGACAGAAAAAGCTGGGTGCTGCAAAAAAACAATGACTCTAAAGAACATCACTACAATGGAATGGTCGGCAATATTCCCAGATATTAATTTCATTGAAAATATCTGGTCGAACATGAAAACAAAGTCCAAAAGATAGCTAAGCGATCTCTGCCAAATGATTTTGCAGAAAACTTTCCCGAAGGCATGGAAAAAAGATCTAAAACTATAATCAGTAATAAAAGTGATTGGACCAGTTATTTTCCCCGATATTTTGATTTTGATTTTTCAAGATGCCACTTTATTATTGAGCTTATGTTTTGATTGTTTGTTTTGCTATTTTTCCACAACATCACGTATTATATTTATTTTCTAAATCATTTCATAGTGATTTTTTCCTCAATACTTCAACTATACTTTCGTTCTTTGATTTTCCTTTTTTGTGAATGATACATTGTTTGGAAGCTTGTTTAGACCAAGCCTTTTAGGTTTCCTTTATGCGAGTAAGGAAACACTAATTTAGACCAAAAGTTTATATAGAGTTATGGGGGGAAAATGTAAAAAAGTTGTAAAAGAAGAAAGGAAAACTGAAAGTTGAAAGAAAAGCTTACAGGTAGTAACTGATGTTACTACTACTGTCGTCTCTATTTTGAATATAGCTTTTTGTACGATATAAATTTCGTGTTACTTTGTTTTATTATGAATCTCCGTATAAAGAGTATTTATAATACCTTTATCAATTTACCTTTGCATTTTATTTATAGTTACCTGTAACACGATTAGTTAACACTGTTTAATGAATGTACAATCTAAAAAACTAAATTGTTTTACATAACGTTTTATACGCAGGGTGTTTAAAATAAAAATATTAGTTAATCTAATATATCTAATGTAAAAATAATATAATAATAAATTAATATCTAAACTAACCTTTTCATATTACTGCAATTAGTAATAAAAAACATGTGAATATTTAGCACTCCAAACACCGATAATATTTACAGTAATTTTTAAAACTACATATGCAATTTTTTATGATCTGATGCAATAACCCTGGTCATCTATCATCAGGTATAAAAAAATTTGATAGCAGATTGAAGATGAAGCTAAGGCCATGTACTTTTAATTTAATTTTATGAATGACTGAAACATGTATATTTACTGCGTTTATAGTTACTAATACATCTTATATATGTTGTTAAAAGATTTAATGTTGCTCCATATATCTTCCACATATTTTGGTACTACAAGGTCGTGGTTAACGATGCTGATCTGGGAGTGTCGAAGCAATAACCTGACTACGTTTTTCCTGTTTATGTAACCAGAAGAGACATAATTATAAAATGCAAAAAGTGCTTTTGTTATGAGAAGAGCAGAATAAATAAAAAATCTATGTTCAATTAAAGTAATGCTGAAATGAGTATTAAATTCGATGCTTCCTAATGGTATGCGGACGTTTCCTTAATATGTGGGAGAAAAATAGCCCTAATAAATTTAAGCAAATTAATTTTTTGCTGGTTAAAAGCATTTTAGGTGTGCCGTTTTGTTTACAGCTCACAGCAGAGGGATTAACCAGCCGGCGGGTATAAATGGGCTTCATGTCGAGCTTTCATCTTATTCGTCTCAGTTTCAGTGAAGCCGACATGAAGGTATAAGATGTGATGTGTAATTTGCTGGTTTTATAGCAATTTTTTTAGTTTGCTGTTGCTGTGTGCTTTGCGGTCTCTCTTGGGGTGGCTTATGGAGGATTTTACGCCCCGGCGTTAGTCCGCACTCCCAGCCTGGATACCGCCATCGTGCATTCGCACCAAGTCGGGGGCAACTTCGCCTACAGCACGGTCGAAGGGCACGCGTATACCGCCCTGGCTCCGGTAGTGCACAGCGTGGTGGCCCCCATCCAGGTCGCACATATTCCCTTCATACAGCACCAAGTAATTGCTGCTCAGCCCATTGTCTCTGCGCCGGGAGTAATTGCTCAAGCTCCGGTAGCTTCTGCTCCCGTCGTAGCTGCACCGGCGCCGATTTCCAGCCCCGCACAATCGCCCTCGTCTGTAGCCATTGACGAAGACACTGTCGCTATTGAGTCGGCTTAGAGTGTTCTTATCTCACTTTGCACTAACCTTAAATCTATGTATATACTAAATGCTTTTAATAAAAACTTTTTCATCTACTTTCTCATTATTTTATAGTTTATTTAAATTTATTTTAAATTTATTTAAATGATATTTTCTATATACAGGATATTACATCAACAACATATATTTGTATTAAAAATATATTCATAAGTTATAGTCTAGAGAAAAAAGTTTGTTAATGGAAATTCCATAAATTTTTGATCAGCATAATTTGAATCTGCGCAGCTTAAAGTTAGATTACGTTGATTACTGGTACAAAGTTAGTGTGTTACACTGAAGTTGTTAAAAAGGCACTTTATGATTATTTGTTCTTATGTTCTCCCTTTTCTTCTACCACCCTCCCTTCCCTTCTTTCTTTAAATAATATTGGCAAATAGCGTGAGTTATATAAATAGTTAAATGATGTCTATATTAATTACTGATAAAAAATTATTGGTTCTGTATTTGTTAGATTTAAAATACACATGAACAGAGTAAAACAAAATGAATAAAGGAATTTGAATATCAATATTTTTTCGACTAAAAGTTTTTATTTATTTTTTCAGAATCCTATTAATAAATGCATCATACAGATTGAACTAGCTAACTGTTGAATTTTCGAAAATTAAAATTCTATTGTTTTGATGTAGCGGGTTTGCCTGTAGAATTATAAGGTTCGAACAAGCTTTTAATAATTATTCATTTCATCGTATGTTTTTTATACAAAGGTGAAGTTGGTAATTGTTTAAGATTTGAAAAACTTTGTCTAGATGAAAAAAATATTCTGTTTCCTATTAAAATTATTCTATTTAGGAGTCATTAAGGAAAATAAATAAACAATGAAAATAGCATTATAATACAATAAAAATTAAATTGATTTGCATAAATAGTACATAGTAATAAATTATTCAATTTAGTACCCCATCAGCGACCACGACCTTTTCGAGCCAGAATTTAAACCTGCTGCAGACTAACACAACTTCCTCTTTGTCCATATTTGTCACTGCCTCCATAATGGAGGCTCTTAAGTTGTCTTTGTTATAATGCCTCTCATTGATATTCGATTCAACCACGCCCCACACATAGTAGTTGAAGGGAGTGTAGTTAGGTCTGGAGGGTGTCACAAGTTGGGGGACCAGTGGTAATAGTTGTCGGGATCCACATACAGACATTCCGTAAAGAAGTAGGATGCCATTGCACCCCCTTAACTGCTTACAAGTCCCAAGATCATCATAGAGATGGAAAACTTTGTATGAATGACGCTATGCACTTCAGAGACACCTTTACAGATGCAACGGTTATATTGACGATCACTTTCCTGCCCCTGATGAAGTTCTGTTCGTCCAAAAATAATCTCAAGCCAACGGTCGTGCAGCATTGCTTGAGACTTTGACTTCCTATCTCTATGTTGTTTTTCTGGGGCAACAGTTGGCGGTTTCTCAAAATAAAGGACTTGTAATGCAGGTGCTGGCGCATTGCAAAACTGAGTGTCGACCTCGACATGCCTATTGTCTACCAGGTTATTTATCACTTCTCTTGCGATCAGATTGCTTGCTATTACTTACTCCTAGTGGTCAGATTCCGTGTATTTCTTAGCTTCGTCGTAAACTTGGGTGTTTTTGTAGCCAAATCACGCATTAATTTCTGTTGCCCATTTCCGGCGCAAAAGCATTCAAGTGTAGCAGAACTGCAATCACATTATCCGCTCATTTTGTCGACAATTGTACGTTCTTGATTATGTGAAGCTAATTTGTTGTGTGCACAAAACGGTCTTTCGACTTTCTTAAAAATACAGTCTAAGAAGTTGAAGACTTTTCTCGGCGATCTTGTATATATAAACAAAAATTTGTAGTATTATAAATAACTGCATTAAAGAAAAAATGATTTAATACACTTCGCGCAAGATGAATATGATTGATTCTTGCTAAACTTTCAAGTTTTTATTATAATTAACTTGTAAAAATAGTACTGGTATTTTTGCAGTAACATTGTGTACCGATTAATGTAGTTTGTCAATAATAAAGTGACCATTGTAATCTTGAAAAAATAAAGATGTAGATGCGGTTTGTTTATATTAAAGTATATACCTCATTTAGTGATTTTTTTCTTACTTTTAAGGTTTTTTGCATAACCGCTTGGCAAAGATCGCCATATTCTCTTAATTCGAAATGACAGCTGCTTCATCGCGTACACTAGCTGTCATTAGAACTTTATTTTCATGTGCGACCGCACATTTTCAATGGGATTAACATCTAAGGACATTGCCGGCCATTTCGTCGTAATGATGTTGTTTTGTTGTTTTCACATGCTGAAAAGTTTGCTGCGATGTTTAGGGTCATCGTCTTCTTGGATCATCCAACTTGTTCTATCAGAACAAATTTTTTTTTAGCAAACTTTAGGAAGTATTTCTGGTAGATGGTGCACATTTTCTCGGAGTTTAAATTGTCCGTAAACAGAAAGAGGCAAGCAAAATCGCGTTTACAAAAACATTCCCATATATGTACTTCTACAAGATGTTTAATTAAAAAATACTAAAGCTGAGGTCCAATTGTGAGATACAAATTATACATACATATTTACCAACGATCACTCACGAGGATGAAGACGAGGAGCAAGTGCATCAAAATATCAAAGCAACAAGAGCCTTAGAAAAAACACCATATTTTTTAACTACAGGCGACTTAAACATCAAAATCAGAAAATTTGGGGTAGGCAACAGAAATCGCAGAGGTGAAATGCTGTTAAATTTTCTCCAAAGCGAGGACTTCTTTTGTTTGAATACTTTCTACAAGAAACTGGAACAGCGCAAATGGACATGGATAAGTCTGGATTGCCGAACGAAGAATGAAATAGACGGATTCCCTACTACCAAAAAAATTAAAAGAGAAAAAAGCGGAATATCAAAAAGATATCGAAAAAGAACCAACACCAATAGAAAACTTAAAACCCTGAATATTGACCATAGATAAAATACATAATAGAATACGAACCGCAACCAAAAAAATATATAAATATGCTCAAAAACAATCAAACTAAAAGTATCTAAATTGAATCTACACACAGTAGATCTAACAAAATAAGGAAGAAAATTCCAAAAATTATCAGAAGAATACAAACAGCTCAATAAAGTCATAAAAAAAGAAGACGAGAAAAGAGCACATAATACAAGACTGGCAACAGAGAGCATAGAAAGGAATGCAAACATAAAGGTCATAAGATCAAAATTATCCAAAGGTAGAACACAAATCATAAAGATGAAAAATGCGCAGGGAATACTAATCGTAAAGCTAAATGAAATCGTCCAGTTAATTGAAATATTCTGTAAAGAATTGTATTCATCAAGTATAAGAGAGCAAAACCACCAGCCACGAAAAAAGTTATAAAAACATAGAAATAAACATATGAAATTACTTTTTGTCACATGAACGCTATTTGTTTTGTTTTCATTAAGTTGAAAATTTTCTCTCGGCCAGAAAATGGAATTAACTCGTGAACATTTACGTGCAATGGTTTTGTATTATCTTAACAACAGTGCATCGATCAACTCACTTTGACTTTTGGTGATGAGGTCGCACGCAGAGCCATTGTATATCGTTGGTTTAATGTATTTAATTGTGGTCGTAATTCGCTGGCGGATGAGCTTAAAGAAGGCCGTCCAAAATCGGATGTGGTGCCAGCAAACATCGATGCCATGCGCAAAGTAATAAAGTAATATCATCATTTGACTTATCGTAAAATTCAGGCATTCTTAGGCATTAGTATGACCAGCATGCATCCAATATTGCATAAAAATTTAACCGTGAAAAAACTGTGTGCGTTGGATCCCGCATAAGTTAACGATCGCTGAAAATAAGGCTCGTGTTAATAGATCGACAGAAATGCTCCAAGAATATGATCAAGGTGCTTCAAAAGCGTTTACAACGTCGTCAGGTAACGAATCTTGGATTTATGCGTTTGAGCCCGAAAGTAAACAGCAGTTGACTGTATGGGTCTTCCAAGATGAGCCAAACCCAACAAAAGCCGTTCATACTCAAAGTACTTCAAAATAAATGGTCGCCTGTTTTTTGGAAAAAACTAGATATGTTACAACCGTGGCTTTATAGGATCGGTGAATTCTAAATTGTATTAAACCATTTCTTTGCCAAAGTTTTCGGAGAAATAAAAAAACCTACGCGCGACACCGGATCATTCTCCACCATGGCAATGGGAGCTCACATACGTCGACCCAAACAAGTGGCTTTTTGAACACTAAAACCGTCGAATTGATGGGTCATCCGTCGTAGAGTCCCGATTTAGCTCTTAACAATTTATTTTTGTTCCCACACGTGAAGAACAAACTGCGGGGACAACGATTTTCAATGCCAGAAGGAGTGGTTGATGCGTTCAAAACTCATGTTTTGGGGATACCTGATTCGCTATAGAAATAATGCTATAAAAAATCGATTTTAGTATATGCAACAATGTATTGACTGCCAGGGAAAATATTTGGAAAAACAATAAAAAAATTTTTAACATTATAAATTTGTTTTTGTTAGTTTTTTGAAATAGATATCGTGCAAGCCATCAAGTGCGTGAAACGCTCAACTACAAACTGGATTTCATTTTTGTAGTAACCAACATTGTATAATTTCAATCCTTCAGTCGTCTGTGCTATAACAGCTAATTACACGCTACTACCTCCCTTTCAAGAACATAACAACGATAACGGTTGATAAGGATTATTTATGTCAGCATTTTAAAGTTTCTGGAATTCGCCTAGTCATTCCTAATCTCATTGGCTAGTAAACTAGCCATGACTCGATAGAAATAATCTGGTCTGTAATTTTCTGTTTTTACGTAAAAATTAAGTTTTTTTTATAAACGATCTGATTTTCCTGTATACAATTATTTTTAATTATAATTTATGGTAGCTTGGCATTATTTTGAGAATTATTTTTTATTATCCAAAAACTCATTTGTAAAAAGAGATATGTTTATAACCCAGCATTAGTTTAGAAGTTACTTTAATTGTAATTTTTTGTTTTTAATAAATATAATTTCAAATGAGTGCGGCAACAGACACAGCACCTACTTTCATTAATATATTTGATACAGCCTTGCGTACATAAGAATAAGTGGCTGCGTAATCTGGCAATTGGTATAATGCGTCTATTAAGCGCGCCCGATAACCCCACGGCAGTCGAAGAATATCAGTTATTATAAATAACCCGAGGTGACGTGGAAAATGTTGCGTTTGATCGCGGTATTAGGAGCGCTAGCGATTTTCCAGGGCGTAAGCGCTTCCCCTACAGCGACTTTTAATAGAAAAAATCCGTCCATTCAGACGCGCGTGGAGACTAAAAACGCGACCGAGCGATCCTCATCCAGTAAGTATTAATTTGTCTCCATCCCTGAGCAGCCCTTACGTGCGCTTTCTTTCCAGTATCCCTGAAAGTATTGGATAAGCCGCACCACCTTTTCATAGGGCGCTGCAGGCCCGGGGACGAGGTCTTGCATGGGGAGAATATTGTCTTGAACAACGATGGCAAAAGCCAGGTTGGAGCTGCAATCAGTGTAAGAGTTTTTAATTGATGATCGTGGCGTGTAGTGTGAAATGGCGCGCTACAGTTTTTGATTTTAACACGCTTACGGGGTTAATACAACATACAATAATCGTAACGAACAAATTTTGATGTCTATTATAATTATAGGACTTAGTTAAAATTGTATTACATGGAGAAATTGTGAAGATCGTTGCTGAAACCAGCCGCATGACTAATAATAAGATACCATAGAAAATGTAGTAAAAAGACGATTGCTTTGAAATATCTTTTCGATACATTGCAATACACACCCTAATTACACAACAGAAATTTAAAAGCAAAATTTTATAATATGATGAGTGTAAAAAAACCATCTAAACAGTTTTATGCTTTTACAAACATTCAAATAAACAACAAAGATCTTAGTAGATTAAGAGGAGGGGATTTTAATTAAACACCTAAAAAATATTTTGAACAAACAAAAAGCAAGATAAGAAGAACGTGAAACAATAAGTAAAAGACTTTTGTAACCAGTTGGGGTAAGCGTAACTTTTCTCCATATATCAACAAAATTACGACCCAAATAAAAAGGATTTTAAACAAAAATTAAAAACTATTCATACTACTTATGATTAGCCAAAAACAGAAGGACATATGCATACCATATTCATGAGTCTACATAAAGACCATAAGCTAAAATATTATTACAGAAACAGAACGTTATATCAACATGCATGATAAGTGTCAAAAGTTTGCCGGCCGACTATATTCCAAGGGTAAAGTAAAGCAATATAATTATTTTTCTATACAGTCTCCATGTATTTAGACGCATTTATTACATGTTGAAGTTAGTATTTCCGTACTATTGGAAAAGAATGTTCCAAGACAATCTCCTGCAACTTTCATTGTTGTTGAATGTTCTACTTTAAAGATTTTTCTTTATTTCTGAACATAGATAGTACTCGCTGTAGGCTAAGTCTGAATTGCAGAATAGGCGAACTTATTCAAAGCCGCAGTCCTTCATAGTGACTTGAGCAGTTGCGACTTTATAGATAGGGGCCTTATCGTGGAGAAGGGGGACAGTTCACCCTTATTTTTCTTGACAGTGTCGTGCAACTCATGCATTAAACTGGCAATATTCTCCGATTTCCGCTGTTTCCTTTTCTTAAATTCAATTAGCAAAATTTTCTTTAAATTGCAAAAGGTTTTTGCTATGATTCTCTTCGTCGATTGAGCCACCTTTGCCTTCCTTGTCCGTTTTTCGTCCAGTTTGTATCATTCCTTTGATTCCTTTTTTGATAGGGAATCATAGTAGATGGTCATGGTTTTATCCTCTATAACAATCGATTAAAGCACTTTCTTGTTGTTGCGACAAATATTTAAAGGTTATTCACAACAGGTCACATGTGGCTGTTTTTAAATCCATATGTCACTAACCTTATTCGTATCTATCAGAAAATGCGTCGCACGGCTGTTTAGAGAAAGCCATAATCTTCCCGATCTTTTTTAAATTTCGTTTGCAAAGGTCCTCTGCTTCTCTTTTAGTCCACGGTCTGTATACTCTTTGTTTCACCTGCTGTCCTTTTGTCTTATTTCTATTTGAAAGATACTGCGTGCTTTATTACATCTATTACATTTGTTTTCTGACAAATAATTTCATTTACAATACCATCTTTTGGTTTTATGCGCAGTATTTACCTTTCCCTTGCTGGTTGTGGTTTGCCTAATTTATTGATAATACTTTTTACCAATGTTTAACTTCGAGTTCTATATATGTTTACACCTTTCTGATCCCATTTTAGTTCCTTGGATACGTCTCCCAAAGTCCTTATGAATAGCTTTGCGTTTATTATATCGTGTGGGATTGCTAGTCCCCCATCAGGCACGTCCCCAGGTGGTGAATAAAAAGTCTTGTGAGATATAGATACCCAAGATAGATCAAAACTAACTTTTAAACGATCTTGTTTTTTTCTTTTCTACAAAGTTAATCAAAATAACCCTTTAAAAATCCAAAAAATTATGACCATTACTATCCACCCTTCTTTGGCATGCTTTCACGCCTCGTTATTCGTTTCAACTGCTGTTAAGAACTTGTTTGGTTTCCAGTGAAAATACTTATTTTTTTGTGTGCGAGTTTTTGATCAATAGTGAAGAGTCACGGCACCTAATATACATACAGGTCTTTCATCCTTAATTTTTTATGCGGGATATTATGCACTCGTTTAGCTAAGATGCTTATGATGCTAGCAATTTCGCCAGTCTCTTAACTATATCCGTTATAGCACCTTCAAATGGGCATCCATATAAATTGCACCTATTGCCCTACGATTTTTTCTAAATCCATGTGGGTACTCACCTATTTGAGTTCCAGACACTTCTTTCAAGCTACTAGTCAACACTGCTGAGTGCTTTGTAAGTAACATTTAAGAGGATTATTTCTCCGTAGCGCAAAAGGACTCTTTATTCGCCCCTCCCTTTACATATAAGTATAATTATTTCGCTTTTTCAATATATAGGTATTTGCTCCTCTTGCTATACCCTTTTAATTATATTACGTACCTTTCTCATTAAGATCGTTTCACCATATTTTAGCAAAAATGACGTTTGACCTTTTTAAATTGCCATTTTTAAATTGTTTTATTTCTTTTATCTCCTAGATATTTGGTTTCTTACTATTTATATCTAAAATTAGTGCGACGTCAAACACAGTTTAGGTCTTCTATTTGCATTTTTTTAAAACAACATTAAGAAAGCAAATACAATCTTAAAAATGTAATCCAGAGTCAAAAAGAAAATTATTAGATAAAAAGATGAGAAAGTAGAAGATAGTAATACAGGGAATAAAGAAAAAGGACAAAAAAGGAAGTAGAACTAAAACGGTAAGGGTGATATTAAGAAATATTGAGATACAAATAAATACAAGATATAGAAAGGATAGGAAGACAAAATTAAAATAAAATCAAACCATTTTAATGGAACTCAACTATTAAAAAATAAAGAGGAGATTATAAAGAGATAGTAAAGCAATAGAAACTTTCAAAACAATATATAAAAAAATCGAGAATCTAGCGGTCGAATGCACATTGTATGCAATAAATTAGTTATAACGGTGAAATGTTTTGGTGTGCAAGAGCTAATGAAGAAGGGAGAATAAGGAATAAGCAAAGGTAAAGTATAAAATGAAGATTTATCAAAGATAATAGAGGAAATACAAAAGTCTTTTGAAATGCAGCCTATATGTAGACTTAATATTTAATTGTAATAATCGCTTTATGTTTTATTATAGTTCTATTTTATACATTCTTTTGTTGTGTATAGATAGTAAAGATATTTATTTATTTGTTTAAGCAGTAACCGGTTCGATTCTGGTTTCAGTTTTTACATATTTAACATTCCTTGCAAAGTATTTTAATTAGAATTCCTAACAGGCAATTGTTTTTTAGCTAATTAATAATTAAAAAAGATCTAGAAATAGACAGTATATGGAAATATACTTTAGTTTCTAACTACACATTGTGTATCAAAATGTTTCAATTTTGTACTCTCCATAGTTTGATACCTTAACAGTAACAAAAAGAAAATAAAAACCAAAACCACTTTTCTGTTGATTGTTGAAGTAAAATTATACCAAAAGGATAAGGTTAATCTCACAACTACATTGGCGCACCTTGTATAAGTTTCTCTAAAAATCTGAAAAATTAGGTGTTTAAAGTAATTTTAAAATGAGTAGTAAAATCATTATTTCAGATCAACGTGGACGCGCCAGTTCGCATAACCTGTGTCAAGATTCTGGACCAAGTTCCCGATGGCCAGGGTGGTTACCCCAGCTTTGTAGACGGCGGGGTTGGATATAACTACGTGCTGTTTAACGTAACGGCAGATTATGGCAAAGGGTTTAACTTTTATGTGCAGGTTAACGGATATGTGCTGGATAAAGAGAAAGATACCTGAGTAGCCTTAATGACACCTTGCGCTTTAACTTGTATAAAGTGACGCGCTTAATGCACGTATTTTGGTGTATGCTAAAAAGGTTTTTTAGGCAGACCCACACTGTCAAATAAATTATTTATAAAGTAACTAACCTTTATAGGCTACATCTATGTTAATATAAATTAAAAGGATTTGGCATTTGTTTGTACAAAGCTATAGGAAATCGTTAATCAATAAATTTTGTTTGTTAAATCAATTCCACCTACATTTTTTTATATACAATTATAAATTATCAACCTTATATTTATTTATTATAATTTCCTCTTTTTTATAAATTGTACCGCTAACAAAACTTTTAAAATGGCGATAGATATAAGAATTTGACTTCGTTTTGTATGTTGCTTATTGTTGTCATTAATCTTTTAAGAGAGAACATTTTACACAAAAAAGGTTCTCGTTTTATCTAAATAAAATTAAAAAAAAAATGAAGAACTGCAGATAAAGATTTGTATGTAAGATTTAAAGGTATACAACTCATGTCTGCTATTCATCATCACTCTTCCTTGAAAAAATTGTAGCAAACTGTGACAATAAGCATATCTTTTATCCAAATCGCTGGATGCAGCACCAGATCAAATGTTTAAAAAGCTTTAAGCAACAAAAACAGCCACCAGCAAAGAGCGAAATTGAGTAGATTCTAGACGTTCTTGGATTAAGTTGGTCTAATAGTAAAGTGACTTATAGATCACGAGAAAGAAAAATTGTCATTGCTAGTTGTCAGGTTAAAAGTCACATTGCAGTTTTATTAGCCGAGTTTTTCGATTTATATCAAAACAAAATAAATTCAAATTATGGCAATTTATTCACAGTCAATATTAAAGACAAGTTTAAAGGATCTATTCTGACAGAGAAAATAAAGTTGTTTACCATAAAGCGTTCAACTATGTCAGTTAATGATATTTCTGAAACCCTTGACTGTCCTCCATACTTAGTTAAGAAATCAACAAATAGGTTTAAGTTAGAAGGTGTATTTTATAAAGTTTGATACGGGAAAACAAACCCCCATCATTGGTGTTAGTGCTGTAGGATCATTTTGAATTATCGAAAACTATTCGCAACAGAAAATGTTCAGTTTTTGATTTATTGTCTAGTCTAAACAATGAACTAAATGCAATTTCATTTTACTAATGTATTGAGGTCATAGAGGTCTACATTATGGTCCATTTATATGACATGGGCACCAGACATTGCAAAAAAATTTTTACACTGTCAGCTATTTAACTAACCTTCTGGTCCGCACATACCCAAACTATCTGATCTTATTGACTTTTGTGTATTAAAAAGCGTATTCCAAAATTATATCAAAAATAAATCAAACTTAGATATATAGTGAGACCACTTTTCCATCATAATTGCTATCAGTACTCAGGCACTACAAAGGGAATAAGAAGACTAATTGGGAAGAATTTCGAAGAACATTATTTGAACATTTAACCACAAACATCGAACAAGCTTTGTGGTAAGCAACGCCTCTTTTATCTAAGATTGAGAAAACCTCCTAAGAAAACGAATTATTGCTGAGAGACATAGACTGAGAAGAATATGGCACAGATCTACAGCACCAAATGATAAAAAATAGATTAAATGCAACAAGAAGAGAGTTGAAAACACTCTTGCGTAACATGAAACAGCAAGCAAAAGAAGACTTGAGCACATTGTCTCCCATGGATTATTTGCTCTGCAAAGCAACAAAAAAATTCAAAAAACCACAATAATATATTTCTCGATTTAGAGTACCAAATGAAACCTGGTCAAAAAGCGGCAGACACAAGGCGATTATATTTGTCAACCATTTAGAAAAGGTATTTGCACACTATAGAGCTGGAATCACCATAGAAAAAAAGAAAACGACATCCTTAAATAACTCGAAATCCCCTTTCAGATGACATGATTTATTAAAGAGATGCAAGTAAGCAACGTGAGAAAAACTGGTCAATTATATATGCACTGCGATATTAAGAACATTATTCTTTTCTGGCCATTGGTAAGCCGTATAGATAGTACCAATTCTTTATACGGATCTATTGGTCTCCTTTCTACTTTCTCAAAGATTTTTAAGGAAATCGTCTTCAAAAGATTAAAATCTTTCCTACAAGATTTAACACCAGTTTGAATTTAGAGAACAACAAGCTATTAACGAATAGGTATACAGATTAATTGACGTGATCCACATTGGTCAAGAAAAAAATATTATCCAGGTTTTTTTAGATATTATGCAAGCCTTGACAATGTATGGCACATGAGGCTCCTGCAAAAAATTAAATCTAATCTGCCTCATCCCTACTACAGTGTCCTACAGTCGTATTTAATAATCGAGTATTTTCTTGTAAAGCTAAAAAAGAATGTACGTTACTCTTTCCAATCAATTTAGAGAAGTGTCTTAGGACCATCGCTGTATCTACTATAGAATTCTGATCTTCCAACTACAAATCTTGAAGTAATAATCACCTTTGTCTAGGATATGACTATTATGGCATCTTTCGACAATTCGACTATAGCATCAGTTTATTTACAACACCATTTAAATAAAACCTAACCTTTATCATCCCCAGCGTTTAAATATTCCATCTCTGGACATACGCCTCCCCGAGCTGTCGCATTGCCATTCGATCCGCCGTCGCTCCCATCCATTGTGTTTCTGCGACCTTATTGATGTTGTCTCTCCATCTGGTTTTAGATCTTCCTCATTCCCTTCTTCCTGAAAAAATATAATGGAACTAAAAAAGTGATGAAAAGTAAAACAATAGATTAACCACAAACTAAAAGCTCTATGGCCAAGCCGATATAATTTATTACGATGGTTAAGCATCCTCAAAAAATTTTTGAAGCGTAGTTTGCGAAAACTCAAAAATGTCTTAAAAAATGTCTCTTGGATAAACACTGGGTAACTTAAAAGGAAGAATTGCAAAGAATTACAATAGACATTCATTCGAGCTTTGGCTTTGTTAAAATTGATGATCAACTCATAAATCAAATATTTGAATTGCTTTTAATTATGGAGATTTAAATATATACAGGCACACATTGGTGGCGGGTTTATAAACGCATTTATAGAAATGTCTAAGAAAAACCAAAATTGCATCGGCCGGGAATCGAACCCGGGCCGCCCGCGTGGCAGGCGAGCATTCTACCACTGAACCACCGATGCTACATAAGTATATTCTTTATGGAAAAATTTATAGTACAAGTATATCATTGTCTTTTAATTATTATTTATACATTTAATTATTTAAGATACATTTGCAATTTGAATAATAATTAAAATATTTCTTTACTTCAAATATACATATATTATCAATATACCTATTCATCTCAGCTTCAATTCTTAATCTTCTATATAAATATTTAGTTTTCAAAGGTTTACTTGCCCATGCCCGCCTATTACTAAACTCTTTCAATGAGTATTGCTCTGAAGGTTAAAGCAATATAAATTATTTATTCTATCCTTGGTTAACCATATAATTTTATAAATTGTAGATAAATTTGGTATGGGTAAGTTTCTTAAGGGACAATTAGTGAAGACTATTTCAACTCACTCACAGCTATTTACTTATTGCTTGTTTAATGTTGTCATGTTATAGTGGAGCAAAAGTTCTTTTTGTTTGTTTGTTTTTTTGATTCGACATAGATGTCTGGGGAGGATTTTCGTTATAAGGTAACTCAAACTATTGCTTTTTTAGTTAGTACTACACTGTCAGTACAAAAGGTATCCTCGTTCGTGGGGCAACAAACTATTATCAAATTTGGGAAGACTTAAGGTATAATTCGGGGACGACACCTTTAAAAAGACTAACACGTGGAATAAACAATTTTTGAGAGAACAAGAAGCACCTAAAAATGAAGATAATCGATGCCGTCCAAGGACCGCTCTTTTGAAAATGACTTCCTGATTAACAATTGCTCAAATTACTTCTGAGGAAGAAATAGATTATGGCAGTACTTAGACAATGCAAGACGTCATCCTGATTTATGATAGTTCCCAGTTCGATACTACAATTAACATCAAATGTAACAATACTGTAATAATGACAAATAACTTTTCAGAATTACAATACATGATAAATAATATAGTTAAATATAGTGAAATATCTGATCTGCAATTCTATGTATCCAAGATTAAAGTAATTTTTGACAACATATGTATATGCAAATCTATATATAACTGATTAAATTGATAAAGAAATAACCCCATTCAAATACTTAGGTGCTAATATCAATAGTCAGTGAATATAAAACAATATTATTAAGAACAGAATAAACTAAGAGAACGTTCATAGACATGGGAACTCTTTTTACTAGATTATACTTTGGTTCTAAATTCAGAACTCATGTGATTAAGTACTATATTTTCTCCATTTTACTATACAAACACAAAAAGTAAACTCTTGATTCAACCTTCAAGAAAAGTTGTTTTTATTGAAATTTTTTCTTACACAGACGAACGCACGTATGACGTGAATAACAAAGAGTAACCAATAACGAAATTCTAATTTGAACGAATAAGTAGAGAGAACTATTAAACGCCATCAAAGGAAAAAACACAATAATTATAAAATGTGATGAAGAATAAATGACGCCAGTTATTGAGATTTGTCATATAGAGCGATATACAATAAAACGCCAAAACTCATGGTTAAACGATCTGGGAAGATGCCTCTAATGCTTATACAAAAACATTTTTAAACCTGCAGCTTCCAAGACCTCATTAGCCATTTGGACCTCCAACTTTTGTCAGAAAAAGTGACATAAAAAGAAGTAGAAGAAAATCTACAAATACCACCGTAACTAAAAAGTATAAGTTCACAATAAATTTGAACGATGAGAGTTTTTGGTTCAATATCACATATACAATGTGTAGCAGTAGTACGCATGGTAGCTTTATGGTATTCTTAGCTTTTAGTAAAAATTACTATTAACATATAAATTATTTATTCAAGACTAACAATTTAAGTTTTTATTATTACTCTAAAGGAAATACCATTAAAAAATTCAATATTTTATGCATTGTGCATAGTTCAAGCAGTTGTTTGTTGTAATTTTTTTAAAAATACCATTAAAGAAGGAAACTTAAAAAGTCCATCGACTCAGAAAAAAGAATGTACCTAGTACTTAAAAAGCCAATATAAGAAGATTGAGTATTTTCATATTATATATTAAAGATTTATTACAACCTGTAATTATAAATGCAGGGAATTTATTCAAAAGTTCACCTTTAGCTTGAGGCATCTGCGCTAATTGTCCAACCATTGTCGGAATGCCTTTTTGAGTAAATTATGCTTGCTAAAACTGTTTATAATGTATAATCCAAAGGGTTAAAGTTTGAAATACCCTTAATAAATAAGACAAGTCTTTCCAAGAGGTACAAAGTTTATTTCGGATGAGCATGTGATTTAGAAGTTGCATTACGTCTTCTAAAACATCCTCTTGATATAGAGGGTTTAAACCCTTTACAAAAAGGAATATTGAACACTCCGTCATTAAAGAACTTACACCAAATTGTTATAGTTGCTGGATGATCTTATCTGAATTCTTGGAATTAATTTAGATACTTCTTTGATCGACACAATACACATCCTGTTGCTTTTTTGTTAAAAAATTCTTTTAATATAAAACTGTTTTAACTTTAAAAATAATATTTTTGTAGTCACCATGCACTCATCCAATAATTTCTTTGTAGTTTTTCTGGCCTTTAGTACCTTATAAAATAATTTTTAGTTTTTCTTTCATTTATTAAATATTATTTCTATCCCTTTTTATTTAAATTTTGATCTCCCGGCTCTATCATACTATTTGTGAGGTGTTTGTATTTGCCATCTTTACTCCACAATTTATACATGGTGAGTTTGTAAAAATATTTCTAAGCTTTTGACAGCTTTACTCTACACTAGGTTTGTGTATTTTGTTTTCACTTTTTGCAGCCTACCTTTGGATTTGATCTCTGTATTTTATTGCTATTTCTTTGTCTTTAAGTTTTACTTTTAGTATGGTTTTGTTATCCTTAATTGATATCCGCGGATTTTTAACTTTTTCGCCTTTTTTCATCACTAGGTAGTGCCCCCTGTAGATCTTTGACATCCATGATTCTGCTTCAGTTTTCATTTTCTGCTATATAGTCTATAATTAATATTTCTGGTCTACTGTTGATTTCTCGTGTAAACTTGTGAATACCCTTATGTGCGAAGAACATATTACAAATTATCAATTGGTTTTTAATTCAAAATTGCGTTAACCTACCCCCGTTGTTCTTTATTTCTTTTCCACCGGATAAATTGACAAGAACATCTACAGGTTAGAATAACCAATTAATTCCAAGATAGTGTGAATACTGTCCTTGACAGGTATAACGACGAGCAATAAGTTGATAGGCTTGCCAAGAATAGATAAAAAGTTATTGGTGAGCCCAATGTTTTATCCCGAAGTACCAGAAGAAATTAACCATCAATGGATGTGTTGAAAATAGAGTCATAGCATGAAACTGTTTTCCAAGGTAACTACAGACTTTCTCCAATGAAACCAAAATGGATCCAGAATTATTCTAGGTTTGCTAATAGTATACTACATGAGTGTAATGGACATTAGATAAGGAAGCTTATACACATGATACCAAGAAAAACAGAAAAATCCAGTCTTTGTGACTGTACAGACAGCTCGAAGTTTTAACATTCTTCTAAGTGGCCAATCTGTTAGATTAGTTTGTTTTAGCACTATTTTTCTCTATTATTTTCTGACTTGGGCAAAGTCTTTTTGTTTTTCGATAACTGGAGGAATCAAAGTCTTTTATTATTTGGTGATTATATTGTAATCGAGTTCTACCTTGCGTGTTCTTCCTATCTGCTATACCTTCTATTATTATTTGCAGTAGACCCGAATGCCATAATATATTTTCTATCCAGATATCTATTTTTATAATTATACCTTTTAACCTTCTTTCCTGTTCTATGCTTTTCAATATCTCGTTATTTGATATTCTGTCGACCCACCTTACCTTTAACATTTTTTGCAGCACCATAACTAGAATACATGTATTCTTCTCAGTTCGACCTTTGCAAATGTCCAAGTTTCAGCCCCATATAAAGATATTTTAGTGCTAGCAATTGCGTTTTCTTGAGAAACATTGCTTTAGCTTATTGTGATCTGTGCACAATTTCTCTTTTGCTTCTTTCGTCGTTAGTTATGATGCTGCCTAGATAACAAAGTTCTTCAAACTTCTCTACTCTTCTTTCGTTCAGTGTTTTTGTTTTAAGAACGTTTATTTTTATGTTGTATTTTTTCATAACAGTCCATTACATTGAATGACTGTTGTAAACCTTGTTCGGTTTCAGTTATAATTGCTATATCATCAGCATATTTATTCCTACGTTTATAGATTCTCCGATTTTATTGATTGCAACTTGTATTTAGAGGCTGAATAAGAGTGGAGACAACGTACATCCCTGTCTGATTCCGAGCTGTACCGACCCTTCTCTGTTAAAAAAATTTAAAACTGGGAAGATTTTAAGATTCTACAGTCTAATTAAAGGACAGTACCTAAAGCTTAACATCTAATCCCTTATAACCTAACTTAATTCCTATTTTTTTAATTAGGCAGTAAAAGAAGAAAAGTGTTCTAATCAACTCATCGTAAAATTCTGGTATTTTTAACATTTTATTGTATAATTTGTTTAATGGAATTACTACTACAATTGGGATATTTTAAGACAGAAAGATATTCTTAACAGAGTTTATCAAAATAACAGTATCTTGATAACATAGGCAGCAAAAACTACTTAAGAAGAGTTAGCTAAAAGACCACAGAAAAAATAAATCCAGTTACTTTCATTGCAGCAATATCGATCACATCTAGCGCATCGTGTATTACAAAGTGCTTAACATCAAGAAGAGCTCGGTGCATTTGACAACTGAGAACGATTTGAACTTAACGAAGCGATTAGGTCGTTATGTCCCTCGCAAACTTTCACCTGCACGAATCGAACGGAGGATTCCAACTTGTCAGGCTAATCTGCTGATTTCCGACAAGCAAAGCCTCGAGATGAGCCCACCTCAAAGACGGTAATCATGTTTAACACCCGTCTGATATTTTTAAGGCAAATCGAATGATACAAATGTAATATCGGCGGTTCACCAGGCATTATCGGATGAAGTGCACTTCCAGTAATCCGCTTTATTTACCTGGCGCGTTCATAAAGTCGATACGGTAGGATTAATAATAATTTATTCAATAAATATTTAAAAATACTAATACAACGGCTATCCAGCTAACTGCATGCAATTTACAGAAAAAGCTGTAGATAAAAGTCTCGCTAATAATAACTATCGTGATAAGAAACGGTGTCGCCGTGCAATACTCAGACCAGTTCTAATACAGCAACGACAGCTCAGGATATGGCATAACCCTGTGCGACGATAGTGCTCATGCCGAACGGGGCGTTTTATCTTTGACTGGCAGGGGCGGCGGTGGCACGTCAGGTATTTCTGGGTTTTTCTTGAAGTTGGTCGCAGGTGCCGGCTGCTCGGCCTTCTTATTATCGGCGCCGAAGTGGCCCAAATCCACAAAAATTGGCTGGTGGTAGTAGGGCAAAGCCGGGAAGAGCAACTCGGAGGTGTACGAATATGGAAAATAGGGATCGATTGCCAGCGGGTACAGCGAGCCGTGATACGCTAACTGGGGGATGATCGGCTTCCTGTCTTCCTTGGGCTTATCCTTGCTGTCGGGTTGCTTCGCGTCCTCCGGCGCCTCGGCGGTCGCTTCCTTCTGCAACATACACCGTTTAGCTTCCTGCGGCGACCGATCAGCGCCAAGTCGTGCAAAAAACATGCTAATGCACATGTAATTACGGAGAACGGGGATTCGATGGCAACGTAATTGTTGTAAGTATAGCTTATGCAACTGGTGGGGCGCATTTGCGGCCCCGTTTCTGCACGTCCGCTTTAGCTTGTTAATTGGGCCTCTTTACCTTGGCATCCTCTCCGTCGGGCTTTTTCGGGAGTTCCTCCAGCGGCGGGTGCACGAACAGCGGTGGGAAGGCGACCCCCAGAGCTGTGGTCCGCAGCACGGGTTCCACCACGGGGATAGCGTGACTAGGGGAGAGGTTCTCGTCGGAAGAGATCAGCGCGTTGTAGATCTTGGGCACTCGAACGAGCCCGGCGGCCGAGAGGGCCAGCAGCGGCGCCACCACCAGTAGTCTGTGCATGATCCCTACAACAGAAAATTCTGACAGGCTATTCGCGACCCACTAAATTGAGCGCGCGTTCGCGCAGAGGCTGTTTGCTTGAGTGAAACCTTGGCATCTCCTAACACGCCGCTTCTTCATCTGAGCTACTGCAAGGTGAAACCACGCACGGCAGGTTCGTGACGAATTCCAAGGCTCCTTTGTTTGCCCGAAATGTTGCATCGAGCGAATGTTACTCAAAACGGCGAATTAGGGATGGTCTGGTTGCACGCCCCTTGCATTTTCCCTACACCAAGACGCGCTCGCACTCTTATCAGCAATTAGCACGGGTTCACAGCACTCGCGGGCGCACTGTGGCCGCCTCTTCGATTCCCGCGCTTCCGGCAATAAAAATAGGAAGCGGCGCAGAATATGCAAATAAATCATACCTTGAGTGAAGCTATTCATGCCACTACTACAAGCAAATGCCTTGGCAAAGACGCCAAGCCTTTATATAGCTGTTATCCTCCGGTACATTTATTCACTTGTGCTACCTACCTAAGATACATTTTTATAAGTTGCTTCCCTTCACCGGCTGTGTCTCAGTGCGTTTTCTTCTGCCGTCGAGCGCGGTAGCTACCGCAGCTCCTGAGATGAACTCGACTGCACATGCAGTTACTAGGACAAGTTATGGTCTAACAATAGATCCGGGAAATGCGACAATTAAACGGTGCGCTTCGCGCGGTTTTCCGCGAATGGGCTTAATATGAATAATTTTCGAGCAAATTTAAGTTCGATACACTCCATTAATTATGTAGCTTCGAGAATGCTGAGCCATTATTCCTGGCGGTACATTTCACTCAAGATTCTGACGTCTCAATCGGCGACAATACCCCAGATAATATTTTCGGCAAAAGAATGGGCGTCGGGGAGTCCTCGGAATGGGACATGGCCGCTGCATAGTGCAACTGCACTTGTTTTGTGGACCAAATAAGGTGTGATCCTAGCAGCCGTTGCAGCAGCTTCGCATGCTTGCGCTATCTCATCTGCATATTGATAACAACTAACTCATTTAAATTGCCTGCATTTATTTATTTGCTTTTAATTTACTGGAACAAGTCTCGCTGGGGCGCGTTCTTTCAAGCGGTGCATGCACTCGTTGCTGCTTTAGCCCTAAGCTCGTTTGTACCAGTTTCTTCCGTGGGTTGTTATCCTTCTTCGGGCGGTGCAAGATATGCATCGCTGAATTAGATTTTTGAGCGCTGCTACGTGGTCTAATTCTAATAGCAGCTGAAGCAATATGTCACATCATCGTCTAACAAGGGTGGCCCTAATTGAAATCTGGGTAAATTTAAAATAAAGCAACTTTTCAATTGATCAAGCCCACAATATATATACCAAATTGTGTTTTGGTTCTTCTCAGAAATTTTTAATTACTATTTCGCATGTATTCCGTTAAATTTCATCGATCACACGTCAGGTTATGTTTTAAGGCCAACTGTCTGTGGATTGCTAGTGCAAACCTTGGATTTTAGGTAACCCCACAAAAAGAAATTGCGCAGCGTAAAATTGCAAGATCTTGATGGCCAGTTGATGTTGACATTTCGTGAAATTACGCGGCCCGAAATTTGTTGGTGCAGCAAATCAACTGTTGCTCGAGCTAGAACCACATTTGTTACAGATGCAAATGGTTCAAACTGGGTTGTCATGTAACGGTAACGATTGTCATTTACAGTTACAGTATTTCCAGCATCATCGTGGAAAAATCCATACCAAACAGTGAGTCATTAGAATACATTTGCTTTTCATGACTTATTTATTTTTCAAGTCCAAATGACAATTTTGTTTGTTTATAAAAATGTTGAATTGAAACTGAGTTTCAATACTACAATTATTTTTTGACCAAACTGAGGATCGAGTTCATAATGCTCTAAAAACCAAATGACGAATTGTCGGCGGTGAGAAAGGCCCATAACCTTAATCTCCTGCATCAGTTAAATTTAAACGTAAAATTTAACGTAAAAGCTAAAGCAAGCTTCTCGAAACGTCCAATTGTGCAAATGTTAATAGATTTCTTCGACCAACTATGACAATATTCTCATAAAATCATACCCCAAGCTGGTACTCAGGAGGTCTTCCATCCGTTACTGATCCAGTTTCATCAAATATTGTACATAATTTCAATCAAAACTTTAATACAACTGTCGTTTGAATTTCTAAGTGCCAGGTTTTGTTCGATCGTGGCTGGAGTCACGCAACAAGAAGATTATTACTGCATTTACTATAAGTATATAAATAATTCAGAGCCGTGGTGGCTTAGTGGATAGATCACTAGACTACGAAGCCAAGAGTTGCGGGTTTGAATCCCGCTCTCGCCAATTCGATCACTGGAATTTTTACGGCCCAGCTCGACTCAGGCTGCAATAAATGAGTACCTGAAGGTCATACTCTGAGGTGATAACAGGCGGTCGATACGTAGTGCTAACTACGTTACTACCCTTGTGTACTGTGGGCTCTAGATTGTAGCAGATCTATCCTGTTACGACCCCAAAGGGCCTTGAAGGCCTCTCACGGGGAACTATTATTTAAATAATTCATTAATCAATATACTGATAAAAAATAATTTAAACCCACCAAGGCCTAACAAATCATCTCAATGTATGTAGACCAGACGCAACAAATGTAATTTGCTCAAAACTACCAATATACCTCATTAAATTCACACAACTTCCTATTCAAGACCATTAGAAACCCAGTTAACCTTTTAGCAGCTCCAAGCATAACCATTACTCCAAGATTCAATTAGTCAACAACAAAAAACGTGGCCGATAAGATAATGTGGATAATCAAACAGATTAGACCAAACCACAAATTACTGGTTAACCCCCCCCCCCCCAACCGCTTTACACCACTTGACAATGAAAACTCGAATGAATAAGAGACAAAGCCACCCAAAAAAACTCGAATCAAAACCCTACAAATTTTGGTTTTGGAAGTCAAAACAATCAAACCTATAATTAATTTCTTGGAAGCCACAGCTAAAAACGAGTACACATTGAAGATAACGATAGACTCAAAATTTTCCCAAAAGTATCAGTAGAATATACCCAAATAATAAAAGATTCAAACCTAGAAAACAACACCGAATTTGACACATATCAAACTAAGCAGAAACGTAATTTCCACGTCCTTTTTCAGAAACTTTATACCAATCATCAACATCTAGATTGTAAAGCTACCACAAAAAAATTTGCTATAGAACAACTCAATGTGTTATATTGCACATCAAAATGTAAACGTATAACAAATTACAAAGAAAATAAAAGTATCCAACAAACTATAAAAGATGTTTTGCTTATCGAGAACTTTCTTGTAAGGACTTTTCTTCGCCAAGATAAAAGACAACCTCAATCGCAAGGCAGGCCTTAACTTTGCCCAAAAATTAACGAACAATATCCCATAAAACAGCAGTGCTACCATATTACAAAATTTGGGAATGGTAGACTAATCTGTTAACATAACCGAATTGAAACCACAATGGGTCAATAAATTAAAACAGCAGTGTGAAATGCTAACGGGCTGCTACGCCACAAAGAAGATCTAACAGATTTTATTACAATCCACTATTTTGTGAAAATACTAGGATTCATAGTCTATGTAACCTAAGCTCCAGACAAAACTTTCGATACTGGCATTGCTATAATCAGCGAGGACTCAATCAAACACCACGAACTTCCTAAGCACAATGAACTACATCTTTAACCCATATTTATAGTTGTTGAAAACTGGTTGCATATCATTCACCAAAACATAACAATAAAGAAATAACATATGATCACTGTTTTCGCACATTAGGTAATAAATTTATCACGGGAAAAACACTGGGGTTCTAGAATAAGCAGTACAAAATATAGAGAAATTTCAAAAGTTTTAATAATTTAAGTTTAGAACCTCTGTCCATAAACTAACCCATATACAATAAACAATTAAACTTACTTTACTATTACTTACTTGACAATAAAAATATAAATTTATACCTCGTAAATGTTACTTTTTGTCTTGACCTCTCGATGGATTATTCATCAATATTAGTAATACTAGTAACGAATATATTACTAAAGAAGTTATACACAGTCGTTAATAAAGGCACAGACTGGGACCTCTTTTGAGAAATAATTCAAGAAGCTCTCCACACAGATAAAGTCGGAAAAGGACCTGGAAGATGCAATGCTACATTTTAATCAAGTGGTTCAAAACGCATCAACGTAGCAAACTGACCTATCATAGCCAAGCAAAAGATTAAGCCTCCGCTGAACTTTCTGAATTTTCTACCCAACATTAAAAGCCAAAATATAAAAAAAAATTAGGCACCTTCACCGCTGGTATTAGATAATTGTACGTTTTGGAGATCCATATTTAAAAGAACGGTTAATTTCGCTTTAGTGGAAGTGACAAAATCAGTCGATTTTGGTATCGATATATTCGTATCTACAAGCTAAGTCTTTAGAAAAATTTGGAGACAAAAGTTACACCAACTTACAGTTTCTATTAAAAATAATATTGTTAATATGTTTCTATGACTATAGACAACATTGTTTTTAGTAAACTTGACAAAAAAGTCGACAATTCTGTCTACGGTCATAGAAAATACATTACGAAAAAATTTCGTTGAAAAGATAACCTAACCATACAATGCTGAAACTAACCTTATATTGTAGAAGACGACAAAAACCTAACCCAACCTTGTCTAAAGGGAATCTTTTTTAAAATTTGTCTATAGAGAGAGGATTAGGAATATTCGGAATACGCCCGCGTCTAAATGTTCTAGCGATCCGGTTGTGTTGAATTAGGACTCTAGAGTCCGCCTACCAACTAAACCCATCTACCTCTCTCTCTTTCTTCGCCTGGGGACTTTACCCGGAACCGCGCAAGTATTACCTCTGGTGGGGGGGTGGGGTGGGGCTTGGTATCTTGTTCTTATTAACGTTGTCTTAAGTTTGGTTCTTCACTAGCCTTTTCTACTAGGATGTTTATACGTAAAAGCCTAATAACCTCCCAGTTGCTTTCTCCTGAGAGCATTACATTGTACAGATTTAGAGGAAACAGCGTCGTTGCAACTGTGCTTTCAGCTTGTGCTCTTGATTCGGCCCACCTCTTGCAAGTGAAGATCGTATGTTCCACGTTGTTAGGGGTAGCGCGGCAGTAGACATATATGTCATCCTCTGCCCTGTGGAACCACGAGCGGATGACGGGAATTACTGTTGGGTTAGGTTTTTGTCGCCTTCTACAATATAAGGTTAGCTTCAGTATTGTATGGTTAGGAAGCTTTTCAATGAAAATTGTTTCATAATGTATTTTCTATGACCGTAGACAGCACCTCAACTTTTTTTTTGTAATGTCTACCGGAAATACATTAGAAATGTGCAGGGTGCAAGATAATTACCCGGACAAAAGTTTTGCACTGATATTCTTTTATTTCAAAGAGCAATACTAACCGAACTATAGCAGTAATACTTTATTGGTCTTTGGATAACATAACAACCAGTTCTAGAACCAATTTCTATTGCCATAGATAAAAGAGTTAAATCTTTTGGTAACGGCATCGACGGCGGTACGCAGGTACTCGATAGAGAGTTCGTCTTAGAACTTGAGAAAGGATCGCTTTAGTGATTCCACAGCGCAGGCCTTCCTTTCTAACTACGCCCAGAAAAGTTGGTTGAATTGCAGTTGGATGAGCAAGGGAACCACTCTTTGGCAGCGTTGAAGTCGAGGGTGTCTTGCATGGTCTTGGCGCGGTGTTTGGGGCTCCCATCCTAATACCAGATCCACTGGCAAGATCCAAAGTATTTGAGGGCCCACTCAAAACAGATGGGCTCTAGGATGTCTTTCTTGTACATTTTCGCATTGATCTTAACGCTCTGATCGATGAAAAGAAGTGAAGTTTTTCTATCAGCCGTGATACCTTCAAAAACCATGGCGTATGCAGGATGAGAGAAGTGCTCAATAGTTCTCCCATTGACATTGGCATCCTCAGCGAATCGAGTAAGTATCCTGGTGTTTTGACTGTTCACTAGCCGCTGACGTTCTCAGAACATCTGATCAATGCGATCACACCATTTCCGGCGTTCTCAGTAACTAGACGCGCGTGCCTGGTGCTCCGTGTTACTAGATATTGTGCAACCTTGCAAAATACTGTGTAACCTTATGCGGTGTGCAGCGAAGTTTATTGCGAGCGTTTGTGCCATACAGGCGTGGGTTCGTAAATGCCAATCCTAGCTATCCTACGAGCAACTCAGGTACTACAGTGATGATCTTTAAAGACTTCATGGTCGCTAGTCTTGCTGCCGGATGAAGATGATTGCAGGCGAAAACCTTTTCAGAGGACCAGGTACCCCAATTTTCCCCAGCTGCAGCCAATTTCAGTCGCCATCCTGCTGCAGCCACCGGCGGCGGAAAAAACCGATAAAGTGAGTGCAGTGTCCCCAGAGTGCATTCCTGCACCGTTGCGCGCGTCTCTCGCGGAAAGCGATTCTCCCCCAGGTTGTCCCAATTACCAGGGGAACGATTTCGACGGTACTACTTCCCGTCGCGTATGAATCTAAACGCGGCGCGTAGTCCAGGTGGCTCCATGTACGACGATAACGTGCAAGGACAGAAGCGCGACCATCGAGAAAACATCCGCGGCGAAGATCTCTACCAACAATCACTTCAAGTTTTACCGATCAAATGTTTTATTGACGTTGTATGAAAGTGTGAACCATTTCAATTTGCAATATAATAACAAATTGTTAAGATAATATACAAATATGAGGGTGCCTCTTACTGTTGACCACGGTTGCATGCTAGTTACAAGCAATAAGAAACCGTTTGAAGATTATAATCGGCAGCAATAAAGGCAGCTTGTCGCTATAATTGTCGCACTTTACCGCAACCATAGTCGCAAGCAGAATGGTGCTACGTGCAGAAGAGCACGGTCACACAATAACGAAATTATCGGTTTGTAGTTCTCAAGGTGCGTTGGGCAATATAGTGTAACTTTGCGAAGTAATGTGTAATATCGTATGGTGTGCAGTGAAGTTTATGGGAGGCATCCCAAATCTCAATCCAAGTTGTCCTACGATTCACTAAGGACTACAATAAGGAGCTTCAGAGGTTTCATGACCGGCATTCTTGCTGCCGGGTGAAGATGAGAGTGGGCGGAAGGGACATGTCTTCTTAGAAATGCGGCTACCTCAGCAGCAACCGATTCTAGCAGTCATCCCGCTGCAGTCGCCGGCAACGGAAGGAACCAATAAGGTAAGCGCGTCTTTAGCGGATAATTATACTTCCTGAGTAGCTTCAATTCCTTTTGTTGTAAACCTATAAACATTAGAACCCACCAAGGTCATATACAACATTGATACTTTAATGTATTCTGTAGTCGTATTCCAACAACGTGTATTAAAAAAGTAATAACTTAATGTTTCAGATATCAAAAACACGGATACATAAAAAACTTTTTCTATGGATTCCGATGTTTTAAATGCACTGGCATTCTTCCCACATCGATACCAACATAAAACGACCGGTTCTCCCAGCTTGGTCCAGCAGCGGTCGATTCCAGCCGTCATTCCGCTGCAGTCAATGGCGGAGGAAGAAAGCAATAAGGTGAATGCAGTGTTCTCAAATTATGTTCCTGCGCCGTTGCTTACATCTTTGGCGAAGACTGATTCTCTTCTGGGTTGCTCCAATTGTCAGAAGAGCGATTTAGAGATTAAGGTGGCGCTAGTGAACACCGTTGGGCAGAGTCACTGTTGTTAGAAGTTTAACTACGTTCAGTGCAACTGCTTTGTCGTCCCGTGCTACGTCAAGTGCGCAGATTCCCCCCATCACAGCAACAATTGTTCCGTCAGGCATCCGGCCAGCTACCGGGGTTGGTCAGTCTTTTGTCGGCCGCAACCTGCCCAGATAATCAGGGGAACCTCCGTCTCCAACGCTCAGCCAGTTTCAGCTGGTCCAGCTTTTTTATCAATAGCAGCAGCCTCTGCAGCCCCGGAGAAGTTTTCTACAACCTATTGCTACCCATCAGTGGCTAGGCCACTCACCCGGTTATTCCACACCCAATTTATTTTATGGAATGCGGATGGCCTGAAGGACAAGAATGATTAACAGCGAGAGTTTACACAGCTATAATTTGGATACCATACTGGTCGAGACCCATCTTAATGGCGGAGATGTGTCTCCGGAGTTGAAAGATTGGATTCGAAAGAGATACCGGGCCCGACAGCATGAGCTGCGGTTACTTTATCTCTAGTGGGATATTAATCTTTGCAGTAATCGAACGCGCTGTAGTTTAGCACCGAAATACGAAATGGGTCACCCCGTGGAAGATGATCAAAGTCCTTCATAACAGACCCTCCTCAAACCCGGGAGAACAGGGTTGCCTACACCGTCGTAGCTAAAGGTGAGGCATTCGGTAATAGTCATCATCGACTACACTGACGCCGACCTTGAACATATAGGCACTGATCACCGCATCTACGGAGATTGTTTTATCGAAGAAGGCAACCGACTGCATAACTACCAGTGCTAACATTATCCTCCGATTCTGCCACTTTCTGCGTTCTGAAAAAGACGCTGATGTTATGATGCTTTCTAAGCCTGGGGAAACCGGCATCGCCCGATCAGTCTTTTGCTAACCCTAGGAAAGCTGGTGGAATGCGTGATTCACCGATGGCTACAGACAGTAGCCGGAGAACTCTAGCTGTTTTTGGAGAATCAGTTCAAATTCTTCACTATCCATCAACTTCTTTTGGTGATGGAAGAGATCTGGGAAACTAACGCCGATTTTGGCTATATGGTTACCGTTGAAGCTGCGCAAGGCATTTCGAACCGAGCACTACAGGTTCTTCCGAAGAAAGCAGTCGTCTGCATAATTAACATAGCTAACATTGCCCTCCGCACTTTCTGCACCCTTGAAAGGTCGCGGATGTCATTTTTTAAAATTTTTTAAATCATACTAACTTCTTCTTCTTGTGTCGCGCTCTCCTGTCGAAGGTTAGCGATCCAAATGGCGATTGTAGTTTTAGAAACAGCGGCTCGGAAAATTTCTGCGGATATACACCCGAACCACCTTCTTAGATCTTTTAGCCAGGAATTTTGGCGTCTTCCGACCGATCATCGTCCCTGTATTTTTCCCTCGATGATAATTCTTAATAATTCATATCGTTCTCCTCTCATCACATACCCTATGTAATGTGTTTTTTCGTTCTTTTATAGTGTTCATTAATTCTCTATTTTTATTCATTCGTATTAGAATTTCGTCATTGGTTACCCTTTGCATCCACGAAACACGTAGCATCCGTCTGTATAAATACATTTCAAAAGCATTTAATCGTTTCTCATTGGTTGGATTTAGCGTCCAGCTTTCGCATCCACATAACAGAATGGGGAAGATGTGGCACCTAATCATTCGAATTCATACTAACACTGGTCGTAATCGACTAACTAATAGTTTAATTCTGACCTTATCACCCTAATTACTTATTTGCTAAGAAGTCCCATCGGTCTTCACTTAGTTTCTAATACCTTTACACTAGTTTCTCGTGTTTCTACAGCTCACTATACTCGGCTTTTCGCTGTATTTATTGCACTGTTATTGTTTCACTGTTACGCGTTACACTATACTAGGTCAAAAGGCTTAACTCCTTTTAGTCTTCGTTTCAGATTGGTGTTATCGAGAAGTTGTAGAACTTCAGTGTTGATGTGACCATGAAGTCTCTCTCCTCATGTTGCAAACGCCTTAATTTCCTCTATTACTGCCGGGATCCTCAGATCTCTATGTATGTTATCATTTCATACATACCATGGGGCATCCACAATATTTTTAGAACCTTATTTTGGAATGTTTGAATTATATTTACATGGGTCTTGGTAGCGCATCCCCATAGTTGAATCCCATATGTTCAGTTTGGTTTTAATATTTGTTTATATACTACTATTGGGATACAATTGGGATTTTCTTCCAATAAGCCAGTATATTTTCTTATATTTAATGTCCAATTCCTTCTGCTCTGCTTGAATTGGCTACCTTTGGTTGCTGTTCATATACATGACTGTCTCATCCAATTAATAGGTTGCATCATTTCTTTAGCCATCCTATAAATTATCGTATGGCTTGGTGCAGTTGGCTATTAATAATTAAATATCGAGATAATGTTGATACAATGAAAAGTGGCTATGTGGATGGTCGGATTAATTTAGTCAGATGGCGGTGACTGAGTGCTTGTAATGTGTGTGATCATTGCGTTTCAATTAACAAGAAAGTAGAGCAGCACATCTAAGGACCTAAGGTGTTTATTTTGAAAGGAACTAAAGCTGCGTACAATATTTTTGGAATCTTGTGACACATAGTTTTTTGGTTATTGTAAAATATATATGTAATATAGTGGATATTGTAACATGATCTTTTTTAGTTATTGTAAGCCTAATTTTGGCATTATATACTTTCAGGACAGACTACGCATATTGAAATTGTTATAAACAAACTTCAACGCAAATTTTTATAGTTGATATTGTATTCGTTTTCTAATGTTTTTTAGACACTAGTTTTTATAATTATTGTATGATTGTTATTTGACATTTGCTTGTATTGTATTAATGTAAACAAGTTAATTTTGTTATTTTGTTATTTAAATTGTTTTTTTATTTCTACGTAGTTTGTACTTTTGTACATTGTAATTTGTATAACAAAGCTATATTGTAGTTATGTTGATCTTTTATAATTTTTTGATCTGTACGATAATTTCTATGTTTTGTATTAACTTTTTGTTTATTTTAATCTAATTTTAACATGCATATAAAGCATATATAGATAGATATATAAATTGAATAAACTTAATACATGCAAATTGTAGTTTTGCCAACTGGAATTTTTCTTTTGGTCTACTATAGACTTTTTTATAAGGTAAGTAATGTTATGTTTTACCAAAGTTTCTGAGAAAAAGAAAGATAAGCATCTTTACTTTTTTTTTAAATCATCATTAAAAATACTTTTTTTGTTAGTTTTGTTTTTCGGATTCCAAGGTCTATCAATTCTTTTTTAAATAGCTAAGGTGTCATTGCTTTTATTTCTGATAGAGTAATTGGCTGTCAATTCGTGGTCAAGCAGTTAAAGCATTTCGATACTGACAGATCTGGGTTTTAAATTTCTGAAGGGTGACTCACTTAGTCACTAAAAATAATTGAGTATTTGCGTTCACTTCAAACAAGGGGTAATAATGCGGTTGCCTAAGACGCTGTTCTTGCCACACCGCCCCATACCTGAAATGGTGTGCAATGAACGCGCAGTGAAGGTGAACATATGGAAACCTTAACTATTTATTAAGCAGATAACACTGTTTTGCGGAATTGTAGTTAAAATGTCGGTTGCTAAAGACGGGTACGGTTAAATCATTGTTTTAAACCAGATAACTTATAATATAATTTGAAAAGTTTTATTCATAGTGTAGTTGGAACGATAAACTTGATATAGTAAAAAAATATTGGTTCAACAAGCCTCAGTTAAAATATTACTAAAAAAGGACGTTGACAATTGTCAATAAATAGTTATCGCCTTTCATGGACGCGTTTTCAACTATGACGTGCACTGTATAACAAGGTATGACTAAAATTTTTTAAAACTAAATCATGTCTTATTCAGTTAGGGTGCTGATCACCATACTATTGCGTAACCATACGTGTCAATTGTTTAAACATACTTTCAACTTAATAGTTTAATAGACTATTTAAAACTTCAGTTCTTTATTTTCTGAATTTATAAGTTGCCTTAGATTTTGTAATCTTTATTTAATTATGGGAACTAACTAGACATTTTTAATCTTCAACATCATAAAAATGGAAATAAAGTTTTTTATAATCTTTATTTTTAATATTTAAATAATACGGTCAATATGTTAAGATGGGTAAAATTACATCTAACCTAAAATTAGGCGGTATCGAGCTTAGAAAAATTAAACATAGCGAGTATGAGGTGTACAGTAAACTACGACCTGCAAAAATAAAAAAGTCTCCTAGGAGTCGATTCGAGCGAAGGTTTTATCGCGTATGATAGCAGTCGAATAAAAATACAGGACCGCATCGAGTTGAAAATTGAATATCGAATATTGAAAACTGAAAAGCGAGTGGACGGAAAGTAAAAATAAGTGCAGCTGAGCATAAGGAAAATAGGGATGGTTGATTCATACAAGTATGCAACTAATGAAGTGATTAAAAAAGGTCAGCATTGAGACGAACGGAAGGACCCTTTGGTAGAAGTAAAAAAATCCAAGAACGCCGAGTAATTTGATCAAATATTAAAACTGATAGAAGAGATAAAAACATAAAAAACAGATATAAGAAGCAAAATATAGCAAATTGGAGAGGAGCAAAAGGCTTTTACTGAAGGTATATCAAAGCTGAAACTTAAAAGTAAAAACCTGAAGTAAGGAGAATAAAGAAATTCGGTAAGCAAATAAGGGAGAATTGAGTAAAATGAATAGCTTAGAGTAGGTACAAAAACAAAGAAAAAAAGGGCTCGAAATAAACCCGGGTAATGCAACTGAGTTACAAGAAGTTACAACAAATTTTATAAAATATCATATAGAATAATTTGTTTAATAGAGCTGGAAAACAAACGATATAAATTAAATGTCATGAAGGATAAGTCACATCTAAAGCTGAAAAAATTAATATTAATGATTTAACAAAACAATAAAAAGATAAAGAAAAAGAGAGACAAACAAGATTAAGAGCGTAGGAAGAAATTGGAAGGGGAAAACGGTAAATGACAGAAAATAAGGTAAAAGTAAGTAATAGAACTTCAGAAAATTTCAAGTTAATAAAGGGGTTAGACAAAGATATCCATTGCCGTCAGTACTATTCATTTTATTCTGGAGAAGGCTATACGCGACGCCAACGTAAACAGATCAGGACTTATCTATTAAAAAATATATCAAACCCTAGCCTTCGCAGACTACCTAGAACAAGAAGCAAACAAGAGATAGTTAAAAAATTAAAGCAGAGATTACGAAAGCTAGGCCTGTACATCAACACTACAGAAACCAAGTATATGGAGTATATTTGAGAGGGCGACACCTGAGAATAGCAACGAATAGAGAAAAAGTGTATAAGTTTGAAGAAAACCTAATGTTAAAGAAGAAATACGAAGGAGAATAATCGTCGGCAATCGATGTATCTATAGCCCTAATAAAATATTAAATATCAAACATCTCTAGAGCGAAGAGACGAGTATATAAGACTGTAATAAGATGTACTGTAATATACACCAGCGAAACTTGAACCTTGTAAGTATGGGAAAGAAGTATTACGGAAAATATATAGCGAGAAGAAACTAACAAAATCTAAACCCGAAAAATAAATGAAGAATTAAAAGAGTTATACAATGAACCTAAGATAATAGCAGTAATAACAGCCCAAAGATTCGAGTGATTGGGACATATGGAAAGAATGCCAAAAGCGGTATTCACAAGCATTATTGGAGGAAAAAAAGGAGAGGATGACCCAAAGAAAGATGGAAAGTAGAAACCGAGAAGTATATAACGCTACTAGGAATAACGTGATGGAAAGAAAAAGCGGCAAATAAGAAAATGTAGAACAAAATAATTAACCAAGGCTCGTAGTGCTAACATATAATAATAATGTTAAGAGATTTTTATAAAATATTAAAAAAAGTGCTGTGTATCTCATTTCCAATGTAAAAAATTCCTATGTACATTTGTGGTATTGAGGTAAGATACTGTATATTTAAAAAATATTAATTTCAATTAATTGTTTTGTATCAAACTATTAACCATCATTACACTTATGGTCTAAAGCGACGTCCCCACTTGGGAAACCATATAGACAGATTTCATGTAATCGGCATTAACCAGCGCTTAAGTTAAAGAACTTTTATATTTGCAATAGTTTGCGGTTACAATGGAATTCCGTTCACTTTTTTATCCGGTTTGTGGTTACAATTCTTATGATGGCGTAATGAATAGTTCTATTATTCCTGGTGCATTAGGTGGACCAATGATACAGTTAGTCTAGACCTTGACTTAAAATCTATACGCCACAAATTAGAAAAACTCTAATTCTACACCTACTGAGTACTGTGGTGTCTTAATTATAAGTTTATAATTGAAGATTAGTAAGCACAATCAAGTTTTAAAACGAATAAGGTGACGGAGAAACCTAGGCTCATTATTTTGCTGACTTTATATCTTATTTTCACATTAAATAAAACGGATCTCTCTAACATTTTGCGTGCAGCAACAATTCTGAGAAATGCAGCATACAGTATCGTGCAGTAAGATCACGCGCTTAACCAGCTAATGGCGCTAAACGCATAGAAAATGTGGTCAGATAGCCAAGGTTCATCAACCGGTAAAGTCAGCATAAAGAGAGGAGCAAATGATGAGAATTTTAATAGCTGCGATAAAACCAGCAGCGACGCTGACAAAAACAAAATGCTTAATCGTTTGAAGAGTTAAAAGGAATGATGGACTTGATGTAGAGGAAATTAAAACAGTAATAAAAGTGTAAAAAATAAATGAGTATCCGAATAAAAACTCCGATTACCGCTTGAGTAATAAGAAGTTCGACTTTATTTTATTTTTATATTTAAATTAAACGACACATAAAAGGGAAAAAATGGTATAAACTTTTATAATTGCAAAAAAGTAAGATATGGATAATAACAAAAATGAAAATTTCTTTCTAATTAATACCAGTACTAAAAAAGAGGAAATTCATAAAAAATGTAAATGCAAATAATAGCAGAAGTTACCCAGTAGGTTATAAAGAAGAAAAATAATTAAGAAAATATTACCAAAAATTAAAAATAAATAGATTATAATAAATTATCACGTGAGAATAATTCAAAAACGGTTAAAGTTAGAAGGCTTTTTTGCGCCGAATTAGCAAATATAGTTGTGAATGTGGTGTGCAAGTTTCAAGGAAATCGGTTGAAGCGTCTAGGAGGAGATAGAATTACAAGTTTAGAAAGAAAGAAAGTTAGGGAGATAAGACAATTATATTATAAGATACTCGAACAAGGCGATGTCCATCATGAGGCCCCTCCTCCAAGCTGAACATTATTTTTTTTATTGAAATATTAAATTATATAAATAACTCGGCCATTCTGCAGACCAGATTTGTTACTCTGCGATTTCTGACTACTTCCAAATATTAAATCAGCTTTGAAAGGTAAGAAATTATGGACCGTCGGCGAAAATCAAATCAGTACAACGAGACAGTTATTTGCAGTTTCAAGATAGGATTTTGCAGAATATTTTAAACAGAAAGCGACATCGAAGGTAGTTAGTGTATGAGATCCAAAAGGGTTTATTTTTTGAAGGAGACAGAATACGCACAATATTTTTTGATGTTCTAAATATATAGTGATCTTTTGGTTTTATATAACCATACTTTTAATACAGATTAATAATAGTTCTCTGTAACAGGCCTTGAAGGCCCTTTGGGGTCTTAACAGGATACAATATAGAGTCTACGGTACACAAGGGTAGTAACGTGGCTAGCGCTATGTACCGACCGCCTATTATTAGCCCAGAGTCTAGGTTCTCATTTATTGCAGTCGAGTTGGGCCGTAAAAATCCTAGTGATTGAATTGGCGAGAGCGGGATTCGAACCCACAATTCTTCGTTTCGTAGTCTAGCGATCTATCCACTAAACCACGACGGCTCTTTAATTCAGATTACGTATAAAAAGTATTGAAATGGCAAGTCAAGACTTCCACGAGTTTTTCTTCACTACATTATTGTTGCGCACTATCGTTTTCATATATTTGAATAACAGAAGACTATGGTATTGCTAATTATCTTCAACCTCGATTGGAAGATTTTATCACAGCTGGTATATTCGGAGACTTCACTCTTTTAGACTATCATCCCTTTAAAACCCCATTACTTGGCTGAAATTTGCTTTGCTGCTGTTAAAAAAAAAGTAATGATTGAATAGATCAACTGAACAATATACACTATGCAACCATAAATCTTAACCCAAAATAGATTCGTGCCTTTAGGCAACAGTAATTCCGATTTACCCAGCCAGCAATGTCCTGAAAGAAACGAAAATGCAGTAAAAATACCTAAACCTTGTATACATTTACGGTATTACAATCTACAATGGAATGAGTGATGACATCGCAAAAGTTGCTGCCAATGAGCAATTATATAGTAAAACTATTGCCAAAAGTGCAGTAAAAATCCAAATTCCAGGTACCTACTGAGAAGAAAAAATGATTCATCATACATATCACCCCAAAGAGAGGTCATTCATAGTTGTGATCCGACATCTTCATTGTTCCATCTCGACTGAGGCAATTAAAGAATAACTCTAAAAGTTCAGTCATAAAGTTTGTAGTGTAATGAACATAAAACAAAAAGTTAGCAAGAAACTCTTCTATGTAGACCTCAAAACCCAACCCAAACAATAAGAAAATATACGATATTGCATTTCTATGTAATTGCAAAATAGCTGTCGAAGCAAGTCATAAAAAAGAGATATTATCTAGTGCACAAGATGCCAAAATTACCGCTATTCGAAGACTTATTGCTTAAGATAATACAAGTGCGTCGAATGTGGAGGTGATCACGACGCAAAACTATGCATAAAACCAAAAAGCATGCCAGCAAAGTGCGCTTTATGCAATGGCAACCATCTCGCAAATTATGAAGGGTGTTTAACATACAAAGATTTAATAAATATGCGAAGCAAAGCAAATAATCAAAGTCTAATAGAAGACTGATTCTACCCTGATCGTTTAATTCTGCTCTAATTATTCCGCCACATCCTAACAATGTGCTAATGACGAACTATATGCAAAGCAATAGCCAGGTTATCAATGGACGTCCCAATTGACAACAGGTAAAATTGGGTGAACACCTTACCACCTTTCTCGCCAAATTTAAAAACATGTTCGCCTAGTTGATGAACCAGAACAACACAACTTACTAACAACACAATCCTGCGAGACAATTATATCTGTTATTGCACTGGTGAACTTACCTATTGGCCGTTGGACACAAACGCACTTTCTTATTTATTGGATTTACATTTCTTATGATATAACTAGTAAGGTGGAACCAAATAATGATCTGTCTTCAGTCACTCGCCAATCATAGTCAACTTAAGTATATCCACTATTAAAAAAGAACCCAATCATAAATTTGTGTCGAAACAAACCGACTAAGAATTATTATAACAGTGTCCAGAGGATGATATAAACTTTAAAATGCGAATGAAGGAACCTGCCAATTTAGATGTAGTAACTTATTAGCTCACAAATATGATTGTGTACCTTTAATAGTTGAAGACCTGATTTCTGAAAAAAGAAGAGCCAGGGGGAAATGGCAGAGAACACAATCCTGCTGATAAAACTATTGTCTAATAAGAAGACTACCTTGTTAAAGGAGATACAAAATGATACTTTTGCTAAATATATCGCAAACCTTAAGCAAGGTGGCCATTCAATTTGAAGAGCCACGAAGAAATTTAAGAGGCTTCAAACGACCCATTAGGAAGGCAAATGGAGAATGTCTAGCTTGAGTAAGGCAGATACTTTTACAGAACATTTATCTGAAATCTTCACTTTTCTAGAAGTAACGATAGCCCAAAGAGACGACGATATACAAGAATTTCTAGGTACTCTATGCTAAATAACACTTCGCATAAACCCATTTTCGTCAGTTGAAGTTATGTTTGATAAAAAAGGTAAACCAGTTTAAGGTGTCAGGTTATGATTTGATAACTGGTAAAATTTTATAAATGTTGTCCAGAAAAGCCGCGGAATTACTTAGTACGATGTATAACCGTATGCTAAACCTCTCTTGCTACCTAGTCATGTGGAAGTATGCACATATAACAATGATACCTAAGCCCGGAAAGAAGCCAGAAAATGTGATCTCATATCGCCCAATTAGCCTCTTGCCCATGATGAGCAAATTGTTTGAGAAATTTTTTCTTAAAAGGCTATGAGATATATTTATACACCACCAATTCGGATTCTGAGAGGGCTATTCAACTATACATCAGAAGCACAGGATAGTAAATGAAATATCATCTACCTGGAGGAAAATAAATATTGTAGAGCTGTGTTTTTGGACGTATCTCAAGCGTTTGATAAAGTGTAGGAAACATGACTTTTCTTTCAATTTAAAAAGGTTGTTAAAAAGCTAGTACTATTTACTCCTTAAATCCTACCTAGTTGACATACTTCTCTGTCAAATACTATAATGAACTATTCTTAAATTATATTATTAAATCCGGTGTTGCTCAGGGTAGTGTTTTGGGCCATCTTCTTTATCTAATCTACCCAAATAACTTGCCAGAAACTGATAATACGGCGACTGTTACCTTCGTCGATGACATCGCAATGCTGTCCACCCACGACTAACTGCTAAGCTTCAACAGCATATCAACAAAATCAGTACAATCAAAATCAACTCAAGTAACGTTTACTATAAAAGCCAGCGTTTGTCCACTATTTAACATCAATAACACCCCAATACTGATAAAAACAGAAGGAAAGTAATTAAAACTACATCATGTATTGACTTTTTGGTAGGAAGTGAAAGCTATCAATCAGACACAAACTATTACTTTATAAAACGATGTTAAAGCCAATTTGGACATTTGATATACAATGTTGGGGATGTGCCAAGCCAACTAGAATTAAAACTAGTCTAAAACATTGCGTGCAATAGTTGACACGCTTCAGTTTGTTACCAATTAAACTATTCACGAAGATCTTGACATACCATTTGTTGCTGATTAATAGATTCGCAACGAATTACCACCAAAAATTAGACGGACACAGCAATGAATTAATTCAACAACAGTCTACCAACCACCCCCCACTAAAACAATTGAAGAAAACATGGCCTCAAGACTCAAGACAAGGAATAGATCCCTTAAAAATATCATCGATAGATAGTTTCTCCCATCAATGCATTTTATATCATCAAATTTCTTTAATACTTTCTGTAAAACTGGATTGTAAATTACGTTTGTTAATAAAAAACTATATAAAAAATTAAAAGTGTCTCATCAAAGTTTTGATTGTTTTTACGCGGTTTGTGGTGAGAAACTGACATGGTAATGACTAAAGCAGTAATAGTTCGAAGTATGTGTTCCACAACGCTTAGTAGTCGCGCCTCTCTTCGAACACCGCATGGCGTGTGAAAAGGAATTTCCGGTTTATATTTGATTTACTCTTGTAAATTATATATAACTTTTATTTATGTGTACACGTACTCTATATAACAATAAATAATACATACATTCAAGAGTATTAAGAATAACAACAATATTAAAAAAATCGTATTTTTGTTACATTCACTATATTTTTGAGTCTGCATATGTTCTTAACAAGAAATATGGGCTGTTAACTTTAAGCAATTTCAACTGAATCAACACCCGTCTCAAGTTTGACATTGGTAACTTCCCACCTATTATTAAAAACTGCAGTTTGCAAAATACGAGAATTGCTCCAGAGGTGTATTTCAAGGTAGTGTTTTTCATAACAGCAGCTAAATTAGTTTCTTTCCTTTTGATCAATTGGCATTTACGGCTTTTAGTTTGAATATATCTAAAACGTTCTCTTTTAGACTAACACATGAAAAGTGTATTATCAGACATTTTTAAATAAATTTTTACAAATAAATTAATTTGTTTTTACACTGGAATGGAGTCAAGGATACTTGCTACTGCTACTTTTTGTGAGCATTTAAATGTGTGACACACAAACCTTGATGTCAAATAAGATATGGAGCAACAATCTACCGCTGAGATTATTATGTTATTAAGCATGACTGTGAAAAAGTTGTTACGTCAATGGAGTAGAAAGCCCTGCATAGTTTCCTTTCTATATTGTAAAGCTGCTGCAGCAGTTTGCGCGGAGCACCGAGAGAAGGAAATGACCAGATGGGAAAGTTGTCATAAAAAAGATATATTTACATCTAAAATTAATGGTATGCTAATCGAGAGGTTTGTAATTTAAAGGAAAGCCATGAAAACTATAAATATGCATGAGCGTCTGCAGAGTGTGATGCACATTCTTTTGGCATTCCAAAATTCGTCACTATTACAGAATATATAAGGTGTATAAGTAAATTCTGGAATTTTTATATTATTTTTAACCTTGTCATATTCTTTCAAATATGTTGTCAAGAATGCTATTTACGAATTAAAAGATCATATAGGCCGTTCAAAACTAACAAGTTTTCTTTTAGTCTGCTCCGTATACGGAGTAAATTGTAATAAACTGTTTTACCGGGCTTTTATCGTTTTTTTAAAATCTTAAATAATATTAAAAACATGCCAATTGGGGTTAGTTAAAAAATTAAATTAGTCACCATCAGAACCGAAGTTGTTTTGTTATAATGAAATGACATACCCGTCAGTTATTTTATTTTACACTCTCGATTTTGGCCTAATCTCAATGAGTAAAAATTTATACTTACATCTCCAACAAGCCAATTAGGAATTAGGGAGAATTATGTTCCCTAAACGGCTAACCAAGACTACCTACGGGTGTGTATAATCTCATAAAGAACTACCATAAAATACACTACCAACTTTAACAAATGTTAAACAGCAACCAACAAATAATTTATTCAAATTCATCTATAACATAAATTGAATCTTATTCTTTATCACAACTTCAAAATGTCTCTTTTTCGCTTTTATACACTAAGGAAAGCCATGGGTAACTGATCAAAATACATCTGCTATGGAGTATTAGTCAACTAATGATAAAATAGCAGAATATAAAATATCAGAGAATATCCATGACTGGCAAGTAGTTAAAAAAAGAAAAAATGATAATTAAAGCAACTACATAAATAACTGTAAATTTCAAGCTAACAAATAAAGAGAACATACAGAGGATTATAGATATAATAAGTGAGCGAATTTAAATTTAAACAACTTTTTAATTTTAATAATTATTTACAAAAGACTACTCGATGTAAGATCTCTTATTCTTATAGATTTTATAATAATAATTTTATAATAAAATAGTTTTATAATAATATATATATATTAACTCTGAAGTACTTTGTTGGTGAGTTCTTAAGGCAGTTTCTTCCACGCCTTATTCAGCGCCTTTTTAAGGTCGGCAGTGTCTTGACTTTTGACGCTCTAAAGACGTCTTTTAACATATCCCCAAACGAAATAATCTATCGGAGCAGCATCCGGATTCTTGGGCATCCACCGAGTAGGTGTGATGAAGTTCATCCCAGGTGTTATCCATCCCATTTCCCACTTGGATGAGTGACTCGAAGCCAAATCCTGATGGAAGATAAAATCGCCATTTGGATAGTCTCCGAGCATCTCCGGCTAAGAACTTTTTTAAAATGGAATCACAATAGTTTTTATTATTGACTTTAGAATTTGGTTGAGCAAAATGAAGCTCAGTCTTGCTATTGTAAGGCACTCCCGCCCAAATTATGAATCCTTTTGCGAACGATTCTTTTCGGCAGAACTTTGCAAGTTTCTAATTCTTTTCGCTTCTTTTGACGTATTGAATTTTCTTTGATCGTTGACTTTAGCCAACCGAAACCAAGCCTCATCCGTTGTGATGGCTTTTTTCCACTTTTGGTTGTTTATAATCTTGTGAAGATCATACAAAACCACTTGAGCTCCAGAAACTGTCTAAAGCACCCCTCAGGTTTGGGCTCAACTTTGTGATGTCCCATTGCTTTGACTTGAATAAATTTCAAATTAATAATCAAATAGGGCATTGTTTTGGACAGTTTGATATCTTTTTTGTGAGATATAACAATTTATTCGTAAATATTTAAAGTTTAAATTCGCCTACTTATTCCTCTGTACGACCCAATAGCTGATGAGGTTACAAATAATAATCCAAGCATATTTAATAAGACGCAGACTACCAAAAGTCTTAAACCGCCACCAATCTACATATACACGGCGTTAGATACAACAATAACATGGCTTACCCAAAGCATCAGAAAAAGAGCAGCATCATAGCTGGCTTATAAAATAAAAGCATTAATGAAAAAATACAAAATGTTACACCTATAACAAGACCGTAAAGTAGCATTGCGGGAAATACAATATTTAAGGAGATATTAAGGAAGTCATTGAAGAACATAGACACAAACTACAAAATGTGTGCAATTATATAAGAATGGGTAGGAACCTTGATAATTTCTGAAGATATACAATTTGGTTACCTTTTTAATACTCTTGAAAATATAGACGTTCATGCTGTAGTCGTAAATAGTAAATATAGCATGAGACTACAATATCAAGCACTGCTGGGATCAAAGAAGATTATATGCAAAAGGAAGAGAATTGTTGAAGAAATAATATTTACGCTTCTCTAACTGGTCAACCAACCTACTGGCCTACATATATTAAGGAACTTCCTCATCTCATCGATTTTTGTGTAGTAAAAGGCATATCCAGAAGTTACTTCAAAGCTGAATCAAATTTAGATCTATCTTTAGACCGTTCTCCCATCATACTTACACTCAGTACTTAATTGCTGCAGACATCCAACTCTCTGCAACAAGAGGAGTAACTGGAAAGTATTTTGAGAAATATTAGATGATAGAGGTGAAAGTTTTCTCTTTAAAAATTATGTAATACGAGCCAATGTTAAACAACAAAAACATACTACAATTTTTAATTTTAGTAACTGACAGTGGCAACTATACGTCAAGGTAATGGGTATCTTGATGCTGTACAAAGGATAGACTTGATTTTGTTGATTTACGAGAACGCTAGTCAGATATTATTTTGATTTTTTTAATAGAAATTTTTTCTAAATCATTACTTAAATAGGTGACATGTTCTTTTGGTTATTTTAGCTGCATATTTACAATATACTCCGACAAAAGTAATAAGTAAATTTGATGATATTGTATATGGCATGAAGGGGGTGTAGCCATTACTAGCCATTAACCTGTGGCCATTGTCGCTGCAATCTTTTTTTGACTGCTGGCTGGTTCTGAAGCCGTTCTACTAGGTGGTTTGGATGTCCCACGAGATTATTATGGCATATGGTAGCGATTATTTAAATTATATTGTTTATATATTTTATTCCCCAGTCTTTGTGGAGGGTTTGATTGGTGACGTACCGTGGTGCATATGTAACTATTTGAAGAGTGTTTGATTGGAGTCTTTGTAGCATTTTAGCATTTCATGGTTTTGCATAACCTAAAATTTGCACTCAATAATACCTTACAGGTTTTAGTATGGCTTTATAGATTAAAAACTCCAGCAACCAATACATTCGTATAACCTTACGATCTGATTTGTTTTTTTTTTTGCTTTAATATTGCGAACTCCAGGTGAGGTTTTCGTCGAAGAATAACCGAAGATATTTTACTTTACTTTTGACTAGGATAGGCGTATTGTTTATTGTGATTGGGAGACATATAACACGTTTGTTTGTGAAAGTTACTTGGGTTTGCTACCACTCTCCATTTGCTAAACCAGCTTTGTAACAGGTCCAGGCAATTTTCAAGATATTATGAACAGATAGTCTGTCGGTATTATCAGCAAAGGTGGTAATGGTGGTATCTTCTACAACTGGGGTACTGAATATATATATATATATATATATATATATATATATATATATATATATATATATATATATATATATCAGGTATAAAAGTGGTGCCAGTACAGTCTCCTGAGGAACTTTAAAGTCAATGTTGTGATGGCTTGATAGTGAACTATTTATTTTTAGTGGAAACATTAGTTTAGTTAAGTAAGATTTCAATAGTATATAAAGCTGGCTTGGTAAGCTTTCTTTTAGTTTATACAACAGACCGTTGCGTCATACTTTGTCAAAGGCCTGTTGTATATATAGAAACACTGCTGCACTTACACTTCTTGTTTCCAGGATTTTCATTATTTCATTGATAATTCGGTAATGATGTTCCCTAAAACCGAATTGGTATGATGGAATTATGTAGTCTAGGTTTACAGTGTTTTTTGACATAATGGGTAGTAAGCTTATTGTTCTGTACGACTATCGTTGTGTTGGTGGTTTACCAGGTTTAATAAACATAAGAATTTGGGCATACCTAACATACACTGTACGGGAAAATAGTACAATCTAAGTATATTATTATTAATAAATAGTGAAATAAGTAACATGTAGTAGCAGTCTGTCCCACCTACTATTAACAGTTTTTGATACGAAATATTTTTTTCATTTAAGTACATTAAAAGAAAAAAATTTTCTTTATGATAATATTGTATATATACAATGCAGAATATGCTATTTGTCGATAACTACGATAAAAATTATTAATTTTGACGTTATATGTGACAAACATTAAAAATATGGGAAATTCATTAAATGTTACTCAGATTTGTTTTAAAATCGAAACAAACAACTAATTTATATATAAAAATTTTGGAGGTTTTTCGTTGAAAGAAGATGCTTGGACATCGTTATATCTAGAGATTCAATTTTAAATAATTAATGGAAGCTAAGAATGCGTCGTTTTGCTAACGAGTGCATTAAGCGCAGGTGGCTGCGAATTAGGTCGCGCTATACGGTTTGAGTGCAACTTAAAAACTCAATATTCGAAATGAATAATTACGGCTGCAAAGCTGCGTAATGACGTTTTGTTAACGAACAATATTGAGGGAAGCTATTCTTGACTGTCTGCGCCATCGGCTATTTTGTTCGCGGCCGATCGCGGAACGTGTTTTTGTTTAAGTAAACCAATTATTTGACTGTTGAAGTGCACAGCGCGGTTATTAACGCGAAGGTGGATGTATAGTTTAATATCCCTGCATCATCAGCTCTTGATCTGCCGGCGTGCGATTTGGGCACAGAAGTTAATCATAAAGTTGCATCAGCGGCGCATTCGTTTTTTGGCGCCACAGCGCTTTGCATAACTTTACATGTCGTTCCATGCATATGAAATGCAGAATTTGCGATGAAATCCGCACTTTTTTCAAGAAAATATTTTGTTCAATTGAAAGAGCTTTCGTTGTGTGAAGGACTCGATACGACATATGCTCAACGAATACATCAGGAGTGCCGCGCTGAAACGTGTATAAATTTTTTAGATGAATTATCATTTTAAAATTACAAATTTTGGTAGCTTTGGGCTTTGTGTAGAAAATTAAATTTTATTCTATCATGTTTCTATATACTTTGTTAGATCATTAAAGGCTTGCATAATTATATTGCTATTCTGTTCGGGAAAGTCTGTAACCTCTGGAGGTTACGTCCCCAGTAAATACAAAAGGTCGAAAGAAAATAAAATACCTCTCGCAGATCAACCGGCTTGGTAGAGGGCAACAGTAGCTACCATTATTGCAACGATGGCAAAGATAAAACGTCTTCAAGCGGAGTTATAATAACGAAGAGACTGGAGTAACGCACTGCAAAAGAAACTATTGCACTTTTACCCAAGAGTAACCACCATGAATTAACAAACATATATGAAGGCCCCAAATTCCCGGGGTCCTTTATATCAGATAGAGGTGCTAGAATCCTCGGATTCAAAAAGGCAAAAAATATCAATGCAATAAAGTGTGGTAAGATGGTCCTCTACCTCTAACGGTACTGCATTGTACTATTCAGGAGAAAATAATGAGAAGCCTAAAAATAGAGTAGATTTAGATATTTCCACAAGGTAGTAAATATTGTCATTGCTCAAAGAGATTTTATCATGGTTAATCGACGATATCAAAATTTTCTCTCCGAGAAAAAACCTCCAGATGCAAACGTGGATTCTAATATTATTTTGGCGCCTAAAACTAATAAAAAAGTTGAATATAAGCAGAAAATAAACCTAAAGGTTTGAAGATGGGGATATTTTAGACAAGTTAGGGTAACAGATCAACACAGAATTAACATTCCAATAGTCTTGAGGAGCACAATTGTGCTCCAGGTATTATGTCTACCTGAAACCACTCCATAGCTCGTTGCATATTTTTCAAGAATATTTATTCTGCACGCTATCAGCCCCGTTACAATTTTTTCGAGGGTTAAATATAATTTTATTTCATTTAGTGGGATATAAGTACGTATTAATGGTTGGACATTCTTTCATTAAGGAAAGCAACTTGCACTGCTAATGTAAAACTGAAAGTGAACAATGTCTAAATGTGGTCATAAATAAATACTACAGTGGTTGAGAGAGAAAGAAGAATATTACAAAACTTTCTGCAGTATTGAAGATCCAGACAAATTAAAAGATTTTGCTGAATATAATAAAGATGGACGAGATGATAAAATTGGCGAAGAAGATGAAGGTATTGAAGACATTCTAGAAGTTCCAGACGTGCAAAAAATGTATCTGAACCGTTGGCTAACGCCCATGAGCTTTACTTGAGAATAATCAGGAAACCGAATGGTATTTAAAACCTCAAGTGTCACGGACAAGTCAGAAACAGCGGAATAATACAATAACATGTTTGCTTTGTGTCGGCAGCTAATTTTTATGTCATGTGGGAGTTCAGCCAGATGGACCATACAAACTTAGCAATTCTTCACAGAACTTAGTAATGCGATTAGTACAGCCAATAGCAGAACCAAAGCAATATCTTTTATCTTCTTGCTCAAATAAAAAGTAACAATACATAGCTGTATCATATTACGTCATGCCAATTACATCTGTAGTATTTTATGATTTAAGTCACCCTGTATGTAATTTGAAATTATTAAACCATTAATGATATTGCTGGTTTTGATTCAATGTGAAATATGCAAATAATTAATTAGTAGATATCATTTTAAACGCATTCAAATAAGTTATAACTGCCAAAAGTTAATATTCCATAAAATTTTCAATTAATTAGCATGCAATCGGTAAGCTCATGCACGTTGCAACAGCAAAATACACTTTAAAAACAGTTATTTATGGGCATTGAATAGCGGTTTGATATATGTCGCAAAGGCACAGCAATAATGGCGTCGTTACGTTGTTCAGAAAGGTGTCAACTTTACGCAAATAGCATCTGAAAGCTGCAAATAAATTTCGTTTTCTGCTCAATAGGAGCCCACTGTACCGTGCCGCTGTCAAAGACAATTCTACAATTTTTCGCCGTTATTTATAATTCAAAATGATTGTCACACAACCCCTCCCGGCGGCCGAAAGGAAGCCGAATTTCTGGCGAGTGCCTTCATTTTTGCGCGTAATCCAATAACGGCAAGGGCTCGGACTTTCGAGCCAAGGGACGGCATTACAGCAGTTTGGGAATGTAAATAAATTAATAAATCCTATTAAAGGGGTTAATTACTGGGGTGACAACCGTTTTTTAGGGTTAACCTGCACCTTTATAGGAGGCAAATCCAATAATCCGGAGGGATAAGAAGAATGCCAACACAAACGGCCTATTGGGGAGCAGAATTTACCTTTTCAGAAGGGTAGCTCAAATTATTTTTTTATTATTCGCTAAAACGCCGAGCTTTCAATTATTAAGCAACTAAGTTCTCTAAACTCACTCAAATCACATCTAAATATTTACAATATTCCATTGATTGTTTACTTTAAAATCTATTTCCAACGAAATTATTTATTATAAGCTCTATAATTTTATTTATTTAGTAATCAGATTGCATATGTATTTTATAAGCTAACAGGCTGATTTAGAGTCTACTATAGAGGTGGACTAGTTGACATGATGAGATCTCTTCCAAATAAGAGGTCTCTTAAACTATTTCAAGCCTGTTGGCCATCGTCGTTTTAATTCCCTTATTGGATCGTTAGCTGTGTAACTAATGGGTTTGAGTGTGATTTCAAGTTTCTATAGTGATTTACACTTCTATTGGACCTCACCAATGGTTCTTACTATTTTAGATTGGCATCTCTGGATGATTGTGATGTTCGAGTTGCTGGCATTTTTCCAAAGCTTTATGCCATAGGTCCATATTGGTTTGATAATAGGATTTTATTTTCTGTTAAGTGAGATCTCCTGCTAATCAACCAATTGAGTTCTTTTATCTTTAAATATATTTTCTTTTAGATGTGTGGTTTCCTATTAAATTTGCTGTCCGAATGTAGACCTAAATATTTCACTTGTGGTATCGTTACATTGTTTATATGGAGGGATGGTCTTCGATCTTTTCTCAACCTAAAAGTTACATGCTTTAATTTTGATTCATTTATTTTGACTTTCCATTTTTCAGTCCATGTTTGTAGAATATATAGATATTCTTGTAAGTCTGAATGGGCATTGTAGTGGCGATACTTTTGTTGATTCCACGCACTGCACAGTTTGCTGCAATCAATTTGTGCTGTCAGAAGCAAGTTTACAGAAGCATCCCTAAATGCACTTTCATATGGTGTTTTACTGGGCGCTGAAGAATCCTATTGCTATTCGGTGTCCACACTTTCAATAAGGAAGACCATACCCGAAAAGAAGACTCTCGATCTGGATTGTTCTTTGCCCACGCTAGTCGTTTTTTCACGCGCTCTTCTGATAAAAGTTTTTTCATGAACTGCAAAAAAGTTTTTGAATTCGTTTGGGTATGTCATGAATTGGTGCTCTATGGTGATTGAAAGTTCTGGTCTGGAGACAGGTTTTATTAAGAGCTGTTTTGCAAGTTTGTGTGTATCGGGGTTTATATTTGTTCTTGGTTCCCTCTTGTTGGTTTGTTTCTGGTTGCGACTAATTCTCTGTAAATTGTTGACATAATGCACACTTGGCCGGCATATTTCTTAGTTTTTTACAAGAGTCGGTATCGTGTTGTCCACCGCATTTAACGTAGTTGTATGGTTTAGAACAGTACGTCTTACCATGGACGTAAGATTGACATCGTGTGAATTGAATGATAATGTTGCTTTTCCTAGGAGCTTCTATATCTATTTTGGTTTGATATAAAATTTCTAATATTTCTTTGTTGTTTCTTTGTGGTTTCAAGTCTATGAGGAATAATGATAGAGGTTCTTTAGTTAATTTATGTTTAACATTAGATATATTGTCAAATTTGTGGCTTATTTCCTCCAGTTCCTTTTCAATGTCTGTTAGAGATGAAGATGTCTAATTACAACTCTGTAGGCACGTTCTTTAGTACGCGTGGTTAACGATGCTTTCTCCTAGTAAATGATCAACTTCCGGTATGTATTTATTGTGTATTTTAAGAGTGTCATTTGGTAGAGTTTCAGTGTAGTAGATTTCTTCCTTCACTACTTAGGAAAAGTTATTGATCATATCTTTAAAATTTTTGACCATATATATAAAAATTGGAGGAGATTTTGGTAGTTTTTCTTATTTATTTGTTTCGGTTACTTTAATTTATTTATTGCTATTAGTGTTTGATAATAGCTTATAACAATTTTGCAATTTTATTAGTTTAGAGATCTAAATTCGCTTTTCTGTTTAGTAAATTTGCGCTTTCTGACTACTGGATATGGGTTTCTAAATAATCAGTCTTTTGAGCACTAGAGTCTATATCTATGTTAACTGAAGGTCTAAAAGTCTTAAATTGGTGAAATTTGAAGCTTGCTCTGGCATGGGAAGGTTACTGACGTAATGAACTGGTTTGGGGGCATTGACAGTGGTTGTAGTAGAAAATGTATTTGATTTTTTGAAAAGTTTGGTACGTTGTTGCCAGCATGTTTGTCGAGTGAGTAACCTAAAGGCGGATACAATAGGGGGGTAGTTTTCGGGTGTTGTTGGTAAGAATTTGATGCCTATAAGACTATACTATATATATAGCTAAATGATTGTTGAATCTATAATGAGATTATTTTGCTTTTGCATTAAAGAGTCAATGCTAATTGATTCTTTAACATTCTGTAGTCTATTTTGATATAATTTTCAATGGAATGTATATAGATTTTTTGAAAGAATATTATTTTACTAATATATTATTGGTTTTATTCGAATCATTTGCAGCCGCACTACGGAAAGCTGAAAGTCGAGAAAGTTTTTTTCTGTTTAAGTTAATAAAAAGCATCTCAATAGCTTAATTTGAACTATCTAAGCTTTTAATTTCTTTTTATATTAATTTAAGTAACGCTGTTATATTCTGAATAGCTTTTTGGAACAACAGAGGCTTCGGGGCTGAAGCAGCTACAAGCTATATCACAGTCCTCAATGTGAGCACTAATAAAATTAATTTTCTTATTTCATTAGATAATTAATTCCAGGGGGAAGTTCATTTTAATTCCCGAAAGACTGATGTGAGGGCGGCAAAGCGAGGTAATCGTCGAGTGCGCGTTATCCTGGTGTAGACGGCGTATTACAGCGTGACATCGGCACCCCAGTCGCATACTCCTAGACGTGCCGCGACGACGCCGTCGCCATGGGTGGCGTCCCAGAGCATTACCGTTGCTTCTATGATTATTCTGAAACGTGCGCAGCTTCCGCAGGTGTTTCGGCACTTGTTCGCCCCCCGAATCCTTTTCATTACCCGAATCGAAGTTTTTGTTGGCTGTTTTGCGGCTCGCAGAGTATAGCAAAAGCGCGTTTCGGTTCAGCAGCGAGCACGGTCTCATCTATTATGGAACAGGAGTCAAATCAACTCAGTTGGAGCTCACGTACGCGCGCCCATAGTTACGACTGGATGCCATATCCACGTTTTGGGCCCAGGTGCACACACCTTTGGCTGATTCATAATGCAGGCCGGCCGTCGGGATGCGCCTTCGCCTTCGCCGCGCAATTGCTCGGCGCCGCAGGGCGGCGGCGCCGTTTAATCTGGCTAACTGCACTTGTGCCGCAGTCGTCTCGTCATCAAAGCCGGGAAGTGAAAGGGCGAGCGCGACGACCCATTTGGAAAATGAGTCGCTGCATGGGTATTGTACTCTGGCTGCATTCACCTATGCACTAATAAATATCAACATTAACGCCGTTATCATTCTTTAGCCGGCGCCTCGTGGAAAGCTGACGTCTGTGATATAAGGCTGCGCGTATTAAAGCCTGCTTTATTATTTATCTTTCTCGGTGATGGATGACTCTTTGTTCCAGGGACATCATAAGGTTAAGTAATTTGCCCGGCGGCTGGTTCACCCCGTACCTGGTCGGGAACGGCTCGAACGCTTCCGAATTAGCCATAATCGTAGAAACAGCGGGATTAAACGGTTCTGGGCCTATTACTGTTCTCTAAATGAAGATGTACCGAGCGATCGAACTCTTAACTCTTGGGGGCTTTCTGCCTTATCCTTTACTAGCAAATTCTCGTTTTCTGACGTTTACGTTTATAACAAACTCATATAAACAAAGAAAGCCGACGAAAACTAGAAATAACAAGTATTATTGCCACAGTGAATATTTTAAAATCAATTGCCAATTTAAAATTAAAACTAAAATTGATTGCCATAATCAGTAAATGAGATTTTGCTAAATTTCAATCTGCGTTCAGTTTCGTTCATTTATACAGTGCAACTACAGTCTGTTCAATAATAAATTGGCCGTTGTAATATTAAAAGAATAAAAATACAGATACATATACCATTGATTTTTGCTTTACACCTTTCTTCCATGTTTTTGACGAGGTTTGCTACATAATCATTTGGCAAAAAACGCCTGAAGTAAAGTCACTCTTGGATAGTCATCAGCTCTCACTGGAATATGGTACTTTAAGCTACAAGCTTAGTTCGTCTATAAATGATCTTCTGTTTTCCGCACATAACCAAGAACACAGCTCTCGCTCTCCGGTCGGTCGCCCGTGACCTATCACCATAGCTGTTGCGCTTCAGGTTTTTCTACGTAATAGGAAACTACAATGTTAAGCATCACCACTGGGAGTCAAGTAATTTCACCAAAAAAAAGAGAACTGTTGAAAATAATAGATAAAAACAATCTTATGTCCTATCAATTGGGCTACCAAACTACTGACCCATAGATATCAACAAAGTAACTGATCTCATTGACTTTTGTGTGGTAAAAGAAATATATCGAAACTACCTTGAAGCTGAATCAAATTTAGATAAATTTTCAAACTATTTTTCCATCATAATTACACAAAGTACTCAGGGGCTTAACTTCTGCAGATCCCCATGATTATGCAACAAGAAGACTAACTGGAAATAATTTTAAAGAACATTAGATAAAAAAGTCACATTTGAAGTACCACTCAAAATTGAAAACGATATTTTAAATTTAATTGAACCTAATTACAACCATCCAACAAGCTGCGTAGCAAGCAACACCTGTTTCATATAAACTTAATAATTGGGAAGCTGATACAATACTAGTAAAACGAAAAATTACTGAGAAGTGCAGACTTTAAGGAATGTGGCAAAATTCAAGAGCACCAAATAATAAAAATAAATTAAATACACTAAGTACAGAAGTAGAGAAGTTTTAAAAATTTTGGAAACCACCCAAAAAAGCATTTTCTTATATAAGTTTTCTTTCTGTTTTATCGGAAGTGTCAAAAAAATATTAAAAAGATTAAAACGTCCCCTACAAGATTAAATACCAGAATAATAATTTGGATTTAGAAAGCAACACGTCACTATAGAGCAGGTGCACAGATCAGTTGTCCTAATCTACATTGATCAAGAAAACAACAGACATTGTTCAACGGTTTTTTAGATATTATGGAAGCCTTTGATAAGGTATAGCACGTGGGATTTCTGTACAAAATTAAATCCAATCTGCCCCATCCCTGTTCCGGTGTTTTATAATCTGTATCTACTGTATACTTCTGATCATCCAACTACAAATCTGTCAATTTTCATAGACAGATGATGTGAAGTATGTAAGAATTTATCTTGACCGACGACTTACATGAGGAAACTATATTTAAACAAATTGCATATTAAGTGCTAGTTGTTAATTATTATTTAAAATAGTTAGCATAAACTTAGAGGAAGATAATAAGACAAAATAAAAGCACACGGTAATAATACTAGTTTAGCACTATCTGTCAAGAGGAACTGGATAATAATCCGTTGACCAATGTACGGAAGTACCTCTTGTTCTGACTTGCAATGCCGACTAAAGTGGTAATATGAGATACTCTACAGGGGGAATGCCCTTGAGGCACCTATGTCTGCAACGCCTAGAAACTACGAATTTTTCCGTTCACCTCGCGACATGAAAAAAATAAATTCTGGGATATTTAATTTATTTTGTGTTTTGTATATACGTTGTTATATTGTCATTGTAAAAGTAAGCTACAATTAGTGCCCACGTAACCTTTTCCTAGAATATACAGCAAAAAATAACACAAACATGAGATTGTGCATGAAGAGCGTGCTGCGATTAAGTTCTTAATTGCAAAAACACGTGCTTTCATTTGACATTTAGGATCCAAACGTGAACCGCAGTCATGCTGACAGTTTCCCAGAATGCTAAAGATGCACTTTCGGAATGTTAACATAATTAAGTTTGATTTTACACCAGCAATGTAGAATAAGGTTGGGTTATAATACATTCATTGTAGCATCGTTAACATTGTGCAGAATAATGCATTTTCAATTTATTATAATTATTTAAAATAGTAAGTATGACAGTAACTGTAAAATATTAAAACAGAGCTATGTGACATTTCAAAAATTCACAAAGAAAACTCATAATTTGTTAACTCAAAACGAAAATATTTACTCAAATTTTGAGATTAAAGATTTATAAAGGGGAAGAAAGCATTGAAGCCATTTTCCCACTTCAAAAACTGATAAAAATGTTTAAAAAAAGTTGTAACAATTATATTACAATTTCTTATTTTTCTTCAAACTTATACTTATATACTTAAAAACATCGAAAATCATAAAAAATATAATTAACGGCGAAGAAATATAAATTATTCCCGATTTACTAACAAGAAAGCAAACACCGATTAATTGCAAATGAATGACAATTTTTTCTTTTTTTATATTAAAGGGGTTACTTACATTATTAAAGACGATTTCTTAAGCGTTTTGAAAACTTTTAATCAAATGAAAAAATATAACCAGCAATGCAGAAGAACAAATTATACATTTTTGTGGCGAAGCAAAATTTATGTTGTCTAAATCTGTTTCCTCGGAGGAGCCTGTAACCCTTAGAGGGCGCGTCCCCAGGTGGCGGATCGGGGAATGCCTCACAGATATGGGTGGTAGGAGGGAAATGAAATACCTCGCTCGGACCAACAGGCCTAAAAGTGGGCAGTGTATTTCTAGTAATCTACTTCAGTAGAATGAAAATGATTCGGATACAGTGGTTTAGAAGATACCTACCTAAGGCGGAGATGGAAATTATCAGAACGGCAAGGGTACAACGGTGCGAAAGGCAAGAAGAAAACTAATAAATATCAGAATGGCAGAAGTTAAGAAAGTATCGCTCGTCACTCCCTGGCAACCCTTCGATGGGCAGAGGGCAACATGAAATGTCACATGTATGTTTGAAAGTGGTAAACTTTATAACGTTTTACAAGAATTCGACAGGTTACGGATACGCATTCTTGAAATTAGTGCCAGGATTTGGCAACCAAACAACAAATAACAAAATAATGTACTATAACGGAAACAATGACACACTATTGGATTGGAGTCGTGTTAATTATCAACAAAGATATAGACAAATATGTAAATAACGTTGTTCCGATATCAGATAAGGTGATAATGTTCAACTATCAGGAAAACCTAATATGAACATCATTCAGGTCTACGCTTCCACTGCCGACAAAGGGGACGTCATCGTGGACGACTTTTCGAACAATTACTGACATATACGTTGTTATGGGTCACTTTAATTTAAAAATGGGTAGAGGAAAACAAGGAAAATGTGTTGCTACTTTGGACTTGGACAAAGAAATGAGAGAGGAAAGATTAATTGAATTCTGCGAAAAGAATAACTTTATTATTTCCAATACCTCCTATTAACACCCACCCAGAAGGTTATATACATAGATTGCATTATGAGATAATCCATAATATCATAAGAAATCCAATAGACTTAGTGAAATATTTAAAAATAACATTAAAAAGATTAAGACGTACTCTGGTGCAGATGTAAAATCGAATCATAATCTTTTAGTTGCCACAGTACAGAGTAAGCTAAAACAGCTATACAAAAAAGAAAAGAAGAAGAGAATATAATTACACTAAATTAAATGAAAATATAATAGCAGCAAAAATTTTAAACGAACTAAATAGGAATATTAAAGAAAAAAACCAGAATTAAAACTAATGACGTAGATTTAAGTTGGGCTACTATTAAGAAAATTATAGGCATATTAAAATATTAGCCTAAAACTGTACAAAAAAGCAAACCTTGAATGATAAATGAGTTCTTGAATCTTATGTAAGAAAGACGGAAACATAACAATAAGAAGCCTATATTCTACAGAGAAATACATAAAGTAATCAGGACAAAAATCAAAAAGGCAAGGAACAGTAGATAAAGAAACAATGTAACGAAGTAGAAGAGTTAGATAAAAGATACGATAGTCACAATATGCATAAAAAGATAAAACAAATGATTTCACTAACTTAATTGATGATGGTAAACACTTAATAACCATAGAGAAATAATTGTCTCAGTGGAAAGACTACATAATGAAGAAATTTGGGTAGAAATGATAAAACTAATTGATGAGGATAATCTCAAAATATTAATAAGTTTTTTCAACACAATTTATACAATAGACTACATACCCACAGACTAAAGTTCCCTATCTCAAGCGCTGCCAGGAGTACGGTACTATTAGCCTTATGAGTTAATGCTAAAAATCTTTTTAAAAATAATACACGGTTGAATTTACAAGAAATGAGAAAAAAACATTAACAAACACCCAATTTGGAGTCGGAAATAAATTTTGGGCGCAAACAGATTTATTTGCTGTGAATGTACTGACACAACGATATTGAGATGTAAACAAAAAGGTGTGTATTGGATACGTGGATTACAAGAAAGCGTTTGACCGAGTTAGATACGACTAACTGATTAAAATTTTGCGAAAATTGGTTCTAGATAAGCAAGATATAACCATCATTGAAAAATTTTATAGGTGTTAGAAGGTTAATGTGAGAGTGAGTACAAAATTCGCGGAGGAAGTGAACATTTAGCGTGGTGTGAGACAAGGATGCGTCCCTTCTGCTGTTTAAAGTGTACTCGGAGGCAATCTTTAAACAGGCATTACAAAACAGTAATGGTGGTGTAATTATTAATTAATACTATTCAATAACATTAGATATGCTGACTGCAGTTTACTGATCGCTGAATTAGAAGAAGACTTACAAACTCTTTTTAACTCTGTGCAAGTGACTAGTAGCGGATACGGACTAGAAATGAACTTAAAGAAAACGAAGTACATGATTAGGAAATAAGAGTGGGGACAAAGTAAATAGAAAGAGTGACAAACTACAGATACTTGGGGACTATTCTAAATGAGGAATGGAGATGATACAGAAATAAGGAGTAGAATAGAATAGGCTCGAAAAATATTCATAAAAATGAAACCTCAATAAGAAAGAGAATTTTAAAATGTTACATTTTTCCAGTCGCACTCTATGGCATAGAAGCTTGTACTTTAACAAATAAATATTGTAAAAGAATAAGCGCGTTCGAAATGTGGACATTCCGGGTAAAGTAAATGGAAAAAGAAACCCTGTACAAGAGAATCTTAGCCCAAAAACCTTAGAAAATGGTACAATCTCTTAACTACCACTCTTTTCCTGGCTGCAGTATCTAGTACAAATGAGCCTTCTGATAGCCAACCTTCGAAGATAGGGGAGGGTATAAAGAAGAAGAAAAAGAATATCTACTGCATTTATTTGTTATGCGTCAAAATACTAAGTAATTACCTTATCTTTTACGACTAAATATGCGTTCCACAAAACCAGATCACTATTGTGAAAGGATCTTTTGACTCGGAAAGTGAAGACGAAATAATGACTATCCGAAAATATTGTAAGGTTGGAACGATAATAGTGAAAATTGTTTCTAATGGGTGAATTTATTTATCTTTATTTCGTTCACTATTGAAGATAGAAAATTAATTTGAGACAGTTTTGTGTCTATGTGCCCATTATCAAAATGCCCCTATACGTGTTATCCAAAAGTCAATACTTTAAAAGTTGTAAGGGGATGAAAAAGTTGATAAACAGTCAATTTTCAAAAACGCAACATATTCCAGATGACATACACGTCACAACACAAAATTCAATCATTTGTTTATCATGATATGTATTCACATGTCTATTTCACCTGAGTTGCAAGACTATTTTGAATTTTTGAAAATTTTTGATATTCGATTTTCAAACTTTAAATTTTTATTTCTATCTAATCGGCCGTCCTAAAGAAAATATATCGCAGGTGTTTGATCATCTCTATTAGACTACCAAATGACCCAACTCATGTCATAAGTTTCTACTATTATTGAGAAAAAAATTGTGTTGATTTTTACCAAAATCATTTTTTATGCTGTAGCATACACATGGAAATTTACCAGTGCATAGTCTTAGTATCCAAATAAATTTTAGGTTACATAGGTTTGACAAAGTTCAAAGAAAACATACAGAAAATGTATTCAAAAAGTCCGAGTCTGAGCGGCCTCAAGACGCGGACATTTGTAGGATGTTATATTCAAAACAGAATTTCAGACTTTAAATAAAAGATTAGGAGTAAAATATTACTGTTATATTTTAGACAAAAAATATTTAAAAACAAACCTATCCATTAAACATTGCTCACCCTGCATTATATGTAAGGATGTAACATCAATATTTAATAATAATGCGCGTTTCTCAACAGTTGTGCAAAGACTTTAAATATTATTATAAATTGAGCTGATTCTGAAATATTATATTCATTACTTTCAAATGATAAATATGTATGACAAGGTGTAAACATAATTATATTATGCGCAATACATGTAAGAATGCAGAATCATTACGCCTGTTGATGGTTTTAATAAGGAAGTCATTTTAAAGAGGAGCTATTAATTACGAGTGGTAACAAGTTCTTAGTTTATAGATGTTGTTGCGTGGGTTTTCTTTACGAGACGAGTATGGCATTAAAGATGTAATTCTATTGGTTAGTTACGCGTGCTACGTGTTACGAGGAATACTTAAGTTTCAGTCGTAGTTCTATTGATAGCCTAAATTATAAATTTAACTTTCTAAGTAGAATTGGTAAAACTATTTTATGTAAGGAGAGAAAAGAAAGCTAAATGTTTATGTAAGGCTCATTGGAGAACGTCCAAATGTCTGCCTTTAAGCAATATGTCACTCTTTCTTTTAATTTTACCTTTAAACTTTCAATTTTCAACGACCAGCGAAATATATTTATATATATAGTGAGTCAAATGGAAAGTTTAAAACTGTAATAAATATGTTTAGCATTCTAAGTCAAGTTGACACTTGTTGAATTGCACGAGCGAAAGGTTAAAACTATTGAGAATTAAAAGTAATTTAACATGAGGAATGATAAACTTAAAGTGACCTGTAAAATAAAATAAATACTTAACCAGTGTATATAAGTGCTATCGCAAGTCTGGCCAGTAGAAATATCGTAAACACATTAACACTGAAAATAACTGCAAAGGTTATTGGGCGTCAATGTAATGTTGCGCGTACTGCGAGACACTGTCGCTAAGTTGGCTAAACTTAATACTAACATACTACTAAATCGATTACAAAATTTCAGGAGCATGCATTATATTTTCAAAATTAAGTAATAAAATCATGTAGAACATAAGCAAGACAAAACTGAAACTTATTTTAAATTTTTCGAATTATACTTTTTGGTCATGAATTTTATCTTTTTGAGCGGCTTTGTGCAAATATTGACAGTTTCTCATTCGTTACGAACTTGATGCCGATGTCGCCGGCCATGAAGCAATCGCTGATAAAATATCGATGTACTTTATGTGCTGGTGATATACGAGGTTGATGATTAATTGTTCCCATCCAATATTATATATAAGGCCACGCATTCAGATGATGTACTTTTTAATCGTTTCAGATTCAAAGCGAGCACCTGACGAAAAATATTTTTGTGGTTAATACTTGCTTTTTGCAAGCTGCATTTCAATTCGAGACGCTCTTTGTATTTGGCTACGGCGTCAACAGAATTTGTCTAGATGACAAAGATCTACATTCACTACTTTCATTTCCTTTCGGCAAACTAACGAGTAACATAAAATCGACGTTTTTAATTCAATTAGCGCCTTAATTTCTTTTATCATAAGCTTCTCCTACTCTTTCCAAGTCAACAATGATTTGGTTTTGATGGACACTGTCGTTGGCGTAATTCTGGCCACAAAAAACAACACTTCAGCAATTAACGTGCGCACTTTTTGATGCTCTTTTTTTAAGTGCTACCCCGTCCGATATAATTTCATTAACCTTCTTGGTCTTACGCTTTTGGTTTTTTTATTGACTTATTGCCGCTTGTAGTCTCATCGGTGGTGGCCATTTACTATAATTGGTCATTTGGCCATCAATCTAAATTTTGTATGGTGTGCAGCCACGAGATTGCTTGCAATAAGGTTTCTAATATATGCGGCTGTTCAAATAACATTTCTTTTCTCGTTGATAATTTCTAGTACACTATCCAAACCCATGTGCCGAACTGAATTCTTTGACTATAGTCAAAATATTCTGTCGCATCAACTACTTCGGCTTTTATCTGCACCTGCACCGGAAACAGCATACCACTGTTGTTGTGCAGGTCGCATCACCAGTAGATTAGTCAAACACTTTGTCGAAGTGAATTAATTTTCCCGAATCTTCCTCTCATGAATGATTCTTGAAATAACGCGCGCACATTTCGACCAAAATCACAACATTTAGAAAAGTTTTTCTCAGCTTCTGGATATGTACAACACATTCATTCTTTGTTATCTATTTTACAATGTTATACGGTGTATTGTGAAGTTGCTCGTGTCAATCAACTAAATTAGTTGCGTCACCGGTGTTCAGAAGCGCTTTTAGCTTTTCGTGTATATAAAAATGTAGTCCAAAAATATCACCCTCATTCTTATGGCCTATTTTTCCAAAATTTTTGTTAGTAATTCAACTTCGTCATTGTTTAATATTTTAATATCGTATTCGCCTTTTCCTATTTTGACCAAAAGATGTATCAATGTTTGTAGAATCGGCGGTGGTTTGTTCTTTCTTTTCAGAATTGACGGTTTTATTGATAATTGAGTTGTTTAAAAACCTCTAGCTTTTTTTGGATTTAATAAGTAACTTGTAGTCTTACTTTATTTGGATTATGTATTGTCGCTGTTATCTTTCAACGATCTGCTATTTCAAATACTAAAAGTGTTAAAGTTATTGAGGTGGAAACTTCCATTATGTTTGGAAATATTGATGTATTAGGCTGTGGCAGTATGCCTTATATATGAAATATTGTGTAAAAATTGATTGATGATGGTTGCTGATAATTATGTGAAGTAGTGATTTTGGTTTATTTCTATTAGGGTATATTATTATATTAGGGTGTTTTGTGTAGGAGTGATTTGGTTGAGTAATAAGATATGCTAACAGGTTTATGTTACTAATACTTATAGTGCTAAGTAGTTTAAAGTTTTGCACATTGAGTTGACAACACAGGTTTTAACCCAAGGGTTGTACGATTATCTTTAACTCTTTATATTCCTAACAGTTGAAGTACAACTTTAAGTTAGCAAAGTCAAACGATAATTATTTTGTTAGCTGATATAAGAGTAAATAAATTTGTGAATGTCGTTGACACGTTAATTACGAATATTGCAGTGTTTGCATTAGAGTTTGACTCGAAGAATTCACAAGACAAAGAACTGTGATATATGAAATTAAAAATCTTTTTTAATATTTTATACGTACTGTACTACATTTTCAGATATATCTGTTCGAAAGATTATTATAAATTTTATTGTATTTTTATACAAATTGAGGCAAATTATTCATTTCTTAAATATAACAATAATCGCGTTATAGAATGTGTATTGGAATTTCTACTGTAATTTTTTTTAATAACAAACAATTTTTGGCGCAACATTGCTGTTTTAATAAATATGTTTATGTTGCTAGTCATACAGATTCCGGAACGGCAAACTTTTATTTGCAATCGCTCCAAAGGCGAGCCGTAAATACATGTCTAGGAAGGTGACTAGCCGTATGTGGCAAATGACGTAGGCGATAAAAATTTTACGTTTGTGTCAAATAAACCTAGCAAAACGGAAAATGTTATGTATCTTAACCGAACCGGATATATTATCCGGGATAATTTTCCTACCTATTTAAATTTAAATTGCTTCTACACTAAAATAATGTCTTCAATTTAATTATATTTTTTTAAGAATTAAGTATATTAGTCACTGTATTATCCACTTTTTTTTAAATATAATTAAATGATAGTTTGGTAGCTAGAGTTTGAAATATACGCAAAATGCATGCATATTTTGACAGTTTTTTTTATAAATGTATATGCAAAATATTATTCTTTGCACAGGCGCCAAGTTTTTATTGTTATTTGATATTAAAATTATAGTAGTAGGGTTTTAAAATTTAAAATATACATTTTTTAGTGATTTTAATTTAATGTACATTAACTTTTAAAATTAAAAAATTAGATTGATTTCATAATTAAATTTTGTTATAGGTAACGTACAATAAAAAAATTAAATAGAGCAACATCTAGGAACAACTCTGTATATACAAAAAAAATACTAATCGTTCGGGAAACATGGTGGAGCAGTTGTTAACATTAAATGTTAACAATTCCGTACAGGAGAAACACGAAATTTTTCAGTTTCGCGGTGTACTTGTAGGTTGTGGTGTTCCACTTTATAGTAGTAGTTAGAACATCATTTATTTCAAAACTTTCTTAAAAAACATCGAATTTCTGAGCACTAGCAATATTAAGAAAATAATATGACGACATTAATTATTACAACGCAATCGCTGAAATTAAAAAGCACATTAGTGGATTTGTATGGCTTTCAGTAGATGAAATAACTGATGTTAATAGTCGGTATGTAGCTAATCTGGTGTTGGGTACGTTGGATGAAAATGAATCTGAAAGAGGTTATTTGGTCAATGTAAAAGCTCTAGAAAAAACAATATTGTAACGATAGTTAGATTCGTTAATGCCAATGGATAAAATAATGTCATTAGTTCCAGTTACGGTGCAACATACCGTATATGATAAAAGCACCATCAAATTTAAAAAACTCAAGCCACCACAATCAAGGTACAAACATTGCCATATGAATTGACACTTGCTGCAGTTTATTGCCCACCCCGACATAATATCAAAAAAGCAGATTTTGACAAATTCTTTCTAACACTATGTCACAAATTCGTAGCGGGAGGGGACTACAACAGTAAACATACTAGATGGGGCTCACGCCTAACAACAACGAAAGGTAGAGAACTCCTTAAGTCAATAGAGGACAAAAAATACTCATTTATATCGACAGGAACACCAACCTATTGGCCCACCGACGCAAACAAGTTACCAGACCTACTAGACTTCTTCGTCGTAAATGGAATCAATCAGGCATATACTACTGTAATACCCAGTAATGACCTAACTTCCGATCATTCTCCTATCATACTAACAATTGGGGCATCTATAGTAAACAAGAAGCTCACAACCAGATTACACAACTCTAGAACGGACTGGGCTACATATCGTAATATTCTAAGCGAAACCATAAAATTAAACATTCGACTCAAGGAATGCGAAGAAATTGAAACAGCTACTGAAGAACTCATAACAAAACTCCAGCAAGCGCGCAACAAGCTACACCAACCATTTCACAAAAGCAACTAAACATTGACATACCACTGGAAATTAAACGAATGGTCGCAGAAAAACGTCGTGCTAGAGCTAACTGGCAACGAAATCATACACCTGCTGCCAAAAACGCCTACAACCATATGACCAATAAATTAAAAACAAAACTCAAAGAAATCAGAAATGAGAAATTTGAGCTCTATGTATCTCAATTAAATCGAACTGATGATTCTATCTGGAAACCCATCAAACAAGCTAGGAAACCAAAATTCAAAATACCACCAATTAAAAAGCAACACCGAACCTTGGGCAAAAGCGATAGAGACAAAGTCAGACTCTTCGCTGAACATCTATCTTCAGTCTTTCAACCACTTGATAGCGCACCAGACCAAGAAGTAGAGCGAAGTCTTTCCATCCCTCCTGACATACGTCATGAAATTAAACCCTTTACCCCAAACGAAATAAAATCTGAAATAAATCTACTAAACCTCAAGAAGACCCCAGGAACTGATCTGATAACTGCCAAAATGCTGCGTGAACTCCCAAAAAAGGGCCTAGTGCTCTTAACTTATATTTACAATGCAATCCTGAGGCTAGGATATTGGCCAAAATGTTTTAAGGCTGCACAAATCATAATGGTCGGAAAACCCGGAAAAGAACCAACCGACGTTACATCCTATCGACCTATCAGCCTCCTCCCGGTGACCTCAAAGCTGTTAGAAAAACTCATACTTCGTCGAATTAATGAAGACTTACTGCCCCAACATTGGATACCTTCTCATCAGTTTGGGTTTCGACAGGCTCATTCTACCGTGCAACAAGTACACCGCATTACACAAACCATAAATAAAGCACTAGAAAACAAAGAGTACTGTTCAGCTGTCTTTCTCGACATTAGTCAAGCATTTGACAAAGTGTGGCACCCGGATTACTTTTCAAAATTAAGCAAACGTTCCTTTGGCATACTATAATTTACTAAAATCATATCTAAGCGATAGAACATTTCAGATAAAAATTAATGAAGTAACATTAGACTACCACTCTATCAACTCAGGCGTTCCACAAGGCAGTGTTCTGTGGCCTTTGCTCTATGTCCTATATACATCGGATCTACCAACGACACAATATACAACAATAGGAACATTCGCAGACGACACTGCTATACTGTCCAGACATGAAAATCCTGCAACTGCATCGGCCAACCTACAAAACCACTTAGTACTCCTTCAACAATGGTTACACAGATGGAAAATCAAAGTTAACGAAAACAAGTCGGTACACACAACATTTACGCTCAAAAAACAGATATGCCCACCAGTCGTAATAAATAATTCACAAATACCACAACTGGAAACGGCAAAATATCTAGGCTTACACCTAGATCATAAGCTAAATTGGAAGGAACACCTCAAGAAGAAAAAAAAAACAAATAGATCTAAAAGTAAAGGAACTCAACTGGCTAATTGGAAGACATTCAAAATTATCGCTTGCAAACAAAACCCTAATCTATAAGACTGTTATAAAACCAATCTGGATGTATGGAGTAGAGTTATGGGGCTGTGCATCCAAATCAAACATCGCATTAATCCAACGGACTCAATCAAAAATATTACGTCAGATTACAAATGCGCCGTGGTATGTATCCAACAACACGCTGCATATGGACTTACATCTCCCAACGGTCCAGGAAGTAATCCAGGAGAGAGCTATCAAGTACCATGCAACCCTAGAAACTCACTCAAACCCCTTACTGGAGCAGATGCTGGAACCCAGGGTCAACCAAAGACTAAAGAAACTATGGCCAATAAACCTAGTGTGAGTGTCGTGGTATGGCCAAAAAACTCGTGTGTGTGTGTAGTGTATTCCTAATATCTATTAGACTCTAATACTCTCGAAGTACAAAACTGTAATTACGTAGGTTGTATTGTAGGATGCAAGCCTCATCATGTTATTCTTATCGTTAGTATCTATAATGATTGTTAACCATTTAGCTTATAGAATGTAAACTTGTTCTGATTGCTAAATAATTACATAATAAAAAAAAAAAAAAATTTAAAAGTTTCTTTCCTGATTTAATTTACTATATTTGTTTAGCTCACGGTTCAAATCGTGGTATTGAAAATGTTAGACTCGAATATAATTTAGTTAATAGTTTAATTTCGAATATTAAAAAGATTTTTATTAAAGCACCTCTTAGAATTCAAGCATATAAAGAAAAGTACCTCGAACTCCTTTTACTACTAGAGCCGATCTTAACAAGATGGAGTACCTAATTAAAATATGTAGATTTTCTTGCAAGTAATTACACTAAAATTAAAGATATCGTACACCAGATTGATTCTCAAAGTTCAGTTGGAGCTGAAATGACTCAAATTACAATATATGCATTTAAATATGCACGGTATCCCCACCGTATCCAATTAATTCACAACTAACTCAGTACCAGCAAACAGAACAATTTAGTACAAATCATTACGCACCAAGTAGTGATAACCCTAAAAGCGTATATCTCCGACGCAAATTTTGTAGACATGGATAATGAAAACACCAACTCATACAAAACATGCATGGCAAACAGTTAAAAAACGAAAAAGAAATATTTCTCTCCGAAATTCTAAAACTTTACCAAACGTACAAAGAAGCACATTCAATAAATACCAAATTATCTCGAAAGACACAATAAATAATGCAAGTAAAATACACGGTACTGCTAATCTTCAATTAAAACTCCAAAACATCTACCAATTTATATTCACAGAGTGAAAAATTACAATCAAATGATCGAAAGCTTTACTAATATACTAGAAAAAGAACAGTTCTATAGAAAAGAAATGACGAATGACACAATAAAATTTAATATATTCACCATAGATTCTTACAGAAGACTTGAGATGTACTTCAAAATTAAAGAAATAATATATCATACTTATCAAATACAAACGTACAGAGTGTACAGAGTTTTCAATAGAAATATTTATCATTCCAGCCCGACAGAAGAAATTAAAATGAGGTTAGCCAAACTTGGACATACAGCAAGAAATATTATGAATGTTAGACACAAAGTAACTAAAGACCCCTCGCCATTATGCATAATTGACCTTGAACTTAATGCCACCAACAAGAAAACATCCATAGAAAAGAGAATATTATACCGCAATGCACCCGTTGCACGAACTACGGACAGACAAAAGCATATTGTAATTTGCTTGTGTTAAATGCAAAGGACAACATAGCACAGCCGTATGCAAAAAAACCAAAACTCACCTGCTAAGTGCGCTCTTTGCCACGGCAGCCATCCGGTTAATTATAAAGGATAATCGGTATATAAATACCCACAAAGAAGTCGAAAAGCATCATTCAGAGGTACGGCAGCTAATACACAACAACAACAACAACAAAGAATTCCAAAAGTTAACGATTTCGTTTCTCTCAAGAATCAATCAAACATCACAAATAATACAGTTCTTGGTGCTCCTCAAAATGCGATCTTCTATTTGCAAATAGCTGCAAAGAATAACAATACTGCACTGACCAATGAAAACCAATAACTGAACATTAGTAAACTGCTCTATAAGTTCCTAATGGAATTCAAAACAATGTTTCCACAAATTTTTAATCAAAATAAATAAACTAGCATAATGACTTTATCACTGCCCATTGCACTTTGGAACGCCAATGGTTTACGAATCATATAATCAAAGTAATTACTTTTCTGCAGATACAAAAAACTGACATATTGTTAGTTTTCGAAACCCACGCAACTTAGAGAACAGTAATAAAAATCTAAATCTGAGTACGTATTTAACCAAGCACCTGGATAGAACAATCCATGAAGGAAAGTACAGTTTTGTAATTTTAGTTTAGTAGTTGCATCAATCTATTGTTCCCGCGACACTCCATTAATGTTGATGGTTATCAGGATTTCTTTCGAGCACTTAGAAATACATTCCTTGTTGGAGACGACTGTGACGCTAAAAATACATCATGGGGATCACGGTTAACTAATCCTAAAGGAAAAAACCTACTACGGGCCGCTCAAAATCTCAACCTCAATTTTCTCTCTACCAGAGAACCCAATTATTAGTTTAGCGACTAAAATAAATTACCAGAGTTACTTGATTTTGCAGTTGTCAGTGGCATAGCACGTAGATATCTAACAATAAAGTCCAACTACAATTTATCCGCCAACCATTCGCCGCTCTTAGCAACTCTCAGTACAACTCCGAGGAAGCTCATATAAGAATTTGTTCCAAAACTACTGACTGGAACTATTTCCGAACTTTATTTGACCAAGAAGTCAATCTCGCGCTCAGAATTAAGATCACGCAAGATCTTGAAGATGCAGTTGAGTACCTGACAACTCTAATATAAAACTCTACATGACAGGCAACACCTGAACTCCCAAATATAACCGAAACCAACACTATACCCCATCATATCCGAAACCTGATTATGAAAAAACGCCAAGCTAGAAAACAGTGGCAACGAACCAGAAATAGAATCGACAGAACTTTGCAGAACCGTTTGCATAAGGTCTTAAGAGAGGCACGTAATAAATCTTCTTAACAGTACATTAGTCGGCTTCCTTTAAATGGTCATACAATATGGAAAGCCACAAAAAACTTTAAATTCCCATTGTAGCGATCCAACCAATTAAAAAAATTGATGGTAGTTGGGCCAGATTAGGTCAGGATAAAGTCAACACTTTTGCTGAACACTTCGCAGACGTTTTTGTGACACCACGAACACACCAACTTCAGCGAACGACGGGCCAAAAGAAATTAAAAATTTCCTTAATGTAGCTTATCCAATGTGTCTCTTATTGAAAACCTCCTCACAGGCTGAAATTCAAAATCAAATACGGCTAATTAACACTCGTATAGTCTCTGGATACGACTTACTAGTAGGAAAAGTTCTTTTGACCACTATCTACAACGGTATTTTAAGACTCGTTTTTCGATTTAGTGAAAACGTACTCACAGTATTACGATTGCCAAGCCTGGAAAGCAACTAGCACAACCTATACCTTACAAGCTTATGTCTTCTGCCCTTCTTGTCTAATATATTCGAAAAGCTATTTCTCAAAAGAATTAAAGAAATCCTATATTTAGACCTAATACATCGATAGTATCAGTTTGAACACCATTCGACAGTCCATCAAGGATATCGACTCGTTACTACAATCATGGAATGCCTTGAAACCGATATAAAGGCTTACTCTAAAAACTCAAGTTACGCCTTCCAAGCCAGTTCTATCTTTTTCTCAAGTTCTACATAAGTGAGAGAACTTTTCAAAGTTAAAATTAATAATACAGTTTTAAGTCATCTACACATTACCGCTGGTATATAACAGGACAGTGTACTTGGGCTACTTCTGTATCCCTTATACACAGCCAATATTCGAACCACTCAAATCACCGTTATAACTATGTTTGCTGATAATGAAGCAATTTTATCCGTCAACGACAGCTCAAAATCTGCATCAGAACTCCTACAAAATCACCTCGACTTACTTGAAGGTTGGTTCACTCGATAGAGGGTTACAGTTAATAGTGACTAATCTGCTCAAATAACCTTCACCAACAAACGCACCATGTGCTCACAATTAACCATCACACAATGCACCAATATCTATTCAACCTCAAGTCAAATATCTTGGATTGTATGTGGATCAAAAATTGACTTGGAGTGAGCACATTAAGGCAGAAAGGTAACACCTAAATCTTAAACTTAAACAAATGGACTGGCTTAATGGCCGGCGTTCTTAACTTTCGCTGTCAAACAAACTCCTGCACTATGAAGTCATCCTGAAACCTATATGAACTTACGGGATGCAACTTTGGGGTTGTGCGAAACCCTCCCATACAAAGATATTCTAATGCCTCCGATCGAATACCTTCCGTATTATAGCAAAAGCCCTTTATACTCCGACCTACAAATACCATATATAGCTGAAGAAATCCACAGATTCGCAAATTCCTATTATAGCAACCTGGATGGACACGCCCAACCAGTTCGTAGAACAGCTTACTACCCACCCAATAGTTTGAAGATTGAAACGTCAGTGGCCACAGTAACTACTAATTGTTTCCAAAAAAACCCTGTATGATGTGTGATTTTAAAATTGAAATAGCTTAAAAAGAGCTCTAAGCTAGTGGATAAAAGGCCATCAATTTTTTTAAACGGCAAGAGCTGAGTTTGCATTTGAATAAATATGTGCGGTTAAATGGAATTTACATTAAGTTTGAACACCAAATTCATAAATTGTCATCACATACTGAATAATTTTTGGTTAAAGGGGACGCCTTGTATAACCATCCGAAACATCAAATTAAATGTCGCGACCCAACTCTGGAAGGTTTCAAAACGCTCTCCAATGTTTTTAACGAGGTTAGAATTGTCGAACTAAGTGTTTGAAAATGATTAGGTAAGTATTGCTATTAGAATGTCGTACTAAAATTCTAAATTTTTTTTTATTCTTCTCTATACAAAAACAAAATAGACTCAAATATACAAAGAAAAGGCAGTATTGTATAGTAAAAGAGGACAAAAGGGTGAATTAATAGCAACTTCAACACTATAAAATCATATTAGAGAATCTTCCATCTTAATAAATAGTTAGGTAAGATCGCATTTTTGTAATAACAAATTTGCAGTTTCCTAAACAGTGATGAGAGAGTTGTTTACCTGCGTTTATATAAATCGTGCAACTGCTAAGCTTTGTACAATTTTGAGCCACATTCGTGTCTGAACATTTCAATCTAGGGGTTCTTAAATTTTTCAAATAAAAATGCGAGCGAAGTTTGTATTAAATGATGAAAAAATAAATAATGGCGGGAATTAATCAAGTTTGGTTTTCGTTGATGTGATGACTTAGCTCTCAATTCTGTCAGTAATTTGGGGAACGGTTTGGAATTTCCCGTGTTGAAAACAACTTTTTGGTCAACCCCCGTAAACAGTTTGCCGACCAGCAAACATTTGATGCACACTTAACGAACTCCGATTGTTCATAGGATTGTGCCGCAGATGTTTTTCTTGTTCAGGCACGTCTGCAAAGCGCCCGATAAAACAAATTCGTATCTTTTTTAGTTGTGGCGTGATCGTCGGTACGGCTGGAACAATTGCGTTAGCGCGATCGCGACGGTATACTTTTGGTGTTTGTGATGAGACAAGGTGCTCGTTCTGTTGCTTCGCAGCGTCGAAAGCTACGTCTCTCGATGGTGACGCAGTGGGGTCACAAAATGGTAAGTGTATATTAGATTCTTGGTTCTGGACAAAGAAAACTTCTTGTGCGCATCTTTTTACTTTGGTCTTTATTATACGAGGCTCTATCGAATAGTAGTAGACGTTATATGAAGTAATTTTTCACAAAACTTTTTAAATCTTCTCGTAGACTGGAATCTTTGTATGTTACATATTTAAATTGTTTTATAGTGCATATTGGTATGCATTTTTTTCGTGCATATATTCCAAGCTCTAGTGATAACCAATAACAATTATTAATATTTCTTTATTATTTTACATTTGTTTCACTGGGCATATACGTAGAAAACAAAAATAAATATTTAAGTTCGGTAAAAGCTAGACATTACAGCGTATGAGTTTAATTTCAATAAGATACTTATGTATCTTTTAAAACTAAAAAATAAATGTGGCATTAGGATCAAAAGATTGTTTAATGACAGTATTAAAAAAAAACATTTGATACCCCACAATGTTGCAATTCTAATTATTTTCTAGATATTTTCTGTATTATATATTGCAAAAATTCAAGTGCGTTGCATTACAAGCTTTCTGTGATCATTTTTTTTAAACAAGACCATCTTTATTGTTACATTTTAAAACAAGTTAGCTGTTGAAGAAAATCTGATCATATATTGTAATATCTCTTTAAATGTCTTAAATGAAACACTGTAAATCACAAGATATACAGCAAGTTATGTAATTCTTTATTGTAGTTACAAGTTTACGGATTATATGGTGGATGGTCAAAATGTTTTATTTAAAATTACAAAGAAATTGTTTAGTTTTTTTACGACTATGAGATCAAATTTAAAAGTGTCTCTTAGACTCTAAATGGCCTATTGTAATTTTTTTGAGCGCTGTACAATATGCAATAGGATTTATCGTTTCTGCTACAAAAGGTAGATATTTTTGTACTAGCAAATAATTATCATTACTTTATAAATTCAAAGCATATGTTTGAATTATTTTATTTTTTATATGTACTTTGATGCAGCAATTTTATCAAATACTGTTTTCTTTCAGGAGTAACATGAAAAATTAGTTTAGTCTTCTCTATATGCGTTAAAATTTACCTATATTATTTAAATATCGGTTTAAAACCTCATATTTAAATTTGACTTTCAAAGAGTGTTACAGGTTACATGTAAGTTGTGTTTACTAAAGGGTTATGTAGCTAAGTTAAATTTGAATACAGTAAAAATAAGTTAGAGACTGCGCTTCTGCCGAGGTGCGATAGCATCTACCAAAAGCCAAGTGCTTTGCAAAATTACATTTTGAGAAGTATAAATAAATAATATAAAAATGTTTGCATCCGGGACCGAGTAATCAACCATAACTGCAATCTTATTATTACTAAACCAGACAGACTAATCTTAATTTAGAATTTTAGCTGATATATACAAACCAAGTTTCAATAGCGCACATACCTCATTTACCATGAGTATTAACCCCAGAATATACTACCATTATATGTTCTAGATCTATATATCACTCACTACCTGTAGAAATAAATAATTAGCAAAATAAAAACAAAAAGAATGACTTATAACCTCAATCTTTTCCAATTGAAACGTTTGACGATAAATAGGTAGAAGATAACTTATTTAATTATGGAACTTCTTGTTCCACACCACAGGATCCTCACTCTCCCCCACATTTACATCTATGTAGTCAAAAACTATAACGCTATGATAAAAAATTTCGTTGAGATTGCTAAAAAGGAAATTTATATGACCAAAGCCTTGTTCAACGTCTCTTTACAAATTAATGTGAGAACAGCTGGCACATACAGAAAAATAAATGATCACTTCCATGAGGAAGAAATTATCCATTATCCACACCAAATAACACAACAGAAAAAGCCTACTTTATACCACTATCGCATATAAAAGATAAATTAGGATATAAAAGATTTAAAGAAATGTTATTAATGTTAGGCTTTAAGTCAGCAAATTACCTACAACGTTTTTAGCTTACTTAAAGCCCTAGTGAAACAAAAATATTGTTAAATTAGAGTTCCTACAACGATGTAAAATTAGAGTTGAATCACTATGAAATAAGATAATGTCATTCAAAAGCTTATTGCTCGAAGCTATTCACATGATACCAAAACATACACCAAATTCAGACATGTACACTTTGCAAAAGCGGCCATTCTATTAATTATAAATTGTGTACAGTATAATGTGACACATTTAATTTAAAGAATACAAATAATCCAAAAAATCACGCATACATCCAAAGCGCAACATAACGTGCAAAACCAACATGATAACCACAATTTTAGACAAAATACAATTATTTATGCTGAGATAGTATCAGGCATACGAGTCACCCAAATAAATAATCTGGACATATCTGACAAAACCTCAATTTTTAATTAATGTAATCGGTGGAAATTTGACCTACCCAGTTTTTCACATTTCTGGACGAAATATAGCCTCAGGACACCAAAAAAGTTGGTTTGGGCCATTGCTTCGTGTGTGTGTGTCTGTCAGTAAGCAGGATATCTTAAGAACCGTAAGAGCTAGAGACTTGAAATTTGGTATGCAAGTTACTTGTAGGTAGGGGACGCAGTGCGAAGCTTTTGGTAAAAATCGGTCTAGTCGTTTGGTCGCAAGGTATACGAAAAACTGCATTTTGCTTTATAACTGTTCGGCGTTGTGGTAAAGTTCTGAATTTTTTTATTACGCTTTTTCATAGATAACACAAACTTTGCACCAGACCCTTCAACAATAACGATTATTATAATCGCAATTATTCATTAAATAACAAAAAATGCAAAAATCACCAGAACGGTCATAGACATTTATAAAACCTATAACAAACAAACGAAGCTTAGAATCAATATATGGCTAGTCTCCCTTAATATACTAGCCTGGTATTTGGTTGCTAGGTCCTTTGCATCGATCACTGCCTGACACCTTCGAGGTACAGAGGCCACAAGTTTGGAGAGGGTCAAGACAGAAAGTGTTTTCCAGGTTTGCTCAAGCTGCGCGAACTTTTTGGCACAATTCTTGGCAGTTTGCCCTGGAGAGCCCTTTCCAACTCTTCCCACAAGTGTTCAATGGGATTTATGCCGGGGGACTGGTTTGCCCAATCCATGAGAGTCACTCAGCGCTTGCCGAACTAGTCCTAGACTAAGCGAGAAGAATGCTTGAAGTCGTTATCCTGCTGGAAGATCCAACCCCGAACTATGTTTGCTAGCGCATACGGTAGCATATGGTCAGCAAAGATGTTCCTATACACTTCCTTATTCATAATTCCTTCTACTCTGTGTAGTGGTCCGACTCCGGAGACATGGAAACAGCTCCAAACCATTATCGATCCTCCTCTGTGTTTTACAGTGGGTAGTTGGTATTTAGGGTATTTGGTATCTACGGGACATCTCACAAGAGTAATACCGTCAGTGACCATTAACAAATACTTAGATTCGTCGCTCTAAAGTACATCTGACTACTGCTGCAGAGTTCAGCCCACGTGGTCCTTGGCCCACTACAGACGCGCCTTGCTATTCTTTTCCGAGATGAGCGGTTTCTTGACTGGACGGTGTTTGAAGCGTCCGGCAGCATAAACGTGAGGCAAGAATCTACAACACAAATCGGTCCAAAACAATCTCGAAATTGGAAGAAATTTGAGATCTGCTGATGGCTGTGCTTGGCATCCTGGGGTTGTTCTTGTTGATTCTCATAATCACTCGGTCTATGCTTGGGGATGTCTTGAAAGGCTTTTCAGTGGATTTCGTCTGGTGAAATTACTTCAGATACGCATAGATAATGTGGAAATTTGTACACATATTTGTGATTGCAAAACTTGGCAAACTTGTGCTGGTTATTTTCTTTAAGATAACTGAAAGATTTATACTTAGCATAATGTTGGAAACATGCCTATAAGTAACTTGATTTCAGTGTATAAATTTAGATTCAAACAAAATCATTCTACTATCCAACAGTGAAATAGACTAGTAAATAATAGCAAAGAAAATTTGCAAAAACGAAAGTATAATTATCTGTTTGCCTCGACGTGTAAAGTGGCTTTGAAAAGGTATAGCACGACGGTCTGTTGTATATCTGATCATTTTTATTCGATCTTCAAGTTCTACTTAAAAAATTAATTTTTTCAAGTCAAATTTGATTCTACCCCATCCATCTAGCAGCACATTAAAGGGTATTACAAGGCAGTGTCTCTAGGCTACTTTTCGATAAAGCCATACTTAAGCCTGTTTGCTTATAGAGCAGGGCTATGAGGTTCTATTCAATTCTCTAATACAAATATTCTCCAAACCCTGCAGTCAAAGATTCTTTGGGTAATTGTGAATACTCAGTGATATATCTCAAATTTAAATCTCTATAACAATTTGAATATACCTTTTATAAATAATAAATCAAATCCTATGGTCTAAAATATAAAGATCGTAACACCAATCATAACATATTTGTAAGAGAACTGTTTAATCAGTCAATGGCAAATAAGAGACGCAAAAATAAATATCCTGAACGTAATTTTGTGAATCCCAGACAGAAGACTCAAGACAGAAGTTATAAATATCAATTTTATACTTTGTCGAGTAGATTGTAAATTAATAATAAACTTATATAAAACCCAGTGCCATATCTATACGCCTTTAAATTATTTTTTTTGTTATTATTTTACTAATTCTCAAACGAGCCCCGTATGTTAACGCTAATAATCATTTAAGTTGATTTTTACTTTAATTATGGCATCTCTTTCTTAAAATATATTGTATTTATATGTCAGAATAAACACTGTTTTAAAGTGGGTTGACTATTTAAGAACAAAACGAATCAGCACAATAGAGGAGAAAAAATTGTTATGCGCCGTTTTGTCAACGCAGATCGTGATAAATTCCATTCCTCTGCGCTCGCTAATAAATTGGCGTTTAATTTCCAGACGAGAGCGATGGCTTCCTATTGCGGCGTCTCCTCCCCGGAATTTAAATCCTGCATCTTCTGCACTGCAACCAATTACTTGGCCATTTTTCACTGCGCTAGTCATGTTTTCAAAATAATCAGGTAGCATTTGCTCTGGTTTTCGCTGCTTTTATTCATTCAATAACACATCTTACGTTCGAGAAAGGCATCGAAAATTTTGTTTGAATTTAGTTTTTAGTTTTATTACTTGCTTTAGTTATAAGCTCTACTGAATTTTCTTTTAATTGCGTTGCTGCTACCCATTGACAAAACTTTAATAATCTTCTTATATCAAATAGTTTTTATTCTTATGCTTCGTCTAATTTTCTATTTCATTTTTGTTTTACAATTTTTTCTCTAATAAATAATATTTTTAAGCTTTTGGGTGAGTAAAACTTTTTTGATATTTTTAAAGTTGAAAGTACCCTCTTAATGAATTGAATGTCAGTTTAGTCAATGTTTAGTAGCCAGATTTTTAATTTTTTCTTTATTAATAACTATATTTAATTTTACTACATTTGTAATTTGTAATGTTACTGCATATCTTGGTCTAAGTACAAATAATTATGATACTGTAAATATTTGGAAAGCCTTATTGTATTTAGAGCTCACCTTTTGATTGAATAATAACAATTGCCGTTAAAAGATTTCTTTATGTCTCATTAACCAGTGAAGTTTGACCACTCCTTCCTTGTACCAAAATCTACTCTGCATTGACTTAAATATTTAATGTGCTTTTGACTGAAGATCTTACAGTAGTAGAAATTTTTTCCATTTCTTCCGGAGATGTGGATCACAAAGGGCAAAAGAGATTTGATGTTATTATTATTGATTGTAAGTTATTGTATCATATTAAGTGCTCTTGACCTTTTACGATACCGCTATAAAATGTAACATTTAAAAACAAACCGGGGCCGTAAATATACAGTGTTCATTTAAAATGTTATTAACGTGATATTACATTTTCTACACAAACAATATGAAAATTTTATATAATCTGAAGGCTAATCAAGGCTCGTCATACCAACACCAACCTTAGCATACGATAGTAAACACATACAACTTCAAAACCACTTCCCACATTATCCACTAATTAAAACAAATCTAATTTTGAACACTATAATAACAATATAGAAATATATTAAGACTGCCAAATAATAAAAAAAGCCATATTAGCAGAAATTATAGTAATGGCATGATCTAGCTCAAGTTGTTGAAAGAGAGCAATATTTTATCAAAATTTTAGCAAATAATACAGTGCTCTTCAGACATGAGAAAAATGAATCGGAATTGTTACTTTACCAGCAGCAGCAAAGCCAGCAGCTTCAAAATAGAACGTCAGTAAAGCCACAAAAATCATAGATTAGAGAGGTCTACAGTATGAATTAAAGGCAACACAGCTTGAATTCAAATTATGATGAATAACAAATAAATAAAATTAAATGTAGGATGTGAAGAAGCATACAGGAAACTAACTAAGTACTTCAATTCGGAAAAAATCCTCTGGCTCATATAAAAATAAACAAACAAGATGTATCGAAGTAGTGGTCAAGAAATTACACCCAACGTGTACTCCAGAGAGTATTGTAGATGATTGATATTGTCAAGGTTATAAAATACTAGAAGCAACTGACACTAAAAAAAGAAAAAATAAAACCCAACTTCCCTTACTCTTGCTAACTTTCAGAGATGATAAAGATATTAAAAAAAATAAAAGGAATATTAGAAATGAAGACAAATAGAATCATAATATCACGATGCAATAAATGCCAAAGTTTTGGAGACACTCAGAACTATTGTAATAAAAAACGAAGGTGTTTAGAATGAGCTGGCAAAAACCATACGAAATAATGTAGAATGTTAGGTAGCCAAATAATTAAAGTAAGTAAGAAATAGCGCAAATAAAACAAAATAAAACAGCAGAAAGGAAAATAGAAAACAAATCACAATATAGTTGAAATTTAGAGGTATTTCCAGCATTGACAAACACCGGAGAAATCCAGAGAAACCTGCAGAAAGAAATATTGACAAACAATCTATTATGAAGCTTGATGTCCAAACTTAAGCAACAGGAAAAAGTTCGATCAGCAAGAAAAGATGCTTAAGAAAATCTTAGAGAAATTAATAAAACTAAAAGAGAACAGTAACAATGCTGCAACTTCTAAGAACAAATAATGGATTTAAAAGACATCAGAATAGTTGATTGAATTGCTAACGGCATCCAACACAAACAAAAGAAATTGCAAATATTTTTAGATATATAAAAGATTGACATATGTCTTATATTACAGACACATCTCACAAAACAATCATATTTAAAATTTAAAGGGTATAAAACCTACCATACTACACATCTACAAAAATCTACTAGAAAAGGAAGTGCGGTGATAGTGAAAGAGAATATAGGCTATTACGAACAAAGCAAATATGAAAAAGAACAACTTCATGCTACAGCTATAAACCTCAATCAGAAGATCAGAATATTGCAATTGCCCACCAAGACAATCTAAAAAAATTATTACTTAAGTCTATTACAAAGCCTAATTTTGGTAATTCAAACAAGATATTTGCTACTGTCAAGTTCTCGTTTTTGCAGAATTCTATCGTTCCATAAACCCGAATCTATCTACGCATCCTTCCACTTTTCCTTCCCCCACTTTGGCGTTGAAATAGCCCATAATTATAGTTTCACTGCTCCTCTCTTAATTGTCTCAATTGTTTTTAGTTGCTTGTAGAGTTCTTCTATACGTGACTCATTCTTGTCTGCTGTGGGTGCATATACTTGTATTGTGTTTATTTCTCCTACATTGGTTTTAAGTTGTATCATAAGCACTCTTCCAGAGAGAGGGGTAAAACTAGTAATTACTTTGTTTAATTTTTTGTATAGTAAGATTGCTGTGCCGTATTTATGTGAAGAGTTATTATTGTCAGAGAAATAAATCATCCCATTATCTGTTGTAATTTTTCCTGATCCAAGTCGTATAGTATCATTAATTCCGAATACATTTTTTTTGTCGTTGCATTTCATTCACAGTATTTACCAACTTTCCTGGTTGATATAAACTCCTCGCTAATCTAATAGCCGACCTGAAGATTCTTAGCACCCTTTACCCACTTAAGGGCTGCTGGGGATTGGGAGCCATGTTTGATTTATTTTCGGCCATAATGATTTCTAGGAACAAACTATATAATAATGGGGTGGTTTTCCGTTTCCTTCTCCATGGTAGTACCATATCCGATATATCGCAATCCCTTCACCATAGTTTATCTGCCTTCGTAACTATTGTGACCTGTAGGTCATCCTCTGCTCTTGAGACCGTTGACTGGTTTTCACCTGTACCTCAGCTAGGTGCCTATACATGATGCTATCAACCGGGATAGCTAAACCTTGTTTTTTATGTCAGGTTGTTACTTCCCCCCTCACCCTTTTTCAACCTCACTTGGGACAGGCTTCGGTGGGATTTTACTACTATTACTCATGTCTAATGGGGTTGGCTTTCCATATTAACATTCTTTTTTTCTCATTTCTCATTCAGTTTAGCCAGCAACATTTCCTACAGCTTTCAATTCTATAATTTCTGGTCCAATAGATTCCCAGACATGCCGACATCAACATACAGACAGAGAGGAAATTCCGTAATTCGCCATCCGCTCGCCCACAGCTTTGGTGTTTCATACACAATAAACTGTGAGACCACAAGTATTGTGTTTATTTGTAGCTAAAAGTTTGCTCGATATCAATTGCATAAAACTAACAAAAGCAAAAGTTTAATGTTGAAAACTTTTTTATCGTTTTCCAAAATATTCTCACTGAAGGTTTATATATTGTTGCATACGCTGGAACCAATTTTCATAACATTTACTTTGAAGTGCTTCGAGCGCGGACGACTTTTCTTGGGTTTGGCTCAGCTTGGAAGACCCATACAGTCGACTGCTGTTTATATTCGTGCTCATAAACATAAATCCAAGATAATGTACAATGCACACAGCTTTTTTACGGTTAATTGATCATGCAATATTGAATGTATTATAGTCATACTAATGCCTAAGAATTCCTAAATTTCACGATAAGTCAAATGACGATCTTGTTTTATCAGTTCGTACACAGCATCGATGTTTGCTGGTACCACAGCCGATTTTGGATGGCCTTCTTTAAATTCATCCGCCAGTGAACTACATCCACAATAAAATTCATAGAACCAGCGATATACAGTGGTTCTGTGTGGGGCTTCTTCACCAAGTTGAAGCGAGTTGATCGACGCACTGTTGAGATAATCCACGTCGAATGTCGTAAAAAATCATCGCAATGTCAAACTGTCCAATGCAAACGTTAGATAGTACCTAGCACGCGCAAGGTTGCCAATTTGCAATAGATATTGTGCAGTCTACGTAGTAGCCTTTAATCCTTTGTGCTCTTTTATTTTCCAAGAAAAAACATAACAGCTTTCTTCTGTAATAGATACTAACTAGGAAAAAAAACTTTAAATATATGTAATGATAATGATTTCTACTACATATTTTTGCTTAAAAATACATATATCCTGATCATTTCTCATAAAGCTGGTCTTTATACTTTTACATTAAAATTTGTTTGATATTTTGTTTTTTAAAAAGTGGGTTAATCTACTTTAGTATTTATAACATTGTGTATAAACCATTAGTAGGGTCGTGCTCTGTGTAAGTACACTATCAAAATAAACGCTGGAGGAAAATTTTAAATTGCAGTTTTAATACAAAGCAACATACCCGCATACAGGGAACACAAAGATATTTTGTTTAATCAATGTCATTTCATCTTAAGTGCGGGATAACTTACCTTTTTTATTGTTGTTGTTGCAAAAACATAAATACGGCCGCATTAGCACGTGTTTTATGAAATCTGCAGGTGACTTTTAGTTTTCATTTTGATTTCTGTCTACATGGATCCCAATACCAAACGAGAATGTTCAAAGGGTAACGATTTAGCAGATTTTAGCTCTATCAAGAAAATTCGCCGGGCTTGGCCTCCAATTAACCGGGAGAAATTTACACGTGTAGAAATGGAGTAGATGGAAGCAGATATGTTAACACGGGGCGAACTAGGTAATTCAAACTGCTTCTCACTACCCTGATAATACTTTAACAAATGAAGGGTGAAGCCAACTTCGGACAGGAGGCTGAGATAGGTAAATAGATCTAGGCCACACAGACAATAACGCGCCCCAACGCGCGAGCCGCGTGCGGGCCGCTGCAGCGCGCGCGCAAATTATCATTTGAATCCCGCAACGGCGCGCCGTTTTCTATGATAGCGTGTGCGGTCCATTTATTTGCAACATTTTATTTGGCCGCCCCTATCAGCGATTCGGCTGGAATTGCCCGGGGAAGTTAAACCCCTGAATCTTCATGTGTGCGCGTATCGCAATATCAGTAGCAGTTTAACCGTCGTAAACCCTACCTCGCTATAAATGGACAAACCTGGAAGAACCAACGTTCTCGTTATGGCTGATTGGGGTGGCCTTTACAAAATAAAGCTGTGGTGATCGGTGCCTTATTACGTCATTCTTCTCTTAAATGCGTCTTCCGATATAAGAATGGGGACGAGTCGACTGTAAACGGAAACCAAACATATAGAAAGTTCCCCCAGAAGACTGAAATAAACTGTTTTAGATGTCGTTTTAACAAAAAATTTAAAATACATTTGCAGTTTGAGTCATTTGCCCTATGGTAAGCTATAACTACAGCAGCAGCTTCTTTACAGCCATCTTTTGCGAACTCCACGATTTTTCTCGTTCTAATATTCTCCATTGTTTTTGCTAATGCCCCCTGAAACTCTTCTTTCTTGGTCTTTCCGCCTTCATTTGGTTTACAAATGATTATTATTGTTATTACTTCTTCCTCGTCTAGTTTTACTTGTATTACTAATATTCTCTCTGTAATGCTTGCTAACTGTTTTACATATTTTAAGTTTTTTTGATTTATAATGTAACTTACTTCTTTTTTGGCTTTGAAATTTTGGTCTAGTTCAGTGTAGATGACCTCTTCTTAATACCATATCTCATTTTTCTTTCTTTTTTGTTTCTGTTATTGCCTTTTTAATCCTATTCTTCTCATTTTCTCATATTGCATTTTTAACCTTTTTTTTAATTTAATGTCTATAGTTTTGTTTGATCTATCGCCATCTTCCATCCTTTTCTATATTCAGTTTTTATTTTACTTTTTTCGAAATCTTTCGTAGTTTGATTTTATCTTCATTTCACCCAGTATATTCTATCTTCATAAGCAATCTAATATATATTTCTTTATTTATCTCCTGTTTGGTAAAGTCATTATCTGCATACACTTCAAATCCAATTTTGCCAAGTTTTGCTTTGCTCTGCATCAAATTATATTTTTTTATTTAATTTTATTGCTGTTCTATTGCCACCTCAAATTTTTTTTAATTGTTTAGTTTCTTTTGCAGTTGTGTCTAATCTTTTTATAACAATATTATTTTTCTCACTCAATTTTTCTAACATGTCGATAATATTTCTTATACTTTGCAAATATTCATTTCTTGAATTTTTTATTGTAGCTTCATTATTTGTTCTTTAAAACTTTTTGCTTCTTTCTTATATTTTGGACATCCTTTTTTGTAACTTTCTGGTCATCATTCGTACTTTTCGTCATATTTAGAATTGCATCCAATTTATCTTCTTCTTTTGGTTCCCTCGAAATTATGCATTTTTACTTCTCCCCACGCAGCCATTCGTTTCATTTAAAATTCTTCTCGACGTTGTATTCTCATTCCTTGAATAGTCATCACTATCAATCGCCTTCGTCTTACACATCATTTTAAACTACTGATTATATTTAATTTCTCGTAGTACTTATTGCTTTCGAGGTCAATGCTTTATACGAATTAGCTCAACCAATTACTCGTGCATTTCTTTTGTTAAATAGTATAATATTTGGTACATCCTCTTTTCCAATTTTATCTGTATAGTGTGTTGTCTAACTCACAACTGTCAATTTGGGGTATCTATATAGTACTTCTTACGCTTTGTACGAGATTTTTAGCCTTACTGTTAAATTAGTTTATGTATAAGTTATCATATAACTAATCTTATCCGTATTTTCGTATGCTCTTTTTTAATTATAATTTCTTTTTGGGCTACTCAACATACCTCTATTTGGACTAATTTATACTGAAGTACTGCAAGTTTATACTCTAATTAGAACAGACACAAAACCGAGTCGGAAAGTAGGGAAAAGATCAGTACCACATATTTACAATAAAATAATTGATATAACTAGCAGCAACATATACGTTACATTTATTGACACTGCAAATATTATGGTATATATCTATATTATACTTAGTAAGACTGTATAAGCAAATTTAAAAACAAGAACAGTCAATGGAAAAGTGACAAATCTATACAAGAACCAGAGGAATTAAAACGGAAAATCTATATTTAAAACAATTTATAACCAAAGAATATCTAAGACAAGGGAAAGTATTAAGCCTCACACAATTAAATATTACACTCTACGATATAACAAAAGAAGTTAAAGTTAAATTAAGGAAAGTACATATCGGTTACGGGAATATGGAAATGATGTCAACAACGAAATACGCATTTGCTGATAATTTACTAGTCTGCACAAAAAGCGAAGCAAAAATGAACGTAATATAAAAATATGGAATACATGTTAAGAAACGGAAACTTAAAATTAAATATAAATAAAATAAAAGTAATAGGTAAAAGGGAATAACGATATAAAGAGTCTTTTTAGACGATATATGCCTATTGTCACATAATTCAAACCACGTACAAAAAAAACTTAATACAATAAAGGAGAAAACAGAGGACATAGACCTTGGAATAAAAACAACGAAGACTAAGGCGATGTACATAAATAATAGAAACACCAAGACAATTATATATAAATGGTGAAATAATAGAAAGTGTCGACGAGTTTACCTACTTGAGATGTATTAATTGGAGAAAACGGGGGTTAAAAGATGTCGTGTTTATACAACGAGCCAGTGTTTAAAGCTACAGTAAAAGCATTCCTGTTGTAGTTCTGAAAAAAGGTTAGCCCGCATAAGTTATAAACCTTTATAAATTGGTGGCTGAAGTCAATTTTAAAAATTTGGTAGGCAGAAACAATATCAAATAAAGAGCTATAGTAAGGAATAGGGATGAATGATGTGAATTAGAAAATCAAAAGAAGAAAATATGGATGATTAAAGTTATACTCTGAGAAAAAAAATAAGAGTCTTAGATTTGCATCAGTAAGGGTTGAGAAGAATGACTCATTCTAATAAAACGCAAAAAATAACTGTGAAACAAACAAAACCGTGGCTCAATTTTGATCATTGACGGCACACAAGAGGGATGGAGAAAATATCTAATTTTTCTATGTCCTGATAGGAAATAATCTGCATTACTACTACTACCACCATTGCCTTAAAATTTTATTTTACGTAATTTTGATGCGTTAAATTTCCAATTAATGTCATAATACTTTTTTTTTTCTAATATAATACATTTTGGGTATCGTTACCCTCTGGATGTAACCACTTATTTTCTTATGTCGATTACTTTAATTTATTAAGTGGTAAATCTTACCAGGCACATTGAAGAAAATTCCAAAGGTGATTTTTAGACGTGGGACGTTAGATAATCCTTATAAAGCTTTGAAGTATGTTTAGAATCGTTGCCTTGCATCATCACGAATCCTTTCCCGATTAGTCGCAACCTAAATGGTATAGCGTTTTCGGTTAAATGTTTTTACACTATTCTTTTTTCATAATGCCATTGGCTTGTACTAAGTCCTCTACACTAGCCAAAGAGATGCTCCCTCTCCCCCACACACTAAAACAGATCCACCTCCTTAACAGTCGGAACAGTTTTGGATCATCTTTTCAGTTGCACGAAGATTCTCCGTTTCTGACTAAATATTTTAAATTTGAATCTATCGGTCCTTAATGCGTTTTGCTATTGTTAAATTATCCAGGAATATGCATTTGTGCCCACTGAAGCCGGTTAGCCTTTTTTTTTCTTTTCAGCCTTTTTTAGCGCCCAGTATTGAGCATAGGCCTCCCTTTTTGGGGGGGATTTGGCAATTAAACGCCACGCTTGCCGGGCGGGTTGGCGAGTGTTAGCCTTATTACCACGCCATAATAACGTTCTTTTGGTTGGACCATGAAGGTTACCCTCCTAAATACGCCGCTTTATGTGCTGACTGATATGGTTTTATCACGACCCTGGTTAAACTCTGCAGCGATGAATCTTCTATTTCTCTTCCTCATCAGTCTGACAAACTTATCTTCTGTATTGGATGTTACTCGTAATGAACAAGGGCAATGCCGATACCTACGACTTCCTGTCTCTGTAATATAAATAAATAAATAAAATAAAATTTGTTTATTTCGAACCGGAATTCATAGTATTAGTAACAATAATCTTAAAAACTATGTTAGTAAACAAAAATAAAAGATCTAAAGAAGTCCATAAGCAGGACACCGCCACTACACATATCGATTATATGTAATTGCGGTATCCTTGGTTAAATGGACGTGTGTCCAGTGCTGCATAATACCACTGTCCACATCAAGTCTGTTGGCCACAGTCATCAGGAGGCTGTTGGAACTGCCACGGACCCTCTGTAGCAGGGATGCAATTCGGGTTCTAATGATGGCTGAAAAGCTATCAACCCCAGCTGTGGCAAACATCCCTGAGGCACTACAGTGCCGCCGCAACCCCAACAGCGCCCTGAAGGCATTATTATATTGGGTGCGCAGGGTCCTATATGCTCCCTGAGTAGAATTCATCCACAGGCTGCACGTGTACAAGGAATGACAGTATGCTTTGAAAAGCGTGATTTTAACTTGTTTAGAACAACGTGCGAACCTGCGTGAAAGCATATTAGCCCGAATGCACAGGGCCCTGCGCTCCCGTTCCATATCCATGTCATCCTTCAGCAATTCCGTGACCCAATGTCCCAGGTACTTAAAGCTGGTAACCTGTGCTAACAGGATCCCATTGAGCGTTATTGGAGGTACTTTGTAAGACTTACTCCCAGCCTTGAACACAAGAAGTACACTTTTAGTTGCGTTATACCTAAGACCATGAGTCACAGCGAATCGCTCACAGATGCCCAGAAGTTTAACAAGAGCACTTATTGATGGGCACAGCAGCACCATATCGTCTGCGTAACTGATGTTGTTGACAAAGGTGCCGTCAACAGAACAACCAACTCCAGCGCTACTGAGCTCATCAATCAACCTATTAACATATATATTAAAAGGGTAGGCGAGGTAATTCCCCTGCCTTACTCCACATTCTAAGATGTAAGAGCATGAAACACCTCCAGACCATTTCACATAATTTTTCTGATGAGCATACCAGTATTGTAATAAATATATAAACTCATGTGGCATGTTTGTGTCCTCATAAAGTTTTTTCCAAAGAATATTATATTGAACCAAATCAAAGGCTTTGGACAGGTCTAGAAATACAGCATAAACAGGTGTATTTCTAGCTGTGTAGTACTGGACAGACTGCTTGAGACACAAGACAGCGGCTTCAGTAGACAGACCCGGCCTGAAACCAAACTGTGCATCATGAAGTTTAACATGGGAGCTAAGCTGCAGGTCCAACAGTCTGTCCAGCACCTTAGCCACTATGGTTGCCAATGATATTGGTCGGTAATTGGATTTGTCACTAACATCACCAGTCTTATTTTTTACTATAGGAACAACTAATGTTTTTAACATACTATCAGGTAAGTAGCCGTGATTTAAGCAAAGGGAAAAGAACAAGGTTAGAACTCGTGGTAGGTGTACGCCAGCATGTTGCAGATGTTCTATGCTTAAGTGATCATGACCAGGAGACTTCCCCCTAGTCATTTTACTCAACACAAATCTTATATCCTTTGCTGTAACCACAGCTGGTTTTCCACTAGTATAGTGTATGTCAGAGAAGCAAGTATTTGTACTATCTGTTACACCCAATGGTGGCTGTACCTTAAAACTATTTCTGAACATTTCGGCTATGAGCGCAGGGTCACTTAACCCATCCACATTTGCAGGAATACTAGGTTTAGGGTTTAGCCTTCTAGTTTGTTTCAAAAATTTGAGAAATCTTTGTTTGAATGATGCATAGCCAAAATGTCCATTTTAATCTGCTTTTCATTGGTTTGACACCATTTAAGTTTAGTTTTAAAATTCTTTTCGATTCACACATTTTGTCATATAAATATCCAGCTCGAGGTTTATTATACAAAACCCAGTACTTAAACCAAAAACGAGCTTCACTATGTGCAACCTTAACATATTTATTCCAGCCACATATGTATTTCTTTTTATTGATAGAAAATTTTGCTTTAGCACTATAAATAGAAGCCTCAGTAAGAATGTTAACAATTTTATTATACATATCCAAGAGAATCTTATTATGACTAGGATTATTGCACAAAACCTCAGCACAATTTTTACAAACCTCAGGGAAGTCAATATATTTTAATTTTCCATTACAATATTCTGTGTACAGCGCTATTTGAGATGCATCTCTTTCACCCCACATAATTAAATTAATGTCATTCTCATCACAGTTAACAGACGGCACAATTTTAGGTCTTATTATATTTAGATCACACTGTAATTCCAACGGAAAATGATCAGACCAAAACACATTATAATTAATTGACATATTAACAATTGTACGTTTAGTGCCTTGAGTTACTAAGCAATGATCAAGCCAACTATTGGTTCCATGACTATCACTCACATAAGTGTATGAACCCGAAGACAAACCAAGTAGTTCAATGTCAGCACAACACCAATCCTGGAGTGTACAAAAATCCCGCAGTTCATTACCAAACCGCCTACCCGGATGAGCATTGAAATCACCGAGTAAGTACACATAATCAACATCACAACTGTCAATAATGGCATTTAACTCAGCCAAACAATGTGTAAATTCAACTAGGTGCATAGGTTCATCCGTAGGCATGTAAACCAAAACCACAAGAAAAGAACACTGAGCCATAGTAACTTTAATGACAATAATGCGATCACTAGAGCACTGCACTGTCGTTACGGAGTCAAAGATGTTTTTCCGCCACAGAATAGCCACACCTCCATGCGGACGCCCACGCAATACACCTGCCGATGTATCAACAGCTGATTTGCCGGTATAGTCGAAGTCGATGTCCACGGTTCCCAGGAGAGGAATATCATGCGGTAACAAGCACAACTCCTGTAGTGCCACTATGTCTGCTGTCTTACACAATGATCTAATACATTCCATAGATCTTAATAGAGATCTACAATATAGAAGTCATCGTCGAAACAAACCTCTAATGTTTTTACGATGTTACGCACTGATAGCCTTTTTTGATGTAAAGCAAGAATGGTTGAACGAGTTTATATCGATTGAGGCTCACCATGGACCATTGAATATAAAAATTCAAATGAAACATACAAAACCCAAGTAAGCGGCACAAGGTGTAATGATAAATTGGCGAGCTCGGAAATCGGAGCCCTGGACGGCGCACAATTTTTTTAAATGTAAACAAACATGTAAAACAAGGAATGGGGACAGAAAAAAGATTCGAAGTGATGAATGACAGTTCAAGAACGTAAAAGTATTATGCTTTTTTTATTCTAGTTTTCGATCCAACAAATGCCTTTAAAAAAATATTCAAGTGATTAATTATTTTTATCCAAAACAACATTATCTAAGGAGATGGTAAAAGATTAATTAAAACAAAATTTATTACGAAAAGGATATTTATTAACTGTATAACTAAATTTTAATAAGATGACCACACTTCGCGGTAGTGCAGATGCTTAGAAATAGCTTAACGCGTTAGTTCAAGTTTCTTTACGAGCTCTGATTGTATGCGACAGCAATCTTCAAGTCTTCAACTTTCTTCGGTTGTCCAGGACATTCGCCACCATGCAAGTCAAGAGTTGCACTCTTAAACCATTAGAATAACGTTTTAGTGGTACTGTAAAAACAATATTCTATTGCTATTTCTAAAGCCCCATAATTTTTTGTTTTTAGTTTTACCAGCATTTTTTGGGTTAAAGCGCAAATAGAAAGCAGTATTGTAATTATTGTTTTTATTCGACGTTGCTTTCACTACTAATTTTTAGGTTATATCGGTAGTACCTCTTACGGTGCATTGTAAAGCTTTACTATGATTATATGGCGGACACGGTATATGAATTAAAAGTTAGGGACTGAGTATCAAGTTACGCACTAATAGAGCAGTCTTAAGTATATCTGGTTGATTCTGACTATAAAATTGTGTCTGAAGTAGTCTTTTTTCTTAAAAAGCTTGTTGGTATTCGGAAAGGCAAAAGATATTATAGAAGTGCCAGTAGAATGAGAGCAAGGAACACGGAATTTTATAAATACGTAGTAAATTAAAACAGAAGTTGAACTTTAGTACACTTATAAGTTACCTTTTCTAAGAGACTTTGGAAGTTCATAGATAAAAGATTTTAGTAAATTTGGAATGTTAGAAAAGTGTAAAACAAGAAAAATCATAAATATATGAGTTTATATGTGTACAGGAAGAAAATAAAAAGTTATTTATAATTTAGTAAATAAATGCTGTCTAATTCAATTTTAATTATTGAATTAAATTAAAGGATTATCTGTAACTACAAGTGTAATAACGTTAATTGCCCTAATAGACGGATGCTCTCAAATATTCCTAAATCCATGTTTGCCAGTTCAAGCAGAAATAGTGCGCGTTTGCTTAGTCAAGTAGAGCTGATTGCACGCCACTGGTGCGCGTCTAATTTCTTGAATTAACCGTCGTTTCTGATATCCAGCATCGCATGTAGGTGTGTATACGTGTGCAGGTTACTCGTTTATGCCACCGTTAACGTTATCAATGGTAGCTTGCTGGCTTTCACATGCAGGCGGCTAATACCCATACAAATTCGATCAGATAGAAGGAAGCTTCAGCAATAGGCACTGTAAGGAAAATTTCACGGCTTTTAACTCCGCTTCATACAGTCTGTTGTTAAGTAAATAACTCAATACAGAACACTATTCACGTTAACAGAAAATTTTCTTAGGGTATATGAAACGAATAAAAAGCTACATCATTTTTTAGATCTACTCATATAAATTGTGAAATAAATAATACAGCTTTATCCGAAATGTGTAAGGAGTGAATTATCTGAAGGATTTACCTTTTTTAATTGACTAAAAAAATGCAGCTTATGTTTTTGTACAGGTTTGTCATACGATATTAAAAAGCACTACAAAATTTAATGTTGAATTATTTTTTTACTTTGATTAATGTCTCAGAACTTGTTCTCATTTAAAAAGTTAGCTGAACAAAATATAATGTTATACATGGGAGTGTTAGAAGATTACAGTATACAAATAAACATATCATTGAAGACTCCCAATCATCTTGGTGGACTATTTTTGGGATTGGCAAAATCAGGCATTCCTACCTTCTTGGGGTGGTTACCTTTTCAGTCTTGTGTGAATGCTCTTTTAAGCTAGATGGTAGTAAATGCCATCTGTGCAATTTTGGAGGTCGGTATGAAATTTGATAGATATATTGGTGAATGTGTCAATTCCAAGGTCCAAGTCCTTGATCAGATAATATGATTGCGTGCTAATCTATAGTCAGGTATTTCTTTAAGTAGCAATATTAGTAAATTAAAAAACACAAGCGCTAGGTGACCTGAAGAAAAAATAAACAGTTCTGTAGGTGACGGATCGGGCATATGTTCCTATTCACTAGCAACTTCGAACCGCCTCAGAATTTAACAATTAAACCGGTATGTACTATCAACACTATTTACCATTGAATAATACTGAAAAGTAATACGAACGGGAGCCCATAACCTAGCTAAACATAACCACCAACCTTTCTTATACAATCACAATCACCAATTTTAACCCTCGCAAACGCCAAATATTATAGAAATATACATCGTATCTGAAGAAGCTAGCGGCTGAAATAACAGTTGGTAGAATGTATCTCTCTTCTCTCTTCTTCAGCCCATTTGTATACTCCATTGTTGGATATAGGCCTCTCCCAATGTTTTCCAATTTTCTCTGTCATATGTTTGTTGTATCCAGTTTCTGCCCGCTACTTTTACAATGTCGTCCTTCCATCTAGTTTTGGGTCTTCCAACACTCCTGCGTCCTGTGCGGGGTCTCCATTCTATTAACTTCTTGGTCCATCGGTTGTCTTGCCTTCGCATTACATGTCCCGCCCATTGCCACTTTAGTTTTAGGATCTTATGCATAACATCTTGTACTTTCGTTCGGCTTCTTATATAATCGTTTCTCTTTCTATCTTTGAGAGTTATACCTAACATTGCCCTTTCCATGGACCTTTGGGTTACTTGCAGCTTGTGAAGTAGTGCTTTGTTAGTGACCACGTTTCTGAAGCATATGTCATTACGGGCAAAACACATTCATTGTATACTTTAGTTTTTAGTATTTGGGGTATTTTTGATTTAAATACTTCTTTTAGTTTACCAAATGCCGCCCAACTCAATCTGATTCGTCTATTCACCTCCTCGTCCTGTCCATCTTTATTAGGTGTTATTCGCTGGCCTAATATATATATATATATATATATATATATATATATATATATATATATATATATATATTTCCTGAACGTTTTCTACTGTAGAATTTTCTATCATTATTGTTCTATTTCCTAAATTAAAGTTTGCCATGACTTTGGTTTTGTTTATGTTTATTTTAGTCCGACTGTTTTTGATACTTCATTTAGTTCTCTGATCATGTTTTGTAGTTCATCCAGGTCGTTGGCAAACACTACTATATCGTCTGCGTGTCGGAGGTGCGAAAGCTTCTCTCCGTCGATGTTCAAGCCCTTTTGGTCCCAAATTAATGTTTTGAAGATATCTTCGAGTGCTGCTGTAAAAAGCTTGGGTGAGAGAGTATCTCCCTGTCTGACTCCTCTCTTTATTTCAATCGGATCCGTACATTCGTGGAGCTGTACTTTGAAGCTGCTTGATTTGTACAGGTCTTCAATTAAAGCTGTGTAACGTTGATCTATCCTTACTCTTCGTAGAGCGTCTATTACGGCCCAGTGTTCAATATTGTCGAACGCCTTCTCATAGTCCACGAAAGCCATTACTACGTCAATGTTATATTCTCTAGTTTTTTGTACAATTTCTCTGACCGATTGGATGTGGTCTACGGCCCCGAATCCTTTCCTAAATCCCACTTGTTCCGGGGGTTGGGCTTCGTCCAATTTATTTTCAATTCGATTTGTTAATATAGTAAAGAACAGTTTGTGGATATGAGAGAGTAGTGATATGGGTCTATAGTTCTGGAGTTCTGAACGATCGCCCTTTTTGTAAATTATAACTACTTTTGCTGTTTTCCATGCTTGGGGGATTATACCTTCGATTAAACACTTATTGAACAATTTTTGAAGCATTGTTAAGGTTTCTCTTCCGCTATTCTTTAGTAGTTCAATTACTACTCCGCCCTCGTCTGGTGATTTATTGTTCTTCATTTTCCCTAAAGCTAACTTTATTTCGTATTTACTAATATCAGGGAGATCTTCAGTAAGATGTTTAGATAGTTTCGCGCGTGGGTCTTGATTAACTATTGGTTTTTGCTTCGTTGAATTATATAGTTCCTGGTAAAATTCTTTCACTATTGTTAACAACGAATTTCTATCGTTTATTACTTGTCCGTTCGCGTCTTTAATTTTATTTATTTGGCTAGTAGCGTTGGATATTTTTGGCCTGAACACTTTGCTACCTCTATTCTGATCAATGGTCTCTTCTATTATTTTAGTATTGTACTGTCTTATGTCATTTCGTATTTTCTTTTTTATAGTTTTATTTAGTTCAATTCTTTCAAGTCTTAACCTGAAATTGTCTGTGTTGTTACTTTGTCTCTGTAATTCTTTTCTTCTTGCTATAAGGTTTCTGGTGTCCAATGATAGTTTATTATTGTCTTGTTTCCTCTTTTCCCCAGTATATCTTCTGCTGTAGTTATTATGTTCTTGGTAATTTCTTGTTGAAGTTGATCTACGTTTTCATTGTGTATTTCCGTCATTTTTTGTCTAGTCTATCGTTAAACTTCTCCTTTATTTCACTGTCTTGAAATTTTTCGATGTTGAACCTGGCAGTTCCTTTGGTATTAGTTTAAATCTATCTAATTTTGTTTGAATACATACTTTTGCGCGAACCATCCGATGGTCACTACCTGTGTTTACCTGATTTAAGACTGTTGCGTCTTGTATAATATTCTTATTATTTGTCATAATGAAATCGATTTGGTTTTTAGTAGCGCCGTTTGGGCTTTGCCATGTCCATCTTCTGTGATATTTTTATAGAAGTGAGTATTCATGCAGAACAGTTTTCTTTTCCATATAGTTGATCAACATTTGTCCTCTGGGGTTTCTTTGTCCATATCCATAATATCCGATATATTCTTCGCCCTGCTGTCTCTAGCCCAGTTTGGCATTGAAGTCTCCCATTAGGATTACGTATTTTGTCGGTTCTATTTGTAGTGCTTTATCGATGTCTTCGTACATTTCTTCAACTTCCTCGTCTTCGTGAGCAGTTGTTGGTGCATATACTTGGACGACTTTTAGACTGTACCTTTTGTTAATTTGTAGTATCATATAGATAACTCTTGATGATATGCAGTCTACTTTTTTTAAGTTTGTTTTTAATTTCTTATTAATTATAAATCCAGTTCCATGTAGGCTGTTATCTTCATTACCCTTATAGTACAGCATGTGTCCTGTTTTCAGTATTAGTAAATTTTCTCCTCTTTTTCTTGTTTCGCTGATTCCTATTATGTCCCATTTTATTGATTCCAAGGCGTTCTCTAGTTCAGTTAGTCTCTCTTCGTTACTTAGGATTGAGCATTGTACGTAGCTATATAAAAGTTACTTGTGCAGCCTTTGTGTTTGGGTTTTGGTTATGTGTTATCGAATTTTGCCCCCAGAATCCGAATTGGGGCAGACTGCTGAGTTAGCAGCGTGAGATTTTCTACTCACCTGGGGTATATGATTTTGTAAATTCGACCACATTTCGATTTGGTTTTGGGAGGTAGTTGGGATTTAAAACGCCGCTCTTGCCGAGCGTGTTGGCGAGTGTGATTTTCAGCCGCCCCTAACATGGAGTCAGACGCTGTTCGCAGCCGCCCACTCTGGGTCAGACGCTGCTTCTCACCATATCTGGTTACCCTCACTTGGTTTAGCCTGTAGGTCAATACAGTGTACCAGGGTGTGGCGCTTGGAGCCATCAAGTGAGAGTTGGGTGCCTCGCGAGGACCAACTGCCATGAACCTCTGCCCATCTATGACGCTTGGAGTGACCGTCCATGACAGAGGGGGCTACCTCGCCGACGCAACCCCTACACCCTTATGTATACAGAAGCAAAAGAAGAGGAACCTTACAAAGTAACAAGATATAAGATAAATACATACCTAATACCAAGTTATCAAATCAAACAAATAAATATTAATTACTGTCAGTAAATAATAACTAATACGACGATATTGAGAAAAATCACTTTAACCTTTTATAGAAAAGATCATTGACTATCTACAAATGATAATCGATATCAAACATGTTGCGGAAGAAGAGAAATATACGATTATTTTTTTTTAATTTAAGCTGAAATTTTTAATTAAAATTTTGTATTTTAAATGTTCTATAGGGAGCTCTAGCCAGTGCCAACCTTCTTGATTATTACACCAGTTTTAGCTGGGTTGCAGCACTAGATATTGTGGCCATTATCGTTGCATTGTCTCGTAACAGACAGTTGGTTAGCGAGTTATTCTATGATGTCGTTAGGGTGTCTTGGAAGATTGTCGTTGTACTTGGTCGAAAGTCTCTTGATTTCTTTGGCTAAATGGGAAACTCCTACATTGTAGTAGATAGTGTCGTTTATTATGTGCTAGGCACTGATTAGTAATCTAAAGGTACTTGATTGGAATTTTTGGTGGATTTTAGTATACGACGCCTTGGTACGACCCAGAGTCAAATCTTATACGACCAAATTGGTTTCAGGATGATCTTGTTCAGTAAGGATAGTCGTGAGCTTCTTCCAAGCAACCACGTTATTCTTGTTTGAGTTTCAAGTGCAGTTGTTTCTTTTTGTTTTTAATATGTGAACTCCAAGTGTGGTCGAAATACATCTCGCGGTATTTAACCTCAGTCTTGATCGGGATTGGAGCGTTGTTAAAACTGGTTTGTGAGCATTTAACATGTCTCAAGGTAATGTTAATTTTCCATTTGTGGAACCAGTCTTGTAATGAGTTGAGATGCCTTTGCAGGTGTTGGATTACTATCTCATGTGACCGGTTGATTGCTAGGATGGCTATACCGTTCGGAAATGTGGCTAATACAACATATGTATAGAGCAGATATACTAGTGGGCTCATGACGTTGCTTTGCGGAACTCTAAATGTGATTTGATGGAAGTTTAATACTATATTGTTAATTTTAATTTTATAGGTTCTATCTGTGAGATAGATAAGTAACAACATAAGCTTATCATATAGTCAGGCAGTTCAAAGAAAGCAGCAGAATGGTATGATCTTAAACATTTTCTTAAGTCGTTAAAAAACTAGCAGCATAATGGTGAAATTCTAAAACAGAAACGGCTTATATACCAAAAAAAATAATTGCGTTCTTGTACAGAGAGACGTTTTCTTTATATTCCCTATTATAATATTTACCATACTAACTACCCTGATGATACAGCTCACGGAGGTACGGCTAACATAACCAAGAAAACCATTACACATTTTGAAATACTACAATCTAAGACAGGTTTCTTTCAGGTAAAAAACTATTAATTTTTCAGCAAATCTCCAAACAAAAACTCAATTTCAATCCTATTTGGAAATATTTGGTTCCACATTTATTGTTGGCTGAGACTATAATGGTAAGAATACTATACAGGGGTCGAGATTAACAACTCATACAGGGAGCTATACAAAAAAATAAATAATCACTGCATTTACTTAATAGATGATGGTTTTCCAAAATGGAAAAAGAAGAATTATATTTACGTTGTGCATGTAAAATATCTCAAGGTTAAAACGACAGAGATTACCGAGATTTTAAATACTACACGTCTGCATTTAGTCATTTAAAGAAACTTGAATTTATTTTTAGACTCGATATATGGTCACTGGTTTCTTTAACGGATAAAACGATTTATCGCCTCTCTACGACTATTTATCTGGCGAAACACCATAAAAAGCCTTTTTGGTTTGAATCATAACAAGATAGGAAAAGTGGATTTTGCACAATAACTTGGCCGTTTGTTAAGATTATAGAGAAATCACTTTTTTTCAAACTTGTCCCACATGGCAAAACAATGACGGTAAATAAATATTGTGAGCAACTCTCTAAATTTGATGTAGATTTATGAAAAAGATTTGGTTTTGGCCAATTGAAAAGACACATTCATCCATTACGATGACGCCAGATGGTTGTGATAAATGATGAGTATTTATCCAGTGGATAGAGTATTTTTCAGATCTTGATCGTTTAGATTATCATGTATTCTAAAGAGTGTAGAATCATTTGAGTAGCAAGGACGTCTATTAAAGCTCTTGATTATTATAAGACATAGAGCTTCAACCAAAAAAACACAAACTTATTTTACAGTGGGAAATCACTCTAAAAATTATTATGATTATGTAATTTTTGAAAAATTTATTTAAAATCTAATTTAGTATTTCCTAATCGAGCACAAATTTTTGCAATTATTCAGCAGCTAATTGAATAGAAAGTAAGCAAAGACAGCTGATATCAAGTATGGCCGCTCTGAGCGTACGTTTGGTTGTCTATCTTCAGGATCGTTTTGCATACCTTACTTTCGTAAGGTCACAGCACCTACTTATCTCACTGTTATTATTTCTGAATAAATTGTTCCACGTTCTCATCTTGAAAAAGTTTGAGGGAAGGTGGGCATAAAATATCTTTTTGTAGCACCTCCTTGTTTAATAACATTGTATTTTGCGCAGTTGAAAAAGAAAACGATGTTTTTCAAAAAATTTGGTACTCTAATTTGTATTAATACGGGACGAAATCTATGTTTTATGGCAATGAATAAAGAATGATTTAAATTCAAACTATCCTAGATATACAATTTGGAATAATATACGGTAGTGACAGTAATAATTTAAATGCCCTTATAATAATAAGTTGAAGCATGTGAAATCACATAAGGTCGATTTAACTTTAATAACTATTTATACACAAAATTTTATTAAATTTTTTTCATCCTTTACAATTTTGTTTACTAATACTTTCGCATATTATGGTAAGACATTTTGGTATTGTCAATAAATATAAACTACAGAAATTTTTGATAATCAGCTGACAGTCTGATCAACATCATATTTGGAAACCATTTGTTGTACAAATAGTACTCGTAGCTGCCGTTTAGATTACCTTAGTTACCTACTTAATCTTTATTTGCTTTATTACCTAATTGCGAGCCTTTTCTAAGTTAATGAACTGAGGCAAGTTGGAAGAGAAAAGTAGGCTAATACAGGAAGCTGTGAACCTTTGGTGCAGTAATTAATAAACGGGCGGAGAAAATTAATTACAGTTTTATAGTAATGTGAGGAAAGTAGACTAGCACAGCAAGTTCAAAGCATGTAATTAGGAGTAATTAAAATCGTGTGGAGAGACGTAAGAAGAGCCGCATACACGAGAGTGATTCTATATGTACACGTGCACTTCATGTAATTATTTCCTTTAATATTATTTTAATTTAGGTTGACGAATCCTTTAGTAATATCCTGCTTATTTTTATGATTTATGATTGTGTCTTTTCAATATATAGGGGTTCGATAAAAAATAATTGTTTATATATATTTTTTTATATTATAACACTACAATATATACATTTTTATGAAAAAATTATTACCAATTTATAATTTATTATTATTATCAAAATAAAATATTTGTTTACTAATTTACAGTTTATTTACAATCTACTTTACAAATAACTATCAAGTAAATGGGTTATAACAGATATGCATTGTTAGGATTTTACCCCTATTGGCTTTCTATAACGGTAGAGCAACTACAAGTCGCGAGGCTACGTTCTAGTTAGTAGAGGTCAGTATTACACTATTACAAGAGGTTATTACTGTGCCCCGAAAGTTTGCTGTGGTAATTTTAAGCAAATCTGGTGATTTCCTCAGGGAAGAGGTGTTCGTGTATAGTTTGATTGACGTCCAACAGTGCCCGGAGTGACTTAGATTGGAATTGTTGGAGTGTTTTCAGTTTTTTTGAGTTGACACATCTACATATATTGATTTTAACGTAGTTTTATATAGAAGTAGTTAATTGCCGATTGGAATTAGGACTTTATATCAAGAAGCCAGTACATTTCTCAATGTTTCACGTCTAGTTACTTACGTTTTGTTTATATGTGTTTTTCCATCTGAGCCGCTAGTCGAGATACAAGCCTAGGTATTTTGTTTCTGTTTTAACTGGTACGGATGTACCAATTATATTGACTTGCGTACAGGTACTACTTTTCAAGGTGAATGTAACTTGAGTTGACTTAGACTGGTGTCTTTTAATTCGCCATTTGACAAACCAATCATTAATACGATGGAGATGGTGTTGCAAATTAGCAAATGCAGTATTGCATGTGTTGTCAAAAATCTCAGTATTAATAACAAAAGTTTTCACAGCAGTGTTATCGGTTTCAGGAAAGTCAGCTGTGTAAATGAGGTGAAGGTGTGAACCCAGGACGCTCCCCTGGGAGACACCAAAATGTGAAGACAGTTCATTATCATGTTTAACAGATAAATATCGATCTGTCAGATAGGATTTGAGGAGTAAGTAAAAATAACTTGAAACAGATCTAAATTCCATACCTTATCAAATGCCTGGGAAACGTTTAGGAACATTGCAGTACATAAGCTTTTACCTTCTATACATTTTGTTTGTTGACAATTTTGTGAATTTACTGTGTGCTGAAATGGGTTACAAAAAATCCAAATTAATGTAGTGGCAGTTGGGTAAAAGTATCTATTTTATCACGAAGTCTTTTGAGAAAAGCTTTATGGATGCTTTACTTATATTCGGAAGGACATTTTCTGGTTCTTTTCCAGGTTTATGTACCATCAAATTTATGCATATTTTTAGGGTATTTGATAAGAGGAGGTATTAAGCACGCAATTATAAATAGTTCTTAACAACGAGTTGCTTTTATAGGCAGCATATTTAGTGATTTTCCTGTTTTATATCGTATCCTGGCGCTATATGTTGATCCAGTTTACGTATTTCAAACTGAACTTCAGCTGGTAAGATTAAGTATTAATTGGTAATAGTATCTGGTATGGAACATCCAGAAATTTATTAATTTCAGCATTAGAAACAGCTGGATCAGCTACATATGCAGTAAAAGCTGTGGCTAGGTGTTCTGCAAAGGTTGCACTGAATTTTCTCTTTCATAATAGATTGTTTGACAGCCTGATGAGGCTTAAATTGTGTTGTTCTTGATTTAAGTTGGTGATATATTTAGTGAAGTTATCATTTCGGTTCTTCTGTAGTACAGCGTGAAGCCTTCGTGCTAAACGATTATAAGTATTTATCGGCAACATTATGAGCTTTTTCCATCGTCTTCCGCTTCTTCGTTTCTCAAAGACCAATTTCTTGATATGTAAAGACATACTAACAGGTGGATGTATTTTATATTCTTCATTAGGTGTAGATTCCCACACTGTTTGTTGGATAATTGTTATTAAATAATGATATACTGCATCTATTTTAGCAGGTTCTTTTATACGGAGCTTGAGGTTCGTATTGTCTTCTAGATACTGTTAAAATGTGCCCTAGTCTGTTTAATTTTTTTTTATTATAATGGCTACATGATCAGAAGGTAAATTATAATTTGATTCCACCATATCCGAGCTGTTAGCTATTTTAAGAGAGATAAAGAAGTCCAAAAGATCTGGCAGTTTATTCGGATTTATTGTATGAAACGGCAGAGCAAGATATAGAAGCCTCAACACGAGATGGAATTTGTAAATGAGATAAAGAAGGTGTAGTTGGTTTAGTATTGACAATGGAAAGGGTTTTAATTTAAGATATCGACGGTTAAAGACCAGGGTAAGGAACATCAGTGAGTAAAAGATTAGAAGTTGCACCTACTATTGAATAAAAGTTCTCTGGGATGGCATAAGAATTTTAAAACAGCATTGCAAAACTTCCATTATTTTCCTATTAGGTGCTTAGCCCGAGATATGGTGATATTCCTATCATCACTATGTGTTTGCATTTATATTTTTGCCTCCTGGTTATTAAAGTGTCTTTGTTGTGTGGCTGAGTAAACATAACATTGTCACATCATTATTATCAGCAATATTTCAAATGCAATACTGTGGGATGTGTGGTCATGCAATATTAAAAGAACCCCCCTAAAAGTTTTTTGTAGTTAAAAGTGTTCCTTGAACCATCTTAGGGACAATTATAAATATATGTATGATGACGGTCATTCATATTGACATCTGAACCACGAGGAAGAGCATCTGTGAATTTTTTCTACTTGCTAATCCTTTCACGATGAGCAATGGGGGTAGAAACATTCCTTTTGTATTGTTCAAAACGAGTATTGTAATCTTTTTCCTCTGCCACGAGGTGTTGATTCCTGGATATATTTAGTGCCCCCTTTTATTTTTATTTTGTCGTTTATGTTGAAGGTTACTTTTCTTTATCCGAAGAAATTTTTTATTTCAGTTATACTTACGCTTGCCATACAGTTTAGAATTTTTTTTCAAAAAGGACGCCAACTAATTATAATCTGTCTTGTTTTTATCATGTCGGAAACTATGTTTAATTTCTGTTTTTCTGCAAATTGTAGTAAGCTGACGAACTATGTGGCGGTTATGAACAAAGCTACTAGTAGCTAAACGCTGAATAGAAGCCACAAGCTATTTCTCATTTTCACGATTCACAGAGATGCCTACCTGCTAACCATTAGAGGGTTTATCTCTTGCAAGCGTTCGTCATAAACATCCAAAGATTCTAATTTTCTCATAAGAAAGTTAAGTAGAAGCCAACCGCTATCCACGCCAGGTCACAAAAGAAGAAATGAGTCAGGGGTTTGACTCAAAGCTTCCCAACGAGGTCAACTTTATTTTTCACGCCTCAACATACCTATAATAGAGTAACTGACGTTATAATTAGCATTAAACATACAATAATTTTATAAAATAAATAAAATTAAAAAATATCTTATGGTCCAAGACCATAACTTCTCTTAGGCTGTTCTTCATATCAATGTCCTTGGGGGCACCGCATAACATTTTTATGCATCTTTAAAGCCCATTTTATCTTTTTTATATTTCCTCATTACCTCTGCTAAACATTTTGTTTACTGATTTTTAACATTTTACAGTGTTTATTTTGAAAAAAAAAATAATATCAAAATATTCTGTTAACTAATGAACAGTGTGCGGCATCTTTACCGACTTTAGGAAAGAGAATGCATTTTTAATAAAAACTGATGTATATGCTATATGTAAACATACCATAATATTTAAATGTTTGTGCTATGTTCAAACACCTACATTAAAATGACACGTATAAAACTTTAACATAAACAAATAATATTTTTTAAAAAACTCCTTTTAAAGTAACTTTGTTATTCTGTTATATCTAATGTGATAGCTGTGAAATTGATAAATGCTACTTTCTATTGGCGGGTAAATATAAATTGTATAACATATGTCCAAACATGACATCTATATGAAAAAAGGTATATGTATGTAGTAAAAATGGTAAAAAATACAAGAAAAATTGTATGTACCCCCAGTTTCCTTCAAAGAAAGCACCTCGGATTTCACACACTTTTCTAAGCGTCACTTCTGCTGTTCAAAATATTTTGCAAGTCCTGTGTCGAAATTGCTGATAATTGCTTCATTCTACTTACCACCTGAATCTCGTTGGCAGTCTGGAATATTTTTCCCTTTTTCCAAAATCTGCTTGGTTGTATTTTAGTCATTAACAACTGTAGCACGATGTTCATCCTGCCGTAGTAATATTAGCTATAGTGCCACGTTTTTTACTAAAATCTTTCATCAACACTTTAATGTTTAAAATTTTCAGCTCATCTTCTAGTAGGATAAGGTAGGCAAAATATATTATAATAATAATAAAATAAGACAGAATTCTCAAAGAACTAATAAATACTAGAATAAAAAAAGATTAGAAAAGGTAGGAGCAGTTACAGACTGCATTTAACATAATGAATTGAGGAAAATGTTATAAAAATAATTGCTTTTGATGCCTGATTCCAAATAGTTCGGTCAAAGTTCCAAAGCTGCTAAAGATACTTAAGATATTTGCTGTATATACGGAGAAGGTCTTAATACTGAAGAAATTGTACAAAAAATTATTTTTGCGTTTTAAAGATGAATAATTTAATCTCACAAACTTTCTAGGTTTCGGTCAATCCTTTCAATTTAATGAGTTTTCATTAAATGAGCTCGTTTACGAATATCTGCACCACTTCATCATGTAATGTGCCTGACATATAAAATGCTTACCATTATTTTAACTTAATGATTAAGAAATAAATTCGCCATTAAGTTACTCTTACGTTATTGTCACCAGCGATAAAAATACTGCATCTATGTCAATATGAAGGGGGAAAACCATAAATGAGTCGTAAAGACTAAGTAATATTTCGACTCAAGTCAAATATTTATCCACCCAACACCAAAATCTGGGTAAGTTGGATTTGAAAGGTGTAATCCATTACGAAATACTTTAAAACAACAATACTATCAATGCAAAGTCACGACACTTTTATTTCCACCATTGAGGCATTGACAAGTTAGTGGAACGTTAGAAAGAAAAATATATTATTGTTATTCTAATAATAAATATTAAAATAATAAAACTTAATCAAAAATTTTATTCTATGTATTATGTGGTTCGCCCTGTATAATGTTGTATAGCTTCTTGAATTTTATAATTACAAATTGTTATAATAATAAAGCTGCTGTGTTCCTGCTAATTTTGAAAATTACCGAGAAGAATTTAGATACTTCAAACGTGTTCATTAAAAGTTTTTGAAGTTGCTTGATATATTACCATAAACAAGTCTTGCGGTTTGCGTCTTTGATGGGTAGAGAGTAATTATATTGCGTGTAACTTCAGTTTGGTTCCCTTTAAAAACTATAAGAAATCTAGTACCATCAGCTTCCTAAACGAATTTTGCTAAAACATCCTCTGAAACATTGTGATGTATTATTATAAAGTTGAAAACAGTAGCTGTTAATAATAACCAATAAGTTTTCCAGAGTTTTAGTGTAACATTGTTATTGAAAATAACATAAATAATACGCTGTAATAACTACAGAAAGTACAAAAATGAGAAAGAAATGCTTAATTTACATTTTAGTCCGTATAAGGATTTTAATAGACCAATTTTTATTGAATTTTTTCTAATTTTTTTTAACTCTAAATACAACTTTAAATATTCTATTTTTTAAACATGTATGCTCATTGAAAATATTTGTTCAGCGTAACTATTCTCTAATATATTGTAAATACAACACAATGAATAATGTAATTTGATAGTGCATTTTAGACAGACCGCAATATCTTAAACTGAAAACTAAAGTTTTGATGTATTGGAGTTATTAAGTGAGCTCAATATTATCCATGCTTAAGTGAGAATTTCTGCTCATCAGCTAATACATTTTGCGATATGTCCTAACATAAAAAAAATTAGGACTAAACTGGATAAAAGAAGCACAAAACAGAACCAAATGGAAATTGATGAAGGAGGCTTTCATTCAAACGTGGGCATAAATGGACAGAAGAAGAAGAAGAATGCCCTAGCTGTAGGCGCTTCCACCAGATATGTTGTGACAGGGTTAATCGCTTATCAAAATAAATTCCCAAGTATTTTATGCTCTTTTTGAGGAAGGGGAACGTTACTTGGTGAAAGAGCTGACCAGGTTTATCTTCTGAGGTTAAAGGTGATGTAGGTGAATTTCGAACTATTGGCGCCACTTGTTGAGTCATTCTTCGGTTTTGTTGAAGTGTAGATATTCCGAAGCATAATTTGGGTTTTTGTTAAAGATGTTATTTCTGTGTCATCAGCGAACTTATCTATATTGGTGTTCCTGAGGGTTAGTAAGTCAGTAAGTATAAAACACATACAGCAAAGGATTGAGAATCTTGAGGTACACGTGATTTAATACACTTCGGATATGCTTAATAAGGATGTTAGAACTTTGTAAAATGAATAAGGTAGGTCGTTATAAATGCGTCATGCCAAACCTTGTCGAAAGCTTGAGTGATATCAAGAACGGTAGCTGAGCAGTACCGCTTATTTCCCAAGTATTCTATTATTTTGTTCGAAATTTTGTGGGCTTGCTCAATAGTAGAGTCAATTGATGCCAAATTAGTTGTTTTGAATTAGCTGTTTGCACGACCTTTTTAAGAAAAGCTTTTCGAACATCTCTGATAATACAGACGGGAGTACATCTATATGAAGATGTTTTCATAGGATTATTATCAGATCGGCAAATAACAATTAGTTGTGTTTATTTCTATTTCAGGGGGAAGTAACCAATTCGTGAGGAGTTAGAAATTAATGAATTTGTTTTTATATCCAGTGGTAGTAGCCCATATAGGGAGGGTACGTCCTATTATCAGGTTATATCATGGTGCGAACTTAAACTGTAGGTTGTTGGTGGTTGCCAATCTGAATTTGCTTAACTTAAAGGATTTGATAATCTTATCCATTTGATATAAGGAATTCAAAACTTGGTGGACACATTTTTCTTCTGCAGTAAGAATATCTATGAGAGAATGTGTGAAGATCTCGCTAAAATAATCTACAGATACTGCTGGTTTTCCTTTATCTATTCTGGGTCAGTTACCACCTTAGGTTCTAAGTGGTATCAGAATTGCTTATGAATTTATGATTGTGTGTGACTTTCTATATCAAATAGTTAGTCTTCAAAAAATTCCACATCTATAACTGCTTAATTTAAATTTGTTTCTTAATAGTCGCTATTTTACAAATGTTTCACTGGTATATTCTGGACAAAATACTTGCTTGACGTTTATAATCTTCATAGTTGTTTTATTTATGCGGTTTGTTCTACAGCACCGGTTAAGTATTTACATAGATTTATTAGACCTGCTAATGTGTTGCATAAGGCAACTCAGTCAGTATTTTTAAATAAATTTTCCTACAAATTTAGGAGTCTCAAGTAATCATAAGTAAGGAACCGTCTGACAACAGTTTAAGACATTTCCATTTTAAAGTAGTTTCGTGCGATACCATTGTTGACAAGGGAAGTTTATAACGTTTGGTACTTTTGTCTTTAGTTAGCTAATAAGTTACTTGACCTGAGGAGAGTTGTAGAAGGTTACCACTTAATATTTGGTAGGATTTTCTGCCATGTTATATGATTAGTCTGAATCCCTAATAAGACGTTTTGTATCAAAGAGATGCGAAGGCTTTCACGGCCGGTGTTATGGTGCATCGTGTGGTTGGAGTTCAGAAACTCTTGACGTTTCGTCCACAACTGTGGCGGACATTTTCAGAAGAAAATCTAAGAATTAAGTGACTGTCCCGTGCATTTTCGATTTTATACTCGTGCGAGTATGGTAGGGGTTTTGGGGGGCCGTTGTTGACGTCACCGGGATGGTAGATAACGTGATCGGGCTAGTTGCTGACGTCAATCGGGTCGTTACAGGTAAAATTTCGGCATAAACCAAGACCTAGGTAGATTGAATCCGTCGTCCCTGTTAAAATTATTTTTATATTTATAAATCTCCACCGCCTCTCTGTATAATCTCGAGTAGTAATTCCTACAGTTCGATAAAACTTGTGTTTGCTCGAATTTTATTTTGTGGTTAGGATTTTCCAAAGCATGTTCAGCAACTGCTAATTTATTGGGTTGATTAAGGCGTAGGTGACGTTTATCTTTAACTAGTGACTATTGAATTGGCTGGAGGAAAACAAGGAAATACTTGTAAACTAAACTTAAATTAAGTTTTTGTTGGTACAGACAATAACCAAGATTTATAAGTACGGCTCGGGCAATGGTGGCTGCATTTTAACAACTTGGCCATTTTGATTGTAAAATATGGAAATGAGTGGTTAAATTAATGTATATAAATCTAATTTTAAAGGTTTGGCATAAGTAAACTTACATTTTTAAATGTATCTGTACGAATGTTGATTTTAAGATCAGTTCGTTATGATAGCACACTTGAATACTTTTCGATTAAAACAGGACACGTCTTGATACCATGAAAATCATAGGTAAACTATTTCAACGATAAATAATTAAAGATGTGGAAATTTTTAAACTTTGTTGTTTAATGTTATTAAAAAAGACCTAAAACTAGCTGATTATAAAAGACAAAAGGGACATATGCTAATGAATACATTAAAGAAAGATAGAAGAGCATAATTAATTAATGGAATTGTCCACTGAACACACGCATAATGTCAATAAAAAGTTCTATTTGTGGATTAAACTTTTTTTATAAGAGAATTTTTTAAATCAACAAAATAACGGGGTGTGGTTTAAGTTATTTAACAAAGCGTTTCAGTTAGTATTAAGTGTTTAAGAAAGGTGATCATCAATTATTTACAATAGAGAGTCTGCTACGATGAAGTAACCGATATTCATTTTGGTGAAAGGTGGATCAAAACTTCGTTCAATAGGATGTTTCCCTTAAATTACAAGCTTTCTCGATATGAGCCTTGGAACTTTCAGAAAAACTATATTCGCTTACAAAGCATAATTAATTTAGATTTGGTTGTCACAATGTTCTTAATTCTCTAAGATAAAGTTTTGGTGTTCTGGTAGTCTAGACCTTAATTCTTTAAATTATAAATGGTGAAAACATGAGGATATCATTTGCTCAAAAAGATATGTTAGTATTGATTCTTTGAAGCAAGTTGTAACGGCTATAGTTAACAACTTTACTATTGATATATTGCGTAATTTCAAAAACTATTAGATAAACGTTTCAAGGCCACTTTAAATAAAATTGTTATTTACAATTATCTATAACTGTATGATAAATTATAAATTATTATGAAAAAATACCTAATTCTCCTGCTTTGGCTTTCTAACTAGTTTGTAATAGTATTTAGAGGAATACTAGATGTTAATTAATGACGTATTTATCATATGCTTCTATGATATTTTATTAATTCTTAAGTGTATTTTTTACATAATGTGTGTAGAACTTATCAGTTCTAAATGAAAAGTACACTCACGTGATGTTTTTGTTTAATGATAAATGACACGTATAATCCAAATTTTTGTTAGATTGTTTCTTATCATTTCTTCAAAGTTTTGATAATCTGTATTGGGATTTAGAAAAATGCTTCCGAATTCTTAATATGATCATACTTTGACCAGTTATGATGACTTAGGGTACTGCATGTACTACTCATGTCCATGTAGAACATGTAGCAGCTTAAAATTCTGCATTGGGTTTTAGTACTATTGCATCGCATGGTATACGATTGCTAGAAATGACTTTATGGTTTTGCTGGTTACGTAATAAAGTATTTAGCGTTTTATCCGTCGTAGATCAACTCCAAATTTTGATGAAATTGGTGTGCTTTGTAAAGAAACAATATCCCACGAAGAAACATTTTAATTGTGAAAGAAAGGACGTTAGCATTGTCGATAATAGTTATTGTGTATGATCGAAAGGTGCAACTACCTCCTTGCCTTTTGTTTTGCAGTTTGCACTCTACATAGAGTACTAAGTTGTTTTTTCTGTTGTTTCTTAATCTGGTTTATTAAGAATTATTCTCTAAGACCATTAATAACCAAAAGTAGTCCAATGATTTTGATTCATTTTAGAGTTACATTAATTTTAATCTTACTATCTCTGTTTCTTTTTAAATCTACTACATTTTTATATAGTGGTATGTTTATGGCTTATTTCTTTACATTTGGTATTTTTTGTTACTTCTCTTAGATTTTTGTATTATTTTGTTAATATACAATTTTTTAAACTTCTATAAGCATATAACAATTTCAGATTACCAGACAGGGAAATGAAACAACTTTTAAACGAAACAGAGAAACGGAAGAAGCAAGCAGAAAAGTTACATGATTTCTGAACCAAACGGAGAGTAACAAAATCCCAATTCAAAAAAATTACAATTAAGATGGCTATCAATTGTAGAAGTGTCTAATATTCTGCAACAAAAAAGAAACCTTTACCTATGTCTAGAATTGGTTTCGCTAGTGGAAAAAGTTTATGAAATCCATTCAGAGAGCTAGAATCACTATTGAGCTTCTGGGGGTCATACTAGAAGATTCTGTAGGAAGGTTCTGACATGTGCAGGAAAGCATCAAATAACTAACTTCCAAAGGCCAAAGTGTTATAGTGCGGCAAGATACACCCTGCAAACAATAGTGCATCTGAATTGATGAGAAAGCTGAGAAAATTGTGTCAATTGTGTCAGCAAAAACCAAAAGATATAACCGAAACCAAAGCTAAGCATAATTACCTTAGCAACATTAAGTTAAAATTAAACTAAATCCCCAAGAAAAGAAAAAAGCCATTAAGCAACGTTTGGATAACCTTTAAAAATCAGATATCAAGGGTGCTATTTTAAAAATTCCAAGTAGCTAATCTACATAGAATGTTAATGGACTAAGACAACAACTGAACGAGCTCTACGAAGTCCTATTGAAAAATAGACTTCCTGAGACTACGTATCTCCTAAATACAGCAAGGGATGAAAGTGTTGCCACCATGAAGCAGTACATCCAATATAATGAGGATTTCAAAACCCAATCAACTGAATATTAAGTAGCTTCAGTGAAAATTAATACCAGGAAGGGACGGATCTCTGTGGCTGCAACTTATATGCCCTCAAGATGCAACCAACAAAGAAAATTAACAAAATTTATTTTTAGAGAAACATTAAATGCAAAAAACCAAGTAACATGCAAGTATAATAAAGGGAGTGGGCTATGTTAAGTAATGCATGACTATGGATGATTAGTGCAATTTGTAGGAAAACCAATGTATTGGTTTATTGATATTAACGAGAGAAAATATTTATTAGATTTTTTATTTCTAAAAACATCTTACCAAATAATTGCACTAAGTCGGCAGTTCTAAAACAAAATGCGGAACATCGTGGTACATTAGAAATACTTATCTTCGCTACGATCTGTAAGTATTTATTTGAAAATGCCTACAAGAAAAGACTATGTCTTCATCCTAACAACTAATCTATTCATCTGTTGGGCAATACTAACTTGGTTTGACCTCTTAAACGAGTAAAACCATACCGTTTTTATGATGCTTTTGAATTTTATATCAAATGTAATAATAAATATTATCAAATGGGGGCAATTGTCTATCGGAAATAGTTTTTCTGGAGGAGTACCTGAATCGTCTTTATCCTGAAAAGTTGGATCCACCTCACACAAGTTAACCAAACATCTCTTACCCCTTAGATCAAGCTTGTAGAAAAGCGATTGAAATAGAAACAACGACGTTGTATGATTAGCGAAGTATCCGTTATATCTGTGAAAAACACAATTACGATAGTTTTAAATTATTTAAAGAAAGATTGCCTGAAAACGTTATTTAAACAATTGAGCGGTTTAAGAGTTGAAAAGTCATCAGTAATTTTATTTGCAGCAAGAACTTTTTGCATATGAATTTTTTGATTGTCAATATTTTTGTTTCTTATTCTTAGTAAAGATTTTAAAATTTTGAGACAATCTCATTTTAAAAATTATAGAATGTCTTGTAATCCTTGATTTGTTCCTGTTAATGTTGAGCGACTTGTTATGTTTTTAATTTACTCGATATTTTCTTTATTAAAAATAGTTTTTACATGTATTTTTTGACTAATTTAATTAAAAAAGATGTACAAAAAAGTTCTCCAATTTAAATAAAACAAAACCCGGATCTCGTTCAATGTTTACGATGCTCTTATTCATCGTTTAATTTAGCATGGCCACCCTATATCTTCTTCGGATGGCATTAGCCTGTTCATTTACACGACCTACAATCCCGCCTAAACACACGAACTTGAATCCTGCTGAGCAAATCCGAATGTATGCGCAACTAATTTCCAAGAAAATATGGGCCTAAGTACATACATCGGAAAGTGATTATACGCGCTATGTATTTGCCCAGCCTGCGTCCGGAGAGGGTTGCGAAGCCAAGCCAAATGTGCGTTCTGTCTGCTTGTATCTCTCCTTAAATGAAACAAATGAGCTAGCTGTGCTGCGTCCTGCTCGCCAGGATGAACAGGACGTAATGCATGCAGCGTAATACAACACGACAGATGAACACGCTCGAGGTTTAACGCGGCACCATTTATTTTTAGAATTCATTTTCAGTGCACCTTGGCTTTGGCTTCAATGCCTTTTTAAAATTACTTTCAGGTTTGGTATTACAACAATTTCTTCAGGTAATTAAGCTGTAGGATGTAGGATGTATATAAACGTAAAAAAATACGTATAAAAGTAAAAAAACCTACCTGTCTGTTGGATATTATAAAAGTGAATCAAACACAAATTGGGATTTTCCATGTACTGTGAGTTTAACGGAGAGGGTTGCGGCTTGTGATTGTTGTAGGTAGGAAACCCTGAAAAAGAGCAAAGGATTATTACCAAGTTTCTCATGATAGAGGGCATAAAATTGTTCAAAATTTTAAGAAAACGAATTATTTGAAGACAAAATTCTTAAGAAGACTCAAGTGTACGCATAACAGACAATTTTTTAGGAGGAGAAGATGCAGTTGAAGATAAAAGGTCACTAGTGTTGCTCGTGGACTAGCGTGATTGAGGGGAATATTTGCGTTACTCCCTGTCTTGTTGAAAATTACCCCTGTAGTCATTAGTGACAATCTGGGATTTTGTCCACAGGTGGATTCCTCGACAGTATTTTGAGATGCGTAAACAATTCTTGACACGTTACTAGACTCAAAAGGGGGATTTTTGTAGCGAATCGTTTCCTACTTAAAAATTTGAGTACATCATTATACCCTGGAATCCAAGTTTGTATAGACTGGTGAAAAATGAGAATCTGCACTCGTTAAATTCGAACTTGACTCTCAACTGAAAAGAAAAAAACTAAAACAAGATCCAGTGCAAAAAGGAACTAAATTGTAAAATAAAGAGGTGAAGAATAAAATTAGAGAAGAGAAACAAGAGTGGAGGAAATATATAGGACAAAATAGAAGAGAATTAATAATACAACAAAATAAAGCCGTAAAACTAGCGAAAAGAGACACGCGAGAAGAATTCAGTGGGAAAATAGATTATAGTTACATAAAAAACCAAAAACAGCTTTGGAATCTAATTAAACGACAATAGAGAAACGGAGTGTCAAAAATAAAAAGAAACCAAACAGTAAAACTATAAAAAAGAACAGAAATTCTGGAAATATGGAAGAAGTAATACGCTATTAAATTTGAAGAATAACAGTCTTGTGAAGAAAACGAGAACCAAGAAATTGAGGAAGAAATAATACACGGGGAAATGAAGCCCGAAGAAAACCAAAAATGGAAAGACGACAGGAAAAGATCATATATCTCCAGAAATTTTAAAATAGGGGGATATATTATAATGAAATGGACAAAAACGAGACTACCACAGGAATGGAATACAGAGAAAATACCAATTTGGTATTTTCCATTATTCACTAGAATTAAAGTACCATCGTTGTTGACCGGTAGACAAAAGTGAAAGTAATTTTCGTATATTTTGTGTTGTTGATATTAATTTAACCATTCGATGTCAAAATTCAGCTGCTGTTGGAGACGTTTGCTTACTATTTTTCAATTTTCATATATGGATAGAATAATAGTGTCGTTGGAAAAGGTGTTAATTAGAGGGTTGTCGGTTTTCGGTATGTTGTACGGAGAAGGTAAAAGAGCGGCCCTGGGAGACACCGGGGTTGATGAGATAATATTCAGAAGGTTGAATTCTTGCGGTCACTTAGGTTAGACTGCAGGATCAAATATGTGCTTGGTAGAGCTATAGCTCTACTTCAGAGACAACTGGAGTATAGTATATCTTTTCTTTTAAACGTTTAGCAATATTATTAACAATTCTAATTGTTTGATGAATGAGTTTTGTGAAACCCGCACTGATGTCCAAGTATGGTTATCGAAAGTTTTACATTTTCTCTTCTTTTTAATAACATTTCGTATACTCTACTTAAAATGGAAAGTAAGCAAATCGGACTGTAAGACTTCTTCTCTTCAGGTGGTTTATTAGGTTTTAATACCATCATATAGTGGCAACTAATATGACAACTGGTCAATTTGTTGGTTTTAAGTTTTAATTAAGTTAGAAAGAAATTTTTCATAGGAAAAGGCATTCGACATGTCACATCTAGAAATGTTTCAATTTCTTCCTTTTCGCAATTTGGTTATGGTTTAAAAGGTTTAAAATGTTTTTTACCAAATAGAATGATCATATTTAGTTATTGTTAGGTTCCTGTAACGTTTTGGCTCTTAACAGTGATGAATAACACCCTTAAATTTATTTAAAATGACTAGTTTTATTTATTTACAACAATTTAATTTATGTACAGTAGCACACATATCTATTAATATAAAATCATACTCTACTTGTTCTGGGGCCTTCTTGTAGCGCAAGTACCTTCTACTACAATATGTAAATTTTCCCATTGTTCTAGTTCTCGCGCATATACAAGCACCACGGGGGTCTTAACGGCGACTGCCACTACGTTCGCCGCTCGACCGTGATGGTTAGGCGGCGATAAAAACAGCGAGCCCGCAAGGCGATGGTGCCTTTACAGCGGCGTTTGGAAATTCGTTACATTATTAATATAGTTCTTAAAGGTGTATCTTTTGTATTTGAAAGAGTTCCACTGAGTTTTCAAGTTCATATGTTATAGATTCTTAGTGATAATTCGCGATTTTATCCGAGTTTTGTGTTTTGAGTCATTAGTTCTTTTTTGTATAGCGGAATATTGTTACTTTCCAGTGAACCTAAGCTAGGAATGGACTTCTACACAGCTTTCTAGATAAGGTTAGATACTGAATTACCATATCTACAGGTTATTTTATTAGCAATTGTATAATTATGTTTCTTCAATTAAATTTTGTCATTGACTTTTTTGATATTTGCAAATTTAGCATGATTCTGATACTTATTTATTCTAAAAGTTTTTAAGCTTATCTCATTCATTGTAATTTCACAAAATATGTCATTTTTTCTAGTAACATAAATAAAAATTAAGACCCAATTGTCAAAAATACGCTTTTTTCCAAATAAGTTTGTTATTTAAAGTTGCTCAGACTATAATAGCATATTATAGTTTAGTAACTAAACAATGTACATATGTAGTTATCTCAAAATTTTTTAGTGTATCCCAAGTTATTTAATGGCAAATCATTAATTTCCTATTTCACATTAAGCACATTCTAGGAATTTATGGTGCCTCGTTGCCTTGAATTGACCTTGCAAAGCGTCTGCACTCAAATTTCACGTCGCCCACGTATTTCCGACTCAACTTAAAGCGAACACGCCCTACTTAGTAAGTGGAATGCATAAATTATGTTATAGTTTTCTTGGTGACCGATATTAAATTATGCTAGATAATGTCAGTATTTGATGTAACCGTAGTGCAATAATTGATACTTTAGTATTTTAATAATAAAAATTGAATATTTAGCTTGTATAACAAAAAACGTGTTTCAAATATTTAAACATTAAAATGCTTTCGTATAATAATTATTTAAAATGGCTGTAATTTAGTTTTAATTTTTATATTTCCATTTGTACTTTTACTAGCAATTTAATTTAAAACTAGATTGAATTTAAATGATTTTGCTATCAGAGGCGATCTATACTGATCTGTTGTAAAATATAAAAAATAAGTATCAGATCAAGAGAAGTTAACCGGATACCTCTTTCTGACGTCAATATTGTCTATAAGACTTCTGCCTAAATTCTGGTTTTTAAAAAGAAAACATAGATCATACCTTAGTCTGAAATAGCTAAATAGGTCAAAGCGATGAGCAAAGGTAAAAACCTAAAAATCTAGCGAATTTTGAATGGGTACTTTGATAATTTTTAATAAAAATAAAATTTATTACACCTAATGATGCTCTGGAAAATAGCCCATGAGTTTTTTCTGGTGCCACCTACCCACAACAAAAACGATTTCAAACACTTCGTTGTAAAGAAAGCAATGTGGTCTCACTAAAAGGTCGACGACCTAAACCATCATGACTTCGTTAATCGTATCGTACAAAGCTTATGAGACCAAAATATCCAGAAGCTCATCGAGACAGTAAGCGTTAGAGAAATCCTCCAGATGACACGGGCGTTAAAACCATAGAAATTGCTTGATCCAGATGGCATTTTAAATCTCACTATTAAACCTGCCCTAAGAAAAGCTGTCCTCTATGTGTTTTGAGTTTACGACACTTTCCTCACCAGCGGATGTTAGCCAATGTCATAATGCTCTTCGAGCCAAGGAAGACTAGTATTTTTCTCGAAAACTACAGACCTAGCAGCCTGTTACTATCTCTAAGGAAAATAATGGGGAGGGTCATTCATCACCGTCTGAAGACAGCGATTGAAGTCCTTTTAGATTCCACTAAGATCACTCCACCATCCTCCAACTCCTCAGGGTGGTGAAATGCATTATCGATGAATATAACAAAAAAGAGGTCGCAAAAGCCTTTAATATGGGACACAAGAAGCTGGTGTTTAAAATAGCAGCAGTATCCACCCTCTTGCCTATAATCCAGCTGATGCGGTCTTTTTCGACGTACAGAATGTTTCAAATTGGTTTCAGATTTGTGTTGCTGCCGATTCTATTCAACCTGTATGTTACCGATATGCGTATTACTTACTCCCTACTGCGTTAGCCGAGTACATAGATGGCACAACGTTAATATCCAGCTGTGAAGAGGTCGTAAAAGAAATAAATTTTTAGTATTGGTTTTACTGCTGTCGTGTCCAACTCAGTCCTGAAAAAACGTATCATTGCTACTTATAAAGAGAATAAAAAGAGAATACCTGAGTCTAGTCATTATCTTCGAAGCGCGATTCCTCGGAAGAAAGAAGTCACACATCGTAGTATTATATAATCACGAACGTTAAACTCATCTGAATGTCCCACATCGAGGACATGGCCAAGGAAACGAAGGTAATAAAGGCACTCCTTAGCTTAGTATACTGTAAGCTTAGAAAACAAGTTGAGGCAATGAGTTGTAAAGCAATAATTGGGCCAATAATGACTTACGCAGCACCAGTCTGGGGGTATACTGCATAAATAAACATACAGAAGCTCCAGGTGATTCAGAATTATGTACCAAGATTCATCTTTGATGTTCCGTGGCATGTTAGAAAGCCAATATTTACAGAGATGCAGAACTTCTAACCATCAAAAAGTTCGTAAGGAAACAAGCAAGCCAATTGTACGAGAGCATAAGAAGTTATTCCAACCCAATACTTGGGATTCTAGGCAACTACGATTTAAGAACGCATAGTTGAGACAAGCTGGCGATTCTTTCATGAGTAATAACACCATTCACCAGAGTCTTTCAGAGAGTAGACAAAGAAATTAACGGCTGAGATCCAGAATCAAGTGGCCGTGAACTTCCAAAGGTAACACGAGAACTATGTGATGGGAAAAATTAGTGGAAATGGTATCCAACATTGTAAAACGGTTTGATTTTTTCCACTATTAAGTCAGAATTTTGTAAATTATTTTTAAGAACTGTACCGCTGTAACTGCCACATTCTAATTTGTATTTTTCTTCTTGTATATGTGATATATTATTGTATATGTGCAACCATCTAGCAGTTTTTTCAATTGTCGATATAGTTCATCTCTTGTAAATGGTTGTACGTTTAAGTATTATTTTTTATTTTGTCTGTTTATTTTATAGGATCTCGTTAATCTTTTTTTGATAGCTTTCTTTAAGTAAGGAATAATCTGTGTCACAGTGTGCCTTTCAACAAATCACCACGCCAATAATGTTTTATGTGTGCTTTTTGTCTATAAAAATATGATTTATGTGGTTCTTGGTATGCCCATCGGGAGACAACTAAGTTTTTTCATATTTCTTTGTGCGTGAACCATGTACTAGAAAGTATCATGTCTTTCATTACTAGTATCATATTTGCTATGTATGAGTACAGTTGAAGTCTTCGAAAATATTTTAATATTATGTTTGTGAATTGCGTATATTGCTCTGAGATTCTCATATAAGGTATCTTTAACCATTACTTCTGGTTTTTCTGGTGGTGTATGGCAGTATTGAAAAACTTGCTCTTTATTGTTGTTGTACAAATTATCTTCTTACTGACTAGGAACTCTGTGGTCAGAGTATTAATTCTATTTCCGCTATTAAACTTTATGAATTCTTTAAAGTTTATTATCTCCTTTCCTTTCCATCTATAAACACCTTAAATCTTGATAATTCGTATATTAGTTTTTATATAGATCCCATCCTATACAAACTTCGTATATGCCATGCCGTTATTATAATATCGTACTTATTTTTTTGTCTAAAGATCATATTGTTAATCTTATGCCCAACACCCTTTAGTAGTCTTTTACGATAAGAAGGGGATACTACGGATCTATTCTTACCCTTCATCCCACAGGAGGCGTAGATTTTTTTGTGTTAGTATTACATTTAACCGATTAATTATGTGAAAGTATATTTTGTGTTCTTATTAATATTAATGCATATTGATGCAGTTATTATTCTCAAATATAAAAAAATCCAATGGTAACAAAAAACCAAAAGCATATATATTATTATTGTTGGGTTGTTTATAGCAATATATAATTCTGTTAGAAAGTATAAGATACCAAAATTGTGCAATAAAAATATCGAACAATGGTAGCGCTTAGCTTAATGTCGCCGACTATGTACATCTCCAGTTTCTTAAAAATTTGAATGACGTGGAACATTGTCTGGGAGGTAAAGCTACGAGAATATCTAAGTTGAACAAAGTGTGCGTCTACCTGCTTAATGTTTAAAGGAACTGCCGGTCTCAGTAAATTATGACCAAAGAAATACATTCCAGTAATATACAGCTGCCCGTTGTCGAGCTTATATGACTTACTATTGTCGGTCGAGCGACATGAGCCGCGTTTTATTTTAAATTGCAGCTCAACGGGCATTAGGAATGCGAAAACTTTCCGCAAAGTGCGGCTTTCGCTATTGCTGCTGTAGGAACAGAGGTGGCAGCAGATACCTAATTATCGTTTAAAAGTTAAGCTAGCAAGCTGCGGCTGTCGCAGCGCAAAGGTTGGTAGCAAGTTAATTGTTTGAAAAAGTTTGCGATCGGAAGGTTGACGCCGCTAAGAAGAGCAAGTCATGTACAAACTTTCCACTTACATACCAAAAGTTGCTGTTTGATAGCTAACTGGAATTTTAAAAACAGCTTTATTGCAATTTTAACACGAAAATCAAGTTTTTTCACATACTCTGTTGCCAGAGTAAGAGGAAGCACTGCCCTCTGAAATGTGGTTTTTTATGAATTTTTGAAAAGGTTTGGTGGTACTAAGAAAATTATGCTTATATATCTCTACAGTGAGGAATTAAATGACGAGAATGGGTATATTTTGAAGAATACGTGGTCTGTTCCGAAAGTATCAAACTGAACATAAGAAAATTATGTTAATATTGACTTGATATTTTCGAGACAGACCTCGTATCGAGGAAGAACGCAAGATGACGTTAACAGCAGTGGCGGCACAATTTTGTTACATCTTTCCCTTAGGATTACTGGTACATTCCAGAAGTTATCCAATATAAATTGTTTCCTCGTAGGTATTCAAATTATTTTTAGATTTACTTCGTTTGAATAAAGGGGATACAGGAATAATATTATTTGGTTATTTAAGAAGGACGAACGATTATTAAATAGAATAATGGTACATTTTCTTATGTCTATTGCATCATACCATATAACATTCTTCTAATATATCCAAAATCATGGAGTGGGGAATGATTAGTAGTAATCCATCTTTTGAAAAATAATGGCAAAGCAAACCGACTGATATTATAGTTATAATTAGAGTTTGTGGGTTTAACTTTAGAATATTGGATAATTGTAGCAATGTTTGGATCGTCAAACTCTTGTTTTCGTATCACGCTGACATTTATTATCAGTACAAGTACTGAAACAATGCTGAAATGTGTCATATAATTGCAACTGAAAACCCAATATATGAGATAATCCGTACACAAACGCAAAAACATCCGCAATTTCAAAAGCTGATACTATCTAGATGTGCACTATTGTATAACTCCATAGTAGTGTCTCCTTCTAGCACTACCAGTAGTCAAAAAGCATATTCTACAAGAAGTTCCTTCTGAAGTAAACATGTTTCAATAGCATAGGCACTAGCATCATACTTAGTAATGAACAATTTATCTAGGTTGACTTATAATATTACTGGAAAATTGTAGAGATATTGATTTGAAGTATAGTATACTTTATCCTGAGCAGGATCCTAATTCTAAACGGCGCTTAGCTTCATTAGATCGTATGATGGTTTGAATGTACAGCCAAAATCAGGTTGGAATCTATAAAACCAACTACATGTCTGCTAGAATGTAAGCAAGTCCTTCAGACTGATAAAGACTGGTATATCAAAAATAGACTGAAGCTTATCCAAATCTAGAAAGATATTATGAGTAATAATTGTATGTTCCAAAACATTTGATACTATTACAACGAACTTTACTTTAAGAATGATTACAATTAATTTGGGTACGTACAGTCTATCCAAGATAACTTGTAGGACACGAAGCTGTTCTTTAAAGTTGGAATTAGTCATTCAAATACGTGAAAGTAATTACATCACAAATTTCAAGGCGAAATCTTAAAACTAAACTCTTCTTCAAAATCGATAAAGACCGAAATGAGCAATTAATCCAATTCTCCTAGTAGAATGCAGTAGTTTATTTACCTTGGAAAGAGCATAACGATTTGATATCATAATAGCATTAAGTTTGCGGGAATCAACATATACGAGAATTGATTTACCGTTCTTGGAGATTATAACGAAAAAGGTAACGTATGACAATTCGTTTATATCAATTATCATTTATTCAAACAATGGTTTTAGTTGTGCTCTTTTTGGAAGCGAAATCATCAGTTGGGTTGGTCACATGCTCGATGTATATGATATCTTCAGGTTTGGAAAATGCTTGTAGATTATTTTTCACAAGTTCATTTACATGGCCCGTTCTCTTGCCTTCGTTTGCACAAAATAAGAGTTTAAAAAATAGAGTATTTTTCTTTTTTTGTTGGGGCGTCCTTATTAACATTCTAGGGCTTATTGTGTCTACTAACATGCAACTGAAATACTACGATACATCCATGAGTTTCCAGCAAGAGTTGAACTCGCCCGCGCGCTGGATTTTCGGACAGAAGACTATTGCTTGTACAGCAGCAGCCCGTCTTTCTTTAATATTTACGGTGATGCGTAGCACTGGGTGGGGTACACAACCTTTATGATTGCTACAAAAAATTTTTAATCAAAGAAGTACCAGTAGCACTGGGTAAAAAACAATTGTAACTTTCACGAAATGAATCTTTTTCCATTCAGACTATTTTTAGCCTAGAATAAATAAAGATCTGAGGGAACAAGAACTGAAAAATACGGTGAGTTCTGAAGGATATTTCATTTTAACTCCTTTGCTTTTTGCATGTCGGTTGGCGACAAGTGGTCTGGTATTGTTGTGATGGAGGATCAAACCTTTTCGCTTGGCTAAAACCGGACGCTTTTGACAATTTCTACATCGAATTTAGCAAGCTGCTCACGATACCTGCTCGTCATAATTTTTACTGTAGCTGTAATCTCACGAGAGAAATAGCAACACTTTTATTAAACATCAGTCAGCTTTTAGCAGAAATTCTGGATTTTCATCTGCTCATTTCCAACTTTTTTTATATGTTCTTGGACAGAATTCATTTCTATAAAAAGGCTTTTTTCTTGGCGTCTAAGCAGAAAAATGACTGCAGAGAAGCGATTCGCCTTAGGGAGTCTGTCAAAGAATGAAGCATTCATTCATGGAGCTTTCAAGTTCTTTTATATGGCGAAATCAAACAAATTATTAATATTTATACTTTCAGCAGCTGTCTCATTCGTAATTCTTGGATTCTTTTCTACTAAAGCAAACACAACGTGATTATCAATGACAGAAGCCCCTCTAGAGCGGAGTTGAGAGTCTAAGTTAAAATATCACTTTTTATAGTTCCTAGAGCAATTGCGCAATCCAAATAAATGTTTAAAATATGTTCTGTTGCAGTTTTTAGATTTTCATCTCCTTTCTGAAATTCTCATAACATACACAGTTCTAGTTTTCGCATCGGCATCTGATGCTACACTGTCTCTTGTTATATGAAAAAAAAAAAAAACACTGACGGAGCCATGCAGCAATGTTTTCGTCACCAATAAAATCGATACAAACTTTTGCAGTGATCTAGTAGATAAAAAACTAAATTTTAGTGTTTCTTTTTCAATTACTTATAACCTCAAAAATGTCAGAGAACTACAACAGTCTCTTTGTTATTTTGATAGAATAGTCGCTGTGATATTACATATGTGAAAGGTTAGAATATAAGAGGGACTTGTCATATAATTAGTATCGCAGATAAATTGACAGCAAATATATTTGTAATAGGAAAAATATTCTGTTAGCAGTAAAATAATTATTCCTTTTGCTCACAATGTATATGTAAAAATATTTCGTTGGCTGTTCAGTTTGCGGCTACAAGACGCCAAATGCAAAACACAAAATGTTAAAAAGCTACATAGTACCGTAGATAGGTGTGTACCTAGTATTAGTTTGGCATGCAGATCTGCTTAATGCAGGAAGCTTGTCCTACAGTTCAATGTATTTGCTAAAGCATTGTTACTGGATGCACATGTAATAACGTATGCACGCAGCATTACATTTATTAGTTAGTGTACCAGTGAGCATTCTTTGATCACAGTTTATTATAAATTGCGTGAATTATAGTTAATTTTTTTATAATCTGGACTAAAATTTGATTATATTTTTAAACTTTTTTAATGGGGAATAAAAAATAAAGAAACAGTAACTTGGAATGTCAAATTCTTCTTTTTTGATCACCTTCTTTCTAATCAGAAAACTGTAATTGTTGAAATTTATTTTTTTGATATTAATATTTCAATGATTCGATTCTTTGATTTTTCAAAAATATATAAGAAGAAAGTTAAACAATAAGGTATATGATTTTATAGAAAAGAAGTTTGTAAGAGCTAGGTTACAGATTAATAAGGACAGAAGTGAAAGGAAAGTTGCAAGGTTACAAAAAAGTACTTATTATCCGCTATACTTGTAAAACTACGCTCCATGTGCAGACAGGTTAAAGATTTCATATATTTGCCTTTACTATTCGGTTATTGCCATCTCTGATACGGGGCGATGTGGTAAGCACCGTGCTTTAGATAACCGCATTGTTACCTCTTATTCTCAATTATTTTTAGTAATTCAATAGGCTACCCGCCAAGCATCTGAGCTTTAGGAATGAATCCGAGTCTCCCCTTACCACACCCAAGTGTCCCAAACACGTGGTCACACTGATGCCATCCACTATACTTATCTCTTGAAGTTTTAGACTGCGCATAAAAAACTAATCCACAGTAAAATCTCACCATCAACTGTAAACACCAATGTTCACATGGTTTTGGTTGTACTAGGTAAAAGTGCAGACTTCAGAAATTACCATCTTAAATATAAATACTCATCTACAGTTCGGACTGCGAACAATAGAAAAGAATATGATTCTAATTTATTTTTTGGTCATACCCTAGTTATAACTACTATTTCAACGGTGATCGAAAAGGAAGTTCTTCACTAGACATGCTGAGTGGGATCATTTTTAAAGTCGTTTAGAAAGACGTTTGTTTTACCATTAGAACAAAAAACCAAAGAGGTCATTTAATGCCTAACTATAGTAATGCAAAAAGGTGTAATAAGTATTTCATTTGCAATAGTTAATCTCAACTTCAAAAAAATTTGAAATAAAACCTTTAAACAGGGCATTACAAGACCTTTAGCTGATGACAACTTTATATGAAAAGCAAAAAAATTAGGCATCTAACATCTGGTTCCCGCTATGAGAAAATTTGATAATACTTGGATTAAATGAAATACGGATAAAGCAAATATAATTGCCAAACACGGTAACGCTTTTAAGATTCCATAACCAAAACATAACGATGATAAAAGTATAATATGTATACATACAAATAATGTATGGTACAAATAGGTAACATAACGGCATGTTATAAAAAAACTTCCTTATCAGCTATATCTAGTACTCAAAATATACCTAACACATAATCTATTAAATTAAATTAATAATCAAGAATTTTGATGTTTTGCAAGGCACCATATTAGCTATGACCACCCTAGGGCACTATATACACTAAGAATATATTGCATGTTCTGCTCTTACAAGAATATGAGACTATAAAGCGAATAATTACCAACAGAATAAAAGAACATCTATGCCTTTATGCCGAATTGTAGAAATTAATTTTCAAGTAGATGGCTTGTTTAATAAGCTCAATAATGTTCAAAAGTGTATATGCTACTATCAAACTGATTTATTGAAAATTCTTTAAATTGGCCAATTTCTTGGCTTTTTTTCTAAAGTTACTTTTTGAAGACGTATATATGAATGAAGTACAAGGCACGAATTTGAAAACAAAATCTAGATTTTTTCTAATAACTACAATGTCCAAAAAAGGTCATTTTAAAACCCAGCTATAATATTCCTAAATAGCTAATTAGTTATTAAAAAATTTTGTAAACTCAAACTGATAACTTCAACATTTTATTGATTCTGATCTAGTATCTCCCAGAGATTATCATTTTGTTAGGTTTAATGTTGCAAGTAGCATTTTCAGTGACATTGAGTAGAATTCGAAATGTTAAATAATTTGATGTTTGACCTCCAAAACCAAAAATTATGTTTTAATCTTGTACAGCTGGCAATATTTTGGCCATTGGAAAAGAACTGCTGTCCAAATTTTTCCCGAGAAAGCCTAAAATTATGTTGGAGAAACTTGCTTGCCGATTTTGAGTGTAACATTTAGAAGTTTGATTGACAGCGTGATGTAATGTATCCTAAAACATAATTGATGACCAAATTTGTGATAAAGGGATTGCAACATTTGGTGTCCCGTTTATACTTTAAATGCCTGTTGAAAATATGTTAACCCAATGCCGTAAGGCAAAATGAAAAAGAATAAAGAAAGAAAGAAAATATCTTTTGTGCTATTTGTCATTATTAATGATTTCAGTGTCACGTAGATTTTACGGTAAATAAAATTACTAAGAGCAATACAAAAAGAAACCTTTATTTTGTAGATAATATCGTGATAGATTTGAGGTGGTTCATAAGCAAATTTGCAGTTTCTTCATATTTTCAGTATAGTATATTGGTATTTGATGGCAAAAGATCAACATACAGATTATTTCTATAAAACGCCACAATAATTTGCTTTTATGCTATTGTATAACGTTTTAAGGCAGATTTCAAGACTTTTGGTAGAAAAAACTGTTTGTGTATATGGGTATCGTGTCTTTTTTGATTTAGATAGTGTATCATCTTAGTACTGTTATCTATTTGATCTGTTTCATTTCATTTGTTTAGTTTCTATTTTTGCCGCTTTAAAAATCTCCATATCTTTGTTGTATTAACCATAGAAATATAATTCTAATCGTTTGGAGAATAACTTCCAATACCTATTTTTTGGTTGTGAAATTAAAGGTTTTATTTCCTTTTTATGACATATTTCTGAAGTAATAATATTGGATTTTCAGTAATGTACACATTCAGTTACAATTTTATCGTTTATTTTTATCCTAAACCACGGAGTTTTGTTTGGTTTATAGTTAATTTTAGTTATTATGGATCCTAGTGATCTTCCAATTGCTTCTTTTATATTTTCTTGAGTGTGATTATAGAATATATCATTAATTCTAAAACTATAAATAGAAGAATTTTATTAATAGTCTCTAATATATTTGTTTTATTCTACATTTTATGTAGATATTAAAATATCCCGATATATATTTGAGGCTGTAAATTGCTATAGAATTTTTTCTGTTTTTTAGGCTTGCAATTTTTGAATCTCTAAACAGAAATTACATTAATTTTTGTATATTAAGTTTAAGTTTCACAGTCAATATTTTTCCTTATTTTTAGTGTATAGGGAAAGTCTATATCAATTACACTTTAAATTTTTCAACTTTATTATATATAAGTAAGCAATTGCCCTAATCTTGTTGAGTTTTGAGTTTTTTAGAAAGCGCAAGCCTATATATTTTTTTAGTTTGTTTAGTATCTTTTGATTTTTATTACTGTGTTTTTACATCAAATTGGTGTTTTGGGTGTATAGCCAAGAAACACGTAGGAAATATCAATACAATGGAGATGAACCACTTAAGAAAAATTGCGGGAAAAACAAAATGGAATAGAATTACTAACAAAACAGTCAGAGAAACGACTAAACAAGAACCAATCATGAGCAAAATACAAAGAAAATAACTAAACTGGTTCATTCACAGGACTAGGATAAACCCAATAAGATTGGCCAGAAGAGTTTGAGAAGCAATAATTAATTATAAGAAAATGAAAAATGATTACAAAAAATAGTAGATGTGGGAAGCAAAAGGGACAAAACAATAGAAGAGATGAGGAAATAGTATTAAATAAAAAGTATTGAGAGAAATGGGTGGGTAGATAAAAAACCCTAACTTAAATCCGACTCCCAAAAGAGTGCAAGTAAGAGGTGAAAGAGGAAGAAGAGTGTACAGTTTTTACGCCTAAGAGTAGGTTATTAGCGTGGTTCTTCGATAGTTTGTCACAGGGGCTGCCAATTTTAGGACTGTAAACTTGTTTGCTCTTGCACTGCATAGGCAATAATTGCTAGAATTTGAAGCAAAGAAAGTGCAGTGATTAGTGTCTGGTACAAGGTTATAATTTTTCCAGTAAAAACAGTGAATAGAAGCGATTTAGCGCGATAAAGCGTGCCTTTAGTCGATCGTGGCGAAGTATTTACCTCCTACTGCTACGGTACTTTGCATAGACCAGACACTAATATAATATGAGATGTATCTAAAAAGTCTGATGAATGATCAAATATACTGAGGTAGTATGGGTTAAGTAAGAGCGCATGTATATTCATGGCTATGTAGAGACATTTCAGAAAGCTTCATTTAGCATGGACTACACGTGACCGTTAAGGTAAACCCACTGTGGCAGTCAAATGTTGTCAGTGTGAGGGGTAACATCGCAGTGCAATAGAGCAACAAGTAAACATCAAGTTTTGCTAGAAATTGAGGGAAACGGTGACGAATACGCAAGAAATATTGATGCAAGTGTACGAAAAGGAAGTCGTGTTTACACTTTTAATTTTTAGGGCATCGTATCAATTAGTCGTTTATCGGTTTCTGGGGTATTTTTTGTTATTCTTTTGTTCTTGTTGTTATTACTTGTACCTTGTTTTAAGGCTTTTACCATAAGTTTTTAATTGGGTTTAAATGTGTTGCTTCTCTATCCACGTGATAATTATACGAGATATATAACAAAACACATCAAATCGCATTGTATTATATGGCTTTACGGTACCACCACACAAATTTATACCTAATCTGCTACCCTATCAAATGGCATGCCATACCAACATGATGACTAAAAATTTCTTATCCTATTAATTAGAGAACACTTCCATATCCAGATTTGATTGCTGTTATTAAATTGGTAGTACCCGGTCGAGAACTAATCGCTATTGTCTAATTCTATTGACATATTTTCTATAAGAGTTTCTTGTTGATATTGCGTTTGTATAGTCCTACACTATGAAAATAGTATTAAACATAGTTTATATTCTTTTTTTAGCTTGCGCTATTTCACACACTGTTTTTGGGTTTTCAACAAATGTTTGCACTACTGTTAGTTTTGTTAGTTCTAGGAGTTTTATAAGGCCGTATCTTGGCAATAGTAATCAATTGTTGCTTTCTTTAAGTTGCATAATATCCTGATTTACTACTTGTTATTGCGAATCCTCATATGTTCATGTACTTACGATATGCCAACGGTAGATATCTAAATCTTTAGGTGGTTGAGAAACAATATTAAACTATTTACAAGTATACAACAATTTTATTCACTAACAAATAGTTTACTTTATCCAGAATATACTTTTTTATTTTGAATTTGCAACTTCCAATTAGAGCCTCCTTCGCTCTAACACCCTAGTGTAGTGCGTTACAGAAACATATTAAGGTTTTGAAAAATTGAAAATTTTACCTATTAATTTTATTAGCCTATAAGGTGTTATAGTTATATTGTTTTCATAATTAGCTAGTATATTTTTAGCGTAACTAACAAGTGACTGACTGCTTTATGCAGAGCGAACTAAAAATTGTGATACGGACTTGTCAATCAATCTCTTAATAGACTAGAAAATGAGATAAAAAATAACCCGATAAGAAAATATTTGGTAGTCTTTTTAATTTTTTATCATCGTAGAAATCCCTTGACAAATTTAACGAACTGAAAAAAACTGAATTGACTATTACCTTTTTACTTAAAAATGCAGTTATACCAAGTGGCTATTTAAAACGAAACTTTAATAGAAAAGGTTTTAAGATGCAAATGAATTTACATTTTAAATGGCTTCCTTGAAGTTTATAGACAGACAGTAAATCGCGCTGTAAATATCTCCACGTTCTTTGTAGGTGCAATATGCGGTGGGAAAGAATGCTCCTGGTAGCACTGAAGCTATTTACTACTGAAAACGCTCAATAAACACTTATTCTTGAATTTGCAAAATGTGTCCCTGTTTGTGGATAGGTAGAAGTGCAGTGTAAATTTGCGGTGCCACGATTTTCCTGGAAGATGAAGACGTCTCCTTTGCTGTATGTGTGTAAGTAAAATGAATTTGTGGATGTAGCATCTTATAAGTGCGTCAACTAAGACAAATGTTTCCTTTTATTTTATTTTTTGCACTTTGGAGTATAGTCTTCTTGAGCTCCATTAATATTAGTTGATTTTTTTTGATTAAACGAATTAATTTAAATTCAATGTTGAAAGCACTGCAGTGTTTATTATACATTTGTGGGTATACAATAGCTTTAGTTGTGATAATTCAATAACCGCGCCTCAAATCGAGTTGTGTTAATTGTAAAAATATTATTGATAGTTTATTTCGTTTATTTTACTATGGTTTTCTGTATTAAAACTCATTTTGTCAGAAAATATGTTTCTACTTCGTAATTTACAAATATAATTATTTTATATTATACTCGCCCTGCAGTCATTAATATGAATAATAATTTTAAGTAACGTGTGAAGCTTGTTAAATGTGTCGTCACAAGTATTTTATCAAGCTTTAGATTAAATCCAAATTTTAATTGTTACAGTGAAAATTCTTTATGCTTGTAATCTTTAAACATTCAAGAAATTAAAACCATTATTTGTAAGCAATAGTCTTTAAAATTATTATTTAAAGAAAATGGAGCAGGATTACTTTGTGTTAAACTCAAAAGTAGTATTTATCAAATAGCTATGTAGATCCTTAGTTACTTGCCCACCAGATGTGAGGAGGTATATTGGTATAATAAATCCCATATTGTTTGCATGTTTTAAAAGATTCCCAAACCTTTCGTTGTCTGTATTTGATTCTCGTGCAATGTACACGTGATAAGAACTCAAGTTTAAGTGCATGTACTATAATAAAATATAAATTTGCGTTTATTTTTAAACTACTCTAGCTCAGAGTGCGCATGATCAGGTGCTGCATATTTGCTGTTCTGCTGTATGGGTGTGAAGGATGGACTCTGGATCCAATAACCGAGAAAAACTGGAGGCATTTGAAATGTACCTATACAGGCGCATACTAAAAATATCCTGGGTTCAAAGAATAACAAATGAGGAGGTGCTTGCTCGAATGCGGAAACCTCTTGAACTCCTAATCACGATTAAAGAGAGAAAGACGAGATATATAGAACATATAATGAGAGGGGAGAAGTATGAGTTACTCAGACTAATCATAGAAGGAAAAATACAAGTCAGAAGATCAGTTGAAAGACCCCAAAACTCCTGGTTAAAGGACTTACGAAAATGGTTTGGCTGTACTTCCAACAGAAATTTTCAGAGCAGCGGTGTTTAGAACGATGATTGCCAGATGGATCGCCTACCTTCGACAGGAGAAAGCGAATTAAGAAGAAGAAGATAACATTTACTAGTGGATTTCATTAAAACTTTTATAATACTGTATGCGATAGACAACTAAGAGGGTTTGGAAACAGGTTCCCAGTTACAATCTCCACAGAGCTATTCAAGGAGCTAAAAAAGAATCTTTTGAAAACTACCTCGCCAATCTTTTTACCTATGAGCAGTTACATTGGAAATTTAAGAGACTTTCAATATTGACTCTACCATTAAGAAAAACTGATGGTAGCTATGTGCAAAACAATTACTGAAAAAATCAATCGCATTTAGTTACTTTTCGTAAATCATTTTGTTTATTTGGTTCAGTACAAACGTCGTTGTCCTTTCATATATTTGGCACATCTTTGAACCATACTCATATTTGTGATGACAAGCACACAATATTTTTGACAGGTTTTGATGTTCCTACTTATTCGATGTTCTTCCCAAAGTTTTGCGGTGTTCTCAATGATTTCATCAGTCATATGTACGATGCTCTGAAAAATATTATTTGTGTTTTATTTAAATATTTTAAATTGACTATTACCGTATCCTTCGACTGATTCACTTCATCGATCTTCATTTCTTCGTCTGAATTGTCTTTTAAACAACTTGTGTTTTCTGGCTCTTCGGTTGAAGCAATGTGTGAAGATATCACGTCCATTAAAAGGTCTGCAAAATTCTTTTCCCTCTTTGTGATGACACTTTTCATTTTAACAAAATGTTGCTCAACAATTGTTTTCAAAAGTGTCATCACATTATGGATCTTAAAACTTTCGCATTCCATAATGAACTCTGATTGCGAAAAACGAAATATAACAACATATATTGCAAAATAGAGTTTCAAAAAATCAATAGAAGCTAGGATTAACTATTATTAAATTTACTATTATTATAACTATTATTGAATTATTATTATTATAGTTAGAAAATTTTTTATACCCCTGAAAAATCCTACGGTAACATCGGAAGCCGAAGGCGTGTCAGGGAGTGTAAAATATTTCAAAAAAATAATTACAAAAATAATAAAAGCATAAATAATAAATTCCATTTTCAATTTATTATTGCAACTATTATTATTATAACTTTGACCCAAAAGAAAAAGAGGGTCTGAAATTGATAGATTATTAACATTATTTATCAAAAGCTGATTTTATAGTGAAATAGTTTTTCAGTGTATACATTTTTTGAAAAGAATTGCCGATTAAATTTAATTATAATAAATGATTGAAAGAATCTTGAATTTATATTAAATAACTAAAAATAAATTTAATTGATTTAATATTTGCTCATATTAATAATAAAAAAAATAATCCAGGCAGAAACGAACACCACTCTGCTTGTTGAGAGTTGATTACACTGACTGTTCAGCCAGCATGGTAGTAAAGAGAAACACATGACTTATTTTAATGCTAATTATACTATAAATTTACAACTTTTTGGCCTCCAAGAACTTATTTTCTCTTTTCGAGAGCACTCGGATTCTTATTTTTACACAAATAATTGATTCAGATCACAACCAGATCAACTGGGTCTATAGTAAGGACGCACAATATTAAGCAAATGTGACGTGCGCTGCACGATAACTATTTTTTTTGTTTATTGTTTACACTGTAATCTATCAGAGTATCCAATATTAAGCATTTTTGTGGAATGATGGTAATGACATGACTCTATATGAAATATATAACAAATAATTATACTACATATGTACAGTTTCTCTTATACTAAGTTTCTTACAGTTTAAACAAATTTGGCATTTTGTATTGATTTGATTTTGCACTGCACTCTGCAATCACTTCACTTATTGTAGGTACTTCTAGATTACTGTAGATATCTTTGTTAGTCACAAACCATGGAGCATTTGTCATAGCACGTAATACCTTTGTCTGGAACCTCTCGATGATGTTCATGTTTGACTTTGACCGTTTCTCATAGCTGCAGCCCGTAGGTCCCAACTAGTGAAGAGCAGGTACAAAATCGGGCCCAGCACGCTGCCCTGCGGCACGCTTGATGTTATTTGGTATATTGCTGTTATCTCTGATTCGTATCGTACCCGGAAGTATCTTTCACTTAGATATGATTTGGGGATAATATAGATTTCATAGGGTAGTTTTTTTTTAAATTTAAATAACAGTCCCTGATGCCAAACCTTGTCGAATGCTTGGCTGACATCTAAGAATACTGTTATACAATAACTCTTTTCTTCAAAGCTCTTGTTGATAGTGCCAACGACTCGATGCGCTTGTTCTATCGTAGAATGCTGGCATCTGAAACCAAATTGATGGTCCGGTATCAGATTTCTTTCGGCAACTATTTTATTTAACTTTTTAACCAGAAGTTTCTCACCGATCTTAGACATAATAGGCAGCAGACTGGTCGGTCGATAAGAAGAAGATTCGTACGGTGGTTTTCCCGGTTTTTGTATTAATATAACTTCCGCTGTCTTCCACTGGGTTGGGAAGTATTTTAATCTGAGAGTTGCATTTACAAGTTGTGTCAACATAACTATTCCTTTATGAGGGAGTTCCTTAACTGATTTGCTCGTTATTTGGTCATAACCGCGTGATTTTCTTGGATTAAGGTCATTAGTAATTATATTTTTTACTTTTTTTGTGTTACCGGTTGTATAGGCCCGCCTGCTTGTCCTAGTTCTTCTAAATATGTTCAAATTATATTATTTCTATCTTTTTCAACAGCAAGAAATGGTTTAAAGATATTTTCTAAATATTCAGCAAAAGGTGTAGCCTTATCTTTAATCTGTTTTGGTCCATTCACCAGTCTGTTTTCTTATGGGTGGTATATGTGTTCTTGGTTGCTTTGGTCTACGTGTAGCCTTCAATAAGGGGTATTCGGTGTCAGCTGTTGGCGTTAGGCCTTCAAGGTATTGTTAAAATGAGTCGTTTTGAGTTTTGTTAGTAATTCTTTTAGTTGTCTTGCTGCTCTATTGTTTGTTTTTTTCCTCTGGGTATCTTGACGTTCGCCAGATTTTACGAAGTCTTCTTTTTCTGCCATGTTTCGTTGCTTTGATTTTGGAGATGATGTTGTTTCCCATGCAGCTTCTTGTATTTGCTTTGTTTCCAGCTTTTCTGCTGATTTAAGTGAAACCCTTAGGTTAGCTTTTATCTTTGCATTGAGTGATCCTTTGTAGAATTCCCAATTCGTGTTCTGATTGTAAAGTTTTGCTATTTGCTCATTTTCCTTTATTCCGGAGTAGATGATTGCTATTACCGGGGTATGATCAGACGCAATGTCGTAATTTAATTATATGTCCAACTGTCCCGGTGTAAAACCTTTAGGCAATCTGGTATTTTTTAGATATTAGTTGGCCAGTACGTTGGTTCATAAGTGGATAAATGGTTTAGATGCAATTGTGTAGTACTTTTCCCCTTCCAGGAGCAGATATTCTAGAACCCCAACTGGTAAGTTTCGCGTTGTAGCCGCCCCCTCCTAGGAATCTATACCCGAGTTGATTATAATACAGTATAAAGCCTTCTTTATTAGCATAGTAGTTTGGTGGACAATAAGCTGCGGATACAGTTATCGGTCCATGCCAATTTTCGATAACTGCGCTTGCCGCCTGAAGATATGTTTTTTTCAATCTTATGAATTATATGATGTTTGATACCCTGTGGTATGATGACAGCTGCCCCAGCGCTAGCCATCTTTCTGTGTCAGAATGGGCCGCGTTATAAGTTATGTAATGTGGTATGTTGAAACTGGTGTTAGTTGTTAAATGGGATTCCGATAAGTAAGATATCGATCTTGTGTAGTCAAAAATAGTTCTATTTCGTATTTATGGTTTGTGATGCCATTTGCATTCCATAAAGCTATTTTGTATAGTTGCGCCATTATTTCTTGAAGATAGCTGGGCTCCTCATCCCTTCTCTAAGCTGTTTGATTTCTTGCGTCAATTCCAACATAGTTTGTTGTTTTCCTATTTGCTGCTGTAATTGTATATTTTGTTGTTGTAGGAGAATTATAATGTTTTATTCTGGTTGTTGTAGACATAGTTGAGGATGCTGACTTTGTTGAGATTGTAGTGCTATTGATTAAGCATCGTACTGCAACCCTGCTTTGATTTGTGGATTGTTTACATTGGTTTCAATTGTGGAGTTGGTTGGTTTAATGCTGCTACATTTCGTGTAGAAAAGCTTTTTTTTGATAATTCCCAGATACACCTGGCATCCCTTAAATTTGCCGGATGTGTTTCTTCGCAAAGAGCACATTTGGCTGGGTTTCCATTCGTTTTCTTTTTGTTACATGTTCGGTAATCGATATCTATTGCGAAAAATTAAAAACAAACAAAGAAATGTTTAATATTAGAACCTTTTTTATTGTTTTTAAAAATATTCTCTCTGATGGTCAATACAAAGAACGCAATGTACGCAAACCTTTACTGCTTTTAAGAAAGTAAAAAAATTTTGAGGTCAACGTTAAACCAAGAAAAAATAACGGGCCTTGCATTTTTATTTATTGATAGTGAGTTTGTACAGAGTCTTCGTTTTGGTCATAGACCAGAGGTTAAATAAAAGTTTTTAGATGAACTGGACATTTGTCTTTATGATCTTCATTGATGCGTAAGGAATATTAAAAAATTAAATAAACGTTTTATTCAGAAAATTTGAGATTCGGTGTTTTTTTAATTGTAATATTGGATACTATCACGAACAAACTTGTATTTTTTGCTTAAATCTGCGTATATTTTTATGTTTACAGTATTGGTACAGTAGTGTTTACATTTTCAATGTAGTGGTTTGCTTGTACATGCAATATTAAGTTTTGTTGTGCTTATGTTAGACTTTGTACGTTCGCTGTTGTCTCAAGTACTTCCTGGAAACAATAAGATGCAAATAGCATGTATAGGCGTAATCCCAAATTCGGAAGGCGTAATGTGAAGGTCCAGGACATCCTCCCACGAGGGTGGTAGAGGCGTCGACCCACCTAATCCACCTCGTTAATGTCGCGGGCGGTGAATCTCGTAGGTTAGGATACACGTTTAATAAAGTTGGATGTCGGAAAAATGGACACGGTGGGTCTCCGTACAGCCGGTAGCAGGTATCAGGTCGGATGATGGTCGTGCGAAGACAAAACGCAAGATGGATGGACCGAGCCGTGAGCGCTGCGACCCGGATGAATGTTTGATGGGTTCGGCACCGTATGTGGATTGCTGTTGCGAGCTCGGGAATGTCTTATGCAGCGGCTGCATGCATAATGGAAGAGCTGAGGCCGATGGACCGATGGATGTGTGTGGAGCGGTCCATGGGCGCGCTTGGGTCGTTATTAACACCTCGCGGACTTTAATCAAGTAGAAAAGTTTGTGCGGGTGGCGGTGACGCGGCCGCGAATTATAAGTTCGCCGACATCCTCCCCTTTTTATGCATACAAATGGAGGCAAGTTGTTAACCTAAGCTGGCACAATATATTACGAGACGCCGGCTGTCATATACAAATAGCGCGAGATCAATGATTGACGCCGAAAACTTGGCGGTCGGGCCCAGGAGCATGTGGCACGAGACGCCGCGGCAGCGCAGTCCTGAGCGTCGCACGAGCGTCCTCGGGCCAGTTACAGCCCGACGCTCGTCCGGATTGCATTCGCCCTTAACGGAAGACTTCGACGCTCGTCGTGTTCGCGTCGCGATGCGGCGGCCGCGCTCGCTCCTTGGTCCTTAACTGTCCATGTGCTTGTGGTTCGCGGGTTGCTGATGGACCATTAGGGCCGCTTCGAGGTGCTTTTTACCACCATGATCGGCAAGCAGCGCAAGCAGCACAGTCGCTACCTTGGCGTCGGCATCGTCTACATCGCCACCATCATCAGCCAGGGTGAGTGTCAGCCTGGTGCAGCCCCGTATAATGTGTCCATGAGAACAGGGCGGCTCGACGAAATCAAAGTGGTCCGAGGAACGATTAACAGGTGTCCCATTTGGGGTGTTTAATCCGCGCGGGTTGTTTGGTTTCGCGAGTTCGCGACGGGCGACCTCCTCGGGCACCCACCGGCGGTCAATTAGCCGGACACGTCGCCATGGCCGTCGCCCCCGGCGCAAGCGGAAGAACTTAACGACTTCATTAGCCCCCCAACCGTGCCTGGAGCCGCGACTCATAACCGCCACCACCACCTCGGCTTCCGCCAAATTACGCCGGTGACGAGAGGCGGTGCTATTTTCGCCATCAAGCCAATTGGGCCCGCATTTTCTGGCGAATCGGTGTAAAAAGGCATAAATCGCATTATGATCGGAAGCGCGGCACAATGTCAAAGGGGCGATTGCGCAAACGAGACAAACACGGGTCATCTTAGTTTACAAGAGCCCCCGGCAAACATCGTTAACGGCTCGAACTAACAAATTTCTTTTCTTGCGCCCGCCGCAACTTTTTGCCCCAGCGTCCGCCGAGGACGTCTCGTGTTTTTACACTTCAACTTTGCTCGGTCTGCCTCAAATTAGGATACTAATTTCGCGCCCGCCGCGGCTGAATTATTCATTAGTTGCGCGTAAATGATAACTAAAACCGCCCCTTCCGCTATTGCTGCAACTGCGCGCTCATTCAGGAAAAATTGCGATCGCGCAAAAACAAGATCGCCGATTTTTAATCAGCTTCGCGCCCGCACCCCGTGGAAATCATAATTCGGTTGGAACACATTTTTTGCTCGCTCTCGATTGGCGACAGGATAAACAAATAAAATTAAAGCTCGACAAAGGCATTTTATACTTTATCTGAGAACCACTTTTGCTATATGAAAAATACAGACCGTTGTTAGGAATGTTCTCAAAAGGACACATTATAGTAGAGTTGATGTTGAATTAAATGAAGGAATGTTTAAAATATTTCAGCATGTGCAGCACGTAATAGGAAAACCTGTTTTTATGTCTGCATTTGTGTCAAATTGTAGAATTTCCTATTTTCTGGTTGTTACCGTTGCCATTCATGTTCACAATGAATTTTATGTGATTGAACTTTAATGTGTCGTGTTCGTGACAGCTTTAATATAATTTCACTAAAAATGCAATCTGATTATTTAAATTCACACAACATAGCGACCAGCCCCACTACAAATTAAAATACTATAATAAATAGATGCGAAAATGCTTTTTAGGAATTTTAAAATAGATAATTTGTTTAGCCCATAAAAAAGGGGTGGTCTAGGGGATTTACATTTTTCAACTTTAAAATATAAATATAGTTTTATGCTAAAATATGTCTACCAAAAATTTTAAATTGCACTTTTATGCAACTAACTGAAATATTATGAAACTTTTAAAATTAATTTCTAGTTAGTTAACTTCCATTATAAACGGCTTCTATCCTCTATACTACAAAATAATTTGTATTTAATATTACTACATAATTGTTTTCTTAAATTCTTTAAATGTACACTTGGTGTAAAATAAAAAAATCATATTGTGACAGTTTCTATTAGACATATTTGACATGTTCTTACTTTTGGTACTTGGATAGGTTATTGTACTATTTCATTTGCTTCCTTACTGAACTTTACGCAAATTTATTTTTCTCCTCTGCTGTGAGTGATTTTTACCAACTTCCGTTTCAGTTCTCCGGGAAAATCTTTCTGTGCTACATAACGGTCGTTTTTTTAATAAATGGCCGTGCTATTTCTACTTGAAATGTTCAAGACTGAGTAAAACTCAACATCTACTTCTGCCCTGTTATAAAACAGTACCAAAGTATGGATTATAATCCCCCAGAGGGGTTGCGTTAAAGATATTTTCAAAATAAAACAAAAATACCTTATAAAACAATTGTTTCCGTATTTTGCAACAAGTAAAAGAAAAAATAATATCTTAATTGTTGAACATATGTCATAAATTCAGGAACGTAAACATGACCACTCTTTCCATTTGCAGAACATTAATAGCCCTAAAAAACATAAAAAACAAATTACAAAGTAAACAAATATAAATGCAACGACACGTGTGTCTATTTTTCAGAAACTAATCAACTTTAATACTCATATAGCGATATTTTCAAATTCGAGGCGATTTCTCACATTTGCTTTTAAACAGTCAGACGAGAGAATTAACTCGCATACATATAGGGTGATTCAAATTAAAATTCAGGATTTAAATTGCGCCCATATGAATGTTGAAAGTTTGCCTTTTTAATCGTTATGTCACTTTACTTGGTTTCATGAATTGTCAAAATTGTCGCACTTGGGATGAGGAAAATTCGAGTGCTGTTTACGAAAAACAAAGGCTTCCATAAAAATGCAGTACTTGTTGTGCATTTGAGCTAGAAGAATCATTGGTCCGTGCTTTTTTGGGAGACGAAGTTGGTAAATGGTATTTTTTTAATAAACTAGGCATGTGATTTTAATAAGATGGAGCCACTTGGTACACAGTACGTGAAACACCCACTTTAAACCAAACTTCCTGGTCGTGCTATCTCGCAGAAGGGTAACATCACCCAATTAGATTTTCTGTTCTAAGGCTATTTGAAGGACATTATTTAAGTTCACAAACCTGCTACGATTCCAGGGCTTAAAGAAAACATTAGACGTGTAATTCCTGAAATAGAGTCGCATTTATAGAAAAACATCTTGAAGAACTTTTTTAAAGAATGATCGCATATGCGAATGTAACCAAAAGCTTGACAGCTTCGTTTTTCAATTAGGGTAATCTCGCATCCGTTTGGTAAAAGTTTAGTTTTGATATTTTATTACTCTTTCTGTCCTAAATTATGGCATACATTACTAGGTTTATGCTTTAAAATTTAATTTATTTTTATTTATTTCTTGTATTTAATATAATTAGGTACAATACAGATAAATATATTTTTAATGTTTAATCACGTTCAACGCCTATAATATTTTGTCGCGCTATGTTAAGTGCGTCTCCTAAAAAATACCGAAAATCTGCTTGCTTTATATTCATATGTAGAATCTCAAAACTATTTCCACCTTTCGCGATCATGATTGATTCTATACAATTTTGTAGTATAACAAATACGTTGTCCAAATTGTTTATACATATCTTTACATATTGTTTTGTTTCGGAAATATATGAAACTTTGTTGCGTACTATCCTAAAAAAAGAATTCAAAATAATAGGATGGATAATAAAGAGTTTAATTTATAGAAAATATTAAAGTATTAAATTGGTTTTATCGAATTGTCTTTGACTTTTTAAAAAATACGGTGGTCTCTGCAGGACTTTAAGAAAATGAGTATTTTGTAAAGTAAGCTTTGAATATAGCTTAGTTAGATTCAAAGTATTCTCTCGTTGCAGCGTAATGAAGAGTTCGGATAGGTTACCGTAATTAATTATATTTGAAGAACTCAGATCCGAGGTTGAATTACGTCGTTTTTCACATGTTTTGGCATCTACGCTCATTCCTAACTCAAAACTGCCATTCGGTATCAAAAAACTAATTTATGCTTCATTCTTCTTGCAAACATAACAAGTACATTTAGCTGAAATGCAGTTAAAGCGTTATGTACACCTGTATTACTAAAATCAAATATTAAAGTTTTTGAATTACGTTCCCTAAAAGCTCTAAAACAAAATAGTAATATTACAGTTTTATAGGCCGACAATTTCAACGCTATAGTGATTCTAAATAAATTAGAATACATCAGTAAAAGCAGAAAGCTTTGTAAAGTCATCTGAACTTTTTATACGCCGAGGAAAGTTCTCTAGAATTTTAAAGCTATACGGTGTTCTAACGAAAAAAACCTCCGATAGTTAGTGCATTTGGTTCTATTACCCACAATCTAGCTAAATAGTTTGTCAAAAATTTTTAACCTCTTATAGCAAGCTTCATACTATATTCGAAACTCCTGGCAGTTCTTCAAATACTTAAAGTTTTCTGTACGTAAAGATGATATCATGATTAGCTTTGATGTCGTCTCCGTACTTACCAATATCCCAATTTTTAAGATTTTACATATATTGAAATCAAATTAATATATAAATAATATATAAAAAAGCGATGCCTTATCCTTAACTAACCCTAGTTTTCGCTAATGTTATTGATCTGGAACCTAAAGAAAATAATACACATTTTTAAAATAGAATTATTATGTAACTTAAAAAGATATTGTACAGTGAATTTTACCATGTATATGTGGTAAATATGGAGGCGAACACATTACCAATTCATGCAAGAGAAGATGACGAAAAGCACCCCAAAAATCATAAAAGATGTCAAATATATATAAATTCACAAAAGCAAGAGGCAGACCTACAAGACAAACCTTCAGAAAAGAACAAAAAATAAATATTTATAACGAAAACAAATGACTTCCAATAAACAGCAACTAACGTTCTACACAAACTCAACTTTGCTAGAAAATGTTCTATGCCCAGATATTAATAACAAATAAAACATTTGTTAAAAATGAACGATTTACAAATATCGGAGGGAAACAGACACTATTTCTAAACGAATTAAAATCCATGTTTTAAAAACTAATTAATCAAAATCAGCATGGCATTCTACATGGTGAGCACAGTTGGGCTTTCTAACCATAAAGCAAAATTATTATATTTCTTACAAATAAATAAATGTAGCATTAATTTATGAAACTCATTTCATGACGAGATCAACGTAATTACCATATTACACAATTTACCATTTTATTAATTCTGGTGCTTCTTCTTCTTCTTCTTCTTTCTAGCCCTCATTCGTCCACTGTTGGACGAAGGCCTCCCCCATTCGTTGCCAATTTTCTCGGTTCCGTGTGCTACTTCTCCATCCTAGTCCAGCTGATCTCTTAATGTCATCTGCCCGTCTAAGTTGTGGTCGTCCTGTGCTTCTTCTAGCTTCCCATGGCCTCCACAGCTGTATTTTTTTGTTCCATCTTTCATCGTTCTGTCTCATAGTGTGACCGCAAAATCTCCATTTAAGTGAGGCTATGTGTGCTGCTACATCTATTACTCTAGTTTTTTGTCTAATCCGTTGTATCTTTTTCCTGTCTGTCAATTTTATGTTCAGCATCTGGCGTTCCATTGCTCTCTGTGCTTTTATCATTTTGTCCATATTTGACGTTGTTAATGTCCAGGTCTGGGCGCCGTATGTCATTACCGGGAGAACACATTGGTTAAATACTTGACTTCGTAATTTAATCGGTATTTTCTGATTTTTCAGTACATGCGATGTTTTTCCAAAGGCTAACCCTCCTATTTATTTCTTCCGTTTGGTTTTCTTTATTTATTTTTATTACCTGTCCAAGATATATATATATATATATATATATATATATATATATATATATATATATATATATATATATATATTGACTTCCTAAGTTGTTTCCTTCTATTCCAATAAGTATTTATCTTGGAGGTTATCTGATATTAACAGTATGTCGTCTGCGAATTTCAAGTTATTCAGTTTTTCACCGTTGATGTTGATTCCCCTGTTTTCCCAGTTCATTTTCTTAAAGAGGTCTCCTAGCGCCGTAATGAATAGTTTTGGGCTGATCGTATCCCCTTGTCTGACTCCTCGTTCTATAGGGATTGGGTTTGTGTCTTTATGGAGCTCTATTATACAGCCGGCCTTTTCATATATATTGTGTAGTAGCTGTATATATCTGGATGCAGCTGTTTTGTAGGCTTCCTTCAATTGCCCATCTTTCTACTGTGTCGAAAGCTTTCATAATTGACGGGTATAAGATAGAGTGGTAAATTGTACTCATTAGCTTTTTCAGTTAATGTTCAAATGGTTAATAGATGGTCGTTAGTTGAATACCCACTGCGAAATTCTGCCTGTTCTATTGGTTGATATTGGTCTAGTTTGTTCTCCAACCTCTTTGTTATTATTTTTGTCAGGAGTTTATATAGCTGTGATAAAAGGGTTATTGGGCGATAATTTTCTAATAGTTTTCGGTCGCCTTTTTTGAAAAGTAGTATAATCTTTGCTGTGTCCCATTCTGATGGTATCTGTGCTTGATGTAGGCATTTATTAAACAGTATCTTGAGAGATGGTGTTAATGTTTTTCCTTCTGTTTTTAGCATTTCGATTATTATGTTATCTTTTCCTGGTGCCTTGTTATTTTTGCCTCTTCTTATTGCTTCTTCAATTTCATCTTCTTGAATATCTGTTAGTTCTTCTGAATTAAAATTCATAATTTTCTTTTTTAATTGTTGCTTTATTTCTATTGTTGGATGTTTTGTTAATCTATATAAAATTGTATAGAATTCTTCAGTTGCTGAGATAATTTCATCTCTGTCTTTTATTTCTTTTCCATTGTGTTTAACTGATGTTACTTGCGCGCGTCCTTTTTCCCTCCTTAGACATTTTATACCTTTGTTACGTTCTATAAATTTTATAATTTTTTCTTCGGTTTTCTTGTACTTGTCTTCTTTTACCTTTTTTCTTATCAGTTTGTTTAGCTCTGCAAATTGTACGGTTCCACGTTTATTTTCCCTAATTTGTTTTCTTCTTTTTTCAAATAGTTTTTTGTGTAGTCACTTATCCAGTTTGTTTTAGTTCGTTGTTTTTCCGCTACTTCTTTTCCTGCTTCTATTAGTGATGTTGTTATGATTGTATTTATTTCTTCAATACTTTTATCTTCTGACATATTTTTTGTTGTAATTTATAAGATAACTTTTGTTGGTACTCATGGCTCCTTTCCTGTAATCGGAAAGTATCTATTTTTATGGTGTTTTTTGCTACCATCTTAACTCGTTCCATTTTTGTGTTTATTTTTATGTGTCCCCTTACTAGTCGGTGGTCGCTTCCAGTAGAAAATGTGTTTATCACGGACACATCTGTTACTATTTCTGTATGAGAGGATAGGATGTAATCAATGTCATTTTTGGTTGCCCCATTGGGGGACAACCAAGTCCATTTTCTGTCTGGCCTTTTGTTAAAGAAAGTGTTTATTGCAAAAAATTTACTTTGTTCTAGGTATTGTATTATCGTGTATCCTCTTTTATTGCTAATCCCTAGTCCAAATTTTCCAATTTTCTCTTCTTTTATTTCTAGCTTTTTTCCTATTTTAGCGTTAAAATCTCCTATGATTAAGCTATATCGGGTATTGTCGTCTCTTATCGCCTGCGTGATTTGTTCATAAAATAGTTCTATTGTTTCATCTGGACATGCAGATGTTGGGGCATATACCTGTATAATTTTTAGTTTAAGTTTGTTATTAATTTTAAGTATTAGATGTCCTACTCTATTCGATACTCCTATAAATTTTTTGATGTTGTTGGCGATTTTTTTCTTCACTATAAAACCAGTGCCTCCTTCTGTTATGTTGTCGTCTCCTTTGTAGTACAGGGTTTCTCCAGATGGTAATTCTATCAATTTTTCACCTTTTCTTCTGATTTCGCTTATACCTAAAATATCCCATTTTATTCTTTTTAGTTCTTCCTGTAATTCGTATAGATTTTCATCTTGTAGCATAGATCTTATATTGTATGTACAGATGTCAAAGTGTGTTATATTTCGGTTTAACTGGGTTCTCGTCAGTTTTTTGCCTCCCCCAGAATAATTCAGCGAGGGATTCTGGGCTTGTAGCCCTACCCTCCTGGGGTATTTGTGTTTTGTTAACTGACATTTCATTTCTTTTGATGAGCGGGGGGAAATTTGGCGATAAAACACCGCGCTCGCCGGGCGTCTTGGTGAGTGAGCTGCGTCCCATCTTTCTCGGGCTTTGGTCGCTGCCGTTGATCTATATAGATTCTTCCGCCACCGTTCCTGTCGATACCTCCTAGCTCTAGGGTATCCGGTTCACTAGTCTTTAGGTACTTCATTAGTAAATAGCTTTAGTGTGCCCCTTGCTAGTTTTGGTCCGCCCCGGGTATTTTATTTCCCCTATCCGCCACCTGGGGAGGCGCCCGATGGGAGATCTAGCAACCCCTCACGAGGCCTCTGGTGCAGCTATTATAATTAATAACTCCGTCCAGCATTATAAATTACCTCTCTACTAGACAAGGAATATAAGCGGAGAACATCCAAATTAATGCTTTTTAACTATCCCCCAAGGCAACCATCTTTGAATCTAGGTTTTAAATTTATGGCGAGAAGAGGATTGAAATAGGGGTATGGACTCATCAGAACAAACGAAAGAAATCTCAAAGAGTCCATGACTAGCAACAATTGCAGATGCCTGTCAATTCGCGAACCAACATACTGGCCCGTAGACCCAAACAAAATAGCAAATTTATTGTATTTCTTTATACTTTATGGTATATCTCCAAACTATACAAAAATAGCATCTACCTATGGATTATCATCAGATTATACATTAGTCATTGTAACCCTAAGAATTTACATAATAGGTAACATAATAAGAAACCAACAATATTCAACTCCATATATGAGAATTAGTAATGGAAAGACAGATCTGATTGTGGCTGAGCCAGAAACAGATAGCAGATGATGATAAACATATTTTTAATAAATTTAGATGGAAGCTAGCAAAAACGCTGAAAAGCACAAGAAATGCTTTATTTGAATACTACATTTTTATCCTCTCAGAAAACGATTACTTTATCTAGAGGGCAATAAAGAACCTTCAAAAATTACAAATATAAATACCGTATAGTTGAAAACCAGTTCGGCGAGTCGAAGTTTTCATTGCAAATAATAATGATACAGATTAAAACTTTTCTAGATATACCTTGTCTACTGAGCTTACTTAATCAACACAAAGCACTTGTATATACTTATCAGATGGTAAATACTAAAGGAATTACGACAAACAGTTATTGTGTTTCTAGCAACAATCTATAACAGTATTTATATATTATCCATTAATGTGGAAATTTGCTCGCATAATTGTAATTTATAAGCCTGGAAAATCAATAAAAGTAAGGTGAAGAGTATTCGAAAGCTATCATTAAAAATGCTCAGAGTGGAAATTGACCTGTGGATCGTATTCCAAATCACTGTTTTAGTTTTTGCGAACAATTGTATAACTGGTAACCAAATTACAATAAACCTTAAAGAGAAGAAACTGTGCACAGCAGTAGTCCTATACGTGGCACAAGCTTTTAATAGGGTCTGGAACGATGGGCTTCTTTACAAAATCAAAAATGCCTTACTTGTATCGTATTACTTAAAAATCGTACCTTTTTGACAGGTACTACTAGATTAACTTTAATATCTCTCTTTCGAGTCTTTGGGTGTACTTTAGAAAAGTGCTGTGGGTCTCTTATTGTACTTTATCTAAACTGCAAATTCGCTATTAACAGAAAAGCATTACGAATAATAATAAATGTACTATAATATCTTTCGACCATACACTCCATATAGACTTAAAGATTCCTCAGAAGGAATCTAAATATTTTAAATAACATACTACCAAAGCTTACTAGGCCATGAGAACAAATATGTCACCGAACTGGCTAGTCCTCCAAATGTAATACAAACATTTAATAGACAGTGGTCAAGCAACTTACCATAGTTAAACAACGACAACTCATCCTAAGACTCGAACGGTTGATTGTAAATTGGCATTTAAATAAGCAAAAAAATGTGTTATTCTATTTGTGGTAAAGCACTACATACGCATTTCTAATTTGCTCAAATATATCTTAAATGAAATGGAGTACTTCGAAAACGCCGAATTAAAAATCGTAGCTCAACTGTAGCATTCACATCGGTGTCGGGTCTACTATGAAGCGGTTAAACGCAGCAAAATCAATCACGCATTTAAAATGCTTGGAGTTGTAATAATAGCAGCTTTTACCTGGCTATCAATTATACTGAACTGTATACACACCGCTGCATTATTATTCGCCGGAAGCTTTTTTAGTTTACAAAAACACGAATTATTTCCTTGATTTTAAATTTTAAATAACTTGGAATCGTTTAGCTGTAAGTACGCATCTGCTAGGTAACATAAAATGTAAATCTGCGTTCTACCACTCCATTTATTACATATGTATAGACCAACCTTTGTACATTTATCTAGCATTATAAACAGGAACTGCATATATTTCGCTTTAATTTTACAAGGCACTTTTCTGGTAAAATTACTGAAATTTGACATTTGGACTATTTATAATAGAATTTACTGGCCAACGGGATACAATTAAAATATTTGGTAACTTTATTGCTATAATGAACGATAAGAATAAATCAGACCTCTTTAACTAGTCGGAAAAATATTTTTTTAATATGGCGTGGCATATTAAAGGCTAAATATGACACACACTACATTCTTCTCATCCGCTTTTCTCATAACATTTTTTAAATAAGAAAGATACTAAATTATAAATGATTTATTAACCAAATGCCTACAAGTTCAAAAATATTTTAATGTATCAATAACGCGAGTGTAAAGAATCAAAAATGTATCTAATTTATTGTTTTAATTACAAAAAAATTTTGATTTCCCAAAATTTAAAATGCAAATGTTTTATTTACTTTAATATACAAGACTTAACTATTAAGGGTTAGTCTTTTTCAAAACACGAATGAAATGTATGTCATGTGAAAGCACCTTCTGGAAGGGTGGAAGGGTGTCGATGGTCACTTTTTTAGTCTCGTCACGTCTATTTAATAAAAATAAACAAGCAGTTAGATATCTCCATTTTTGCAAAGAAAGATAATTTTTTTAAACGTAGGTAAAAGTTAAAAATATATGGGTTCTTATCCAATGTTATTTGGTCAAAAATGAAGAGCTCTCGCGTTAGGATCTCAAATCATACCTCCAACTCAATATACAATCATGACGCCGCTTAAACGATGCTTAAGTTTGAACTATTCTCCAAATCAAACTTAAATATTCGACAGCAAATTGTATATAGGGAGTTTGTGAAAGACTTTTAAAAATACGTAAGCCATTAGGAAAGTGTTGCAATACACATTTAATTTTCACCATTTTCAATATACTTTCCACCGCACTACAGCTTTTAAAATCAGTCGCTGAACTAACTTTTCTACGGCTATTACTTTTTTTGATGGATTGGGATTTTCGAGCAGCTATAGACGTGTTCTTATCTTTCAAAGCTAAGACTTTGTTTTAGTTTTCAGGTGGTAAGTCATAAAAATAAAGTTAGGTTTCTTTATTGTTTTAAGTGTTGGCATAGCGAAATGTTCTACTTTCAAATTTATCGATCAGTCCATGACCCCAAGAAAAACGCCGTAACATTTTTTCATTGATTATGATATTGGGTATTCAAAGCAAACATTTTTTTTACTTGAAAGTGGTCGTGCAGAATAGTAAGAATTGATGATGCAGGAATACCCAAATACTCTTTCATCTGGTAATAGGTCACACACCTGGCACACTACAGCATCTTTCTTCCTAAGAAACGATGATGGACGTCTTCTAGACTAAAATGCATTCCTTGTACTCTCGATACCGTTTAAATATGGAATGTCAATAATCATCTCCTAGTACAGGAGCCATTTCGTACTTGTCAACACTTAAACCGGGTGCAAAGTTGTAGCGCACAACATCCAGTATTTTATTTTTAACCAAGCGAACTCCTCATTAGTGGAGTTATGGCTGCAGTGCAGGTTTAAACTTTTCTCGACATGTTACAACATGCGACCATCGGTTGTGCACTATTGCAAAACTTTCCTAGTACTCATTTTTTATTTTATTTATTTTTTATTACGGTACCAAATTTTATTAGACTTGGTATTGATTCCAATTTTGGTATTTAGATCCTTATGATAACATCATAAAAAATCACAATAGTCACTTAAACCAATTCCTTCGATTTTTTGCTTTGCATCTAACGTTAATAGTCCCTCTCTAAATACACTAGAGATAAGATTTAGTTTCTTTTAAGTTCGATGTGCAGTGTCCCTGTCTTGCTGGAATGAAGAGAGCCTTATGACTTTTCTTTGTTTCCTGATAGAAAGAAAAATCTTAAGAACATCTTTGTGATAAACTTGATCATCGACAGTATTCACCTAGAATATTAAATTCATAATACCCTTTCAAGAGGTTGCTCTTAATTTGCTGACTTTTTGACCATGGACTGGGCATATAACCAACAGATAGGCGTTTTCACAATCTTAAATGGAAAGGTTTTGTTTATTTACGTGTTTATCCAGGGGAGATAGGTTCTTTGTAAAATGCATTTCCTAATTTCTGATTTTTTCAAAATTTCTTTCGTAAAATCAAATTTTTGGTTAAAATTCTTTTGGGATAAAGAGTGTTTTTATTTCAATTTTTATTTTTTATCATTATCATTATCATTACATACATTACATATATTTAAGACGACTGTTTGTGTATATATATATATATATATATATATATATATATACACAAACAGTATGTAATGATAATGATAGTGATAAAAAATTGAAATAAAAACATCTGTCACAATGAAGGTCATTGACTTTAAACGTTTTGAATTCGTATTTAAGGTTTCAAATATCAAGTGATATGCAATTCATACGTGCTTTTTCCTAGTTCATTTTATATAAACAATGAACCCGCCTAATAGCCCACCGATTTGAGACCCGATTTATGTGTATACAGTGCATACTCCCCCTTCCTCCAAGCGGATTCTGCGCAAATGAATTTTCGTCATCTTTTGCGCGGCACCTAATTATACGATTTTCCTCCCCACTCCACAGTTACGATCCTATCGAAAACTAAAAAAATCCTGCTATTTTTTGTTTTGCACATAAAGATCAAGTTCTTTCTAATACAACTTTTAAAAAATGTTGCGTTTTCTTAGATCCGATTAGTCAAAATCTCAAATGAGCAAGCTGCTAATATGTATTTTTTGAATTTAGAGATTCTTTACTTTTTGGATCACATTAAAAATCATGATTCCTTGCTTGGCAATGGATTTTCTAAAGAGTTTGAATTATTTTAAAAAATTTCAAAAATATCGCCATAAAGTTTAGGTTTACTCTGGCTTGATGATAAAATTATAATATAAGATCTATCTGCTCTTGTGTCAGTTTTATGTATCAGCAATTTTTTGACTACATGCGATGATATTTCGGACAATTCCACCAATATTATTGTGAGCTTTTAATGTGCAATGATAGCATTAGATAAAACTGCATGTAATGTTTCGTGCCTCTCTTTCTTTTTAATTTGATTTTAAGGTTAAAGATTTAAGCTTTTTTTTTAGCAAATCGTAGATTTTCTTAGAGCATTGTCAGAATTTTGAGAAGAACATTACACTGATACACGAAAATTACCACTCATACTATTGAGCCAAAATATACGCACGGTCTTTACCAATAACCAAATATTTGGGCTTATTCGCTCAGCAAAAGATCACTGCCCCAATGAATTCAAAGGAATGTATGAAATAACTTGTGGAGACTGTCAAAGAACCTACATAGGTCAAACAAATCGGCAAATATCTAACCGAATATACTAGCATTCTCTGGCCGTACGGAAAGGCGATAATGGTTCGGCACTTGCCAAACATAAAGAAACAGTCTACAAAATTAATTTCTCTGGGGCTAAAACCATTGCCCCCATTTCCCATTTCATCAGCAGAATGGTACATGAGGCAATTGAAATAGAATAACGTCCACCGTGCCTCAACACAAGACATGACAGCCAACGTTTACCCGTCATATGGAAATCCCTTATTACCCCGCACCGTCAATTACGCAATACCCTTAATCCAACAAACTTTCTCCAACCCAACGCATCTCCCGCCAAACAAGCTTTCACTTCTAGCCCTATACATGACAAATCAGGACACACGAAAGTTCAGTCTTACTCAAAGACTCGTAGTTCTCCTAGAGAGTAGGCATATAAAAAATATAAATATACAGCTTGAAATGAAAAAACTTAATTACAAAAAAAGGAAGTTTAGAAAGGTATGGCAACGACGTAGATAAAATACAATACAGCCATATAATCAAAAAGCTCATGCTAAAGCTAAAAAGACTTTAGGTAGCAGCTTCTCAGATTACATAAAAAACCTTAGTATCACCAACAACAGCAAATTAGTTAAAGCTTCAAGAAAAACAATAACAAATTCCACCGATACGTATTTTTTATGTATTGGATCATTGATTAAAATGAACCAAGAAAAAGCAAATCTCTTAGCAAACAATTATCATCAGTATTTATTCCTAATAACGATGTATAAGGCATTTTAGATGTCTTGATTGGTAACAGTCTAAGTACATTCGTGTTTAGTGTATTATTCTTCACCTTTAAAGAAATATGAAAATAAGTAGCACTCTAGAAACAGACCAAATTACTTCCAATATACTTAAAGAACTTTCAAAGAAGAGACTAGTTATGCTGGCGTACATATTAAATGCAGAAATCATACATCAACATTAGTCACAAAAACTGAACTTTTCATAACCGATTTTAATATCAGAACTTGGGAAGGATCTAAAAGCGTAACTTTGTGTGGAGTAACGAGTTTACTATCAATTATATCAAAACTATTAGAACGACTACAAAATATAATCCCAGATCATCAATTTGGGTTTTGTCTACAACAATAGTATTATTGGAAAGCTAATGCTATACAAAAATTTTTGATATCAAAAAGTTTGAGGGTTTGGCACACAGGTCTTCTATACTTGGGGCCTTACTATTAAAATTGCACCTTAATCAAAAATTTAGAATTTTCACATTGAGCAGAAAAATTATTTTAATTTAGTAACTGTAGGGTTTAAAAATGTTATTTCTTTAATAAAAATTTTTTTTCCTTTTTGATGTGATACCTCTGATAGTTGGTATATCTATTGACAGTCTGTGATTGGTAAAGTTGTTATGAACAAACTTGCTCTGCTTACGTTTTATGCTCCTTTTTGTAAGTTCTTATTGGCACCTAGTTGACCAGCTCTAGTTGCACAAATGCCCGTTTTTCACAAATATGGTAATTAGGGTATTGTTGGTTTGCTATATGCCAAAAATTTAAAGCAAACGGGAAATTCACCACATTGCTTTGCGGCGTATTTACTTTGATGGATGTTAACTCACAGTTGTTGAATTAGTAAATGTCTATTAATATGTTTTAATAATAGACTGTAACATTGTGGGAACTATTTAAAGTTATAATCAAGAATAATATATTGGCGATCAGAAAAAACGTTCTTTTTCTCAATAAATGGCGTAAGGTTTTTATAATTTAAAAGTTACAAGTCGAAATGCTACTGCTTTATTAGCTGGTTTTAGTTAATGTAGGAATCATTGTGGCCTTTACGATTTTTTGAAACAATGGCGCAAAATTTGGACAAAATGAGGGATCTTAAAGAGTAGTTTTGAAACTTTTCCGGTTATAAAGTTATATTTTGGAGGTTTTCTGGTATTCCAGTAGTAATTAACTAGATCTTTGCAGTATATAAATACATGTGCAGCTATATTGGCTTAAGTTGGTGGTTAGTTTTGTTTGTTTAAAATGTTCTATTTTGGTGAATTGCTAAAAGTTTGCTGGTTTCTCATTGTCTCCTAGCTCATGACAGTAGTTTTTCTGAGAAGATACTGTTTATTACTTTTAGTGTTCTGTAGCAAGTAATTAGTGCTTTTCTTGTAAAAAAAACTTACTGGAGTGTTTGTTAAATATCTTATTATTGATTGTCTAAACTTTTCATTGTTTCCGTTTGGTGATTTTGGCATTTTTTGCTTGTTGTTTTTTATGAGTCAGTTTTTGCTTAATTGTTGTAAGATTGGCTAAAATCGCTTTTTGCGTGTTGCTGGAAAATTGTTTTAACAATAATTGTTGCTAATCATTATAATCTTTCTTTTTTTTGAACCTACTTAGGATATCTATGGGGCAATATTTCTGTATTACAGTTGAAGTAATCAGACTGGGTCCCTAATAGGATTATCTCCAAGAATAAACCTCCTTTCAAGATATCTGAGAAGAGGTAAAGCAGGGTACTCAATAACTGCTCATATCTTTAGAAGTTTATTGTCACTGAAGAAACTTGCATTTTATCAGATGAGCTCGCTTTATTTTCGTAATATTTTTATGATTCCTGCTTTTTCTATTTTTATATTTTTGAAGGAATGCACAGAATAGTACATGCAGAAGTTTATTAAATTAAAGTAATCGTTGTTTATGATATGTTTTAAATATTTGATTAATTGCAAATTACATATTATTTATATTATTTGTTTCATTTTTCTTATTGATGTCTTCAAAACTGAATAACTTATTCAGAAGTCTTTAAGCTCTAATTACATTATGACTTTATAGCTTCAGTAATAGGGAGGATCTTTTTTTGATAGTTAACATATATTGCAATAGCCTTTGGTGTATTAAAATTTTTGATACACTTTGAACTAATCTGTTAGTATAGGTCTCTTAATCAATTCAGTACTGACTATTATGCCAAATTTTATATATCCTGTTAATAACAACTGCATTGCAATTTAGTTAGATTTTTTTAACAATATTTTACTTTATCAATTCTAAATTCTTATTACAGGAGATTACCAATCAGTATTTTAGTAGGCTTCATTTAATTCATTATTTTGCTTGTTTTTTGTAAATAACTCAAAAAGTAATATACTTTTTTCGTTTCTTATTAATTATATTAAATTTTTCTTCTACAGTTCTGCAATTACCTATAGTTAGTTCACTATAATAAACGCTTTGTGACATTTTTAAATTTGTAACTAACAAAGGCTTCCACTTTCCTCTGATTGTGCTTCTACCACGTTGTTACATACGGACATTGTTTGATATATTGGTGTTTGTTAACACAGCTTTTAATTTATATTTGTGTACGCACCAGCATCGTTTAATTAATTTAATTAGCATCTAAAATAATTTATGGTGGCAAATGTAATTGCAACTATTAATATTAATGAAGCAATTCTGTTTACTAAAAAATCTGGGGTATAGTGCAATGAAGTATATTAACATATATTAAAAATATATGTGATTTACTGCAATATGAGGGCGAATCCAATATTAAACTAGAATTATTTTTTTAACTTATTGAAGCGCCATAAAGATGCAGCCATTGCGTACGAATGTTTCAACAACAACATCGTCGTCAAAGTACTTGTTTTAGTAGTAAACAGATAATAATTGCAGAGTGATCCGTGCAATCCAAAACAAATCCTCAATTCTTTATCGAGTTTGGATGGCTTTATTCGAATGTTTTTTTTCAGTTACGCTAGTCTTCGGGAGATGTCGGTAACCTTTATTTTCAACTATTTATGCTACGCGTAGACTTGAGCCTCCCTGAAGGAGTTGTTTCCAAACTATGTCTTAAGTCTTCTCAAAATTTCGAACGGTTTTACGCTTCCTGTAGTGAGATATTTATTAATGAACATCATGATACTGACTAAAGAAGAAATAATGTGTGTACCTTACGGGGGTTTCGCTTTATATTTGATTCGCCCTCTATTAAACATATATATCAAATGAAACTTTAAGGAACTTTTAAAATGTCGTAGCTTTAGCTGTTTGTTTATTTAGAGAATTTTTAATTGAAAATGTCCCGCAACTGAAATATTGATAAACATGGGCGCAGCCTAAAGCATTTATACATGATAAGGCCAATCACACAATTAACAATATTGTAGTTGCGTTAATAATGTGCTGCATGCATATTGGCAAAACTATTTTACAGTGTTAGCACCAAAACGGGACATTTTCATTTACATAAAATAGTATTGAACTAGAAATTTGCATTATTTTGTTAATTCTACAGCCAAGCATAATTGCGCCATCTAATGCGGGACATCTTCCAGGTTAATTACTAGTTGAGGTTATTAAAAACAAATGAGTGGAGTAATCATACCTTAGAATATATATTTATTCCTGTATATTTTTCTATATGAAACTAGAGGGTGAAAATATGAAATAAAAGACTCGGCGATATTTAATACCTTGTTTGTTGTCTGCTTTGTTTTAATTTTAATTTAATTAATTTTCAGAATACATTTTTGTTTAATGTGCAATGATGTTTAAAATTTACTTTGTAATATAAGTAGCACAAAAGAAAATTTGCTACATCTATCTCATCTGTATTTTAAAATAAAAGTAACATAAATTTTATATTATTCATTCAGCAATATTTTAGTAAATATGTAATTGGAGTGATCCTCACAAAATAAACCTATTGAGTAAGTATTACTAATGTGATATAGTCCGCCTATAAAATAACAGAACTGACATTTTTTGATTTTCTAGGACCAGGAAATAAGTTAAACAGTTCGGTAGTAATTTTCGTGTATCAGTGCAATGTTCTTCCCAAAATTCTGATAATTCTTTAAGAAAATCTACAATTTTCTAAAAGAAAACTTCAAACTTGAACCTTAAACTCAAATTAAAAAAAAGAAGAAACATTATTTTTTAAAATTAAAATTAAATAAAATAAGTACGGTAATTAATAATTAAGTGGCGTGCAATTATATCGCAAGTGATGCGCTCCACTAACTGAGCTAAAAAATTTATATTTGAATCTTAAAATATAATAAATAGCATTCGGTTCCAAACAACAGTTCTGAGAAATTCGCTACATAAGCTGTGATGACATAATTTTCAGACGCTTTTCTAAGAAATTCTAGCAAGGGGTTGTAGGAGACCTTGAAAGTAGCGATGATCCAATCAGATCGCACTTAGCCTTTGCAATATTTGGCGGGTATTTCGATGTGGCGCGTCTCGGCCAATCAGGACGAAAAGTAAGTCTCTATGTTTTTTGGCTGTTGCGCAAAGCAGGTTTTTTGTAGTTTTCGGTAGGATCATAATTGTGGAGTGGGGAGGAAAATCCTGTAATTAGGTGTCGCCCAAAAGCCGACGAAAATTTATTTGCGTAGGATCCGCTTGGGGGAAGGGGGAGTATGCACATAGAACTCAGGTCCCAAATCGGTGGTTTATTAGGGGGGTTCGTTGTTTATATAAAATAAACAGGAAAAAGCCCGTATGCATTGCGTAACACTTGATATATGAAACCTAAATACGAATTAAAAATATTTAAACTCAGTGACCCTTCATTGTGACAGATATATATGAATACAAACAGACGTCTTAAATATATGTAATGATGTAATGATAAAAAATGAAAACAAAAATTGAAGTAAAAATAAAAATAAAAATAAAATAAAATAAATATGGTAATTAATAATTAAGTAGTGTGCAATTATATGGCATGTGATCCGGCCCACTAACTTAGCGCTTTTATAAAAAATTTATATTTGAATCTTAAAATAAAATAGACAGTATGGGGTTGCAAAAACCAGTTCTAAGGAATTTGCTACATAAGCTGTGATGACGTAATTTTCAGACGGCCTAGCAAGGGGTTATAGGAGACCTTGAAAGCAGCGATGGCCAATCAGACCGCACTTAACCTCTTCTAAAAATTTGTTTAATGTTATTGTAGAAGGATCGTCTCCTGTTTGTGCGTTCTGTTGTGCACATCCCAATACACCTGCATAAGTGAGATTTTGTTGTACATTTCTTGTTCGTTGGATACTCGGCATTGGTTGTGTGACATGTGCTACTTGGATTGACTGGATGTTTAGCCTGTTGTTGGAATTTTGTGGTTTTAACAGTCTGTGATAAAATTCACATCCCTTATAGTTCGCTGTGTGTGGACTGTCACATAACGCACACTTTGCAGGAGTTTTGTCTTTCTTGCAGCTGACAGTGCTGTGTGGCTCTCCACAATTTACACAAGAAAATGATCTGTTGTAATATGCTTTTCTATGTCCATATTAATAACATCTCATACACTGTATTAAGCCTTTAGTTGTTCTCGGTAGCTCTATTTGTACTATACTATTTAGGAGTCTATTGATCTTGTATATATCTTTGTTGTTATCAGAAGGTTCCAAATCAACAAAAAATAGATTTAAAGGATCCCTAGTTTTTCTTTGTCTTGCGTTAATTATGTTTCTTGTCTTGAGTTCAATATTAGTAAGTTCTTTTTTAATATCGTTAGTGTCAACTGTGTGTTGTAGGTATTTTATGACGGCTCTATACTCCCGCTCTTCTTTTGGCTGATAGGTGTGATGTATAATATTGTTTTCCCTAATATACTTAACTAGTTTTCGATAGGTGTCCGAAATGTTACAGTTAATTTTTATTCTATTATTTGCCATGATTTTTGCGGTTCATTTTCTATGATGTCTTGTAAGGCTTCAAGTCAGAAGATGAAGCAAAATACTCCCTTATTATATATAAGTATAGATATTTAAAAATAAAGATATATTGGACATATTTAAATGCAATAATATAAATGCGAAGACTTATCTCCAGATTTTTTAAACTTGAACTTTTGAATTTTTGACCTCCTACCCTCAGCTGTGGTAAGTATTTTCAGAAGATTTATTTATTGTTTTAAGACTCTCCATATTTGACAGTTTGAATATTTATAAATATAAATGTAAACCATATCTAAATTTTTTAACTTTCTGCTGGTTCACTTAAAATGTTTTTAGTGTCGCTAACGGTTTTGACTTTGCTGGTTTGTGGATACTTCACATTGTTGAAAATTAAGTTATATAGCTAGGATCTCAAAAGTACTTTGCAATAAAATAGTAATCAGAGTGATAGCGCTGTAATTGACCATTCAGCTTTACAATTCAAAACAGTAATTGTATTTCACCTCATTGATTTCAGCTGGTTTTGTATGGTAACCTTTATCTTTGAAGTATTCATATAAAAAGAAGTCTATTAGAATAAGAGCTGGCAAGCATGCAGTTATTTTAACACCACTTATTCGTCCAATCCATTTGTTTGAAATTGTCGCATCGAGATTGTAATGGAAGGTGTTTTATCTTGCTGCTTTATCAAATTTATTTCTTAAATACCTCTTTGTCATTTTTTACTTGAACTAGTTTTTTTAATGTGGCTCAAAAATTTAGCCAGATTAAAACCGGATAACCACTTAACTAACCTTTCCAAAGTTTAACATAATCATAGTCTAGAGGACTAATATATGGACTCATAAAAATGAATGCCGTCGGTTATGTTCTTTTGTACCACGTCAGTCAAAAACTTAAAATATTGTTTTATCGTAACATGTTCTCCCTCTTCCTATATATGTCAATATGGAACGTTGTCAGAATCTGTCGCAACAGTTAACATGATCTTATGATAAAATCTTTGTGAATGTGTAATTTGAGGCGGCTTCTCTCTTATCAGTAACCAAAATAGTATTGTTTGGGCGATTGGCACAATGTTGGTGCATCGTCCCCGTCTTCCGTAAATATCATGGAAGTTGTCTTAATAATTTCAAGTTCTGGGAAGTTACAGTCTCATTACTGATTGACTAAGTTTTCCGTAGAGAAGTGGTGTAGTTACCTACCCAAAAACTTTCCAAATAGAGGTGTTTGGTTAAAAGTGGTGTGCGGTTTCTGTAGAAATTTGTAGTTGGCGAGAGCTGTTGTTCTGTTAGAATACAGATGGAATAAATATTTCAAATTATAAGCAGATAATGTGAAAAAATACTTTAGCATGTAGTTCTTTAGATCTATTAATATATTAATTGGAACATTACATATTATTATTATAAATTTACATTAGATTTTTGTACTTTGGTCTATTTCACTAATCTATGCTGCCGCTGTTAAATCTGCATTACGTAATTTTAATGCAATTTGGTAAACATAGGCGAAATATTGTTACAATGCTATTGCACAGTTGTATTATTACATAAAAAGCCCATTATCACAATCAATTAATTGCATTGAACCTAATTACCATTGCCGCGCTATTTAAAAAATAAATTGAACTACCCAAAAGTTGGCGCTTTTTTCTATGGGTTGTTTACGTTTATGTAAAGTTGTAAATGCGATTTAATTAAAATACTAATTCGCCGCTGCTATTCAATTAAATTATTCATTAGTTGGGGGGTAAATGATAACCAAATTCGTTCCTCTTGGTATTTCCACAGCCTCACTCTTATTTTCGGGCATAAAAACGGAAAATCGTCTATTTAAACAGTTTTTGCGGTCTACACTCCGAGAAAAAAGGTTCTATCCTATTTAAACGTGTCCAGTTAAGTTTAATTACATTTTTACAATTACTGCGGGAAGAATTAGTCCCCGCGCTAGCCCAGTCTTTTGCGGAGCTATGCCTCAAACGTACTTTTTTAAATTTTATATAGGGCGGTGCAAAAGTCTTTTTTCCTCAAATGTAAAAATTGTTTATTTAATGCTTTAAAGGATATACAAAACTAAAAATTAAAACATATTACATTGTGTTATGTGGTAGTAATATCCATCAATATACGAGCCGAATTTTGTATGATTTGGTATCGCTCTTGTGGCTTGGAGAAGAATTGACAATACTCCTGAAAGATAATTCAATAGTGTTAGGAGTAACAGTTACATTATATCAAGTTTCTCCAATTTATGTTAGGTTCTTCTATCTATCTGCAGCAACACCCGTCTTTGTCTTTGAGTAAGGTATTGTTGTTTCAAGATATATTTTGACAAACTGCTTGAAAGAAAGCTTGACGGTGATAGCCAAACTTTGAAGAATCAGCTCAAAATAAATCACACCTAATTTTACTAGACGCAATGAATAAGTCTTTAAAACTCTCAGGTTTTACAACAGCTTCTGCAGCATAGAATATTCTTAACGGTTGGTTTGATTTGTTTGGGTTACAAAGGTAAATATATACTTTTTGTTATAGATAACATTGGGACTTCTCGACCAATTCTTTTCACACATCAACCCAGCCTTTAGCTTGGTCTTGTGTCAAAGCATAAGGTGCTTATTTGCATCGATTGTTGACTTTTCTTAGTTTATATAAGTGGTTTATAGTCATTTCGGATGTTCCAAAATATGTAATAACTTTTGGGTGCTTATATCTGGGGATTTCTTGACAGCTAGAAGTAAATTATCTTTCTCACTAATAAATTTTTGAACTAATTTTGAACTGTACGATATTATATTGCATCTTGATCTACAACCTCGCTAATTGTTCAAGCTGCATCATCAGCTTCCAGTAATACTAAAAAATGGTTAAAATTTTAACATTACGATCGAACATGTTGCCTTCTTTTTAAGTTTAAATTTTAAGAAATGAATTTAGTACAGAAAACAGACTATTTTCTTTTTCTTTAATATGACCCATAATTTGTCAAATAGTTCAGTTATTTAGACTCAAAGTTAGTTACTTAAAAAATGAAAAGGCTTTTGCATCACTTTATTAACATTACAAATTATTGTATGGTTATTTTAAAATTAAAAAATTTGTTTTTCGATAGCAAAAGTACAATATGGTAAAGCACCATTCTGTTAAAAAAGAGCATTTGCGCTTGGGTTTCAATATCTTTCAATGCAAAATTATAAAGTAATGACATATTTGGAATCATCGTAAAATTAAAAAAATGCTCTTTTGAGAAATTACTGTTTCTTCTCTTGGCTAAACTGAATTATTATTGTTATGTTTCATGCACGTGGAATTGGTAAATCTAAATGACGTGATTTTAATTACATCTGGATGTTGAGTACAAGAAATATTAGTTCGCTATAAATTTATAAAATTCATAATTTTCCTAAAACAATTAATTTTAATTTAATTTAATTTTTTTAAGCAAAAAAATGATTTAATTTTAACTTAAAGAAATAGTTTATATGTCCGCTCTCTCTCTAGCCGCACTGATCTTTTCAGTGCAACTTTATATGTATATCAAAATTAACATTCTATTAATTTGTGTGTCAATTATCCCCCATGACTCTCCAAGCATATTTTTCTGAAGGACTCTTGAACTTCGTGTGAAAATCTCAAAAATGTTCAATTTTGGACTTGTTATACATTTTCAATATTATTAAGGCCAGGATAGTTTGCAGCCCAAAACTTGTGTTTATTGGTTGATTTGCTCTTGCAGTTCTACCATTTTTTTTGTAGTTATATAGTGCTCTATCATATTTTTCAATTTTTTGGAATATCGGTATTCAATTTTAAATAAAGTTCAGATCGTTGATGTTTGAACATGTTTAGCGTGCAATGTTGTCGGGTTTTTTTATATGTTGTTTTTGTACCTTACCTTGTTTACTTTGTGTAGGAAAGCATAAATGAAGATGATGGATTTTTGAACTTTTCCAACTTTTCCAATTTTTTATGCACCAGTTGTATAATGAACAGCTGCGCGCCAGGAGTCTTGTTGGATACGTTGCAAAACTAATAGTTACCAATTGAGCGTGGCACTAGCACGTAGTTGTTTATTTATAGAAGATGATTATCAAAAACTGCTCATTGGTAAGTGTGGATAGTAATAAAAATTGGATCCATTCTGTAACGTGTACACGAGACCTTCTCCTAACCCTCTACTGATTTGAAAAATATTCAATAACAGAAAGAAAGTTTCTACGCATTTTTAACCAAAATTTTTCCAAAGAAATTAATTCCTATTTGACGTATTATTTTCTTCTGTTGTTTTTTTATTAATCGGCTGTTCTTTCGCCTCTTCCTCTTTGTGAATAGTTTTTGATCCTTATCGCAGAATTTTTAACTAATATATTTAAAAGTAAACAGAAAAATGCAAAATTGAAATTAGGATTAGTGTTATTTGTCTAAAATTTAAATAAAAATCTAAACAGAAAATATAAAAAAGTCATTGCTGCTGGAATAATTGTAATGAATAATTTACTAGGTTATTACTTACTTTTTGCAATATGGCGTAAGTGATGGTCATAAGTGATGATGACAAGTTCACGCATTTTGAAACAAGTTCACGCTTCTACTGCAGCTGGAAGGATAAGATCTTAGCGTTAATTAATCCTGAATTATGAAAAGAGCTCGTAAAACATCTTGGTCAAAAACTGAATATTGATAATTGTGTATTAAAAATTTGCATATGGTTTTAGTGTTAATAGGTGTTTGGAGGAAATAGCTTCTGTGCTGGGAGATGATTGTCCTTATAGTATCACCATAAGTGGCATTTACGGTTTAGAAGACTCTTCGAGGTCAGAACACCCATTTTCGCCAAGAAGGTAAATGTCGCTGTTGGCAGGAAAACCCTGAAGTATTTTTACATCTTAAATTTCTATTATTCTGCACGACCACCTTCAAATGAGAAGTTTGATACATTTAATTGCCTCAAGTCTTAACCAATAAGCAGATACTCAAGAAATTTGAAAATGAAAGATGTTGCTATGTCAATAATTCATATGAAATCACGTTCACAATAAAGCCTAAAACTACATTTTTCAATTATAAGGACCTTGAATTGGCTTGAGAATTTAGAAAGATCCAGAAGTACATAAAGTGTGATGAAGGAGAGTATTTTGAAGGACTATGATTATTAAAGGTTTACTGCAAAGGTATATGAATGATTTTTTACAACGTTGGTGGTATTTAAAACATGACTTTGTTTTGCACTGCACAGATCACTTCCGATGACTTCTGATGACAATAATAATAAAATTATTTAACTGCTATTTTTTGTATGTTGCTTTATTATGCTACTTTTGATTTTTTAACTCGGTTATATACAATATTTGATCATAAAAATTTTATTTTTAGTAGACGCCGCCGAACAAACAAAAAAAAATAAATGAAACTTTTAATTTACATAAAAGTTTGCATGATCGAGGTCGTATAGAATTCAAATATTCTCTTCCATTTAGATATTACAAAATATGTTATCTTTATAAATTGCTACTGCTAGATTTACAAAAAATAAAAATTTGTTTGATACTTCCAATTACATTTATTAGGTGCTTTTTTGTTAATAGAACCAATAAAATGTATTAACAAAATATATATATTTAAACATGTTTTCAGTTATTTAGCAAATCTAAATATAAAAGAGCTTTCCTTTTTGATAAATTGCAGATAAGCTTGATTGCTTCCAATTAACTTTATTGTGTGCGTTTTATTTTAACGACTTACTCGTACATTTCCAATTACATTAAGTTGTGTGTTGGTTACGCTTTTGGAATTAAAAAAAGCAGCAGCGCGTTAATTGCAAAACCAAATCCATTTTTACATAGCTTTTTAATTGCGAGCAGGTGTGACGCTAACTATCGTAAAAGTGGCGTAAAATTACTTGTCTAAACTATTGCTTGTAACAAGTGTAGTTTCAGTTAAATTTATTTGACCTGCAAAATTAGCGATGCTTGTATATAGCAAACTAATGTTGGGGGTCATTGTATTAAGTTTATTCAAAAAATTGCCAGTTTATATAAAGTTGTAAATATGCTGTCTAAACTAATATTATGGTAAATAAAGGGAAAAAATTGAATTTTTCATTTTATGTATAAGACTTTTAGGTATTTCTCATTTTGAGTTACTAATTGGAGGCTGAAATGCTTATTACAATAATAATACAATAGCCTTTGACAGATATCTACGCAATACTTGACATTTTCAAATAACAAAAGCTTTTAAGATTTTACGTGTGACAAATAATTTTTGAAAAATAGTTGGTTATTCTAAAGGATAGGTGATAAGTGTTATCATGAGTCATCCTAATCTCAGACACGATCGTGATAAGTCGATTTATGCGTGAAAAGAATTTTTTAAAATAGAGAACAAAAGTTACATTTCCGCTATTGCGTTTGTTTATTGGAACTACAACAAAAATCATTAAAGCTATTTGTTTTGTCTTATTCTACTCTTAATATAGTGAAAATAATGGTTTAACAAATTTAGAAATTGTGGTTTTAGCCCCATTTTGGGCGGCCTGATATTACGCGTAATTAAGTTGAAAATAACCCAAGGGTAGGAAAGGACAAATAAGTGGCATTAACGATAATAACAATACTAAAACCAATATTAGAACGGTCCTAAAGACAATAGAAAAGTTTTGTGTAGATCTGTATAAACAAAAATAAAAAATGCCAGAGGAAAGTATAGAAGAATTAAAAATAGTAGTAAAAAATATATAATTAAGACATACTAAAAAGACATAGAAAAGATATAAACAGTCTAAAAAATATGAAGTAAAATAAGACATTAGGAGAAGGCGAGATCATAATCGAATTACTACAAAAAGTAGGAAAAACAATACTCAAGATATTGGAAATGCTATTAAATAAATGTCTAGAAGAAGGCAAAATACCAAATGAGTGGAAGACGTCACTAACAATACTGCTATATGAGAAGGACGATAAAATCAGAGGAAAAAATTACCTCTGATATCTCTGTTGCTGCAATTATACAAATTAATAACTCAAATTGGAATGCAATAATTATAAGGACCTAAATAGGAAAATCAGATTAATATATGTTACTACTGTACCTAGTCTCTATAGACTACCACAAGGCATTTGATAATATTGAAATAATAAATATGTTTCAATATGTCATGTAGCTAAGGGATAGTACAAATATATGACAATACTAATGAGAAGAGTGCGACAAGGAGACCCACTGAACGCAAAATTATTCATAACAACTTTAGAGGGCGTATTTAAGAAGTTAGAATGGAGCAAAAATTCAAATAAACGGGAAAAAGGCTCAGTCATCTGATGTTTGGGGATGATATAGGGTTGATCTCCCAAAGTTTTAAAGAACTACAGAGCTCTGTGAGCTAAAACAACAGTACAAACAAATAAGCCTGATAATAAATATGCAAAAAATCAAAATAATGACCAACCCAGAACAAGAAAGAAATATGGAAATACACAACTACAAATTTGAATATGTAAATAACTACATATACTTAAAGCAGGGTAAAATGTACAAAACAAAGCCAGTCAATAGCAATTTAGAGAAGAATACGACTAGCATGGTCAGAAATTGGTAGACAAAGCAAGATATTGAAGAATACAAATATAACATTAGATTTAAGAAAAAAATGTTTATAACCAATTGGTCTTTCCAATGCAAAGCATGAACAAGATATATTATAGACAAACTTGTTAAAACACGAAGGTCAATGGAAAAGCAAATGATAACAAGAGGACGAGGACGTCCAAAAAAGAGATCGGATGATTTATGTGTGTATGTGATGATAAACTATAGTGGTACGAAGTACTAGCAGATGGCGTTATAGGAACGTACAGAAGGAAAGATGGTGCAGTGTTACGAGTGGAGTAGTGGATAAAGCGGAAAACTATGGAATCAGACAATCATGCGTAATGGTATATGGTGTAGTTTCTTTTGAGAGAAGAAACGACTTCTTCAAACATCCACACTAGATTAGTAGCCATGTATGAAAACGCACCACAGAGTTGCAAAAGTGTTGCTGGATATCGGAGTTCAAAGAACTGTGCTGAGTCACGCCAATGACACATTATCAAGCGCTTGTTCAGGTTAATAATGGCATCCATTCATTGGTGGATCCAACAGATTTAACTCGAGGAAATTTACATACTATTATCTATGAGGACTTGAATATAATAAAGATTTGTACATAATTAGTTTTGCATTCTACCAGCGAAAGTGAGTATAGGTATCTTAATAATTGTTGCAGATATACATTGTAAATCAAAAGACTTTCTTTGAATGTCCAGTCACATCGAAGAAAAACAGAAAAACGGTAGTCTAAGAATAGTAGTATATTGGAAGCCTTTGTGTATGCCAAAAAAAAATGGCGATTGTTTTTCAAGATTAGAAAAAAATTCTACTGATGGATCAGCTGTCTCTCTAGAAAGAGCTTTACTAATGAGCAATACTGCAAATCACTGAAGGGCAGTGTGCGGTATACTACACACAAAAAATGGTTTTCAGCAGCTTTTAGGAAACTACAAAGCTGTCCCCTAGTATTACATTTTGTTTATTGTTTTTTTACTACTCACAATTGACTGTGTCGGGTATATTGTTGCTGTTGAGTTATATACTATTTACGTTAAATCTACAACGTCAGACATCGTTTTCAACAGGACTTGGACTTGTTAGACTATAGCTCATAGTAGAGGTTTTAAACAGACAAAACTTTTTTCCACGGCCAATTTCTATTACTACCCTTTACATTGAGGCGGTCGTAGTCGCATAGCTTGAGGGCTTGATCCTAGACTATGCGCTGCGGGCGCGTAGGTTCAAATCTTGGTGAAGCTGTATAGGAATGTCTGTGGTACTGTAAGATAAAGTTTTAAATTAATATTATATATTTTATTTATAACTTATCTCTCCTGTTCTCACCTTTTCTAAATATGTTTCTAGTCCTCATCGCGGCAGTAGTCTTTATTATATACACCACAGAGACACGAGAAGCTTTCAAAAATTGCATATATTTTATACCAGCTTTGTGTTTTCGTTTTAGCTGTATTTCTTAAACTTCTATTATTTAAAAATATGTAGCTTCGCTAAATAATAGTAAGCATTCTTCTGTTACAACAATTAATTTATAGCCACTAATATCATCAGCATGTCTATTGTGCCTTGCAATGCCTTTGTATTTTAACGAAACCAATGAAAAAACTTGAAAAAAACGAGTTTAGTTACTAATAATTTATTGGGCAAGAAAATTATATTGTTGTGGGTGTAATTTTAATTAATTGTAACTAGCATTTGTTGTTTTTAATTTGTATAACTAAATAATGAAAAACTGCGAAACAAGTCTCTCTCGAATCTTGTTTAGAGTATAAAAAGCAGTCTGCTGCGGGACAAAATATACCAAAGGAGTGAAAAATATACTGAACGTCGTTTTTATTACAATATCTGCAATTAAGTTCAAAGGAAATTGCAGTTTGTTTGCATGCTACATACACCTTTTGTACTTTTCGCATTATGCAATCAAATTACAGTTGACTAGTTTTTCCGACAAATTGTTATCGCCGCGTTAATTTGCGCAAGATAGGTTATTACAATAGTCCCTTTATGTTCATACACTGATCGAACAGGTCAGGATAGGCTTTAGTATGTTCCAGGTTTCCAAGCATTAAAAATATGTCATAACTGCATTCGTAGCGCAGTATATTTTATTAGTCTGTGACTTTAAAGGCTAATAATAGCCTTGCAGGTTTTACATATTTGAGCAATTTAATATACACAAAGGTAGAAAATTTCTGCATTTTAATGATAAATGTTTTGTAGCTAAAAGTAATTTTCAAATTCGCCTTAAACTTAACATACTCAATTTCACTCTTCTTGAGTTACCTTACGAATAAGCTGTATAAATTTTCTGTGCATTTTATTCTTTAGTAGAGGATATAAAGAATAACCAGAAAGTAACAAGTCAGCACCGTAAAAGGGATGATTTTGACAGTTTCAATTTGGAGGCCTCTAAAATTTTTCCAGCCAATGCGCTTTCAATAGGTTTTGACGAGACAATTATTGTAAAGCTTTACAATCTTAGAAGTGCATTTATCTTTAGAGAATTACAAATTAACAACTATCTTTAAAATTTAATAACTGTTTTGCGTAACTACTGTCAAGTTTACTCTTTTAGACCGCTGTAGCAACCAATAGCAAACAGACTTCAATGTATCAACAACTGAAGTAGGAGATGTTATTTATATTGCAACAGAGATGATGCAAACTACCATTCGACATATAATTATTATGTGAGACTGAACGCCCACAGAAGAAACAGAAACCAAAGACATGGAATAATAGGAGCACACAGGCTAGCAGAAGAGAGATTTGAACATAAAATAATATATGAAACCAAAGAATTAAAAATACGTTATGGGACAGAGAATTGACACAAGTTATATAAGAAAACAAATATTTCTTTATTTCGATAGGCTTGCCAACTTACTACTCTACTGATGAAAACAGACTCCTATAGCGGAATTAATAAAATTTCTTCAAATTACACAGACGTATCATTAAGTTTTGCAGCAGTAAGCACAACGGCAATAGTAAAAAAGTCAATACCTCAACTACACAATAAATTGGGATGGCTACCACCAAATATTTCAAGAGATCCATTTACAAGCCTACAAGAACTAAACAATATAGAATCAGAATACAATAATCTAAACAACACACTTTAACAAAGAGCGAGAAAAGTCACACCATTAAGTGATTTAAAAATTAAAACAAAAAACACTTCATTAGAAATAAAATTGGTGCAGCGTATACGAACATGAAATAATAGAATAAAGTATAATAGAACTGACAACAAGCTAAAATCAAAACTTTAAGAAATGATATATGCTTTAATAGAATTTTACCCTTCTACCTCTCAAGGAAAAGACAATAAAAGCAAAGAGAAAATCTCAAGCTTCACTTTCTATTCGCAAATGCATAATACTTCCAGGTCTATCTATTTGTCCAACATCTTGCTGAAATGTTTTCTCTCTACAATAACAAGTAAAAGAATTTACATGTCAGTCATAACACCAGAATGACCATTATTCACTCCAAAAAGAATACAAGAAGCGATCAACAAAAAGGGCATAGATATGAAGAACTTTCCAAAAAAGGACTAATGAAATTTTAAGACTAGAATACTGACTCACATCACTCACAACTACACAAAGTATTATGATACCCAAATCTGGGAAAAAGCTAATGGATATACGTCCTATTGTTCAATAAGTATTCTATCAACAATTTTCAAGTTTCTTGAAAAACTTCTTAATAGAGTAAATAAAGAATTAAACCAACATGCACGGATCCCAGATAATTGCTATAGTTTTAGGCAGGCTCACTCGATTCATTGTTTAGCAATGCCACCGCTTAATTAATATTATTAATACATTCATAGAGATGCGGAAGTACTGTACTTCTGCTTTTTGTACATAAAGCAAGCCTTTGATAAGGTGTAGTGTCCAAATTAAATTCAGAATTGAAAGAACACTTCCAACATTTTATTTCAACCTACTGAAGTCATATTCAAACCGTCGCCACTTCAAAACCAGGGTCAGTGATGAAAAGTCCAACTGTTTCTTCATACTGTCAGGACTACCACAAGGAAGCATTTTGGGTCCAAAACTGTTTGTACTGCACGCACATTCATACACGAATCGTAGCTTCAAACTCCAATAATATATAAATCACATTTATGTATAGTTAAACAGATGGAAAATTGAAGTAAACGAAACAGAATCAATACTCATAACTTTCGCCTTGCGAAAAAAACGGTGTCCCCTAATCAAGTCGTTATACTCCAAAGTGAACTCGTTACGTATTTGAGATTGTACCTAGAAAGCAAACTTAACTGAAAATACTTACATTTAAAAAATTAGAACATGAGAGCTCGATTGGCTCCTAGGACGTAAATCCACAAAATTACCAACAGAAAATGAATTGATAATTTACAAAGCAATAATGACCAATCTAGACTTGCAGGATGGAACTTATAATTATCATCCAACGAGCTCAATCTAAATTTCTCAGATACTAAATTATTCATATGAATATCAAGATTTCTTACGTGAATAATCAAGAATGCATCATTTGAAAACAATCTTAGTCCGCTACTATCACAACTATGGCAACATGCGGCCAACTTTTTCTTATTTTTCTTTCTTTAATCTATAAACAAATATTTTCTAAATTTTGTTCCATAACTTTCTTATGTCATCATACCATCCGAATAATGAGCAGCCTCTAATTCGTTTTTCTCTTCACGATTTCCATTCTGTTGTTATTTGTGTCCATTTATTTGTTTCCATTCGAGCTATAAGTCGTGCCAATTGCCACTTTTTTCTCATTACAGTTTCTCCAATATCTTCTATTTTTGTTTCTTGCCTAATCCATTCTATAAATATTTTATCTTTTAGTAACTTGTGGCTTATGTAATGATTTTTGTTTTAAATGCTCACATTTTTGTACTATATGTTAAGTCCAAGTACTACGGATTGTCAAAATACTTGTGTTTTCATATATACAGTGAAGTTTCTGTCTTTATTTCTTAGTATATAGCTGAGTCTTCCAAACGTCGCTCATGGGAGTCTTACTCTACGTTGCAAATCTGCAACTTATATGTTTTTATCCAGAGTTATAATTTGATCAGGGATATATACTTATCGACTGTTTCAATGATTCCATCTATTACTTTTATGTCTTCTTTTTCTCCTTTGTCACGTTCTTTGTATTATATTTAAATTATATCTTTGTATATATATTAAGTCCAATTTTTCCTGATGTTCTCTTTAGTTTTTGTAGCATTATTTAATCTTTCACCAATCTTAATCAAGTTATTATTAAATTTAGTAGTGTCCTGTGTCCTTTTTTCCGCACCAATTTATTTATGTGCGCGTATGCTCTGTACTTTGCTTCAGTCGCATTATTGATTATATGTTTGTGCGATGATATTTTTTTCTTCCTACTTTATTTGCAATCACATACATGTTATGTATAAGTTGATGATTAATACATTTGAAAGTTAATGTTTTATTAATGACGTAATGAGGAGTCCATCCAGTGACGTCCTCTCTGAATATCTTGATTTTATGATTCAGAAGTGCTACAATAAATGGATTTGGGTGAACATTCAGTTTTTCGCGATGTTTAATGGCTCTTTTATGAATGACTCCATTTATATAAGGAATGTTGAGGTCTCTATAGAGTGTATAATTTGAAACCTACCAGGGTGCGTTGGCTATGTTTCTGAGTGTTTTGGATTGATACGTTTGAAGGATGGCGGTGTTTGACTTGATGATACATACACATAATTTAATACCATAAGTGCATATCTGTGTAATTACAACTTTATAAATGAGTAATTTATTTTTTATCAACAGCTGTGACTTTCTACCAATGAGTTGCTTGACTTTCACATTTATTTATTACATTTTTTTAGATGCAAGCTTAGATATTTGACAGTGTCATGTTGTGGCAGAGCAACGTGGGGGACATGTTCCTCTACGGCTAGTAAATGTGATATGAGTGGATTTAGATTTATTTGCCTTGCTTTTCTACTTTTTGCCAGTTCTCGATAAGATTTAGATGCTTTTGTAGATTGGATGAGCTTATAGTAAGACTGCTGTATTGTCTGCAAAGGTTGCAATTGTTGTGTGTCTTGTAGTTGACATGTCAGTTGTGTACATTATGTATAAGAAGGGCCGAGAATGTATGACATCGACTGGACACTTTTTCGTTGACTTTTGTTTCATATTCTCGTTTATGTAGGTAAGATTTCATTAAATTGGAGTATTTTAAAGGGAGTATTCTTTTACTTTTGTAAAGTAGACCAGTGTGTCAGACTGTATTGAAGGCCTGGGTTATGTCAATGAATGCAGCTGTGGAGTATTTTTTGTTTTTAAATGCTTCATTCAGTATGGTGATTATGCGGTAGCATCGTTGGATTGTTGAATGAGCTTATTCGAAGCCAAATTGATGATTCGGTAAGCTGCCGTGAGGTATATCTTTCTTGATTCTTTTGACAAAAAGTTTTTCTAGGGGTTTTGAAATTATCGACAGAAGCCTTATTGGGCGATAACCTGCAACATCCATATGATTCTTATTAGGTTTTGGAATCATAATAATGCGCAATTTTTAAAGCTTTGGGCCAGAAACCAAGTCTTTTTTATCTCCTTTAGGGGGAAATGGTCTAATGTGTTTTTAAATGAGAACAGTTGGGTTTTGTTTCGTTTCTTTATTACGAGCATAGTCAAGTTGTGATTGATGTGGTGTAAAGATTTCTGAAAGACATTTTACATTGCGCTTTATACTTCTGGGGAAATGAGCGAGTTAATTATCTACATATTGGAGAGACGGTTGTTTTAGGTTTTTTTAAATTATTTTTGGTCGGCTTCCATGTAGAGTTATCTTGTCTTTGTAAATTAGTGGAGTTAGCGGGAGTTATTTCTAATTTCTTGCAGTTTGGACTTTCATTTGTTGTTCAGATGATTATATTTGTTTATGCTGTTTGTTGTGTATAGCCATTGTCAATGTGATCTGGCTTTTCTCTTTTCGGCCATTAATTTTTTTAATTTTAACTGTGATGTGATTAGTTATGTTCTGAGGTTTCGCATCGGGAGTGGCTTGTTTTGCTATTTGTTAAAATAGATTAATTGTGTTATTTGCCTTGAATTCTATATCTTCTGTTGACTGAAGTCGGATTCGTAGGTTAGTGTTATCTTGAATTATTTGTCGGTATGTGTCAATTTGTTTTAAAATTGTGCAGTTTGGGAGTCCGTTTCTTAGTGAGGACTTTTTTATTTATAATTGATATTATGGACTATGTTTATATATGCCGGGAAATACAATTAGTGATAAAGAAATCTAACAAATCCGGAATTTTATTTGGGTCGGTAGACCAATATGTTGGAGAATCTGTCGATATAAAGGAATAATTCTGTTTTGTAAGGTTTTTGCTAATTCTCTGCCTTTCACACAGTTGATCAACATAAGGCGTGCTTGCTATTATAATCGCTCCAGGGGCAGTCCCGTCCGGGTGGTTTGCATAATGCAAGGTATAGTGAAATGTGTTTTACTGATATATATATATATATATATATATATATATATATATATATATATATATATATATATATATATATATATATATAATAATACGTCTATAGAGTTGTATGAAGAAAAGTTTAATTTTTTTGTAGTTTGGAAGGCCATTGACGTTCTATTGAGCTATTTTCAGGAAGTTGACCATTTTTAATTTATTTTGTTTATTAGCATAGTGAGTATGTTGAGAACGATGCTGTTTTGTTACATTAGTTCATGGAATAGTGCTTTGAATTAATTCAAGAATCTGGTTAGCACTGAAGGTGTGTCTTCTTCGTATGCAGTATTTTTAGTGATTTGGATGTAGTGTAGGAGTAATATTTTTTACGTAAGCTTGGATTTATATTGGTGGAACGTTTGAGCTGCGTATGAAGTGGGCATTGCTTTTGGTTAGTCTGCGGTAATGGTTACAGCCTTTATGGTTAGCAGGGCGGCTTCCTCTGCATAAAGTGCATTTGGCAAGTGCTTGTTTTTGTATTTTTACAGTCTGGGGTATTGTGGAGTCCTCCGTATTTGACGAGTATATAGAGTTTATTATAGTAGGATTGAGAGTAGCCGTATTGTTGGCATCAGTACATTGGATTATGCTGTATCTGATGGTGCGAATGGTTCTATCTGAATTATTTCGTTCTAGAGGTCAGTTATTTTAAATATATTCTTGCTGTTGTTGGCTTGTTCTAGATTAGCAAAGAACATCTTCAACAGTTTTTTTTAGATTTTGTGGCGTGCGTTTATGATGTTTTTTACTCGGTGACTGTTCAAATAGCTCTTGCTTTGTCTTTCAGGTTTGTGGTGTAATGTAAGTATATTATAACTATTCTGAACGCTTGTTTGTCTTTTAACTGTTATGTGTGGTGGTAAATACCTTGCTATTTTAAATCTTTGAATAATTTTAGGTAGATGACTGACAATTTACTTTAATTGTTTGCAAGTGCTTTAGTATGGTATTGTTTTTCTTCTAACCTAACCAATTTGCTTTACCATCTGGTTGTAATGTGTCACACTGTGCATACGTATCGGACGGGGTTTTGGTATTTTAACTGTTGTTGACGTATTATCAGTTGGGGTTTCGATTTCTGAATTTAGTGGAGTAAACCGGTTACTTAAAATTATTCGCTCAGTAGTGGTTTGTTTTATATGATTAACTTTTTTTCTTTTAGCACTTATTTATCAGTAGCTGTACTCGGACACGCTCTTTAGATCTGTTTTTACGTTTAACAGATGGCGCTGTTTTTCAAAAAAGCATGTTTTTACCTGTCACAAGTAAAAACACGCGCGTATTCGAATACAACATTGTGTCAAAATTTCAAAGCAATTTGTGAAGAACTTTCGGAGTTTTAACATTCTGTACAAACAAACATTTAGATTTTTATTTATATAGATGCGCCAATTGTTTCTTTTTGTTTGTTTGAGAACCAAATTCTTCATCGCTTATAGATGATATTCGTGTTAATTGTTGTCCAGGAATTTCCCTATTTGGGTAGGCACCACATAATGTAGCTTGCTGTAATAATAAAATTGCTTGTTGTAGTGATGGTGTTGCTTGTTAAATTGTTAGCTGGAAGTAATTAATGGGTATATGTTGTTTTCAAGTAAATTGGTGTTGTGTAGTGAGGTTATTCATTAAATGGTTAAATTGTAAATTAAGTTGTTGATGCATTTGTTGTAATTCTACAGGCACACTCATATACTGCTAATAAAGTTGGAAGAAACATAATTTTGTTTATAATAACCAAAAAAGAAGGAAGAATGTAGTTCATCTTGCGTTTTATTCAAAAAAAATGTAAAATATTGCTACAAATGGATTTGCTTTCAGCAACTTTTGTTATTGAATGTGTAGTAGTTATTTAAATCTTCTATTAAACTGTGAATACCGAACTTCACGTGAATCGAAAAACATCGTTTGTTTTCTCGAAGAGGAGCAGACCCTCATCTTTCAATGGCGCATTCTTCTAACCGGCAATCGATCAGTGCACGCATTAAAAAGATTGTTTGTGTTAAATTACCATCATTATTAAATTTTAACGCAGCGCGTTCGCTATGCGATTTCTGAACAAACAGGGGAAACGCAAATGTGGAAGGAGGCGCAACCAATTTGTAATTTTTGCCCGCTTAATTATATTTGTTATTGGACTGCGCGAGGGCTTCATTCGGCGGTGTAACGCAATTAGAAAATCCGCGAAAATAAGAGGCAGGAGTTGAAATGTCGCCGAATCTGCTTATTGCAGGAGGGGCGCAGTTATTAATTGATCATAAATCGATCCTGCGGCTGTTTTTGAGCCCAAACGGGGTACATGAGGAGCCTCCTTACGCAAATATGTCGCCACAAACGATTTTGTTTTTATTCCGCGAAGAAAGAGCGTATTATCGCGTGAGCAGACGCAATAATGAGTGTAAGCGTAAACAACGCATTTTTATTCTGGCCTTTCAGTAGAACCGGCCTTGCTCAATGAAACGCATTATGTTATTAATCTTGACGCCAGTAATTAATTATGCGCTAGTTCTCGCGAGCAGGAAACTTCCGGTTAAGCGTTAGTATATACGCCCTGCTAATCTAAAACATATAAGAATCACCCTTCGAGTCACAGCAGCTCGTGTACTTCACGAATGGCACTCGTACGCTATTTTGTCCTACCGGCTAGATGGTTAAGCGTTCTGTGCAGTATTTAGTTGCTGCTCCCTTTCAGTGGATGTTTCGTTTGCGGTTGCGGTTCCAGGCAATTATTGCCGCCATAAAAACAGAATTAACTTCGGCTCTGGTTGCAATCGAAGCCCCGCTTTAAGGGCAGATCACGCGATTTTTAATTTCTGCGCGCATTTACCCGGAATTATCGATGCAGCCTCCCAATCCGTTTCGGGAACTCGGCGAGCTGAAATTTTTATGAAGGCAGACTGTCCGAGTCCGCAAAAACGCCTCTGAGTTTACTTTGTTGTGTACATGAAATATGAAGTACCCAAACTTTAATTAGATGGTTCAATGTCCTTTTGGAGTGTCAGAGGAACTCCTCTGTATATATGCATGGAAATTAGCTGTTTAGACACGTTGTTTGCAGCGAGCGCGGGTTGCAATCGCCACGTTCAGTGTAAATATTCATGAAGAATACACATCACTTACCCTTCAGGATCCTCCCTACGCCCTTATTGCCATGTGTTTGCATTAATTTCGCCGTACCTTTATTGATATTGCATGGGTGGTATCGGAATCAAAACCGATCCTTCGTCCACCTCATGCTGACCATCATATTTATTTTGCTGTTTTGAGATTTTTAAGTGAAATACGGCGGAATTCTACTTCTAAGGCTATGCATGGACAACTCTAGCATTTAGATATCGGGAAAATTTATGGCGCAGTGCCGAAAGTTTGGGCTGTAGCCAGTAAAACGATTGTACTTAAATAGTACGCTCTGGCACGAACGGCATGCACAATTATCATTAAAAAGGTTATTATCTATATAATGAAAATCGGGTTTGTTTATATATAGCAACGGAATAGTCACAATTTGAAATCAATTTGAGGGAAGCATGCAAACAGCAAAATTTGTATTCCAAATCGATATGCGCTTTACGAGAGCAATATCCAAGAAACAGAAGCAGAATTATGAATATCACGCGGGGGTTTTACAGATTAAGTATCATTGTGGTTGCATATTGGGAACAAGGGGTGCAAGCACAATTACAGCAGCTCCTGCTAGAGCAGAGGTTGTTTGGGATCAAATTGAACGAACATTTAATCGAATTTGATATTTTAGATTGGACTACAACTCATTCTTATCTCTTTCCATTAGCTTGAGATACACTTAGATAGAGATAAATTGATAAATGATATAAAAACATGGTCACAACGTGTAAAATAAAAATTATTGTTAATATAATTCTTATATTGAATATAAATTTGGGAAGACTTTATATTTTTAATCGATTAAATAATGTTTGCTCAATTTGCTTTATGTCTGTCTATATCACTTCATCTAGAGGCATTAATCAAAACAATTGTTCTTAATAGGCTGTGACCGATTTAGTTTTAAGACTTTAATACAAGAAAAAAGTTATTGACAGACCCGACTGTTATGTTAAAAACAGCTAACATCGCATTTTATTAGAAAACCGCTGAACATAGAAATATTTAAAATCTAGCACGGACAATTATTTAATGCATTATGAGGTTAGTTAAAATTACTGATTCTTATAAGTATGCATTTACAAACTAATTTGCTCAGTCAGTCGATTCTGTAAAAGCAACGCTTGAATAGCTGAAGCCAAAAGTACTAAGAGCCCCCCAGCTAGGTACCTCTGTTCGATATTATATTGCTTTAAGCAATAAGATGAACATTTAGAACAGACAATGCATTTTTTGTATTCTAAATCTATAGAGTTACACGTCTTCGTTCCAGGAAAAGCATCGTTTTAAATGTTGCATGTTACTGTTTTCCAACTAATTTCTAGACTGATAACCAAAGACTAGTAAAATGAAAATTATTGAAAATAAAAGATAAAAGTTATAGGAACAAGTTTACTCTACAGAATCGTTTAGAGTGCTGCGCAACATTTTAATAGATTTGTATGCGCAAGTTCTGAAGAGATCACTATCGTCAATTTATTTATCAAAGTAGACTTTAAAGCATTTCGGGTTTTTACCAAACCCCAGAACAGTTATTTTTCTAGCTTATACAATTTCTGATTTATAATTTGCGACGATTCCTTTCCTCACCTCATCAAACTTCTCGATTATAAAACACAGTAGAGTGAGTAGGCTTTTGTCCCGCTAGTATTTGTTATATCTAGAGCCGATAAGTTAGGTCGAACAGACAATTTTTTGGTAACTAAACGTCATTGCTCTACTTAACATCAAAAAGCAAGCGATTGAAGATCGTCTTATAGCAACCAATGAAGCTTGTAATTAAATGGAGTCGTTAGTCGGTTTCCAAATTTTTGTTATTTCACGGTTACATTAAATTTCTCCAAGATCTTCTCTTTTTTAATAAAACTGCCGTTATGGCGCTATTTTAGAATTTGAAATGTAGATAAAACAAATCGCAGTGTCAAATTTACGGATGACCTTATTACCAGCAAAACTACAATCTAACACCAGGACGGGCTTCAATTGTATAGGCTAGTAATTAGCCGAAAAAGTTTTTTAGATATACACCCATTCTGAGATTTAGTCAGTATTATAAAATAGTTTTTCTGATCAGAATCAGCGAGAAACCTCTAAGTTTCTTAACTTAGTTTTTACCATGGAATTATCCGTTCTATTAAAACAATAAAATGTTTAAGAAATATTTTTGATGATCTTTTGTGCTTTTAACAGGCAAGAAAGATATTTCGTTTATTATACATGTTTATTATCTAAACTTGGATGGATTTGGGTCCTTTTTTTCGAAAAGTACCATTAATCGACTTGGACTACTGTATATTTAGTGGTAAATTGTAAGCAACTAATATGATAATAGATTATTTCTGACCAAATCACCCTCAATCTTTATATATCAACTTAATTCAAGCAATAATCTCTTTTAGAAGTTCAAATGCAACCAGGACAACATATATGGTTAACTCATAAGTCAGTATAGGTTCCTTTAGTGTAGATGAAAAAGACTAAAAGTGATATTTGACAAAATAGTTTTTATAGAGATATTTGGTATTCCTGACACATCATTTTAATTTGAGTTTGGAGTCAAACATTTTCATAGATTTTTCGTATTGTGGGTTTAAGTTTCTTTGACCTTTTCCATAAGTGTTTTTGCCAATAAAGCAAAAAATTCAAAACCTTTTATTTCTTATTTATAAGTACATTATAAAATATCCAAGTATTTGCCATTGACGTCAAAAAAAGTTGACAAAAATGTTTCAAACTATTTTCATTTCTTTGTGATAAAGTAATTTTACTTTGAATGAGCTTGTATTATCTTTGTTCTTTTTGATTATTGTTGCAGTAACAGTATAGCAATTGCTAACAAAAAACCTTTGAAGGTTTATTGCTACTCTAGGAATATATTTTTTATTGTAACAAAATTTATTTATTTGCGAAACGACTTTTCATCTAAGTGGCAAAGTAAACCGACGCAATACTAGAATATAAAAGAGAGTTTCTGAAAGTTAATAGTTAAAGGTTTATAGTTCTTGTTAAATGTCCACTTTGTTGTTGGGTAATGTATCTCACGGTACTTTAAAATTTGTATTTGAAGATTCTGAAAACTTAATTTTTCAACAAGACGGAGTCTCCACCCCATTCGTACTGTAATGTTCGATTTTTTATGAGTGAAACACTATTTCAACGATAGATAAATTGTAGGGGAAGTAAAGTTCCCCGAAATCCTAATTTTGCACCTTGCCATTTTTTTGTAAGGCTTATAGAACAACCATTTTACGTAGCAAATCTACCAACAACTTTGGAAGATATAAAAAACTCGGTAAACTCAGTGGCGCAAGTTACTTTTCTTTGGATATGGAATGAATTTGCCTAATGTCTTGATTTCACTCGAATGGCACATTGAATATTTATAGTTTTCAATGTATTTATAATTAAATGGAATCACTCTGTACACATAAATTTGTTACGTTATTCATTAACATAGGACCATAAAATAAATAAGTTAAAATCTACTTGTATATTTAGATTGTGTTTTATTGATATTTATTATAACAATTTTGTTGTTGTCATTTTGTAAAATTAATTTATGGTATAATTATTGAATTTTCTACTTTGAAACGGAATTTCTATTACATTGCGCTAGATTAGTAATAGCGGGGTATTAATTGCTGTTGCGTAAGCAAAACACAAAGCGAGTGTAAAATTATTGTTGGATTTGCACACTGCTGCCGCCATTAGCGCATTGCAGTGCATTTGCAAACTTGTTATACCACATATTTAGACGGAAAATGCAATTAAAGCTACATTTATACATTCAGCTAGAAATCCTTTCTTTTAATAACTAGGCGGCCCTCATATAACTCTATTTCTTTTAATGTTAGAGCAAAATGAATATCGTACAGGGAAGATACATGCAATATACCGGGAAAGCTATTTTAATGTGTTTTTGGATAGATATTAGATGAGTAGCAAGATTTTTTGGAAAATATAAACGTCTATGTTCACATGGGAAATTGTTATGTACGCGAATCAAGTATAAGCCGAATATCTTTTACGCACAGTGAGGTGAACGGAGAGTAGCAGGACTTTTAAGCGTTATAAGTAAGGGTATCTGAAGGAAACTTCTCCGTAGGTTATCTTACACTACCCCATAACACAGGCCGTAAAACTGTTTGAAAATTTGAGAATACTCAAGGCACATTCGGTGAAAACACCCTTAAGAAAACCCAGTGTAGGTGCGGTAAAAGTAATTTTTGTAATGAGAGAAGCAGTTGAAAGTAAAAGTAATCGACGCAGTACTAGAACTAGCTTTACTGACAAGAATACTCGTATTGTTCGCCTCATATTGCTTCAGGAACTTTCCACTCATTGAAAACATAACGAATTCACTGACATCAACAACACAATGTGCCAGCAAACTGTATACTGTGTGAAAGACTACTCCTTACCGAATGGGGACGGTTATTTTCTTTCCATACAGTGTACGTGTCTAATTTCTGCAGAACCCAATAGGTGCAGCCAAAAGTTACAAGGGAAAACTACGCGGCGCATAGTATTTGGAGGCCATAATGGAACTCTTGAAAGTAGAAAAGACGTAAGCAAGCGACGCAACACGACGCTCCGTTGTTAAAGACCAAAACGGAAACACTTGGAAGCAGAAAAGGCGGTCGTGTAAGCAAGCGGCGCGACGCGGCATGACGAGGCGCTCTGTCTTTGGAAGCAAAACGGAAACACTGGAAGCAAAAGAGACAGGCGCGTAAGCAAGCAGCGCCTGCCTTTGGAAACTATAAAGGAAAGCGATGAAAATTAAGCAAATGCGTACGGTTTGACCGTGATAAAACGTATTGCTGCATTAATGATTTAACCACCATGAAAGATTGTAAAAACCAGAGAAATAAGAATGCACTTACTTAAAGTTACCGAAAAGTCATCAAAGTAACTATTTTTTTTTATTTTGCTAAAATGAATCAAATAAACTTTCAAGTACACAATGGACTACCGAAGCTAGCCTATACGAACTTAGGAGAATAGTGGATGACAACAATAATGAAAAAAGCATTTGGCAAGAGACTAAATAACTGAGTAAAATGAGCCTAATCGGCTTTTATAGCTTGATAACCAAGCTTTAGCAACAATCGAAAACGAATTAATTTTGTTACCGATGGGGCAATTTTTTAGAACTTTGGCGACGAATTTCCGTTCGTACCTTTTAGCAAACTTCGGCAAAGGATTGGGCTCAATTGAATCCCGGCGGTAATAATAAACTAAGAAGAAATATTTTAAGGCAGGCGCTTTGTTTTGGATTATAATGAAATTACAGCTGGGAGGAAACAAAAGTGGGGATCCGTTTTGAGCATAATTTTTGGGCCAGGCATGGTTCCGAGTCGTGTATTTCAATAAAGGAAACGACAAAAGTTTGAAGAGTAACCATCAAGATATCATCCCGAAGTAATTGAAGATTTAACTTCCGCTTTGTAATTAAAGCGAAGCCGAGTGCGGCAGCAAAAATGGCACATTGTCAAAAGTCGCACACTGGATTGTTTTATGCAGCGTTTAGCGCTGATTTATTGTTCGTTCCCATGCGCCTCTTTTAATTAAGTAAGCGCCGGCTCCTATTTGCTTGTATCTACTTCTGTCGTTATAAATAGCTGCAGAATTACATGCTGACTGCATAATGTCCTGTGTACCAGGGGGTAATTGTTCTGTAATTTGTGGCGGCTTTGTTCTTTTTCGGGCGTCCCGCTCCGGCCGTACAAGTGCATTTCGACGCGGACGTCTCGATATTACGAACGAACTGCGACCCAATATCGCGATATTAATGTCTCCAGTATGTTATAATAAACTTTCAGCGAAGACGAATGATGCCGAAACATGCATTGTTTCAGACAAGAGGTCGATATTAGTTCCGGGCCTATAGCGGCCGATCCGCACCCCCGCGCCCCATTTTTGAGGCGCACGAATGTTCCCAGTGCCTCGGAATTAATTATGCAACATTCGATGTGGGGAAGTTTGTTTTGAAGATCCGCTAGTTTATAAATCTGGGCTCGAGCGTGTTTGGCAATCAGCCGATGCATTAAGGGAATGTTTAAAGTGCTGCGGTCGGGAGCGGACGGAATGACAAAAGCAGCCCTTAGCCACTTACGCCGTTTCCGCGACGTATTAGCCCTTGCGGCTCGTCCCAGGACAATGCAATGCAAAGTAAACAGATTAGTTTATTATCCGGTTATACTCGGCTGTAATATCTTTGGTCAACAGTTCCGATATAATTAATGTAGAGATTATTATTCGCGGTGGTTCATTATCCCGTGAAGAGCAGCCGTTGTAATCCCGGCCGGGTCGAATCATCGTCGGTAAACACATTGTCGCCGAAATTACCCCCATTCACTTACTCCTTTTGAGGCGTCGAGCCCGAACTGCCGCGTTTTATTTGGAGCTAGTTAGCAGCGTCGCGACGGTTCCGCCCGGCGACGCACCTCGCAGTCGCGCGGAGCCTCCCTTACTTAGCCGCCTCGGTGTTGTTTGCAAGCCATTAACGACTCCGCGGTTTAATCGCGTTTTAAAACACCTGATGCGACAATCGCCGCCCAAATCCCCGAAAGTAATGCCCGTCACCACGCGCGTCTCGCCCCGAGAAGTTTTCGCTCGTCGCGCCGGCCCTCTTGCTTCTGCTGACGTTTGGGAAATTTCGTAAGCAGCACCCTGGCGTAAACCCACTTTTAATGTACTTGACTGCTGTACCAGCGGAAATTCATGTTTTCATTTTTCTTTCCCCAGCGCTCATTTGGAGGTAAAACATCCGAAAGCTTCTTGGAAATTAGCAGGAGAGCTCAAACAACATTACGCATTTTGATTACGTTATTTTACGTTACATTCAAATACATGTAACGGTGTGCTTCTAGTTAACAATAGTAGTTTTATGACTGTAAATGTTATTGACTTGTAAGCGACGTCCATTCTTGATAACCAAATAAAAACGCTTATTAAAGGTAGCTTGTTTTGTACGAAGCTTAGAGGGCTTAACATATTATTGTACTCACAATCAGATGCGAAATATTGGACAAACCTGAACTCTCTCTTGATTTAAGAAATCTTTATGCCAATTTTATCCCGGTTGTACAAACACACGTTAAGTTTACACAGATGTTTAAATCGCCGATGCGGCTGTTAAGTGTTGCAGAAACCATTTTCCAAACAAACCAATGTTGCTTAATAAAGAAATTGACAAGTGAGGTAGCTATGACGTGTTTAGCTGGCTGTTAGCAGGTATTAGTCCGTTAAATTTCGTTTGATTAACGCAATTTTATGTATACAAAAATAGTGTGCGATTGATTTTTAGCGAGTAAGGTTGTGCTTGCCCAGAATTAGGTGTTCCATAATGCATAATGTAAACGTACCTATTGGCTATCAAATATCACAGCCGATAAGTTATCAGCCGTAGCCAAACTTCAATCCGCTTATATCTCTGGGTCAAAGGCAACAACAGCTTTTCCTGCAAAACACAAAGAATGCAGGTATGCAATCTAATTTGACTTCATTTACGCCACTTATCTAATTTACCCCTCAACCTGTCATTAATTACAATAATACAATACGAACTGCGGCAATATGCAGTTAAAACGGAGGCGAAGATGTAAACAAAAACGAAAAAATAGACAGAAAATCCAAGCAAATGAGTCTATTCTTACTCAATCAAACAAATACTTAACTCTTAGTAGTCTGAATAGTGATACCAATCAACAGGAAAGCAATAATAATGCTGTAAACCAACAAGAAACTCTAACAAAGGCAGTACTCAAGCCGACACCCGTTTTTCTCTATGGGGTGATTGATTACGAAAAAATGCTGACAACTTTGTCAATTTTTAACCAAATGTATACCAGAAAATGTAGTCAAAATCAATGCAGAAAGAACAGATTCCTACCGTAGTTTAATAAAATTTATGCAAGCAAAAACATACACCATGCGTAACAGTTGAAAGAAGAGAGACCGTACAGATTGGTAATTAAACATCTTAATCTTTTAACCTCAGGAAATGATATAAAGGAAGATTTAGAAAAAGAAGGTTTTGCTGTTAGGAACATAGTAAATATCAAAAAACGGAATAATAAACAAATAGAACTGGAATCTGCGGCTATCAATAAAAATATCTACAACCTAAAATACCTTGATAATTATTATTGCAGTTGAATCTTCACCTTCATATAAACTTGGTACAATGCATAAGATGTCAGCAGTATAATCATACAAAAGACTTACTATAATAAATTGTAGGCTTGTGTTAAATGCGGAGGACCCCATGACACCAAAACCTGTAAAAAGACCAAAGATACCCCTGCTAAATGCATTTTATGTGATGGTGCACATCCAGCAATGTATAAAGGTTGCCAGGTATACCATGAACAAAACTTAATACAGAAACAGCGACCAGTATTGTAGATGTTACTCTCAGTTAATTTCTTAATGAATTTCAAAAGAATGTTTTATTAATTAATTCAGCAAAATAAATTGATCTTCGATTAGTTGCATACCGTTATAAATAAACTAGTTAATAATGAGCAAATTCCTACTATTAGCTTTATGGAACGTCAATGGCGTCCAATTCAAAGAAAGGTAAAGTGAAACTCTTTTCACACATTTACAACATAGATATACTTTTGATATCAAGAACGCATTTTACGGATAAATCGTATATTAACATACCCAATTACATAACATATCTCACTGATAGTACCGTGCATGGTGGGTCAGTCATTATTGTCCGCGAAAGTATTGTACATCACGAATTATTAAAGTACGAAAAGGACATCCTTCAGGATACAACGATTTAGATTAACAAGTTAGATCAGTTACTTACAATATTCGCTGCATACTGTCCACTAAAACACCAACTCGCTACCGATGACCTTAAACAATATTTTGAATCACTTGGTACTAGGTTTATCAAAGGCGGAGATTGTAACGCCAAACACATCAGCTGGGGTTCAAGACTAACAATAACCAGAGGACGAGCATTCTACAAAATTATCAACGAAAGGAATTACTCTACACTGTCTACAGGCGAATAGAGACTTATTGGCCATCAAATTTGAATAAAATCCCTGTTAGATTTCTATACCACTAATGGTATGTCGACTAATTTTACGGAAGTACAATCGAACTTCGATCATACAGCTATGTGTGCTACCATCAGTACTACCATAATTAAAACGATAAGCAAACTTGCAGTACACAACAAATCCACTGACTGGGATTTATTTCGAGAATACGCCGGTTAAAAATTGGCAAGCGCCAACATAAATCTAGAATCAGAAACCAGGAAAACCGCCAACAGATGTGACCTCCTACCGGGCTATAAGCTTGCTTTTAGTAGTCTCTAAACTCTTAGAAAAATTGTTGCTCAAAAGAATGCGAGAAACTAATTTAATAGAGAAATGCTTACCAGTTTGGCTTCAGACGAACTCATTCGACCATCCAACAATCCAACCGCATTGTCAATATCATTTATGAAGCTTTTGAAGACAAAAAATTATATTCTGCAGTCTTTCCCGATGTTCAACAAGCTTTCCGTAAAGTATAGTATAAAGGTCTTCTATATAAAACCTACCGCACCACTATTTTCAGCTGCTGAAATCTTTATCCTCTCGCTCATTTCAAGTCAAATACAATAAAGAAACTTTAAGACTCTACTCTATTACATCATACATCAGGAGTTCCACAAGATAGTGTATTGGGGTCAATTTTCTACCTAATCTACACAACTGATCTACTAGTCACCTCATGTACTAAAACTGAAACATTAGCTAATAATACAACAATTTTAGCTACAAATGAAAATCTACTGCAACCATGGTTTACTACATGGAGAATTAAGGTGAGCAAGTCTATGCATGTGTCATTCGCTCTTGGAAGACAACGGTCCCCATCTGTTCAGATAAACAAATTGAGGTGGAAGTTACATATAACAAAGAAACGAAAAAAATGGACGTTAAATTAGCAAAGATGTGGTAACTAAAAAAATCCCCTCTCTCTTCAAAAAAGAAAATTCTCCCGTATGAAGTTATAATCAAATCAATTTTGACGTATGGAGTGGAACTGAAGGGTTGTTCTAGCATGTCCAATTTAAAAATTATTTAAACGTTTTAGTCCAAAGTTCTTAAACAACTAGCCAGTGCGTTTTGGTGAGTAAATAACCAAACGTTTCATACAAACCTACAAATTTCTTTCGTAAAGAAGGTGATTTACCAACGCGCAATAGTACATTACAATCGTCTAGACGCTAATTCAAACCTATCTCTAGAAACCTTAGTCGAACTGCTTGTGTTTAGAAGAATTAAAAAGAAATGGTCTCGGGACCTGCTATCCAATTGAAGTTTTCCGGGTAATGTCGTTGGACTGATTCTTTTCTGTCACTTTGTCATCATATCAGCTCATAAGACACATGTATTAATATATATCTTGTATATTACACATTATTCTGATAGTTGATATCGCTTTCGATACAAAATTAGGAAAAAAGAACAACCAACCTGAATTGCGATGGTGGAGAATGATTCGGCGTCGCGCGTTGGTTTTTCTTATTTTTCCGAAGACTTATAGCAAACAAATGGTTGTGTACCATTTAGAATTGACTCTTTTATGATCCTATAGAACCACGGTTGCGACGTGTTCAGTTTTCCAAAAAAAAACAGTTGCTTCGCAATGCTTCGAGTGCGGACGACTTTTGTTGGGTGTGGCTCATCTTGGAAGACCCATACAGTCGGCTGCGATTTACTTTTGGGTTTATGCGTATAAATGCAAGATTCATCCCCTGTGACGATCTTGTAAACGGTATTTGAAGCACCGTGGTCCTTTTTTTGAACGATCGTTAACTTATGCAGGATCCAACGAGCTTTTTTACGGTTAAATGTTCGTGTAATATCGAATGTATATTAGTGATACTAGTGCCTAAGATTACCTGAATTTCACGATGTCACATGATAGTCTTGTTTTATCAGTTCGCGCACAGCATCGATGTTTGCTGGTACCACAGCCGATTTTGAACGGCCTTCTTTAAATTCAGCCGCCAGCGAACTACGATCACGATTAAATTAATTGAACTAACGATATAGAGTGTGGGGATTTACCACTAAAGTCTAAGTCAGTTGATCGACGCACAGTTGGACGTATATAATTTAGCGTTATCAACTTAAATTTTAAGGTATATTAGAACTAACATGCCGTACCATAATTAAATCGAATTCGGCCATGTCATCTGCTACAACTTGAGCCATTATCACCCAGATTACATGTAAAACAAACTACACTAATGGACATGCTTATATGTCAACTCTGATTAGAAACAACCTTAGAACTCTTCAATGCAATTAAAAGAATATTAAAGTAGCAGTCATAGATTTCCCCACTTAGAACCAATAATTAAGCATCAGACCAAAGAAAGTGCGATACTTGTTCTTATTTTTCTTTGGAAAGCATATTTAAAATATGAATATCTGATAACAATAAGGGAATCGTGGGAAAAATTGTTATAGAACTAAGCAATACATTTTCAGAAATTTTCAGATAAAGTATATCTAAATCATCTACCCAAATAAAATTGTTAGTTAATGTGCTTCGACACAAAGATTTTTTTTCATATTCTTTACTTTTCTAACCACTATTTTCAATGTTCATTTAAGAATAGAATACTTTTTAACAACATGTGAACACAATTTTATAATTCTTTTCCAAAACCCAGAAAAAAATCTAACCACTTACTGCTAAAAAAGCTTTCTTATTGCAATATCTGAATTGTTCAAAAAATATTATTCTTGGCGACCTTCCACCATTTTTGAATAGAAGCCATATAATTTTTAACTTTTAATATTGTTCTTATATAAAACAATCTACAATCCCCTACCTTCTTATTGCAAGCAGTTTTAAAAATAAACTGCATGTTATAGTACTCTTTTTCTGTGTGGTAGAGTTAGAATCGACGCTTTATTCTATGAGATATTGAAAGCCAATGTTCCACACCATCTTCTACACATTACCAAATCTTTTCTGACAAAGCTCTTTTGTTGTATTGAGAATCAACTCCTACAAGACTAAATTAAGCGGACACTATTCAATATATTTATTTATGATCTACTCGAACCAATTCAACTATAGTTATGTACGTCGACGACACAAGACTATGACATATTTAGAACAAAGAAATAGTTACAAAAGAATACCAACATACTTATTTCCTGGATTAACAAATGGTGCATTAGTACTAATACTACTAAATGTAAAGTTAAGGTACTTACCTTTCGTAGATTAAGTCACCAGATGGATCTTTGAAGATAGTGCTATCAAATGCTTAGGGTTTTACGCTAACAAAAAACTTACATCAATAAGGAGATTAAGCAAAGCTATGTGAGGTTTATAATGATGATGATAAATAGAAATCCCCACTGAAACTGACTTTTTAATTAATTCTTAATTCAATTATATATCTATTTAGTTTGGGGGGTAGTTTTTATTTCTTCAATGCACTCTGGTTCGTACTTAGCTTTCAACTACACCATAAATCAGATACAGCTACTATGGCAACTTTTATCAAAAACACAACAAAAGAGTACTTTAGCGACATATTAGAACGCTCAAGTGCCAGCATATCTACCACATAAGTAAAGAATATCCATATTAGACTTAAACTTTAAAATATATCCTTGTCATCAAGTGAAAGTAAATAATTTAAGCAAAATTGTACTGTAACAGTGAAATAAATGAAGTAAAAATGCTACTGCTAGTGAGACCTAACACTAGTTAGTATTTGATAATCAAATCATTACCAAATAGACATATAAAGCAGAAAGAGGCTAATGTGACTAAAATTTAATAAAAAAGCCAAGAAAAGAAATTAAAACTCAAAATAAAAAACATGCTTTTGTACCGAGAGAGTTACATGTAGTTATGAAACTTAAAATATAGTAATTGATAATAAATATTAGCTAATTAGTTTTCTAGAAAGAGGCGAATTCTAAATTTGTTGTCTATAGATATAGTTCTCAAACTATGCCAAGCAATTAAAGAAAAATAAGGTTAACGATTTCTTTCACTACAAAACCTGTAATGGCTAAAGCAACATTTGTATTGTTAGAAGTCAAGACAACTTGGCACAGAAAATTTTCTACAAATCCAAAAATAGTTAATACTTCTTGTGGCTATACCTAAGCTACTAAAAGAGTTTTGCAATGCACCTTTGATTTTCGTAGTCTTTCAAAATACTATATACCAAACTATATGTAATTTTACATTTTTCTAAACTATTTGTCGATCTGAAAAGTTTCTTCGGTAATCTAGGCCTAGAGACAAGGAGTTTGTCTCTTGTCATTAGAAAATTTTGATTTTGGGCTTTAGAGGACGGGCGGGCACCTTATAAAAATAAGGACCGATTTTTTGGAATATGGAGTATTCAGGGGAGAACAAACTTTTCTTACTTTAAGGTGGTTGTGCATAATGATATAAATTGCTGGTGCAAGATTGTTTAAACATTCTTTTATTTAACGACATCTTCGAAAAAGTAGTTAAGCCTTCAAAATCTATCTTTAAATTATTTTATAAAAGTTAGACAAACATTATATTGCGACGTTAACGCCAAAGTTTGGTGATGATGAAAAGTAAAATGTAACTCATAAAAAAATTATTTTTTATTGTTATTTTGTAATGATATCTTTGTCACAAAAGGAAAAATACTAATAAAATTATATTGTTTATTTCTTGTTATTCGGAAACTGAAAAAAAGGTGATTTGTATAAAAATTTTATAGAGCTAAATGTGTAATATAATTAATTAATTAATCTATTTTAATTGTTTTAATTAAATTTCTTTAAAGTATACACACAAAGCTTGTTTGATAATTAGGATACATTTTTATGACATGACATCAAAATTTCTTTTGTTTATTTATTTTAGGCAAAAGAAACTTCTCCATATTATTTTAAATATTTTTAAATTAGACACTGTAGGAGCTACTAAAAAAATAGAGTAAACAAGTTCAGTGCAGTAACAAGGTGCTTCTATTTATGAATGTAAGAGGATGTTCAAAGTAAACTAAAATTTTATGAAGCATATGGAGCATACCATCGTTGAAAACTATTTCTTTTGGAACAAATAAAATTGTATGTGGTTGAATGTGCATTATAGTTGAAGAATATTCTAGACACTCAAAGTCATTATAACGGTTATAGTTAATAATCTATAATATCGTTATAAAATACAGGCGAATAAAGGTACGCGATATGGCTGATATAGTAGTAATCCTCCATAAAAATTGTATCTGAAAAAATGTGACTCTTGACTATCAACCAAAATCGCAGTCTTTGGCGATGTTTGACCACTATCTAATGAACTTCTTGTTACTATTTGGTATTGTGAACCAAATATAGATTTATCACTACATATCAAAGACAAAGTAGAAGTCAAAAGTTGGATAATAGTGAAAGCGCACCGAAAAAGTCAAAGATTGTTTTATTGACTAAGAAGGTAATGAATACAGTTTTGCAGCATTTTCTAAAGATCTTTCTTGATGAACTACTCGAAAAAGAAAATATGACATTGTTTGAAACAAATAAATTAAAAATAGTGAAATTGGCCCACAAAAAAATGTTTTTCGCCAAGGCAATTAACTGCCGTACAAATCTAGCCAAAATGGAAAAATAAACGAGCTAAGGTTCGAATTAATTCTTTTCTAGATTTAAGTCTAAGTAACTTTTTTTGCTTTTAAATCTAAAAACTTGAATTAATGGAAAAACATTTTTGTTCAGTAAGGACCTCAAGCTAGCTGCAATGCACCCTTTGAGAAAAATTGTTCGCCATACTTGAAAAACTTGGAAGTCGTGTTTAAATATATTAAAAACTGTGTTAAAAATAATACTCTATCAACACCTTTATATAAGTTTTTGATACGAAGATTGATTGATTAGCTCAAAACCAATAGTAAAAGACCTTAATTCCTTATACACAATTGAAATTTGATTTATGTATGTAGGTAATAACGTTACAGTGTAGATTTTTTAAATTAAATTAAATTAGTATAGGTTTTTGGGATTTCTTCTTGATTTGATAAATAATGATTTGAAGAATAAAAAGTAGTGATATTTTTGAAGTTAGATATGTTAATGATTTAACTAAAATTGTAGACATGCTAATTACCTGGACTTTTAAAAACAATAAAAGTTTACATTTCAAGACAGCTTTTGTTAAAAACACGTTGCTTTTTCCTTCTAAACTTGAGATTTAACGTAAAAGATTGAACTTGGGGATCGCAAAGATATTGTATTTTTTTTCATTTATTTCGTTGCCTAATTGCAACTGATTTTTGTGAACTGGCGTAGAAATCGAACTTGAATTTTCTAATTGCACACATCTATGTAACCACCCACTCAGATTTTCCAGTATTGCAGTACAAGTAAATTATATGAAGAATAACCATCACAAAGTTTCAAAAATTTTTTTTTGATAAAAGTGGAAAATATTTTTGTTATTTGTTTTAAATAGTGTAGCTTTTTTATTTTATTTTCTTTAAGATCAAATTGTCACAAGTATATACATATTAGACATAGACGTTTATATTGTTAAAGTTACACCGTATAACAAAACTTTTCAAAATTTTTATATTATTGATAGCTATATCAAGTATGTCTATTTGTTTAATATAGATAATTAACATCTTGCATGAGGTTTTGCTAATTTATTGAATTTGTTGAAATCCAGGAGTTCATATGAAAAAAATCTACCAACGCATCATACTTCCCGCTACCTAAGGTATCTCCGCTGACGTCTCTACAGAAGGGAAGACTGTAAGAAATGTTCAGCCATTGGAAGCTAAAAGAAGAAATATTTAATCAAATTAAAGCAGTAAAATACTTTGATATCGCATTAAATTCAAGTCTACTTACAATTTCATTTTTAATGGCAAATTGCTTTGAATTAGTAGCTTTAATCTTCTTTAGTCATTAAAGTCAATATTATTCACTGACAAAATAACTATTAGAAGAGCTATCTTTGCTTCTTTGCATGCAATAATTAATACCTAGCAAGAGGATTAGAAGAAGGATAATATTATTCGGCGCAGTAATAGGTGCGTATACTCAAGTTTTTTTAATTTTAAACCATATAACTGCGCATGTCGTTCACAATATACGAGCACAAATTAATAATTATCCATAATATATCAGAGAACTTATAATCACATAATTCCTCATTATAATACAAATTGTTCATAGAGTTCTTTGTATAGAAGGAACAAATATGTAACGCATTAGTCAGTTTTTGGCCTGAGATAAATTAATAACGTTTGTCTTTTTTTTTGTTTTCAATAGCTTAAATAGTCGATAGTGTTAAATAGTAAGATTAGATGTACACAAAATCGAAGCCTCAGTACTTACTTTTTGGGAGACAGATCATCACTAGATCTAGTCTTGGTTAAGTTTGGTTTCTCTTCCAGTTAGACGTTGTTTTAACGCATTATTATACTTTTTTGGGGGACGTCGTTATTACCATTTTGCACTTTACTACCACGTCGGAAATTATTTTGTTCTTGGGTATAACAATTTTGATACATTTTTAAAATGCTTGGCATAGTATTGCATGGTCATTACTTAGTCTTCAAAAGTGTTTTTTGATACTTTTTTGGAAATTATGCTTTTAGGAAAACATCGTCATCAAACTGTATTAAAAAATTCAACGTTGTGATTGGTTTTCACTCATTTGCTAGGCACATTTCACATTTTAAAGCGTCACCATACATTTATCATTATTCAGTTGCAGCGCTATAATACCGTTTTATTTATCCTTCTGTGACGCACCGTAGTTAGTGAAAGTTTTCCCAAGAAAACATCAATAATAAATGCATTATAACACTGAATCAGCACTGTCATTAATTAATTGTTGATTATCCTTTAAATGTTGCTAGTCATTCCAGATATTTATGTAGAAATTGTTACTTGTCTGTATAGAATGGTATTGTATGACATGCTTGCTCATGCTCCAGAGGGGAAACATTCTTGCGTTCATTATTTTATCAACTTGTTCATGTGCCATTCTGATTTTGGAAGGGATCGGAAAATTTCTGTTTTTTAGATAGCCACTTGTGTGTTAAGTAGAACCATGTTATGTATCTACTTAATATTGCAGTTTATTACAGCTTTGATTTACTCATACCCACTTTATGAGAAAAAACGTGTCTAATATAATGAACGATGTTCTCTATTGCAAGTGAAAATTGGAGCGTCTTAAGTTTTTCTAAAAATGTACTGATTTCTTTTAATTGGGTTGTGGTAGTTAAATTATTTTTCAGGTGTCTCCGACTGACAGAAGTCTGGATTCACAAAATAACAGGCAGTCTTTTTCTTGAAAAATGTTTTCTTTAAACATGTGACAAACGGTAACATTTTGCAGAAACCAAAAATAATATCTGCTTAATTGTGAATGTTATTGGGGAAGTAAATACGGGTGACTTTCCTACGAAAATGGTTTTGGTGTCTTAATTTTGAATTCTTAAAATTCCAGCATGGGCGATTTTATTTGCAAAATCCAATATTAATTCAAACTTTGTACATATTGTGAATTTTATATGAGTGTAATTTCAAATAAAATATCCCTAATCGTCATAAACTTGAACACTTTTGAGTTGAATATCTTCAATCTATGAATGTTGACTATCTTATCTATTGAAGATTCTTTTCAGTTTAAGTTCTTTGGAGTTCTTGATGTTTATTGTTCTTGTAGTTTTTGTGAGTTTCAGACCAAAGCAATCGATGAATAATTACATATAAACAACAAACTTTTATCTTCAAGTTTTTTGGTATATATTTTGCTTGTTGTCTTTTACTTGTATGGTATTTGATTACCGATAATTTTTTGCATTTCTTGTTATACTATGTAAGCCAATTCGCTTTCTGTTTTGCCATTATCTTGCTATTGTCTGTACTGAAAAGCTAATTATTTAACATAGCAATATTTCCTGGATAAGTTATGAAAAAGCAAAGAAATATGGTTTGTGATACTTATTATGCCCTGTTTGAGTGACATAAATGATATTTGAAACAATAATATACATTAAAAATTTTCTATATCACAAATTAATTAATATAATGTATATACATACATAATTTTATTCTCTTTCTAGTTTTTTCGGTGGAAAAGTTAGGGTTAGGGATAGTTTATGTCCGTACACATTACACTCCTGCTGATAGTCATCTATTGTTATATTCATTAATTGTTTCACTTTCTTACATGTGTAATTTGTATATTAAAGTGTTGTGTAAGATCTTGCTGCTACATTGTATATACCAAAATTCTGAGCAGAGCGTAGTGAATGGATTCACCATGTCAAGTATCAAAGCCAAAATATCAAAAATTTTCATCTTTTGGTGATAAAAGCAGGCAAAAATGGGTGTACAAAGGATAAAACTTGACAAACAAAACGTCTGGCGTGTTTGGTAAGTATTTTCTTGCTTTTTGTTGAGCACTAGTATTTTTTTCCGCGGGGTCAACATAGCTAACATAATGACAGTATGATAAACCCATTTAACGTCCATGATAACAAATCAAAATAATAAAGCAACTGATCACCCAACACCGAAAAGCGAGATGATTAAAAATTTACAGTTTCAACTGCAACAGGAATGAAATAAACATGTTGATAAATCAACTGGTGACTCTAAAAACTCCAAAAGAATCTTATAGTCTATTATAGTAACAATGAGATCAAAAGAAATACAAACAAAGTATGAAATCAGACTTTATCGACAAATGTAGAAGCTCTTTGACTCTTGGATAACCAACATTTCTGCAGGTTAATGAGGACCAAGCCATTTGTGATAGTGTAGTGATTATACCATCTAATCTTTGGCATACTTCTTGGTCTACTTATCAAAGGCTTCCACTATATTAGTTTTTTTAACATTATTGAGTCTTTTTTTTTTATTAAGTGTCCCAGCCATCACTTCCACAATATCTTGACTTCTCATGACTTCTAGGAGTTTATGATTTATAAATTGCCTGTACTCATTATGTTACTAGATATACTTAAGTATATTTAATCTGAGTTTAATCTTCGAAGCCCAACGAGAGTGTTGGTGTTACATATCTTTCTAATAGAAAATGTTATGGTTTTTAAACTTCTCTAGCTTGTGAATTGAATTAGCTGCTGATTAAAATGTTAAGTTCTTCAATTTAAATGTGAGCGTTGATTTAATGTTTTGGTCGCGTTTATGTTGGCGTAAAATATTAATATATTATACTTTTTTACTATTAGAAGTGTTGGTATAATATGTTAAAGAGTGACAGTTTGTAGATAATAATACCCTTATCGTGAGTTTATCTGAAGTTCTGAATTTAATGTTAACTGTCAGAACGTTTTTATATTTATGACCTTTATTGGTAGACATTAACTGTAGGTGTATTTTCAACATAGTGCCTTTGTTTTTACTAGTCAATGGTTTGTTGGTTTGAATTTGTATTGTAAAACTAAGGCTAAGGTTAAGATTATTCAGTACCAACTTTAACAAAGCGAGTGTTTCTAGTATTAGTAATTAATTTACTGGGTTTGCAGCGTACAGCTCTTGTACCTTCTCAACAAATTTATATTGCAATAACCAGGCAACCTTTAGAAGTCTTAAATTAAATATTATGAGATATTAACGAGCTTTTAGGCACCGCTTAAATCTGAGGTCGCAGCGCCAGCCAGAACGTATTGAAATAAATTGATTTGCGGCTGCTTATGACAACCGGGCCCGAGTTTTAAATCGGAGGTGGAATCTAAGGCAAACAACATTTTAGCAATCGCGCCCGCAATTATTTATTTAAAGCGGTTTTTATCCCCGTATTTATTTTTTGCCCCCGGCCGTTATTTCCGATTTCATCTGCGTTAAAGCCTTCTCAAAGAAAACATTGCGGGCATTAAGACGTTTACTTATTAAACATGATTTGCGAATTCCTTTTGATGTGCGATCCTTAATTAGGTAAATTTAGTACTACAAAACCTCGCTGGCTAAGTGGGGAGCATTATAATAGACATGTTATGAAAAGGAGAATTGACTCTCGCAAATTCCGAATTTACGGCGTAATATAATTACATCAAACAAAATGCTAAACGGTAGAAGGAAGCTGGAAAATTGCTTGACGCAAAGAAAGAATTTGGGAGGATTAAGAAACACGGGATTTACCTGTTAGGCCCACTTGAGTTTGCATTTAATTAGCTGCTTTCCAAAGCTACATTTTTTGCATAAAATAATATAATAAAAGTGCCCAATAAAAAACTCAAAAATGGTTTAAATATTTATTAGAATTAAATGAAGAAACCCTGTACATTGGAGTACGTTTTAAAGAAATACTGTTACAGTTACTTTTCATCAATGCCTCGTTGCGCAAAAGGATCATTGAAATGTGGTATATGAAGGCTATAAGCATGAAGGAAACATTTATGAGGATCTTCAATTTTGATGTCGAAGCTCTTAGTAGTCCCACTACTGTATCATTATTCGATCTACAGCAAGCATTTTTCTTAATATAAGTTTATGCAGCTTTCGCAGCGCTCTGGCGAGTTTAATGCGCTTTTTATGTTTATCCATTGTTTTTGCGCGATTTTCCACCGCTTCCGCTCACTTTTCCTCATTTGTTTGTCACGTGCGCATTTCTACGCATATCATAAATTTGAAAATACTTTTTCGCAGTTACAAAAGCAGTAGGCAGTTTTAAATACACTTAATTGTAATGTTAAAAAACAACAACGTAGAGAGTTTCTTAAGAAAGTAACAGAACCGGCTCGTTCTTCCGTACCTCATAATTTGTCATACATCTTAATGTCTTAGGATACCAGTATTAGAGATGTTGAATGTTTCTTATAGTTGTATACCGTAGGCATTAAATATAAACATCATTCTCTAACTCATCTGGTTATATAACATAAAAATCTGGTGCTATACTTCCGCGTCTAATATTAAAATCATATAATCGTTCCAGAACAAGTTACTACATATACTTGGTAAATGGTCGTATTATGTACGTAATAAGGATGTTCATCGTGACTTTGCTATTTGCTTTGGCAAGAATGAGGTCAAAAATATGCAGAAAAGTATGAAATCAGTTTTTATCAATAAATGTAGAAGATTTTCGATCCTTGAACAATCAACATCTCGTTCACAGATTAAAGAGAACCAAGCCATTTGGGCTGGTACAGTAATCATGTGGTTTAAAAGCAGATCAGTGCGTTAGAAAGAAAGATTTAAATTTACTTGAACCAGATTGCTCTAAATTTAGGCTGTTACTAGATATATTTAATTATATTTAGCTTCAGTATGACTTTATATAGTGACTTTTCAGATATTTGGGATTTGTATACAAACAGCTAGTACGCTTCACGGTACATGTCCTAAGTGATTTGTAATTGTCTACCAAGATGAAGTCTAAGATGTCCGACACTACCACCTTGTGAGATTTGTTGATTGTTTATTATAACGGGCAGACACTTTGCGGCTAGTAAAAGTAACATGAACTCACTTAGTACCATTAACTTTAACAAGCCATTTCTTGAACCGTTCTTGGAAAATATTCCAGATTTTGTGATACTATTTGCAGATTAGTATGGGATGCTAAAATTTCTGTAGCGTCAGCATAGGATGTAATGGGTGTATAAATAAGTTCTCAGCTTTTTTCTGCAAAATTAAAGTTTCATTTAAAAACAAACAAAAAAAGCTTAAGTATCAAAGTATTCTCCGTTGGCATCGATGACCTTTTGGCATCTTTCGGGTAGCTTGCGAATTCCCTGGTGACAGAAGCTCACCGGCTTCGAGACGATAAAGTTATCGATGCATTTTCGGACGTGTTCTTCTGTTTTGAAGTGCGTATCAGCCGAGTGATGCTGTAACGATCGGAATAAATGATAATCGTAAGGGGCCATGTCTGAACTATAAGTCGCATGTGGGAGAAGTTTCCAGCCTAACGCCTCTGCAGCTCATCCGTGTCAAATGTTTGAGGGCGTCCAGCGCGTTGTTGATCTTTAAGACTAAACTCTCCCCCGCAAAATCTTTGACACCACTTTTTGCACGTTGCATGACTTACAGCATTCTCACCATGTGCAGCACAAATCATTTCGGTGGTTTCACCACCGTATTTCTTAAGATGAAACGCGAAGTGGATAGAAAATCGAATATGCTGTTTCGTGATTGCCATCGCGAACACAGCTGATTATTGAAGTTATGTGCATCAAACGCCAAATCGCATGATGTTTCGAAAGACCAAATGTCATTGCTTTAAAACCGTAAGAGGGCGGACTAATACGTTACATGTAAATGGTGATTTGCGTCCTGTGAAATCTAAAGCTGAGAACTTATTTATACACCTATTAATTACTCTACTTCTGAAGATAGGAAGATCTACTGTGTACAGGATGAATAATATTGAGAAACCAGAAGTGATGGAAAATGGATTACTGGTAGATTCATCAAAGCTGACTAAAAATGTCTTTCGACAAGATATAACTTAATAAATAGCACTGAACAACAAAATTGCAACTTTTGTCTGATGACTGACTTTTATCACGTGATGTTTACTAATTTGACGTCGCTAATTTCAAATATAACCTCAGTTCTTTTGTAACAGCTCTTGTTTACGAGATATAGCTTTTACGAAAAAATTACTGTATTAGTGTGTTAATTTGCTTGTAATTAAGAAAATATTAAGTTTTTTTAATATAATTTGATATGGCATCGTCAAGAAGAGTTCGTGTCAATGATCCGAATCATTTTTGTTTCATTTTCGTTTAAAGAATACCGTTTGAATGTGACTTTGAATGCGTTCGCGATTGAGGCTTACAAAAATTACTTTGGTCACACGCTGGAAATGAAAGACAAGCCCTGGATTCCACAAAAGGTATGTAAAACGTGCGTTGAGTTTCTACGTTTGTGGACAAATAAGAAAAGGAATAGCTTTAGGTACGAAACCGCTATGATCTGGACTGAACTCTTGAACCACTACGACGACTGTTATTTTTGTTTGGTGAACATAACTGGCATTAACCGAAAAAATCGATCCAAATGGGAAGATCCTTCCATACGGTCGGCACATAGACATGTTGTGAGCCCTAAAATATCACTTGAACCTCAAGCTGGTGCTTCACAGGAGGATCCTATGCATTTTGAGGCGAAAACTAACAGTAGTGATAGTGACTTTGAATGTGACCTGAAAGCGCCAAAACTATTCAACCAAGATGATTTAAACGACCTTGTCAGAGATCTGGGACTGTCAAAGGCTGCTTCAGAAATTTTGGCTTCTAGGCTAAAAGAAAGAAACTTAGTAACAAAAGAAACGAAAATTTCTTATTACCGCACAAGAGAACAAAATCTCCTCAAATATTTTGCTGAAGAAAATGATTTCGTATTTTGTAAAGATGTACCTGGTTTAATGGCTACAATGTGATTTCAAAATCACGTTTCTAGTGAGTGGCGTTTACTCACAGACTCATCAAAACGTAGTCTAAAATGTGTTCTCTTACTCAATGGGAATATATTAGGGTCATTGCCTATTGCACATTCCACAAAAGTAAAAGACGAATATACAACTATTGCTCTGGTTTTAGACAAAATTAAATATGTGGAACACAATTAGCTCATATGTGTTGATTTAAAAATGGTCAACTTTCTTTTAGGCCAACAAGGTGGTTATACAAAATATCCCTGTTTTCTTTGCTTGTGGGACAGTAGAGCTATAAATCAACATTGGATTAAAAAAGATTGTCCTCGTCGGGAAGCGCTAGTTCCAGGACAACAGAACATGATAAACCCACCTTTAGTATCAAGGGATCGTATAATTTTGCCTCCGTTACATATAAAACTAGGACTTATAAAACAATTTGTGAAAGGTCTTGACAAAAATGGAAATTGTTTCCTTTTCCTATCAAAAAAGTTTCCAAAACTGAGTGCAGAAAAGATAAAAGCTGGAATTTTTGACGGGCCACAAATAAGATCATTAATAAAAGACTCAAATTTTACGGACACTATGACAGAGATTGAGAAAACGGCATGGAATGCATTTGTTTGGCTTGATCAAAATTTTTTGGGAAATAAGAAAAGTTCTGAATTTTCTCAACACGTCGAACAACTGATGAATCACTTTGAAAGGTTTGGATGTAATATGAGCATCAAGTTACACTTTCTTTACAACCACCTGGACTATTTTCCCGTCAATCTTGGGGACCTAAGTGAAGAACAGGGCGAGCGATTCCACCAGGACCTCCGTACCATGGAGGAACGCTATCAGGGGTACTGGAACGTACAGATGATGGCTGACTATTGTTGGAGCTTTCAGAATAGCTCTCTGCCTTCGGCTTCGGCAAGAAAATCATATAAAAGAAAGTTTTTTTCGTCTTAAGAATTAAATAAATTAGAATTATCTCTAAATTTATAGTGTTTTATTATAAAAAAAAACCGTGTCATATTTTTTTAACTAGAGCTGATACAGAAATTTCAATCACGGAATTGAAATCGTCATCAAAAATTGGACTAATATCATGTAACATAACCCAATCACCAGAAATGCTGTTGTGCAGTGTAGTCAGCAATCCGGTGAGTTTGTAAAGCAAGCCTTGATACCAATTTTTACCAAAGCTTAAGTTGCAATTAAAACCACTGCTTAGCATTACTTTTTTCTTCAAAATTCTTAATAATCCTATTAACCACTCTATGAACTTGTTCAATGGTGGCATGTTGTTTGCAAAACTTAAACTAATTAGGAATTAAAGAAGGATATACGTAATTATTTTTAACAAAAAATTTCAAATACTTCGGGTGATTTCGGAAGCGAATTTGTTTTAAGCTTTCTTGGTTTGGGAATCGTAATAATCGTGGCAATTTCCTATTACGAGGGTGTGAAGCAGTCTTAAGACTGCGTTAAATAAGTAGAATATAAACCTAAAACCTTCAATAGAAGGAAGCTCTTTTAATATCTTACACATGATAAAATCATAATCAAGTGCTTTACGTAGATTCAAGTTGCGGAAATTTTTTTTCTAACCTTGGTTAAAATGGATTGCTTTATAGGCAAAAACATATCTATAAGCGAATATTCAGTAGCTTTTGTTGCCGACAAAGAATTTAATAGTTTTGTCTAGATTTGTTTTTAGTTTCGCTTGTCAGCTGAATGTCTTGTAACTTTTCATCTACGAAGTCTTCGCTTTTCGGCAATTTCCTGTTTGACTCGGTGTTTTTCGAGCTATTTGTTTGATTTCAGTAAAATATTCTGTTACTGCTATTAAATTACCTTCAGCTTCAAGAGCAATATCCTACAAGAGTGTCCAGTCAATTTAAAATTTGTGACTATAATCTACGTTTCGGCTACTAATTTTTCTATTTGAATTTTTTGACATTCAATAGTTTTATATATAAAAACATTTTTTAATTCGCTCTATATCCTTATACTTATAATAAGGGGCAACCAGGTTTTAGATTTCTGCTTAACAGGATGATGTTAGTATAAAAAATGCATTGTTTGCTAAGACGTTTTAAAGTAATTTGGTATTGAATCTGAGTTATATGGGATGCGATCACAGTGCGAGGATGAATCAAAAAAATAAAAAAGATATGTAAGGCGGACTTTAATCCGTAGGGTACCTTGCACTATCAGTGTCCATATAACGATGTTAAAGCAAGAGATACGTTTGTCCTTGGAGTAACAGAATCAGGTTTCCTATGACAAAATGCGTAAAACTGTCGTAAATTTTCAGAAGATTTAAGGACTTGCAGAGATTCAAATATACAAACTTTTGGGAGAACAAAAATTGGTTAAAAATGAAGGTCATCAATGTTGTTCCAGGGTCAGCATTAGTGAAGGTAATATTCGTGTTGTTCGCCGCTTTCGCTAGGATTGCTGAAACTGCTTCCGAGGCCAAAATAATCTACTGCAGTGTTCAAGCAATTAGAGACTTTTTTTTCTTTATGACAAGTCTGGCCCTATGTAGCTGACCAAACTTGTAAAAAATAAAGTACTGGTTCTGGACTACATTAAAGTGCGCTTTGCTTTGAACATCATTTGTTTTAATTACTAAAGGAAGCTCATTAAAGGACAATGTATTTTTAAGTCGGGAAATTATGTATATATAAAAATAATTTTGTATGTTTGTATCTTTGTGATGCTTTAGGAAATTTAAAAAATAATTGAACACAATTCACACTCGCATTTTCAACAAAATGTCTTGATATAGTGTTGGATTTTGGACTAGTTGCTAAGTATGATGATTGCTTAAGTATTGATATTGTTTAACTTCCCACATATATACAAATAATTACTATTTATATATTAGACAAACAAGTAAACTATTATATCTAGTAAATGTACAGTTGCTAAAATTCGCAACTATATTCGTTAGTCTGTATTTTACTTTCAGAATTAAAATGTAAGTGAATTAACGTTTCCGACAAGCTCACGTCTGAAAATTTTAATCTCAAGATAGACGTTGATGCCAGAACTTTTGGCAGGTACATGAAACCGCTAGGTTTTTTGCTTAGCTGAGGCTAGATGTTTTTGGACGTGCTCGGGGATTTATTGGGCAACTATGTTATATACATTTCTTAACATTCTCTCGCATACATTTAATGCGCATAATCACAGATTCCGGGTTCTAATATATTTATGCTGTTTTTAAAAATAGTTATTACAGATCACTAGTAGATATTGTTTGAGTCAACGTATATTTTAAAGTAAAATAAAAATGTTATGCAAGATATATACAAATTGTTTATAAGATTTATTATTTATTACCTCTGTAATTTTGGTCATTAATTTGTGCTTGTATTTGTTTCTGTTTTGAGATAATTTTTAATTTTTTTTTTTTATATGAAATACCTTTATTGGTGTTTCTTTGAATTACAATCTGATCATACATTGATCAATGAGAAATTTTGTGCAAACTTAAATTACTACTACAAAATTTAAGCTAGGGTCTTACTCATTAGCAGTTCCTAGACTCTAATTATTTAATTGCGCTTAATTATTGCGCACACTAATAGCACTTTACTCTGCTTTTTCACAAACACTTATACCAACTCAAAGGGTTTAGTCCTTTTGAGTCTTCTGACTAACTTCGTGTTGTCGAGGAGCTGGATGGCCTCAACATTGACGTGATGAAGAAGTCGCTGTTCATGGCTTCTGGCAATTTTTTCAATGGCTTGGCTAACAGTTTCCATTTCCAAATCTCGATGAAGGTCACTGTTTCTAAAGTACCAAGGAGCGTCGACAATATTCCTCAGTACTTTATTCTGAAAGCGCTGCATGATATCTATATTGCTCTTTCTGGCACAACCCCACAGCTGGGCGCCATATGTCCATACGGGCTTAAGGATTTGTTTATACAGTAGCATTTTGTTGTAGATTGACAATGTGGAGTGTCTACCCAAGAGCCAATACATTTTCTTATACTTGAAGCCTAGTTCTTCTCGTTTTTTTTTTTATATGGGTCTTCCAGCGCAGCTTAGCATCAAGAGTAATACCCAAATATTTTGCTGTATTGGCGTATGGTATTTGTGTATTATTTATGCTAATGGGGATATGTTGATTATGTTTGTTTGTAAAATTGACATGGACGGATTTAGTTTCGTTCAATTTAATTCGCCAGCGTTTAGTCCAGTTGTTAATTTGATTAGCAGATGACTGCAAGTTTCTAGCTGCTTCTTCGAAGTCTTTGCCTACAGACAAGATAGCCGTATCATCTGCGAAGGTAGCAATCGTGTCATGCATTGGCTCAGGTATGTCACTGGTGTATAATAGGTATAGGACAGGTCCCAATACACTGCCCTGTGGCACTCCTGCTTTAATTTCTTTTAATTCGAGTAAGAATCTTCTTGCTTGATTCTGAAAGCTCTATCTGCAATGTATGATTCCAATAGTTCTGTATGCTGTCTGGGCAAAAGTTTTCTTAATTTATACCGTAGTCCCTCGTGCCACACTTTGTCGAAAGCTTGTGCTACATCAAGAAAGATGGCAGAACAAACTTTTCTTTCCTCTAAAGCTCTTTCGATTATGTTTGTTATCCTGTGCACTTGGTCAATGGTTGAATGGCTATCCCTGAATCCAAACTGATGTGATGGAAATAAGTTCTCGTCTTCTATAATGGGTTTCAACCTTTTAAGTAATAATTTTTCGAATATTTTCGAGTTTACTGGAAGTAATGAGATTGGTCTGTAAGCTGTGACTTGATTGGGTGCTTTTCCAGGTTTAGGGATCATTATCACCTCAGCTACTTTCCATATCTTGGGTACATATCTCAGTCGAAACGAGGCATTGATAAGATAGGTAAGTTCGACTATTGCTTTCCTAGGTAGTTGTTTTAGAATTTCCCCAGTAATCAGGTCAAATCCTGGAGCCTTCTTTGGGTCCATGTTTTCGTTAATTTCAATTGCAATTTCTTTTGGACTAGTAGGTCTGATTTCGCCTTCTTCTTGATTAAGGTTTTCCCAATCTAATGTGTCTTCGCCTTCATTCGGTTGAAATGTTCTTTCGAGATGCTCAGCGAATCTATTAGCTTTCTGTATATTACTTTTGCCCAACTCCCATCTGCATTTTTATTGGTGGATTCTGTATGATCGGCCTTTTAGGTTTTAGTTGATCTCCACAGAGAATAGTCAGTTTTGCTGTCATTTGACAATTCACTTAAGTAGTCACTGATCGATTCATTTTGAATTTCTGAATTTCCCTTTTTAATTGCTGGGTAGTGTTGTTCAATGCAGTTTTGTCGGTTGGTGCTCGAGATTGATGCCAGATTCTTCTGAGTCTTCTCTTTTCATAGATAAGCTGTTTTATTTTTCTTGGGTACTTGTTACCTTTGATTCTTGTGGTAATTGTAGGGTATTATCCCATGCTGCTTGTTGGATATCCCTAATAAAAGTTTCTGTTTCGTTATCTAGTTGTTCTTCATTTCTCAGAGGAACTGTCAAATTGATATTTTCTTCGAGTTGTAATTTGAAGCTGCACCAATCAGTCAGCTTATTAACTAATCTAGGAGTTAATTCCTTTGTATGATACTATCACTAAGCGTGAGAAGAATGGAGAGTGATCGGAGTTCATGTCCCAGGCTTCTTCGACATGCATGTAGTTCACTGAAACATTTCGAGTTATGAAGAAGTCAATTAAGTCTGGGATTTTCTCTGGATCTGTAGGCCAGTATGTTGGTTTTTCAGTTGACAGTGTTTCACATTTTAGTTGTTTGACTGCTTCCAAGAGTTCTCTTCCCTTGGTGGTTGTTAGTCTAGATCCCCAATTGGTATGCTTGGAGTTAAAATCTCCTCCAATTATGAATCTTCGACCATGGCTGCTTAAAAATCGAGGTATTGGTCTTTTTGAGAGCATGTCTTGGGGGCAGTACACTGCTGCAATTATGATCTCATATGTTCTAGTTACGACATTGACTGCGGTAGCTTGAAATTCCTTTGTTTTGTATCCCATTTCTTGGTGGTGTTTAATCGACTCTTTTATTATTATTGCACTACCTCCTTTGGCTGCGTTTTCAGGGTGTATAGTACGGTATACTTTATGTCCCTTAAATCTAATAAAGGATTCATTGGTAAAATGTGTCTCAGAGATGAGACAAATATCAATGTTTTCTATCTCTAGAACTATTTGCAATTCTTGTTGATGTTGCAATAGTCCATTGGCATTCCATTCCATTATTTTTAAACTATTTACCATTATGGGTCTTAGGAATAGCTCCTTTAGCGCTATATTCTAATCTTACTATACGCTCCTCCATTTTAGTTAGCCTCTCTAAAATTTGTTGGAGAGTGTGCTCAATGGATGTGCTTGATTCTTTTTTGTTGCTACTTTTAGTTTCATTCTTACCAGAAGTTGCTTGACTATAGCTCTTTTTGCCTTCATTCGGTTTGGTTATTTGTTCTTGTTGATTTGTTCGTTGTGGTTGCTTTGGCAAGACAGACTTTTTTGAGCGCTTGTTTTGCAACTTCTGTATTTCTTTTGCTACCATGCACCCCCTATAGTTTGCTGGATGCCCCTGACCACAGTGAACGCATTTTGGCTGTTGGGTTTTTGGTTTATCACAGTTTGCTGTTAAGTGTTTACCAGTACATCTAACACAGCGTGGTTCTTTATAACAGAATTTTTGCGTGTGTCCATATGCTTTAACTTTTTACATTGAGGTACGAGTTTAGATTTTCTTAGTGGCAGGATTTCTACTCGGACACCTAATATATCAGTAATACCGTAGATTTTATCTACGCTTTCGTCATGTCTAAACAAAAGCATAAACATATTTAACGGTTGTTTGGTTTTATATTTTAGTTTGGGAGTAGCTTCAAGTAGTTTGTAGCCACGCATCCTCATTTCATGGACTATATGCTCTGATTTTATAGAATGATGCAGTCTTTTGGCCATAACTTTAATTGGCCTGTTTTGCTTATTCTCGTAAGAATGCCAAGAGTATTCTTCATTGTTTAATTTTTCAGAAAGCTTTTTAAAATCGTTTTCGTCCTGTACATTAATTTTAATATTTTTGTTGTTAATAACTTTCATCTGTGCGTTAGAGAAATGATTCACCGTAGCATGGAGTTCATTAAAATTATCAATGTTATCAACTATGATAGGTGGAGGTGGCTTTATTTTTTTAGCTATTTCTTTATTATTTTTATCAGCATGATTTTGTTCCTGTTGTTGTTGCTTTTGAGGTGGGGTAAGTGAGGTATTCATTTTCTTTTCTTCCTATTTTTTGGCGTATCCACCCTGTCTCATAAGCTAGTTCCTCTTCATCGGTATGATATTCTACTGCACTTTTTCTTTGGTGCCATTAGACAGTCTATTTTCTATCTCTGAGTATTTTTTGCTCAGATCTTCGTACAGTTTATGAATTTTATTTAACTGGATTTGGAGTTGGTCCGCTCCATTTATGGCACTCCTTCTCGTCCTCCGATATTTTCCAGCTATTATAAAGTTGCTGTTCGTTTTGCGAACGTTGATAATTTTCTTGAAATAACGCATTATTTTGGTGCATTAATATCACTTCATTTTGTGATTGTGGTACGGTTTGTTGTTGTGGAAACATATTTTACGCGATAATTTTACGACCTTATTAAGGTCGCCAGATATCACTCGCGCATAGTGATAACTGTTTATTTTTCGTATCACGGAAGAGCGTACTCGACACTTGTTTATCGTTCAAAAGCCAAACGAATACTATAATTTTTAATGAAACACGTAAATTGGTTAAAATATGCAAATATTTTTGAAAATGGAAGAAGATATACTCCAGATAAGAACTAAAAGAATGTTAAGCTGATTCGGCAAACCGGCATATTTTTACCAAAATTTTTGATAGTATTTTGACATAAATACGGCGCCATATCAATTGTATTTTTTATGTAGTTTAAGGATCATCACTTTGCAAGAAACCCCAGCTTAAAATTATCTTTGCCGCTAAAAACTTTGAAGAAATTCTTGTTTCCTTCCTTTATTGAGAAATTGACGATGTAAGCCGCTTTCATTTTTAGGGTAATTTTATCTTGTAAACCTTTAATCTTCAAATGGCTTGATGGAGGATCAAAACGATTTCAATGAACATATCGATGATATTTCTGATAAAGACGTATTAGAGATGATCAGTTGGCCTCAGATGGTCTTCCGTGTTACAAAATATCTCCTGGGAAGGTTACAATACCATTGTGCAATATGGCTCAGCTTTTATTCATTTTTAGGTTTATTGACTAATTAAATTACATAGCATTAGTTTTATATATTTTTAAATAATGGTTGTTGAAAATACAGTTAATGAAAACAAGATTTAATCGTACAATAACAAGTAATGATTTTAACAAAACTATAATGCAGGAAATATGATAATATATGCACCAAAGGCGATTACATAATACAATTTGACCTATTCAATACTTAGTTGAATATGAAGAAGCTTGTTAACATTAAGGAAATTGTGTTAATATCTATTAAAATCCTCATACATTAGTCGATCAATTCCTTTAGCTAGATTTTTATTTCTTTTAAATATTTAAACTCCTAGATAACTCCATAAATGCTCAATTAAATTTAAGTTAGGTGACTGACCTAAACATTTCAAGAGTTGTCATATTGAACCATTCCTTGATCAACCTTGAAAAAGGTTTGGGATCGTTGTTATATTGATGAAACAACAAGTAAGAAAGCGTTACCAAATCACTCAAATAACGCAAGTTATTTTTTTGTGTATTTTTAAAGTTTTGTTGAATTAATATCCGTACTTGTGTGTTATGATATGGCGAGAGCACACCAAGAGTGAAATGTAACACAACCAACATAATAAAAATTAATCAGTAAATAAACAAGTGGGGTTAGAAGGAGAAGATACAAATAAAAGCGGCGTCGTAACAGAAGAAAAAGAGATGTTGCCACTGCTTGCTTAAAATCGCGAGAGATAACAAATGACACATTCGTGTAATGGGTGAACTCTATGAAGTCATGTAGTCCTGCAGAAGCAGGATTTAATTTGTTACTAAACCAGGCTATTTATTCCGCAGATGGTTGTGTATATCATTTAGAATTCTACATTACTTTTCAGTGTTGATAGTAACACCACAGGGCAAAAATCGATCTCAATAATGCCAAGTTTGTCTTAAAAATCACTTTTCATTACTTTTTTTGTAGATGAAACTGTCTGAGCTTGTATTTTCATTGCATGGATGCTTGTTTGTATTTTGAAATCCAGAAAATCATGTTCTTCTTTCAGTTAAATACAGAATTAGACTCTTCTCTGTCGGTCAACATATTATTAACATTCCAAAAATGCAAATGTTCGTATATGATATTAACTATTTATCTCTATTGCATTTAGTTGTATTCTTTGAATGTTTATAAGAATAACTGATGTGGTTTGGGACACACCACAGCTGGAGTCATCATTTATGGATTTAAAACGTTTACTAAACGGCTAAATCTCTCATCAACATTTTTTATAAATTTCCACAAGTTGCACGCTTTCTTTCACATAAAATTTTATCGTAGCATACTGTTGCATATCTGTTAAGTGATTGGCTCGTGACATATGAACTGCCTAGCCTACTACATCTGGATCACTTCTCTCCGTTTTAACTTAAACTCAACTTGAGAAAACTTGGGTAAAACTTGCTTCATCTTACCTTTACATCTGATATTTATTCAGACCAAAAGTGAAAAAATTTGGTCCTTAGTCGATTGAGACTGTGAGTTGTGGCATTCATATTTTGGAATTTTTTGTTAACTGCTTTTGTAACAAACTACTTTTCAATAATAATAATTGTTTCTTAATTAAACCTTTTTTATTAATACACAGAGCAAGAAGTTCCTTATTAATTGGCGTTGTGTTGAACTGCGCTTTTTTTAGTTTCGAACCTTTAAAAAGTATTTATGAGCTTCTCTTCAAATTAGTTTCATTTTCTTGAATTTATAATTTATAAAATAACTTTTCACTTTTTTATGACTTGTTTTTATTATTTTCAAAAAGGACAACGTTTATCTTCTTAATAATGAAATGCAATTTGCTTCTTCAATTTTTTACATTTTCTCCACTTATATTTTTTTTACAAAAGCTTCGAAGGAATTGATTTTGTTAAGTGCTTCTATTAAAAAAATTGAAGAATCTAAATCTAGAACGGGACTTTTACTTTAAAGAGCCAATTTAAGCTTTCTTATAAGCAATAAACAAATATGTATATGTGTACGTATCATAAAAATGTGATGTTTTAACCTTTGTATTCCCAAAATACCGGAAGAATCCTTTTTCTTCTTTAACCTTTAATGCGCCTATAATTGAGTATATGTCACCTTTAGTTCTCTCCATTTTGTTTGATTTTGAGCGGTTCCTGACCAGGTTAATCTGGCTACCGTTTTAATATTATTATACCAAGGTGTAGCGGTATTTTTCTCGATCACCTTCCAGTTCACGGCCTCTATTTCGTCACTTTTCTGTTCCATCTCTCGAATTCCATTTGAGCAATGTGTTTTGACTAGTCCCACTTAAAACATCTACTATGTCTATTACTTTGCTCTTATTTTTTATGTTTTTTTTCTTTTCTGTCCCACAATAGTAGACCTAGCATCCTAATTTAATAGCTTTCTGAGATGTTATATGTTGATTTACACTTTGTTTGATAAATGTTCAAGTTTGTGCGCCACATGTAGTTACAGGCAAAATACATTGGTTTTACTTTAATTTTGTGAAATCTCCTTATCAGAGCCTTATTTGTCTTTCAATTTTGATATTCCTGTTTTTTTTCTTAGTGTCCCTCTTTGTCCTAGATACATATAGTCTATTACGTTTTCCAATTTCTGGTTATTTATTTCTATTCTTCTAGGCACATAGTTTTAGTTTTATTTTTGTTTATTTTCACTCCTATCTTTGTTCTTCTTCTTCTAATTCTGTTATCATTTTCATCAAATCGTGATTACGTCGTCGGCAAATCTTAGGTGCGCAAGTCTTATTCCATTTACATTTATTTCTTGGTTCTCCCAGTTTAACCTCTTAAACACTTCCACCAATACTAGGGTAAACAGTTGCGCTGGTACTATATCAACTTGTCTTACTCCTCTCCGCATCTCAAAGAACTCTGTTATGTTGTGGGTTTTTATTGCAGCCTTTAAAGGTGTGGGATTTAGGACTTGTGTTTTTCCATTTCTCTTTTAATTTGGCATATTCTTTTCATGGGTTTTTAGGATTACTACGCCATGTTATGCTACTGCGGGTTGGCGGGTATATTTACAGCCGCTCCTAACACGAACAGACGCTGTTTGTAGCCGCCCACTCTGGGCCAGACGCTCTTGGTGTGGTTACTATAGTGGTCATTAAGTTTAGTATGTAAAGGTTGCCTCTTATAACCTCTCATTTAGTTTACCGAGATGTGACCGTTTAAATAATAAGTTTCTTGGAGCCATAAATGAGAGTGAGATTGCGCCTGCAGAACAATATCCCAGGATGACCCGTAGATCCGGCAATACTGGCTATAGAGGTACAATTTCTAGACGTAAACCCCATACATCCTACTGGACGAATACAAAGGATAAAATGAAACGCTTGATTTAAATTTTACATGAAATAATTTTTGAATTAATTGGATCTTTATTGAGTATTAAAGTAGACAATTACCCATTAAATGTGGATAATTATGTCCCAGTGCAAATCTTAGCACTTTATAGAAATCGATTACAGCTTCACAAATGTTCTGAACAGTTTCATTTATAACGTCGTATTTTATTCTTCTTGAGGTCGTCAGATATTTATACATTACTGGCGTAGATCTTGGATTTCAGATAACCCCACAAAAATAAATCGTACGTAAATTATAAAATGTTGCTGATCAGTTGATGTCAACATTTACGCGACTAAGTGCAGTAAATCGACCGTTCCTTGAGCTATACAGCAAATGGCGTGGTCCTGCTGGAACAACATTTGTTCCACGTTTATGTTATTCAGTTGGTGACAAAAATTTGGTTATTATGTAACGATTACTACCGCCATTTACAGTTATAGCATATCTAGCATAATTTTCAAAAAATTATGAGCCTATCACACTACTTGTCCAAAATTGACACCAAACAGTAACTCGTTGGGAGTACATTTGTTTTTTATGAGTTACGCGATGATTTCCCGAATCTCAAATGTGACAATTTTGTTTTTTTACAAAAACAATTGAGTTTTAACAATAATAATTTGCTGTTACGTCGTTTGGTGTTTCATATTTATTAATCGGAAGAACTGTAGATGACATCTATGAAGTAATAGAGTTGATGATCGTAAAACAAAAAAAATAAAATCCTACTTTTTATGTGAGCTATATACAATTGAACAAGATATATATTTACTTTTCTTATTATAGTGAGTTTTTAAAGAATTAAGTTAGAGTTTTTACTACATGGGCTCTTTTTTAGTGTCTAGATTTTAATTCGGCATATTCCTGGTTTGGGTGACATGTACATATTAAACGTACTGGCGTCATACATTTTTTTTTATAATTACTAACAAATATGTCATTTTGTCTTTTCAATTGTAGCAAGTTTGTTATTCTGCATTTTTACTGATCTAGCAATTAGATCATCGAAACGTATGTAGTGCAAACTTTGCGATTCAGTGGTGCATTTGAATTCCAGAAGTTTTTTTTGAATTATCAGAATTCTTTCAGCAATTATTAGGATACCAATAAAAGTTTACTTCCATAGTCATTAACTTGTCTATTTACACCCGTGATCTTTTACTTGTTTCTTGTATTACTTCATTTATAATTATTTTGTCTAATATTGACTCAACTTCTTGACTATTAGACGTCAAAATTTTCTTGGATAATTATCTTCGTCTTCAAAGAGTTAAGGGTAAAATATTTTTAGTTGTCGCTTTATGTTGCTTGATATCTTTTAATTTTCTCTTTCATTTCTTCGTTGGTACTGTGAATCTCAACCCATTGTGATCTGTTTCGCAATCCAACAATTCACGTTTAGATAATGAATTGCGAAAATCTTCTCAATATTGTTCTGCACAAAACAATTGTTCTTGCGATGATTTCTAAGCTGTGACGATAAATAAAGTTTATTTTAGGCCTTACCTTATACACGCGAACCAAGCATTTATTTACTTAAATTAGCTGAACTAATTACAATTCATTTCAGCTAATCTCATAATTACGCATCCTTTCAAATTATTAAAACAATTCCTAGTAATTCAGATTAAACAAATGCAAATGTAATTCATTTGTAAATAATAAATTAATTTCGATGAATTAATACTAACGGTTAGTTGCTATTGAAAATTATTAACACAATTAAAAAACAAATTTGTAAGTTTTATCAAGTATTATAAAGGAACTAAATAACTTGTACGCGTGAGTGTGGTAAAGCTAAAAGAGTGCCTTGTCGCCGTCTATTTGTTTTGCTTAAAGAACTCTATAAAAAGCCGGAAAGAGGTTAGATAAGCCGCGGTCTGAGTAACAATTCGCTTTCGCAACGTTTAATCAAAATAGAAGATAACGCGCTCTCGGTTACCACGAGTTGACAATAACCCGGTAAATTATGCATACTTTGCGAAGGGTTAAACTCAATTTCAACTCCTCTGCAACAAACGCATATAACGGGATGTTGTTTGCTGCATAATATAATATTGAAGGATTTGCATAAACCTTTTTGCAGGTGGCCCTTCCGCACTAGCAGATTTTTGAGTGTCGCGCGCTGCCAACGCCGAGAAGGAATTCGCCTCTTAATGCTTTACAACCCGTAACTGTCATAAGCTTGTAATTGGTAATTATAAATTTAGCGACACAGAAAGGTTTCAAGCTAATCTCTTTAGGGTATCCAGCAAATTGTTTCGCGAACGTGACATGCAGGTAACTTCATTACCTGTGAGAGTAGTTTCGTGTGCTGCGTCTTTGAGAAGAGGAATTTGTATAGGATAAATAACAATTCAGTCAAAGTTTGGTTGACATAGCTGTCGTTTGTGTTGTTTTATATGATTACACGTGAAGGCAGACATTGTCTGGGCATTTTATTGCATATCAGTTTTACGTAATTAAGAACGTCTATTTAGACCTGTGCGAAGATTCATAAATAAATGCGCACGGTGTTAAAACAAATATTATTCCGGTTACGTCCTTATCGCAAAGTATGAAAAGTGGTTTTGAACATCATTAATAACAAAAGGCGACATTTATGTTGAGATGGAGTTTTGGGATGTAATTGTACTCTGCGCGAATGTCACGCAGCTGTTTACTTTTTCTTTACCGGCTTATCCTGATACGCAACTGAAAGACACGTTTTATTTATTTAAATGTTTTTCCAACAAATCCGCAAAGTTTTTTTCTGTCTAGTTTAACATTAATCCGAAAGTGATAAAGAGCAATATTCCAGACATCATGTGCCTTGCGAGAGATTTGCAATTTTTTGTAATGCTACACTGACTTTATGGCTTCATAAAAATTTTCATTGGTGTTCGGTTTTTCTTATTTCCATATGTAATATTGATATTATTGGTTCTTCATATTTATTAGTTTTGTAGTATATTTCTGTTAAATTGGGTATTTCTAAAAAGTATAGGATCTAATGAATACGATACTTTAACACTTTAAGCTTCTGTAATTCCTTAGTGCAATCACATTTATAAGAAATTTTTTTGTAAATCCTAGTAGGCGATTGCTGAAACTACATTATTTTTTTAATTCGGTAAAGCCATTTGTAACCCGCGCGGCAATCGTTAATTCGAATCTGTAGATTTAGGCAATTTATTTTAGAACGTCTGCCATATGAATTCTATCCTGACTTTATATCGATATGTTAATCAAATTTGTTTACTTGGTTACTTGGTTATTTGTAAAAACGTCAGGTAAGTTCTTGCATAGTAAATAGTATAAACATATATTATAACAAAAATTTCTAAAGTTTTTTTGTAATAAAAGCCGGTGGCACCACAAGGACTTGCAACACAAATTTATCTTTGCATTCGTTTTTTTTGCAGGGCGCACCAATAGTCTCATAGTCACACAAAATCTACCTCAAGATACAGATTTGGTTACTTAGTGAAATTCCATTAGATGATAATTTAGTACATACAGAGTTTCTTCAGAAGATGATAACAATTGGTGATTAAGTTTGAAATGATTTATATATTGACGGCCTCTAGTATGTAACTGTTGATGATTTTGAAAACAAAGGTAACTTTCCCCTTGCTAAGTTCAATAAGAAAAAAGTTTTGTGGTTGCAGAATATCAATTACACTCCTAAATTTTTTACTTTAAAAAATTCCAATATACCAGATGATATAGAATCTGCTATTGACACTTTCTTATGTTTTTTTACCAGATAATTTGGTCTTTAAAACAGATGCGTAGAGATCGCTCCTAATCTACAAACCTTTATTGATATGTTTATTTAGTTAAACTTTATTTTTATATTAATACATGTGTAATAAGTAAATGTTATCTATACATATATGATACTGATTTGAAGAAGATCCATTCATAAATAGTACTCCTAAATAGTACTGAAAACCTATTACAGATGAATTCCCAGACAAGAATTTGTGGCCAGCGATGCTTCAGTTCTGTTGCAATTGATGGTTTGTAAGCTAGTTGACCCAATAGACTGTTGTCGTGGCCAATGAGAATAAAATAAGCGGTTGCTAGTCTTTGAAATTCTCAAATCCTCACGAAGGATTTGATTCGTAACATACCGAGTTGCGTTTGCCATCGTACAAGGGATTTTTGATTGGAAACTGTAGAATTTTAGTTTTATATGGTTTTATATAAATCCGTAGAGCTGTTACCATATATTTAAATTGACTTCAATATGACTTTATACAGTAAGACTTTATTGTGTAAGGAAATAGTTAACAAGCTTATTTGTTTCTCTTCAAAGTTTATATATTTTCTCTTGATTTTAATATATAATGTTTAGGTGAGCTTCTAGCCAAGGTACAATCTTAAAAATTAGACTTTTATCTTAATTGGTATAGTAGCATTATTAATGGTTACTTGTTGACACATGCTATATTTATTAATAAAGGTGACTTTTCGTCAATACACTGAAATTATTTATTGTCCACAAGATTTTTGGCTTATGGGAAACCGAACGAAAACATTGATAAGATAACCATCCAATTTAAACATATTTAAAGTATAAATAGTTTTTCGATGATATATGCCTTTCGCACCCATCTAGAAGTGCTAACAAATATGAATCTGAGCTGAAGATGTATCATAAATTTTACAATTTCTAAATTTAGACTGGGAATGTGGATTCTGTTGAAACTCAACTGGGTTGTCAAGATTTCTACCAAAGATTTGGTTTGCAAAAATGACAAGATATATTTCTGCACTTTTTTATACGTATGAGTATTTTTATTGGAGGACAGGGTTTATGTATCTATCACAATAAGAAAAGGGAGTAAGTCAAGTCCGAAAAATCTGTCTGAGGATTAGCGATGAAGAGAAGATATTTCAATTGGGACTTTACTGATAATGATTTATTACATCTTAAATGGATGTACAACAAATTGATTAGATTTATGAGCAATTTTTACAATTCAATTGATTTATAACATGTCAAAAGGACTCGAAAGGATAATAACTGGAAGTAAATCCTTTCCTTGCAGATCATAAGGTACTATAATAAAAGCATATGGCATTTTGACAAATAAAACATATCGATATCTTTTTATAAAGTGAATCATACATCTAGGAAACGGTGGCTTTGCTTTCTTTGGTATTTCGTTTATTTGAGTTTGGTTAATTATTTTATTATATACTATATACTAATAAAATCAAGGGAAACAAATCTTACTTAGAATTACTTTCACTTAACAGTCACATATAGTTTTTTTTTATTATCTATGATACAAAAAATAATTGGTAAAAATGCTAGATTTTTTAAAAACTTTTGGAAACAACTATAATGTAGAAGTGTTTTTACTCTATTATTACTTGATTTTCTGTAAGTATATTTTTTACTTTTATGAATTTATAACTGTTATTAGCCTTAGAATTTTTGTATCCATTTTGAGCTAGGAGTGGTAAATCGCCTATGCTCTTTCAGGTTGTAGTGGCACTACTGCAAATTATTATAAGGTTACCTTGGTATTTAACTTCACATTTTCTAAAGTTGCGTTCTACAGATTTATTAGGTTTCATAACTTGTACCTAAGAATGTATAAATGTATAAAAATGTATAAAAGATAATTATTTTCGGTTTATTTACATCCTCGATTTTGATATTCCTTCATATTTGCTTGTCAGTCTCCGTAGCCTTGGACCTTTACCCAACTTCCATTAACTTAAAACAGACACAACTAGAAGAATAGTACTACTCACCCTTACCCCCTCTCCCTCCAAGGAATTTTTTATATAGACATATACAAAATTTGTTTCACTTTCCAGATTTTTACTGTTCGGTTATACAACATTGAGTTTGCTTACTCAATGTAGGAAGGAGGGATGCCTTTTTTGCTGATTTATAGATCGCTTTGTAGGTCTTCAATATATGTGGAGCAAGTGAGTACAATTTCTTTTTATTGTTGTCATTTCTGTTTCACTAACGTATACTATTTCATCCCAGTGTTACAATCATATACGTTACAAATCTATTTCTATTTTTTAAAAGCTATTATCGCTATTATCTGACGCTTTTATTTGCGGGCGGTAAATAGACTCAACTATGGTTTGAAATGCTGTTAGTGTTTATTATAAATTCTTAATTACCATAAAACAATTTTCTTGTTAAAGTTTTTGACAAAAATATTTAAAAAGTTTAAGAAACTAAATTTTTATGTTTTGTCTCTCCCATATCTAAAGTGTCACTTGGAAATAAATGTGTCAAAACTTAAAAGGGCAAGTAAAAAAAAACTAAATGTGTTATTTTAACAAAACTGGAAAATTGTAAAAAGTCCAAAATCAAAAACTAAAACTTTAAGCATACCGACAATAAATATTAAAATAAAAATATAACTTTTTATTATTAGTCTCTAGTTAAAATTGCAAATTAACAAAGAAGCACAACTGCGCCGATGCTTTGTAACTGTACTACAACTAGCCAATTTAACTCAACATTTCAAATTGTTTGATTTTTTTTAGTTTATAGGTTTCTTGTGAATATTCAGATCTAGTTCTATCGCGATTAACTACGGAAGTATGTGATTGAGATGTTCAACGAGGTTGACCCAAGCAATAGCAGCATTTAACAACAATTTTCGCATTGTGAATTTCCAAACTTGTCTTGATCTTGACGGTAATTAATTATAGAAAGGATAAAATAAATATTTTATTTGTATAGTTATTTTTAATACCCAAAGGAAATAATTAAATTTGATCCCTCAAAATATTACAAATTTAATTCGAAACTGTCCTGTATCGGAATTGTTAGGTGTGTAGTATTTTTAAAAATCTTCTAATTAAATCTTAAGGGGGACGTCTGGTTTTTTTTTTGGGCCAAAAAATTGATTTTGAGATTTTTATTTTTTCAGAAAGCTGGAAACCCTAGGTTAATAATGCTTTTTTATTTTTTCTATATCTCAATTTACCGCAAAGATATACATGTATATATACCACGCTCGCCAATCTATTTTTTCCGACCTGCAAATTGTGACTTGTTTCTTCGGAAGAAACGTCGTGTTTTTTTGGATCAAAAAATTAATTTCAGGTTTTTATATTTTCGAAAGGCTAACGACCTCAGAATTGCAATATTTTTATTAATTTATTCGTATCTTTATACTTATGCATGCGCGGTGTAAGGTTCAACGAGTTTTCTCACCAGTTACGTCGTGACCTTTGAACGAGCGTTGAATTTGATATCATTATGTCTGAATGTTCGCAAAACAAAGGATCTTGTAAAGATCCAAATTAAACAAAGTGTGGTAGGAATAAAAAAAAAGTTTCATGTGCTGATAAAAAAATCTCAGCAATCCTCAAAAGATGCGAGGATCAAGAGAAAAAAGGAGCTTGATGAGCAAAGAGAACTTTTTCAAGAGATCCAATGATTACTTTATGGTGCAGGAATCGCAGACTCATGATTGGTAAGCATTTTGTCTATTACAATTGTAAATAGTTGAATGCGAAATAGAATAAAACTCTAAATGCGTTTTTCTCAAAATGGGGATTTTTTGCGCGGTGGACACGATTTCTCGGAAACCACTAATCCGATCGACCTACATTTTTTTTATATGTTTATTGAAACAATAGCTTGTCTGTATTCTACAACTGATTCTCCAAATGTTCTGCCCATGGAACTATTTACAGTTAGAGCAGTCCAGCAACTAATTAAACACCACCTAAAATCGAAGAAAACCCCAGGCTATGATTTAGTCACAGGGAAACTAATCAAAGAATTACCGCGCAAAGGCGTGGTTATGTTGACTATGTTATATAATGCTGACCTGAGGCTGGGTTACTTTCCAGTACAATGGAAGGTAGCGCAGGTTATACTTATTCCCAAACTCGGGAAATGAAGTTGGTTCTTACAGGCCCATTAGTCTGTTGCCCGTCCTAAGTAAACTACTAGAAAAGTTATTGGCTAGAAGACTAACCCTGCTCTTGGAGGAGCACAATGTTATCTCAGATCACCAGTTCGGCTTTCGTGCTAATCATTCCACTATTCAACAAGTCCATAGGGTAGTAGACACAAATAATCAGGCCTTTGAAGAGAAACAATACTGTACAGCTGCCTTCCTAGATGACAGTCAGACCTTTGCCAGAGTTTGGCACACGGGTCTTCTGTACAAACTCAAAGCATTCTTGCCACACCCTTTTTACACTCTCATCAAATCCTATCTAGTGGAACGATACTTTCAGGTAAAATACGGACAAGCCCAAACTGAGTTACATCTAATTAAATTAGGTGTGCCACAGGGCAGTGTACTTGGTCCCATCTTGTACCTCATCTTTACAGCAGACTTGCCAACCAATCCCCACACATTTACTGCTACCTATGCTGATGATAAAGTACTTGCAAAAGGAAATATACTTTATTAAAAAAATTCTCTGAATTGAACCTAAAATATTTCATGTTACTTTAGAAGAGGGTAAAAGGACGTTTTTCCGAGAAATTTTTTGGCAGGCTGGTATTTTTGTTCTACTGACCTTGAACACTTGGTTGTAGAATACAAACAAGATATATATGTTTACTTTAAGATGCCGTTTGATTTTTTTCTTTCAACATTACTGGTGCAAAGATATCCTGTCCATCGCACAACGCACGGTTTTTTGAGGAGACGACTTCGGCGCTCTCTGGTGGAGTTGAAATAAATAATATAATTCAAAAAAAAATTGTTTTTGATGCCTCTTAATATATCTTTTTAATGCACGAAATCTCATATTTCTAAATAAAATATATTTCTGTAAAAAAAATTATGAAAATTGACCAATTTCCACACAAAAAAACCAGACGTCCCCCTTAAAGTTCACGCAGATGTTGGAAAGGACATAATAGGAAATGATATATCTGCAAATATTGTTTGATGAATAGGCAAATTTGCTCTATTTTGTTAGTAGTTTTTGAAACTGAATTTACAAGAGCTATGAACCACGGTTCTTGTAGATATAGTAAAGCATAGTCAACAACTCAAACGAAAATTGGCCTTCTAATAATGATGAAAATTGTAGAATTTTTCAAATTGTATGTGTACACTTAGCTGCATGTTTACAAAATTATATACATGTTTATTTAGATACCGATTTAATATACTTGATAATACGCTACAGTATATTAATTAGAGAAAAAGAATAATATGCAAAATCCTCCTTTTGTAGTAAGTCTCTATTAAAACAATACGGCCTTTCCCGAGATATTCACAAACGATAATTCGTTCGATGCACTAGTACTTATTTCCACCTTTGTAGTAGTTGAATCTTTAAAAATATTGAGTATTAAGTTAAGAACTGTCAAACAGCGACCATTTTAAAGTAAAATATCAGATAAATGTCCCATAAGGTGTATATTGAATTACGCCCACTGCGTTGGCAACCATGACGCAATCTCTCAATGTTTTAAAAGTAAATAGCAAATTATTTGCAGCGCGGTTGCAAACAGTACAGTTAGCTTAGTAGTTTAATATTTATTAATTCAACAAATTTGTTGTGTAAGCTTTTCGAAATATATTACTTACTTGACAATATTTAAAAAGCTTTTCCAAGTATCAGGGAGGGAAAATTTACGCTAGAGAAGGTTTTCATGGTGGCTATTAAGGGTTTTTATTATTATTATTAAATTTTAGGTACAAAAAAGTGTGCTGTAACAATATAGAGATGACTGGTAAAAGCGGATAGAAAGTTTCAACCATCAGAGAATATTGTTATAATGCGGCGTATTTTATAAATGCTTTTGGTCAGAAAAATATTGTTCCGGAATATGATGAGATCAAAAATGATACACTCTATTACAGAAATGAGCTTACCTTTGAAAATTTAACATATAATATATTTTTAAAATTTGTAAAATATTTGCTGATCGATGGGCTCGTCTTGTGGAAAAGGTAGCCATTTTAACAATTTGGATCCCAAGGAACGCAATTGAAACTTTTGCAGATAGTGTGTCGCCCAATTTGAGGCCATTCTAGGTAACGGAGTACTAGACTGTGATATGAATATAAAGCTCATTTTTTGTAAAATTTGTAACAAACAAATAAGTACAATAGTGCCATTTTCAACTAATGTTATAGCTTACATTAGGAGAAAGTTTGTTTATAGAATATGTATGCTATCGGCTTATCTTGTCAACAACATTTTTTGCGTTCATTTATTTTTTAGAGTTCACTTTTGCGGTGAAATAATTGTACGATAACATTTTGATATAAAGGGCGCGTCTCTTCAATCAGCGGCTGACAATAGGTCTGCAATAATAAATTAAAATGTTGCTGTATAAATGACCAAATTTATAGTAAGGCACATCGTAATATTGCTGCAAACTTGGAATTATATTACGGTAACGTATACGCTTTGACACAAAAAATGATATGCAATACGCGCGCCAAACCTCTGGTAACACGAAGAAAGGGGTTTGAAGGGATGGAGGGTGATTGATCCAGCGGTCACAGGTGTCGAACTTGCTCACCAGTCATTGTAAATGTTGAGCACGATTCTCACATTTTCGATCTATGTAGTCCTCAAAGAGACATTTGCCTCTTCTATACACATCGTGGAGCGACAAATACGACATTTGTATGATGCATCACAAGCACCTTTGTATCGTATGCGTGCGGCATCTCCGCCGCACAATAAGAAGCCAGCAATTGCCACGCCGACGCCGATAAAGCCCTGGCGGATGCACTCTCCTGTAAATGAAATGTTATGCGAAATTAGCCACATCAATCAGCGCCGCGGCAGATTTCAAACAAAGGTGCTCCTTGCATGCACGGTTTCGCCTGAAGCCGCGGTGCGGAAAGAGCGTCGGAAAATGATCGCGTCATGAATACAACCGAAGGACATCGATATGGGGCGCAACAAAAGTGCGATATTCAGATGGGACAGGCCGGGATTTCAAACATTGCTGTGTCCAAATGCAAATCTTTCTGCTTTAACAGCGATGTTTCTACTGACAGCAAACGAATTGTTACATTTGCAATAATTTACGAATAATCCACGAAAGCACCAATTGGAAGCATAACATTGAAAAATTGTTTAATTATTTCATGGTTACTGCATTTAAATGTTCGTATTCGTATTTTAAATTGAAATATAGCAGAAAGTATCATATCAAAGTTAAAATTGTTTTTGTGTTCAAATAACGTTAACAGTGTTGTGTTTTAAAGTTGTAATGGGTATATTATGTGAAATCGAAACGCAATCTCCATTTTTGCGATATCGTTTCTAATTTGTTGGGATTATTGAGAATAATGGAAAATATTTTAATAACTGCTCATCAGCACAGCAGACCTTCCATTCCCATGACATATTTTTTTATTTTTTTCCCCAAAGGGAGGATTTAAATGTTCAAGCACCCCGAGCTGCTGGATATAGACCACATAGCAGCTAAAACCCATTTACTTCCCTCTCTTCATCCATGTATCCCATCTGGAACCGTGTGTGCATTACTTCAGGTGGGGGTGGTATCTAAATTTAAATTATACTTGTAAGACGCTTTCTACACTTTCTTTTTCCTTTAAGATGTCATGACACATTACGCTTATCATCTCCCATATAGTCTCTTCCTCCATCATATAGTTGCAAATATTTTCAGGAGTCTGTATTCTATTCTTGATGTTTTGACGGTGCACATCCCACTTTATACACTGGAATATTACATGTTCGGCATCTTCTTTTATGTCACAGTATCTACACCTATCATCGTTTGCTCTATGGAAGCGATGTAGATACGCTCTAAAATTACCGTGACCGCTTAGCATTTGCGTAATATAATAATTTAGCTGTCCAAAAGTTCTGGTATATCATGGCTAAATTTGAGGTACAAGTCTCCTTGTCTAGCTGCCTACATTACCTTTTGTTCAGCGTGCTTGCCACGTAGTAATCATGTATTGTGTATTTCTCTTCTTTGTTTCGCTGTTTACCCCATAGTTCTGAGCCCTGAGAGTAGCTAACAGGTCCATTGGCGGTATATCAGTTATAACTTGCAGTGCTATTGACGAGACTTTTTCTGGTAGCCATTTTAGGGCCTTTTATGCGTGACATTAGCCTGGCTAAGTAGTTTACCGTCGATTCAACCTTAGTGATCGCCCTATATATATATATATATATATATATATATATATATATATATATATATATATATATATTATAGCTTTTATTAGAATTACTGTTCTAGCTATCCTTAGACCTTCTATCCTTGGCGGTGCGGCATATATATATGTGATGTCACGCAGAATATTTTCTAGCCACTTCTGCCTTTATGTGTGACATTCAAGCTAAGGTGTTCGCCGTCGTCATCCAATTAGCCACTTGTGTTATTACAGTATTTGTTTATATCATCAAGTTATCTTCAGTTCTGTCTGTTATCAGGGCTACGAGGTAATCTGCAAATTCATTTAGTTTGCATCCCAGCGGTAATATTATCTGTAGTACGGAAATGTATAAACAGTTCCATAGCACCGGGTCTAGTATAGATCCTTGGGGAACCCTACAGGATATTTGTAAGTTTATATCCTTGTATTGAATTAGTCTATTTTTTAAATAATTTTTTATATCTATAAGTGTTTTCGGTATTTTAATTTCTTCTAGCCTTTTAACTATGTATCCCCATTCAGCAGAATTGAAACCATTTTTAACGTCAAAGGTAACTGCAAGTCATAGCTCCCTTTGCCTCCAGTTACCCGCTTTTGCTTTCTGGGCGTATGAAACCAAGTCTTTGATAGCCTCTATGGTAGACCGACCTTGACGAAATCCGAACTAGCTGTCTGCTGGCCCTCCATTAGACTCAAGTTCATGATTCATTCTTTGTTTCAGGATGTGTTTATATACCTTAGACAGTGTACTTGTAAGGCATTTTGGTCTGTATTTTACGTCCATTTTATTGCCAGGTTTTGGTATTAATACTAAATTGGCTATTTTCCACTCTCTACGAAAGGATTTTGTTTTCCATAATACATTAAACATTCTTTAAAAAGTTTCAGGACTAGCCTCTACTGCTATTTTAGCTATTTTAGGTGGAATACCATCTGGCCCTGCAGCCTTTTTATTCTTTAAAGATCTTACTGCGTTATTTAGTTTATTTCGGGTAATTACTCTATCATCATCAGGCCCTTCGTCGTATTTCCATGCATTAATTCTTTTAGTTGGGAAAAGTGTATTTAATATATCGCTAATTTTGTCTGGGTCGGTGGGGGGTAAAGATTTTCTACCAAATTTTTTTTGTTATAATTTTGTAACCATTTCCCCAGACGTTACGATCAACTTCATCTAGAATTGCCTGCCACTTTGCATTCTTTTCTTTTTTTTATCTTATCTCTGTATTCTTTACGTTTCTCTTTATAAGTATTAAATTTCTCCTCATTTTCGTCAGTTCTTGCTTTACACTTACTCCTCGTCCATACCCTTCTCGCCTTAATACATGCATTTCGTAAAATTTTAATTTCGTTTGACCACCAGTATGCAGGTTGTTTCTTTGCTATAAAGGTAGGACGAGACATCGTGTTTTTATATATATTAATAATAATTTTTGTCATCTCAATAGTGCTTATATAGGTCTTAATACTGTTGAATTTTATCTTTAATTTGTTGTAATAGCTGACTGTAATAGCTGCGTCACCGCGAGTGTCCGTGTATCATTCGGCACGGCTTAAGATAGCACTTTTATTGTGTTCAGATTTTATAATGACGTCTTATACTCCCACTTTATTTTCTCCAGTTTCTTTCTACTTTTATCTCAATCCGATTCTCAAGTAACACTATCTGATTATCTTTAGGATGATTTTATCTGGCATATGATGTGTTGTTTGGCGAGTACACGATTTGGGGCAATAGAAAATTAAAATCTTTTGTAAGATCCTAAATAGTCGAATCACTTATAGGGTGGCAGAAAAGTCGATGTATTGTGGTATCAAGTAATAATGGTAGGGTATTGTTAAGTTTATTCCTGTATAATTTAAAATGTTTATTTGCCTTTACTTTAGGGATAAAGTAATACATTAGGTATAAAGTTTATTTTAGGTGGTTTATTTAAATCATATCTATGAGACCAAATGACAAACGTATCGTCAACGTACCTTATCCAATAGGTAGGTTTTAAGGGGAAAGAGGCAAGGGCTTTTATTTCAAAATCTGTCCTAAACAAGTTTGCTGAATGGGGAACCGTAAGAGTACCATTGGTACACACACACACACACACACACACACACACACACACACACACACACACACACACACACACACACACACACACACACACACACACACACACACACACACACACACACACACACACACACACACACACACACACACACACACACACACACACACACACACACACACACACACACACACACACACACACACACACACACACACACACACACACACACACACACACACACACACACACACACACACACACACACACACACACACACACACACACACACACACACACACACACACACACACACACACACACACACACACACACACACACACACACACACACACACACACACACACACACACACACACACACACACACACACACACACACACACACACACACACACACACACACACACACATATATATATATATATAAAAAAAAATATATATATATATATATATATATATATATATATATATATACACATATATATACAAAAAATACATATATATTAATATATTATATATATATATTTATATTATAATATATTATATAAAATACAATAAACCACAATAAACAAACAAAACCACCAACACACACCAAAAACAAACAAACACCCACATACAATATACACAAACACAACACAACATCATAAAAACATATAAAAAACACACAAATATAAAACACACTCAAAAACACACTAATATAACACACATACAACCACACACCACCCACACAACACAAAACAAATCAAAACAACAAACCACAAACAAAACACCACAACACACACACCATACCCACAACCCCAACAAACACACACAAACACACAACATTTCAAAAACAATATATATATTTATATATATATATATATATATATATATATATATATATATATATATATATATATATATATAGATCACCTCTTTCATTTCCTGTAAAAGAATCCGTATATAGTGCGTTTTTTACAGCCAATTATGGTTTGCTGTATGCATTTTGTATGCGGTTGTTGAAATAATTTTTTATCTAAAATTCCAGTTAAGCGGCGCGCTAGATTAAAACTTCAAAATCTAAATTTCTTTTATTGTAAATTCAACAGCGTGCCCAAAAAAGATCAAACAAACTGCGCGCTCATTTGCATGTTAGTGTCTCAGCAAACCTGATACAACAACTTTTAATTGCAATTTCGTTTGTGAAATGTTTGGTATAATTACAGCCGAGCGGTCCTAGTTATGAATTCACGCTTCTAATGTTAATAGCTTAATGTAATTCGGAATTCGGAACGCCCTCCGTCGCCTGCGCAAATGCGAGTATAAATATTTGCAAATATAAATATGGCAGAGATCGAAGTTGCTTATCGCTAACCAGCCTCCGCTTTTTGCGGGGCGCTTGATTACTCCTGTCCTGGCGCTTTATCCGCTGCGGAAAACTACAACTTTTTGCTTACAATATCATATCAGTTTTTGCGCCGCACTTTACACTAACTCACGAGTTTTATTCAGAAAGGTTTTTTATGTCAATTACCTCCAGCGCAACTTTGCCACCTTCACAGCGCGTTGTAAAAGGAAGATATTAATATCCGTTCTGGTAGGGATACAAACATTTATGAGTCAATTAACGTGTATTATAAATTGCAAATAGGTATTGAACTATGAAGCTCAGTTAAAGATCAGCAACCGTTATGACTACGCACATATACAAAATATACTTAAGTTCGATTACAACCAGCTTTAAAATATTGACAGAATATTTATAAATAACAGTAGCATTTTTAGTTCTAATCTTTTAGTTAATAACAATTAAATCCAGTCTTTTCTCAAATTATTTTCCAACATTGTTAATATAGATGGTGCAAATTTTGTGGGTTTCTTCGAATGAGAAAGTAAAAACGTAAAATTGTAGTATACACTGGACTTACTCCTTCTAGTCAACTCTGATTTTTTTAATTTTGTAAGTTACGCGTAAAAGAGAACGAGCAACGACAGCAGATTTATCCTCAAAATTAAGAAAATGACACTGTATTATATCTGTATTCGAGAGTTCGTTAATATTTATCCGAAGCCTTTTAGCTGAAGGGGTAGGCGTTACGTTTACAATTATTTACATATTTCATCTAAATCTTTACAAAAAGTTATTGTACTAGTTCACAGTGTTCTTTTTATACACTTTGCACTACACATATCGATTTACACACTTTTTATCGCTTTCCTTATTCGTGAGTTTCTTTCTCATATATAAATTTTCTCCATGCCCTATTATGCTTATGTAATTTAATGTCTTCTCAATGTCTTTGTCTCTAGTGGTTTTTAGCCTTTGTTTGCTTGTTCTTTCTTGTCGTTTAGCTTCTTATATTCTTTTGATAGTTTGATCCTGGTTCAATCGTCTAAGATAGCCATACCCCTCAGTTGGCATTTTTCTATCAGTTTTATTACTGGCTGCACTTTTAGTTGCTTTCAGATGTTGTCATTTCTAATGTGGTCTTTTTTAATAACTCCTAATGCTTTATTCGTTAGTACTCAGCTTTCACATCCAAAGGTTACTATGGATATAAGTACTGATTTATACCCGTTCATTTTTGTTTTTTTAGAAAATTATTCTTTAGACTGTGATATACCTTGGAGGCACTTTGAATTCTTGAATTTGTTTCAATTTTATAGTTTGCTTTGCTATTTAGATGTATCCCTAAATATTTGAAACTCGACTTTTATTTATCTCTGTATTAACTGATACTTCCGTTTTGCTACTAATCATTATTTTTATTTTTTTTTCTTAATATCTATTTCGCTCTTTATGTCTTCGTTCCACCAAGCCGTTTGTCTCTTGCTTGTATTCCTATTAACCTTTGTTATGCCACATATTTCTCTTCCTACATTAGTTAAAATGTATTTTAGTATTTTCTTTAATATTGTAACTCTTTATGTTTTTTGCTTTGTCTATCATGCCTATGCTCTATATCTGCAATCTTGTGTTACTTCTCTATCCGATAATCTATATGACTTTATCACTTCCTTAATGTTGCTATTTTGTTTTTCAACATTGGAACTACTAGTATTATTTTACTGTATTCCTATCTTTGTTTTCGCTTGTACAAAACAGTGATCGCTATGTATTTCAGGAAGTATTATACAGAGATCTAAATCTGTTACATAATTTTAAAAGTAAACGCTACAAGACTTCAAAATTAAACAATAAAAAGTAAAAAGTAAAATAAAAATAAATCTTATTTCAGATTAATTAAATCTTTGTTAGCTCTGAATTCTCTTTTGTTGAGCGGCGTTGTGAAAACATCGGCTAACTGTTTCTCATTGCTAATGCCAATGTTGTGGCTCACGAAACGGTTCCTGGCAAAATGGTACTTAATATCAATGTACTTCGTACTCCGTTGACATATGGTGTTGATGATCAATTTTTCGGCTGTCAGAATGTCGATGTACAACGACGATGGCTCGCGCTGTTCTTGTTCAACGTCATTCAAATAATTTTCTTAGTGGCCATATACGCGGCCACGTATTTCACGTTGCTCACGTCACTGTCTGCTTCTTCTCATTTACTATTAAGGGTTTGTTGATATCTAAGTAAGTGGCCAATTAATTTATCGGTTGGCTACTTCCTCTGTAGTTGATACTAATGTCCAAACTTTCTTTTAAATATTTGAAGACGTTCTTGACAGCGTTCTAAAAACTGCGACAACTGACTAATCGAATAAGTCAAGTCAGGTCACATACCTACAACCAATTACATAATCAAATCTGTGGCTTGCTGGTAAGGTCCGCAACATAATATTTACGTCGACTGGTACCGCGATGTTGTTTCAATTGATTATATCAAACTTTTCCGAGACATTTCACATCTAAATCGTTTGATGAATTTGCAGTTTTCATTGGCCTTAACAATAATCAACTTTAATACCAAGGTAACACGTCAAACTGCTGGTGAAGTCGAATTTACTTTTTAGCAGTTTAATTAATTTTAATGCACATTGTGGATCACGCCCAAGCGCAAGACCATCATCCACATGCAAGGTCAGATACAACTTCTTGTCTTCGCTGGCGTATACGCATGGATCATTGAACACCACAGTGCAGGCCGCACACCAAAGCGATTGGCCAAACGCTTTGTTAGTGGGCAGAATTTTGAAGTGCATTACTTCGTCCGGCTTTTTCACCCGCGATTTTAATTTTTGAAATGACGCTCACATATGTTGGCCAAGTCGCAATGTTCATAAAAGTCTTTTTCGGCTTTTGGACACTACTCTGTATTTTTTACACATTCATTTATAACACATTCACTTTTGGGCATTTCTTCCACAACGCCAAGTCTCGTGTGCTAAATCAACTAAATCAATTTCATCGCTGGTGGTTACGAGCGCTTCTACTCTTTTCCGCACCTATGAATGTAGTTCAAAAATACTTCTCTCATTCTTGATTTGCGCCGTTAAAGTACGTTCACCGTCTTCAAAATTTGTGGTTATTTCTTTGTCCATTGTTGCACTGATTGAAAATAAGTTTTTGCATACCCATAGAAATTACTTGGCTATTTGTATACAAATCAATATACATGCGGCGTTGTCCGTATACTTCTATTGGTTATTAATGCTACTAAAGTTTGCGGGGTGGGCCAAACTTCAAAATGATTTAACTACACTTGCCGAAACAGCATATGTCGAGGTTACCCACATGTCATCAAATTTATCTTAGATAAAACCCTCTGAGTTTAACCTGCGCCATTGTATTGTTAAGTTGGCTAGATTTTCTATCCTATTATTTTGCGTGAGCTTGAATTTATAACAATCGGTGTACTTGTTGCCTGGCTTCTGATATAAATAGCATTTGCTTCAAACTTTATTTTTGCACGGTTGGCCATTTTGGCTACCGTTATGCTACGATTTCGGTTTGATTTTAGGTTGGCCTTTGTATGTTAGTAAGGCTACGTTGTCGTTGTTGTTCTTCTTGTTGATGGCTCACTCTTCTATTCTATTCAAGACCTTTTCTTTTAGCAGCATTGACGACAATGTGTTCATCGTCTTCTTTCAGTCATCCATACCGTCAAAAGTTGTTCTGGCGTTCTTGTATATAACCGACGGCAATGTGTTGAACACCTTGCGGATAGCTTGATCTTTGCTGGGCGGTTGGCCAAAGTTGACTAAGTGCTTCTCAAGCTCTTCCGCCGCTGCTAAGTGTTCCATTATGGTCGTACCTGGTCGATATCGGTAGCTGGTAAATTTCTCGCAAAGGAAGAAAATGAACGTTTTATTTTTAGATAGTAGATAGCTGTTTCCACACTTGGGCTGCTGTATTCGAGTTCATGGCCGTTTTGAGCGTTTACCCGATCATAAAATGAGCATAGTTGTCTTTCCTGTCCGGGACGGTATTGTCCTTCGCGAGATCATCTGTCTGTCTTTCTTGGCCTTCAACCACTTACGTCAAATAATAATATTTAAGTAGTACTCGTATCTGGAATTTCCAGACTGAAAAATTCGCACTATTAGACCGCCATCTTATTTGTTTTTGTTGTTTTAAACTTTTGGAGGTAAAACGCTGTTTATTAACGAACATAGAATCAAATAGGAGCGATACGCGTCTTCAACTATAATTAAAATCTGGCCGCACTTTCAAAACGCAGAAAACTGTCACTAACAGTTAAACATTTAATTAAACATTTATACAAACTGGGCCTATAACCTTTAAAGTTGTGCGATAATAATGAAAAGCTGAAAAAACTAAAAGTTAATGGTGAATACTTAAGTGACAAATAAAGTTAACTTAATACGACGAATGATAAACCCCAAGTGACTGATGTACTAAAATAAATAGTTGGCTAGTACATAGAGGTACTTTTACACGTTTAGTCAATAAAAATTTCAAAAGCACGCTAACCCTGAAAATAACTGCAAAAGTTATTGGTCGTCAATGTCACATTCTGTGCACTGCGGGACACTGTCTCCCAGTTGGCCAGAGCGAACACTGACATATATGTAAGAGTTCTCAAACTCCTAGTACGGCCTATAGTTCAAGAACAGACAATAAGTTTCAATAAGAAAAATGTAATTGTTGTTTAAAATGTTATAGTAAAAATATTAAATTCTTATAAAATATCCAAGTAGTAAACTCTTTGTAAAATTTTCTTACAAAACTTTTGAATTAATTAAAGTAACTTTACAAGCAAAACTTTTATATATTATTCTGTGAATGTTTCATGGACGTCCTTAAAGTTAAGAGTTAAGATTTTAAAATATAAATATGTGCTTTCACGGAAATGGCGTAGTTTATTTAATTTATTTAAGATCGCTTAATACGTTTGTGTTTGTATAATAGGTTGTAAGGCAACAGCAAATATAAAGTATCTTAAATATTTTTTTACGTTAGAATAAATTATGAAGTTCGGCCAACGACTGACTGAATTTGTTTGTTTTTGCAACCTACTCGCAGATCTCGGGCAAATACCTGTCAACCATAAATTACGTGCTCTTTCTCCGATAGCAATAAAGGAGAGCTCATGAAATGCAGTTTTGTGGAGCATCAATAGCGAGCGGTGCATAACCATCAACAACCCAATCGATTTTTGTATTAGATGCGTTCACGGCTAAAATTGGAACTACTTCCTGAAAGAGGAATTGCAGTTGCATTGCTGGAAGCAATTCTGCTAAAACAAACAGTGTTAACGTGTTATATCCGTTACACGGACACAGCTGCGGCTTAGTCGCCTGTTCGATTATTCCTTCAGACAATAAATTTAAATCTCGCTCTTGTTTGTCCCGTTGGTTGCACTTCTACCTTATATATTTTTTCCAGTGGAATTGTATTTTATTGTTGTTTGTTCGAAATTATTAAACACTATGGCATCATATAGACATATTTTTTTATTGTTTATTAGCATATTTACAATTAGAACTAATTATAACAATTTATGTTCTGAGTTAATGGGAGGGCAACAATAACCTGAAGGGAATTAGCCTTCTTTTAGGTCAATCGGTCATTTTCTCTTTAACCTTCTGGTAGAAGCGTCATGGTTTAGATTGGACGCAAGAGTAGTTAGATGAGCGTTTAGTCACTGAAAACGGTTAGTACTTCTTTTGATGCATTCGTCTTCAACTGTTGGTATTTTAAGGTCAGTCTGTAGAGTAGATTATTAACATACCAAGGAGGATTTGCAAGCATTCTTGGAGTAGATTGTTGATTATATTTGCAACAGCAACCCCAAAGTTCAATGCCATAGGTCCAGATTGGCTTATTTATCACCTTATAAAAATGGGCCAGTACATTTTTTTAATTTGTAAGTCAATCTTCTTTCTTTTCTTTAATATATGGTGTGTCTACGTTAGTTTTTTGTCTAAATGAAGACCTAGATAGCGTGCTTTGTTCGCATAAGGAATTGCTTTATTATTTAGGTATATTGCACGGCACTCCCTACGATTTAATGTAAAGTTAACTTGAGTGCTTTTCGTTTCATTAACTTGTATGTGCCACTTTAGCTAGGTTTGTAGGAAGCACAAATTATTTTGCAGGTTTATGGAGGGTATGAGAGGATTAGCATAGTTTGAGAGATGGACAGTGTCATTAGCAAAAGTTCCAATGTAGATATCTAATGTTGTAGGTATGATAGCGGTGTATAGTGTACTCTATATAATAGGGGCCCAAGAACGCTTCTTGATGCACACCAGAATTGATTTGCTAAAGATTAGAATATTGTTGCCCATATTTTATTTGGAAGTATCTATTAGCCAAGTAGAATTTAATAAGTAGGTAAAGTTTGATTGGGTAGTAATTTAATCTTATACAAAAGGCCACCGTACCACATCTTATCAAAGGCTTGTTTTATGTCTATGAATACTAGAGGACAGTAGCACTTGGTTTTTAAAGCCGTGTTAATTATATTTACTACACGGTGGCACTGTTGAATGGTGAAATTATACTTCTTAAATTCAAATTGATGGCCTGAGATGAAATTTTTCAATTGGTTAACATCACAGAATCGTTTCGTTAATAGCTTCTCTAATAATTTAGAGATTTGAGGCAATAAACTTATTGGACGGGTTTGTCTGGTTTTAATATTATTATCTGAGTAAATTTTACTGGAGGTCAGTATTAAGACATCCTAGAATTGTAAAACATTTTTAAGAATAGTTTTTCACTTCCGGGTAATTCAGGAAGTACCTTTCTCGTTATCAAGTCGTAGCCAAGAGCCTTCTTCTTGTTAAGATGGCGAATTTCTGTATGCGACTCTGTAAAGGCAAAGTTTTTAATGGGAAGTGAAAGTTGTAGTAGCGCTTCTAGGAAAAGTTTTATTTCATTATCTGGCGCGTTGCAGTGTAGGGTAAATATGCTAGCAAAGTGTTGAGCAAATAAATCTGCTTTTTCTTGGTCCGCTCTGCCCCAATCGCTGCTTTAGGAAAGTCAAACGCAAACCATATAGACATGTTTGAAAATGTTATTTAACAAAATTTGAAAATTTATATATAGCATTTTGTTAAAAGGGCTTTTAAAATTTTTAATATATTTATTGCGTTGTATAAAGTGCTTAATTTTTATTTAAAGTAATTGTTTTTTTATTATCGAAGTTGGATTTTTGACGTTTTAAACAATACACCCAACAAGAAATTTTTTATAGTCAACATAAATATCATTACAAATTGATTATAACGCAATAGTAACACGATTATGCATTTTTTATAATATTTTCGGCGTTTATTAAATGATGATTGGTAAAAGATTGAAGTAATGTAGCTTTTACAAAAGACCTAAGATGTTTGGGTCAATTGTCTACGGTTGCATGTGCTACACCTACTGTCTCTGTTAAGGTTTATTTTAAAAAATCAGTAATGAGGTATTATTTTTGAGTGTATCTTCTAAAACTGAATTCATTTATAATCCAAAGGATTAAGGTCTAAACTACTAAAAAGCTAATCGTCTTCAACAAAAATGAATATCGGTCACTATTGTAATATAGTTTTCACTTTACCATTACGTATACTGAAAAATGGCCTATCTAAATAGTAAACACTTACTAACACCCTCTTTGGACAACCTAACATATACCTTATTTTGGTTTTCGGGGGCTTTTTCTATTGCAAAATATTTTTCATCTCTATGACTATTATGCGTGTCCTCAAACAACAGTTTCTTTAATTTTCTCATCTGCTTTACTTTAAAGCATCTATCGGAAAATATTCTGTATGTTTTAATGGTACTCTATTTTGAATTTTAGGGTTTAAATTGCGCGCCGTTTGCATTGTGTGAACATTGGAAATTTGTATTGTACAGTTGGTAACTTAACACGCAGCAAAATCCACCAAAGACTACCAGAACCGCTGTATATTCGTAAACTAGGTTTTAGAGAATACATCAGTTGATGCCGATTTTTGCAAAAAGAACTTATATTGAGAGTTGAAGTTCATTTTTCTTTAATTGTCGCATCTGAGGTAGTAAAAATCCCAAATATTATTTACGAAAAACCTATTCATTCACAAAAATGCTCCGTTGGATGTGGACTGGAGGAACTATTGGTCCATACTTTATTGAGAGCGAAGTTGGTAACGCTATTACTGCCAATAGGGTACGCTATGGGAAGATGCTAAACAACCTTTTTTCAATGAAACCAATGATTTGAACTTGAATCAGATGTGGTTTCAATAAGATGTAGCCACATGTTATAAATCATGTGAAACATTTATTTTACTTCAAACTAAATTTCCTGGTTGTATTATCTTGTAGAGGGGTGTCATCTATTGCCCACTGCAGTCTTAGGATATAACCCCATTAGACTTTTCCTCTGGGTTAATTTGAAGAAAAGAGTCTAGATCAACAAACTTGCTACGATTTCTAGACTAAAAAAGATTAGACGTGCAATTGCTGAATGGAAAAGCATTATAGAAAACTTTGATAAAAGAAATGGTCGCTTGTTAACAGAATCATGGAAAGCATTTGGTCGACATAATACTTCATAGGTAACTGCCAAGCTTGTAGTTTACACTGATAGCAATAAAATTTCGATTGTTCTAATAATGCAGATTATATGAGCGAAGAGTAAGTTATGAGGTACAACGTAGTAGTTATAGTTGAGGATAGAAAAATTAGAGAAGAACTGATACCAAGTGCAAAAGCTAAGAAGGATAAGGACAAGAATGTCAAGATTGGATTTGGAAAATTAGGACTTGCACGTAGAAATTAAAAATTTAGTAAAATGAGAAAAAATTATTAAAAAATACATCTACGAATTCAAAAAACTAATGAAGATAATAATTAAAAAACAGTCAAGTAAGACAAGGAAAGATTATGCAATGAAACAAATACAAAACAATACTAAAAAGGAAAAATAAATATCAGTAATTTATAAAATAGAGCAATAGAATATCAAAAGTTTATATCAAAGGAGGAAATTAAAGGAACATAAAAGAAATGTAACAGTATAAAATCGACACAATGAGTGTTAGCAAAACAAGGTGGATAGGCTGTGGTGGCATCAATACTCCAGAAGGCTATCGTTTCCTACATTCCGGTGTAAGAGATAGTAATGAGCATTATGCAGGAGTAGGACTTTTAATAAGACCACAACTTATAAATAAGATCAACGATTAACATACTGGTAGTAAACGTATAATTATCATTAAAATGGATTTAAACGGTAATAATAGGTAAACATGCTACAGGAACAAATAATCAAAATGAAAAGCTTTTACTCAAATTTGGTCGTAACCACGAGTTGTTAATTGGTAGAATAATATCGGAACACAAGAGATGTCATAGAGTAACATGGGTTTGACCTGCTCAAAAAAGTAAATATCACATAGATCATTTTTATATTAGAAAAAATGGCAGCGGACTTTACTGGATGTGCGCAATAGAAGAGAAGCAGACATTTATTTTGATTACATTACAGTGAGAAAGTTCAAAAAGTCAAACACACCAAGAAAGATAAATCTTTCGATTTAGCCCAATTTAAAAATTTAGAAATAAAACAGCGATTTATTGATAGCCTACAACTATAAAAAAAAATCGACTACAGCTTACCAATAGAAAAAGTATGGCAAGGTTTTAAAGAAAAATTTGTACAAAGTGGTAAAAAAGTGTTAGTAATCACTAGAAAAGAATGTAATGATTGAATCTGCCAGAGATCATGGACAAAAATAGAAAAGAGAAAACAGGTTAAAAAACGTATTTAAAAGCCTGCAGTGAAGAAGATAAAAATAAGTGAAGTAGAGAAAAGTATACAAAAATTAGCAGAACGAGCTCAAACTGTAGTAGATAAACAAGGAAGTAAAAAGTTATATTAAACTATTCGACAATAATCGAGAAAAAGCAAAAGAAATAATAAAGCACCAATTAAGGACAAGTTAATTTATGCATAATGAAATAATAATTATAGCGATAGCAAGAATATTTTGAAGAGATTATGAACATTGAGAACAGAAGTATTCAAATACCACCAGCAGATGAAGCAAATAAATAACAAATAAATACTGAAGCCCCAACTATAGAAGAATTAATTCAAGCTCTTGATGAAATGAAAACCGAAAAAATTGCGGGAATAACGTATAGCAGTAGATTTATTAAAGATTGTAAAGCAACCATGTTATTGCCACTCATTGAGAAGATTTATCAAGAAGATAAGATGGCATATGAATGGAAAGAAAGCGTTATTATTATGATACCTAAAGAAGAAAATTTACAGCTCTGTGAAAATTGGAGAGATATCACTCTTTTTATGTACCAAGAAAAGCTTCTTTATCACATAGTGTTAAACAGAATTAGTGAGAGAGCAAAGTGGCTTTAGACTAGGTCACCCTTGTGCCCATAATACAAGCCTAACACGAATAATAATAGGACAATGTTTTGAATTTAACTCGGTACTTTAATTGTTATTTATAGATTATTAACGCGCATTTTACTCGATAAACATAGAATGTATTTGATGCGTTCTTAAAAGTGAAGGACTTCCTGAAAAATTAATTCGTTTAATTTAAAAAAAAAACACGGATTATAATTGTAGAGTATTACACCAAGGACAATTAAGTAAACCTTTTAGAGCAGACACCGATGTCAGGCAGGGATGTATTTTATCACTACTATTATTCCTAGTAGTAATGGATTTAGTATTAATAATAACTATAGAAAACGAAATAAGAGGAATAAGGCAAGAAAGTGTTACAAGATTTGCCATATGAAGATGATGTGCGAGTAAAATTTAAACTAAATAGTTTTGAGGAAGAAAAAAAACAGTAGGTTTTCATATTAAAAAAAGGCAAAACTAAGTTATTAATAATTATAAAAAATTAGTGAATAATATAAAAATGGATCGGTCAGCTATAGAAACAGTGAATGCATTTGACTATCTAGGTAGTGTTGTTTTAAATGATGGTGGTACACAAACAGATGTCTAACAACGAATAGATAAAGCCAGGATTGTGTTTTCAAATCTGGAGAGCGAATGGTATAAGTACAGTAATTTAAAAAAAAGATTTCAATGCAATTGTTAAATCCGTACTACAGTATGTGGTATGTCACTTCATTAATAGAAAGAAAATTTCAGTCACTTGTGAACAGATGCTTAAGGTATATTTTAAAGATATGGTGACCGTAATGTATATTACATATGGATTTATGGGAAAGAACAGGTCAAGAAAACATCAATGCAGAAATTAAAGAAAGAAAGATGCACTTAGTTACAAAAGAATGAAATGCACAAGGAACATGTTTCTGTGGAAGGCCGCGACCGACCTGGAAAGAAACTGTAAGCGCAGAAAGTGGAAAAAGTGTTGCAAAGTTACGTATAATTCCTAGTGATAAAACAGTAGAAAAACTATATTAGTAATGTATAATTAGTATTGTATGTAAGCCTATATTTATATATTTAAACTCTCCCTATTTTCCTGGAAATAATGGATCTTAATAATAATAAAACGGCTTTTCCACTATACACTTTAAAAATTCGCAATTACCTGGATAACTCTGTATTATGAGTGATTTTTATTATTCCATCTATCTAAATCTACCAAAAGTATATAGTGACTATATTTAAAATTTGATACTAAGCCACTAACAAAAACTGCTACTTAAAGATTTTTTCAGAACATGTAGAAAGCGAAGATTCCTTCTGACATTGTTGTAATACCTTAAAACTAAGAAAAATCTATATGGTTTATACAAAATTTATATAGTTGCTAGTTTCAAAGAAAAACTGGCTTTAAATAAATGCGAAGGCTTTTACGGCCGGTGTTATGGTGCATCGTGTAGTTGGTTCTCGGGTGGTCAAACATTACTTGCGTACTTCTCAAGTGCAACGAATTTATCGAAAAATGGAAGCTACCTTAGTCAGAGGACAAGTGCACGCTGTAAGAAAAACCCTCGCTCTGTGTTCACTAGAACTGATGCAAGTCCATGTCAGCTTGGCCAACAGAATCCATAAAGACAACTAGGATACTGTAGATAGCATCACTTTCCATTCTGCGGAGAAATACGGAGGGGCCGCTACCATTAGACAATCTTTTAAGTTTCAGCATCAGAAGAAAGGCGCTCATAGATAGCTGGATTATAAACAACCTGTAATAAACCTTTCCTAATACGGGCTTAGCCAGGAAGCCATCTGTGATCTCAGCAAAGGTGAAAAGTTTGCCATAACACCTAAATCCATTCCGGTTAACGACATCATAACTAACGTAAAAACAGCCATACGGAACCTTCCAGCGAACGAAGCAGAGGAAGTACGAGTCGAGACTTCACGCATCCTGCACCGTGATAAGCTATCCAAAAAGAACTTATCCAGGGTAGAATTAAATGCTTTACGTGAACCCACGAATGACGACACCATAATCGTCTTACCAGCAGATGAAGGTAATTCCACGGTTGTACTATCACAGGACTACATAAAGAAGATGACCGAACTGCTTGATACGAACACTTACACTGTGTTCAAATGAGATTCCGTATTATGGATACTATGTGACATGAGCAAACTGATAAAGAGTTCCTCTTTGGATGGCATCACCAAAAAGAGACTAATAACATCAGAGGTACTGCCCCCAAGAATATACGGGCTCCCCAAAATACACAAAGACGATGTACCGCTGCGACCCATTGTCAGTGTCATCGGGGATCCTACCTACAAGTTGGCCAAATACTTATCCAGTCTGTTATAACCGTATATTGAACTACCTACATCAAGGACTCCGCACATTTTGTAGATTACATTCAAGATATTCAGCTACAGAAAAGAGATCTAATGCTCAGTTTTGATATAACATTCCTGTTTACCAAAGTACCGATTCAAGGTGAACTAGATCATCTGAAGAAAATTTTTCCTAACGATATCTAACAGCTATTCTAGCAATGTCTTACGTCCAATTACTTTGTTTGATAGGGCGTATATTACGGACAAGAAAACGGGGTAACAATGGGTAGCCCACTTAGCCCTATAAACACAACCGAAATCTACCACGGTAGACAAAGTTTTTTACCTTACATCAACAGGGTTACGGATCGGATAGGAAAGATTCTCAATAATCACAGGGCAGAAACCAAAATACGGAATTTGCCTCGATCAGCCCAAGGACACAAGAAACCTGCAAGATACACTAGGGGTATATTGCCTATTTTGTCCATGTGAGCAGGTTGTCATCTACAGTTCATTCAACCCGATAAATCAGCAGTTGCTAAACATGCGTTGAAAAATCCTGACCACAAGATAGAATTCGAGCAAACACAAGTTTTATCCAGTTGCAGGAATTACTACCCGAAATTATATAGAGAGAAAGTAAAGATGCTAATCATAAAAATAATTTTAAGAGGGACAACAGATTTAAGCTACCTAAATCTTTGTTTATCATTCTTAAGGGCACAAAACAGACCGCTATAAGGAGAAAGAGCGAGTGACTTTATAAAGTGCCGCAATGTTACCTGGAATGACTCGATTGACGTCAGTAATTGGCCTGATTACGTTATCTACCATCTCGGTGACGACAACAAGGCGCCCCCAACACCATCCCTACCACACTCGTACGAGTATACAGGTGAAAACGCACGGAACAGTCACTTAATTTTTAGATGATTTTCTTCTCAAGATGTTCGCCGCAGTTGTGGACGAAGCATCAAGGCTGTCGAAACTTCGACCACACGATGCACCAAAGACTGACTTTCAAAAATGTATTGTATTTATACGATATACTTATTATTGTTTATTATTGTTATTTTTATAATAACAATCTTAAATTAAAAATAGATAAATATCTGCAATTTCAATCTCTGTGGGTACGCACCGTATCTAGTAAATCATGTAATCTATTATAATATCAGGATTCTTACTTAAAATACCGATTCGTCAAAAGATATCCTCAAGAAATACGATCGCGATGCTTTAAACGTCTTACAACATCGTCGCAGGTGATAAATCTTAGATTTGTGCATATGAGCTCGAAAGTAAACAGCAGTCGATTGTATAATCATTTCAAGATGAGTCAAACCCAACAACGCTCGAAGCACTTCGAAGCAAATGGTCGCCTGTTTTTATTAAAAAGATTGGAGACGTCGCAACCGTGGTTTTAGAGGATTGTAAAATGGTCTATTGTGAATAGCACACAACCATTCGTTTGGCAGAAAACATTGGAGAAATAAGAAAAACGAACGCGTGATGCTGGATCATTTTACGCCATGGCAATGCGAGCTCGCACACATTGGCGCAAACAACTGGCTTTTTGAACACTCAAACCGTCGAATTGATGAGTCATCCGCTGTACAGTCATGATTTGGTCCCTAACGGTTTCCTTTTGTTCCCACATGTGAAGAACAACTGCGTGGACAACGATTTTTGACTCTGGAAGAGGCGGTTGATGGGTTCAAAACCCATATTTCGGAGATACCTGATTCGCTATAGAAAAATTGCTATGAAAATTGGCTCCACCGTATACAACAATTGAATTGTCCGTCATGAAAAATATTTTGAAAAACAAAAAAGTTTTTAATATTAAACATTTGTTTTTGTTAGTTCTTCGCAACAGATATAGAGCAGCCCACGTAAGTGTACTAAACATCAACATTTTTATCCTTGGAACTAATACTTCAGGCCACATTCCTTCAATGAACGTCACGTGCCACTCATTTATTCTAATAATGACGCTTTTCTCTAATTCCAAATATAGGGGCGTCTAAAATGCTACCTGGTCTTATTGAAATTATCGTTATGGTAACAAAGCGATTCAATCAGAGCTTATCGAACGCGCTTTATTTCAACCGCCAAGTTTAAGGGGTTTTATACGGCGACCAAATTAACTAGGGGCGTCAGGGAAAGAGCAGCCAAACTTAAAATGAAGAAGTTGCTAGGCGGATATAAATCACGCGGGGCGATAGCTGTCTTTATTTGTCAGCAGATGAGGCTGTCCAGTGTACAGCGGACGATGACTTATTGCGCGGACATAAAGCCTGCACTTCCATCGCTGATATGCCAACTCATCAAACGGTAACTGTCAGCTTTAAAGCACGACGACAGGCGGCCTTTGTTATTTTACGCTGCTGCGCGCCCACAATTATTTTTGAGATCGCTCTTACGTATGGAAGCCGTTAACGGTTTTATCGCGCCGTACTCGGGAAATTGCCCTTAACAAGCGGGTAGTTCGGCTCGCGGCGGCGGCAGAGTACCAGTTGCAGACGGTGGCTATCAGCTGGCATAATAACCGTCGTGCCAAACCAATGTAGATTGGAATGCCAATGAACGAGACGTTGACCACTGCAATTGAAAGGCCGTCGGGGCGTCTCCGGGTAAACGATGCTATCCGTCGAAGAAGTCCCCTGTCGAAGGTCCGGAAGGAGATGGATCGCCGCAATCAATGAGTAATCATATCCTGCGCGTTAATGCCAGAGCTTTTCTTTCAGCGGAAACGAACTGTATTTTTTCTTGGGTGCTCCAGCGGCGGAACGTGAACTAAAAGGAAATAAACAAAAGCTGCAGCTACTTTTCTCATAAAAATACAACGAAAAGACACTGCACATACATTTTACGTAACACAAACTTGTTTTTTTTTATAATATTGGTAGCTCTATACAATACGTGAAATCAATGCAACATTACAAGATGATTCAGATAATTAGAATCATAATCACTTAATTAAATAACAAAAAGATAAAGGCACAACGTAATGACGTAGTGTACAAGTATACGAATAAGAAAAATAGTACATAAAATGTTATAAAAATTAATTGCAATACTAGCCTCAATTATTTCGATATTGATTCCGTAAATTAAACTGAAGGCATCTTTGTAGGTGATTCTCACAATGAACGGAACCGTAAAATAAATGAAAGGGGGTTTGTTGCTTGTCGCCCCTTATTTGAGCCACCACTGGCTGGTCGAGAAAAACTGCATCTATCAGTACTTCCGCCCAAACTACACCCTTAACGGTTTGCGGCTCAATGATAAAGGGTGAACTTACAGAATGCTATTTACCCCAATTGACACAACCCTGAGAAAATACACCGCACTTATGGACTCGGCGCTGTTTGTACGAATGAGATTTATGGAGTGTTTCCGTTTCTAATGTATGGGGTGCGCCAAAAGCGGCAATACTGTAAAAAGCACTTCCAAGATTAATTGTTGGGGATGCTGTTGTGCTTTTTCCAAAACAACTTGTTAACTACTACATAAATAAAAAAGTGTAAAAATAAATAAGGTGTTCGTTAATTTTCGATACATCAAATTCTATTATAAACGAAGAAAACTAAATATATTTATTTTATTTCTTACTATTTTCTAAGTACAATGATAAATGTAGCGCGAATTAGTTAAATTGATAAAATACAAAAAGTTGTATCGGTTTCTTAAATAGTTACTAGGAACAAATAAATTCAATTGTAAATTATACACAACTTACCATCAAACAATTTTTATAAGTCATTTTTCAAATACAGCACTATAACGTACACAAACAATGTTTCCGTTGTTACACTAGTACTTTCAACATATTCAGCAATACAATTATTAAGCCATTAACTGACGACCAAAATGAACCAAGCAGTGACTTCTATCGTTTATCTACATCAACAACCTATTTCAAAGTACCAAAAATCACCATAGCAACCTTCCGCCTAGAACAGAAATTGAAGATACACCTAAGGTATACTAAAAAGGAGGAAGTATTAATGAAACATTATTTTTCGAAGGCTAAATCTAAAAAGAAAAGAAAAAGATGGAAACAAACGCAAAAATAAATTTTATCTTATAAAACAGATATGAACTATTAAAGAATACTTCAAAAAACAAAAGCTCTTAAACAAATCTAGAAAGAACCATAGATGAAAGCAGCACATTATTTAAACTTTTCTGCTACATGGCGGAACAAAAAACATTTTAAGATCTACTTAGACATATCAACCAACGTACTTCTAAATATACATATAAATTGTTGTTTAAAAGTACAAGTAATAACAAACCAACAGTATGAAGATTTGACAAAAGTGTTTAAAGCAAGCATAACGGTTTTTTATATATTTTTGCACAACCAAACGCAAAATCTTTAGAATTGCATTAAGAAACGCTTACCACACAACTTCAGTCGATGGTCTTAAAGAGAACAGGCAATTTACTAATTTCCTAATTTGACTTATACACCAGAAAACGATTTAAAATGACTGCATATAATGTATTTAATGCAGAATATCTATATGCTAAAAGAAATAGCAGAGGTGGACTAGCAGTAATTGGAAGGAAAAATATTAAATAGTAGGAATTACCTACGATTACAAACAGCTCCCGCTATAATCAGAAACAGAGTGGGTCTACTATGTGCTTCAGCAGTTTGCTATTATCCACCAAATTAAAACTGCTTTATAAAATACTCTGAAGCATTTAGAAGAAGAGTTTTCGTTGGTAATGACTACAAAGCAAAACATACGAGTTAGAGTTTAATATTATAATTCGCAGGAAGAGATAGAAATCTCTACGAAGTAATTTAAAGAATACGTTTGTCATTTTTTAAGTTACAAATAAAAATGCTGATTAAACGATCAAAGATGACTACCAGACTTGCTAGACTTTTATGTTGTAAAAGATATATCAAAAGAATAACTAGAAATTAAATCAAATGAAGATTTATCATTGGATCATATTCCAATCGTTGTTACTTCAAGCTCAATACCAACATCAAAATTTCTACCACATAAACTAGTTAAACAAATAAAATGGATATTTTAAAAAAAAACAAAAGAAATTTCCTTAAAATCGACGAAATATAAAACTAGTTATCCAGATATTCATCAAACAAATACTAGAGGATGCTTGAGAATCAACGCCACAACATAAAAATAAAGATGTTTAAAAGGAACATCAGAAGAAATAGCGACAATTACACCAGAAGAGAAAACAAACTTTAACAGAAAATAATAAATAAATAATAACGATTTATTTATTTATTATGTATAAAAGCTTATGCTTGATTTAAACACAGACTATGTATTATAAAAATAAAAAAATAATTACAAATCAGATCAGTAAAAGATTAAAAACTGACCAAAAACAAATAAACGTAATATAATTAAATACCTCAACAAATATAGATAATTAACCGAGGAAAGAAAATTTCAACTATGAGAATGGGACACTGTCTTGTTCAGTGGGAACTTGTCAAAGCTACATTAATTCCAAAACCAGAAAAACCTTTAAACAAAATTAAATACTAGCGGCCACATCACATTGTCTATTGTGTCGATAATTGTAGAAAGAATTAACGTAAATAGACTATATAGTGAAGTACTAAAGAACTCCCTAGTACCGAATTACCAGTTTGGTTTTCAACAAAAACATGGGACAACATACAAACAGATTTTTACCAAAAAAGTTTTTCTAGATATTAGCTCAGTTTTTACTGTTAAAGCTAAAAAAGATATACCTTGTCTACTTTACATCATTCTAGAAGGGTACTTTTATGTGAAATATAAAGAAAGTGTAACTTATATTGTATATATTGTGGACTTTTCAATTAATGAAAAATCTAACTGCAACATTAGGGGACGATTGGTTAAAAATAGTGATTGATCGATCATCAAGATACTGCAAGTTAACCTAAAAAAATACCAAAATGGTTAAGCAGATAAAAAAACAGTTAATATGACATATACCAAATGTCAAAAAACACCAAACGTCTACTTGAATAACAAAGAGATTTTTAAAGCAAATACAGTAAAATATATAGGATTATATCTAGATAAAATATTGAGGAGAACGCATGGATGAAAAGCAAGTAACTTGGAATAAGATTCAAAAAATATTATTGGTTACTTGGTCGTAAATTCAACCAATGGTTACGCAATAAAATGTTTGCGTTCGACTTATAGGATAGAATTATGGGGTACTGAATCTAACAGCAATATTGCAATATTAGAAAGATTCGTTTTTAAACTCCTCTATCAATGAAGATAAGGAAATTCATTAAGTAGGAACAACAATAGATTAATGCAAATATTTGTATATTTTTAAAGTTAGAAGGGAACATCCTGGTCATGTGCTGCTCATTTTGATATCCAATATTGCCATGTATACTTTGTAGTTAAATTAAGTGCTCAGTTTTCGATTCTTTAATTATTAGGGCCCAGGACATTAAATTTTTTTTTATTTAAACTTATTATAAGCGTCATAAAAATACAACCATACAAAGTTACATTTTCGTAATCTTGACTTGAAATTACATTTATCTCAACGAACGGGTAGTTGCTTGATTTTTGAATTTGATAAAATGAAGATGGTTTGACACGACCCACTACATTTGACCCTATAAATTTGAAAAGCTGGTATACCCTAGGTAGATTAAAAAAAATATGAAAGACGTAGGAGATGTATATCAATAGATGCATGTTTAACTTGGAGTCTACACGTCAACAAACTCAATTTAACATATGCGAGATTAAAAGAATTGTCATTAGGAACTCGCCATTATGTGCGTATTGTACCGCTTTGTTATATAAAGCGGTGCTTTGACTTATACTGACTTATGTCAGTCCGCAATGCATCTCAACTTTATACACTAATAGCAAACAAATTCAAGTACCTTATAATATAGTTGTCTTATCTCCCTAACTTTCTTTCTTTCTTTCTTTCTTTCTAAACTTATAATTCTATCTCCTCCTAGACGCTTCAACCGATTTCCTTGAAACTTGCACACCACATTCACAACTACATTTGCTAATTCGGCGCAAAAAATCAGACTTCTAACTTTAACTTCTTTCTTTAACTTTGAATTATTTAAATATTTTGATTATTGTATGGTATAGATATCACACCTGTGACAGAAAAAACACTTTTTTTGAAAAACAGCGCCATCTGTTGGACGTAAAAGCAAAGCCACAACAACGCGTGGCCGGGTACAGCTATTTTAGAATAAAAACAAACATTCTGTTACTGTTGCCAACATTAATCTAGAGAAAAATTAAATATTACTGCAAATGAACGTAAAACGTAAAAATTAGGGGAGTGCATTATGAACGAGCGCATAAACTTTGCATTAATTCAACTTTACGTATTACGTATTTCCTATGGGCGGTTTATGCTTACGTTCACCATGAATGAGCGTTAAATTGTTCCATGTTTCTGATCCAGAGAAAAACGCGGTCTAATTAAAAATTTATACGTTCGCACCTTGCAAAAATTTGAGGGAAGGCGGGTGAAAAATTGTCAGTCTAGGATGCCAAAAGTATCTTTTGGCGGGCAACTCCTAGTTATAGAATAAATTACATCGACCCCAACTCCATGGTTTATGGGAAATATTAATTTCTATAATGAACTTAAAATAGATACATAGATAATAGAAAAATCTGTCTGAACCACGGCCAAGAACATTCTATAATACAGCAATAACATCATTATATAACAACTCAGGCGTAAGAATATGCACACCCGTCTTAAACGACAAATATATCAAGTTCTACTAACATCAGTTGAAGACAACAGTGACCAATAAGTTAGAGAATTTTCTCTAGGATAATTTAAATTAATATTGTGACAATGCATAACATGTAAGATGTTGAACTGGTATTTCTAATAGAAATAAATAAATAATTTTTTTTCTGAGGAAGTGTTCACCGTGGTACAAAATTTTTTAAATTCACTTGGTTACTAAAATAAACAAATTCAACATTTTGCACTGATCTTTATTGCAGTAACTTTTAGCGGGTTAAAACTTAGTTGAAAGAACTGGTGCTCTTAGAAATGTTGAAGTCACTTTAAACTAATGAATGACATGATGTTTCAGGTTTCACCTAAAATAAGTATTATTTAAAATTTTATTTGTTTAGTTTTGTAGTACTCGTTTGCCTTTCGTTCAATAAGGTGGTGTCTAGTGTATAAAGTTAAAGAACTAACATTAAAGTACGGCCATAAGGTCAAGCGTTTAAGTAATGTATAGTGGAACGGGACCTATCGGCTATCCATTATCTCAGCCGATAAGTTATCACACTCCCAATATCTAAGTCGAGGGCAACAACAGCCATTTTTCCTGAAAAATAACTGCAATACCTGCATTGCAACAGCATTTGTCGCAATTTACTCAATTTAACTCGCAAGATGAAATTCTAATCCAATATAAATGAAATTGAAAATCTAGAAATTCTGAAAATTAAAAACAAATACTTTTTCGTGACAAGTTCATCTTAATAAGAGGAAACGTATCGATACGCATTTATCTCGAACAAATATTGCGACAATTAATATGACAAATAAATATTCACCAGTAACTCTAAAGAGAATAGCAATAAAATGAAACATAAGATGTCAGCAATTTTCATTTAAGGAGTTTTCGTTTTGTTTCTCCGTCTCCTATTTTTTAGAGGGTTGGTGATCATATTGGCAATCATAACTTTTGATATACAGGCATGGATAATTTTGATTGACGACACTCTGTCTATACTCTGTCTTCTAATCTAATTTTAGGTTACTTGTGACCAAAAAGATGTCGTCGGCTTATTTAATATTGTTAATAAGTCTCCCATTTATTATTAATCCTGCACTTTCATCTTCTATTGCTTTACGAAATATATGATCTGAGTAAATGTTAAATAACAATAAGGAAATGGTACACTCTTGTATGAATACTAATTTCCTTAGAGAGTGTGTCCACTTTTACTTTTACGGCTTGACTCCAGCAGGTATTAACTACTATTTATATGTCGTGATTGAGTTTTTGCGACATATTCACTATTTATGTTATCAGATGTCTTACTGTAATCCATGAAGCAAGCGTAAATATTCTGGTTTACATCCAAAGATCTTTGCGCTAAGATGTTGAGAGCGAAGATATTCTCTCTGTTTGAAGTTTTAGCTTTACATTTGCTATACATTCTAGTGTGCATAATCCTTAATGTTTAGTACCTGATTCATTAGATTTATGAATCGATGATCATCATTTAAATGCTGATGCGGAGATTTTTAGTACCACTGAAGGATTGCTTCAAACTGACGGCCATTTGTTTTGATCTTTCAGCTACTAGATTATTTTGGGAAGCATCAAAAATTCAGTTAGTGCGGTAGTTTTTCGTTGCTATTCGCACTGCACCGCTGTGTTCCTGGACGTGTCCCAGGCCTTCGACAAGGTTTGGCACACAGGGCTGCTATATAAACTAAAAGAGTCATTACCGAGCTACTATTACTTGCTCCTTAAGTCATACCTAACAGACCGCTATTACTCTGTCAATTGCGATAACGAACCATATTACCCCATCAAATACGGTGTCCCGCAGGGAAGCGTCCTGGGCCCCCTCCTTTACCTTGTCTATACTGCTGACCTGCCAGAAACTGACAGCACTGTGACTGCTACCTTCGCTGACGATACGGCAATACTTTCCACCCACGAAAATGCGGATAGTACAACTTCCACCCTCCAACAACATCTCAATATAATTAGCACATGGTTAAATAAGTGGCGCATAAAAGTTAATCAATCAAAGTCAGCCCAAATAACATTTACTATAAAAACCAATATTTGCCCGCCTGTCAGCATTAACAATGCTCCAGTACCGGTAAAAACCGACGTAAAATACTTGGGACTACATCTTGATCAACGGCTCACGTGGAACAAATACATACAAACTAAGCGCAAACAATTAAACCTCAAATACCGTGAAATGTACTGGCTCCTTGGTAGACATTCAAAGCTATTGATCCGAAATAAGCTGCTACTCTACAAAACGATGCTGAAACCAATTTGGACATTTGGTATACAACTTTGGGGATGTGCTAAACTGATCAGAATAAAAACACTGCAACAATTTCAGTCAAAAACCCTCCGCGCAATTGTTGATGGGCCCTGGTTTGTAACCAACCAAACAATCCACCAAGACCTAGACTTCCCATTCGTTGTCGATGAAATCAAAAGATATGCGATGAATTACCACCAGAAGTTAGATGGACACAGCAATCCACTAATTCACCAGCTTTCCACTTATCATCCACCAATACGAAGACTGAAGAAAACATGGCCTGAAGACCTCACCAACCTCCCGTAAATGGTGCTCCTAGGGAGTGTCATCAATGGATGACTTCTCCTTTCACTGCCTCCCCTAGCATTACATTTACTGACTATTTTTGTTAAGTATATTGTAAATTAACATTATTGTCAATAAAAAAAACAATTAAATTACGTAAGTAATGCAATACTCTGAAAAGTACTACATCCTACATTTCATCATCAAGAGAAAGATACTAGAAAAAAGAAACCAAAATAAAAGAAGTAGTTCTAGACTGAGGAACTTTCGAGAGTGGCGGGGTAAATCAATATCTTTCATATTCTTAGTACAAGCGAATAAACTTAAAACAATCAACGTAATAGCCCGAAGTTGTTATACTCCTGAATTATAACAACATATTGCATGTGAATAGAAACAAAACAAGGTATTAGTGTCCGAAGAGTTCAACCAATAAATGTTGATTTTTGATAGAGCATTAAAAATATAACAAAAATAATTAATCATTAGCTCGTTTTAAAGTATGGCCCATAAAAGGGTCAGCAAATACGCCGCTGAGTGAACAATAAAAGATGTGATCTAGCATAGCTCGCGCGAAAATTATTGCTATTGTGGTTTGGGACGTAAAGGGCATTTTTTATTGGGTGTTTTTTACACGGCGAACCATAAACAGCGAATCTTATCGCTAAATTTTGCATAACCGCCTACAGCGAGCAGCGGCAGGATTGAAAAAATTATCAGATGGCATCGTCCTTCTGCATAACGGCTGAATTTCAAGTTTTACGGTGCATCGTAGAATGCTTAAGAAGCGCCGACAGGTTGAATAATCCAGCCGCGGTTGTGCGTTTAATGATGAGCCGGTGCTACTCTTTAATTAACTCAGCACGCCCGCACCTGACTGATTCATCTAATTTGTTTCTGATGCGATTAAACCAACTCACTGACACATGATCCTGCGGTCGTTATTGCATACAAAAAGGAACTAGAGTTGCACGGGTGCTTTACTACTGCTATTGAACTGCAGAAACGCGCTTGCTGCTTTAGAAATACAATTTTCATACCGCTCCGTGTTTTATCCTATTTCAGGATTAAAGGATTATCTCGGAAAAAGTAAAAAATTTGCTATAATTTCCCATCGGGATTGGAATTACATTGAAGTTATGTGAACGGTGGTAGTATCCAAATAAAGCACAAAATGCCGAACCAATCTTTTTAATTTGGGCGTAATAAAAAACTCCGATTTTGTTCTCGATACACCCGATATCGACTATTTAGGTTTTTAAAAGTGACATAATTGCTATGTTTGTCTAATTATAAAATTGAGAACATTCTTCCAAAACGATTGTAAATTGTTTATTAATTAGTTTTTATTTTACATTTTTTATTCACCCGGCACTTATTCGAACTTGGTTTAACATATTCTCACATATAATGTAGTTGTAGTGTATCATCAAGATAGCTACTGTTTAGTGAACTAACACTGTTATTGAATGCAGGTGCTTGAAAATACGAAACGTATAAATAAGATAATTATGATATCATTATTATTATTGTAAGAATAAAAACTGTTTCAACTTAAGAGGTGGCAGATTAACTCATTGTTGATCATTCAACAGTTGTTCAATATTTGAGTCCAACTGAAAAAACAACAATCTAGGTAAAGAAACGTGAAGAAAAGTAGACTCGCTACAAAAATGTTCACTACAATTGCTAGACCAAGGGAAAGTACCAAACAGTAGGATAGTAGTCTTAAGTTAAAGCTCCATGAAAAAATATTATGGTCACCGTTGGTCAGCAAGCGGCATCATCGACTACAACTTCTTACGTGGTGAACGAATAACAGTAGAAGAATATTACCAGAAAATTACAAAGGCAAGAGACGTTACACTATTTACAGCCAACGTTAGTCAAGCCAAAAAGACAAATTTTTCTTCGTGGCAATAGATTATGATTTTTTAAACATTTTCTTTTGAGAAATTTCAAAGATCAAGCAAAACTTCTTTATTTTGGTTAGAAAATGTAATTTATTTAATGCGTCTTTGTGCTCTACAAAGAATTATTTTTTTTAGAAACATATTTTGAGAACCCACACACAGACCCGTCGAGAGGGAGGGGAAAATGGGGTAAAATTTTGTGGTCCATAGCTAGCATGAATATCGAAGAATCATCATCATCATCATCATTAGCTTTCTTCTACCCATTTACGGATATAAGCCTCTCCCATATTTCTCCATTTAGTGCGGTCCTGTGCTAATCTGTTCCATGTTAGTCCCGCTTGCATTTTTATGGCATCCGCCCACCTCTTGAAGGGTCTTCCTCTGTTTCTATGTTCTCCCCATGGTCTCCATGGCATTATTTTCTTGCACCATCCCTCTTGTTTTCTTATGATATGTCCTGCCCATTGCCACTTAAGTCTTGTTATTCTTTCTATAATGTCCTCAACCTTTGTTTTCTGTCTAATCCATCTGTTGGTTTTGCGGCCTGTCAAGGATATGTTCAAAATTCTGCGTTCCATTACATGTTGGTGTACTCGTAGTTTGTCTATCGTTTTTTTTTTTGTAAATATCCACGTTTCACTTGCATATGTGGTTACTGGCAGGATACATTCATTATATATCTTCGATTTTAAGTATAGTGGTATATTTGATAATAAAACGTCTTTCAATTTTCCGTAGGCTGCCCAAGATGATTTGATTTTTCTTTCAATTTCATCTGTCTGGTTGTTCCCTGTAGTTGTTACTATTTGACCCAGATATGTATATTTTTCCACTTTTTCTATAACTTTACCTTCTATTATTACATCCTCTTCATTAGTTTTATCGTTTGTGCATATTTTTGTTTTTTCCAAATTTATTTCTAGACCTTTTTTCCGGCTTCTTTCTATAATTCGCTTAGCATTGTTTGTAGTTCTTCTTTATTTTCAGCTATTACTACTACGTCATCAGCAAAGCATAGATGACTTAACCTTTCTCCTGGTATTAGGTTTCCTTTGTTTTCCCATTCTAGGCTTTTGAATATTTGTTCGAGAGTTATTAAGAATAATTTTGAAGATATTACATTCCCTTGTCTTGCCCCTCTTTGTATTTTGACTTTGTCTGTGTCCTCGTGCAGCCTTATTTGCATATATATATATATATATATATATATATATATATATATATATATATATATGGAATTTCATTTTCTGATCTGAAAATTAATGTACAATCAGAGTTAGTTTTGATTAATATTCGTCTTCTCTTCTGTTTAATTTTATTACTTCTACCCTTGAATAATACTTCTTTTTTTAGGTGGTCAATCTTTTGGATTGGTTTATTTTAATACTATTGTTCTCTATTTTTTCCTGTCTTTGGAAAGTCTTTTTATTTCTTGGTAACTGGAGCAATTTAGGTATTTTATTATTTGAGATATCTATTGTAATCTAGATCTGCCTTGCATGTTCTTCTCATCTCCCTTACCTTCTATTACTATTTATAGTAGACTCAAATGTTGTAACATATGTTCTATTCATATATCTGTTTTTCCCATTATCTCTTTCATTAGCTTTCTATCTTCTGTTTTCTTCTAATATTTCGTTATTTGATATTATGTCAACCCATCTTGCTTTTACATTTTTCTGTAGCACCATAACTAAAATGCATGTATACTTCTCAGTTCGCTCTTTGCAATCGTCGAAGTTTCAGTCCCGTATGGTGCAACACCTCATACGAAGGTGTCTAGAAATTGCTTTCTTCTGTCCAAAGATATGTTACTGGATGGTAGCAACTTACTTACGCTTGTTGTAATCTACGAACGATTTCTCTTTTGCTTCTTCCCTCTTTAGTTATGATGCTGCTTAAATAACAAAACTCTTCGTCCTTCTTTATTCTTTTTCTATTCGGTGCTACTTGTATGTTGCTGTGTTATATCTCCGCACACCAATGTTGTTGTTTAAATTTTACATTCAATGATTGTTTTAAACTTCGTTCGATTTCAGTTACAATTGCTATGTAATCAACGTCTCTGATTTTATTGATTGTATGTTGTATATAGAGGTTGAATAAGAGTGTCAACAACGCGCATTCCTGTCTGACTCCTACCTGTACTGACACCTCTTTTTGGACATCCCCTTGTCTTACTACTGCTTTTTGCCCGTGGTATAAGGAGTTTACAATTCTTCTGTCTCTGTATGACTTTCGTCAATATTTTAGATGTATGTGTGATCAGACTAATTGTACGATAGTTTTCGTGTTTATCCATTTTTTCTTTGTTTGAAATTAGGAGTATTATGTTCCTGGTGAAAAATTTTGTGTTATTCCTGTTTCACACATCTCATTTATTAGTTGATATAGTTTCTTGTGGGTTGATTCAGTGATATTTTCTTGTATGGGTTTATCGTACTCCGGTTGGATTATGTATTCTCCAACTTCGTTCTAAATACTGTTTTCATTTTTTCACGATTTTGTTATGATTTGTTAATATTTTTCCATTTTCATCCTTCACGCTAGTAGGTTCTCTATAATGAATTTGTAGGCTGATTTCGGCTTCAAATAATTTCTTTACTTCTGGTCATTTATTTTACATATACTGTTCCTTCGTTCTTTTTAATTACCTGTTAATTATATTTCCTATTTGTTTGTAGTGCTTTACTCCATCTTCTAATTTGTAGTTATTATATTTCTTTCTATCTTTAATTAACTCTATTATTTGTTCTATAATATAACGTTTCGTATTTCATTCTCTTGTTGCGGTATTATTTCTTTTGCAGATGAGATTAAATTTAAATGGTATTCAACGATTTTTTGGTACAGATTCTGTCTCCCATCTTCTATCTGTAACATCCTCAGTTGTCAAAATTGTCTTTTTTCTTTTTTAGTTTTTTAATTGTAGATTGCACGTCATCATAACTATGTTGTGGTCTTTGTCGCAATCGGCACCTGGGCGAATTTTACAATTTTTAATTTGCTTTCTGAACCTATGTTTCATTAGTATGTAATCTATCTGGTGTCGTCTTACGTAACCTGGTATCATCCATGTATATCTTCTGTGTACGTGGTGTTGAAATAATGACTAAGTTGTGTTGTGCGCCAAACTCGACCCGCCGATCTTCTCTTATGTTTCTTTTTCCAAGGCATATCCCGATAGTGTTCTTTACTTTCTCCTAAAATTGCTTTTCAGTCTCCTAGGATAATGATATTTTCTTCTTCTTTAGCATATTTTACTACCCCCTCCAAATTTTTATAGATTTGTTCTACGTCTTCGTCACTGATGTGAGCATGTACATATGTACTATAATTATGCCTTTTGAAAAAGTAGCTATGTTTACCATTATTATTCTCTTATTGTAAATACGTATCCTTTTACATTTTGTCCTATCTGCTTTTTTATGACTATTGCTGCTTTGACCATACCTTCCTCAGCTGCTGTGTTAATTATTCGAGTCTCCGCTCCATGTATCACCTTTATTTGAACATCTGACTTTACTTTATCCCATGTCTAATCTGTTTCCTTTCATTTCTAGTTTTGTCTTTTTCTTTTTTTCCACATTTTAATAGTTTTTACGTTTCATGTTCTTACTCTCTTTAGTTTAGTTCTATTTCCATCTTCGTTAGTGGTCTCCGGTTGGAGATCCGAATAGGGGACTATTTTACATCTGGAATATTTAACTTTTGAAGACATAGTGCTGTTTTTTTGTAAAATAAAGCTACTACGCGGTGTTTTTATTTATGCGTAATGTTTAGTTCATTTTGTATACGCCTTACTACCAATCTAGTAGAGAGTGTGACGACATTTCCTTCTTTAAAATAGAAGTGTATAGGTTATGGTTATACTGCCAATATTCAGTCGCTAAAGTCTCGTTTGTGAAAACAGGAAACATTGCGAAAAGATGAGGCTGACATTTGAACAATCTAAGCTATATGGTCGCATTTTCATTCCGTATCTTCTCTTGAATAAAGTTATTGCCCCGTAATTCTTCTTAAACACTTTCTTGGAGCTGTTCTTTTCATTTTGGGTAATAATCTTAATTGCTTGATAAAGTATTAGTATGTGTGGAAGTTTTCGATATACAATAATGTGTAATACTAATTTTTATATCTTGGCATTTGCCCGCCTTAAATGCATTCATGATGTATCTAGTTTGTAAAAGTATTTTAGATATATTTTCTCTACACTGGATATTAGTGACGATCTACTATACTACTTATTATTTGTTCAAATAGTAAACGGCTGCTGTATGGTTAAATAATTTTTTAAAGCTATGTAATCTTTTTATTTGAATAAGTACCACAGAAAATTAAAGACAATTAAGAATATATAAATAATAAATAAAATATGCTAACATGGTTAAGGCACTTCATTATATTATATGATTAAATTTTTTGCAGTCTTTAATGTAGTCTTATAATATGTTGTGAGCTAAAAAGGTATTTAATCATTTTAATGAACTATTAATGGAAGAGACGATAAAAATAGTATATTTTCTTTCTTTAGGAGCCCTGTGTGTTTAATGTTATTTATTTCGAAAAAACAAGAGTATTGGTAAAAACAGGAAAAAATTAAAACGAAGATAAAAATACCCACAGTTTAATATGTGTAACTTATAGTTTAGTCTCTGGAATGGTATTGCTTGTACTTATTTTTTAGGTCCGGCAAAAATCTTTTCTCTAAGTTTGACGTTGGCTCTCAACGCCTCTGCCATACAATCAATATTTTTCAATTTTAAAAAATATAACGATGCTAACATATTGTGTGGTGGTATAAGTGTTTAGATAGCTAGTAGCTGGTTTAGGAGGTTCAGAACTGGTAATTTTAAATGGGATGATAAAGACTGCACTGAGCACCTATATACTACGGGATTCGGATCTCATTAAAGCAATGGTTAACAGAAATTCTCTATACACTGTTCATGAATTAGCAGATGCTTAAACATTATTTGAACAGCGCCATTTAATTATCTCATGAAGCTTGGCAGGTGTGATTTGCTTCTTTAGCTAAACGAACAAGAAGCCTTTTTTGAAGAGATTAGTTATTGGGGTTAAGATTTGAATACTCTATAAGAGTATTAGCAAAAACTCTAGCGATTAGAAGCCTTTAAAGGCTCGATCTTTACCCAAAGAGAGTTTTTATGTATATTTGGTTAGATTGGAATGGTGTCTTTTATTATGAACTGTTTCCAACTCGACAAACAAACATTTTGACGAACAGACAGACACAAATTGCTAACATTTAATTGGTGTTCTATATCATTTGGAATACAATCTTTCTTTAGTTAAAAAAATTCTTTATGTTAAAAGGTTTAGTTCAATAAAAATGTACAGTAAACAGTATCTTATTAGCAAAACAAAATATTTTGAATGTAGCCTAAAATATTACTAATAAAGCAAAAGAAACTTTTGAAGCAACCCTGGAGATAGACATGCGGATTTTTCTTATTCAGCTATATGTATTTTATTTAATGTTTTGTTACGAAAACATATTAAAACGAAAAAGCTACGCATCTTCAAATATTACAAGCCCAGCGCTGCTTTTTATTCTATCCAGTTATGGTTTCGGTAGGCTAACATAAAAACGTGGCAGGAAGATACACAGAACAATGCGCAGAAACCATTCTGTTACGGAGTTCTGGAACTCAAGATTGCGTCCTAGTTGGACTGTAATTTAACGTTTAGTATAAATTGCTTCCAAACCCAGGCCAGGGGCGCATCATCATATATACTGCCACAGGCCACCAAGTTTTGAATACGCGCCTCAAAGCCCAGGAAACAAGAAGTTAAATATAATTATACAAGTTTTAAAACTCTGTTATAATGGCAGTTTAAGTATTGTTGATGCACTACAGCACAACACATCACAACTGCGCTGACCATGATAAAGAGATATGTCTTAATGTAACAAACAAGTAAAATAAAAAATGCACAATAAGAAATAATACAGTAAATTATTTAATATTTAAATTTAAATTACAGGAGATGTTATCTTAATTTTTTGAAATTACCGTATCAAATATTACATTATTCATTGTCAATGTTGTTTGACATTATCTGTCCGTGTTTAAAATATTCAATTTATTTTTGAGCTATTTTATCAGCATAAGGTGTATCTATTTCAAAACTATACTATGTCAGTTGATCTTAAGTTAACAATTACACAAAATGTTTTAAAAATACTAGATAAATAGATAGTTGCTATAGGGTAGGCGACAGCCTCGTTTTTTTTTAAGTAGCCGCTATGTAAAAGTATAAAGAATATTACTTAGAATTTCTCAACCAGACAACTCAAACAAAAGTTTACTAAAATAATTTTCTTGGATAACTTATCAAAATTACTAATGGACTAAAAAGAATTAAAAACGATTGGTTTCAACAACATGGTGCTCCATCATAACATTAAAAATCGTTTGCAAAATTTCCCAATGTTTTAAAAATCCAAACTGGTAGAGGCATTCATTAGAATTGTATAGTCTGAATATCGATGTTTTTTATTACTGATTACGGGGATAACTTGGCGATAAAATCTGCATTGAGAAACCCAAGATCAAATCAAAAAGATCATCAGAGAATTAACTGTAAGAAAGGAAACCTGATTCGTTGTGCATTTAATATATTCTCTGCTCGCCTTCGTCTTCTTACAGCTGATGATGGCGGTCACTTTGGAAATTTTGTTAAATACTAAAATTTGAGATTTCAATATTTAAAAGGGAGAAAATATTTTTTGCTATGTAACATTTGGACATTAATAAATCCCTTTTTAGAAAATGTTTATAATTATGGGTCCAATTCAAAGTTACAAAACTGTTGAACGGTCTAATAGAATATCCCTGGTAAATAAAAACAAAGAGCTAAGATTTATCACATTCGCCAAAAATGTGAAAAGTAATAAAACAGACAAGGAAGTGGATTCTTACTTATAGACTTCTTTGTTATATACTATTGTTTTCGATTTTGACTTTTCAGTAACCGTACGATGGTTTATCGAATTTATGTATGTCAACAATACAAAAATATATCAGCACCAGAGTGCAAAAATTCTTTATCAACATACACGCTTATAGCGGATTTGCGTATTACCTCGGTAGACGAAATATCCACACTTCATTAAAAGGAAAGATTCCCCAAGACGTATTAGCCTATATATCTAGTAATTAATCTTAGAGATTCTATATCTGAAATTTTTGTTTAATTAGTTATTTATACTTAACTCTATATCTGTATCTCTGACATGTTTTTGATCTGGTAATAAACTTAAAAACAAGATTTTGATCTTTATTTCTTCAACTAGTGACTTTTGTAATCGTGAAACCTCTTTGAACTTTATTTTCTTCTTACTCTTCCATATCTTGGATTTAGCTCCGTTGTACTTTTAATGGATTGATTGTTCTTCATACATAGTGGTGATCTAATCAATGGAAGTTTGTGGGATTTTATAAGGCACACTATAACTGTGTGTTTTATCAGATTATCTAATTCTGAGTTTATTCTTCTTTACCGTGCTCTATCTACTTCTACAACCTAACCATATATCAAATAAAATTTTTCTTTTGTGGCATCTTAATTTATTTTACTAATTTGCAGTCCAAATTTAATATACATATGTTACAGCAGTTTGTGTTATGATAAAACATATTTTAAGTTTCGCTCTTGATGATAATGTATTTGAATGGATCACATTTCTGAACATGTAAAAACTTTTGATTTTGATTGCACTTTGCTATCACTTTATTTGTTCTACGACTCTAGAAGAACAATATTGGAAAATAAATTTCCAGGGTATCAAGTACTTTTCTAAAAATGTATATATCGTTGTTTTAAAATTCTGTCGGAATAATTTGCAAATTAGAAAAATATAAAAATAGCAGCTCAGTGATTACAGCCACAATTGATCAAACTTCTTCATTTGACACTATGTATTAAAAAATATACGAAACTTTAAATAAAATGCGATATAATACATGTCACTTATAATAAGTTTAAAAAAGCATTGGAGCTAGAAATACAAATAACTATAGAAAACTCTATTTGCATTTGTGATATATAGAAATAAAAGAATAATTATTCATTGAGCTGCAGTTTTAATTTAATTTATATTCAAACCTCATGGATACGATAAGAAAGATAGTTTAGGAAGAAGGTAAACATGAGATGTAAAGATGTATTATGAGAAATTTGAGGGCAAAGGTTAAGAATAAATAGAAATTTTTATTTGACGCAAGCATTTTACAAAAATTAAACATGGTAATAATTGTTGAATACAAAGAATGTAACAAATATAAAGTGAAAGATTGTTTATAATCTATCTAATAACTTTATTGTATGTAGAATTTATTTTATTGCTAGAACTTTTTTTAAACATTTATTTAGGTAATATTTGAATGTTTGCAGTAAAAAATTTTTTAGTCTTTTAACAAATAGAACTGCACAAAAAAATACTAAAAACGTTTCAAATTCAATTTTTTGGAAACTACAAAAGTTCGACATCTTATGAATATCTAGTCAATATTTTTAAAATTTACTACAGCTACTGTTCACACGAGGTAACGTTAGTTTTATATGCCCCCATCCTCCAATAAAAATCTAAAGTCATTAAATCACAACTCCTTGCTGAATTTGTTGTGTCTTATTTTGCAATAACAATTTGAGTTTTTTTCATCAAGATAAGTTATTACAAGACATGGAACGTTAGCTGAAGTTTTTGTTCGATGTTAAGAGGTACTTTTACTAAAATGTTTTTTAAGCACTATATATAAAAATGTCAAGCAAATATTGACCGTTAAAGAGTAAGGAGAGTCCCTAACATAATAGTTTAAAAAGCAAAAAATTAGACACAAAATAAATAACATGGCACACTTAAGAGCAAAATCAGGCTTAGCTTTGTACGTATTTTATTCAGAACAGTCACAAACAACTTCACTGGAAGCCATACCTTAACGTCTACAATACAGCACAAGCACAGAACGTTTCATTGTTGAAAAAAAAATCTTAGAAAGAAGTTTATGCAAGCAATGGCAAATAACGGAAGCCTTGGATGTAAAACGTAGACTCAGTCAGGAAATTACATAACTCCATATCTTACTGGTCAATATAAAAAATTAATGAGTTCAAAAATATTTTGAAAGAATGGATTAGGAATTATAAGAAAAGAGAATCCAAATTAGAGAAGAACATATTACTCTTTTATTATCTGATGACGACTAGGGTGTATTGGATGAAGACGTTAAGAGTTAACATATATGATTGGAAACTAGGGTCTGGAAATCAACATGGAAATAAAACTGAATATATGACAATTGGCAAAATAGGACAAGATCTGGATATAGAAGACAACTAAAAACACCAAAAAATATACATATCTAAAAATACTATTAACAGAGAATGGAAAAAACAAAGCAGATATATTACAAAATGTAGATAAAGGGAAAGCTATTTCGAGTCAGCTGAATTTGTTTTATGGTGTTATATACGAAAAAATAAAAATATTTAAAACACTAGTTTAAAGTACTGCTATATACGGTTCAGAGATTTGAAAAATAAACAAGAGTATGCAATTATGAATAAACGCTGTAGCGAAGATGCTGTAGATATACGCTAAAGGACTATATAAGAACAAAAGAAATTAAACAAATAATAAATGCTTTAACTGCATTAACAGACAATATAGAGAGAAAACAATTATCTTGGTACCAACCAAAATTTGGAATTGCATTTCCAAAAAAAAGAAAAAGGAATAAATATAGCTATGACTCAAAGAGGTATTAAAAAGAATTTATAGTAAAACAAAAAGCAATGGGATTTTAGAAAATGAACACTTATGAACAGCTAATGAAGTACATATGAGGATAAAAAAAATTGAAAGTTTAAAACTCCACCAATACGCCTTGAAAAACGTTGTACATGAGCTGATCGATATCTTGCGAATTAGCAACCCTGCATGTGCTAAGTGTTATTTGACGTTTGCACCATATAGTTTGACGGCATACGTACGCAGAACGTTTTGTCATACAGACGTTGTTTGTTTTTTTTTCATTAAGTTGAAAATTTCCTCTCGGCCAAAAAATGGAATTAACTCTTAAATTTTTTACGACCTTCGACATGGATTATCTCAATAGTAGTGCACCAATCAACTCACTTCGACTTTTGGTGATGAAGCCCCACATAAAGCGACTGTATATCGTTGGTTCAATTAATTTAGTCATGGTCGTAGTTCACTGGCGGATGAATTTAAAGAAGACCGTTCAAAATTAGCTATAGTGTCAGCAAACATCGACGCTGAGCACGAACTTACAAAAGCAAGATCGTCATGTAACTCATCGTAAAATTTGGGCATTCTTAAGCATTAGTATGACTATCATACATTCGATATTGTATAAACATTTAAACGCGAACAACTGCGTGCGAGTTGAATCACTCGTAAGTTAACCATCGCTTGTTGATTGGTCGACAAAAATGTCCAAGAAATACGATCGCGGCGCTTCAAAAATCGTTTGCAACATCATAACAGGTGACAAATCTTGAGTTTATGCGTATGAGTCAAAGGAAACAGCAGTGCATTGTATGGGTCTTTCAAAATAAGCCAAAGTCGTTCGCGCTTGAAATACTTCAAAGTAAATGGTCACTTGTGAAAAACGGAACATTTTGCAACCATAGCTGTAGAGTTTCATAAAACAGTAAAATTTTAAATGATATACAAGCGTTAATAAGAAATAAGAAAAAACAACGCGCGACGTCAGATCATTTTCCACAAAGTAATGCGAGCTCACACACATTGTCGCAAACAAATAACTTTTTGAGATTCAAAACGTCGAATTTATGAGTCATCCTCCCTACAGTTCTGATTCGGTCCTTAACGATTTCGTTTTGTTCCCACGGGGGAACAAACTGAATTTTCGACGCAGGAGAAAGCGGTTGATGCATTCAAAACCAATGTTTTAGAGATGTCTGATTAGCTATGAGAAACATGCTATAAAAATTTTGGAAAACAATTAAACAATTGTTTTTGTTAGTTTTTTTGCAATAGATATCAAGCTGCCCACGTATAACCTAGAGACGACTCCTGCAGCTGGGAATGATTCACAAACATACACAAAAGTATGGAGCCACTCCAACACAAACACTTCAGCAGCACAGCGGAACGAGGACACTCCATAATACATGTTTCGTTATCGTTACACATTAGCAAGTTTTAAAGTTGCCTAAATACATATTTTCAAGCATAACTGAAAGGCAAAAAGTAAATGACAGCGTCGGTCGCTTTGCACCATGAAATATGCTGAAGTGCCGGACGCGGTGCAAGTGTAAAGAGCTGCAAGCCAGCTCGCCAACGTTAATGGTGTGCATACATGCTGAGAGTCAATTTTTCGTTAGGCGGAATTTTTTTGTCAATTAAAAATTGAGGTTTGCTAGTGACTGCTCTATTTTTAGCGTCGGTTGAAACGTAGCTACGGGAAAATGAAAGGTGCAGAACAATTCATCTAATTTAAGTTTATATTTCAATCACAAACTCTTTGTAACAGCGCGGTAGCCATAATTTATCAATATTTTGTCAAATTGAATTTATCTATGCAGCAGGAGAATTTGCGCACTCAATTACCTGACTTGAAATATCTGATTTACTACCTACAGCGAACGTGCGCTACATAAATGTGCTCAACGATGCCCCCTATATTGAAAATTTCTGGTTTAATAATTTATCGCCCCGAAATTTTGTTTCATTATAATAAACAGGGGGAAATCGGCAGTTACTTCGAAATCGCGCCCTGCCTGCTCCTGCGTCATGCACTGAACAACTCAACCGTAGTTTATCGCAGTAGAACAGCAAGTGCAACATTCATCTTGAAGGCTTGTTTTTCCCTATCATTTGCTCCCGATGCCAATGCAGATGTAATTTATTGCACCGTTTCTACTTCAAAGATAATATTCAGGTATTTCTTTTCCTTTCGGTTTCCATTCCAGCTCGCGCGCATTGTTTTTGACGTTTTTCTGCAAACACATAAATTGCCCTTGCAGCGCGCTGAAATTATTTTAGCATAGAAATCGTATTTCCATTTATATTAATATTATTTCAGTCTTTATGTGAACGCATAAAAAACAATTATACAAGGTTATTACAAACGACTCATCGAATTTTAAAGCCCTATAACATTCAAACTATAGATCGCATTCGTTCGTGCTAGCCGGATAACGAAATAAAATGTTCCAAATCCTAATATTCAGGCACATAAATTTCCTAGTATAGATGGCAGCACAAGGTTTATTTGCAAAATAGCGATTATGTAACAAAAGGCGTTTTGTGTAAGTAGTTGAAAATATTTTTAGATGAACTTTCGGATTTTTGTAAATATTTTTGTTTAGGAGGAGTACGCTAGAGATACTGTTTACATGCCATTAATTAAAAGAACATTTTATACACTCCAAAACCCCATTATCATTGTTGTGATGACCGTTGGCGGAGAAATACGAGTTCCAAGCGGAGCACACATTGAATGTTATGGCTAAAACATACATCATTTCTGTTTACAGTTTTTTAACATTCTCTACTTTTAAAATTAATGAATATTTGTAATAAGCCTGCACATTAATAACATAAATAGTTACAAAGTTTCATTAAAAAATTACATAAACATCATCATTTTTAAACAACCTCTTAACGATTAATAACCTTGTGGGTGTTTTCTTCGTGAAAACGAACTGGATTTTTAAAAATAAGTTAAAAAATGGTTTCTGTCATTTTTTATAGAACAAAACAGTCCAGAATAATTAAAAATTTGAAAGAGAAAGGAGAATATGACACTAGGGGATTTTCTATTTTAGTTCCTTTGGTTTCTGCAGTGTCGGTTGAGTGAGATATAGTCTGGAATAGTCGTACTTGAGAAAATAATTTTCCTGCGACCCACCGGATAGACAGCAACAAAATTATTATCTTCAGCTGTTATTAGTTTTTTTTTGTTATGTATTATTGCATAGGATCTACTATTTATAGCCTGTTACGACTCAATCTAAGAAAAGTTATTTTTCATGGCATCTAAATAAAGGACTTACTTATTGTTGTTTACTCTCAACACTTTTTGGATCATTATCAATGCTGGAAGTCTGTCCAAAGTAAACTCTGATATTTGAAGCAGGGTACAAAACGGTCTAAAGATTCTTTTATTTGATAGAATAAAACAAATAAATGATTGTATATACAAAGTATTTGTCCATAAACATTTATAATTATTCGATAATGTATGACTCCATTTCTAAAGAAAAGGAAGTATTACGGGGGGTAAAACCGGTTTGATGTAGGTCTGACTACAGTTTACCTGTTATCATAGCTCCTCATACTATATTATCCGTAGTCGGGATTATCTGGCTTGTACGAATGCGGCCTTCTTGCTAACGTTCTCCTTGTCTGGTGGTATTAATATCCGATCATAGTATTGCTTTAAACAAAACCTGGATTTATCAATAAATATGATTCTATGCTGCTTGAGTGTCTACAGACTCATTGCTCATTATGTCAACGATAGTTTTAAAAAAGTGTCCTGCTGTTAGTCTCATTGTGAGTAATAGGCATCGAACATAGGCGCTAGACAAATAGATGCAATGTAACAGTCTACTTGAAGTCGTGCTTTAAAGATAATAATCCTTTCGGGTTGGTTATTCTGTGTATTACCCCAGACTCGGATCTTCTTTGATCCACTGGTTCCATATTCGAACAGCTCTTTAGCTTATTTCTCACAAGAAAACACATGTTGATGTTTGGAGAGAGATATATTTTGTTACATCAACTTTTGCAAAGTTTCGAATTAATTGTTGATTTTTTTTATTAAAGAACACTCATATTACTACCTTTGTCAGAAAAGTTCTAGGATGGGCCTGGCAAATAATATTTATTTAACTAAAGAATTAATGGACCTATGCAAAGCTAGCACCGTTTCTGGAAGTCACGAAAGTAACCAGAGAAAGCTTAATCCGGGATTCTTCTCAGCACATCTGTCACAACCGTTTGGGTTGCTGCAATATTTTTATGATACTTCACTTTCAGCGGCATTTTTAAAGGGAAACAAAAAAAATCATATAGCGACAAGTCAAGTAAATGTGAAAGATGTGGTATATCAGGGATGTGATCTTTGACCAGATATTTCTAGGCTACTGTAGCGGTATGAGGCATTGCATTGTTGTGGAATAAAAACCATTGCCACAAATCAGGAAGGCGTCGCCAATCTGTTTGATGCAAACTTTTCAGGATGCCATTGTAAAAATTTTGGTTTATGATTTACTCTTCAGGCATCAAATCTTTAACAATCAACATTGTCCTTATTTTCAAAGGTTACCGTTTTATTTTTGGGGAAATTGCCAATTATGACATTTGGCACTTCGACGTTCTGTTTGAGGGTCATATTAGTAGTACCAAATTTAATTTCCGGTAGTTATGTTTACTATAAATGTAGAATCAATTCTAGCTCTTTAATTTTTTTCCGTTCCGCTGTCAGTGCATATTAAATTTCCGTTTCCTTAAATCGTTTGGTGACACACATCTTTATTTAATTTCAGTTCTTCTGATATCATGCGCATAGTAACACAATGGTCTTCTTACAGTCTCTGCCTCACACGATTTACATTTGCAGCGGTATGTGATGTTGATAGGCGGTTGACTCTGGGTAGTCTTGCATTGAATATTTGCCTTTTTTGTTATTTAAGGACACGATTTCTTGATAATGCCATATCACCATATGTTTGCTGTATCATATTCAATATTTTACTAGGTTTTTTTTCTAGCTTAACACAGAACTTAATATTAACTCTCTGCTCGGAATCCGTGTCCATCGCATCCAATTGCTAAGTACAGCCTTGCCACCTAGCCAGTTTACATGGGAATATTCCCAAGGCCATGTCTATTCAGAATAAATATCAGGTTTTTTTTATAAATAGTTTATTTGCAGATTAACAATCAGAACTATTTTACATAATAAACATATAATAAGGTCCTATGAGCTAATGAGATGACGATAGTGACGTGAGGGGAGTCCATCCATCGATGTTATCCCGTCAGTTTCTTCTTAGATCAATGGGCCACGTTTTTTGTAGTCGTCTAGGAGGTGGATCATGTTGCAGGCTGGATGTCGGGACATTGGGATGAACTTGATGTCGCAGGAAATGGCTGTTGCTTCTTTTAGTACGTTCTTCTACTGCTGTTGGCATTTCCAGGTCGGTATGCAGGGTGTCGTTGCTAACATACCAGGGAGCATTGGCTAACATTCTCAGTGTTTTTGATTCCATGCGTTGGATTATGTTTACGTTTAACTTGCAGGAGCATCCCCACAGCTCGATGCCATAGGTCTAGATAGGTTTAAGTATTATTTTATAAAGTAGAATCTTATTTTCTAAAGATAGACACGATTTCCTACCAAGTGACGAGTACATTTTTTTAAGTCGTAGATCAACTTCCTTTCGTTTCTTTAATATATGCAGTTTCCACGTGAGTCTTTTGTCTAAATGAAGGCCCAGATAGCGGGCTTCATTGGCTTGAGGAATTGCTACATTATTTAGATGCACCGGCGGGCATTCCAAGCGATTTAGGGTACAATTTACCTGAGTGCATTTGGCTTCGTTCACTTGGATTCTCCATTTGCTTAGCCAGGTTTGTAAGAAGGACAGATGATGTTGCAAGTTTAAGGAGGCTGTATGAGAGAGAAGGACTGTATCGTCAGCGAAGGTGCTTATAGTTGTAGCTACTGTTGTAGGTATGTCTGCCGTGTACAATGTATATAGAAGAGGTCCAAGAACGCTGCCTTGTGGTACTCCGGAGTTGATTGAATGTATGGTAGAATATTCTTGGCCATACTTTATCTGGAAGTGTCGATTTGATAAGTAGGATTTTATAAGTAAATAATATTCACTTGGAAGGTGTAATTTGAGTTTGTATAAGAGCCCCTTATCCCATACTTTATCGAAAGCTTGTTGTATATTAATAAATACTACTGGACAGTAAGATTTAGAGTCCAGTGCTGTGTTAATCATATTTACGACGCGATGACATTGCTGAATGGTAGAGTGATACTTTCTGAACCCAAACTGGTGGTCCGGGATGGAGTTTTCCAATATATCTGTTTCATGTATTCTCCTGACTAAAAGTTTTTCTAACAGTTTAGAAACTTGGGGCAGTAAGCTTATTGGACGGTAAGATGTAATTTCCTCAACAGGTTTACCTGGTTTCGGTATGAGAATTATCTGTGCGAATTTAAGTGGTAACGGCCAATAATGGAGACTCAAGATACAATTGAAAAGGTTCCTTAGAAACACCAGACCGACTCTAGGTAATTCAGCAAGCACTTTACCGGATATTATTTCGTACCATGGTGCTTTTTTATGGTTAAGATGTTGAATTTCTTCTTCCAGTTCTGAACAGGTGAATCTCTTGATAGGTAGCGACAGTTGCAATGGTATGTCCAAGAAGCTGTTTACTGTATCATCAGGATCATCTGATTAGGGCGTAAAAACATTAGCCAAGTGTCGTGCAAATAAGTCTGCCTTTTCCTGATCTGTTCTAGCCCAATCGTTATTTGTTTTTCTTAGTGGGGGATTTGTTTTTTGTGGCCGTTTGTTTGCTTTGGCGATTTTCCAAATACTATTATCTGTTAGTTAGATAGTGGTTAAAAGCTTCCTGCCTTATCATGTGTAGTTGGTTCTTTAAGGTATTTGCTAATCTATTATACACTGTTTTGTCAGCTGGATGTTGTGTTCTGTGCCATCTAGCTCTCACTCTTCGCTTCTGTCTGAACGAATTGAAGTATGTCATTAGGAATATTTATATCTCTTTGAACGCTGTTTTTGACCGTAGGTGTGGATTTCCATGCTGCATTTTGCAGAGTAGTGATAAAGTAATCAATAGCTTGCTATAATTCCTGGGGAGTTTTTAAACTAATATTTGATTGTGGGGTTTCTTGAAGAATGGCTCTGTATGAGTCCCAATCTGTTTTATTGTTATAAAGTGATGGTCTTGGTGATTTTTTCATTATCGTTGTACTGATTGTAGCGATAACTGGTGTATGATCTGAAGATAAGTTAAGATTGCTGATAATATCCGTTTAGTTTGAAGAAATTCCATTTGTGACAAAAAATCAGGTGTTTTATTATGATCCGTGGGCCAGTATGTTGGCTCCCCAGTTGATAGGTATCCGTATTTTTCTTCTCGTAGGAGGACATATAGTGCCCTACCCCTAGTGGTAATTAGCCGAGATCCCCAGTAGGTGTGCTTACAGTTGAAGTCTCCACCGCATATGAATGTACTGCCAAGTGATTGGAAAAACGGCTTGAGGTCCTCCTTGGTAATATTATGTCTTGGTGGACAATAGACAGCAGATATGATAATCGGGTTTGGTAATTTACAAACTTGTATTGTTGTTGCTTGTAGACATAGATCCTCATATTTTTGTAGTTCATGATGAACTATTAAGCTCTTTAGCGCTGTTCCGCCGTGGGCGGTACCATCCGGATGTTCCGTATGATAGCATGAACTCTTAGATAAGATCTGTCCGTAAAATGTGTTTCTGATATCAGAAATATATCTATATTATGGAGTTTTGAAAATAATTCGTTTTCTTGAATTTTTGATTGGATGCCATTCGCATTCCATAAACATATTCGTAAGGACTTAGACATTAACGACAAGTTTATTTATGACAGTAGACAACATGTTTATTATCATGTTGTTTTGTTGCATTAGCTGGGTGAACATCATTTTGAATTCTTCTAAGAACTTTTGTAAGATTGCGTCTTGACTGTTGGCTTGTACAGTGTCACCTTGTACTACTTGGCTGTATGTTGAGGGTGTTAACTTTGAGTGTTGTCTATTGTTACTGGGTGGTAAGTGTTTTGAATTGATAAACCTGTTTTGAGTCTGTGTGTCTGGTTTCAGTCTGTTTTGTAATTCTTTATGTACTGTACAGCCTCTATAGTTGGAGGGATGATCACCGCCACATAAAGCACATTTAGCCGGCAAATCTTTTGATTTCTTGCATGTCTTAGTGTCATGCGGTCCTCCACATTTAACGCAAGCGTAGGGACGGTTACAGTAGGCTTTGGTATGGTTATATTGTTGACACCTCGTACACTGGACAAATGATGTATGTTTACGTGGCGGCTCCACTTTTATAACGTGATTATTTAAGAATTTAAGATTGTAAATGTCTATTGTTTTCAGCAGGTTCCAAGTGTACAAAAAACATTGGTAAGGGTAATTTTGTAATTCTGTGTTTGATGTTTGTTACAGCTCTTACTTTGAAACCTTTCTCTTCCAGCGATTCTGCTATTTCGGTAGAGGGTACAGTAGGATGGAGGTTACGAATGACAACTCTATAAGCTTTAATTTCTCTCATCTGATATGTGTGGTAAATTATACCTGATTTCTTCATGAATGTTACTAACTTACTATTTCAGCAACAGCTGTTAGAGCATTTATCATTTTATTATAATCTGTAACTCCATGTACAAATATCGGAGGTGGTCTGGGTATCTTATTTTGTTGAACAACCGGTGCGATGTCAGTAATATCCTCATTAAGGCTATTAAGGGCAGAATATCTATTATGTTGTGTGACATGTACTGCTTTATTTTGGGCTGATTGTTTTGTTATTCTTTTCCTTTTTCTGTTTTGTGCACATTGCCATTCTTTATTGGGCATTGTATTCAATTCCACTTCACTATCACTATCTGGTGTATTTATTCTGTTTGATGAATTATTTGTCGGTATGTTATTTAGTTGCATTGATGTAAAAGTATGATTAGTTTGTGTATTCATTTGAGATTGTAAATTTGGGATCTGCACATTCGGCACATATGTCAAGTTGTTATGTAAATAAGGAGTATTGATAATAGGAAATTGGGGATTTACCTGGCTATCCATCTGGGCGAAGCTATTATGTGATTGAGATGCTAGCTGCTGTGTTAATTGCGTTGACGGAATATAGAAATTATTATTGCTGTTTCATGCCATTTTAGTAGCATGTGGATTGGTTTCATATAACTATTTTACGAAATGTGAGTTTATAATTATTATACTTCACTCAGATTAAACCACCATATTGCTGACCTAAGGTCAGCGATAATCGCGTTACACACTTTCACTATTATCGCTCAGCACACGTCTTAACGGTATGAAAGTCAAACGCGGACTAGTACATATCAGGTGAATGAATAATACCAATTTCTTAGGTTTTATTATCAAAAATAGATATAAAGTATCTAAGAGTATACAAGGCGTGATGATTATCTTACAGCAGAAATATTAAATTATTATAAATATTAATTTTAAAACTTTGCTTTTATGTAAAAAAGCATATTTTTAATGCTTTTTTAAATCTAAAGTGAATCTGCATCGATTGGTTTTATAAACAGCAGCTCAAAATTTTAAAATAGCTAGCGATTAAAATTCTAAGGGCATACCATTAGAAAATACATGTAAGCCAATTAGGTTAATTCGATACAGCCGGATACACTTTTGCAGGATCTAATTTCAGCATTTGCATTCCGCCAGTTATCAACGTCAATATTAATCTCTTCTGAAAGCTACAAAATTGAACCCATTTATCCTCGATTAATACAGGAAAATAAAACTCATCGTTGCCTTTGTAGTTTTTTTCAGACTAAGGGCTCACTATGATTGAGTAGGGAGCAATAGATATCGACATCGCAGAATTGTAAATGCTGTGATAAATGTGCGCCCCACTTAAAGTTAGCAAACTTTCACTTTTAGCGCCGGTAGTGCTAATTCGGTTTAGTTTTTTGTCCGGTTTTCCTCAATTAGGTGCTCACAATCAGCAGCGCGTTCGACCCGTCACACTACGCGCGGTAATTAAAAAATTCTGGCAGGCCTTGGTGCAACTTAAAGGGCAAATGTGTTTATTTTCAAACTTGGGATTAACAGAGCCGCTGCGGGAGGGCCGGTACAACAGGAAACAATACATAAAAAGGGCATAATAAAATTAAACGCGTTATCAGTTTAAGTGGCAGAGTTCACACCTTCCATCTGGGCTTCAAATCCGCCGAGGATAGCGTTGAAATTCTGTGAGAGATGAATTTTGATTTCCTTTCTGGCTGGGCTCTAAGCTATAACTTATAAGAAGGTAAAGATGGTTTTACTCCGAGGCAGATCCCGCTAAAATAAAGCCAACAAAAGGGAATCGCTCTGCAAATACTTCTACTTTTTAAATTTTAATTAAAACAGGCGATACCAGCTCAAGGATTTGTAGCAGGCTAAACGACGTGTTTTCAACAATTTATGTTTGCATTAAACATAGAATTATTTTAGTAAATCTCACTTTTGATTATATGTAGCATTCCTTAGTATAGCATATAAATTAATCTATTTTAGAGTGTTATTATATACTAATAATTTGAGTCATGTCTTGGGCTCTCATAAACTTTTAAGAAAGTAAATGAAAAAAATTTCATTTGTTGTGTTTTATAGAATATTTTTATAGCAATCTTAACACTAAATTTTAATCCTATCTCAGGGATAACATAAAAGGGTACATTTTAAAAAGCTTAATTCAATCACGGTAAAACGCAACTATATATTTTATGATAGGTTTATGCACTTCTAAAAAGAATGGAACGACCGACATTTTCGTACGACTATATTTTGATATTAAGGTTAAAAGAAAGAATAATAGGAATTATATGTAAGTAATAAAACGTTTGTTTTTAATTTTTGGGTGAAATAAAAATGCTAAAGATCATTAAAAGTTTCGTGTATTGTACAACCATTGACTTGGATTGGTTTGTTTCAGTACTAATTTTCTCCATTGTTTCCTCTCTTCGGCATTTTATAGTTTATAGTCTATATAAGTAAATATATATTCAAGAATTAATTGCAATAAAGAGGGGCTTGAACTAAATATAAGTGAAATTGTTTGGTAATTCCATTGGCATATCTCTTGAGTCTACGTCTTCCCTCTTCATCATATAGAAGATCCGCTGTCATCGTATTAGAGGAAAGGTAATTATAGGTACGTGCAAATTTCGATGGATAAGCTTGTTTGGTACATAACACGGATTATTTACAACAGCATGCAGTACCTTTGATTGGAATCGTTGAGGTACTGCCAGGTTGGGTTTATTAGGTCTTTACTGGCTACTGCATTATATAAAAGTACTTTGCCTTTAGAGATAATTGGGAGCAGCGAACCATGTACCAGTACATTCTGTAGATCTTAGTATTCAATTGATTTCTTTTAAACCAGATGTATTTTCTCCATGCAAATCATCGCTCAAGATAAATGGCCAAATACTTTACATATTTGCCTGTAGAAGTTGGTGGTTGTTTAAAAAAACTGGAGGACAAGTTTGTTTACATAAAATGAAGGTCACATGCCTTGATTTGGTTCGCTATTATATGCCATTCTTTGAGTTAGGTTTGAATTTTATTTAAATTGTGTTGTAAGTAACGTGATACCGCATATAGTGGGTTGCGATAATAGCTGTGTCATAAACGAAAATATTTATTACTGTCTGATTTCTTGTTGGGAGATTAAAAGTGTGTAGTAGATGCATAGTTGGTCTTAATACTCTTTCCCAATGCATTTTTGAACTGATTGGAAAGATCGACGTGTATTCTATTAGTTGTATGAGAAAATGTCTATCTGTCAAAAATAATAAGACAGTATGGTAAAGGTAAAGCAAATTACATTTAATTTTGTATAGGAATACGTGCCATATCTCATTAAAGGCTTGCGTAATATCTAAAAAAACCGTTGAATAATGTCTGTTGTTTTATTAATCAATGTGGATTAGGTTAACTGATCTGCGCATCCGCTCTACAGTAACGTGCTGTTTTCTAAATTCAAGCTGATTTTATGGTGTTAAATCGTAATGAGAGATTTTAATATTTTCAGGAAGATTTTTTGGAACATTTTTGACAAGGCAGGGAGGAATTTGAGAGGTCGTTAAGAAGATGACTTTTCGGGTGATGCGAATTTCTATCTGGTTCTTAATATAGTAAATAATATGTACGTGATCAGTTTCACATAGGTTTTTAATAGTTCTTTCAAGATTCCTTTAATTATTAGATTATATCCGGCTCACTCTTTTATATTCAATTCGGCGATTATAGTTTTTTTACTTTGTTTACTTGTATCTCATTAATAGGTAGTGTCATCTGGGAGAAGCTGTCTCTTCTTGTGCGGTGATGTCAGCTGCATATTGTGTAAATACTTCTTTTAAATGGTTGGCAAGTATAGTCATCTTGCCTTGATTACTTTTTGCCTATGTTCTATTAGCTAGCTTAAATGGAGAAATATATTATTGGAGTTTCTTTGTCGTTTTTCAAAGTGAATAATCGGTTGTCTCGGTAGGAGATAATGTAGTTAAATAGTCTTGGACTGCATGTTACTTCAAGTTACATAAAAGTGTTTTCAAGTTTCCACTGCTACATTTGTTATCATTTGGTGCTTTTGTATTTTGTTATATTCTTCTAACTCTTTGATTGACAGCAGTTTTTTCTGTTACCACTGAACTTAAAGCTTTCTAATTATTAAGTTGAGATAAAATAAACGGTACTTGCCGCGTAGCTTATTGGAAAGTTGTAGTTAAGTATTTAACCGAGTTTAAAATATCGTTTTCCGTTTTAAGTGGTCTAACATACTTCGAAATTCATCCCAGTTAATCTTTTTATTACATAATAATGAAGATTTGTAGCAATTAAGTGCTTGATTATCGACCCCTCTACTGTTAAATGGAATGCTTATATGATAATGCTTTCAGGAAATACACAATTGGTAGATGACTATTATAGATAAAATTCAATAATCTATATGCACTTGAAATTAGCTGCGCAATTTTTGAAAATTATTACAGCTGCCGCCCAACATCTCGCAAATTGTGATTGGCCGGTACTTTGTCTTGGAATGAAATACAGCCCTCTTGCAATAATAAAGTTCAATTTCGCTCTAACAACGTAATAAAACTATAGCTGTCATTTCATAGGTCGCTTGTAACTACAGATATCTGCAATAAATCGCAGTTTATGACAGTCAGTTATGGACGATGCCACTTATTTCGAATTATCATTCTAACAACATATACGGAGGGGTATCAGAATTTATTACGCGGAATATGGCGAAACTCACCCAGATGCGCCGTTATTCTTCGCTGGTATTTTCGCCACTATTACCTTGAAATCTGAAAATCGCTTTGTTTAAAATTATTTTTATGGTAGGTAACCAGATATATAAATACGTTTTTTGATATGGCAATAAAAATTCTGGTAGCTTTAATTTAAAATAACTATCTGTCAGAACCATTACATTCAATTACACTTTCTCAATGAGGGGAAGGGGCTGTTTGAATATTTTACTTCAGAAAAATTTTTATTTTTGTCATTAAGAAACTAAGTTATATTGTAGGTTTTGTTGTGCATATCTTGTAAGAAGAAATAAACAAGAATAACCTCGTGAATTTAGTTGATCGTTTTTAAACAATTTTTGATGCTGTATTTAAATCAAAACTGGCTTATACTTACGTGCTAATTAAAAAAAATTATCTAACAAAAATGTGGCCATGTAATAACAGGAATAAAATATACGTCAATTTGTAATTCGGGTAGATTTTTGGTAACGTAAATACAAATGAAATCATGGTAGTATTTGTTCTGTTTTTTAGATTCTTCGTTTATATTTTTGTAGTGTTAGAAATATTGTTTATTTGTAGTATTGATACAATGGTTGAGGCCACACTTTATAAAGTTGTTTTTTGAGGGATCAAAGAAGTGAAAGTTAACATAGTTTATCAAGAATATAAAGTGGTTAAGTGAGTATCCTTTAGTGGGGCTGTGGATTACTGTTAAAAAATCTTTAGTCTTTATTGTATCTATTTTTTCTCTTTAAATAATCAAGGTAAGCAAAAAATATTATTAATTGACGTATTAATTGAAGATATTTCACAATTGATGACACATTATTATACTATATAACAGTTGTAGGAGCTGTGGATGCTTTTACTATTGCAATAACAACGGTCTACACCAAGGTGAACCGAAAATGTAAAGTCCAGATAAATCTTTAATTACCTACGTACATAAACAATTAAGTATACGTTCTTCTAAAGATGCTAGTTAATTATGGTAACGTTTCTTTAAAAACAAACATTAATCTCGAGACCACATATATTTTCAGATCTATCTTTTTTCAAAGACAGGAAAACAGACATAAAGTATTATTGATCATTAAGTTGAATAATGAGTCCAGAATTTTCATCTAAAATTACCCGAACCGATGAGGTACCTTTAAATTAATAATTGCAATTACCGAGGTTCTCAAAAGCCGCATGTTACTAAAGAAACTTACTAGGACTTATAATGAGGCGTGATCAAACAAAGAGGTAATCTTTTGGAGACACTATATTTATAATGTGTTAAATCGCAAAATATCACCTGTCTTATTGCTAGTGGAGTTTCTCATAAAACTATTAAACACTACAAATGTCTTTTCTTTTCAAAAATTATTTATTTAATATTTTAAAGGAGGCACAAAATTAAAAATCAAAACATATACCGTTGTGTTGTATGGTATCGATCTATGTGCGAGTCAAATTTTCTATACCCCATTGGTACCACTTTAGTTGTTTAGAATCAAAGAAATGATGACACCCTACAATTATTTTCTGAAGGGCAACATTTTGATTCCATTAAGGTCTCGTAAGTTTTGCCGTGTTTTTTGAATTCTTTGAGTGGTCTGGTGTTATCCTCTTGGGTACCAAGATACCGTTGTTTTAAGTTAATATACATCCTATCAAGTTGTTGACAATAAAACTCCGCGATGACGGCTCGCTTTTCAGAAATCAACTCAATCAACTCCGAATTATATCTTAGGCCTTAAAACTTTTAGTTTTGCAACATATTCTGCAGCACCTAAATATGGTCATATGGTAAAAAATATATATCCTAATGGAGAAGCCATTTAATCCAAGTACTAATAGACACTTAAATCACAGACAAGGTTGTAGGGTGAAATTGGTCGGTATTCCGTTTTTAACCAAAATGACATAGCGAGCTCTTTTCACTAGCGTAGTTTAGAAGCAACTAATACTTAGAAGTCGTTCTGCCAGCTGCCGTGCAATGTATTTATCAATAGCCATTTTACGTAATTTTTTAACAGACACAAGAAGAAATAAAAACTTGAAAAACTAAAACACCCAAGCATATTCTTTGAGAAAGTCTCATAACTACTTTCTCTAAAATATTTTAATGCTTTTGTAGTGCATATTTTCAATTTTTTTATAAGATTTTCTGATAGTTATTATCTATCTGCTTACCGCCCATTGAAGATGTTCACCGATTAAACTGTCTTCTTCCAGTTTGATTGACATTTGATGTTTCTTCTACTATTGTACATTGAATCTTTGAAGAACTTGGTACATCTTGTGCGTGGTTTTTTTGATCGCGTTGTTGTAGGTTGGTTATTAAATACACGCTGATTTGTGTTCATTGGTGTTATCCGTGTTATATATCTTATATACACTGATTTTGGATGTACGTAATAACACCAATTATAGATGGTTTCTTCTATAGCATCTTTAGTTTTACATTAGATCTTAGCCTCCATTCTCCGCCACCTTATACTGGTCTGAAAATCAGTGTTTATTATTCATATCCATAGATTAGAATGAGTTTTATTATCATCAAATATCTTTAAAGCACAAATCGGAGGTGCTCCCTGCCCCGGTCCCTGGCCGTGTGAGAAGCATTGGTTGCCAAAGTAACACGTACGGGGCCACGCGGGAATACGCGAACGATCGTTGCTACAGAGAGTTCATAACTTGCATTCTCTATAGTATCCAAGCGTAGCTGGCTGTATTTTCTAGTAGTTTCATATGGTCTCAGTTGGGATTTTATTAGTATTGGTTTTCTTTTAAAAATGTTATTTATAACAAAATAGGCTCTGCTATAGTAAATATTTTGATTGTAACATCTTCTAATATCTCCATTGTCATTGATTGTCGCGGCTAGGTATTTGAATGCAGTTTCTCTTTTTATGCATATTCTCCAACATTTTTTGCCTGTTGTCTTTCTTGGTATTCTGAAGTATTTTATTTTAGAGATATTCCGATTTCTTCCTAGTTCTCTTCCAGGTTTCTATTTGCTATTCTTATTTTTGACTAGATAGTTATCATGTGGTATGGGATTTCTTCGTATAATTCCGCCTAATACTACATTAAATAGTAATGGCAATAATATGTCTCTCCTAGCCTTACATTAGTGTTAATGAGTGAAATTTTCTCTGATCCGTTTTTTATCTTATATTGTATATCATCTAAAGCTTGTCTCACTGAATTATGTTATATATTATCGTAGGCTTGTTTATTGTTTATAAATATATTGTGTAGATTGATACCATAGCCCCTTTTTTCACTATTTGTCGTAATCTAAATATTTGGTCAATTCTGGATTACCTTTCCTGAAATCCACTTGATAGTTTTCTATTTTGCCGACAGTACTTATTACAAAACTTTATATATTTTGTTGAAAAGACAGATTTTTTAATTGGAACATACTGCTTTATTCCCAATTTTGTGTATAAAACATTCGACTCTTCCATTCTAGCTTCCCCTCAGTCTTCTAGATTGTTACGACTAAAATAATATTCGTTCCCATACGTTCGGTTTTACAGTTATTAGTAATTCGGCTAGGATCGTATCTTATCTGTTGGCTTACTTGTTTTATTTAATTTATACTAGTTTTGTTTTTTCCATCTGTTGGTTATTTCTTTAGTTTGTCTTTTTCTTCATATTTATTCTTTTTAAGGTTTTATCTTCTAGTTTATTGTTGATCTAAGTTTAATAATTCGGCGTAATATTCCTTTTAACTATTTATTTTATCCTTTTTATTTAACATTATCTCTTCTTTTTTATGTATGCGCATATTTCTTCTAGGTTTAAAGCCCTTCCTAAAATTGCTTCTCTTCTACATTTGTCAGTTTATATTCTATCCGTTTCTTCTTTTTTCATTTTAGAGTTACTCTAGTCTGTATTCGGGCGTTAACCTTTTTTCTTTAACTCGTCTCGTATTTTATTATTACATTATCTATGACTAGTCTGCTCTTATCCTAAAACCATTTCTTTCTTTGTGGTTCATTTATTTATATTATAATTTCCACAGCTGTTCTATAAATAGCTTGTTTTATTTTTATTGATGTCTTAATCTCTTTTTGTTTCCCCCTCTGTTTCAATTTTTCGGATAGCTCTCGTTAATATCTTTCTGTAGTTTCAATATTTGTTAACTTTGCTATAATGCACTATTTAAATTTATTACTTGTACTCTGCCGCTTAGGATTTTATATTTTTTATTTGTTATGCTAGGAAAAAGAAATGGTCACTGTCCCATTCGGCACTTCCCATTATTTTCACAACCTCTATATTTGTACAGTTTATTGTTATTCCATCATCTCCTTTTCAGGTGCAGAAAAGTGGTATTATATATTACCAATCATTTGTTTACTGCCGTATTTATTAGTCCTAAATCAAACCATTATTGTTACTTTTGCGATGTGGGTTGTTACTTCCGATAATTGGTTTATTTCCTCCCTATTTGTTTATTCAGGTTGCTAAATACGATGCCAATATCTTTCTTTGGCGCTCTGTGTATTATTTTATCTAAAGATTTATAAAACTCTTAATTTTTCTTTGAGGCTTATTAAATTCTATGGCTTATTGTCTTAAATTCTTGGATTTTATGTTTAGCTTTCTGTTTATAACAAATTCTATGTCGCTTTTATATCGACCGTCTTCTCTTTCACTATAGGAGTGTATAGTTTTCTTGCATCGTATCTTCAGTGTTAAGTCATCATGTTTTCCGTATGGGCGGGATGTTTAATTTATACTTCACTATTTTTCATCTTTGATCTTGTGTGCCATTGATCCGTTCTATCTGAGGCTCTTGTTGAGTACCTTCCGAAAAAGGTATCTCCTTGCAAGAGTAGTTAATCCCATGACTAACTTCCTTTTTGGAGGACTATTCTTTTTTACCTGATCACCAGCAAGGTTGCTCAGGTTTTCAGGACTCACCACCATTGTCTTTGTGTGAGGTTACTTAAAAATGAAGGTCGGAATTGGGTAGGAGAAACTATGAAATACAAATAAAAAGCAAGTTCGTGTAGACGCACATACTAGGCAATTTGAATCCCTGTTGTCTATATACATACACTTATCATTTATCTTCAATGAATAAAAAGATAACAAAGACGAACGTTTACCGAAGATCTTTTCTAATTTTTTTATAAACCTCATTGCTTACCTTCAATTTGGTTTTATAGTTATGTAGCTTTATGTCTCTCTGAAAGGCGAAATCAGATAACATTCTTGAAAATTGTTTTTAATAAAGGACTAATTTGTTTAAATTTCTTGTGTAGCTTATATCTCCCCTCCTCTTAAATAATATAAATGTTATAGTACACATTTTTTTGTTTTTTGTCTCAATAACCGTTTTGTTTAAATTACTCTAAATATTGCTTGAGTGCTTTTGTGGTTGTTTTATCACCGTAAAATAATGTTGCAATTTTGTGAAAACTCATCATATGCTTATATATGACCATACCTGTCTTCTAGTAGTTACGAATAACCTGCAATTAGGCTATGCTCGTTATTTTTTGTACTTTATTATTTGAAGGCAAGCATAAGGCACATTACGCAATTTAAACTTTTAAACCCTGCACGGCCACCGAAAAAGGCAGCCGGGCCTCAAATCCCTCAGGTAGTGACCATAATTGATCTTCGTGAAACTTGCTCTTGGATTACCATCTCCCTTCACCAATGGAACATGGAGTTGCCCAGTGTACTTCAGGATTGCCCCCCAAAAGGCTGCTGAGAGGACTGACGGGGTTGGAAAAATAAATCTGCTCCGCTCTGGCGGCCGGGACCTCACTTCGAGGACGACCATCTGATGGATTGCACTTCCCGCGCTTGCACCGTCGTTTCTTAACGCAAGTGCGCACCAGTGTTTCCATGCAAATGACAGGTGCATTGTGGAAAGGTAATTGTGATGCAAGCACAAAGCTCATCTTGATTATGCAGAATAATAACGTATTAAGGAGAATTGTAATTGCACCCCAAGGTGGAAGAGAAGTGCTAATTACCCTTACGACACATACAGCTTTGGGAAACGTCAATTCGCTATGCTTACAAAGTGGTTGTGCAATACGAGAAGTGGGACTTGTTGCAAAAAGACCTCGCCTGTTTTACTCCTTTTATAGACGGTTGATTATAGGTGCGATTATCTCACCATCGGAAAGCACCGCTGCTTGTTCCAGGATCCAGCCAGGAAGTTTACGACTTACTCAGTCCCATTATTAATTTGTACAAATAAAGAGCGTAATTAAGAGTAATGTGTTTGCGGAAGTTTATTATTTACGAGGATGGTTGGCGGGCAGCGAGCGCATGCAGCGCCATCGCACTATAGATTACGTCAGTGGAACATTTGCCCAGAATAAAGTGTACGCTGGGTCCTGCGATAGCGGTTAGAAATGGGCATTTGTCGCCAAATATATTGAGCGCGTTGTACAAGTTAATAAAACGATTAAGCGCTAATTTATCGGACCGAGAGTGTCTCGCGGTTGGTAACGTCAAATCTGAAGATGGTTTATTAAAACCGAGCTGCACTACGAGCAGCGATTATAATGAGGTTTTTTGCAGTTCGGCCGACGTTCCAGTGGCGTAACTAATTGAATTCCTAAAGTTTGGACGTTTCCTCAAAAGAAATATTTATCCGGCCGTTTCTCGTATCGTTTATCAAACACGTTCGCCCTGACAGCTCTCCAGAGAAGCGACATTGTATTAGTAAGCAGCCAAACTTATCAGTACTTCCTGCATACATCACTCGCCTGTAAAAATGCAATTATTAGTAAGTTAGTGGCAATTACGGCAGAACAGCGTAAAACTCGAAAACAAGAAACACTAAGACATTAAAGTTGGATTTAGGTCTAGATTAATGACCTTCCAGTTGCAAATTCTTTGCTCTGCGAGCATTTGCAGTAAAAAGTGCAACTAATTTAAATAGATTCTGAGACAGTTAGTTAGTTGAAAATGAGGTTTATTTCGGTTGTTATCGTTTAAGTTTGTTACGCGCAGTTTAATGTAACAGATGCTAGTATACAGTGAGAATAATATTGACACTTACTTTAGAAGAGTAGTTATTTCTTAAATACTTGTATTTTAAGGTGTATGACTAGTAAGATATTTTTCATTTTTACATCTTCCTGCCTCGAATCACTTTTTAAATAATATTGTAACAAAACTAATAGAAGCTATGAGCTGATTAATGCAATTATACTACATTATGTAGTTTAAAATTAAATATTTGTACTTGTATTTGGCGTCTAAATACTTTAATCATTCCAAAAATGTTTTGGTTACACCATACTCGATAGAGCAGTCGCAGTTCTCATGTCCAAAGTGTTCTGCGGTGTAGAAATCGCGAATGTCCTTAAAATTTTATATTTGGCCATTACAATAAAAAGATAAAACATAAGCATACAAGTCGGGTAATAGCTGCATTTTATTTGATAGATAGGAGTTATTCCAACGAGAAAGGATATTTTATTTTAAATTTAAGTCTCCCTTGGCCTTCTTAATAGGACGATATAGAATAATCTGTTAGCAGAATCTATTTTCCAAAACTCTAAGTTTGCTTCTAATATAACACAAGCATACGAATTGGGGGGGAGGGGGCAATAGCAAACCAAAATAGAATTTTCTGAATTTTTCTTAGACAATTATTTAAAAGAAAAGCTGTAGCAAATTTTGAACAACTACAGAAAATTTGAGAACTAAAATTTGAGTTTTATCTCCATAGACTACCATGACTGTTACAAAAAATATTATTTATTTCAGACACAGTTTTCAACAGGTTATAGATTTGTAATATATTTACGATGTTTCTCAAAAGAGTTAACTGATTTAAGAAAAGAAACGTCATTTAATGCGTCATATTTATTGCGAATTGGGAATATTGCGAGTTAGATGCGATCTAACGTTTGCATTATACAGTTTGACATTTTTGGCGGCATATGTATTCGGGACCTTTTGTTATAGGAACTCTATTTGTTTTGTTTTTATTCAGTTAAAAATTTCTTCTCGAACAAAAGATTAACTCGTGAACATTTTTGTAGGATGATTTTTACGACATGGATCATCTCAAAAAGAGTGCGTCGATTAACTAACTTTGACTTTTGGTGATAAAGCTCCACACAAAGCCACGACATATTGTTGTTTTAATGAATTTAATCGTGGTGGTAGTTCGCTGGCAAATGAATTCAAAGAAGACCGTCCAAAATCGGCTGTGAATGTCATTCAACTTATGGTGAAATTCAGGCATCTTTAGGCATTAATATGACTAGCATATATTCGATATTGCATGAACATTTAACTGTGAAAAAGTTAACAATTGCTAAAAAATAATCTAGTGTCGATTGATCGAAAGAAATGCTCAAGAAATACAGTTTACAACATCGTTACAGGTGACGAATCTTGGATTTATGCATATGGGCCCAAAAGTAAGAGCAGTCGATTGCATGGATCTTCCGAGATTAGTCGGTGAAATGAATGTAAAATAGCATATTGGCCCTTGCCTAAAGCGACTATCTAAAGTACTTTTTTAGGTTGCTAAGTGTGATGAATGATCTTCTTGTCCCTTAAATGCTTCATAATACTTTGATAAGTATCTGTGGTATCTGTGCATTGATTTTAGTCTTAGCAGTTTGCTGTCGTTTTACTAAAATATTCTTTATCTGAAACAACTTTAATGATATTTTTGACTATATTAATGTACTTAATAACACCATAGACATATATCTGAGTAGCTTTTGGAAATCTAGGTGAACTTTCGGTACTTTCAGAACGATTTTAGTTTGTCTTTATTAGTATTCGTTAGATGTGCATACCTGTTTTGGATTGGGATGTTTGGTTGATCCATTAGTATGTCTTTAGTTGCTTAGGCTCTTTCCTTTCGTTCACGACTTGTTATGGATGACTACTAGTTTCAGTTTCTTCTTCCATATTTACATCGATTTTAAGGTGATCACTAGTTGTCGGCAGGTGTGCTGAGCAAATATGCTACCGTAATTGTTATGGAAAGGTATGGTAGGGGTAGTAGATAGTTGATTAAACATATTAATTGGATTAAATGTGTAGTTGGAAATTGTTGTTGATACTGGATTTGAGGCTGATTGTAAACCAAATTTGTTACATAGACATAGATGGCGTTTAAGTTACCCTTTTTAATAGACACATAATATTACATTGTAACACATGCGATAACAATATCACACAGGCACTTTGTCGCACATCTTAATACTTCAAAATTCAAATAGTTGTCATTTTATTTTCAAATCTCTAAGACGTGCCTCATCGCTGTTGCAAGGGTGTGAAAGATAAGTGCAACTATTAACGAAACTGTTGCCTAGAATGAACAACTTCGAAAGCAATAAAACTGTAAGTTATTTGTACATAACATAATAATTGAAAATATAAACAATGCCAGTCCAATGGAAATTCAAACCCAAAAGAAGCTTAAATTAGATTCCTTAACAGCTCCAATAAACGAAACAGAAAAGCGTTATGCGTGGACTCCGAATACTCCAACGCAAAACAAATTTTATCTGCTAGCTAATCTTGAGGCCAACCCAAATGATAATCACAGCCAAGTTAAAAATGAAGGCGATAAAACTAAAAATACCACCCATTTGTCTTCATAATGCTATCATACAGCACTAACCGCAGATAATAAGAAATTAGCGATCGGTGAATTTGCAACCTTTTGTAACACAAACACAATAAGAATAAACTGAACTAAAGAGGATGATTAATGAACCCTAATGATAACAACATTAAATATCACACGTTTAAAACCCATATATTAGGCCGTTCAATGTCGTGATCAAAACGTACCGCTATCGCTAACAGGAAATATTTGACGAATTTAGTAAAGCAGTACCAGTTATTGAAACAACATGCCTTCTACCTAAAAACAAGCAGCTGATATAAGTCAGTGCTGTAAACCTAACTAACAATGAAAATGCCAAAAAATCTTTCTTTAAAAAGCCTTAATGATTCAATTGTCACAGTAGAGCAGAGAAGAAGGCCAACAAATATTCCCCAGTGTCATCGAGGCCAAGGTTACGGTCACACAAAAAACGAATTAAACCCACTATATGTGAAGAGTGCAAAAAGCCATCCACATCAACAATGCAAAAAAAATAGAAGATGCACCCAAATCCGCTAACTGCGGAACCCCCCACCCCAATAGCTACTGCGGTTGTCTCCGTCACATCGAGATAATGCAAAAACGAATGAAAAACAACAGCAATAGTAACCAATTATACACAAGACACGAAAGAAAATATTTTGTCAATCAAAGCCGAACATACGCAGACCAAACACGAAATTATTTAGTAGCCAATCAAAACCTTAACAACACAAATCGATCAATCAATCCAGCGGTCTCATCTGATACAAACAACATAGTAAAATTTCTTATCGATATTTTAACTTTAATACACCTTAACACATAGAAAGCTGTAAACAAACTAACAATCCTTAATTGGAATGCAAATGATGTATTAACTCAAACATTTAGGATTTCTTGACAGACACAACATAGATGTTGTGTGTATCACAGAGGGTCATTTATCTGCAGCAGACACGTTTAAAATATCCGGATATCATGTGCTTAGAAAAGACGAAAACGTTTGAATAATAGCCAGCGGAATTTATTAAAAAGAAAATTATCTACAATCCCATTTCTAACATTGACAACCTAACCTTAGAAACAATTGGAATTAAAATAAAAATAAATTAACTTTACTTCATAATAATAAGCACCTACAGGCAACCTAAGAAGATGCTAGTAGAGGAAGTCTTGAAGTTATATTCAACACAACTGAACCGCTCTTGATCATTGGAGATTTAAACTCTAAAAATTTATTATGGGAATATAGAGCAAACTTGAGGGAATTAAGATGAAAAGTCTTGTTAAAAATTATTTCTCCCAGGTAATAGTTCTTGAGAAATACACTTACCGTCAATATTGCAGCGATCATCTACTAGACAGATTAGACATTATATTACAAAAGAACCGATATACCAGAACGTAGTAGAAGAGCTTAATTCTTGCTTGACAGCAATAATATCGTTCATCAGCACTTCTTAAGTGGTACAACCAATGCCAAGATTTATAAATGAAGTAGTAAATTGAGAAAACTTCCGAACTTAAATAATAATGAAGATACAGATACCGCAATATTAAAATTAACAGTCTCAATAACAAACGGCGTGCATAAGACAACACTAGCTACCAAAACCAATCAAAACACAATTATTACTAATTGTAATTACGGAACTAATTAAAAGAAATGCTAAATTGGTCGTAAACCAAGAGAGACCTAAATTTTGAAAGAAAACGCCTACTAGACAATTAACACATAGAAGAAAACGGAACGAGCTAAGAATCAACACATAAAAAATATATTGAAAACTTCGAACCAGGCGATTTAAAAATGTGGATATTTACCAAACGTATATTAAAGAACCAAGGTAGCGAATAGGTACTTCTTTGCGATCCCGGTAAAGGACAGACCTATTTCAGGGGTGCCTACGTGAGCTCTTGATTATCCTCCGCCTCCTATAACAGAAGGAAATCAAGTCCCTACCCAAAGTCCTATCATACCTAACAAAATTTACCGTACCTTATCCTAAACCAACTCACCAACCCGCATGGCAAGCGTGGTGTTTTAATGCCAAAATACCTTTCATGATGATATTAAACCCTAAGGAAAGGCCCCGAGTCCCCGGCGGTCCGCTTATCCCCGACGATGGCGGCGGTCGGATAATGAGGCAGACCAGGGGTGCTAAGAATCCCCGGGTTAGGACAGGCTGCCAAAAAATATCTGAACTAATGATTGGAACCATAAATACCAGAACACTACTACACGATCAACACATATATGAACTGGAGCATGAACTAACTAAAATAAAGTGGGATATTATTGGATTATCTGAAATAAGGCGCAGAGGAGAAGAAAGTATAATACTCGAATCAGGTAACTTATTGTATTATCGAGGATCAGAAAACGAAAGCCAACGTGGGGTAGGTTTTATGATCAATAAAATACTAATACACAATATAACCAGGCTAGATAGCGAAACAGATAGAGTCGCATCAGTAACAATACAAATATCAAATAAACACAAATTAAAAATAATAAAATGTTATGCCCCAACAACTGCCCACGATGATGAAGAAATGGAAAGCTTCTACGAATGCATCAATGATAATCTATCCAAAGAAAATACTAATTATACCCTCATCATAGGCGATTTTAATTCAATGCTAGGCAATAAACAAGAAGAAAACGAAGAATATATAGGACCCTACAGTTTTGATGAAAGGAACGAGCGCGGAACAATGATGCTTGAATTTTTAACACGCCACAAGATCTATGCAATGAATTCATTTTTCAAAAAGAAAAAACAACGTAAATGGACGTGGATATCTCCGGACACCCGAACAAAGAACGAAATAGACTATATTCTCTCAAAGGATAAGCATATAGTAAAAGATGTAACAACGCTAAATTCTTTTAGCATAGGCAGTGATCATAGAATGGTTAGAGCTAAAATAAATATTAATAGCAAAATAACAAAAAAGAAAAGAAAAGAAAAATATAATCTACCAGACACTCAACGATTATTGGAGAAAACGGACAAAAAATAGAAATAAACCGCAGGAAAAGACTAGCATGGAGCGCGTTCGGAAAACTAAGTAAAACACTAAAAAATAAAAATATACCTATGCGTTTACGTAGCAGACTCTTTGATCAGTGCATATTACCGGTGTTGATCTACGGAGCACAAACATGGACCCTCACCAAACAGTCAATGAGCCAATTGAAAGTGACGCAAAGAGCAATGGAGCATCAGATGGTAGGAATATCCCTAAAAGATCGTAGAAGGAATACATGGATTCGAAGCATCACGAAAGTTAAAGATGTTGTGGAGGCAGTGACAGAACTGAAGTGGGGTTACGCAGGACATGTTGCTAGATACCAAGATGGAAGATGGTCTAACACTTTATTAAAATGGAGACGATACCCAGGAAGAAGAAACAGAGGACGACCCCCAATGCGCTGGACCGACGACCTTAAGAAAACGGCCGGGTTAGCATGGATCAGAGAGGCTCAAAATCGTGAACACTGGAGAAACATGAAAGAGGCCTATGTTCAGAAATGGACCAAAGATGGCTAATGATGATGATGATGATATTAAAGAACGCGAAGAAATCTCAACATTAATGGCAGATAATACAATATTTGCTACAGACGAAGGGAAATCAACAGCCTTTGCAGCTCACTTAAAAAATGTATTTACCCCAAAAACGACACAATTATATAATCAATCATTGAATTTAATGTGTCAATAATAACCCAACCGATCATTTCTACTACATCCAGCGAAATTACAATATTCCAAGAAGAAAATACCTTGGATATGACCTTATCACCAATTTAGTACTAACGCAGCTTCCCAAAAAATCCTTAGTGACCACATTAAATGCATGTCTCTGACAAGATTACTTCCAATAAGCACGGAAGCATGCTCCCATATCAGTATTTTCTAAGTTGGGCAAAGACAAAAAAAGAGTGACAGGCTAATAAGCTTATTAGTATCACTCTTAAACCCTTAAAAAATCATATATTCTTGCCTAATTAATCCATCGTTTTAATTCGCCTTTAGAAAAAAAAATTAATGCTACACCAACTACAGCGAATCACAGAAAAAATAGAAGAGACATTTGAAAACAACAGCTATGCAATAGCAGTTGAAGGCTTAAAAAGCAAAATAATCAAGATCCGAATAGCCAACTACCTAAAAGCAATAATCTTTTCTTTTCTAGATAACAGAACATTTACCGTACGCATCAACTCTACAGTTTTTGAAATAAAGGATACTAGAACAGGCATCCCACAAGGAAGTGTGATAGGGCCTCTGCTATTCAACATATTTATATTAAACATTCCAATCACAGAGGCAACTTTACCGACCTTCACAGATGATACGGCAGTCTCAGCAAAACAGACCTACCTTGCCCAAGCCATAGAGATATTACAGATCACATTAAACCAAATATCTTCATGGTACACAACAATAGAATATACAAATGAATCCTACTAAACGCCGACCAGAAAAGTTCTTCCTCAGAAGAATTAGAATCCCACCTAGCATAGTAATAAACAGTAACATCATCTACTGGAATTCCACCAACGTAGCAGTTAAACACCTGGAAGTGCTACTAGGACACACGACTTACCTGGAAACTCTACGTAAACCTCAAATTAAATTAAAGATACGCCAGACTAGCACAACCATCAAGTTGAATTAAAAGTTTTTTTGCTTTTTTAAATTCTTCAAGTTTATGCGCAAACTAATAACAAAAACAAGAGCAATTATTTTCCAAAGTATAGACCATCATTATCGATGATTTTTTGCCAACGATCTGCAAGCTTTCGAATCTGTCGGAAGTACCAACTTGCCGGCTTCGAATCGAAACATTCTTGACATATTTCCTTGACTTTATCGAATGACTCAAAGCGACGATTTTTGAAAAAGTGTTGCATGGAGCGGAACAAGCCCTGATCGGATGGAGCGCAATCGGGGCTGTAGGCTGGATGCGGCAGAATCTCAACTCCGTCTAACTCTTCAAACTTCTTCTTAGTGTTTTTGGCTGTGTGAGGCTTGACGTCTTGCTGAAACAAAGCGCGCTTTTGATTAATCAATGCCGGGTACTTTTCTTGGAACTCTTTTTCGTCCAAAACGGATGGCCGTTCGGGCCAAGGTTTGTTCTTAACGTCAAGATCGCCCTCCTTAAAACGCTTGAACCACATCTCCTTCAACACACAACGCGCCGCTTAGCTGCTTTCAATCCCTTCTCCAATAATGCTTCAACAAACACGAATTTCAATAGATTCCTGACTCATGAGACTGCAAAAGATAAAGTTTAATTAATAAGCTTTCAAATCATACCAAAATGACTACTAGCAAACACCATATATCCGTTACAAAAGAAAAAAGCGCAAAACTTTTGATTCAACTTGAATATTCCTCATAAACAGAAAATTCTCTCTCAAATCTAAATATGTCATGCTGATGTATAAATCATTAATAAAATCACTAGTGCTTTACGATTCGCCTACTTGGAGTATCACAGTCAAATCAAATTTAGAAAAAGTGGAAAGACCACGAAAGAAAATTTTCGGAATGGCAGCGAACGCCCTCTGGTACATTCGCAACGCGCAGCTACGCTGTGAACTAGACAAACCCACAGGCCAAAGTTGTATCACTGTGAGTGCTAACGAATTCTTCAAAAACATGCACGAGTACGATGGTGCTGTTTATTACAGTATAGACAGAAGTGATATTTATCATAGACTAAATGTGTTCTTGAACTGGTAAATAAATAATTAAAGAAATTCAAATGGAAACTCTTTGTTATTTAATAAGCATGTATAGTATTAGATTAGTTAATTATTTTTTATCATAAACAGGATTTTACTTGCTTGACAGCATAAAATATATTAACAAATGTTTTAATATAATAAATATAAAATTAAGTGAAATAATCGTAGAAAGGGAAACTGCAAATTTTAAAACAAATTTTGTTATTAACGAAATAGTGTCATTTTTTAATTACAATAAAGTTTTTTATACACAAAAATCTATGATTAATTGCAGCATAGGAAAACTTGTAGGGGACGTGACGTAATTATTTATGAGCAAATCATTCTCTAGAACTGACAAATAACAGTAGGGGATATTGTAACCTAAATGATTATCAGTATTGATAGATCTATAAACAGCTCAAATTTTTCCCGTGATTGTTTGTTTAAGGCCCTTAATGAGTATGTGGAAGGGGCAAAATTAAAAACAAAAAATGTAGAAAGTTATTTTACAATAACAGTGACAACTGTCCAGTTCATTCTATATAAAAGAGGAAGCTGTCGCAACAATGCATACCAGGAATATTCTGAATAACTGACATAGTTTAATGTTTGTCGGACATTCTATTTTCTTTGTAAAAATAAAGTCTTGGTCAGCTTTGAAAGACTCCTATCTGTTTATTTTTAGTATAAATTATTGTATTTAAGGAACTAAATTGAAAATTGCTCGACTATATTAAAATTTGCATCTTTTAACATGTTGAAGTAATTATAACATCCCGCATACTTTCTTTTTCTAAACGAGGACAGCTACGCAATAAAATAGCGATTATCTCCAGGAATTTCCGCTTCTCTGGAAGTATCTAATTTCATATTTGATAGAACAATATTCCAACTATGCCGCTTTCAGTCGTAATTAAACTTCTCCGTAAATAGTTAGGCGCATCATAAAAAGGCTGGAGATTTAGATCTTAGCAGCGGAAGTGCGAATTTTCTTTGTTCTGCAACAAGATTCTGAACTATGCGTTTGTTTTGCGGTTTATACGTGGCTGAGCTGCTTTTTCATACGGAATTGTTCATGAGGGAGGCCAGCTAAACGGATAGCGAGCCCGCCACACCTTCGCTAATAATTAAACTGCCAGTTATAATTCATAGCCTCTGCGAGGTGTCTTTCTTTTAAGTGTGAACTGCCCCTTTGGCGCCATGAAGCCTTAATGCCGCAAAAATAATTGATAAAGAAATCGGCTGTCCTCAGAAATCAGTGCTCACCGATTTGTATCGCGGCATATTTCTACATCTCGCGAATTTTAATATATCAGCGAAACGCCCCATTGTGGTCGACAACGGATTATGTCAGAAGTTTCTCTGGGGTGGAGGCGTCATAAGCTGCCAAGGGCGGCCGATCAAAGTTAGACATTTAGCGGAACTTTGAGCTGTAATATCGAAGTTAGTGCCGTGTTTTGTCAAGATTCATGCAAAAGACTACACGAAATCGCCCGCGAAAGCAAAAACGCGCGCTGCGTTTAATTGGGCCATTTCGTAAAACAATAGCGGCCTTTAGAACTTGTTAATTGCTTGAATTTGAAATAGTTGGGAAGTTTGGAACAATTTTATTGAACTTGAAGCTCTGCAGTCAGTATTCCACGTGGAGTTAAATTTTCTGCAGGGGTTAATCGTTGATGATCAGTTCTGCCGTCATCACACATTTCTTCTGTATATATCGTTTCCATATTTGTTGTAGTTCTTCTTTGTTTGTGATTAGTTGATTATTTTCTTATTTTAATATTTCTACCGTTGCATGTTTTGGGAGCGTCTATCACTTTTTAAATCTTTTATGTATATTAAAAGCATCATGTCTTGCTTGTAACTTCTATTTCATTGCATTTATCCTTTAACCGTTCTTTTGCTTCGCGTGTTTTCCTTTGTATTGTGTGATGTATTTGTCGGTATCTGTGTTCATTTTTATTTTTGTAGCTTCTTCTCGCTTTTGATTAATGCCAATGTTTTTGGAGTTATCCAAAGTTTTTTGTTGTTATTAGAGTCATGGGTAAGAACTATGCTTGGTGTTTTAATAATCGCTGTTTTTAGCTTGGACCAAACAGATTTTATATATTCTTTATCGGTTGTATTAATAGTAATATTACTGTTTATTATTTCTTGTATCCGGATTATCTTTACATTTTCATTTAGTTTACGTTTTAATTTTTCATATTATGTTAAATCTTTCAGTTTTTGTATATTAGATTTTCTATCTTGTCGGGTTTGTTATGGTCTGACCCTTCATTGGTTCCAGGGTAAGTTCTCACTTCTGTTAACCCGTTTCTAAATCTCTTATGCATTAATATGTATTCTATATGATTATGTACAATATTATCAGTGGGGTGTTGTGGAGATGTCCAAGTGTAAAGTCTCCTAGGTGGTAGTTTAAACCATGTATTCGAGATCATCATCTTTTCTCTTGGCAGAGTTGTACAAGTCGTTCTCCTTTGTCATTTTGTTCGCCCAGGCCGTATTCTTCCACGATATCTGCTATCTTGCCTAGATCCACATTGGCATTGAAATCACCCATAATAATAATAATGACTTTATTTCTTCTTATGCTTTTGATTAGTTCTTTTATTTGTGCATAAAGATGTTCCACTTTATTATCTGGTTTATCGATTGTGAGAGCATATATCTGATGTTGATATTTTTGGCGTTGCGTTTCTGAGTAAGGTACGAAGTTAGTTATTTGTGTCCTTGTTAACCATAATGGCGACACCATTTAGATGATTTATGTCGCCGTTTCTTGAGTAATACAGGATGTTATTTCCAATATTACATCTACCACATTTCGGCCATCTAGTCTCTGATACCTCTAGGATGTCTAGATTCAGTCTAATAATTTCTTGGGCTACATTAAAAGTTTGGCCCACCATGTACATGTTTTTTACATTTCGTGTATGTGTTATGGTATTTTTGTTTTATATTCATATTTGGATAGATTTTATCATGTTTCTTTATGGAGATTTTTAGCGCCCATTGGCTATCTAAAGCCTGTCACAGACTAGGGGTCATATTTATATTTTGTCTTGGCATAATTGTTATATCTAGAGAGAATGGCGCAGTAGTTTCTTGTTGTTTTTTGCGCCGCGGTGCTATGGCCGGTGGGGCATTAAACTTTGCTCACGGATGCCTTAAAAGAAATCACATTTCAGTAGCCTTATCTTAGTACTGACAACACCGGTGCCTGCCGTTAGCCAGTTTGAATCCGATTCGGTTTCACCGATACACACCATATCTGGTGAGCATTACCATATTTGCCATCTGGGGAGTCGCCCGATTAGCTTAGGAAACTTAGCGGAAATAAGTGAGTTTTTTAAAAAAATTCCTCAAGCGCTAAAAAAATATGATACTTTAGTAAAAATTAGCACGATTTAAACGTATATGTTTTGGCCTAAATCGGTTTGTAGGAACTTGTGCAAATAAATTCGCAAAAGTGCGAAAAACTGTTTTTTTCAGACCGCACGGTGGGGGAACTCTCTCGAGACACAGCGCGTGGCCGCGCAGTTGAAGCACGAGCTACGGTGCTTTTTTGCGCTGAATTCCCCCACCGTGCGGCCTTTCCCCTCCGTTCGAGCGTCCGAAACATAAAATAGCCCGATTTTCAATGTCATGTTTGAGGTTCTTCCTTGAATTTGACAAGCTTCATCTATTGTAGTCTTGTAGAACAATTCTTGAAGAATAAAACGCTGTGTGAAAAATGGCCGTCGGATCATTTTTGACGATTGCCGGGACGTTTTTCGAAAGTACCTTTATTCACATTTTCTCAAAATTTTCTCAAAAAGTTCTAAACCGATTTTGATTTTAAAAAACTATTTTTTTTGTCTTTTTAAGCGCTATAACCTGTTATTTTTTGTTTTTTGGTAATTTTTTCATGCTCAAAAGTTGAAAAAACCAGTTTTTCGCACTTTTGCGAATTCTTTTGCACAAGTTTCTACAAACCGATTTAGTCCAAAACATATACGTTTAAATCGTGCTTTTCTTACTAAATTATCATATTTTTTGAGATTGATAACCCCATACTAGTGACTTACTATATTAAATATAAAAAAATTACCTAATTATTCACAAAAATCGACGCCAGGGTCACTAGTATCCCCCCACGCTCCCATCTAAAGTTTGATTTTTTGGTTTATTTACCTTCCGAAACATCAAGTAGTTAGTGTGATAAAGAAAAAAAAATACGACAACAGAAATCACCAATCGAAAATGCTCTTCTAGTTGTTATAAAGAAAGTTGGTTTTAAGTTTATTCAAGTTGGTCAGACGACTATTACCTCTTCGACCTTCTTGCTATTTGGTGGATTGGTTATATCTGCAACGCGCCTATTTTGTACCATATTCATCGATAATAAAATGGTGCTCATTATGGAATGTTTGGTTGCAGACTTACTTCTCCTACGTGCGCTGCTCGATATCTATTGCAAATTGGCAACATCTGACATTTTGACATTTTTGAGGGCACACGTATTCAGAACGCTTTTTCTGTACGGACGTTATTTGTTATCATTAAGCTGAAAATTTTCTCTTTGACAAAAAATGAAATTAACTAGTGAACATTTGCGTGTGATGATTTTTTACAACTTTCAACATCAGTGCGTTGTTCGACTTTTGGCGTTGAAGTCACACACAGAGCCATTGTATATCGTTGGTTCAATTAATTTAATCGTGGTTCTAGTTTTGTGGCGGATAAATTTAAAGAAGGCCATCTAAAATCGGCTGTCGTGGAAGCAAAGATCAATGCCGTGAGCGAACTAATAAAGCAAGATCATCATATGACTTACCGTAAAATTGCATAAATATATAACCGTAAAAAAGCTATGTAGAATCGTGGTGGCTTAGTGGATAGATCACTGGACTACGAAACCAAGAGTTGTTGATTCGAATCCCGCTCTCGCCAATTCGATCACTGCAATAAAATGAGTACCTGGAGATCAAACTCCGGGGTAATAATAGGCGGTCGGTACGTAGCGCTAGCCACGTTACTACCCTTGTGTACCATAGACTCTAGATTGTAGCAGATCTACCCTGTTACGACCCCGATAGGCCTTCGAGCCTGCTACGGGGAACTATAAAAAACCTATGTGTGCGTTAGATCCCGCATAAGTTAATGATCGCTCAAAGAAAGGCTCGTGTCGATTGGTCGGAAGAAATGCTTAAGAAATCGATCGCGGTGCTTCAAATGCCATTTACAACATCGTCATAGGTTACAAATCTTGAATTTATGCGTATGATTCCGAAATTAAACAGCAATCGACTGTATGGGATTTCTAGGGTGAGCCAAATCCAACAAAAGTTGTTCGCGCTCGAACCGCTTGCCAGCAAATGGCGTCTGTTTTTTTAGAAAAATTGGACACGTTGCAACCGTGGTTTTAGAGCATCGTAAAACGGTCAGTTATAAATGATACACAACTATTTGTTTGCCAGAAGTCTTCTGAGAAATAAGAAAAGTCAACGCGCGACGCAGGATGATTTTCCACCATTATAATGCGAGCTCACATATAGATCAATGCAAATAACTGACTTTTTGAGCACTCGAAACGTCGAATTGATGGTCATCTGCCGTATAGTCTTGATATTGCCCCTAATAATTTTTTGTTCCCACACGTGAAGAACAAACTGCGTGAACAACGATATTTGACGCCGGAAGAGGCAGTTGATGCTTTCAAAATCCCTGTTTTGGAGATACCTGCCATGAAAATTGGTTTCAGCATATGCAACAATGTATTGACTATCAGGGCAAATATTTTTAAAAATAATAAAAAAGTCTAACATTGCATGGTGCAGCCTACGTATTGTATCACCATGACTGCTGTAAATATGGATGTACGTTTCCACAGGTTAAAATGTAGAGTAACAAACTAACCACTTATAAACATATCACGGTAACAAATTATTATTGTAACCTGCTCTAAACAAGAATTTCATATTGAGATATTTCGCCTAGAGGCGCCAGCATAAAAAGATGCGAATGAAATCCTCCAATCATACAATAACAGCCTGTGTGGCGGTCACCCAATCGATGCACTTTTCGCGGGAATGACCGCAGGCAACATACGTTATTACCGCAGAACTCGGCCTGCCGAGCTTACACTCTTTTGAAGTTCTGGGCTGCTCATGCGGATTTTTAATGGATATTTTTATAAAGCGCCAGACAAACAGAAATCGGATGGTCAATTCGGACTGCAAGATGAGCAGTAAGTGCTTCTTACAGCGCATTGCCTTGCGATGCAAGCGAAAGAAAAGTGTGTCTAAGCGCTAATTCTGTCTTCATTAATTATTAAGTGCTTTAAGTGCGAACTTGATTAAGTATGCCTTTGTATGCGTAGTCTGGATTAAATTTCAGTGAAAAATAGCTTTTAAGGCGCTATTACAAATCTTGTAAATTTTAAATAGAATACACAATTCCGACAAATGTGCTAGTTGTAATAACCAATTTTGTAGTATAAAAATGTCTACTCGAGTATTTCACTTTGGTATGCCATTAGCTGCGTTGAGATAATGGCACTCTACTTTTTGTCAGGAACTATTACGCTAAAAAACTGAAGCCGTTTTATGTTACAAAATTGGGGTTAAAATGCTTTACTTTATGCAGGATAGCCCCAACTCTTAGTAAAAAAAAAGTTAACGTCACTGTTTGAGTCTTAAGTAAAGCTGTAACTGCCATAAAAATGATGATGATTTATTTAACAAGTTTACAAGAAAAAATTATTGGCCAGTTTTACTTAATTTAAAAATTTAATTTAAAGTTTGTATTTGGCACACCCTGTGTAAGTTTATTAAAATAGGGTTGAAATATGTATTTACTGCCATTTGTGCTTTCAACCGCTAACTTAAATTTATTTTTGGGGATCACAAAGCCCCAATCTAATATCTAAAAGAATTAAAGCATGAAAAGCTTTGTATTTTCAGTTATGAATAATTATAACTTATTTATTTAGTTCAGTCTTCTCTAAACTAAAACTATGTTTGACTACACTTACCTCTGATAATACAGAGTGACTTATTATTAATCGTTAACTTATTTAGTAACACCAGTAATATTTTGAGGCAAACTAAAAATAAAAAACACCATAAAATATAAACTCAAAACTATCGTTATGGTGCTTTATGAGGAAATAGTTTCCATATCAATCTGTTTAAGTATTGTAGCCATAGGAAGATCAAGGATGTATATTAAAATAGCACAAAAAATGAATGGGTAGTTTTTAATTACCATTTATTATTCTTTAAAGGTAATTCTAACACCCTTAGTAGAAAATCAAATCTTATATATTCCTATAGATGAAATAAAAATAAACCAAATATAAGAAATAAGGATATCAAATAAATAAGAGTTCCAAGACGAGAATATATGTTAAGTATTACATATCCAAGAAATTGATGAATTTATGTTAATAGACTATGCCGCCATTTAAAAGAGCTTCAGTTACTTTTGGTGAAAATTATGTCACACATAAAAGAAGACTTGTCACTGCAATTAAGTGATATTTTGACAAAAAAATTTCAATCGAGTGACAAATAGTGGATATCCTAAAGACTCCAACTTATATAAACCCGTTACGGAAGTGGCAAAGACATATTCTACTATCATATAGTCATGATTACTCTTTATGAGGTTTATCCAAAGATACTACATACAATCCTAGCCGGAGAAATCCTGAAAATCTTGAAATTCTCAAAGTAAAATGAAAGAAACTGTGAATTCGATTTTAAAAGAAAGAAAACAGAAAATAATTTACCCCTTTTTGAAAAGTTTTACAGCTGCGACCAGGGGAAAAGAAAAAAATTATGAAAATATTTGAGTGACCTGGTTTGAATGTCTTTTGTAGTTTTATTTTTGTAATAATTTTTACCCGCTGAAATAAACTTACTGAACCAGTGGTGCTAGATGAAAAGTGAGAATAGAATACAGATGTATTTCCAGTATAATATTTTTACAAGAGATGCGTTCATAATGTTTATGAAAGATTAGACAAAAGAAAAAGACAATTCTTTGTAATTGTGACAACTGATAAGTCCCCCTATCATCCAGAAATTAGCTGAATTTCTCAATAACTTTATAATAAACAAGACTATCCTTATGGAAGCATATTATAACAGTATTTAAAAAATGGTGTATTAAAAAACAAGGTAATTTTTTAAAATAATTAATAACTTTAATGCTCGGACTGTGGATGAAAACGATTATTGAGATTACAATAGACAAATATAGTATAGCTAAAAGTAATCCATTTTTCAGAAATTGGGATATATGCTTCACTATATTTTCATACAAAAATGTTTATATAAGAACATAAAGTATAAATAAAAAATGGGGAAAAAAGAAACAAAGATAGATAGTGTCAGAGGTGCATAAGATATGATTTCCATTATCATAAAGTTTTCATATAAATGATGTCTCTTGTGGTTGTATTCCTTGGAATATATTTTTTGATTGATAGTAAGTCTTGTAGGGCTAATAAAGGGAGAAGATAGTTCTTTGCCGCTTATTGGTAGCCAAACTCGTCTTTTATAAATTATTTCAGAATTTATTGTAACATTCAATTTCAGTCTTCTCATTAAAACAAAAGTTTTATTTGACGGCATATTTGAAATTTTTCTACTGCTCCTTCTTTTTTTTGTGGTGTTGTGGTCGTTGGGCATTATCATGTTGGCTACCTATTAAAGAAAATAATTTTGTCGATAGCTGTTTGGTATAGTTGTACCGTAGTTCTCCGGTACCATTGCCTTAAATTTTTCAACCAGGAAGATAATATTGAGTTTCGTCGCCTAATAGCCTTAGCTACTTTTAGCACTTTGTCTATTCTATTAAAGATGTTGTTGATACTGACTCTATTTACCCAACCAATTTTTTAACATTTCGTTTCAGTGAGTGTCCATGCCTCCCTATTACAAAGCAGTACTGAGAGGACGTTGCAACGGGCTATTCTCATTCTTAGTTTTAAGGATAAATTGTGACTACACAAGGCTTTCTTTATGTTAATGAAGGTCGCTCTGGCTTTTTCTATTCGGATCTTTATTTCGACCGTTGGGTCCTATTGGTCATTGATATTGCTGCCGAGATAAGAGAGTCTTCTCCAGTCTTACGTCACTGATAGTGATACCATTGGTTATAATGTTGGTTTGCTTACTTATGACCATATACTTCGTCTTGATAATATTAATCATTAAATCAAAATAATCTTATGTTCTGTTTATTTTAGTAATTAGGTTCTATCGATCTTCTTAGCTGCTGGTTAAGATTAGCGTATCTAATATCCATTGATGATTATTCCTTTCGTTGCATCAATAATTGCTTGATATATCTTTAGAGTACAGATTAAAAATTAGGGACGACAGAAAGCACCCCCGGCGAGGTCCTCTTTTAATACGGATTTCGTCTGATGTTTGATGTTCGACTCGTACCACCGCTGTTTGATGACAGTAAATTTACCCATGATACGTACATTCTTATGATCTAGTCTAGCTGTTTTTAGTATATGTATCATTTTATCTTAATGTACTTTATCGAAAGGTTTTTCGAAATCTATTGAGCACAAGTAAACTATATGGTTGACATCTCATCAATAAATAAAGCTACATGATTCATTAAGCTAATAGATCGAAAGTTGTTGTATTTCGTTGTTTTTTTTTGGTATTATAATAAATGTAGTATCAGTTGTTATAGTTTGGATGTTATATATAGTGCTAAAAAAACTTGTCAATGCTTTTATTTGATTTTTTTTTAATATTTTTGGTATTTCGCTGCTCATTTGGTCGAGTTCAGTCTCTTTCTTGTTTCTTTCTCAATGCATTGCATTAATTAATTCTTCTTTACAGATCGAAGGTCTTGTCATAGCATATGTTGTGTTATAGTCAATTACCGTCGAATAATTCTGAGATGTATTCTATCCCTCTTTCAAGTTGTTGTGTAGTATCTATTATTATATATTTCCATTAAGATCTTCTAGTTCATTACGATCTACCGTTTACTTTTATAAATTTTATATGTAGATAGAATAATTTATATTTTGTATCGTGTTGTTTGATTTATGTCGTCGTTTTGATAGTTTCAATAATCTGTTGGCTATCACGAGTTGTTTTTTCAAATAAAAAGTCGCGAATCTGTCGCCCCGTTCCTTTCTTACTTCTAGGCCATAGTCTCAAATAGCTTTTTACTTTCTTTCGCGAAGCTTGGCTTTGGAATCGCCATTATTACAGTCATTTCTTGCTTTTTTGTTAGCGCTAAAATTTTATTTAGACCGTCGTAAATTTTTGCTACCTGTTTATCATTACAATCTTGAGTTGGAACGTACACTTGCAATATGTGTACATTTACAGTATTATTTGAGACCTGTATTATTATTATCCTGTCTGAATACTGTCTTACATTATTCACAACTCCCATTATATCCCGTGACTCCATTTTTATGTCTTGGACTGTCGTCTCCTGAGTAGAACATAGTACAGTCATCTATTGTGCTACCAAATTTAGGGAAATGCATTTCACTTATCCTCAATATGCACTTTTGGCTTTATACATTCTAGCTGTATTCCAAATTCTTATCTACTGCTCCTTTTTCTATTCTGTGAGATTTGTTTTTTTGAGTTTTTCCACACTCTACAGTTTTTAATTTTCATATTTTTAAAATGACATAGTATAGGCGTTACCTAATTGCTATGGGCTTTTGCAAGTGGTTTTTTATGTTTTTATATTAATACATACACATATAAATGCTAACGTGTTTTTACATTAACAAATTAAACATAAAAAATCAACCGCAATTTTTTTTAAAAAGTATTGAGATTAAGTAGTAATCATATAATAAAAAATTTCCGGATTTTAGTTAACACACCTTGCTGCCTATAAAACTTTCAAAGAATTATCGTAAAGATGTAATGTCTATATCATGTACAAGTTCCTCAAAACATGTGCTTTTATTGTATGAGTCTAGCAAACGCTTTTGTAGTGATTTCTATTTCCGCATAGAAACAACAATATGCGCTTTCCAATCAACTTGGATTTCATACCTCTATTTACCGTCATACGTATACTACGGCAACCTCGGCAGCAAAACCGAGAAATGGCGCAGAGGCAAGTACTTTGGAACTAAAAATGTGTCTTCGGAGAATCTCCATTTGTGAGCCGCTCCGGCACGTGAATGTATGTGGGAACGCGAGCCTCCAAATCTCCGAATGATTGGATCGATTTTAATTAAATTTGCCGCATGTAGGCCAGCGAAACTTCATTGTGACAGCAAGATTCCCAGTCAAAACTGAGGGCGGAAACGAAAACGAGCATTAGATGCGTTTCTTGGCCGCGTTTCAGCCGCGGATTTTTACATCCACAAAGCGTTTTAGAGCGAGCGCGCGTTCTTTCCGGAAGTTAAACTCTCAAAGTGGCGGTTGTTACGGGTTTTCCAGATTCTGGCGTTTAAAATAAACTTGCTTGTAAACACAGACGAAACTTAGCTGCATGTGATCAACAAGAAGCACTCCCCTGTTCCAGACTGCGAAGTCGGATCTTTGGGCCGACAAAAAAGGGCACAGGAACACTTACCAATTTAAATTAAACCATGTTGTATGTAACTGGCGCGAGCGAAGCAGCTTCTTAACAAGACTATACAAACATCTTCAATCCGTATTGTAATTCAGTTCGTTTTAAACTATAGCATGTTGCGATATAGCCAAGTTTACTTCAACTATTTCCAGCGGAAGTAATTAAATTCATATACTGCAGATGGAACTGCTTGTTAGCTGCGATTATATTAAACCATCAATTAATCTCTCCAGAGGTTCAAATTAACAGCTAAAGTTTCAACTCTAAACTATTCAATTCGTTCACCCACGTGTTTTGCTTTAAATTAACACAAACTGGACTTTAGAAATAGTGGCAGAAACTTAAAAATTTTGAAGTCTTCTATAAAGTTTTAAAATTAAAGTTACCCATCACTATAAGAATTTGTCTATGGTGTATGTGAGTACTATTAATGTTAAAAAGCTTTTGTATTAGTAATAAAAATGTTTAGATAATTGAAGTATTTAGAAAGGAACAATAGCATATAAATATGAGACATTGTTGAGATGACTCTCTAGAAGCTCCTATACAAGGTGATCATACATGGAATCTTTAACCTTCAAAGAAAGGCTATTCAATGTACAGAAATTTTACGGATATGGAAGATGTGCCATGGTCCAATGAGCCTTTAAGGAGTCTCTCTTAGGCAAATACAGAAGGACGATAAGCTGGTGAGAAAGAGTAAATTTAGGGGTAAAAACGTACAACAGTCCGATTCGCAAACTCTTGCCGCTCATCTACCGCTGTAACGTCACAAAATATCACAAAGGTTCGAGATGTTTTCGAAGAGCAGTCAGATATGTCGATTCGGCGAGCAGCTTAACAAGCGGGGATCAGCTATGGGAGCGTTCAAACAATCCGGACGAAACATTTGAAAATGTTCTGGTACAAGATCCAAGATTCCAATTTGGCAATTTGATGATTAAAAAGTTGGTCTAGTGGTGAGGCTCATTTTTATTTGCAAGGGATTGTTAACAAGCAAAAAGTGTGCAAAAATCCTTACCTTGAAATTGTAAAGCCTCTGTATTCTGAAAAGTGACCGTCTGGTGTGCAATTTCAGGGAAAAGATCTAGGAAGCAGATTTCCTTGACGGCAATGGGAACTCTCGAAATTACCGCCAGATGTTCAAAGAGAAGTTTTTACGGGGAACAAAGAGAGCTAAAAACCTTAACAGTTACTGGTTTATGCAGAACAGTTCAAGGCCTTATCGCACTTCGGCAGTTTTTTCCGTACTTCTGAATAAATTTGGAACACGTGTCATAGCCCTAAATTTCGATAATTTTGCTGGTGATGAAATTAATTGGCCCCTATATTCCCCTGATATGAATCCATGTGACTTTGTTTTATGAGGATACCTGAAGAACCGGGTCTACAAAGGATCTCCAAGGACATTCGTAGATCTCAAAATAGCCATAAAATAAAATTTCAGCCACTGAAAGAGGCATCTTTAAAGCAGTACATGAGGTTCTTTCTTGTTACTTCATACTATGCTGAATCAAAACATTTTTTGAATTTTGAAAATCGGTCAGTTATGAGAACAGTTATGAGCAAATACTTTTCCGACATACATTATTCATCATCCCGTACAATGCAATGTAATAATTTATAGTCACTTCGTACTAAGCCATATACACTCTGTAAATAAACAAAACAAATATGATAGGAATTTTTTAAAATTCAGTAAAATTTTACAAATATTAATCCAACTATTGCATAAAAGTCTTGAATAGATAATGAAAACAATCATCTATTTTCTTAATCATACCTCCATAATGAACTATTTATTATTAAGGTAGTAAAAGTTGACATTTTTTAGATTTCTGTGAGCAATTATTAATCAAGTTAGTTCTTGGTCAAGCGCTTAAGGCGCTTCGCTACACTGCCGATGGGCTCGGGTTTAATTCTGAACTTCAGATGGATGGCTGTTAGCCTATTCGGTCACTAAAAATAACTGAATGCTTATGCGGTGCTTGTTACATGCACAACAACTTGGTAAAAGGACAAAATATAAAAGTTGGACAAAAAGTTTGTGCTTAATATCAAAAAAGACTTTTTTACGCACGAATGTATCCACAAACAATAATTAGCTATCATCCTCCACGATCTTTTGCTACTGTTCTGCAAGTTGTCAGATCTGATTAAAGTACCATTCTGGCCCTTTTGAATCAAAGACTATAGGCACTATAAGCTATATGCGGATAAACCTTGATTCCATCTATCTCCTTAAACTTCTCCTTGAGCTGTTGATAGCAGATCTCAATTCGCTTGTTGGCCTGTTTTTAAGTGAGTTCACGGATCCTGTCCAAGCTTCTTGTGAACAAAGTCAAGTTCATGTAAATGTAAGGGCGCAATTCAATAAGACAAATCTCTCAATCTAGACTGCTTGATGAAGACTCATCTTCCAAAGCTGGCAAACCTTAGTTGTTCAATTTTGATGACCAATCAAAACGAGACTTGCCTTCAAGATCAAAAACTAGTTTCTTGAAACGCTTAGACCATTGGGCCACTGTTCGTTGAGCAACTGTTCCCCCGCTTTCAATTTATAACCAGACAATAACGTCGTAACAATAACGGAAGTTTAACATTTATAATCTCGTAATTAGTGTCGGCCATTTTTAAAAATGATTTAAATATGTTTACTACAATTTTTAAGACAAATCGACATTCAAAAACAAAACAAAAATGCAATTTTTAATCTTGTGCATGAACTTTATTTTTTATATCTCCTTTATTTTGTGTAATCAGCCATTTTATAAATTATTAGTACAACTTGTAAATGGTCAAATTAAGAACCTGTACCATAAATTATATGTTATGATAAAAAATGCCCCTTTAGGTATTCTGTTTACTTTGATTATACTTAGTACGAATTAGTATGAAATATTTATATAAATCTGGTTTGATGCACTTCAATCTTCTTGATTCTTCTTTTTCTTGTATCGGTATGGTTGCAAATTTGGTTATTCCTGCATTTGACAGTTAATTTAGTTATTTCTTTACGAACTGTTGGTATGTTTAGATAGGCATACAATGTAGCATTTGGGATGCTGGGACGCTTACTATTGCAAAAAAAGACCTTATTTTGAAAACACTACAATATTTTTATATTAGAGGTACATTCTATATATTTAGATGGGTTTCAGTATGGTTTTATAAATCACCAGTTTATATTCCATTGATAATTCTGACTTCCTTCCGACGATCCAGTACAGTTGTTTATATTTTGCTCTCAGCAAATTTTATTTTAGCAAAAGTATGGGGTCGACAAGTTAACCTTCAGTCTATTTCAAGATTTAAGTATTTTCCTGTGTCTATTCGTGGTGCTTGGTTTCCATATAGTGTGACAGCAGGGCACACATGTGGCATTAGTAGATTTTTTTCAATTAATTTTCATTCTCTATTTTGTTAACAACTGATCGAGAAGATTAAGTAGTAATTTTGTAGAATTAGGGTCTTAGTTGTGTCATCGGTGTATGTAGCTATGATCGTTGAGTTACTTTGAAGGAAGTTTGTTGTCGACAGTGAATATAAGATGGGCCCCATGACACTGCCCTGTGATCCACCAAATTAGATAGGATAGAGGTCAATGTATGCTTCTTAATGTTTTACAGTAAAGTGGTATTGTTTCTCTTCCATGTACTTATTAATTTTGGTAACAATTGTGTTCTCATCTATAATGCATATATATTTGGGAAAATTATACTACAGCGACTAGTATTTTAGTATAATTTTTTCAAATACTGTAAATAGAATTGAAAGGAGGCTTATGGGGCGGTATGGTGTAACTTCTTTTGAATTTTTGCCTAGATTGTCTTATTTTTTCATGACAAGGGTCGTATTAAATTGTATTAAAGATTTACATTATTGCTTTTAAACTTTTTTGAGATCGTTTATAAAGTACTTAACCTGTGATAAGGTGGTAATCTGAAGCTATTTTAGCATTTATTTCACTTTTGCTTGGTTTCTTTGTTGGCAAGCTGATCTGAAAAGATCGTTTTTAAATTATTTTTTTTACAATCGCTAGTTAGTGTGGAAATTGTTAAACGGCTGTGGCGAGTTGTTCACATTAAAGGTATTTGATGAATTAGAGGATAACTTTAGACATGATTCTACTTTGATAGTGTTATAGTTGAGACTTTTGATTAGGAAGACGAATGTTGAAAGTATGGTGAATATATGGTGATATACTATTTCCTTGTCTAACACCTCTCTTAAGTTGAACTGGATTTGTTGTTTTGTTTAGATGTTATGTTGCAGTTAATGTATAGGCTGTCTATTCTAGAATTTTTTGCGCTTGTTCAAGTGTTTGTTTTTATGCTGTCAAACGTTTTGTCATAATCAACAAATGCCAGGTAGATTGATATGTTATATTCGTATGTCTTTTCTATGAGTATATTCATTGCTAACAAGTGGTCTGCGGTTGAGATTTCTTTTCGGAAAGCCGCTTGTTTCATACATTTGTATACATCCAATTTCTTCGTTAGACGGTTGATTATTATCTTAGCTAGAACCTTGTATATGTAGGACAATATACTTATAGGTGCCTTTTTTATGTAATATGATTACGTTTGAGTTATTCCATTTTTTCTAGATTTTGCCTTGTTGAATACATTCATTTATAAATTTGGTTACACTTTTAATTAGTTCTTCTCCCTCTCCTATCATCTTAATTGTTATCTCATCATTTTTTGCAACTTTATTTGTTTTCCTACTTTGTATTACATTTTCTACTTCCTAGGTTGTGATTTCAGATAGTTCTTCTGACCCTATGTTTATTATCGTTCTTTGTTAGTTCGAAGTTTGTTCTTGTTTTACTTTGCTTTTATCTAAATCTTTATAGAATTCTTCTACAATTTTTATTATATATTTTTTGCTTGTTACTATCTGACCTTCTTTATTCATTCAGGGAATGTATTTGCTTCTTGCCTAAGTTGGTTTTTAGACATTTCATTCCTTTATTATTGTCTAATGTTTGTTTCACTAGTTTTTCAAATTTAGTTTCTCTGTAGTTTTGTATGTTCCATTTTATTAATTTGTTAACTTCTGAATATTCAATTGTTCCTTATTCATATTTCTTCCTTTTTCTATTAACTATTTTGTGTCGTCACCATTTTTTGGTTCTTTGTTTTTCATTACCTTTTTGTTTATTGCTTTTATGCGTTTTATTATAATTTCTACTATTTGTTTGTTTTATCCACTTCATTTTAGTGAGCGTTTATTAGTCTCCTTTTTATCTTTTGTTGGTATTTATCTTTAATTCTTTTTAGTTCTTCGTGTTTTATAATTTTGTTTTGTTTATGTAATTGACGTCTTTCCAGTTTTTTATCTATATCTATTGTGGATCTGACCATTCTGTAATCACTTCTTACATTAAAGCTGTTTAACACATTAACATATTTTATTATGTTTCTATTATTCGTCATGAAATAATCTTTTTTGGTTTTTGGGGCACCATTAGGGGATCTTGATGTACTAAGGAATTTCTTTCTTGTTGGTTTCTCTTTCCACATCCGTATTCCCCTATATATATATATATATATATATATATATATATATATATATATATATATATATATATATATATATATATATTATTAGGTTCTTGTCCTCTTCCCAGTTTTTTATTAAAAGATTTGAAATTTGCATTTTTGTTTATATGAAACTTGTTTTTCCTCGCTATATGACATATCTATTTCTTCATGTGTATGACTGCTAGTAGGTGAATAAACCTGTTCTACCTTCACTTTTATATTGTTAAATCTTATAGTTGTATATGATATTGTTTCTGGGACTACTTTGCATGTTTCTATGCGTGATGTTATATTTTTGTTTACTATGAATACCACTCTACTATAAGCGTCTCCTTTATACATTAGATGGTTCACGCTTCTCAAAATTATATATTTGTGGCCTTTTCTTCGTAATTTGCTTAATCCAACTATATAATAAAAGATTCCTGTAAGTTCGTTCTCTAACTCATATATTTTGTTATCCGACATTGCTCTAATTTTATATGTCCCTATCCGTATCATCGTAGTGTGACAGCCAGGTCCAATCCAGTCATTCGTAGCACCCTTTTTCTTGTAGCTGTCCGACTGCTGTTGTGGTCGGGGACTCCGGAAATGCTGAGGACAGAGGGCCTAACGTTTCGTTTGCGGATTCATAAAGGTTTGTAGGCCTTACCACTCCACGCTGGCTAATTTCGGGTTGGAGTGGAGGGAATGGAGGTGTAGATAGGATTAAATATGATACGGTTAGAAATAGAGGTTTTGGACTTGATTCCTCTCAATGTTAGGATGTGGGAGAGAATAAAGGCTCACGTGGGTAGGGCTTCTCTGAAGTAGATTTGTCTCCACCGGAGTCGTAGAGGGTGTCCTCTCGCTAGCAGCACGAGAGACTTATAGAGAGTTAAACATTTCGTTTACAAAATACGCGCTATTTATTAAAATATATGATAAAACAGATATAAATGTCTACACTAGATTATCGATTGAAAACCCGAAGCTAGTTTTGCCTCTGCGTTTGTGCACCCCTATAGTGCAAATATAATTTCGAATTTGCAGTGCTAACTTTGTAAGGCAGATTTATGTGTTTAAATCCTTCGGCGCCGGTTATTCATCTAATGGCGTTTACTTCAAAAGTGTAATTTTGCCAATGCTCCTGAATATCGAAATTGTGTGCTTAACGGCTGTGCTACTATGCCCCGCGCGGCTCAGCCAATAAAACTCTGAGTTCGCCGCGCTAAGGTCGAAAATCTCGCTGTTTCGCCGAAGCGATTTAGTAAAAAGCTTGTTGTTATTGTGTTTTCGTGAGCAGTGGATGTTGGATTGAGTTTATTTAACCTAATCATTTCGACCTTTCCATTGTTTTAAGAGAGTATGCAATGTCACTCGGTTAAAGCGGCAGCAAAAACAAATCTGTCGATGTGATGAAAGTCTGGATTTGTCGAGGCGCCCCACTTATGGATAATTTAAATAAATGCAATAAATTCTTTAAGTTGTCAGTAGTCAGCAGTCGCAGTCTATAAATATCCCAGCCACATTTGTGCCCACCGCAAGCCTGTTAATTTGCATGTAATCCACAACACTGTATGAAATGATGAGCTAATTTGAGTTTAAAATTACACGGGTCGAATATTGTGTAAATATGCCGTCGCTGCATCGCGACACGGTCGTGCATTTTTAAATTCCTATCAAGATCGACAGTCTTTTGGGTCAAATTGTAGGATCAGCAAGCATTGCGTCATTTGGACATTTCGGTAAACATGGATGTTCATTTATTAATTCGGTTGACTCCATTAATTCAGAGTTAAAAATTGTTTTGGTTGTTCAGAAACCGAGCAGCTTCGTTTAGAATCTCCACAAGCAATTTTTTTGTAAATTTATAGTTGGGTTAATGATATCTATAATTCTTCTTCTTCTTCATGTGTCTTGTCCGTTATCGAGTGATGGCTATCATATTAGCTATAATAACTTTGACGATAACCAAGCGAAACTGCGATACCGTCAATATATGGCACCAGTCTCACAGTTTTTCAAGCTAAGACGTCCGTCTACGACCTGGAACTATTTTTCCAATTATCTTACCTTCCATGTCAAGGTGCAAGACACTATATCAAGAAGTGTTTCGGGATTTTTCTATACGTACTTTTTTAACTGTTAGTCATGTTCCAATTATCGTTTATTTTGACATCTCAGATATGTTATTTTAATTGTTTTCTCAAGCAATATGGCATAACCTGTTGGGATCGGAGCATTCACTGTTCCTTTGTTGATGATCTTGAACTTTGTCTGTGAGGTATTGAACTTCAAGCCGTATTTATAACAAACTCTTGTAAGGCTATCAGTAAGAAAATGGAGTTTTTCCAGGCTACGAGTTATTAGATTTACTGCATCCCATACATCTCTGAAAGTGTTCTCTTAGTAGATTAAATAGAAGGGGGGATTGAATGTATCCCTGTCTCACCCTACGACGTATTTTTGTTTTTTCTATGATATTTTTTCTATTTTTATGTTGGCTCGTTGGTTCCAATACAGATATTTAATAATACACAGATCTTTATCTTCAATACTTGTTTTCTGAAGAATTTTAATCGTATTTTTATGTCTGATTTGATGTCAACAAACTGCAGGTCTCATAGATAGCTAATGTCTTTACAATTTTGTACTAGAATTTTGCTGCTAAACGGTGCTTCTTTAGTCTCAAGACTGTTACGGAAGTGAATGACTTGGAGAAATACCTTCAGAACTTGACTCATTTAGCTGATAGATCGATGCTCATTGCATTTTCCTGAGATTACTTTTTTAGGATTGACACAAATGTAACTTCAACCAATTCGTTGAAATATCTTCTGACTCTTAGATTTTGTTGAAAAGACGGAGTAGATGCTGTTTACATTTTCTCTTCGGAATTTTGAGGATTTCAGTTGGTATGCTATCTGTACTGTCGCTTTTCTTAGATTAGCTATTTTTATAGCTCAATCTACTTCTGTTATTTCAAGGTCTGTTGTAATGTTTTGTATTTTATATTAATTGTTAAATAATTCATCTACATACACCCTTCATCTTTTCAACTTTTCTTGTTTATCTATAAGGAGCTTACCGTTAATGTCTTGTAGGTTCTTAGTATTTTTATTACATATTTCAATCACTTCTTTTATTTTCTTATACATATTGAAGAAATCATGTTTCTTCCTGTAATTCTTCTATTTCTGAACATATATCTTCATACTGCTTTATTTTGTGTGATGTATTTTGGTTCCGATTTATTTGTTGACTATTCAATTTTTCGATTACTGAATTTTTATTTTTCTTTTATAATATCTATGATCTATTTATGTTTCTTCTGTCTAAGCTTTAATATATATTAGATAGTTCATTTTTTATTATTATCTTAAACCGTTTCCACTTGTATTTTATATTGTGTTATATTGTTGTCGATTATTTTGAGATAGTCTGTGTTTAGTCGACAAGGAACTTCATGACGTTTGATCTTCTTTAGCCTTAATTTCATATCTGCTAGTAATAAACGGCGATCTAAGGGTACGTCCACACCAGGATAGGTTCTGCATGACTTGACATTAATAGTTAAGAAATTGATCTGGTTTCTTACAATTTTATGCGGTAAGTCAACCGAAGATTTCTAGGTCAACGTATTTCACTGATGTCCAATATAGATATATTTAGTATTTTTATTTCCTTTATAGTATTATGTACTTTATGGGGTGCGTATAAGCTTTGTAGGTTTTATGTACCTATTTTTAAACTACATTTAATATCATTTGTCGCCGAACAGGAGGTTTTTAGCACCCCTACCCCATTTAAAGGGCGCCCATATTGGGAGCCTTCATTTAGTTTTTCAGTTATAATGATATTCCTGGGAATAATCGGTAGTCCAATGGTCATTCCTTTGGATTTTTATGCTTTAAAGATGTAGATAGGATTTCAGGTTTAGGGTATGATTCTCTCTTTCTCTTTATCCAAAATTTATGATTAGACAAGAGTATAGTTCCATGTGCTGTAATTTCTTGAAGCAGAAAATTTTAGAAAATAAAAAGGCTTATGTTGCAAATAGTAAAAAATTCTAGTATGACATCTATGGGTCTAAATGAAATACGCGGAATTTAATATAAACTGTTGTGCTTCAAGTATTTTTAATTTTTGAAGGTGGTATTAAAAATATCGTACTATACATATTTAGGTGTTAAAAATGTGGAATACGATTAACATCATTAAAATAGAAAAGATCAGTTTTTCTATAACAATGCTTATTGTCGAGTGAAAAAAGGGAACAGTAGTTTAACTTCTATAAAATACTGAAGTGTAGAGTAAAATAGTAGTTACTATGATACTGTTAATTCTGAAGAAATATTTAAAGAGTAACGTGTTCTATAATTTTTCTTTGAAGATTTTATCTTTTTAGTATATTTAATGTAATTTTAAAAAGGCAAAAAAATTGGATTAATGTTCTAAAAGAGTACATTCAGCAGTGATATCAAATATGCTTTGATTAGGCCAAAAACTCAGTTTATAATTTAAATGAGTTGTCCCTAAAACAAAAAAAAAATTGGTTTCCTTCTATTATCTTTAATTTTTGAATTAAATTAAAACACCCCTAATTAGACTAACAAATTTATTCATTTTTGCGTTAAAATTTTTCTTTAAATTAGAAGTGAAAAACAACATTGCACTAATTCTATTGGTCGTATTATTATAACACTAAAAGATATCAAATTAATATTTGGATCGTACACCATAGAATTCTACAAGATGAATAGAAAAACAATATTCGATCTTCTCTTTTTTTGCTCTTACTGAAATAGTAGTTTCTAGCTATAAAGCTATTTTACATGTAGTATAGCTAGTTCGTGGTCGATTGCTTAAGGCGCTTGGCTTCGGTGCGGGCGGACCCGAACTCTAGATGCCTGGAGGGTAACCTATTCAAACACTAAAAATAAATGAGTACCTGCGTTCAATTCGAACAAGGGATAATAATGCGGTTGTCTAAGGCGCGATGCTTACCACATCACCCTATATCAGAGATACTGTGGAACAGCCGGGCAGCGAGGGCAAATACATGGAAAGCCTTGATTTTCCAATTTGCCCCGGCTGTAAAACAGAGTTTTAGCATTATATGCAGTATTTCTCCTATCGGCCTAACATTCTATTAAAATAAAATTTTTTAAAAATATAGTTGTAGAAATAAGAGCATAACACAACAAAAACACTTTTCGTCATGAAGAGTTTAAAAATAGCCACTGAAGGTATTTTTTAACGAAAATTTTCTTTTATGTTTACTGTAACTTTACATTTCAGTTTGATAATAATTGGACTTAAAGCAGACTTATTTTAAAGAAAATCCATACGGCTAAATGAGTTAACGTATTTATTATTTTATATTGGTTTCTCTTCATGTTTAACTTTATTTAGTATAAAATTTTGTATAACAGTGTATACAATTTCTCACATTCAAACTGTTTATGAAAATTTATGCTTATTATAGTTCAATATTGTCTTCTAAACTTTCTTTGTAATAATATGCGGATAAATCTACATTTTATATTCCATAATTCTTTAAGAAACATACTTAAATTACGTAGTCTGTTCTAAAAGTATAAATTCATATAATACAAAAAATACGATTTATATATTTAATAAAAATGGTACGAGATACAAAATTTCTTTAAAATTAAGCCTCTAGGGATAACATATATATCTTCCAGCTTTGTTTTCTCTATTTCAATCATTCTACAAAGTCCTGTATTAGAATCATGATATATGACCTATGTCATATACTAGCTTGAATCTTGTCGATGGCCTGAAATCTTTTCAGTTTCAATGGTCATTTAATTTATACGAACAGCCGAAATTTGATGTTTCTCCACGAGGTGTAATAACATTGCGATAATAATTCTTAGTAATTATTTGTCTTATAAAAGGGTACTCATGATTGACAACGCTTTCCTAATCAACAAACAGTTAATTTGGTTTTGACCTTGCTGCCACTTATACGCACTTTTTTGGACGTGGCAAACCTTTGACACTGAGTTTTTGTTTCTGGATCGCAAGTTACAATATTTATTTGGAAATCTGGTTTATTGATAACAATTTAAAGAGAGTCATTAGCGACTGTAATACCGTATCCCCGAGCCGAGTTTTGCTGTCATAATTACATAAACTTCAGTTTTTGGAAACCCCAGCTTATCTTTCTTTGCTTGATGCTGGTCTTCTAGAACGTGGACTATTTTCAGCAAATTTCAGACCGTCTCTAAAATATTTGTATCGTGCTTTTATTTGTGATGCACTCATTGTATCGTTTCCAAAAACTTTCACTAGTATCTAGGGATAAAAATTTTATTCAGATTTGCTTCTCTACTTGCTTACTTATTGTTAATATGATTATGATAAATGTGCTTACTTCTAACTGATCCGGTTTGTAAAGTTGTCTTCATTTATGTATATGCATTACAGTATATTCTCATCTGTTGTCAAGTTATATAGCATCTGAGTAGACTGTTTTCGTTATATTAACATTAACTCAATATTTTCGAGATAAACCTCTTAAATTGAAAAATGCGTTTGATTAAAAGAATTGAAGCACTGCTCTCTTGTCAATTAGTGACAAAACCTTAGGTAATAAAATTTGACTAAAATACAGCTATGAATCTCAATGACCTGTAAAGAGCTAAAGGAATCTTTAAATGTATAATATGTGCAATTTCTATAATATAGAATGATTGCAAAAATATATATCAAGCTGTTGATGTATCGTCGTGTTGGTTATTGGGTTATTAGATCTTTGCATTTATTTAACACAGGCCGCTACATTTTTTTAATGAAACTACTCTGCAAAATACGAAATATATAAAAATTTACAAGGGCAAGTTCCACAGAATATGGTGGATCTTAGGAATTTTCATTATAACTCCTTCAATTAAGCATCTATTGGTGACATGTGATCTGACGTTGTCGTTGTAAAGGATTAAGCCTTTTTCATTTGCTAAACCGGACGACTTTTGTATATTTACAAATATAATTTAACGATTGGTACATAATATTTGCTCGCAGTGATTGTTTAGTAACGGAAAAACTTGAAGAAAATGATTCACTTGTAATCCCATTGAATCTATAGCAACACTTTTACTTGCTTGTTTCTAAAACCTTTTTTTATGCTTTGTTGTATAGGAGTTTATCGCTTATTACGACTTAATCCAAAAAAATCTTTTTCCAAGAGATCTTAGGAAAAGTGATTGCAAATATGCAGTCCAAATTTTTTGTTATGTATCAGCATTATAAGTGAATCCAAGTCTTTATCCTGTCATCACTCTCTTCAATTTTAATCATAAGGTTATTTTCCACTAAAACACAAACATCACCATTAATGCCAGAATCTCATTCAAAGTGGAAGCGACTATTCATGGTAAAATGACTTTTCTGAAATCTGGCAAGTTACTTTTTTGCTGTTGTGAGCACAGATGTACGGTTAAATTAACGTTCTGAATATTTTCTGTAGCTTTTTCAATACTCTTTTCTGAAACTTGCTTAATTTGCAATGGCATAGATGTACCAATAGAGATACCATAATGTTTAACGCTATAGTTATTTAGCATAACATACTATATAAGAGGTCGCAACTTAGACATAAGCATTTCTATTTTGTTTAAGACAATTTAATATCTACTTAAGTTTCAGTGTTGTTGGTGCTTTTTCTAAGCAATCCAATGTATTTGTAACTGAGTATTACAGAGCGCATTAAAATTTTTTGTCTCTAGTTTGTCTAATTTCTGTGTAATGTTTATTTTTATCTTGAAATTTCAGATAAGAAAGAGGACATATCAAAGAAACCCTCAAGAAAAGGAGTGTATAATATTATCAGCTATAAAATACTTGGGAGTGTCCTATTAAATTTTCTCTACATATATGCACTGTAAACCAATAAATTTACCGTTTCTCAAGCAATCTAACAATTCTTTTCAAAGGTTGCAAAATTTTTATTGTCAAAAAAGTATTTTTAATGGATAAATTTTTCAATTATATCAAATTTTTCGATTTGGCTTTAGAAATAAGTTACACATAGCTAAATTTAGAGAATAGGGGAAATGGAAAGTTAACTCAACTTTAATTTATTTTATTATGCCATTGCAATGGTAAACTCGTATGACACAGTGTTGTCTTAATAAAAAAAATTTATTTTATGTGCTAATCTACCACTGATTGACTTCTTCTGTCAAATGATTTAATAATCATATGTAATAGACTTTTGTTGTTGTTTTAACTTTTTCAGGTAGTTAACTAAGATAACCTTACGCAAATGATAAGACTCTTCTTAATCAATAAGCGGTCTGTTTCTCCTTTAGTGCGTTTTGTTCTCTCGTTGTTTCTTGTTTTGATTGCTGCTACGCTTCTGATATGCAAAGATAAATTGTATTAGAAGTCAGTTGGATTGCAATTAAACAATGCGTTGAAATATTTCTTGTTTGCATTTTCAGTTGAGTCATATCTTGCCTATAATTTTTTCACTTTTTCATGTACAATTTTGCCATATCAGTAACTTGGAGTACTTTTATTCACAGATCTTCTTAAACAATACTGTAGATTTTTTTGACTGTATGCTTTATGGTAATTTTAACTGGGCTTTCAGAGCGAGCTTTGCTTTTGATGCACATTTGGCCACCTTTAAATTTATTTAACCAAAGGTGTCCTTCAACAATTGTGTAGTATTTATGCAATTCATCCAGTTTTACTATAATTTGGGAAGCTGTCCACTTCCGAAAATAGAAGTGCTTTATTATTGCTTCCATTTTTCTACCAACCCATAGTTTTCTGTCAACAGTTCAAACATTTATAGAATGAAATTAATGCTTGATTTAAATTTGGCCTGCTCTTTTTTAAGTGACATCTGTCTGCAATGATGTCACCAAATAAATTTACGTTAGTTATCAAGCGGCTCTGATTGTGTCTATTAATGTTCGCTAGTACTTAAAATTACAATTTTTAGTTTCTTTATCTCCAATTTAAATTGTCAGTTTCTATTCAGCCTTTCTATATTTACACTCTTTGTTTGTCTTTTTTTCCTGCTGAACTTTATTTATTTGTCCTTGTCAGGATATACGAACGGAGAAGTCTTTTATCTTCGAAATTTTTAACTATTATAGGGTGTTTTTTCCTTGTTTTTTCCTAGTATCTACAATATTACATAAATGAATTTCCTTTTCTATTTAATTCAGTATTTGTGAATATCCCACCATTTTTCGATCGCTAAGCGAAGCCTTGTTTGTGGAAATAGATTATACTGACGTAAAGGTGAGGTTAAGATTTTGACAAAAGAGACTACGTAATTCGTGACTCCATAACTGCACAAAAAAATTGTGTTTAGATATTATCATGTGTTACAAGAACTGATATTGGGGGCTTTTATGGCTTCTTCATCTTTTGGACTATTGGTATTAAATTTATGGATTTTTACCATTTGTTCTCTAGTCTGTTAGACTTTAGTATTTGCATATTCTTTTGTAGTGGTGCATGTTTTTTTAAACAAATAGTTTTGCTTTTAAAACTATTTTAACTCTTTTTTTGTACTATATTTTCTATATGTTGGAACCATTTAAGTTGTTGCTTATAAAATTGAATTTTTTATTTTCACACATTTATCTGTTATCTGTTATCTGCTATTTCTTCTTACATACCGATTCTACGATTTTTTAACAACTTTTATGTTTATATTTACGATCTAGTTGTATCCTCTACATTTTCATATATTTTTCCTCATGTTTGCTTTTGCTTTCAAATTTCTTACCCTTTCTAAGTCTCTCAAAAATATTGTTATTAATAAAAACATACAGACAATAATAAAGATTCACTTATAGTTTTCCCTAATGTGATTCTAAATATTATTGAAGAATGTAGAATATATTGATCTAAACTTATTGAAGATTTGAAATTGTTTACTGTATTGTCTTGTCTCTTTACCTAACTCTTTGAACTGTCAAACGCATTTTTTATATTTGGGTCCACTAGCTGTCTCTTGTTGTTTTGTCTCTTGTTATCTTTTTAATTTTATAATTATGTTTTTCACTTCGTTTTCTTCTTTGTATTTTTTTATTTTTATTGTGTTCATTAGCCTATTTTTTTAATATAGTCTTTTTTGCTAACTTTTCCGATGGTTCTCTTATTTAATTATCATCACTTGCTACGAAAATAATTGTTAAAATCTCAGGGAAATCTAATTTAGGAATTTGTGGTCCCATTGCAATAACATTGCAAACACTTTAGTTGCAATATTTAATTTACAATATTTAGTGTGCCACATAACTAAGATGCAGCTATCAAAATATATATTTATAAAAAAGTTGTTTAATTCTTCTCAAATGTTTTTAATTATATCATTTTAGTGTGTAGGGTTACTCATAAGTTCATTTTACAAATTTGCAACAAATAAACACGTGTTTACTGAATGCTATATTTGCTAAAACAATTATATGTCTAGGATTTTCTTTTTAAATTTGAGGAATTTGTTTTTACATCGGTGGGGGTATTATCGTAATATGTTAATTTTAAGTAGCGTTATCAAATAATTCCTACTCATATAATAAGCCTAACGTAAATTTGATGAAGTCAAATATGAAATTATTCCAAACGTTATAGCACGTCTCTTTCACCTGGTGGCTGCATGTGCAACTAATTAGAGCTTAATATAGCATAGAAAGGACTTGCAGATGTATGTACATTTATTAGTCTATCCTGCAGTCGTTTAACTAGACCTGTATTGTTAGTATGTTAATTGCAGTGCAAAACACGTAGCTGCAGGCTGGGAACGAACGCAAAATATTTTTGGACGTTTGCATATGTCCTTTGGCGCCGATACAGTTAACGTTTAATTGGTTTGTAAATTATTCTGCATTTGTGGGGGCATTTTCAAATGATTAACAAGGCAAAATCAACATTTAGCTCGTTATAGGCAGCGTTGCACTAAGTGGCGGTCATTTTATCAACAATTGATATTGCAAAGTTTATCAACTTATTTCAGGATTTTATTTGTGTTGCTTGAAAATACTTTTATTTACATTAAACTGTTCATAGAATAAACTAATGTCGCTAAATTAATGTTTATAATAGATTATGGATAATCATAAAAAGAAACGCTTTCAGTAATTATTGTTTGTGTTTGCTTAGAAAACGAAATGCGTTGCAGGATTGAGCTGACAAAAGTTTGTCAATTTATTCAAACAGGCCGAAAAAGCAAAATAATGCTTAATGCCGCCGATAGAAGTAGAAAAGTCGTAGCGCCGTCTAAGATTGGATTGCAAGCCTACTAAACTTGTTCAGCGAAGCCTATTTGCTCCTGAACTTTTGCAGGAAGTGTCGTTGACCGTATTTTCCGCGTGCTTCTTCCAATATACCGCAGTAAACGGCAGGAAAACTTAACATTGCATCTCGTTGGGTTCCGCGTCTGCAGAGGGCGAAAATGACGGAAATAGGCTACCTTGTATTCACTGGCGCGCTAGAATCTTCTTGAATATGCAGCACTATGCAGCATCGGGCGTTACTTACGGCCTGCAGCGCCGACTTTCTCAGTTTATATTTTTCTGGAGCCATTTTTGGAAATTGTTTTTCTTGTTGAACTGTGATGGGCTAATTTCAAGCTCAGATCAATTTTTGTTTAGGTTTGGGCGCCCCTTGTCCCATAAATTTAATTCGATTCCCATGTATTGGTCAAATTAATACCCCAATGTCAAACAGATTAATGGGTCATTCGTTTTGGCTTTTATTACTGTAACTGCCATATCTTTTTGAAGCACATGAAATTAGTAGCGATTTATATCTCTCTGGTGAATCACTTTGTTGTACGCGTTTTTTTCGAATTGACAAGGTGGTTTTGCTCAGAACTCGCCATGGGATGCCTAGATGCACATCTGCCCATTAAAAAACAAAAATATGGAAAGGCGGCTCTGGCTCCCCGAGCACACCAAATCCCGAATCCCTCGGCGTGTCCTTTCAGAATATCAGACGCACCCTGCGACACAGCCAGAGTAACGCAACAAACACCTGAATGTGTGAAATGTCTTCGTTTGAGAGCGGTGGCAGAGAGGCAGCAGCTTCTAATGGCTTATCGCTTCATTCGCAATTTTCTAATTTCGCTTAGCAATCTTGGGGTGCAATTACGCCATTTACAGGACAGGAAGGACAATGACAAAGTTGCAGTGCTGAAGTCAGAAGTATGCCGGCGTTTCTTATTAATCTTTGGAGTGAGGCAGTAAAAATGAACGAGTTCTTTCACACAACGAAGCAAAATTCTAGTAGACGTTGTAGGTGGATAGTTTTTGAATAAATGATAATTTTCTTGACATTATCATATTTGTCATATTAATTATTATTATATTTGCACTACTAACATTACATAGTGACAATTCTTGCAAACAATAGCGCAAATGTGCGCTAGTTCCGCTTTGATAATCGTTTGTAATCGCATCGAATCGTTTCTGGTTTAGTGCGATCCATATACGAGGTGCATTCAGGTTCTAAGGTCTCCAATTTTTTTCTGAAAAAGTACTTGCCTAAAAAATTGAAACTTCTGTTATTTCTCAACGTAATTTCCGTCTAAATGTATACATTTTTTACAAGGTCGTCGCCACGATTTGATGGCTGCGGAAAACACTTCGTTGGAAGTGCGTTTTATCCACTGGATAAATCGCTTATACAACAGCCGTTCGATTGGAAAATGAGCGACCGCGGAGAGTATCCTTCATGGTCAGAAATTCATGGCAATATCACGTGTTTACATGTTTTGAGAAATTGCCACTCGCACAGCCTTCTTTTCGTCAGTCAGCATTCGCGGAATCCACCTTGAAAAACTATACAGATCCTACGAAAATGCCAAGTTTAGAGGCGATATCAGGCACACCTAATCGATGGTCATAGTTTCAGTTCGGCTGGTCTGTGGTTGAGGCTGCTTAGGTTTATTGTCACACAACTCTTGACCTTCGTTAAGGTTTTGCACCCACAAACACACATTTTTAACATTGATGCCTTCACCGCATGTCTCACTCAATTGGAGATAAATTGGGATGGGGGTTTCACCACGCAAAAAAAGAAAACGTATGATTACATGTTGTTCTCGAACACTAAACATCGCCGTTTTTTAAAATTAACCGTATCTTTGTTATTACTTTCACTGCTGAGAAACAATTTTTGAGACCTTAGAAGTTAAACGCACCTTACGTACGTTAGCGTAGAAGACAAACAATTTTAAAGTTATATATTAGATAATCACTAAGCTTTTTAGTTGCGCAGCGCATTTTTAAAGAGAATTGATGTACTTTAGTTATTATTACTGTGGAGGAAACAAAATTGTTAGTTTGTTTGAAACGTCTCCACTTAACTGTAGAAGTGAAAAAAAGAAAAAGAAAACTATACCTAGTGCCGAATCAAAAGCAAGGCATAATTGTGCTCGTTAAGATATAATCAAATACGAAACAACTATGTTCCAAATAATATAATAAAAACATATTAAAAACCGCAAAATTAATGATGGAGGTATTTATGGAAGAAATTTGAGACAAATTAAACGAGTTGGAAGTCAGAGACCGAAGAACCGAATAAGGTGAAATGAGAATAAAACAAAAAATAGAAAACAAACTGAAAGAACAAACAACTTTTAGGACAAACAGATCAATATATATATATATATATATATATATATATATATATATATATATATATATATATATATATTATGAAAAAAAAAAAAAGGAGAGAAATAATGTCAATCTTCATAAAATAACAAGCAGTTTGTACAAAGACTAATAATTAATTAATATTTGAAAAAAAATACAAATCCCTAAAAATTGAAATAGGAATACAGCAAGAAATATTATGGACGTTAGGAATAGAGTAACTAAGAACCCCTTGTCACTATTTATAATCGACTTTGAACTGAACGACAACAACATGAAGAAGATATACGATGTCGAATACTTAAGCATCCTGAAAGTATCTATCGAACCCCCTAGAAAAAAGAATATTGCACCGCAATGCACCCGTTGCTAGGAAACATAAAGGCATATTGTAATAAACCATTTGATTGTATTAAATGCGATGGACATCAGCACCCTTTGCCTTTGCCATGGCAGTCGTCCGGCTAACTATAAAGGATATGCGGTATACAAAGACCTACAAAGAAGTCGAAATGCATCATTCAGAGCGTATGGAAACTAATACATTACAACAACAAATAATTCTAAACGCCAACGATTTTGTTTCTCTCAAAATCAATTAATCAAACGTCACAAATAATACAGTTTAATTCTCCAGAAAATGCGGTCTCCTATTCGTAAATAGCCGAAAGGAATAGCAATACTGCGCTGACCAATGAAAACCAACAACTAAAAATTAGTGAACAGCTCTCTAAATTGTTAATGGAATTCAAAACAATATTTGTATAACTTTTTAATCAAAACAGCATGATATTAAAATCCTCTCCACTGTCATAAATAAACTAGCATAATGACTTCATCACTATACATTGCACTTTGGAACGCCAATGATCTTACAAATCATATAATGAAAGTAATTACTTTTCTCCAGATACAAAAACTCACATATTATTAGTTTGCGAAACCTACGCAACTTCGAGAATGGTAATAAAAATCCCAAACTACAGCACGTACTTAACTAACTACCCGGATGAGACAGCCCATAGAGGATCAGCGATCATAAAAAAAACTCGATTGCACATTACCAACTGCAGTCCTACATAACTGTAAAAATTCAAGCTTTAAATATAAATGTACAAACTCGTGATTTTAATTTAGTAGTTTCATAAATCTATTGCCTCCCGCGCCACTCCATTATTGTCAATGATTATCAGGATTTTCACATAGCAATATATTTCTTGTTGCAGGCGATTGTAACGCTAAAAATACATTATGGGGACCACGATTAACTGATCCTAAAAGAAAATACTATTACGGGCCGCTCGAAATCTCAACCTCAATTTTTTTTCTACTGGAGAACCAACTTATTGGTCTACCGACCAAAGCAAACTACCAAATTCAGTTGATTTTGCAGTTGTCAGTAGCATAGCACGTGCATATATCACAACAGAGTCCAACTACATTTTTCCACCGAGCATTCGCCAGTGTTAGTAATTATCAGTACAACAATTATCACCAAGGAAGATTCTATAAGACTTTGTTCCATAACTATTGAAATTAATCTCACGCTCAGAATTAAAAGCATGCAAAACCTTGAAGATGCAGTTAAATATCTCACAACTCTAATACAAAACGCTGCATGGGCTATAACACTTAAACCCCAAAATATAACCAAAACTAACACTATACCCCTCATATCCGCACCTGATTATGAAAAAACACTAAACTAGGAAACAGTGGTAACGAACCAGAAATATAACCGACAGAACTGTATATAACAGGCTTACCCAACGTTTGCATAAGGTTTTAAGAGAGGCACATAATGAAACATTTCAACAATATATCACTCGACTTTCTTTAGATGACCATTCAATATGGAAATTTACAAAAAACTTTTAAAGTTTCATTGTAGCAATTACACCAATTTAAATAATGGATGGTAGTTGAGCCAGATCAGATTACAATAAATCCGACACCGTTACTGAACACCTCGCAAACGTTTTTGTGACACCATCAACTCCAGATAACGACGATGCAACAGAAATTAAAACTTTCTTTAATGCCTCTTGTCTAATGACTCTTCCACTGAAAGCTTTTTACCAGTTGAAGTTTGAAATCAAATATCGCTAACTAACATTCGTAAAACCCTTGGTTACCATTTACTAGAACCTACCTAGAAAAGTTCTAGTTCTTCCGACTACTATCTGCAAGAATATTTTGAAAATGTGTTATTTTCCAATTCACTGAAAAGTTATTTTGATTGCCAGGCCTGGAAAGCAACCAACACAACATATATCCTACAGACCTATGTCTTCTGCATCCCTTGTCTAAAATCTTCGAAAAGCTATTCCTCAAAAGATTTAACGAGACCTTAGATGTAGACCTAATACTTTCATCCTACCAATTTGGATTTCGCGAACACAATTCGACAGTGCACTAAGGACATCGACTCGTCACCACAATCATAAAATGTCTTGAAACCAGAAAAGTTTGCGCCAACATATTCTAAGATATCCAGTAAGCATTTGATAAAGTCTGGCATAAGGGCTTACTCTATAAACTCAAGCTACACTTTCCAAGCCAGTTCTGTCTTGTTCTCAAGTCCTACCTAAGTGAGAAATTTTTTTAAGTTAAAGTTAATAATACAGTTTTAAGTTATCAACACCACTACCGCTGGTGTACCATAGAACAATGTACTTTGGCCACTTCTGTATCTCCGATACACAGCCGACATTCCAACCATTCAAATCTCCGTTATAGCTACGTTCGCTAATGATGCAGCAATTTTATCCGCCAACAAGACCCCAGCAGCTACAGCAGAACATCTACAAAAATCACCTTGACCTACTTGAAGCTTGTTTTACTCGATCTAGGGTTACAGTTAATAGTGAAAAATCTAAGCAAATAACTTTTACCAACAAACGCACATTGTACCCACAATTAGCCATAAAACAATGCACCGATACCTATTCAACCCCAAGTCAAATATCTCGGATTGCATCTGGATCAAAAGCTGACTTGACCTCAGCATGGACTGATTAAAGTCATCCTAAAACCTATATGGGTTTACGGGATTATAGCAAACGCTCTATGGTATATTCGGAACGACACTTTATATTCCAACCTACAAATACCACACCTAGCTAAAGAAAACCATAGATTCGCAAGTGCTTATTATAGCAATATGTATGGACGCCTTAACCAGCTCGTAGAACATCTTACTACCCACCCAGTAGTTCATAGATTGAAATGTAAGGGGCCACATGATTTAGTTTGAAACTAATGTATTCTTTTGGTGTCCAGAGCTAGCTGAACTCTTCTTATGTTAATTTACCTTTCTACTGTTTGCTTATTATTTCAAAGTAAAGTAAGTTGTAAATTTGCAGTTCATTATATAAATAAATAAAAACGTTACAATAGAAGGCCATGTTCAACTACTGGCAATTTAGAAATATATTTAGTTCCAATTTAGAAACGTATAATAAAAATGTAGGTTAATCATGTTTTCATGTGACAGCAATAAAGGGGAAATATATATCGCGGGAGATTTCAACGAAAGAATAGGGAGAAGGAAAAATGGGACAGAAAAAGTAATAGGAAAATACGGTGAAAACATAAGAAATAATAACGGAGATAGATTAATAGAATTCTGCACACTATACAACCTAATAGCGATAAATACATTTTCTGAACGCAAAGATATACATAAATACACCAGACAAAAACCAACGAAAAATTAAAAATTCGAGGGCTGAAAACTCAGAGATCAAGGAGAAAGCAACCGAAGCCAGAAAATATTAAGAACGTACAAATTGAGGGACAAAGAGGTGCCATGACAATATGCACAAATGGTAGACAGACTAACAGAAGAGGAAATGACAAATACAGAACGGAAGACAGTAGAACAATCATGGCAGAAACTTAAAGAAATACTTACACAAGCGGTGATAAAAATATGTGAAATTAGTAAACAAAGAAATGGCCAACACAAAAGGACAAGCTGGTGGCCCAAAGAAATAAAAACACAGGTAAAAATAAAGAAAAAAGTATGGAATACTTGGCAAACAGAACAGAAAACAAATATAATATATACAAAGAACAAATAATAAAATTGCAGAATATGGTAATCGAGGCTAAGGAGAAAGCATGGCAAGAATTCGGAAAAAAGATGGAAGAAGAGAGTAGACAAAACCAAAAACTCGTTTACAAAGTAAAAAACAGAATAACAACAGTGAAAAACAAGCAGGGGGAACTAACGAAGAGCAGTAAAGAAACGATGGACAGATGGAAGGAGTACTTTCAGGAGTTACTGGAAGCAGGAACAGAAGAAGACAATACAAATATAAAAGGCGAAGAAGAAAGTACCAGAAATGAACAGATCGAAGACGAAGTCATGATCACCAGAGAAGAGATGGAAGAGGCCATAAAAAAAGTTGAAGAATGGGAAAGTCCCGGGTTACGATTAGGTTACATCGGAAATGGTTAAAGGAATGTGTGAAAAAGGGAAGAAATAGCTGCTGGAAATATAAAACAAAGCTTGTAGAGAGGAAAAAATACCGCAAGACTGGGAAATAGGTCAAATAGTGTCCATACACAAACAAGGTGATAACAAACAGTGTGACAACTACAGAGGCATAACAGTGCTTAGTACCCTACTTAAAGTCTACGAGCGGATATTGGAGTTAAAATTTAAATATAACAGAACAGACACTGGAAAAGGCACAGAGCGGCTTTCGCAAAGCAAGAGGCACACATCATATATTTACCATCAAAGAAATAAGTGCAAAAATATTGCAATACAATAAAAAGACATTCTTAGAATTCCTTGATCTTAAAAAGGCGTTTGACAAAGTCCCTAGATATGAAATATGGAAAGGTTTAAAGAACAAAGGGGTAGAGCCGAAGCTGTGCAGTGTATTCAAAAGCTTATATAACAACACTAGAAATATAGCCATAAGTAATAACAAGAGTTCCACGGAATTTAAAACGAGGAAAGGGCTGAGACAAGGAGGAGTGGTGAGCCCAACATTGGTAGTGGGATATAGAAAACTTCAGCCATTATATAATAGGTGTATAAATAAGTTCTCAGCGTTAGATATCACAGGACGCAAATTACCGTTTACTTGTAACGTATTAGTCCGCCCTCTTGCGGTTTTAAAGCAATGACATTTGGTCTTTCGAAACATCATGGGATTTGGCTTTTGATGCACATAACTTCAATAATCAGCTGTGTTCACGATGGCAATCACAAAAGAGCATATTCGATTTTCTATCCACTTCGCGTTTCATCTTAAGAAAAACGCTGCTGAAGCCACCGAAATGATTTGTGCTCCATATGGTGAGAATGCTGTAAGTCATGCAACGTGCAAATAGTGGTACGAAAGATTTCGCGGAGGAGAGTTTAGTCCTGAAGATCAACCACGCGCTGGACGCCCTCAAAAGCTGAGAACTTATTTATAAACCTATTATATCAGGGTACGCGTTCGCAGACGATAACGGAAAATGAAGTAAACCTACAGAGAAACCTAAACATATGGAATAAAATACTGACAGAAAACAAGATGGAAATAAATACGGATAAAACAAAAATATTAGTGATAAGTAAAGAAAGACAAAACACAGAGATAAATATTAATGACAGACAAATAGAACAAACACAGAAATTTAACTATCTGGGAGTAACCATAGATGAACAAGGCAAACAAGAAGTAGAAATAACAGAAATAATGGAGAAACCAAACAAACTATTCCAAAAAATGAACAAGTCGTTTATAAGTACGAGGGAAGTGTCACGAGAAACAAAAGTGAGAGTGTATAAAACAATATTCTGACCAATATTGACATATGGAGCTGAATCATGAGTAATGTCGAAAAGGATGAAGAGAAAAGTGGAAGCAGTCGAAATGTAATTATTGAGGAGAATAAGAGGAGTGACACTTAGAGATAAGGTAAGGAGTACGCAAATTAGAGAAGAGCTGAAAATAAACCCGGTGACAGAATTTATAGAAAATCGACAACTTAGCTGGTAGGGACACATGCAGAGAATGGATGAAAAGAAGAAGCTGAAACAAATATGGGAGGCAAAGACCATTGGGAGAAGAAATAGGGGTAGGCCACAAGGGAAGTGGGATAAGACGATAGAGAAGATACTGGAAAAAAGAGGCAAAACATGATCGGAAGCAAAAGTGTTAGCTCAAGAGAGAAAAGGGTGGCGGAAATTTGTGTACCGTGAACAACGCAAGTGAGGATAGGGATAGATAATAACACAAGCGAGTGATTAAGCTAAGAATTCTGGTTATTTAAATATTAGTAAAGATTTTGACAAAGTAGTTAGTTAAGTAAACACCCTACACCAATTGGTAGAAGATTCTTGATTAGATAAAATAATGTCTTTATGTTTATAAAAATACTAGAGAAGCTCTCAGATCCACTTTATTGGCCTGATATGACATCCAGTGACTACCAATTGTTTTCAGAATTAAAACATGGGGCCGGCGAAGAGATTGCTCTGTAAGCAATCCCAGAACGAACTTAAAACTTAAAAATTCGAAATCGAATATCTCGGAAGTTATTCGACATAGAATTTTTTCGACTTCATTTTCGAAATCAACGAAAATTTCCTATAAGAATACATTTTCAAATTTTAAAAAATCTCTTATTTTGTGACGGACCGACAGACAAACAGACAGACCGACCGACAGACAGACACATAGAATTCAGTAACGAACTTTTTAAGTTCGTTAAAAAAAAGCCTGTATGATGTGTGATTTCAAAATTTAAATGGCGTTAAACGAGTTATAAGCTAGCCATCAAAAAAATTTTAACTGACATAAAAGTTGATTTTGAATTTAGATACGTATGTGAAATTAACTGGAATGTAATTAGGTTTGGACATCAAATTGGTAAATTGTCATCACACTAAATAATTGATTTGTGGTTGTTTCGTACTTTTAAGGGAGCGCGTTGTATAACCATCAAATATATCAAAGTAAATATCACACTTTGGAAGATTTCAAAACGCCCTTTAATGTTTTTAACGTAGTCAGAATCGTCGGTTTAAAAGTGATTATGTAAGTATTGCTATTAGTGTGCCGTACTACAATTTATTCTAGGAATTTTTTAATTCTCCCCTGTACAAAGAACATAAAATAGTTCCGCATACACAAAGAAAAGGCAGCAGTGTATGGTAGAAGAGCACAAAAGGGTGAACTAATAGCAACTTCAGTAGTATAAAATAATATTACAGTTTCTTTCATTCTAACACATAGTTAAGATCGCATTTTAGTAATAACACATTTGTAGTTTTGCAAACATTTGTGAGACAGTTGTCCATCTGCATTTATATAAATCGCACAACTGCTAAGTTTTGTACGAGTTTGAGCCACATGCTTGTGTCTGAACATTTCAAAGCAGGTGGTTTCAAACTCATCCAAAGAGAAAAATTAAAATGTGAGTCGATAGTAATAATTTCCTTGCTCTATCTTACAAGTAGGATAAATAAAGTTTGGACTGAACGGCGAAAAAACAAACAAATAGGGGCCGAGTTGCAGGGTGCGCCCACTGGTAGGGGATTAATCAAGTTTTGCTGATGTGGTGACTTAGCCCTTAATTTTGTCAGTAATTTGGGGAACGGGTTGGAATTTTCCGTGTTAAAAACAACTTTTTGGTCAACCCCTATAAACAGTTTGCAGGCCAGCAAGCATTTGCTGCACAGTTGACAAACTTCAGTGGTTCATAGGATTGTGCCGCAGATGTTTTTCTTGTTCAGGCGCGTCTGCAAAGCCCTCGATAAAGCAAATTCGCATCTTTTTTAGTTGTGGCGTGATCGTCGACGCGGATGGAATAATTGCGTTAGTGCAATCGCGGCGGTGAATTTTTGGCGTTTGTGATGAGACAAGGTGCTCGTGCTGTTGCTTCGCATCCTCGAAAGCTACGTCCCCCGATGGTGACGCAGTGGGGCCACAAAATGGTAAGTGTATAAGATTCTTGGTGTTGGGCAAATAAATCTTCTTGTGCGTCTCTTTTTACATTGGTTTTATTATACGAGGCTCTTTCGAATATTAGTAGACGTTACCTGCAGTAATTTTTCACAAAACTCTTGTACAATTTTTTATATCTTCTCATCGCACACTGACTATTATTGTAACTGGAATCATTTTATATTGCACGTTTTAATTGTTTTATAGCTTAGATTTGCATGGATATTTTATATCTTTTTCGTACATATATTCCAAGTTCTGTTTATAACAAACGATAGTATGTTGTAAAATAATAAAAACGGAACTTGATACTGCAATTTTTAAATAATTTAAATAACACCAGCGTTAGTGCTACTTTTGTAATCGTTCGTGATCTGGTGCGATCGATATGCGATAATTTTTTAAGTTATTTTTTAGTCTACTAAACTTTTTAGTCGCATGGTGCATTTTTAAAGACAACTATATAGTTTATTTTTTTATACTGTGTGGAAAAGATTAAACTGTTAGCTCGTCTCGATTTGAATGTAAAAATAAAAAATAGGAAATGCAGCGTATGTTCACGGTTTTATCGCAATTTGAACCTGCGGCTAGCATGGCAGAGTTTGCATCTAATTTCAGAAAGCCTGTTTTCCGTTATCCAGTAATTGGCTGCTGGCCAATTGCCGAATTAACGGCAAATTCGCTCGCAAAGCGCTAAGACCAAGATGAAATGATATTGCATGAATGGAACTATTCAAACGAAACAATTATTCCAAAGAGTCGCCCATCGAGAAAGACAGGAGGAGAAAGGCTGCAGACGAATTCAAAGGGCAATACAGCGGAGTGCATCTTCGATTGAAATAATAAAATTTACTCTTGGTGTTTTCTTAAATACATTACTTTGTACTGAAGATTTAAATATATACAGTAAATTAATATATAAAGATACTACATTGGATGCACCAACTATATTTAATGATTTTTCAAATATGAAGGTATAATAATATTCTTTTAAATAACGCCTCATTTAATTTATTTTCGTTTCTTTAGCCTTTACGTGAAATTATTCAGTTTACGATAAAACGTAAAACAAAATGTCCGACAAGCCTTCTCTACATATCTGCTGTCACTTTCTTACTCTTCTCAGTAAAATTTCCGCATATTAGCAGATTAACTTTATTAGTGATTTTTTATAGGAAAAAACGTAGCTAGGACGTTCCACGTCCATTAGTGCAACTGTTGTATGGGCAGTATGACAGGTCGCTCTATTCCGTCAGAACCGTTTAAGTCCGACTGCAAGATCTCGTTTATCATGTTGCGATAACACATTTAATTTACACTCACTGCATGTCTAGCACAATTTTCGAAGAAATCTGGCCCCTGAACATTCTCTCACTGTACTGACATTTCATGAACCATACGATGGTTCTTATTGTTCTGGTTATCCTTTTACCCAAAAAATTAAAATGTGTCTTATAATAAAACATAATTTTTCTTGTAAAATTGTCACCTTTGTTGTTCAATATCCACTTAAAAAACTCAGGCTGCTGGAAATTATCTGTTAGCTGAAGTTGCGTTACTTGACCTTATATGGACAGATAGATAAAGATTTTTATTAAAAATGCGTTGTATTGCTATCATTCTTTTAAAAGCGTCTAATTGTAATAAACAATTACCAGTAGAGGTTGCTGGGTCTTTCGTAAAATAACCTGTAGCAGTTCATTTTATATAGTGCATTATTCCAACAAAAGATATGGCGCAATCGATAAAATATTTCAAATAACATTCGATATAGATGCAAACAAAAAAGATGATCACAATGAACTATGCAGTCTGTCTCAATGGCATGTGCAATATACGCCCGGGGTATAATTAGGCTGATTGTTTTGGTCCAAACAAAAGTTTTGGGGAAACATGGGGTTAGAGTCTTCGCATCTAATTGTTGACAAATTTTATGACGGACTATAAACTCATACTAAAATTTTTCGTCAAAGATTCTAAATAGAGCTATTGATTCAAAATTCTATCATAGGCAGTTTATTGATACATTAGGAAAAATTAAATTATTCATTGAAGAACTAATTGCAAACAATTTAATCCAGATAAAACCAACTATCACAATAATATTACAAGCATTACAAAATTACCTAATGAAGCTATAAAGTATTTATAATGCTCTTTTTAAGATATTAATTAATTTATCAATTAAGGTGATCCCTTTCAAAGTGCTATACATCGTGAGAGGCTATTTTTTATTATTTATAATAATCCTAGAAGACGTTTGCTGGAATAACTTTCAGCTCTTTAATTATGGTTTTCTGATTGTTATACAAAGTACCAAACTGGCGCTCTCTAAAATGAGTTTCTATTCGGAGGAATAGAATAGAACAGATAGGGCATTGTTGAGGTTAGCTTCTAAATATGTTCACGCGTGTCTTCTTCCTGGGCCTTTTAACGACTTCTTGTTAAAAGGATTGATTGACAGTTTATCCTAGTTCTAAAAATTCCTTGTGGACAATCTTCTGACTCCCAAAAAGAAAATGAGTATCAATTTGATTTTGATGTGCTTTTTCTTTTTTTCTTGGGCTGACAAGAGTTTGAAGTGTGTCACTCTCGACTTTGGAGTTTTATCTAACCATTTTCCTGTTCAAACGTATCTGCTTTTAAACATATCTGCCTCCAAATAGCCACTTTTAAATGTCCTTATACAAAATTATGTATGTAATAAGTTACCTGTGTACCACTCCAAATATTGAAACAAAACACAAGAAGCAGTAAAAAAACTATTATGGTAAACAAACTAGTTGTAAACTTAGATTTTTACTTGTTGGTATTTTTCTCACCTTTTCTATAATAATTCTAATTACCTTGCTCGTATTTCAGTTTTTTTTAATTTGCACCCTAAATTTGTGAAATTATTGGCTTTCTTTAAATTTATGCCATAAGCCGTAATAGACATATTGATTACTAGTTCTTTGCTAACGACCATATATTTGGTCCTATTATGATTAAGCTTAAGGCTATATTCGTTTCATGCATTTGTTATGTTATATATGAGGTATTCTAATTATCCTGCGTTGCTAGTTATAAGCACAGTGTTGTCAGTGTATTTAATTTTATTTATCGGAACACCATTGATTTTAATACTATAGGAGGAATCATTTAGTACTTTTTGGAAGATGAATTCTGAATAGACATTAAAAAGCAATGGGACGGGATACATCTTTGACTCACACCACGTTTGATCTTCTGAAAAATTTTGCGCTACTTTTTTGCTAGCTGCTTTTTGCCAATAAAGATTTTTCATGATGCGCAGAATTTTATTATATATACCAATATTCTGTAAAAGTTTGTGATGTCTTATCTTGTTAAATATACATTTATATTAACGTCCTCACAGTGTTTTAGTAAAATCTGGATACTAAAAAGATCCTCGCGTGTTCCTCAGTTATTATGGAAGCCAGATTGGGATTCGCTGATATTTTCTTCTATTTTACCATATATTATATAATTTGATATTTATTATATTTTTTCGGGCGAGGTTTCTTTTAAATTAGCCTTATTAGGAAATTCTTTCTTGAAATCTCAAAAAGCGTTAAAGCTTCTACCCGACTTCGGCCAGGTTCAAATGCTTTCCGCTTTTTGCTAATATAATCGTTCTCTCTTCTTCTTTCAATGTTATAGATGGCCCATTTGTAGAAGTACCTAATTTAACTTTTAGGTCTTAGAACATTTCCTGTACGCATTTGTTCCATCTATTTAATTTCTCTCCATCGTTAATTATAAGCTTAATATCATTTGCTATGGACATATTAGTTTTGTTGTTACTTGTATTTACCGTTTCTTTAAGCTTTTTGCATTAAAACTTATCGTATTTTCGTTGCATTTCTTCAAAATCTTCACATTTCTCTTCATACCTATCTTATTTGGCTTTAAAATTTGGCTGATTTTTGATTCGCGTGTTGTCTTCGATTCCCTCTAAATTTTTATCGCTTATCCTTTTTGGATGTTTGTTTTCTTTTCGGTTTGGTTTTTCATTGAGTTATGTACAATGTATTTGATCTGAGCCTATTTGTTGATTGTCTTGCATATCATTAAAATTATTTTCTAGTTCTATTCATAATAATGAGTGTATTAATAAGGTTCATATCAAATTACTGCTTTTGCTTTTTAAATTTCTTTAAACTAAGAGTTATTTCACTAAGAAGCAGGATGTGATTCGATGGAACATCTACTCCTAGGTATATTTTAAAAAATTTAAGTATGTTTTTGAATATTTGGTTTATAATCCAGTAGTCATTCTGGTTCTTCACTATGTTATTGAATCAACAGATTTTCATCTGCACAAGTGTTTTCAGGTAATTTAAAAAATTTTATTTGTCGAATTTAACTAATCAATCTTCTCTTACGGTTTTTATATCCAAGCCAAAGTCACCTATTGTGTTGCCTTCTTTACCTTTACCAACCTTGGCATTTAGGTCAGTCATTTGTACATTACATCGTTTTTCTTGACATTTCCGTAAGATTATTTATATCACTATGGACTTTTTCAAGGTCTTCTGAACATTTTCACGATTGGTGCGTAGATTAGCATTATGTTTATGTTAAATTTTTAGGTTCGTAAAGACTATTAATATTTCATGTTTCTATTAGAAATCTTGGTTTAGATTTGATATTGGCTTTTAAGCATTCAAGATCAGACTATAGGGAACATTTTCCAGTGTAATTCAGGATAAATCTTCAATTCTTGTCGAGTTTAGACAGCTCTGTGGGGCTGAGCGTTGCAGTAAAGCAGCGTTTCAGGTTGCCTGAGTAACGTCGTAATATATTCTGACTTAAAAAGGACTTATAACAATCATTAGTCAGCAGTCATCTTCAACCACTACGAATATTCCGCTCAGTTATACTGGTTTTTGTGTGACGTTAGTAACCTTTATTTTCAACTGTTTGTTTATGTCATGCGTAAACTTCAGATTTCTTAAGGGTGTTGTCCCTGAGCTGTGCTTTGAGTCTTCTCAAGATTTTGAAGAAGTTTACGCTCTCTGTCGAAAGACACTTTATAATAATCCGTTCTAATATTGAGATTGTTAGTGCCTTACGGTGGAGTCTCTTTTATCCCTACCTACAACGCTTACAAGTCGTGCCCCTTTTTATTCCCCTTACATGGCGTAAAAACTAGGATTTATAGATGATTTAGCTGTTTTCTAAAAGTTACATAATGGTAATCCTAATATGTTACATGTGCATTTTAATACAAATATAAATTAAACCTCGCAATGTGCGTTAGAGCTGCTGCGATTGTTTGACTAATCTCAGTAATAATGCCCCGCAACGTCAGTGGCGTAGCACCGTGCCAGGGCGAATCGGAAACATCCACGCAACATGCATAATTTTACATGCATAACGGTTTCCAGATGCAACTGAGCTGAAAGTTGGCATAAAACGTTTGCGCGCGAATAAACATGGTTCAGCGGCGGAAGGACTCTCGACGCTCTGGAGGGCCCTTGCAGCGACGCCGCCGCCGCGGCGGCTTCTCGAGGGCCCGGCGCCTTGCAGATTAGCGGTATCTGCCTTCTTTAGCGGCAGCCGCGAGCAGCAAAGCCATGCAGACATTCGCGGCACTTATGTATTAAAAACGCCGCCTCATAAATATGCATGTTTTAATTGCCTACTAAAATTAAAGCGAGGATTAGCATTTTAGCGTCTTTTGAATTAAGCAATTATTGTGATTTACTTCGCAAACTTATTTTAAATTGTCCTAAATAAAAGCTGTTTACATCTCTTTATATACGCACATCCCAGCTTTGTTAATTAAGTTTGCTTACATTTTTCTGCTCATTATTAAATTAATGGCTCATTAAAATCAGGACAGTTCCACCGCAATAATTTTTATCAGCAAATTCTTATTATTTTTACAGCATGAGCTTTTTGTTTGTGAACTAGATTATTGTGTTAGTGTAAAAGCAAAGATCGTTTAAAATCATTGGCTTGAAATGCAATTAAGGACAATTCTCATGCAACCTAACGTTTCAATTTTATACGTGGATTACACGATATCTATTGCGAAAAGTAGCAATCCTGCGTGTGCTAGATGCGATCAGACGTTTGCATTATACATTTTGATATTTTTAACGGCATACGTAATATTACTTAGAACGGATGCTATTCATCCAGAAAATATCGTCCAGAAAATGAAATTAATCCATAAACATTTTCGTGCGATGATTTTTTACAACTTTTGACGTGGATTATCTCAACATCAGTGCGTCGATCAACTCACTTCGACTTTTTTTTATAAAGCCTTACGAAGAGCAACTGTATATCGTTGGTTGAATGAATTGAATTGTGGTCGTAGTTCGCTGGCGAATGAATTTAAAGAAAGTCGTTCACAATCGGCTGTAGTGCCAGCAAATATAAAAACCGTGCGCGAACTGATAAAGCAAGATCGTCATGTAACATCCTTAGGCATTAGTATGACTAGCTGTCGATATTGCATTAAGATTTAAATATAAAAAAGCGCGTTAGATCCCATATAAGTTAAGCTCAAAAACAGGCTTGTGTCGATTGGTCGAAAGAAATACTCAAGAAATACGATCGTGGTGCTTCAAAAACCGTGTATAGCATAGTTACAGGTGATTAATCTTCGTATTTATCCGTTTAAGCCCGAAAGTAAACAACAGTCGACTGTATGTATACAAGATGAACCAAACCCAACAAATGTAGTTTGTTTTGTATATCTATTGCCAATTTACAATCTACCCTTAATATAGAGTAATAAGTAAATGAGGTGTCATGGAAATTATTTAACACGAGTAGGGCACTTTTCACTGACGGGTCTTCATGATTTACTCAATGAGATCTTCTGGCCATTGTCTATTCACTCTTCTATCCACAGGCTGATGGGGGTAGATCTTGGTAATGAGTTGGTTGATATAATTTAAGATGAGCATCCTGCTTCTGGCGGTATAACTCCTGATGACTTCAGTGGCGAATGGAATTTTGAGGTCGTCATGAAGGGTTTGGTTGCTAACGTACTAAAGTGATTAGTCTTTGATTGGAAGGACTAAAAGATTTTGGTGTTCGATGGCAACACGTGTTAAAATGACTTTGTATAGCAACAGCTTTCTTTTTATAGTCAGTTGGGATTTACGTCAAATTAGTCAGAGTATACTTTTCGTTTTTAGGTTGAGTTGCTATATTTTAGCTTTTATAGGAGCTTTCTAAGTTAATCTTTGATCAAGGTAAAGTCCTAAGTATTCCCCTTCAGTTTTTATTGGGATAGACTGATTGTAATGGTGACTTGGGACCAAGTAGACTAATAGTAAACGTGATTTGAGTTGATTTAAAAAAAACTGGACATGTCGCGGCCATGGTTTGGCAAATTATGCGCAACTGACCTTGTAATCTCCATAAGTAATGGTGCAATTTTATACAATTCTTGTTAAAATATTTTTGTGGTTTAACGGTGGAATATGCTGACAAAGAGAAATATGTTGCTATCGTAGCATAATATAAGTGTGGAAGCTTAAAATTATGTAACAAATCTTAGATATTTTGTAGTATAAAACAAAAGTTAGCGCTTGCTGTTTACGAAATATTATTTAAAGAAAGTCGAGAGTTATAAATGATACACAGAAAAATTTTGTTTAATGATTAAAAGATAGAATGTTATATTAGACGAAATGACAAAGCATACACCCAAAAAGTGTTATCACTTCAGTATCGGTAATAATTTTTTAGAGAGTTTGTTACAATAAAGCGAGTAATTTTTGTGAAATCTTTGCCCGCCGTGTATCGGCAGAAGCAAAACCTGCGAATCATACGGTTGTCCACTTTAGTTTTAGTCCTTTCAGCAAAACTCTGTATCGGCCCACAAAGCAAAGCCAACTATGATTTGCCGGAGAGTTTGCAGCAAGCTTTGAAGGCGAATGCATGCTCTCGTGGAATAAGATTATTTGCGAAAAGGAAATTCTCAAGGTGGGTATAGACAAATAGCGTATTATATTTTTAAATAAATTATATATACTTATTTATTATCTAACATAGAATTAAAAAAGTATTTTAACAAACAGAAAGGAACGTAAAGCAATTAATGATAAATTAAATACATTAGTACTGGACGTGGAACAAGTAGAAAATGTAAAACTAAAAGCGTTGGTACCAAATCAAGAAGGGAGAATAGCTAAACTAGAAAAAGAGATTAGGAAACAAAAGGAGCAGTACATAAAGAAAATGAAAATAAAAACAAAAGAAAAGAAAAAATGTTGATAACAATAAAATAGGTACGGGCTTATATATAAAAGTTGATATAAACATAACTCGAAGAATCGGAAGATATATAAAAGGCAAGAAAAGATATCTGAAGATAGTAAGAAACTAGGAATCCTAAAAAATGCGAAAAACTCAGAGTCAGGCATATGGATAGATAAAAGTTATACTAAGGAAGTACATAAGGGAAGAAAAGTGTTGATACTCCACATGAAGAAAAGCTCAAAAGATATATAGGCCACAATTAAAACATACAAGTAGTTAATAATGAAATATATAAGGCAGATGATATAAGAAAGGAGGAAGAATGGGCAAAGAACGTCAGAAGCGAAAACAACACACAAAAAAGGATAGTAACGGAAAGGCTTTGTAAGCGAGGCGGTGTTGAAGAGCAAATAAAACAAATAACCCAAATCTTGCAAAGAAGCTAATAGTTAAAGATACGACTAATAAAGAAGCTACTGGCAAACCAACAAAAAGACGAAGATATGAAATTAATTAATATCGTACAGAATATAAATATAAACATTACAAACGAAGAATACCGCAATAGAGAACGAAAAAGGTCCACGAGGAAAGGAAGGTTACAATGAAAATAAAAAGAAGAAAAACTCCTATAAAAAAGAAAAGAAAAGAAAAACGAAAAGGAGGCATTATAAAATTCGGCACATGGAATGTGAAAAGTATTAAGGGAAAGGAAGATAAAATAATCGAAGAGATGAAATTGCAAAACATTGATTATTTAGGTATAACTAAAACAAAAAAGAGAAATCAAGAAGTAATGGAATTGAAAGAAGGGTATTGGTTGTACTGGTCAAAGAGAGAAAGGGACTAAAGCGGTAGGTTTAATAGTAAGATCAGATAAAATTAAAAACTATTAGGAAAAAAAGATACATTAATTGAAGATTACTACCAATAAACACTAAAATTGATAATGGAAATATATGGACGGTAATAGCACCAAACGACAATGTCAGAAAGAAGGAGAAATAATAGTTTTTCGAAAAACTACAAATGGAAATAGATAAAGAAGAAATGTAATTGTTATGGGGGATATGAACGACAAAGTAGGCAATAACAATGAAGGCATTGAAAATATATGAGACCGTATGGGAAAACAACAAAAAATTATAATGGTATGAGGCTGATAGACCTATATGTGGGGAATTGTTTTATTACATTTAACACAAAATTCATGCACAAGGACACACCAGAGAAGTTCGCTCCAGGAAAGAAAAATCGATTATTGATTCTTTTATTGTAAACACAGAAAACTGGAAATGAGTGAAGGATGTAAAGGTAAAAAGAAATGCAGAAGTAGGAAGTGAACATTATTTACTAAGGATGAAACTTTGAACAAACATAAATAACAAACAATAAAATAGTCAAACAAAAAATTAAGTCATAAACTAAAAGAAAATAAAGCTCAAGAAAACTTTAAGAAAACTGAACAAAGTACAGAAAAAAAGGAGATAGAAATTAAGTAGAAGTAATTTAAAAGAAATATCCTGATTTTTTACTAAGAAAATAGTCCGATGTTTTCCTTGTTGCTTTTTGCACCGCTGTGCTCTTGTCGTTGTGATGATTTCCATCTTCGCCTTAGGTATCTTCTAAACCACTGTACCCGAATTATTTTCGTTCCATTGGAGTAGATTGCTAGAAGTTCAGCTGCCCTGTTAGTCTGAGGGATGTATTTTATTCCTCTCTTACCACCCATATCTAGGAGGCATTCTCCGATCCGCTACCTGAGGACACACCCGGTTGCAGGCTCTCCCGAGGGATTAGAAATCCAGAGAAATAAAACGAAATGTGGGCAAGTCACAACAAGGATGACTAAATAATGTAAGGAAGTACATAGAAAAGCAATGATTTTAATTAGTATAGAATAGAAGCACAAGGAGAAGAGCAGAAGAAGCCTATGTCCAGCAGTGGACCGTGGCAGGCTGATGATGTCTTTTGATATGTCTGTCCAACTGCTCATCTATTTATCTATGTTATAAAGATTTCTTATAACAAATAGGAGTCACGGGGTCAAAATTATGAGGGATCAAAATTTAGTACATTAGAAGTTTTCAGGAAGACTCTAAAAATCAAGAATTTATATTGATTTTTAGGCCTCAAGATCAACATTGGGGAATCATAGGCATTAACTGGATTTTATCAAATTTGACAAAACGTATTACCCCAAAATAAAAATATATATACTGATTTTCAAACACCAAAGTTAGTTAGGCTTACAGTTATATACATTTATATCTTTATAAATTTATCACTCTATTTATTATCAATTTCACATAAATAAAATATTCATTGGCTGAGTTACTGTAGTGATTAGAACTATTTGTTCTTAACCTTTTGATTCGATTTCATAAGTTTAGAAGAAGTTTTGTGGCTTATCTATTTCTTCATTAGTATACGCATTCCATAGCAAGTAAAGGGGCGAATCTGGAAAGCAAATTCCGGAACATAAGGGGAGAAAACGTTACTTAATGACAGATAAACTATTAGAATTAAATAAGATCCATTAAGGCTGCCATTAATAGCTGAAAACTAATTTCAAGCCAGAATGTGCGTGTGATAATATTCGAGTCGCTTTAGGCAAAGTTTGGAGGAACAAGAATCGAGAAAACACGAGGTATAATAATGAAAGATTAAAGTTTTAAAAGGGCCATTTTTGTCGGCAAACTTTATATACGTGTTGTCAAAGTTGCGCGCTCAGCACTCGTCTTATGCAGGGTTTAAATATTTATGCATTACGTACTTTTAACTGCATTAAGGTTGCAAGAAAGTGTGGCTCTAGAGAGAGAAACAACTAATAAAATATATTGTACGCTTGGGAAATTAATATCAAGTGTCTTAATCCCAACCTTCTGTGTTGCAAACGGCTGCGTTATTTTTCACAGCCTGTGACCTAACATTATAGCGGGCCAAGACGGCGTCTTGTTAGACTCTGGGGCGTCGCAGGGTCCAACGGGCTGGCGGTTGGTGCTGCTAATTCATTTACATATAATCCCCAGAACCGTTAAGTATACATAATGGCGTTTATTGCGTTTCGGGCGGTGTTTTTTAATCAGAACTGTTGCCTTAGGTGTCGGAATTAATGGCATTAATTCGCCCTTAATAATAATAGCCGGCGAGCGACCGACGAGTCGGCACAGCGAAAAAAGGCGAAAAGGTGTGCAGCCGGAGAATGCAATAATAGTGCGATACCAGTGCAAATCTGCTAGGCGGCGGCACTTCATAAATTCCGCGCGTTTCCGTTTTATTATTTTTGCCGTCGCGAACGAACTTTCGGATCAGGTGGGCTGTCCCACATAAATAATTTTATTCGAAGGACGCCCATTAGGTTTTCATGGCCGCCTCGCCGCCGCCTTTCCGGCCGAATCGCCGCGACGCGAGCCGGACAAGATAGCGCCGCGGTGGCGTGCAGAATCGAATATGATTACGCGGCGGTTTTTTAATCGGTTTCCATCCCATAAAATAGAAATTGCTAGATAGGCCCGCTTTATTTTTAGGGAAATCTGCCGCGTAAAATCTATAAATTTGGCGGGATCTGCGTTACATCGTATCGTTTTTCAGCTTTATGCGAGAGGGTTAAAATTTCGTGCGCCAGCAGAAGCCCTGATGCATCGTATGTTGACCATAAAATGGAAATTCGGACTTTACGCGCACTTCCCGCTGGAAAAGCAAGGAGGCGGAGAACAAAATTGAGCTGCGCTCACCTCGCCGCCGTAGTTAAACAAGGAAGTTCTAACGCCCCCAGTACAGAACAGAAGATTGAGCAAAAATCCTTTTTTCTACTATTTGTTATAAAATTTCCAAAATCAATCAGATGATAATAACAAACAATAGCAAAATTTTGATTAACTATTTGAACTTATTTCAAAATTTCTGTTTATGTCTCTTTCAGGATAGGACATTAGATCTCATCATATTCCAAATTAAACTTTAACATACATTATCGGTCAAAATATATCGACTTTTAGTACTTCTCCCATAACTTTTTTATGTGCTAATATGTTTTTCAAATTTTCGGGCAATGTTTTGACCTTTTCAAACGTATGCTGATAATGGCATCAAAATCCCTGTAATCACCATTTTATTGACTTTTGAAGAACTGGTGTGTCACTCCGTTTTCATCCTTTTTTATTGGATTTTTTGCTTTCTTTAAATAATGGCCATGTCAGGTGTGGGTAAGCAGTCTGGTTACCGCTATATATCTCCAGATATCCAGAAGGAGATTGGGAATGGTCATGCCCAAGCTCGAACTCTCCGTAAGCTTGCAGCACAGTTCAACTTCCACAAGAGCACCACTTCACATTTTTTGAAGCCCTGTAGGATCGAAGGTGGTGTTGTAAAGAAGTCCAAGGCCGATCGTCTCAAGACCATCCTGATACACTTCGACACGAATGTCATCCGTATGGCTCGCTACAATCCCACCTCACGGCAGCCGATATTTCTCGCCAATCCGTTCGTACTATCAGCCGTTGTCTGCAACAAGCTGGACTTAATGGACGTTGTCCGGTTAAGAAAGAAAATGTACTCTAGAGTGACGAAAGTAAGTACATGCTGTTTGGAACGGATGTAATTCAGTGGATTTGTTATTCCCGATCCACTAGTTTCAATCCTAAGTACCATATTTCCAAGATTAAGCACGAAGGTGGAAGCGTCATGGTCTCGGGTTGTCTCCGGCCGTGGCACTGGTTTCCTCAAGATGATCCACAGCATTATAGATCGCTATCTGTATGAGGACATCCTCGAGAATACAATGAGTTCATGTGCAACGCAGAACATTGACAGAGGCCGTCGTGTGACCCTCCGACTGGCCCAGCCAATTCCCCGATTAGAATGTCATCGAGCGTCTCTGGGCAGAGCTGGAGCGTCATCTCGTTGGCAGAAATGCCAAAAATGCAGATGAGAAGTATGCTAAACTCGAAGAGGAATAGAATAATAACGTCTTCTGAATTCCATGTTTCGCAGATATGAGGCCATTATTGATGCCAAGGGTTATCCTACTAAGTAGCAGACTGTTGTTCACTTTTAGTTTCCGGTGTTTTTAGTTGATGTTTGTTTTGTTGCTGTATTTTGATCATTTTTTGCCGTGCTAATAAAGTTTTTTCCAGTTGAGTTGTGTGTTTTTTATCGCTTAATGGGTCGTATAAAATGCCTTAAAAAGATTCCCTAAAAATTTCAGCGGAGAATACAAAGAAAAGAAAAAATACTAAATGGGCAAGTCTGTTGGTCCTGATGAAATACCCAGCGAATTGTTATAAGTGTTAATAGTACAGTAACCTTGGACTACTGGAAAAGTTGTTCAATAATATATATATAACACGGGTTGCATTCCAGCAGATTGGCTCAGATCTACTTTTATTACTATCCCTATAGTTTCCTCAGCAAAGAGATGTAATGAATATCGCACTATTTTATTAATGAGTCACATTTTGAAGATCTTTTTGAAAATAATACATAACAGGATTTACAAGAAATGTGAAAGTACCATTTCAGACTCACAGTTCGGATTTAGATGTGGATTGGGAACTAGAGATGCACTGCTTGGGTATCAAATGCTTATTCAACGATGCTAGGACATGAATCAAGATGTTTTCGTATGTTTTATCGATTATGAAAAAGTGTTTGATAGTGTACAGCACGCAAAATTGGTGAACATTCTGAAAACAATAGGCTTGACAGTAAGGTTCGTAAAGAACTTGTACTGGAACCAAAGGGCGAATGTGCGTGTTGAGTCTGAACTGACTGAAGACGTGGAAATCTTAAGGGGAGTCCGACAGGGCTGTATACTATCACCCTTACTGTTTAAAATTTACTCTTAAAACATATTACAAGAGGTCCTACATGATCTTGACATAGGTATAGTCATGAATATACGCTTCGCGGACGACACGGTTCTAATCGCACCCACTATGGAAGAGCTTTAGATACTGTTAAACAAATTTCAGTCTGCGAGTGCTACCTATGGTCTCAACATTAACAGCAAGAAAACGAAGTTTATAACTGTATCTAAAAACCCTCCTGCCAACATAAATTTGCTATGTAATGGCCACAGATTGGAGAGAGTGAGCAAATACAAGTATCATGGTTGCTTTATTAATGATGACGGTGATCATAGTCTGAAAATTAGGTGTCGCATTGAACAAGCTCAGAATACTTTCTAAAAAATGAAATCACTGCTCTGCAATAGAAACATGAATATCAACAACTTACGTACCCGACTAGCGCTCTGCTACGTGTTTTGCGTTCTTCTATACGGTGTTGAAGCGTAGACACACGGATGCTATGTGTAAAAAAGTAGAAGCTTTTGAGATGTGGGTATACAGAAGAATGTTAAGGATATCCTGGAAAGACAAAATAAGAAACGAAGTAGTACTGCAAAGGATGCGCAAGAATGTAGAGATACTGAAACTAGAAAGTTGGAATATCTCGGATATATAATGAGAAATCCCAAATACGAGTTGTTGCAATTATTAATCTAAGGCAAGATACAAGACAAATGCAGTGTTGGTAGGAGAAGAACAACGTGGCTCAAGAACTTACGCCAATGGTACAACAAAAGTAACCGATCATTGTTCCGAGTTCGATAGAAGATGGCACAAGAAGAAAAATACTAAAGGTTGATATATTTTTGACCGGTACTTTATGTAATATATACGAATCACCTAAAAAGTAACTGCGTTTTTCCAAATAGTAGGCACGCGTGTCTCAAAATATAACTAAATTCAATTTAAACAGGAAATCCCTTATGTAGCTTGACAACTGACAGTTCAAGTTTGTCTTAAAAAAATAATAATTTCCTTAAGAATTGTTTGTTTGGAGTTTATTTCGAAATGGAAAATTAAGGGTAACATGTTTGTTATATTTTGCTGTATTACTTCTAAAAAGGAAAAATGCTATGCAATCTCATAAAAGCTTATGTCATGTGCGTGGTGAAGATACCTTAAAATTGCGTCGGTGTCAGAATCAGTCTGATAAATTTTGGCCTGGTGATTTGATGTCAGCTGAAGTTGTCGGCTAAATATTGGAGACACTGTGCGATCCAATAGGCTAATAACAGGAAAGATTGGTAAGAACATAACATATCAAAATCCAGATTTGAAAACTATGTAAAATAACTTCAAGTAAGCTTGATGTTTCGGTACCACATCAAATTAGAGAAATTCATCTCAATATGCGTGTTTTGCCAATAAAAATAAGAACTTTAGTGTTTGGCTTTATTGTTCAACTGATTTCAATAGTTTCTAACCTAATTGGTTTTTTGTCATACATGATGTTTCAAATAACTGTAAAAATCTTGACAAATTGACATTTTATCTGATAACTCGTTCGTACTTCCTACAATTAGTTATATCAACATAAACAAGAAATGTCTTAATTACTTTTTTTAAGAAGATTGAAAGTAAAGTCAAGCTTCAAAAGCCTGTAGAGTTAGAAGAAGTCATGGATCATCTGATAAAAACCATATAAGAAACAGGGTGGGCAGACTTATCCTCTATTCAACCAAGATGGCAATGTCACATAAATAGGTGCTTTTTCAAAACAAAAAAAATTAAGTAAAATTTATGACATAACTTTGTAAGACTTGAGATTTCTAGGAATCTACCAAAAAGGGCATAATAATGGTAACTATAATATTTAATAGCATTTTGCAACTATCATATTAGCCAGTCTCGTTCAAATCGTAATAATTTTGAATCCTCTATAAAATGCTAACAAAGCTGCATCATATTATATAGTAATATATAATAAAGTAATAGTTAAACAAATACAAGAGGATTCTCTAGTAGTCTTAATTTATAACATTAAATTGATGGAGGAGTAGCACCTCTAACAAATTTTTAATTATGAAACCAGTTTTCTGCTTGTAGCAAGTTTATAATTTTCCAAGCCGTCTATGATTCTTAGTTTGAGTAAGTCATTTATAAAGGTGCTGCGGCTTTTTTGTGGAATTTTATAAACGAGCTTACCATAAAAGAACTAAGATTTTAAAGAACTTTGCAAACCGTAGTACTCAATTATATTTCACGACCGTCATACTGACCAACTCAATTCAAATTCGTCAAAGTCCTAATAATTTTGAAGCCTAGAAAAAATATTGACAAAGTCACATAATACCATTATAGCAGTAGTTTCTTTTTGTTATCGAAAATATTAGAATAACTAATGGTTAAACAATCTTATTCGTTTATCTTTATTTCTATTTACTAAACCACTTCCGTAAAACATCCAAGTGAGGTTGTAGGTTCTGTAATGTAAGCACCGAGTTAATGTGTACTGCTAAGGTAGTATCATCTACAAATGTTGCTATAGTGTTGTTATTTGCTGTTGGTAAATCAGGAATAAGGAAAAAGAAGAAAAGCAACAAATTGAAATGTTTGCATAACACTCATAAAGATGAATCAAAAGAATTGTCGATTGTAATAGATAGCCAACATATCCAAGGAAAATATAAAAATTAACGATCTGAAATCACTAAAAAATTAGCATAAAATTAGATATAAGAGGACTAAATATGAAAAAATAGAAATGGAAAGTAGCAAACAATAATCAATAAGCATAAGTCTATTTGGTCTGAATATATGAGGGTGTATCAAATATAAACGAAACTTATTTTTTAATAAATATTTTATTTGAACTTGAAACAAAAGAATAGCAGATTATTTTTCTACATAATCTCCTGATTTAGAAACACATTTTTCCCAATGTGTAGCTAATTTTGAAATGCCTTCCTCGTAGAACGAAGTTGGTCGTGTTTCCAGCCAACTGCGCACATAGACCTCAACCTCCTCATCGCTGACGAATCTATGCCCTCCCATGGCTTCTTCGAGAGGACCGAATAGGTGATAGCCGCAGGACGATAGGTCAGGGCTGTAGGAAGGGTGTTCAACTGTGAACGATGCAATTTCTGCTCAGTTGCCAGAAGGTGCGAGGCACCCAACTTGCGCACACCTTACGAAACCCTAGCTCCTCTGTGATGATCGAAAAAGTGTTGCCATAACTTATTCCAATCTCAGATGCAATCTCATCGATCGTCAGACACCTGTCACCCTCAATAAATTGTTGAACGCGGATGATGTTTTCGTTGGTGATGCTGGTGCGAGGTCGGCGATCATGGCTCTCATTTTCAACATTCTTACGACCCTCCACGAACTTTTTGTGCCATGCGAACACTCTAGCTCGTGACAATGTCTCTTCCTTGAACTGAGCAAACAATCTCCTCAGGATTTCAGCCGGTTTTACACCTTCCGTGGCGAGAAATTTAATGATAATGCGCTGCGCAATTGACGACGGCACCTCCTGCTTAGACATTGTTACGATGGGTACTGACAGGAACGAACGAAATCGCCCGCCTGCTTTCCCCACTCCTGACATCCCTACCCAACACCTGACGAAGCGAGAACTCTCGCACGTTAATATTGCGCGCCCGAGATCAAAAGTTTCGTTTATGTTTGATGTGCCCTCGTATTATTTAGCTTATAATAGTATTCAAATAGAATTTAAGGCCAAGCTGCCATAACTTTTGTCAGTATAATAAGTTTAAATTAATATTTGCTATAATATTTTGTAATGGGACTTTTGGTGTAGCCAAACCAACACTTTAATAATCTGGTATGCCATAAATATTTTGAAGGCATAAATTTGAATTAAGCAAGTTCAAAACGTGAACAAGAATAGCAGTTTATCGTCTATGACTAACCATTACTCGATTTTGAATAGATCTTATAGTGTCTTCTAAGTAGAAACTGCCATTTGTAGATTAAAAATCAGTTCAATTTAGATATAAATTTGACGTGGAAGTCAGATAGGGTTAAGTCCTACTAAACCACTTTCTTTACTATACTATTGTGACATGAACAAACACTATAATAAAATAATTCTATTTTAAATAACACCATGCTGGTCTTCAAACATATTTTACTACTAATTTGCATTGATTTTAAATTTAGGAAATCAAAAACAAGCACAGTATTAAATATTTATACATAAACAGATGCAAATTTTACTAACAAAGGGAATTTTAAAGTAGAATACCTTTGAAGACCGTCAACAGGCGTTATTAGCGTTATACAATCAGTTGAAAAATGAGGCAGATTTATTGTCCCATAAAATGCCCGTAAAACTAAACGCAATTAGCCGGTAGAGATCCGCTATTTGAATTTTTAAACATTGCTATAAAGGTTAATTTGTATAAATTGCAATTTAATGTTTGGTAGTTAAACTTTGTTTGCAGTCACCACAAATACATAGTACTTAGCTGAATGTAATTTAGAATTTATTATATCTTGACGTTTGCATAGTCTGCACATAGTATTAAGGTGTAATATAGAAGATTAATATTGAGTATAGGCTTTTACATACAATTATGAGAATGATAACCGAGATACAGTAGCGGGGATAAAGTTATATTCATATTTTTCCAGTCCATTTCAGTACAGATTTAACCAATAAACTTTACATTTTGAGATTGTTTTGTATATTATTTAATTCTATTTGCGAAAGCACTAATCATAATTTTCTAAAATCTCTGACTATGTGGTGTGTTTTTATCTATTTTCTACACAAAGGTCGCCCGTCGAAATCTAAAACGCTATGGCCAACAAGATAAAATTTTCTTAATCTGTTTTGAAAGTTCTACCTCCTATGACTGTCAATGTTAAAGTTAGTAAGGACTGTAGTCACGGCAGATAAGCTATCGTCAAAAATTTCTACTTAACCACAAACTTTTATCACTCAATTTATACCGTTAAATATGATCCAGGTCGATGTGATAAGGTTCTAAAAAGAAGCTGACGATTTCAGAATAAATCCAATTTACAGGATTGTCGTTTGCTCATGTCTGATCTGGTGAGACAAATGAAATTTTATGCTCTTTATAACAGATGAAATAAAAACGTCAGGTGTGCTGTGGGCTACGTATTCGATGTTAAGTACTAATGCTAATTATAAATTATGGAGATGGGCCAGTGATGCTGTGGAAATGTTTTAACGGAAGCCGCTTTGAACCTTCTTTTGAAGTTGAAGGAATAATGAATACAGAACAAATACCTTGGTGTCTTCTAGAATAGTCTACTTTCAGATTAGAAGGAAATTCTCGAAAGGAATCTTATATGTATATCAACATGACAAGAAAATAATTCAAGTCTACAATGATTAAGTCGGTCGCTTTATTTAGTATCTGTGGGAAAGTTATCTATAGTATAATACACTATGGAATAAGTAGAAGTGTATTCCAATAACCAGTACTCGTCACTTCTGGATATTGTACTAATTATTAAATATATCCAATAATTTATTAAAGTTATAGTTTACTATTGTTGTACTATGAACATGGTTGCGTAATCTTTTTTTCTAACATTTTGGTTATTTTTTCTAGTAAATCTAAAAATATTTGTCGTATTACCTGGTTGAATGCTGCATATCAGATTGTAATATGCTTAACAAAACCTAAATATTACTAATTTGTGTCAATTACTGTATTTAAGATTTTTTGATGAGCCTTGGTATATCTTGCCTTTTTATATTGAGATATTTAGGAAGTTGCTGTACTGCCCCCGTTTACTTCCACTGATTGAATACAAGTTTAATAAAAATAAGCAGCGTATAACAATTTTAAAACCAACAAACGAGCTTCCCTATTTTGTTTACACAGGTTTAAAATTGGAGAACAAAACTGCTAGGTTACTTTATACATTTCAAACAACTTGTTTGCTGGTTATTTATGAGTTCTGTTATTTAGATTGTTTAATAATTAAATAAACAGCCTTTGGACATAATTCAACAAACGTGCACGTGTACTGTAAAATTCAGACTAACTAAAATATAGATTTTGGTGAGTTGAATAGCTTTTAATTTACTTTAATATCAGAGAGCTATTATTAGTATATGGTACTTAGTTTTTTTATTGTTGAAATGTTATAGATTACAATTATATTACACAATAAGTAATATGTACATTGATAAATTAGTAAGTATTTGAATAATAATATAAAGATAAACTAATATATTTTATAAATCATTTGCTAAATACATAAAGATATTTTAGGATCAGCAAGTGTCTATCATAGGTTTTTGTGATCAAGGCTTTGCAAACGGTTGGTGAGGAATAAAATGTATCAACTCCAGTTCGTAAAAAATTATCTTTGAACGTCCTATAGCGAATGGGACAGGAGAATGATTTTAGTATGTCTAAGATTAAATTAAAGCACATAAAGCAGATGCGAGACAAAAGCTCATGGGAGTCAATTTATCCATGTAAAATTTTATAAATAAAAATGAAACCAAAACTGATTCTTCTTGCTTCAATTAATGAAATGCTGAAATGCTGACGCAACTCTTCAGAACTTTTAGTCTTCATAAATCCTTTTCAATTGTTTTATGTAGCCCCTATAAAATGGATCAAATATTGGAGTTATTTTCTAACTGTCAATCAAGAACAAAATAAAGAACTGTAAGAATGGACAATATAACAAAATTAAGGAACTTTTCAGAACAAATCCCAAAGCTTTATGAGTCCTGGAGCGAATATCGTTAGTGTGCTTGGAGAAATTAAGACTTCAGAAAAGGCGGCACTCAAATCCCGAACGAATTAATTGGGCCACGACTTATTAAGTAGTCATGAAGGTAAAACAAATTGTTCCTGCATGAACTAGATTTAAACAGCTTAGCATCATAGGCAAGAAAAAGAAAAACTCTTATTTTAGAAAATCTGGTACCCATAGCAGGGGTCCAAGGTGAGACCTTTGAGGAACATCTAACAGGCAGTCAAAAGGGTTTATATATTTGCAATTGAACGGATAATCTCTAAACTTTGAGAAAAGAAGCAAAATTGAGCAATAACCTTTGTCACAGGCTTTGGATAGATTCAATCTATCTAAAAACCAACAGCAAACTGATCTAGTATGTTAAAGTCAAAGTTAGATAGAGTGGAGTGTTTATTTAAGAAGCTGTGTTACTCGATAATAACTGAAGGCCTAAAAACAACCATGAGTCTGTTACAGATAATAAACTCGAAGATGACAACAAGAATACGAGTCTCTAATGTTCGATATAACATTTATACCCTTTTTAAAAATATGAATAATAAAACTAGATTTCCATTGGATAAATACTCCTATATGTAGTGACATTAAATATGCAATAAAAAATAATGAAAATAAGCTTAGCTCAGCACCTCGGCATAGTTAGGGATGCTATTGGGGCCTAATAGTTTATGGGTGTTGAGACCCAAGACTTTATCGTGTATTTCACCATATAGAATATACATAGAGGAAAGAATCATGTTGTTTCCATTAAGATAGTCCATAAGTACAGTATTTAAAGGAGTACGAAAAGAACTATCAAGGTTTTTAGCATTTCTTTCATGGCAAGATTGATTGATTGATTGATTGATTATCATAGGGGTTAATCGTAGGTTACGAGCCCACTTAGCACTATGACTTTGCGGCCTTTTGTGGGCCCCTTTTCGTAAATTAAGGAAGATCTGTGCTTTAAACTAATTTTAGGATGTTCTTTATGAGGTTCTCGTGATTGGGTTCATTGCCTCGGAGATTTTCCCTAAGGAGTTCTTGCCTTCTGCGGTATAGTGCTAGGCAGTCAAAGATTATGTGTGTGGATGTTTCTTCCTTTTCTTCATATAGTCTATAGTGTGTCACTTCTGTTTACTCCTATTCTGTGGAGATGCTTTTTCAGGTGGCAGTGTCCTGTTATAAGTCCTACTACCCATCTTATCTGAGTACGTCCTAAATTGAGTACGTCATCACTTAGTCTACTGGAAGGTTTTCCAATTAGTTCCTTCACTAGTTTTTGCTTTTATGTGGCATCCCAGCGAGATGAGTGTGGTCCTTGCATCCATTCTTTTATCGCCAATCGTATGCATACATTTGGGTATGTCTAAAACAGGTTCTGGTCCTGTAAATGGAGTGTTAGTACCGTTTTTTGCGAGTGTGTCTGCCCTTTCGTTTTCTTCTACTCCAGAGTGGCCTGGCATCCAGATGAGGTTGACCTTGTTATCTTCAGATAGGGTGACCTATGGGCTAGGCAGTCTTTTACAAGTTTGAAGTTGATATGAGGTGAATCCAGCGGTTTAAGGGCAGCGTTGCTGTCAGTTAGGATACTAATAAGTCGTTGAGTGTATCTGCGTCTAGTATTCTCTATTATGCATTGCATTATCGTAAATATTTCAGCTTGAAACAATGTGGTGTACCTGCCTAAGGGTAAGTCAAGGTTTATTTTATGCCTTGTATATCCGCCCCTGTTGCTTAGGCAGTGCGGGATCCGTCTGTATACCAGACCAACCCACTTCTGAGTTGTATTTTGCCCAGTCATGATCGTAACTCACATTGAAAGGTTTTTCAAATGAGTTTACAGGTAGGGTGTGGTCAGTACTCATGCTTAGGACGGTATTTCCTTTGAACACTTCCTGTATCCGTTTATGCCCATACTGTTCATTGTGCTTATGCCAGGTACCGGTGAATTTCATTATATGTGCTGCAATCTAAGTTTTTCCCCCTTTAGATAAATATCCATGAAATTTAGGAGTGATTCCATAGATGCTGTAGGAGTACTGCTCATGACTCCGCAGATACACAAGCATGCTAGTCTTTGTATCCTAGTTAACTTAATGACTGCCATTTTTTGTTCAAGTTTTGGCCACCTTACTAGTGTACCAAACGATAACATGGATTTTACGATTGTGGTGAACAGCTTCATTACCATTTTAGGTTTCATTCCCCATGCTCTCCCAAACATTTGCCTGCCCGCCTGTCCAGTTTAGTTTTGCATCAAGGGTGATGCCCAGATATTTAACTTGCTGGACCACCTGTATATTTTCACCGAAAATTGTAAGGCCATAAGTAGTTTCGCCTCTTAAAAACGTTAGAAAGTTGATGCTTTTTCTTAAATTATTAACGCAACTTCAAAAATGATTGGCATTGTAGTGGATTTGGTTTTAGCATTTCTCAAGAATTTTTTACTTTTATTTGAATGTAGGAAAACTTTGAGTAACCTTTAGGAAAGCCGCTTTATATTTATTTTAAATCTATTCGTTATTTTTTCATTAATTTAGGTGATTAACTGTAAATTAAATCATTTAGAAAAACTACCAAAAAAACTTTTTAAGATTCATAAGTGCCTGCGTTTTTGTAAAGTCATACAAGGAGGTAGCAGCTAAGGCGACAAGCATATTGTTCACATCTGACTAATTTTTTTAAATTATTAAGCTATTAAAGTGCATTAAGAGTATTAAACAAGTTTTATATGCTAAGTGTGAATTTGCAGATAGGCACGCATTTTCGGTTCATACAAGTTACCACAGTACATGACTGAAAGTTGCATTAATCAACAATTTGCTTGTTTTACTATGTAATAAACCAATTATTATTTAATCAAATCAATTAGGTCTGCTACTGTAGCTCAGTGATTAGGAACATTGCTTCTCTCTCGGCGCAGACGAGTTCGAGTCTCGCTTAGTCCATGGGTGCATGAGACGTCATAGTGTTAAGTTAATTAAGGGCATGTTAATAGGCGCAATGATCGCTTAAGGCTGCAGTGCTTGTGTGGACCAACAAAAAAAAATAAATGCAGTATAGTTACTGCTTCTTGAAGTTTACGTATTCAGGGATTTTTGAAATATAAAACTGAAACTTTATAAAATCGATATAAACATCCCTTTCTGTTACATTTTAACACTTTTTAAGCTACTCCATTACTTTTCAATAATATTTGTAGTGTAACGCTACACTTGTGAGATTATAGAGACACCTTTTTTGGTGGTTGTTCTCCTATTTTGAGTATTTCTAAATCTTAATTTTAAATATTTAATGAGTAAATTTATATCGAGTGAAATATAAAATAAACACAAGTTAATAGTTTATTAACTTAAAAGGAATCTTAATTTTAAAAGTTTTGACTTTAAATCACCACAAGAAGTAGTTAATAAGTTTCCGTTCATTCGTAGCCTTCTCGCATCTAGTATGTGATACGCGATACCTTATATTGTACGTGTCAAGTCTTTTTGTATTTGTTGATATTTGCGTCAGCGCGCGAAATGGATTTTGCTTTTTTATTTCTTTATAGTTATTTGGCAGCTGTAGTTTGTATATTTGTACCAGTTGTATTAAGTCCTCAATTCATCTTTCAGATAAAATTTATAGCACGCTCTAGTGCTAGATAGTGACAAACACTTTTACATTCTTAGAAAGATAAATGTATTCTTTTCTTTAATTCTCATTCGAAATTATATTAAAATATTTATTGTCTTTAAATTTTTAATTGGGAAATGAAGTTTAGTGTCACATGTTGATTTGTCTATGCATCTTTAAACATAAATGTTTGATAAGAAAACTAATGTACCTCGAAGTATTGAACCACTATTTTAGTAAATATTGCTATATTTTTCATCGACAAATACAGCAATACAAAAAACATATTTATGACTGGTATAATAAATTTATTTCACAACTACGAAAGGGTAACTCTGCAAGTTTCTATGGACAGTCGCACAAATGTTTTCCACCATTTCGTTGTTGATGGATAGCCGTCTTATGCTTTTTCTCTTGCAAGGGCTACATACTGTTTCGTCCATCTTGTGATATTGTGATAACGAGGTACTTTTTAGCAAATTTGAAACAGAAATATCCCTGAACAATAGCTACCGATATAGTTTTAGATATTCAGTACAAACTAAATTTTTCTTCTTTGATTTTGGAAATTGCGATATTTTCAATATTGTCAAATGAAAATTAGAAGGGCAATTTGGGAATTAAATTTATTACAGCAATCATAGGTATGCTTTCTTTTGTATTGTTTTGATTCAAATCAACCATACATCATTTTTTGAATGTTTATGACTTCCTTATACTTTTTACTTTTTAAAGTGTCATCTGCCATACGATTAATTCCATTTGACTGCCAAAGTAATTAAATTATCTTGGAAGCCCCCTGTATAAACACGCGGGCTACATATTTCCTTATTACTTTGACTAGACAGCTCAACTTTGTTGCATTGTTAGTTGTTTGTTTGCTCGCAGATTATTGCTGTTGACTGTTACTTTCGCTCCCCGGTATTTTAGTTTGCATGGTGATTGCTGAGGGCTTAATAAATTAATCTGCTTGAGTAAGCACAACTTTGCTTGTAGGTGTCAGGAAACAAACGTTATCTTCGCAACCTAAATATCCAACTTTGAAGTTTCCTTGCAATATTTACAACTTATGTATATAACAATGTTAAAAAGCCAGTTTGCCAGAAAGCAGAGACGTAGAGTTGTCAAAATAAAGTTCCTCTGTTCTCAATGAAATAATAACAGTAAGTGCCATAATGAAAATTGATATTTTAATAAAGATGAGTTGAGTTAACTGTATCAAATATAAAAGAATTAGAGGAATCTATTAATGAAAATAGATTGTAAAAATTTGAAACCGATGACGAGTATAGATGCAACAAATAGCCAGTAGTATAAAAACAAAGTATACAAACAGTAAGATCATTATCATTAGCCAACATCTTAGTAAATATTAAAGAAACAAAAGTAAACATAAGACCTCTATGCTATCAGAAAATGAAGAATCCGAAACATATGAAACGAAATAAAATAAGAAGATATCAAGGCCGCATTCTATTACGTTATTTGGTACATACTATGGAGTGTTGAGTGTGGTTTTTAATGTTTTAAGATGTAGATGTTCTAATATCTACATCCTAAAAGTTACCAGTTGCTTTTTATAGTTTTATACCATAGATCGATGCTGGTTTGAGGATGGATTTGTAGAGTAAATTCTTATCTTCAAAAGACCCTTGAAATTTGCATTAAAACAACCAATAGACCTTACAATACATTTTTTAGTTGCTTGTCTTTGGACCAGATGTGTTTTTTTTTAATCTTCTGTCAAGATAAAATCCAAAGTATCGGGCATTATCAGCTTGTGGGAGTTTGATTGTTCATTATAATAGGTGAATAATTATATCTGCACATAATAAAAGTTATGTAAACTGATTTAGTACCATTAACTGTAATGCGCCATATCTTAACCATTCTAGGAGAATATTTAAGTAAGATTAAAGATATTGCAATGCTGTTTCCGGATTATGATGGCATGCTACAATTGTCATGTCAGTATAATATTGTATTGCAATTACTATATTTCTGAAGGCAGAAAAATCTGCTGTGTACAGGATGAATAATATTGATCCCAGAATATTGTCTTGAGCGATTGCAAAACTGATGGAAAGTAGAGTAGTTTAATATTTACTACATTTGACTAGAAAATGCCTGCCAGCAAGATATAATTTGATAACTAGATAACACTCTGGGTAAAGTATACTTTCAAGTTTGTAAAGCAAGCTTTAGTGTCAGATTTTATGGAAAGCTTGCGTTACAACTAAAAGTACTGCCGAGGAATATCTTTTTTCTTCAAAATCTCTAACAATCCTATCAACAACTTTATAAATTTGTTTAATGGTACATGTAGTTTGCAAAATTGATGATCAAAAATTAAATTGTTGTCTATTCTGCTTAGCAAATGTGTTTCAAATACTTTAAGCAGTACTAGCAACAAATTTATAGCTCTGTCAGGACCTTAACTGTAGCCAAATCATAACCGAGTGCTTTTCGTGGATTTAATCTGCGGAGAATTTCAATTCTGATCTCGGTTAAAGGAAGCTTTATAAACGAAGATCTTTATATGGGAGCAATAAATACAAATAAGTCTAACATAAAAGCTACGTATTGTGGTAATACAAAGTTATTACATATCAAGTTAAAAAAATAATTAAATAAAAACAATGTTTTCGTATAACAATAAAAAAAGTTTATTATGTGAGTCTTTTGATAACTAGAGTAAATTTCAGTGACATAAAGCTATATTATGTTTTGTGACGTTATGCTGGATAAGGTGTTATTCTTCAAACAAAAGTAGGCCATATTTAAGCCAAAATCCTAGCGTGCATTATTCTACAGATGTTTGAACTTTGCTTTGAAATAAACTGTCCAGATTAAGATGAAAATAAACAAAGCACATGAGGACTGTACGCCATTAGTGAAGACTCTTTCTGGGTAAATGAATTTAAGCATTTCCAAATGTGCACCAAAAAGGAAGCCCACTCTGGATCCTCAATCAAAGTCACCACAACGAATTAAAACATCTGAGATTGCTAACATTGTAGGTATCATTGCTAAACGATTGCAAAATATTCTAAATGAAAAACTAAACATCAAAAAATTGTATGCAAAATGAGTATCATATTTTGACTCTTAACCAAAATAACATAAGAAAGTATATTTTAACCCACTTTGACCATAATTCCAAAGACTTCTTGGGATAAATCGCAAACATGAGACTATTACTATATAGCAAATCTGAAAAGGTGGTTAAGATAATGGACAACCAAAGTGAAGAAAGTAGATCGGCTGAGCAAAGTCTATTAGGATATCTAAGGGGTCCTCTTGTTTAACTATTTGAAGAAAAAGATAATATTAACCGGACCACTTAAAAAAACGGCTAAAATTGGTACGCGATAACTAACCTTTTACCAAAGAAACATGCTGTTGCACGTATCTACGGTCAGAACAGTACCATACAACGATGTATTGTTCTAATTTCTTAATTATTATATTCTTTAGATTTAGCTTTGAATGTTTTCTTTTTACTCCTAAATCTAAGAACTCACCTCGATAAAAAAATTTCTCATCCGCCGTCATCAGTGAGTATTTTGCAGTCCTTGAACGAAAATATTTTTTGATGTGTTAGTCTAACATCTGAAAGATAATTATTTCATGAAAGAGGACATAATCGTACACCTAAAAGTAGAAATGATAGAAAATTTGGCACGTAAGGAATGACAGTTTCCATGAGTTAGACGCTTGTAATTATTGAAGCAAAAAAGGTTCAAATTTTTATCTGAAAGTTTTATCTTAAAATTTCTTTGCCCACATAAATTTTAAAAGCACAAACACAATGCATTTGGGAATTACATCGTTACCATATTTTTATTCTTCTTTTTATTTGCTTCAATGAGAGGCACTGTTTGCAGGAAGACCTTCTTTTTGAATTCAGCTATTGATTTGTTTATTCTATAGTAAATGCTTGGTGAACAGCACTGTGAAGAATCCAAGTATCCATTTAATTCGGTTTAATGACTTTACAAAATCAGTAAAATACAGCTATGAAGTAAAAAATATGGAAAGCTTTTTTTGAGACCAGTATATTGTAAAACATTATGATCATATAACCAATCACAATCATGAACTCGTGATGGTCGGTTTCAAGAATAACTTCTATCTTTTGTATGCTTCATCCACATTCTTGTGTTTTACAATATTAATTTTGGAAACAATTTTTCAAATACTTTCCATGACCTTCCATTCAAAACCTTAATTTTTTTGAGGTAACTTTTTAAAAATACTGAAATATTAAAGCGGTATAAGTGATATTTCAAACGAATCTTGAGCTGTTTGGGTCTTCATTAAAAGATGTAGAACTATTAAAATATTTAAACTATTTAAAATCGTGTTTTTTGACAAACCTTAGTTGATATCCTAGCCAAGTCGATATATACTAAGTATATGTAAACCTGTAAGCTAGTATTTAAGATTACAAAATAATTCAGTCACTACAATCTAAAAATTTGTTAGAACTTAAATAAAAATTTTTAACTGAAACCTATATTAGACGGATAACGTATTTTATTTAATGATATATTATTTTAAACAGTTTCTAATGTGTCTTTTAAAATGTACTATATTACTGAATATAGATAGTAAAAGTAGATAATATAATGAAGTAATTATTTATTTTTAAACAAACGATTTAATACTAATACGAAATTTATTCCAAAACGTAGCACTAGGGGACGACGAATACAAGTTTAACTGGCAAATATGATTAATATAAATCTTAGATTTACTGTCTGCTTTTATTGTTTCAATTCACCAGTTGTTTGACCATCGAACAGTATTTTTTACGAACTTGACAAATTGGCAGAAAAGATTTGATGTCATATAACGATTTTACATGAGTTATTTCTGAATGCTTTTTGTCTTGAAAAATGATCTGTTACTTTTTTAGTGCAGACTTATAGCTATGAAATTACTTTAACAACGCCCGACTGTCAATCATTGCCCTTGGGAGGGAAATAATTGTTAACGAAGCGTTGATAAAAATTATGGACGTAATTTGGTAATGGAGTCCCGCTGTTGGCTTCACGAATCTGTATCTATCTAATCCATCAATCTAGGCCGCCATATTACACAAACAGGCGCCCTGCGTCATGCGAGGGCGTTTGTTTTTGTGCCCGTACTACATATTTTAATGAAATAGCCATCGAAAAAGTGCGAAAGTTAAAATACGGGATTTATACGCAGCGCTGCGGAGAAAACGCGGAGCTGCCAGGAAAGAAAATGGGGATGTTTTACGCGTGGTGGGTGTTTTAGAACCTTTACGACGCATTATAAGCATTTTCAGAAGTCCGCGGCACGGAGGAAATGACAGTTCGCTTTGTATTGCCGATGTATAGGGCGAACGTGGGCTGTGAAATTTTATTAGGGGAAGTACTCTATGTGAAGGTGTTACGTTTACTTTGAATGCACAACTATCTGGTATGTGCCTTGGCAGATCTAATTACAGTTACGGGACTTTAAAATGATTTAAACTGATAAATTCCGTTTTAACAGTTCTGCTACAAAGCTCTCTGAAATTATTCCAGGCAAAGTAATTTCAAACAGAAAACGTGCGTTATGAAATCTCTTTCATTTTCTTTTGTTATAATAAGCTGAACGTTTAAAATACCTACTACTTTAATAAACATACTTATATGCATTTCCTTAAACGTAGATCTTTCTTGCGTATGAAAATTGCATTCCTAAAAAATTATTGTTAATTACAAACAATTATAAAAAATAAAATAATTTTGAATCTGGGTATATTCTCGAGGATTTTGTTTATTCTTATGTAATTCTTGCAACCTTTAATGTTAATAAAATTAATTTTTTCTACAAAAAAATATTTTAATTCTTTTAAGTCTCATGTAGATCAAAAGAAAAAAATTTTGCTATTTTTTTAATTTTTTTTTAAATTACAAGATTTCGAAGCGGAAAAGATAATTTTTCACGCAAAAATGCTATCAGTTAAATAGTAGAGTGTGATTTTAAATAATTTATAGTACTAATGAGTTTTAAAGAACACGCAAGAAATATTACGATAGAAATAGTTGAAAGATGATAATTTTTTTTTATTATTATTATTAGGAGTGCATATTTACAATCTACTCTATACAATCTAAGTGAGTAATAAGTAAATCGTATGATAAAGTAGAAGACTTGAGGGAGGTCCATCCATTGATGTTACTCCCAAATAGGAGGCTTACGCCTGGTTGGGTTGATGTACGAGGTCATGGGGCCATTGACGATGCAGTCTTCTTGTCATGACTGGTTCTTGGGATAGCTGATGAACGAGCTCGTTTTCGTGTCCCACGAGAGTGTGTTGGTAGGAAATTGCTAGTCTATCGATTTCGCTAGAGACATATGCGATCCCTAGGTCTTCGTGGAGGGTCTGGTTGGTAACGTACCAAGGAGCATTTGACATCCGACGGAGAGTCTTTGACTGGAAACGATGCAAGATTTTAGTATTTCACGGCTTGGTGTAGCCCCACAGTTGGATGCCGTAGGTCCAAATTGGCTTCAGGATGGCTTTGTAGAGAAGAACTTTGTTTTTGAGGGATAACTGCGAACGCCTTCCAAGAAGCCAGTTCATTTCTTTTACTTTGATGTCGAGATGTTTTCTTTTTGCCTTTATGTGAGTCTTCCATGTGAGTTTCTAGTCAAGATGCATCCCTAAATATTTGACTTCTGGTTTGACTGGTATAACTGTATTGTTAACGGTGACTGGAGGCCATGTACTTCGCTTGTTTGTGAAGGTGATGTGGATAGATTTATCGTTGTTGACTGAAATTCTCCACTTGCTGTACCATTCCTGGAGGAGATTAAGGTGCTTCTGGAGGTTTTCAGATGCCATGAGAGATGAATTGTTAATAGAAAGCACAGCTGTGTCATCGGCGAAGGTGGCGATCTCTGTGTTGGCTGTAGTAGGAGCGTCTGAAGTGTACACCAGATATAATGGAGGAGCCAGAACACTTCCTTGTAGTACACCAGCAGATATGGGTTGATAGTTTGAGAATGAATTATTGATTCTGGTTTGAAAGGTTCTGTTGCTTAGGTAGGATTTCAGTAATAGGAAAATTTGTATAGTAATTTTCTATAGTAATCCCAAATGCCATACTCTATCAAATGCCTGTTTGATATCCAAAAAGGCTGCAGTGCAGAATGCCTTGGCTTCTAGTGATTGTATGATTTTAGTCTCAATCCTGTGGGTTTGCTGCATTGTTGAGTACGCTGGTATGATTTGGTGTAGGTCAATTGTCTCTTCTATTCTCTTTAGCAATAGTCTTTCAAAAATTTTAGACAAGAGGGGAAGAAGACTTATAGGTCGGTATGATGTTGGCTCTGTGGGTAGTTTGCCGGGCTTGGCGATCACTGTGATTATAGCATACTTCCACTGGAGGGGGAAGTAACAAAGCCGTAACATGCTGTTGTAGACGGTAGTCAGTAGTACTAATGTTTTCCTGGGTAGATGACGTAAAATGTGTCCTGTTATTAGGTCATAGTCTGAGCATTTATGGACATTGGTGTACTTGAGTTCTTGTTGGACTTCGACCGGAGAGAAGGATTTGATCGGTAAGGACATTTGAAGCGGCGCTTGTAGGAAGGCTTCAACTTCTTCTTGGTTATCATTTAGATTTGGCTGCGGTGTTGTAAAGACATGCGTAAGATGCTCTGCGAATACATTTGCTTTATCAGTATCGGTCCTGGCCCAAGTTCAGTCAGGTTTTCTGATTCGTGGGCTCATAATTTTGAGTCTTCTAAATTTCCTTGTAGCTCTCCATATTGAACAATCAGCGCTTGATAAATGGGTTATATAATAATGAAACGTTTCATTTCTGGAATTTCTGAGCTCAGTTTGAAGATTGTAAGTGAGCCTATTGTATGTTGTTTTGTCATTAGCGTTTCTGGTTCTCTGCCATCTACTTCTTGCTCGGCGTTTTTCGATGACAAGTTCTTTGATGTGTATAGGAATATTGTCATATTTTATATGTTGATTTAGATCGGCAGATGTAGCTTCTTGAGCGGCACTTTGGAGAAGTCTTGTTAAGTATTCTGTTGCGTCATCTAGTTCAGCAGATGTTTTAATTCGTAGGACAAGGTTGGTGCGTTCGCTTAATAGTTGTTGAAATAGTTCCCAGTTTGTTTTCGTAGTGGTAAGCCTTGGAGGACTGTCTTTGTGGATTATATTAGAGCTTGCTGTTATAATTATAGATGAGTGATCGGAAGATAAGTCACAGTAGGATTTTAGTTTGAAGAACGTATTGGCCATACCTTTCGTGATTGCGAAGTCCAGTAGATCAGGGATTTTTTGAAGATCACTAGGCCAGTAAGTTGGTTCGTAGGTTGATAAGTAGTTAAATTAAGGTTTTGTATGGCACGGAGGAGGTTTAGTCCCTTCGGGGTAATTAGGCGTGATCCCCAAGTAGTGTGCTTAGCGTTGCAGTCGCCAGCAATTATGAATTTATTTCCAAAGCTTTGAAAGTATTCTTCATACTCTTCATAAGTGATGCGATGCCGAGGTGGGCTGTAAACGGCTGCTACGGTGAGTGGGTAGGCACTGGTTTCTAGTTGTAATAGCGTGCTCTGGATTTTATTGGTTTGATAAAATTGTAATTCGAAGTGTTGTAGAGCAGTTCTAATAATCGCTGCTGAACCTCCATGAGTGGTTCCGTCCGGGTGATTTGTAAGATATACGGTATAGTTTGGGATTTTAATGACAGCTCTATCCGTAGCATGGGTTTCGGAGATTAGTAGTATGTCAATTTTATGCAGTTGTAAGAATATTGTTATTTCTGGAATATGATTTGATATCCCATTTGCGTTCCACGATGCTATGCGTATTGACGAAGCCATATTTAAGCTAGTTTGGAAATGACAGTTGACAGCATGTTTAACATCATGCTATTTTGATTAATTGTGTAAACATATTTTTAAATTCTGAGAGAGTGTGATAGTTGTGTCCAATTAGTTGATCATTGGTGGTGTTGGAGTTGTTAGTGTCAATGGTTATTTGCGCGAAAGATCTGCGGTTTGTTGATAATTTCGGCGGAGGCGCAAGTTGGTTGGTTTGGTAGGGGAGGAAATTGGCGTGATGTCGGTAATTGTGGTTGGAGATTGTTAATTGATCTTCTGTTTGGGCCTTGTCTTATTCTTTGTAAGTCTTTGTAGGTTGTACAGCCTTTATAATTTGCTGTGTGGTTTTCCCCGTATAATGCACATTTGGCGGGCGTGTTAGAATATTTTTGACATACTTGAGTGTTATGGTTTCCACTACATTTTACGCAGGTGTAGGGTTTTGTATAGTAGGATTTAGTGTGCCGGTACTACTGGTAACGCGTGCACTGTGGAATTATATTTTGCTTTCTTGGTGCTTCAATAGATACTTTCATGCTGCTTAGGTATTTTAATTCATAAATTGTTTTATTATTATCCTTTGGTTCGAGGTCGACCATGAATAATGGTAATGGGTCCTTTGTTACTCGATGGCGAATATTGATGATTCGCTAATTCGGATTTAATTTCTTCCGTTGATATAGAGTGGTGGAGGTATCTTATTGCAACTATATATGCCAGATCTTCCTTTAACTGGTATGTGTGGTGGATTATTTTTTAGACCGTGAGGTGCTTTTGTAGCTTTCGATAAGAGTCAACGGTGTGGGTGTTAATTTTGATCGTGTTGTTTGTTAAAGCTTTGGTGTGAAATTGTTCTTTTTCTATAACCCTGGATAAGTTGGTTATCATCTGCTCGTAGTTAGGACACCATATATAAAAATTGGATGTGCTTTTGGTAATCTTGGTTGTTGTGTGGAGCTTGGGTATTGGTATTGTCTTCTGGTTGAGATAGAGCAGTGAATCTATTATGTGTGTTATTAAATGTAAATTCTCTAATCTCTGTTGGAGAGTTGATAAGTCATCTTTTTTTGGATGTTATAACTTGCCATTGATTATTGTAGGTTGTTGATGATTCATTATTGTCTGGTATTTCAAATTCATTTATTACGGTATTTTGGCTTGGTTTATTTGCATCCTGGAAGGTTAGGTTAAGAGTTGGAGGTCGCAGCAACGACCGTTGATTGGTATGCATTGGAAAAGTCGGCTGCATGAAATTCTGTGGTTGTGCGGGAATTGAATAATTGTAGTTTGGCAGGTAGATTTGTCCTCCCATTTGGGGTTGTTGGTGAGAGTGCATGGTTTGATTTATAGCATAATTTGAATTATAACCGAATATTGGGTTTGTGTTTTGCATTTTAATATTCACGGGATAGCGCTATCGCGTGAGATAGCAAGGCTGCCGCGCTAGAGATAAGCTGCAGTTACAGCAATTAGCACGTCAGATTAAAATTAGAATTTGTAATTTGAAATATGTATAAAATTACTCGTAATTCTAATATTAATAGAAAATGCAGGCCTGACCTTAACAGCAGGTAGAGCGTTTTGGGGCACTTATTATCGAAGCGTGGCACTCGACTGTCCACTCCGAAAGTAAATGACGAAAGATAGTTTAAAGAAGAGTTAAACAGTTCAACATAAATATTTTAGCAAAATTACAGATCAAAACGTAAAATCTTTAGTTAAGATTATTACAATAGCAGCAAAGAAGGAAAATGTTGATGGTATTTCTAAAAGTAACTAGAATCGTTATCAAAAGAACTATATAATGTTATAAAACTTTATTGTACCATTGATAGCTTTACAAAAACATTATGCGTAAATGACGTTCAAAGATCTGGTCAGCTATTAAAACAGTACGTAAACGAAACCTTTAATACAAATTTTTTTTAAAAGAAATAGAAATATCGCCATGACCTATGTCTCGTCTAGTCACATGTAACTTAGGGGCATACTATAGAGTAATGGGATACTCGCTAATAGAACATTTGAAGAAAAATATGTTGGAAAATGAAAAAGGCGATTCTAGCGGTACTTCCACGAAAAACATGATCATATTCCTTTTACAAATGAATATTCACTGAGGAAGAACATTTTAAAACGACCTTCCCCAAAACGTTGCAGGTGGTGGTTAAAAAAGTTTAAAAAGGTCAACATTTTTCCTCAATTATGGTTTAGTGGGAGTTTATTATGGCGATATAACACTTTATACTTTATACTTTATTTTTGAGGAAAAGTAGTAAAGTATGTTAAAAAAAAATTTGGAATCTTGCGTAAACTATTCCAAATTAATTAAAAAAATATTCTTGATTTTATACGCGCCGACGACTGGACTTTGGCAGATCCCGATAGTAATCTGTTGGATTATAAGTTATCATTAATTTTGAAGAACATTTTTTGCTTTCAATGCGTTCATCTATTGAGTACTTAAAATGTTCACTAACTGTACCAATTATATCAACTACGTTTTGTGTGCTGCCAAATAAATCAAAAGAGTGCAATTTAGAATAATTTTTGTTTGTAATCTGTAAGTGATAGAATAATTTTAAATGGCAAAATGCTTTATCGTTTTAATTTCAAAAGTTTTAAAGGATCAAAAAGTTGCTTTACATTATTCGGTGAGATTCCATTGTCACTTACGCTTTAGTCTTCGTAAGCTGCTGGCTTGATGGTGTAAGATAATCGTTAGCCTATTTCTGGTAACTGTTTTAATATGAGATGCGTAATTATGTCATAACCTAGCCATGTTTTATGAGCTAACAATTTTACTTAGTTTCGTAACTTATCAATTGTAAATTCTTTTGTTGGTGGAGATAAATATAACGGTACATTGAGAAAGTGGTCGACGTTTTTATCAATCTCGTTAGAGTTAGATGTGAATACTGCTAGGTGTTGGGCAAATAGTTCGACACAATGTTTTCTAAATTATTTACATTAAGTTTTGTAGGGTCTAAAAAGTGTGGGTTAGAAATATAGGAATTAAGCTTTAATGGTCAGGGATTGAATCATTTACTATTTGCGGATAGCATCCTACTAATACCTAACAAACTTAAAAATTTACAAGTAATGCTAACTGAGTTAAATGGAAAAGCAAAAGAAATCGGTTTAAACATAAACAAGGAAAAGACTAAGTTAATAATAAATGACTTTGTAGAGCAAGGAATCAATAGGAGGAAAAAACTAAGAAATAGTCGATAGTTATATTTATCTTGGAGAACTTATTATACTAGAGTTAGTCAAATAAAGGAAATACAAAGATAAAACTGGTTTGGACCACATTTGCAAGGTGGTGAGAAGTTCTGTAAAGCAAAATTGACTAAAAATTAATTATTTAGCAAAAACATACTGCTTGTATTATCCTACGTGTTAGAAGCATATACATTAACTGCAAAAAACATAAAAATAGTACAAAAATTGGGGAATAACGTTGAAAGATAAAATAACCAACATACGGGTAAGACAAATAACAAAAGTAGAAAATGTATTGAAAAAAGCACCTAACCTAAAATGGACGTGGGCTGGAACATAAGATACTAGATGGACCAAGGAAACAGTGAAATGAAGATCGAGAAAGGGGGAAAACAGATAAAAACTATTCAGTTGGACAGACGATATAAAAAGAAGAGCTGATTATAATTGGTTGCGGAAAGTGAAAAAGCAATGAGGAACACTTGGGAGAGGCCGACATCTGGCAACGGATAGATATAGGCAGATGATGATGATGGTGATAAATCAATCAGATTTTTATTGCAAAATTGATCACCTCGTATTCAGTATTGATGTAAACCCTAGTTTTATAGATAGTCTCACTGTCGACGTAACAACACCGGCACGTTGCAATTCGATAGAAATTGTTAGCGTGTGTATAAGACTCATAATGTCTAAAAAACATAATATGCGTTTGGATTTTAAAAAATACAAACATTTTACAAATTTTTGTCTGAATAGTACGTTACTCAGAAAAACATTGCCAATTCGAAGCAAAAGTAAATTAAAGATATCACGTTGAGTTTTACCTGTTATTGTGACGTGTGAAAACGAATTGCCCCATTATGGCAACGCATCTATTCTCATCTCCATTGAAAGGATGCAATTTAATATAAGCAACGTAGTAATCATTTCACAACCTCCTCACTTTCTTGACCTAATCCCGCGCGACTTTCATAAAATGTAACTGAAGGTTAAGAAGTGTTCAAAGTTGTTGGCTGTTATTAAAATCTAAATTATATCTCGCGTTGCCCGGACACGCCGATCCACTCCGGTCGTCGCGTGGTACCTTAAAGTATTTGTAAAATGTCACTGTTAACCAGCTCCAGCTTTCAATTTGCAGCGCGGCTGATTTCACCAGAACGCCTCATTTTCGCCAACAATCCGTGGAAATCCGCTCCCAAGCCAGCTAACCTGGAAACGTCACCCATAAGCGACCGCATAAATCATTTTCTGCGTATTTCATTCGTAAGACTTAACATTTATTCTAAGCTTCGATTTCTAAGCTCCCACCCATTTCATATGTCATCTTCGATATTTACATGGATAAATCATTAAAGATCGGACCGCAGCAGACTGCCCATTAAATTTTGACCGGTTGGAGCGTTACGCAAGCACACCAGATAGAAAATATGAAATAATAATGAAAGCGGAGTCTGCTGTAAATGGATTGTTCTTGTAATTTACGTACTTGCAGCTTCAGTAGAGGTTGATACATTATTTACTGAACGACTCTTGTATCCGTCACCAAAGTATTTTATTGATGTTTAACCGACTTTTAACTTCTCACTGCGAAACACAAAAAATTTAATGGATTAAGTGCCAAGTTTTTTCATACAGGCAGAAGTTAAATATTTTTTTGTTATTAAACTGTTGAGCAGTAGTTTGTTTTCTATTAATATAAATTTTTTTTTGAATAAATAAAAAAATTAGCCAGTAAATTAACCAATTCAGTGTTACTTGGCTCGTACAATCCTCCTGTACAACTTTTGAACGTTGCTTATTTTTCCTTAAAGCAGGAATTTAAATAAACAACTTGTTATCGCTTTAAGTACTTTTAAGCTTTTAAAATAATCCAATGAGCAAAATAAATACACCTTGTACAAAAAAGAATAACTTTAATTGGTCAAAGTTCTATATACTTTCACTTTTGTAGAGCATACTAACGGATTAAAATGATTTTAAGCAGAAAGTATTATATTTTATAAACTACAGGCTGTTCGTAAAGTAAAATTTGACTATTTACATTTTGCAAAAAACTAGAAATTCTAAAAAACCAAAAAATAAATAAATGTGATCCGAGAGTGCTATCCCTAACATTAAAAATTATATATTATTATTCCTTATATGTATAAAAAGTTTTACGAAGGTATTCAGCAAATCGTAGCAGGCCAATGGTTTATACAAGAAATGTATATAAAAATTCAAACAATAGAGAATAATGCAAAGATTATTAGTAATAGCATATGAAATTAACGTAATATATAAAATAAAACAAAAATTAAAAATAGAAAAAGTAAATCACTTTAAATATCTAGGAAGGATTATTAATGCACCAGTAAAATAGATGATGGCAAACCAAATTAATTATATGTAAAACTATACATATAACCACCTTAATTTATGTAGGTAAAAATTGGATATCTTCAAAGGTTCAAAAACAGAGATCAGAGATAGCAGAAATATAATTTTGAAAAAAGTAGTAGGTGTCAAAAACAAAGACAAGCTAAGAAATGAGGACTAACGGAACTACAATTAAAGGCACCAAAAGAAACATTAGAAGAGCAAAATCTGATAAGACTAGACAATTACAAACAAGTTAAGAAAATATAGGAAACTAAAGCTATAAATAAAATTAAAGTAGAAAGACCAAGACATCGAACGAAATTCTAGACGCATGGATTAACTTTGCAAACCAGATACTGAAAAATAAAAAATAACCTCAACACATTCACTTCAAGCGGACTGGACTATGTATGATTGCATATATGTAACAATTTTAATTGAAATATCTTTTCAGACAACAAATAGCGTTTTTGTCGTGTAGATTAAGCTAAATCAGTGGGCTTACTTTCACCTGTCATATCTTATCATCTTAAATTTACCTGTTGTATTCAATACCTTTATTATCCGGACTCGTGGATAATAATGTATCTTGAATTTATTTTTAGCTAAACACATTTTACATCATTATCAATTTTCCTACTTTTCTAGCCACTCTAATAATAAATAAAATCTTTAATAAATTCTCTCATATTGTTTAGAAAAGACTTACACATACACCAAGTATTACTTAAATTTGAAATCTGACCATTATCCCACTGAAATAAATTTAATCGCAAAATCTTATCAGACATACCAAATAAGCTCCAATAACTACTTAAAACTACTACCAAATATTAGTGCCATTAGTAAATAGACCAACGTCCTCAATGCTTTAATACTCTCGACGATAGCCAATTAGATATCATTTAAAGATCCTTAATTATCTTGTACTAATAATTACACAACATTTTAATACTCAAAAGCTTTCTCTACCCCGCTTCAATTTAATATATAATAAATTAATTTATGCAAAAAACTCAGTTCTTGTTGGAACTAAGTTTCGTGCTTGATAATGGCATCAAAGTTAGAGAGCTTTCGATGGGAGTCAAAATATTGTCTCTAAAGGAATGGATTTGGGCGGTTACTTATGTTATATTTGGATTCAATATACTATATTTTTCTATATGCTCCGATTTGCTTCTGACTATAATACTGATTTTAATATTTATTATTTTCGATAGATTAGCCTAAGAGGATTTAGAGCACTATAACGTTGTTTTAAGTTTTAAGTTTGTAAAAAAACTTTTGCAATAAACTTAAAAAGTTACTACAAAATACAAAAAATTTGAGACCCACTTTTATAAATTTTTTAATTAAAGTATAATAATCCCCACAACTGTAACAACGGCATACGTATATTGTACTAGTGGATAATATAGTTTACTTAAAGATTCGCTTCTTTAAAGATATTTCAAATAGCGGTCTTTTCTGAATAGTCAACCTTTCCATCCATGGATTTTCCTTCTTTTGGTACTTAATAATGTTTAGGGACCAAAATAAAACAGTACGTATTTTCTGTAATACATTAAACTTACCATATCCTTTCGTATATATTGTCTGAGCATGATCTCTCCTTATATCCAAATAACTATCATTAATTCTAATCAAACAAAGATGCTTTTTTATAATAACCTCTTTACTCTTGCATTATTTCTTTAACAGTCTATATTTATTCTCTATAGAGTACCCCATTTTGTACCCACTGGATTTTACTTTTTAATTATATGAAAATTTTGGCTTTAAATGGGGTTTCAGTTTGTTATTCTTGGTATCATACATATTTTTTAATTATCTATCTTATATATATATATGTATATATTTGATATATATATATATATATATATATATATATATATATATATATATATATATATATATATAGTTAATTTTGCTTATTCCGTTTTGTTTAATTATTTTATTCCCTTTTTAAGTCTTTTACTACTTATTTAGATATTATATTTTATTCATCATTTTTGCTGGTTTTATCTTTCCTCCCTTTTCTTTAAATTCCACTTTAAGTTAATTTTATGTTATAATTACTTCGTATCAATGGTCGACGGTGTCTCAACTATAGTATATATAGTATTTCCTTATTATGCTATGTATAATACCCACAGCACAACTTTAAATTGAAACTTTTGTCTTTATTTCTAAAATTTAGATTTTTTTATTTTCATAATTTTGTAGTTATAAGGATGACTTACGCGTATCTATTTTTAATATCTGAATTTACGGTTTTCGCATTTGTCAAATGTAATTAAAGTATTTGATCTTCATAAATTGTTTAATTGGCCGATCAGAATCATCACATCCCCACTAGCATTAGAGCTTCGTGTAATACAACTCCTGGGCGTTTACCAGCATATACACCATTTATAGTCAGCCACTAATAGCCGTGCTATTTGAACTGCAAACCGATTATACACGTGAGCATTAATTTCTGGGTATCCTGAATTTAACGCATTCAGCAGGTACTTTGTAGATTTACGTTTTGATGAGATTAGTCTCGTGCGAGTTGCGTGTCTTCGAAGCCAAATTATTTCATTCTTCTTAGTATCTGGAACATTTTGAGCATGTTTGGAATTAAAATTATGTTTTGCAATGTATTTAGTTTTATTATAAATATTTAGGGCTAAAATAAAACAGTTGTGAGTACAGTAACACAAAATTCTATGATTTATTATAGTCCAAAAATTGTGTTATGATATTTTGAACAGTTTATTGAAAAAAATAAAATTTTATACTCAACTTAGATTTTGAAGTATTAAAATATGCGTCCCTGATTTTAAATATAATGCTTTAAAATGAATAATTTTTACCTATCCTTATTAATCAGCTTCATTTCAATAATGTGCGACCATTAATTTTGTCACAAATGAGTACAGACTTAAGCCAAGTAAACAATAGAGTAAGAACAAGTCAAGGGGAATTTAATTATACGATTAGTGACGATGAAAAAAAACCAAAAGTAATATCACAAATAGGAATGAGAATACGTAACTATAAGCTCCAAAATTTGCTCCCGTTCTACATTTATAGAATTACAAATTATAATTGATATAATTTGTAATATTCTTGGTAAACCACAATAAAACTTATTACTATAATACCCTCTCAAACTTAAATTACCAAGCGCCAAACACCCACAGTACAGTAGTTTAACATATGAAAGAGGAAATAATAGTATAGTACCCTTACCAATTAAAATAAAAAGCGGCCTATAGAACAGTTATATGACATTTCCATCTTACAATTTGATAATAATTGAAGAAAGGGCTCACATAGTTAGAAATACAATCGACGTAAGACAGAGCTTCAAAACAAACACTACGACTTTTTTTTGTTGGTCTGAAACGATAAAATAAAAAATAGAAGTAATAAGTAAGCTTTTGAGAAATAATATCATAATTTAATATATTTGATGTCAAGCTTCTGAGCATTTCAAATCATATTTCTGAAATAGTTGAGTATATATAACTGTCTAGATTCTAGATCTTAAAATGAAAGTCCGGGTCTATTGCACTTTGTCATAGCATATCAAATACGCATTTCAAAAATAATTTAGACCTACACTCTAATAATAGTGTCCTGACACTAACAATCACTAGAACTATTCTATGGAGAACATCAATAGCCAGACTTTGTATAAAAGACATTAACTAAGGACACCTTTAAAACTTAATAAATAAAAAAGACCATTATATAAAATTAGGGATGTAGTACAATACCTAACGAACGTAATTAAGTTGTCAGAATGGGAAATGAGAAATAAAACCATTTAAAATAATCATAATGTACCTTTGTCTATAAAAGCATCAATAATCAAAAGTAGATTACTTGAAAAATGTAAAACCTCAAGAAATTTCCGAGACACATCTTAATAAACTAATTCATCAACTTCGCTTAGTTCTATACTAAACTTACAATAAAACAAATATAACATCACCAATATAACTTTCGAATATTTTTCGATGTGGAATGTTACTAAAAAACACAAGACACCTATATAAATCCCATCAATAAGAAAATCTAATTAAAATCACTCTCAATTACACCAATAGAAAACTAAAATATATGCAGGGCATCTGCCAAAAGTGTTCAGTTAATTACAACAGAAAGAAAAAACAAAAATAACATTAATATGCCCTGTCAACTGTCATTGCACAATAAACCTTTTTCACTAATCAACAGAACAAAATTGTCTAGAGCTCCTGGACAGGATCTTATAGTAGAAGTGTGGAAATATATTGGCAAAGACGGTTGTAATATTAACTACAATTTATTACACCATATTATACCTATGCAACATAAAGAATTATTATTGTAAAACTAAGAATATTGTTCACTAAACCTACATATTATTGGCCGATAAGTAAAAAATCTTTGAAATACTTCTCACTAGTTTAATATAATAATAAACTGACTATCACCTACAGATATGCTAATTCGAAAATACCGATTCGGATTTCGACAAAAGTAAAGAAAGCTTTGAAGAAAAAAATGTGTATTTATTTCTTGTTTTTTGCGCAGTATATAGTTTGACGGCAAATTGTGTTGTTGATGTCAGCAAATTCGTTATCTTTATAATGAGTACAAAAATTCTTGAAGCGATACGAGGAAGTGCCTTTTGGTGATTGATCTGAAAGGATTAAAACCAACGTATATACATCGCTATGACTTTCGCCAAGAAGTAGGTAAAGCAATATTTGAAGATTCGGAATGTAAAAAGATGAAGCGATTTTGAGTAATTTGAAAAGAAACCAGGCCTTTTGCTTTGTTGTGCCCGTGATATCTCTAGATTTCTCTAAATACGACTCAAAGTTGTCTGCATAAAAAAAACGTTTCTTTTCGATAAAATTTAAAGAAAACTTTATTAACAGAGAAGAATATGGAAAAACTACGTGTGTGGGTAAAGGAAAATTTGGATCGAGATTGAGACAATGTTATCTTTATGGACGATAACATTTTTTGGGCATGGTCTTCCTTATCAAAAGCGTGGTCAGCGAGGAGCAATAGGATTCTTCAGCATATAGTAAAACACCCTGTAACAATGCATGTTTGAGGATGCTTCTGTTTACAAACAATTTAGACCCCGAAAAAATGTGCACCATCTACCAAAATGCTTACTGAAGTCTATTGCAAAGTTTTTTGGTTCTGATAGAACAAGTTGCATGCTACAAGAAGACAATGACCTTAAATATTGCAGCAAACTTTGCAGTGCCTCTAAATAACAAAATAATGTCACTATGATGGTGTGGCCCGCAATGTCCCCAAATGTCAATTTCATTGAAAATGTATGAAAATAAAGCTCAAAAAAGTCAGTGTGCGTGATAAAGCAGCTGCCATATCAAATTAAGAACATCTTTGCCAAATAATTGTGCAAAAAATCTCGTCGAAATCATGGAAAAAAGTATAAAGCTATAATCTAATATAAAAGGAGGTGGCTAAATCAGATATTAGGTAATCGTGCAATAGCGCGTAATTTATGCAGCGGTTACTTTATTATTAAAGCAATAAAACATTCACTCAGATTACGTTTATTACTGAACGAAGTACTTGTTTTCAAGTAAACATAATAATGCCTCTATTTCAGTGGAAACTATTATAAAATATTTTGGTTAGCATATATTGTTAGATCAAAAACACTTGCTAAAAGAGGATATTAAGCCCCAAAAACTACTACATTTGAAAGTCAAGGAAATATATTAATTGTTAGGCATGGCTATCTATAAAAAATAAATAAAGCATTTAAAAAAATCCAAAACTGATTTAGACATATAAAACAAAAATCCGGCGCTGCAATAAACCTCTTGACACAAAGTTATTACAAATTTTCGTGTTGAAGCAAATTCTCCATAATAATTTCGAAATTTTCACAAATGATGTGGTCAATCTTTATGCTAACAAAACCAAAGAATGTCATAGTGCTCTCAATAAGCAGCTCTTCGTGAGAAGCAGACTTAAAGAAATTGGTGAGAAAGTTTAGTGAAAATGAAGAATCGTCAAGAGATGGTACCCAGTCTTAGTTAAATATGAGAGATTTTTTTTGTTGGGCGGACTTAACGGTACTGGAGCTTCAAGGGCAGATTCTGCTTACTAACAAACAACTTAAATACTAGAACGTCACATAGACCAATGGATTGAACACGATTCGAACTCGGCTGCGTCGACTTGCGGACTGAGGAATAATGCTCGTGTCTACTTGAGCCAAAGCGGCAGCCCTAAAGAATATTTACTTATTGCCCTATTTGCAGCTGAAAGAGATTGAAAATTTCCTACAAATTAATAAGCAAATTGTTCTGGGGTAACCGACAGAAGTGTGAAAAACAATATTCGTAGATTTTCAACTCAAAATGAATTCATTTTTACAAAAACATAGATCAAAACATACCATTTGAGTTACTTATCCGGATTTGAAAAATAATGCTATTTAGATGATTATCATCTTTTTGAATGCAGTTTTCAATATTTCACTAAAATCCTCCATCACTCGGTCCAACAGGTGTTGATCAATCGTGACCACATATTGTCGGATAGCATACTTGAATTCTTTTGAATTGCAGAATTCATGAGTGTACACATGACCTTTTAGAAAAAGAAATCATATGATGACAAATTGGGGGACATTGAGGGCCATACCACAACGTAAAGAACATTTCAAAATACTTCCATTGCTACCTTGTTAGTATGAGCTCTATATCATATCCCCAGTTCTGGTCATTAAAAGTTGTAACGGTGCAAGTTAACGCCGTTTTTTTCGAAAAAAAAAGCAACCGCACACCACAATGTAACAAGTGCAAATTGAAGAGATCTTTTTTGAGTATTTCTAGCATTTTTAGGCGTTCAGTGGCGAAGGTTCTTCTTATTTATTGTTCTATTTAAACAAAAAATAAGCTTTGTCAATTATCATGATTATTGAAATTTAATTTTTTTTTTCAAAAACCCTTGAATTTGCACAACTTCTTCTCGTTGCTTGTAATCTCTCATGTTGAATTGTTGGATAACCCATACTTTGTATGGATGGAATCTTAAATAGTTCTCGGTGATTTACGACTTAAAGGTAGCTTATCTTTGCAATATTTTCTAATGTCTCTGCAATGCGTGTGAAGTATGGTGGATTCTTATTTATATTGTTTCTGGTTGTTTATTGCTGTGGACTCTTCAAATACTTATAACAAAGCTGTTTAAGTTGTTGTAATATCCATTGGCTGATTTGGCATTCCAATGGAGAAGGAAAGTTACTCAAAATTGTACTTCTCTCATCAGAATTTATTGTGTACTCTCTGTTCTAAAAATTTCCACTTTCGTCTTTTGCTTTGTACTTTAGTTGTTATAAGAGGTATCTAGTGTCTCAAAACATGTACTTACTCTTTAATAATCAATAAATGCAGTTTTTGTTGACTTAAATTAAAAAATAATAAATTCAATTTAATGCATGTTTACAAATATTCAAACTGACCACCACCCCTATTCAACGCAGTTGGTAACTTGGAAAAATATATTAAACAGCGTTACGAAGCATTTAATTTGAAACTGCAAGATATTGTCTTTTAATTTTCTTTTCAGATCTTCTGTTATTGCTGGTTTTGCGTAGTAAACCTTATCTTTGAGGTATTCTTATAAAAAGAAAGCTATTAGAATGGTGTCTGAAAAAATGTAGGAAATTTAACATAACATCTTTGCTCAATCTATTTTTTTGAAGGAGTTTAATGAAAATAGGCTTTTATACCACGACGATAATGAGAAAGTACTTCACCTTGTCAAAAGTTAATCTTGGAGGATAGTGGCGGCGACTATTGGATCTTTGTATTTAACCAATACTACCTTATCATCAGCAAAAGTTGTAGTAAAAGAAAGTTTATTTGTAGTGAAATCTGCTGTGAGTAGTTGATAGAGCATTGGGCTTAGTATGCTCCCTTGTAGAACGCCAGTTATTTGCTGTTAAAAATGCTTTTGGATGTTATCCTATTGCCTTCTAGTCCCCATTTTTATTTTTGTGTTTTGTTTGAGAATTAGTTTTTGTACACGCTTCAAGTAAATATATAATTGTTAGCCCTACTTGTAGGTATTGCCAGTGGTAAGTATTCCAATTACTTAAATCTGTAACGTTTGCCTTGGCGATTTTAAATACTTTGTTTGATGCTACAAAAATATAATGTTTACAACCATGTAATTATTATTTTAAATTTTTAGTATGGCACAAAACAAAAGTTTTGAATTAAATTTTTGGATAAAATTCCAGGTTCCCAAACACAAGAAGTCTAATTAAGTCAATTATATGTATATTTTAAAACAAAACACACGTCACTACAAGCAGAATCAGAATATAATATTTCGGGATAAGCACTTAATTTTTAACTTTCTGCCTAAGGATCTTTACGTGGAGCCTAATTGGGTTTGAAATCCAATCTCTCATTTGGAACGCAAAAAGCGGGATTGCATTGCAGCAAAGGCGCTGCCGTTCGAATTCGCGCAGGTCACGGCCGCAAAATGGTAAGTAGCTTACGCACTGAAGCTGTGCTTTATTCGGGCCTGCTTTGAGGTTCGACAACGTTGTGGTGATAAACTTTGAATAATGTGGGCCCGTGGCGGAATTTCCGATCAGTCCACAGGCTTCTTAATTATTTCGAATATTAAAATTAAATTAAAAGCGACCAGGCTTCCATATTGTGCACACAACTTTAATTTGGTAGTCATGGCAGCGAAATTTTTAATTAACTGGCAAGTGGCAAATAGTGTAATTACACCTTTGTCTTTAATCGGCAGCCCTTTAATTTTGCTCGCATCAATGAGGCAGTGTCACTGGCTTTTATTATTTATCTATTTTTTATTGAGAAGCTTATCTGTATTTTAATTGAACACGCCTTATATTTGAACAGCTTTAGTATTTTTAAAGTTTCTTTCTGTTAAAAAATATTTGGTATGTACATATATACTATTAATAAACTTCACATTTTTATTCCTGAAATAACAAATGTTGATGACACAAAAACATTTTTTAAATAAATCTAACTTTGTTGATTTTGAATATAAACATTTTTTATTCACACTAAAGTTCTATATCGCACTTAGCAACATTTTTTCTGGTATATCTGCAATTTCTTTGCGAATAGCAACTTTCAGATCGTCTACTGCACGAGAATTTCGACCGTATAGTTTCGTTTTGAGGTACCCTCAAAGAAAGAAATCACAGACAGATAAATCTGGTGTGTGGGAGCCAAGAAATATAGACCACGTTTCGGCTATTATTACGTATTGAGGGAACATTTGTCGATCAACTGGCTCCATCTTGTTGGTCCAGGTCGATCCGCAAACGTCGAAATTGCACTTACTGTAGTACTTGAAAACAAGTCCAACGATCTTTATCTTTGAAGGACCACGCTAAACTGCAACCATAAGACTATAGAAAGGTCCTAAGCGTATTTCTTGTAGGTTTTCTGTTATCCAAATTTGATAGCTTTGCTTATTGACGTAACTATCTAATTGGAAATGCGTCTCATCAGTCATACTCACAATTACATCATTAGAAAACAATAAATTTAAGCATTCTTGCACAAAACAGTTTGCGTTGGACCAAATCACCTTCAAGCAGCGTTTAAACATTCCTGATTTTATACAGATAGAATTTCAACCCTCCGCATATGAAGCGTTGTAAGTTCAGAAAAGGAAGAGAAGAAGTTGATCATAAACAAAGCTCAGAACACCCGTCGAGGTCTCATAATTCGAACAGTATGATAAATAATAGTTTTTTTATTGTTTATTAGCATATTCACAATTAGAACTAATTCTAATAATTTACGTTCTATAAGTTAGTGGGATGGCAATAATAACATAAAAAAATCCATCTAGTGATGATATTCCGTTAATTGGAGTTAACCTCCTTTTAAATCAATTGACCATTTCTTTTTAATCATGGTGTAGGTTGGATGTAAGAGTATTTGAATGAGTCTGTAGTCACTGAAAATGATTAGTACTTCTTTTGGTGCATTTATCTTGAACTACTGTTACTTTAAGGTTAGTATGCAGTCAGATTACTGACATACCAAGGAAAATTTGCGGATATTCTTAGAGTTTTAGACTGTTGACATTATATTTGCAACAGTAGTCCCAACGTTTCAATGCCATAGGTCCAGATTGGCTTAATTATCACCTTATAAAGAAGGACCAGTACATTTTTTAATTCGTAAGTTAATCTCCTTTATTTTATTTAATATATGGTGTTTCCATGTTAGCTTATTGTCTAAATGAAGACCTAAATATCTTATTTAGGTATGCTGCAAGGCACTTCGTAGGATTTAATGAAAGGTTAGCTTGAGTGCTTTTCGTTTAATTGACTTGTATGCGCCATTTGTTTAGCCAGGTTTGTAAGAAGGACAAATGATTTTGCAGGTTTGTGAAGGCTTTGAGAGGATCAGTATGGTTTGAGAGGACAGTGTTATTAGCAAAAGTGCTGATGTAGTTATCTCAGCGGTGTATAATATAATAATAATATCTCGGTGTATAATAATAATAGAGCCCAAGAATGCTTTCTGAGGCAAACCAGAATTGATTGGGTAAAGATCAAAATATTATTGCCCACCTTTTATTTGGAAGAATCGATTAGCCAAGTAGGATTTAATAAGCAGGTAAAATTTGCTTGGGAGAAGTAATTTAATCTTATATAAAAGGCTATCGTGTCATATCTTATCGAAGGTTTGTTTTATGTCTATGAATACTACTGAGCAGTTGCACTTGGTTTTTAAAGTCGTGTTAATTATATTTACTACCCGATGGCACTATTAAATGGTGGAATGATACTTCCTAAATCCAAATTGATTGTACGAGATGCAGTTTTCAAATTGGTTAACTTCACAGGGTGGTTTCTCTAATAATTTAAAGATTTGAGGTAATAAACTTATTGGACGGTGCGACGCAATCTCTTCGGCGGGTTTATTTGATTTTACTATTAACCCGTAGCTACTATCAAGTAGTTACCATTAACATTTACTGCTGATGGGTCCTGAGGACCCATATAATAATTATGTATATTAAGTTGAAACAAAAAACATTAAAGTTTAATTTTATTATAAAACTTGTTTAATACATTGTTAGTGATATAAATATATAGGTATTACTTTTCAAAACATTTTGGACACCGTTTCTTACAATATTCATTGCAAATTGGTATTTTGCGAGCACTGCATGTTATAGGTGTTTTACGGTCCTTGCTAGTAGGACATATGGCACACCTCTTTCGTTTGATTTTCAGCACAGGTTCAATAGGGACTTCTAAAGTAGGAACGGGTATTCTCAAAACGTCTCGTACTATATTGCGGATTATCACCTTACTATTGGACATTTCCAAACGTAAATGTTCTTCTAACATTTGAATTCTCAACTCTCTTAGAAAATCGAACCGTCGAATTATTTTACCTTTCAAAGCAAATTAATAGATAACGCGGGAATTAACACCTGTAATATTTAAAATAGCATGGAAAATTTCCATCGGCCATCTTATATGTTGAGTATAATGCACATTTTGCATCCAAAGCATCCACACCTGATTTTGTGTTGTTATACATCATAATAATTTCTGGTTTTTTATTGCTATTGTCAATTGATGGGCTGTGATGCACACCGGATACCAATATGACACCTTTTCCTTTTTTGGGTACATAGGACACTATCGTATTTGTAGAAATAAATCTAAAAATCGACTATTGGACTGGTAGTTTTCTGTTTTTTATAGTTTCAACATAAGTGAGATTTTTTTGGTCAATTAATTGAGGAGTTTTATGTTATCCCCTGTTATGTTCCTCCTGGAACCTTCAGTGCAATCGGCTAATCGCAATACAACTTTTGTTGGGTTCAATAATTTATTTTTAGAAGGAAGGACATTCATCTCGGCACCAGCATAGATTTACGTATTCACCATGTAGTGAGTGGCATCGGTCAAAATCTGCATTTTAATGCCGTACTTGGCCGGCTTATTAAGAATGTACATAGGAGATGCCCATCTTCCCCGAAATGGAATTAGCATTTCGTCAATTGTTGCATAACACTCAGGAGAATAGCAAGATTTTTAGATCGGGAAATAAATTTGTCAAATAGGAAATCTTCGAAATTTTGCATATTTTTCTTTACGCAATGAAATTTTTTCATTTGCACAGTCAACAATTGTTTCTAACATCTCATTACTAAACAACCAATTCTGGGCCTCAAGAGGTGTCCTTGGAGGATGATCTCGATGATCTCGGGCTGCTGTGATAATTGTAACAGCACAGAAAACACGGCCAGAATAGCTGGCAATATGATCATAAAATTTACAGCCACGAGGGGTATACGACAGGGAAGTATCCTAAATTCGCTTCCGTTTCAAATGTTAATGAATAAAATATCAACGAAAGTTAATCAATAAGTAATGGGAATACAATTAGAATTGAAAAATAAATTGAGAAATAATGACTTTATCGAACGTACCCAAAAATGTTCAATTACACATTTAAGAAAGAAAAATAACAGAAACTAGATAAATAAAATAATTAGAGGTAATAATAGAGAAAAGGACACAGTACAAAAAAAAAGTACACAGACAAACCGAACGTGATGACTTCAAAAGAACCTTTTGAACGTTTTTGATTGTTTTTGGTCTGCTGCTTCTTATATTTGGTGGTATCATAATTCCCAGTGCCTAAAATAAACAAAAATTATTGATTAAAAAACAAATGCAATAATTAACATAAATATTTAAGTTTTTGTGTGGCATTAGTAAGGGAAAAACCAAAAAGTAAAGTTATTGGTAGAATTTTAAGTAAGGGCGCGGCAAAAGATTTACGTCTACCCGGTAATTCTCATTACATGCAAATAATTATTAGGTTTTATCATTTATAACCCTGTATCTCAGTTTATACGAAAGTTTAATACTTAGCATAAATTATCAAAAATTAAAAAAATGTTAAGAAAGTCGTCATCAGATCCACTTGTTTGAATAGGTAAAAATGTAAGATCTAAATCAGAATAATCTGCAGAGCTTAGGTATAAATCTAAAAGAAAAATAAATGATAATATTAATTATTATCGATAATAGCATTAAACAAATGTAACAGTAGGTAATTCCTTAAGCAATAATTACGTTATTCGAGGAAACTTATATTATCATCACACGAAGGAAAATCTGCAGGCAGGTCAACATCATTGTTACTAGATTGTTCAGAATTATATTTGGTGTCATTAGATGTTTCAGCAACTGCAAAGACTGTAAAAAATATGTAATAAATAATGACGTACATATTAAAACCTAACTTGATACCTAGTAATTAGTTAATAAATATCTAATAACATAATATGTAAAGCGTAAATCAGAATACATATCTTGTGGTCGGAGTTCGGAAACTCTTGATGTTTCTTCCACAACTGCAGCGGATATCTTCAGAAGAAAATATTTAAAAAATGAAGTAACTGTTCCGTCCGTTTTTCCTTTTATATTCGTGCGAGTATGGTGCGGATGGTGTTAGGGAAGACATTTGTTGACATTATTGGGATGGTAAATAACGCAATCGGGCTGGTTTCTGACATCAATCAGGTCGTTCCAGGTAATATTTTGCCATTTTCTGACGTCACTAGCTCTTTTACCGTATCGCGCCCTTTTTTGTCTCTTAAGAGCGATAAACCAAGATTTAGATGGAGTGAATCCGTCGTCTCTGTTAAAATTATTTTTATATTTACAAATCTCCACCGTCTCTCTATGTAATCTACAATTGGATAAAATTTGTGTTTGCCCCAATTCTATCTCGTGGTCAGGGTTTTGCAAAGCATGTTCAGCAACTGCTTATTTTACGTTTATGTTCCTTGATCCTGGTAATAACCGTTCGGCACGTAGTCCCAATGTAGACTTGCTTACATGAGCAAGGTATACAGTGAACCCCTGGTGTATCCTGTGGGTTTCTTGTATCTTTGGCTGGTCTAAGCAAATCCTGTATCTTGATGGTGGTGATATAGATGGTTTTCATCTTGTGTTCATTGAGAATTTTTCCTATTTAGTCAGCAACCCGGTTGATATTAGGTAAAACGAAACTTTGTTTACCTAAACATGGAGCAGCTTCCATCATTAGACGATCTTCTAAGTTTCAGCATTTACAGAAGAAAAGCGCTCTTACACAGCTGGACTATAAGCAAACTGTAATAAACCTTTCCAAACACGAGCTTAGCCAAGAAGCCATCAGTGCTGTTAGCAAAGGTAAAAAGTTTGCGGTAGCACCTACATCCATTCAGGTTAAGAACATCATAGCTAATGTAGAAGCAGCTATACGGAACGTTCAAACGGATGAACAAAGGACATTAGTAGCTATCTCGATTACGTTATCTACCATCCCGGTGACATCAACAAAGGCCCCCAACATCATCTCTACCACACTCACACAAATATAAAAGGAAAAATGCATGGGACAGTTACATAAATTTTAGAAGACTTTTTTCTGAAGATATCCGTTGCAGTTGTGGACTAAACGTCAAGAGTTTCCGAACTCCGATAACGGTCTAACAACTTAAGAACCAACCACACAGTGCACCATAACACTGGCCGTGAAAGCCTTCACATTTATTTGAGAATATGTACCTTCATTGATGACGGTGACGCCGTCGTATTCTTCCTCTTTCCTACGGGAAGAGGAATCAAGTGGCATGTGCGACATCCTAAAGGCAGCGTCTTTTAATTTTTTTAAAGTTATGCACGAAAAGGAGCCATTGTCCTTTTGCAAGGGACGGCTTCAAACTGAATAATAAGTGCGACGAAGCACTAAACGAAATTCATGGAAATAAAAGGAGTTAATAAACTTTCCTAGAACAATTCATTGTAAACACGTACTATTCCAGATCTTCTCAGAATCATTTGTTATATTCGTTAATTTGACTATTTTTCTAGTAAGAACGACTGACCATCTGCAATTCGATATATTGATTTGAAAAAATTATTTTATATGAAAATATTCTAGTCAAAAGTGCGAATGTGATAATTTCAATATTATGCTATAGATTAATGATATTTACAAAATCTAAGTAACAATTGTATCGTAATGGATACTATGCCATGCATGAATTTTGTAGCCTTAGCGATATTTACAATATCTAAGTAACAAATATATCACATTTGCCAGTTTGTAACGACTTAATATTAACATATTTATGACAAAAGATCGAATATAAATATTTAATACTCTGTCATAGTAAAATATGTTCATATGCAATACTTTACTACAGCCATTTCCCATTATTCTAAACCGGTTAGAGATTCGACGATTTGCCACCAAGCGTCTCGTATCCAAAGCAAGAACAAGGTATCAAATATGAAAAATACATTTTTTTACATTCGATAGTTTAACATGGCAGGGTCTGATTGTCACCTTTGCAATGTGCAAATTTGGTACATTGGTTCTTAAAAAGACACTCGGATACGATGTACTGAGTATAGCACAAATAAAACCATGGTACAAAGTGATATCTGTTGAAACTAATCCACGTTCTAGAAGATCGGCAAGAAGTATAACGCTAGAAAATGTTAAACGTTAAACGAGAACTAGAAAATAAGTTGCAAATTATAAAAACTTAAGTATATAAAAACGTAGCGCGGCAAAGGTGGTTGCCAGAGTAGAAGGAACATGATGTTGCAATTATTAATAATTAACTACAAGCTAGATTTCCTCAAAAAGTTTATCACTAAGAACTAAACGTCAGTCTACGGCTACGTTTCGAAATTGAAGGCATTGTCGTTCCAATAGAATGGTTTACCATATTCGAGAAGGTACTTAAAAGTCACAGCAACATCCATGTTACTTTGAAGAAGATTGAGGTTAGGTATAATATTTCTTGAATATTCTACCACTAAATATATAAATATTTTGTTATTGTAGTTGTAATTTTTGTATTACATAGCTTAAGGCTTTCGGGATGGACCACGTATTCTAAATGTACTAAAGTAATATCTATTATTTGGTTTTAAAGTTGCTATAGTTTTCATAAATCTGTAATCTTAGAGCTTTATATTTTGTTCTTATATTTTTTGACTAGATTTTATTTGCTTTTTTACTTTTAGAACTTTGTTGATATTCTGTTTAAAAGCTACAATAAGGAGATGGATGTATCAAATCTGCAATAAATCTCAAAAAGCACAAAGACATTCAAATTGGTTTTTGATGAATTGAAAAAGAATTAAAATTTGATGACACCGACCTTCAATTTCTGTTCGGCGACTGTTCCAAGCAAGAAAAGCGGTAGACTTAGAAGGCTTTCACCTGAGCCACATTGTCTGAAGTTTGAAGCATTGATGGTCGTCTTGCGAGCTGCTCATCCTCGATATTTTTTTTTCTGTGAACGATTTGTGGTACCTAATATCTGCTTTTTTCATAAATTTTTTGTACTTTAGCAAGTATCTGGGTTGGGGATTTTTCGGGTGTAACGCAAAATGAAAACGCGTGTCGCTGATCGACATTATTCTGGATTTGGACCCGTAGCGTTCAAATACCTGTTCACTTCGAAGGCTTACATAACGTTGATTTATTCTATAAAAGCTCAAAAGCAAACGAGATTAATCGAACTGTTTACCACGCTTCAGGTGCGAAGACTCCGCCCCGCAACGCTTCTGCTTGGATAAAGAAAATCAGTCCCATTACATTTTGGACATATACCTTATGATAATACATTATGACACAGAAAAGATTAATTTCCAATATTCCGTTGACTTTTTTATAATCAGCAATGCGAGTAATTAGCTATTACCAAATTTTTTTTATAAAAAGAATACCAGTCAATTATAAATGGGTTGAGATTGCTTTTTGGAGCAATGATAATAGAAACACGACTAAAGTAAATGCTGTTTCAAAAAAAAAATAATTAAGACATTTCCTTATAGTACATGGTGCTACTTATATGTGATATCTAATAATAAGGTGAAATCAAATAAAAGACAACAAGAGAACTATTTGAATTTGCGGTTATAACAAAAGTGCCACTTTAATTGGTCTTAGAGAGCTGCACTGTTCTTCAGCGAATATAGCCGCGCAAGATTGTAAAAACAAAGCAAAACTAAAACAAAGCTCCGAGCTGAGGGACTTCTTCGGTTGATTCACCATGTTTACCCCAATGATTAAGGAAACAGTCCAGCGAAGATGTGGCCGCTGCTGCACAGCTCAGGCCAATATGCTTCTAACTAGAAACTCGCGGACGCGGAAACGACCTTAATGATTTTCCCCGGAGACGCATAAGGTCCAACATTGCTCGAGAACAACGGTATAACCTGTTCGCATTGTGCACAATTACCAGAAATGTAAGCAAAAATAAATTGATATCGCGCTCACGCTCCCCGGAAAACTCCGGGCGCTCGCCATCATGCGTTGCGCTGGCGTGCAGGCGCGCTGGTCTTGGCAAGTTTTTTCCCCGAGGGGTAATATATCCGGAATGCACTTGGCGGAACAAATTTATAAAGCGTAAATCATATCGGGCCGCGCTAAAACATACGTAAACATTTCCGGGCCCGAAGGCGCGGACACGCGGCGCCGCGGCCCAAAAATCCTCCTCGAACCATGTATCTCAATTAACACCGAAATTAAAGAAGTTGGGCGCTGGATTAACTTTCGCGCAATTATAAAGGGATGCGGAAATATTTATGGCCGCCGGTGAAATAGTGCGACGCTTTATTGGCGTTCTGATTTAACTGTCGGCCATTTTAATTATTTCACAAGTTATGAATTACTTTGAAATGAGTCGATTTTTAGTCGCAGCCGGCTTTGTTTGTCCACTGTTCCCATTGAACTTTCGGGGCAACAGAACAGTGCTCCGGGGTTAGACCCGATGGTACAAAGCACTGCAAAAAATTTAATTTGTTTTTAGTTTGCAGCAAATTTTACTTAGTTAATTTAATTTGGAAGTGCGCAGTTCCTAATGCATTATATCTTGTGTTTTATAACCTCTGACGTGCGGCTACATTTCTCTTGCTTTACGGCCTAAACAACTTGGCATGTTGTATCTAAATTTCATTCTCCTGTACGAAACTCAACCAAGGCGGAAGTAACACATTATGTTAGCTAAACGAAGAGGGCTGTAATTACAAGGCGTGCTATATTGACTTTAGTACTATTTGTTCAAATACTAGATTATGACGTATGCGTGTATAAATATTGTTTTTAACAAATAAATAAACTGCGGTAATCTTGGTTACACAAAGAACGCCTGGAAAATAATAAGACTGATTCTCTTGGTCCAAACGAAAGAGTCGAGGGGAGAAGTCTTTGCACCTGGCGATTAATTAAGGATGTCAGGTAAATAGTTCGATTTTTGAGTCTTTACAGAAGCAGACGGCTCTTTGAGCCATACATTTTTGGGTTGAATTCGAAAAACTCACAAAGGAGACGCTTAGGAAGATGTTCCATTAACATAGGTATTTAGGAAGTACCAAGGGTTTGGAGAAGGAAGAGAAAAAATTGAGGATGAGCAACGTGCTATCATCGTTTCACACTTCGGACAATATGGCTAAGGTAAAAGTGGTTTTAGAAATTGTGCACGAAATTATCGCGTTAAAAGTTTTGACCGACAAATAAAAAGTGAGTCTGATTTTTAGAAAAAGTGATAACCAGTGATGAAACCTTGGTTTTTCAGTACTACTGGGAGGCGAAAAGACAAAGCTGTAGATAGCATACTACTATGCTCAAATGAGCAAATTGAAGATGAAAGCAATGTTCATTGTCTTTTTTAGCTTTATAGGTATTGTCCATAAGGGATTTGTATTACCCGAACAGACGGCTAACGCTGTAATTTTCGTGGAATGCTAAAAACGGCCGAAGAGAAGTCCGAAAAACGCTAACACTTGGATTCTTCATTATGATAATATAAGAGAGGAACGCTGCTCCAATTTCTCTACAGGTTGGATTTGATCTCCTCTAACTTTTCTTTGTTTTCTCGTCCCAAATCTAACTTGATAGAACGCTGTTTTTTTACTTTTACAAATATGCAGACTGCTGTAACGAGTACTCTAAAAGAGATTTCAGTTTAAGACTTTCGGGTGAGCTGCGAAGCGTGCCAGAACCATTTGCAATTGTGTACTGATGCTCAAAAATGTTATTTAGAAGACTATGAAGTAAATATAAGCAATACTCAATTAAAAAGATTCTAGAGTAAAAGTCATTGCTTTCCGAGCCTACCTTGTATATAGACTAAATTGTTAAATATAACTTTATTCAATTTTACAAAGATCATCTGTTTTTAGTAACATTTTATTAACGCAATTTAGTGACATACATAGCAGTGTTTCCCGTAAAATCCAGATATAGAGATATTTTATTTTTCCCTTTTTCTAAAATTATAAAAATTTTTGAAGGAAAAACACATACGACAAAGAGACGATGAGAGCATCGTTACGTTTAGCTCTCAATCTTCTAAAATTTTCTATAATGCTTTTCTACAAATGCGGGTCTATTTTAGGAATTATAAGTCTGTTTCCTTTTATCCCTAGAACCTCAATAACTTTGGTACCATAGACGCCAGACGAAAGAGTCTAATAGCATTAGATCGCAAGACCGCGGTAACCAAACGATGTCATCTCTCTGCGAGATAACACGAACAGGAAATTTGCACATGCTTGTGACATGGGGCTTCGTTTTGTTAAAACCACATGCAATTTAAGTTCAAATCGTTGATCTTATTGAAAAAAAGTTGTTTTGCAGCTCCCGATAGAATATCCTATTGAGAATAATAGCGTTGCCAGTTTCATCCTCAAGAAACTACGGGCCAATAATTCCTCCAACCCACATCGCATATCAAATTTTTGTGGATGCGTTAGCTTTTCCTGGATAGCAGTTAAATTTTCACTGCTCCAGATAATTTTGACGATTTACAAAGTCATTTAAAGAAAAATAAGTTTCATTATTCGATATGAGTTTTATATTTGTAAAAGTCAGCAATAATTGTCATGATCTCTAAAACTTATTTCATAGATATTGGCGCTTCTGGTGGTTGATGATTCTGTGCTTCAATTTCTGTCCAGTACTATGGTCGCTGTTCCAAGCAAAAAAAAAATTGGTAGACCTAGAAATAGAACTAAAGAAAATACTTAACAACAAACTCCATATTGGACCAACCAACACAAAGTCATTAGCGTTTTTAGCAAAAACCTTTTATGCATGCTTCAGTCCTGGTTATTTAAAAATGATAATTTTTAAATAATCAGGTCTAAAATCTGTTTTTCAATTACCATTTTATAAAAACGAGGAAAACAAATAGATGGCTATTATTCAATAAGTTTGTTTCGAACATTTAAACGGTTGGAAATAAACTGAATGAGCACCTTATCATTTTAATTTATTAAATTATAGCACAATACACCAGTTATTAAGGATCATATAAACAACAAAAGAGATTTTAAGAACAAAGAACGTATTGCTAGTTTCATTCATGTCTAAAATGCTTTCGATATGGTGTCTTATCATAGACTTAAATATAAAATGATGGATTCTCATATTATCTCATCGACAACATAACTCCATTTATTACAGACAGAACATTTTTTGTTCGAATGCATCCAATTTTGCTCACCAAGAGAGTAAACAAAGCGAGGGTTCTTCTTGGGGAGTAGACAGAGTGCGACCCCAAGTAAAAAACTACTACAATTCCATGAAAATGTCAATAAAGCGGATTACTAAACGTCAGAAATTATCCAAAAAATGCCGCAGTTCAACCCGTAAACCTAATTGGTCATATACGTATATTAAGATAGCAATGTCCGTTTGTCTATCTGTCTATCGACCATACGAACAAGTCAAATAAAAAAACAGAAAATTCCATTACATTCTTCTACTCATGGAGATCCATGCAAAACTATTTCTCTACTTATGAAAACTTTTATAATTACTAGCCGAAATCAGAATAGCAGCCGTATTAATCCCACAAATGGTGATTTTTCCTCGGCTTTCCAAAGTCTAAGAGACATAAAAAACTTTGGCTAGAATTCCTTCTCTAGATATGTATTTCGCACACATCTCTCTTTAAAGAACAAAATAGCGACTAATTTCCTTAGTTTAACTGTTATATTTTGTACCATCTAAACGACGTAACTAATTTAATAATGGAAAGCATCATGTGTTCTTCTACTGATAGAAGAATATCGAAAAACAAAATTGAAAATTTTTTTTCTCATCTCTCAAAAATTGGATTAGTAAACGAAAAACAATAAAAATGCTTTTCAAATGTTTTTTTTAAATTACATGTGTATTTTAAGAACAAAATGGAGCCCAGTTTTCTTCGTTTTAATATCACGCCTCATATCGAGAAGACCACGCGACCCATTTAAAAATAGAGAACCCGATTATGTTTTCCTACTGGTAGAGACTATTGCAACTACTACCAATACTGACTGTCATCCTGAAATAAAATTCCAGTCGTACAAACTCCACAACTGCTATTTTTTTCTCAGCTCTCAAGAGTCGAAGAGATATAAACATGGTGTATGTTGTATCTTGGCTAAAGCGTCTATTATAGATAACTAGGAGTTGCCCGCCAAAAGATATTTTTGGCGTCCTAGACTGACAATTTTTCACCCGCCTTCCCTCAAATTTTTGCAAGGTGCGAACGTATAAATTTTTAATTTGACCGGCTTTTTCTCTGGATCAGAAACATGGAACAATTTAACGCCCATTCATGGTGGACGTAAGCATAAGCCGCCCATAGGAAATACGTAATACGTAAAGTTGAATTAATGCAAAGCTTATGTGCTCCTTCATGATGCACTCCCGTAAGTTTTACGTTTTACGTTCATTTGCAGTAATTTTTAATTTTTCTCTAGATTAATGTTGGCAACAGTAACAGAATGTTTGTTTTTATTCTAAAATAGCTGTACCCGCCACGTATTGCTGTAGCTTTGCTTTTACGTCCAACAGATGGCGCTGTTTTTAAAAAAATAAATGTTTTATCTGTCACAGGTGTGACATCTATACAATATAATAATCAAAATATTTAAATAATTCAAAAACGGTTAAAGTTAGAAGGCCGGTTTTTTTGCGCCGTATTAGCAAATATAGTTGTGAATGTGGTGTGCAATTTTCAAGGAAATCGGTTGAAGCGTCTAGGAGGAGATAGAATTATAAGTTTAAAGAGAAAGAAAGAAAGTTAGAGAGATAAGACAATTATATTATAAGATTCTTTCAACCCATCTGCTTTAAAAAAACTTAAAACGGCTGGTAATTTCGTTTGTTTAGAGTAACCAACGTAACCGATCAACAGTAATTTTTTGCAGCTCTCAAAATTGGCGAAGTAAATGGAAAACGGTATCTGATGCTCTACCAAAAGCGCTTTTAAAATAACTTTGTCTAACTTCATGAGCATTCGACAAACAAAATGGAGACTAATTTTCTTCGTTTCACTGCACGGCAGAATGACAACATTTTAGATATGGAAAACTAATACATTACTCTGCTTACACAAAAAACTATTTCCAACCTCGATCATTAGCTTAAAAAAATGACGACCACACAAACTCAGAAATGAAAACAATGCTTTCTTAACAGTTGAAAGTTAAAGAGACATATAAAGTACGGTATATTACAACTTTCCTGAAACACTTTTTATATATTTTTCTAAGACTAAAAAAACAAAACGGCAGCTGATTTTCTTTGTCTCTCTATTACGCTTTGTATTGGGTAAACAACGTAACCGATTTGAAAACAAAAAATTCTATTTTGCTTTTCTACCCATGGCTATTCCCGAACAACTTTCCGGCGTTAGTCACACAAACCCCGAAACTAAAATAATTTTTTTGTTATTGGAGTTACAAAGCAAAAATAAAAATGGTATTAATAAAACCGCTTTTTAAAAACATTTTTTAACTGCGCTGCCTTGGAATTATTATTTATTAAAACAGTAATGTTACCATAGTAACAAAACTTATCATGCTTCTAATTGGTTGGGGCGGGATGAACAATTTTATGAGTTGTGGTCCTTGTGCGGCTTGTCTTATATCAATTTTGATAAATTAAGAGACAATTAATGTCAAACCGCTGTGTTAGTGTTAGCGCTGAGCTGATTTGATTGAAATGAAAAAACTAAGGAAGACAGTTACTACGGAATTTTATCATTTGTTAATAATCATGCAATTAATGTATTAGTAATAAAATATGTTATGGTAAAAAAGTAGGACAATTTCTGAAGGTAACAAATTAAAAAATATCTATACGCACTATAATTTTATTTATATCGTACTAGAAACGTCTTTGTGGGGCACGAAGCGTGTTTAGGTTATTTTTCTCCTGATTTTTCGTTATGTCTCCTTTGTAGCTCGTATTTTATCAGAATTTTTTTTTTTAATATCAATGCTTTCTCAGTGCTATTGGCTGAAAGAAATAAATAAGAAGAGTCTATGTGGTTACTTTAAAAATTAACTTTTCTACAAGATGGTTGTTATATAGGAACTTTCCTTACCGACTAAACGCATTACACTTGTCGGGATACGATAATAAACATAGCTTTTGTCGTTAGAGTGATAACAACTTATGAGATATTCATTAAAAAAAACTCTACAGCGAATGTATCACTGTTTGGTGTATGATGAGTAAAGTTGGAATTATAGACCTTGCCTTTTTTAAGCAGAGAGATCAATACGCTGCTGTGACTTCCAATCCATATGTGAAAATGATTTGATATTTTTTACGCGTCGAACCTCGATGCACTCCAATTGGAAAACTTTAATTCCAGCAGGATGAAGTCTCACTCCAAACAGCAAACGTGAAATGTTTTCTGAACGCCTAATATCTCAACATGGTGACGTTGTTTGGCCAGCTTGTTCATCAGATCTCACTTCATCTCAGTTTTTCCTATGGAGAAATCTCACAGCAGAAATTTACAAACATTGTGCTGTGTACCTTAGGGACTACAACATGAAAAACTTTAGCATAGAACTTCAACAGTGCATAAAAAATATAAGTTTTTTTACTCAAGCTGAAAACTAGGTAGAGAGATTTGCTCCACTTTATATAAGAGGTGTAAAACCGGGGCCAGTGCAGTTCTTAATGGAATTCTAGCTTGAATTTCTTTCTATGGTGTATAAATTAAGAATTCTTTTTATTAGAAGTTACTTGCTAATTAATTGTTATGCTTGGTAGAGATCATAATTGAAGTATCAGTAATAGATTAACAGAAAGGTAAATAACACCTAATTTAAAATTTATATTGTTTACTTAATATCACCACTTAATGTCTTGTCCAAGTTACACTTGATGACAATAGTACAGTAACAGTAGCAAGCGCCTACAGGCAGTCAAATAAAAAACTAGTACCCGAAGACATACAAACAATATTTAATGCAAATCAGCCGCTATTGGTCATTGGTGATATAAATGCCAAACATATCTTATGGGGCTGCAGAGCATCCAACCCTGAGGGTAAAAAGTTAGAGAATTTGGCAACAGCAAATTCCTTTCAGATATTAGCACCGGACGAGTACACTTATTACCCGTATCGAAGAGACCACGAGCCAGACATACTTGACATAGTTCTGCAGAAGAATTTTAACAAGCCGCTGTACCAACAAGTCATAACCGAACTCAACTCAGACCACATTCCTGTCTTAGTGTCCTTTACAAATAACCCAGTACCGAAACAACCAGTACCGAAGCTAATAAACGGCAAAATGAACTGGGATCAATTTGAAAAAAATACTAGAAAACAAAATATCATGTCCCACAAATATCCATAACCAAGAAGATATTGACGCAACAATTGCCAATCTCACCACATTGATTAGCGATAGTGCACGACAAGCATGCACACCAGCGCGTGTAACAGCCCTACCAGAGTACAATTACCCTCCGAGGCATCTAATTAACCTAATCAACGAGAAAAGTCAACTCAGGCGTGAATGGCAACGAACTAGAAGTCCTTCAATCAAAAACCGACTAAACAACCTTGCCCATAGGATTAAAAGAGAACTCGATTTACTCAGAGTCAACACCTATCAACAACACATAGCCAACTTTAGCCCAGGGGACAGGGGGTTATGGAAAACAACCAAAAATATCCTAAACCAAAGATATGAAATGCCTACACTAACAAACGACACAGGCACTGACAACTACATAACAGATGAAGATAAAGTTTCCGCTTTCGCCCTACACCTTGAAAGGACCTTCACTCCTATCATCACTTGCACTCCAACACACCTTAACCACACGATAACCTGCATTGAAACAAACGTGCCGCACCCCGATAGAATTAAGCCCACCTCCCCAAGGAACTTAAAACTCACATAGACACACTCTCAACCAAAAGTCTCCCGGACATGATCTACTCACAAATTCTATTCTCCAGCACCTTCCCAAGAAAGCCCTAGCCAGCCTAAGCACAATCTTTAATGCCTGCCTATAGGGCTACTTTCCCCTAGCATGGAAACATGCCCAAATTCTAATGTTTCCAAAACCGGGCAAAACAAAACAAAAATAAGTAGTTATAGGCCAATAAGTCTTCTCACCACCCTATCCAAACTGCTGGAAAGAATAATTCAAGTTAGACTAAATGCCGTTATTGAAAACCAAAACACAATCCCCACCTTTCAATTCGGATTTAGAAAAGGCCACTCTACATATCATCAAATACAACGTATAAGCGAACTTATCGAGCGTGGCTATGAAAACAAAGTCTACACTGCGGCCTTATTTCTAGACATCTCACAGGCCTTTGACAGAGTGTGGTTTGAAGGTTTAAAGCTAAAAATCCTAAATATTGACATGCCTCCCTATCTAAAAGCCATTTTATTCTCATTTGTCGAAAACAGAACCTTTGCTGTACGAGTGAACTCCACGCTATCAATAACAAAAAATATCCATGCAGGTGTTCCGCAGGGCAGCGTCCTGGGTCCAGTCCTATTCTCCATTTACACCTCTGACCTGCCTGAAACGAAGGCATCTCTCGCCACCTTTGCGGATGACACAGCCATCTTCACTCAAGCATCGTCATTGGACGAAGCAGTACAAGCTCTCAACAAGCCACAAACCAGCTTTCTCGCTGGTTTCAACAGTGGAATACCCAAATAAACCCAGATAAATGCCAAGCAAAAATATTTACTCTTAGACGAATCACGGATCCCAACCTAGTTCACATTAATAATAAACCAATACCGTGGAAATCCAACGATTCAGCAGTCAAATACCTCGGTATTTACCTGGACACACGGCTGAGTTGGGGCTTTCACATTAACCAGAAATTAATCCAGGGATATGCCAGACTCAAACAGCTGTACCCACTAATTAACCGTAAATCTTCCCTAAAAATTGAATGCACTATGCTGTTATACAAAACCCTGCTACGGCCACTAATACTATATGGATCACCGATATGGTGCAACACGTCTCAAACCAACTTACGCAAAATACAGAGGTTCCAAAACAAAGTGCTACTGAATTGCAGTCAACGCGCCCTGGTACATTCGGAACACACAGCTACACCAAGAATTAGGAATCATGCCCATTGAAGACTACATTAAAAAGTGCAAAAAGTTTATAATCAACTCAAGTGCGTGTAGTGGTGCGGTTCATTATGAACTCTTTCGAACAAAGATACACACAAGACTCAAACGTCAACTACCTCAGGACATTATATTAACCGATCGTGAAAATTACTGAAACAGTCACTGAAATGTTTGCTGAGACAGCTAAAAGTCTCCTTATGTTATGTAATCAAAGTCATGTATATAATTTACACAACATCACTGCTATGTATAACAAAATTGTATTTGTTGATCTAGCAATAAATGTAACCTTTAAAAAAAAAATGTCTTGGGGAAGTTTTCGTTTTAACTTCGTGTGGATAATATGTAAGCAGTTGCACCCGCACTTGTATTGAGATTTAAGTGAAAGTTCTTGATCAATTTCTTGATGTGTTGGAAAATGGTTGCCATGCAAAGTTCATAATGTAGTTGTTTATTAGTGATGCATGCCACACCCACATTGTATCTTGTGAGAAAATTTGAGAATATTGCTCGCTGGGCTTTGATGCCATTAGCATTCCAATTGAAGAGTTTTAAATGATTAATAGTTTCATTAAGGAGTAAAGGTATTAAATCTGTTTATAATAATTGTTTGATTTGTCTTAGGTGGAGCTGAATTAAATGGAGAATTTTATTTTTAATTGTATTAGTGAGTCTGCGTCCTGATTTGAAGAACTCCAAAGTTGACTTCGCTTAGCTGCTCCAGCAGTTTTTGCAAGAGGTGGAAAATTGATGTTGGTGTTATTTGGAGATGATTCTTGTCTATTGCTACCAGTTTTTGAATCCGTACTTGATAATTTATTTTTATTGTACGTCGATTGTTGGAAATATACGCAGTCACGAAAGTTAGCAGGATGATTTCCTTCGCAGTTGACGTAGATCGTAGCAGTACTTTTGTATTCTTATCATAGGCAGTATAATGATGATTACCTAGGAATTTTACGCACCTAGATTGTAGTCGACAGTAATTCTTTGTATGGCCATATCGTTGGCATCTATGGCTCTGGGAACTGTTTCTAGATGTTCGTCTTTCTTCAACTGTTATCACAGTATGGCGTAAAGTGCCAATTTTGTAAATTTCTTTAGCTTTTTCAATTCTGTCAGAAGTACTGCGCAAACCAGTATTGGTTGTTTATTTTTATTAAAAAGTCTGGTTATCCTTATTATAGGAAGGTTATGTTAGGTTAGTTCTTCTTGTATGTTTTCTTCTGTTAACGAGGGGGGTACATTTTTAATAACAACCGATAGAGGTCTTTCGTTACGGTTTTGGTATGTATGGAAGTCTATTTTGTTAGTCAGGTAATATTTATCAAGAGTTCTGTAGTCAGTTTCCGAATTTAAGGTAATTTTCAAAAATAGTTTGCTGAGGGCAGTGATAAATTTATCTGTAGCTATATTACTGAGGTCATCAATTATCTGTTTGTGATTGACTGGCCAATGAAGAAATATTGGCGAAATTTTAACTTTGGTCTCTTCTTTGGAGGGTCCTGGAAGAGTGGTGGCCGTGGTGGCGGGGTCGATGTATTCTGGCAGATTATAAATTTTTTTGATCGATACGTGTTACATAATTTCATAGGTACTACTTCTGTAGATTTCTGGTTAAAAATGTGGAACGCTTCACGATTTTTCGTGTCATCCTTGCGCAGGCACCATGTTAATCTTCTTTGTATCGTACCAATTTTACAAAAATTTGTAATTAAATTTATTATCAAGGAAAAGCTTCAATTGATGTTTTAGAACTTTTTGACACACTTTATAGGAAAACTGTAGAATAATCGTTTTTATCTTTTAATCACATTTTCACAATATTAGTAGTCGTCGTAACTCAGTTTTGGACCAGTTTCAGTTTGAAGAATGCCAGTTTTGGGCCGTTTGAAGAGCACTTCCAATGGTTTTAGACCGCTTCAAAACTGACAGCGATTCTTAACTGATGTATGACAACCACTCTTTGACCTTAGCAACATCGACGTTATTACTATATATAATTTTACTATTATCTTAGTACAAAGATAATAAGCAGTCAGATAAGCCAAATTCGTGAGGTCTTGCAACGCTACTACAACAGGTAGATGAGTATAGATGACGCAACATGTATCAAATAAAAAAAAATTCTTTTCAAACTAATACACGAGATCTTGTAAGCGTGTGTAAAAACGCGCCATCTAACAAGCGTATGCACGTTTACCATGAGCATGTTTAACCATATTTCATGTCCAACAAAATTGAATTTTTTTAACATTACTCTAAAGATAAAATATAATAGACATTTCTTTTCTATTAGCTGCATATACAAACTGTATAACATAAAATAGATTCTGTACAATAAAAATAGAAGATTTTCATTCAAAAAGCATTTACTTAGAAAAATCACCGTTGGCATCAATACTTATTATCTACGCTCCATAACAAAGATCCCATTTTTAAAAAAATCTGATTTTTCGTGGCTAAAGTAGTCTGTCTTTTACCATAATGCTAATTTTGTATATGATTAGCGAGGCTCTGGAAAAAATAAATTTGTTCGTTAAATATTAGGCTGTATAAAAGGTAAATTGCAGATCAAATTTGTTAATAATCATAATATCCAATTATCTGCAATAGAGTCTGGTGTTATAGATTTACCACGTATTTACGATAACATTTATGAGATGAAGGTTCGCTTTTGTATGCTGCCTAGGGGTTTATTAGTGGACAGCTTAAAAAAAGATTCCTTGTTATTCCTGAACAAGTAAAATGCCACCTCTAGTCTTTATATCTTGTTATGTTCTGTCAATTTATGCGGAATCCATCTGTCAAGTACAGAGGGAGCAATAAAGCTTGACCGTCCCGGCCCCTTGAAAAATAAACATAATAAAAATGTGCCGCTACATACTAATTGCATCTAATTTTATATACATTTTGGCTTTTCGTTTGTTGTCTTGAGCTAAATGAAAAACTATCCCACAAGAATAAATAATACTTGCCTTTGTTAAACTTAAATAACTTAAGTAAACTAAATCACGTTTGTTGATTGAATCCGGAGTTTTTTTAAAGCAGGATAAATTTAAATATTGATTTTTCTATTCTTATCATGTTCAAATTTTGCACTAATAAATGAAATTAAATAAAATTCTAGTATGGTTTAAGCTTGTACAAATTTTGTAAGGAAATAGAAATTTAGAAATTTTTTTAACATAACCAATGCAATGGTGCCATTCTGTTGTTCACTCTACGTTTTAATTTAAAAAAAAAAACGTCCAATGCACAATCATTCAAATTATGCCATTAACAACGATTACTAAAAGGTGATAATTGAAACTAAAAAAGTGACATGTAAGTTACACTGAAGGTTTACCTAATTAGCTCTAGGAGAATATCACGACTTCAATTAACTCAACAATATTTGGCTGTAATACAGAATATCAAATTGTGTATTTTAAAAACTAACGTTACCTATCCAATTATAGTCAAATACTAACTCACTTACTGCAAACCGTAAAAGTGGGTTATAAGGACAGAATGATAATAAGGAAATTATACGTAAACCAAAAAGCAATAATAAAAATTGACGATGGCGAAGAACAAAACTTAAAAGGACACTAGAGTACATGGAGAGTATTCTAAAAGAGCAATACAAACTAGAAATAAATAAAACAAAAACGGTAGTAATGGTATGTTCTAAAGAACCTGAGGAAATAACAATTAAAATAAAAGACGAAACTCTAAAACAAGTTAAATCTTATAAATACCTAGGTAGTAAAATTTCAGAAGATGCGAAAAGCAGAATTAGAGTAGCAAACATAATGTTTGCTAACATAAGTAAAGTATTAACATCAAGGAACATTAGTCTAAAAACAAAAATTAAGCTAGTACAAACATGCATCTGGAGCATAGAACTCTATGGGCCCGAAGCGTGGACATTGCAAAAGAGAAAAAAAAAGAAACTGGAGGTCTTAGAGAAGGAGAAGGTTATTGAAAATTAAATGAACGGATAGAATGACAGAGAGGTACTAAATCGAATAGGAGAACAAAGAAGCATAATAAAAGTACTAAATAGAAGGAGACACAGATGGATTGGACATTCGTATAGAAACAATTAATTTGTAGTAAACATAGAAGGATTGTTAACGGGTAAAAAGCTAGGGGTAGACCTCGTCTCGAGTTTATGAAGCAGGTAATGAAGAATGCTGGTGCGGAGAATTACGCAAAATTTAAAAAATCTACCTGCGACAAAGTAAAATGGAAAGCTGCCGATCAATCCAAGGATTGAAGATGATAAAGAAGAAGACTAACACTTCAAAAAAGCATGCACATTTTAAAAATGTTTTTATTTTTTGAAACAAAGTTATTAAAGTTTTTCAAAGTGTGAATCATCATTAACAAGACATGCATCTATTCTTCTCTTATATTTGTTGGGTGATTGATCGGACATCTATTATTGCTTCTTGCAATTCTTATGGCGAACTCGGTGACCATAAACCTCTTTTCATAATCCTATCATCAAAACGTTTTTTCGGAAATCACGCTATTTGTTCAGCTGTATGTGCAGTAACATCATCGTGTTGAAAGTAATCTTCTTACAATACATCATAATGAAATTAGTCGATAAACATTTGTAACATATTTTGGTATCGTTCTGTTTTGACTGTATCATCAAAGAAAACTAGTCCAATTGTTCATTTTCTTGATATTGCAATCCAAACGTCAATTTTTGCGGAATACAACGGAGTCTCGTGAAGAAGGCACAGGGTTTTACCGCTTCAGGTATGATAATTATGTGAATTTATATATCCACTATGCTTCGTCTGAAAAGCATGTTTTATGTAATACATCGTTATTCCTGAAGATTTCATTAAACCAATTGCATCCGGTTTCCTGAGTCCAAAAAGATTAACTCTTAGGCAACGGAGATTTTATCTGGGTGAAGTGTAATTTCTCTTTTAAGATAGTGAGGCATGAACCATATGAAAAAACAGTTTGCTGAACTGATGTAATGATTTACAGCTTTGTTGATTATTTTCTGACGACCAGGTGATCTTAAGCTTAAACGGTATTGTATGTAGATAATATTGAAAACACTTGATAACTGGTAGAGCTTTTTTGTATGAGGTTGTCTATCTATCAATAATACCAATATTGGCATCCAATTGAGAAAATATAGGATTATAGTTTAAGGTGTTATATTTCTGTGTTGTATTTTTGGTCTTAAAAGGTAAAATTGTAAAATTTACTGTAAATAATTCTTATTTTATTTTTTAAAATGGATCGTTAAGCTTTTCGATTATTTTGAATGTGATCCTATTCAAAATAAGAGGTGTGATGTTCATTCTAATGTATTGTATTGCGTTGTATACACCGCTCTATGTATTCAGAAAGCAAACCTGAATTCATAAAATGCCGAAACCATTACGCCGCGAGCGTTCTTGGAACTGTGATTGAAACAAAGAAAAGCCATTTGCAACCATAAACACCGTATATCAAGGAACTTACGCCTGTGTGATGCATAGAGGCAAATACTGGTTGCTCCGCAGAGACACTAAACTATTGCCATTATTATTCACTTTAGCATCTCTAAAAGTCTCTCCATCACGTAGTGCTTTCCGTTTCATATCCATCCATCCATTCATACCTCCTAACCTAACAAAATTATTCTTTCGCTTTTGATTCGGCTTTGCGGTGCGCCCGGAGATTTCTCCCGAAACGCCGTTCGGCTGCTAAGTCGAACATGGGTCTATTACTTTCAATTATCGCTTTATTATGTCTATCGCATTAACGTTGTTTAATATTTAATTATAATTTATTGTGTTTCCATAAATCATCTTTATTATAAAAACAACGCTTTGTCTGTCAAATTTTCGAACGTCGTATTACCATCTTACTAAACAAATTGTTACATCAAGAACCATCCTTGCCTCGCTTTAGTAGCGGTCGTGATTGTTTGTTGTTTTTGCGTTTCACCATTTAGGGCAAACAATTGCGTCTTGTACCAATCATTGCAACTCCTTTGAGAAATTTGGCACCCCTCGTGAACCTCGTTGTTTACGGAAAGGGAAATCTGTTCGGATTATTCGCAGCAACTAATGCGTAAAGCACTTTGAAGCCCCGGCTGCTTCTTGAGGGCACCAACAAAGATAAGTACGGCCGGAGTTTTGGCTTTTTACCGTCGAGTTAAAATTACTAATTTAAACGATAAACAAATGTTTTAAAATTGCAAAATATTTCATTTTATTGTTATTGGGTACAATTGAATACAAACAAAATTATCTAACCTTCTATCAACCTTAAAACACCCATTTTTCTTAAAGCATAATTACATACAAGGATAACAAACATCCTGCTTGGAAACAACAAGCGAACATAATTCACCCGAAATAACTTAGTGTAAACAAAAACGTCCTTTCGTTATGTAATCAGATGCTCATCGGCGCATAATAACCTTCAAATAAAATTATATTTGGAGGATATTAGGATAACAAAACAAAACTAATCAATGTTGCGGCAGGCTCCCCACGTATCTGTAATATATTAGTTGTATACCTTCTAATGACATTATCTGCGCCGCCTCTACTTTTGTGTTTTAAGTAAATTTATTACGAAGATGGCAGCGGTGTAGATTTCAGATTAGTTACACAATAAATCAGTTATATAACTACAAGAAAAACAGGTAAAGAAGAAAATTTTAATGTTTTTAATAAATAAAACTTATTTTGAAATGTCATATTCATACAATAGTTTTTCTTTAATTTTCAGGACAAAACTTAAATATTTGAATATAATTTGAATAGCTTAATATTTACATGTATGTACTATCCGAGAATTTACATTTATGATTAAAGGGTTAAGAACGAATGAATTATACTTCGAAGAGCTGTAAATTTTCTAGAAATATGGCAGACAAGAACAAACAAATATTAAATTTTAACAATTCTTAGTTTTCAAATAGTTCCTTACATTTAAAAATATAGGATGCCACAAACAAAATGCACTCATCTTTGCAATTACAACAATGCGGAGTTATTGACTCAAAAAACAGTATATGGATAAATCTTTAAGAGATATAATACTTCCATGTGAAATTGCCACCTTTAAATTAAATGACTGAAATGATAAAATTTGCCCACATAGTTTCTCAAAGCTTAAAAATGTGTGCCAGATGTGACATGTAACTTTATTTTGTTAAAATCACACGTCATTCAAGTTTTAATCATTGGTTTTAACGCAAAAAGGGTATTTAATATCTTTCGATAGCGTACACCATTGGCAATAACAGCGCTGTCAGCTATGTCCTCACAAAAGTACAGGCCAATGATTTCTCCAGCCTACAACGCGTACCAAATAGTGAATTTTTGTGGCTGCATTGGTTTTGGGTAAATCGAATTTAGATTTCTACTATCCCAAATGTAACAATTTTGACTATTTACAAAGTCATTTAAAGAAAAATAAGCTTTATCGCCAAATATGAGTTTATTTATGTCCTGTAAAACCAAATTTACAAATTTATAGTGTTTCTGATAGACTTTGACGAGTGTTTAGCTGCCAACTGTACAAAAGCTAACTTTTAACGTTCACAAACCAAACAATGCACTAACAACTTACTAATATACAGTATCCAGTGACACAGTCTCAACCGTTACCAATAACAGTAATTTCTACCTTTCTGGCTACCAATTACGGCAGCATTTATATCAATTAATAAATCACAAAAAACAAAGCCAAAATATTGATGTAGATAAGAGCAATAGCGATAAACCTTGCACAAATGACTATAATATCAGCTGACAAACAGTTAAAGAACATAAACGTAAAAGCCAAAAACAGTCAAATACCTCACTATTATCTTTTACGAATAATTCAACGGACTTGATATGCAGGCATCAACTTTATTAAAAAATAAGCCGTCACCCTTTTTCTACAAAAAATATGGTTAATTATAACAAAATAATAAGAAGTCTAACCTCAAGTGTAGAAATAGAACAACACGACAAAGAGCTTAACTGATAAAGTAGCTAAGATAAACGCAAAGACCTCTGACGCATACAAGAAACTATAAGATGAAACAAGACCTACAGACTAGTCCTGAAATATGTCTAACACTCTAACTAAGAAATAATAAGAGTGTTTTTAGAGAACTCAAATATAAAGTAAGAAACATAAACCTATAAAGTAAACGATCATAAAAACTACTTCCAATATTTTTGTTCAGTTTTGAACTAACTGAGAAAGTTGTCAGTTTTGAACCCTCAAAGAAAAAGACAGATTGGCCAATAGGACTAAAAAAGCCTAAACTGGAAATGTTAAGCTTATATTTATCAAGAATGATACCCAAAAGACCCCCTCAACTTGAACCAACAAACAAAATTTTCTATATCTCTTGGCGTGTACTATTCTTTCCAAAACATTGTTTATTATGTTATATATCTCTTATTTAATTGAGTCTCCGCCGTATTTAAATAATTCAATAGTTATTATATCTTCGCCTGGCGCTTTGTTGTTTTTTATATTATTAATTACTTCTTTAAATTCTTCGTATGTTGATGGTTTAATTATTGACTCATCCTAGTTTTGCAGTATTTCTTCCCCCAGGTTATTTTCCATACCCTGTATGTTCAGTGGGTTTTCAAAATAATCTTTATTGTTATTATTTCTCTTTTCCCAATTATTTCTCCGTCCTCATCCATACATAATGCCGTTCTAGGCTGGAACCTTTTTTTGGTAAGACACCTCTTTATAAAAATATCTTGCTCTCCATCTCTTCTAGTTAATTATGCTCCTAATCTAATTTCTTTTTACGGATTTCTCTTTTCACTTTTTTACTTTACTGTTATATTTCTCTTTCAATTCCAGGGTGTTTTCTTTAATCATATTTACTTTTAACTTATCACGGCACGATTTTAAATACAATTACAATGAAGTAGATTAGAAAGTAAAAGAAATATTACAATCTCCACTACAAACATCCCTAATAATGCGTAGGATAACATTAAAGAAATTTAAAATAAGGTAAAATAGTTAAAAAACAAAAAGCTTCAGGCCATAGCCTTAGTACAATAAGTTTATTCCAACAGTTACCTGAATATGAAATAAAATTGCATTAAATCATTTTTAATGAAATCCTCATACTTCCATAGAAGTCACAATTCAAATTTGCGCAGATAATTTTTGTCCCCAAACTTGGCAAACGTCCCAATAAAATAACTTTCTGTCGTCTTATATACCTATTCCCTATGGTGCTTAAGAAATTAATATTAAGGGGTACTAACAAAAATTTATTGCGAGAAACGTGCCTGCGTAACTATTTGTGTGGCTTTAGGCTATCGTTTAACAAATATTGTACAAAACTGCATTTTATGATAAAAAATTCTATACTGTTGTCTTCTTGGATGCTATATGACCATTTGATAGAATGTGATACATATTACTATATAAAATTAATAGGACGTCCCGCACGACTATTATTTTTGCTTGTGCTCTTATCTTCCACACAGAGTTTTTAAAGTTCAAATTGTTATGGACGTATCTCAAATTAAAGATATAAGATTAGGAATAATCAGGTAAACCTGCTAAGGCCTATTATATACTTGTGACTAGTTGCAGCAGACCAAACCAACAATACAGCAATACTTATGTGCAAAGAAAATCCAGTAACATTATCTGCTGCTCTATAAATTCATTAAATGAAATATAACATTGGATAGGTAAGTGAATAATCAAGATCAGTGAAAGCAAATCAACATATTACATTCACGACAAAAAGGCTAAGGATGTCAGGTTAACCTTTAGCTGCCACACTGGGGTCCAGATGACCCCAGCCGTAATCAAGTTCAATTTAAACCCTCGCACTTTTACCAATATGGACTTGTGGCGCCACCTGTTTTTAGCTGGAGAGTTCCCCTGACCCCTCGAGCCCAAATCAAGACTCACAAGACGTTAGTGTAGCTCTGGCAGCTGTGAAAAGTAGGGTGGTGCCGTTTGAGACCCCAGTGTGGCAGCTACAGTTGTTAGCCGAATTTGTTTTCATTGTTTTCGCTTTGTTTTGAAGAAAGAGAGGTAAGTAAAACATTTTGGTTAGTGACATATATACGAAGAAAGCCATGTGTCTGAGAATTCAGATAATGAAGTTCATGAGGATGTTTCTAACAGTACAGACGATGATTCTAGAGGTTCAGAATATTCGTCTGATATTGACATGGAGGTTGATTTGGAGGAAGATGAGCTATAAGCAAGTTTAGATCAACGTTTATTAGAGTCGCGTGCACATGGCCGCCCAACAACAAAGCTAAAAGGAAAAAATGGCTTCCTTTGGGACACAAGGGCTCCTTCTCAACGTACATCGGGTATGTTTACAATCATGCGTCTTTCAAATGGCGCCAAATTGTATTAGTGGTTTCTTCGTATTCGCATTCTACGGAGATAATCAATGGCAAAGCAACCATAGTTCTATATTATAATGAAACAAAAGGAGAAACGGACTTATGGGATCAGTTGCGTCATTCTTATACGGTTACGCGTAGGACGAATAAGTGGCCAATGCGTATTTTCTATGGTATTCTCGATCAGGCTGCAGTCAATGTTAGAATTCTCATGAAGTGTAAATTGAAAGCAGATAATAGCAACGAGAAATGTACGGCAATCATGTGCCTTGAAAGATTGTACATGCACTTAATTCAGCCTTATGTCAACAACAGATCTAAAATACCAACACTGCGCCGCGACATCAAAGTTGGAATACAATCAATTTTAAACATTGATATGCAAAGAGAAAAACTAGAAAGAATAGAATTGCCATCCAGGCAACGATGTGCTTTTTGCGATAGAAAAGAAGATAGAAAAATACGCGTGCAGTCTTTGCGAAGCATCAGTTTGCGATGAGCATCGTCTGAATTTGTGTCACTCTTGTGCTGGATAATAAGTCCCTTTTTTCAGTAATTTTTAATATTCATCTTCTTTTATACGATATAATTTTTTCATACGATTATTATTCATTGATATTACCATTAATACAGATATAATATTATGATTATATATGATATTTATATGATTATTTACATTTAATTGTGAATTATAGTAAAATTTTGAGTTTGTAAAAATGGCTCCATTCAAAGTTAAAAATAAATACCTTTTTTTCAACGCCGACTACCAAACGATTTTTTTCCTTAAAGATATATATCTCAAGAGTATTCTATTGAATTTTTAGCCCTTAATATAAAAAAAGTTATGATTTTTTTAGTGAAAATGGGCATTTTTACCATTTTTTGCATTCTAAATTTTTTTTTGCAATACTAAATGTTATTTTTTCATAAACAAAATTATTCTATCCTCTAAAACAACTATTAACAGATATTAGAAAAAATTTTCAAGCATAAATAATCATAAGTTGCTTCGCAATGAAATTTTTTAACGGCGGGGTCTGGAACGCCCCAGTGTGGCAGCTATGATATTCTGCTGAAGTGTGGCAGCTAAGGATTAAATCAAGTTAAGTACCTGGGATTACATATTAACAGAATGTTAACATAAAAACACATCACCTAAAAGATGCAGGGAAATGGACCTGACTTAAAGAAAATGTATTAACTCATCAGAAAGAGTTCTTTGTTATTGTTAGCCAAAAAATCCTTATCATACGAGATTAGACCCCTACAGGTTTATGATTAATAATTATGGGGTTTTGTAAGGAGATCTAAAATTGAAGACATTCAACGCTTTTACTTTAAAGCTATCCGTAGTATGACAGCCTCTCTCAGGTATGTGACAAACCAAACAGTCAGACCTTAAAATATCATATGCAAGGAAACTAATCAATTAGTATGTTGTTAAATACCAAACGCTCCTTGATATTTACTCCAATTAAACTGTTGTGCCTCCTACAAAAGACTTAAGAAGAAGTGGTGAAAAGATCTAATAAATTAACTGCAGACTTATTCCATTAGGAACTTTTTCACTCACGCTTAGCTACTACATAACATTAGCTTATATAATGTATTATTTTGGTTATTAATAAAATATATGTTAATAAAAAAAACCTTGAACAATATTGAGCACCTCTCCTCTACTACAAATGGATTGGACGAAGTGGTGGCTTTGCACTGTTTACGCGTTTCACAAACCTCACTTCAATAAATTTTTTTATGCGGATACCTTAAAGATAAACTTTACTGCACACATCCCGTAACAGTATATGAGCTAAAAGAAGAAATTGATAAACAATATTTTGCAGTTCCAAATAAAATGTCGTTGAATCCTTATCCGCATTATGGGCTGTGTTTTTGAAAGATCAAATATTTTTAAATATGCATTTTTGATTTAAAACATCAAACTACGAGAGGTTGCCCGTAAAAGGTATTTTTGGCGTCCTAGGCTGAGAATTTTTCATCCGCCTTCCCTCAAATTTTTGCAAGGTGGAATAATTTATTTACAAATGATAACATTGGGTGCGGTGACCTTACGAAAGTAAAATTTGCAAAACTATCCTGAAGATAGGTAATCAAACGTATGCTCAGGGCCCAGACACACCACATTTTATATCAGCTGTTTTTGTTTACTTTATGTTCAAATGTATAGTAGATTATTTCTAATTGTAAGAAAAACAACAATGTATTTATTGTCATTTGAATAATAAATACATTTTTAAACACCCTGTATTTTATATTCCGTTTAAGTGTAAAATAAATTGGTACAACGTATTTTATAATTTAGTCAAATGATGCAAATATTGTATATTGTACACACATTCTGCTAATGCCAAACCGGTCAACAAATGGTTGATTACCTCGTTAACAGCCCCATGTGTGAAATTTCAAACTTTTTGGGTGTTTCGTATGATAAATAATTAAAACGCAATTCCATACGCAAGTGTTCAGAGGTACAGAGAGACAAAGGAGCAAAAATTTGGAAATTACTTTTAAAATTATGCACCCTTACGTGGACTTAAAAAGGTATATAAAGGGAATAAAAAGAAATGCCCATAAAAAACAAGAATGAGCAGCATATTTCAACAGAAACGTAGCAGGGATACAAAAATCTTACGCTTTTATGTGAGAATAAAAAGCAATAATGAAATTTACAAAATAAGCACTTATTAGGCTTGCAACGTTTTAGCAAGAAAAATGTCCTCTGATGCTATAAAGCAATTGATGTAATATTTGGGGTGAAACTTTAACTTTACATATCCTAAAATTAGATATGAGCACAGCCAGTTATACTGATGACATAAATTTTAGAGACAGATATACATTAAAAAAAAGTTTCTGCCGAACAAACTTTTTAAATATGGAATAAAAATGGTACGTTTTATAAACAGGCAAAATGAATACCTATCAATTGCATACATCTGCTTTGGAAAAGACACTCAAGATACATCTTATATTGAGGTTTTCTAAATTTTCTTTTCTTGACTAACCCCTAATCTTAGAATAATCGCAAATCTTTGGCAGCTGCCCTGTTTGAGGTTTATCATTATACTGCTCCATCCTTAGTAGGATTTTATCTTAAAATTGTGTTATTATTTTATGCGTTATTACAGTAGAAGTAGTAGTTACCTCATAGGTGTTCTTCTTTTTCCAATGGAGCTATTTTTCGATGTCTTTTTTATAGTTCACCATTCACTAGCACCGGTCTTGGATCTTCCAAAAGTCTTCTTAACTCCAAAGGATTTTTTTGGTTTCCCATCATGTGACAGACACTTATAACCGCAAGCTGCATTCAGTACCATGGATGTATTCGAAGATCCTTACTAGAAGAGTATCTTCTAATTTCAAGAAATCCTAGTGTCCAATAACTCTATATCATTTGGTTTAACGCAGCAGTTTTTTCCTATTATAGACTTTCATATTCATATTCAGAGATAAACTCTTTTGCGACGTAGTTCTTTCTTCAACTCTTTTTTAAATCCTCAGAAGTGTTTGTGTTTACTTTTAGTTGTTCCCCAAAACTTCTTAATGTTCTTTCGTGTTATTCTTTTTATTTTATCTTCCAAACGTCAAATGTGTTTTTCAGCATTTACTTTTATTTTCAAGTATTTTCTATCAACGTTTTATTAAATCTTTTGTGGTTATTTTTACTTCTCTTTTGTTTTAAAATTTCTGAAATTTCTTTCACATCTACTTTAATATCTTGTAATCCTTCTTTTAATTTTTCAGCGTTTGATTTTAATATTTAATTTCTGTGGTCATCTTTTAAGGTTCTAGAGTATCTGTCTAATGTTCTCCCTATTAACGAATCTGCAAATGTGTCGATCAGGGACTTTTGTAACCTTTCTTGTAGTACACTTTTTCTTTTGTCGTCTCTAAATTTAGTTTTATGTTTAATTTTGAGTTTCGCCTTTTTTAGTTCCTGTAACTTAGTTAGTTTTGGAAAAAATATTCAAAACCTTTATAATCTGCATTAGGATTTTCTGAAGAACTATTTCAGAATAACCGCAACATAAATGCTGATAACAGATTTTTTAATAAAATGGATCTAAATATTATTTCAATAAATTTAATTTGTTTGTTTGATTATTGATGTCTAATTTAGAATGATTTGAAAATATACGGGCACTATTTATTTCTGCGGTTAACCGCTAATTGACTGACGCATTAATTATTCATTTCCACAAACCGATCTGTTTGCCAACGCACTCAGATTACAATGCGAATTGTACCTCACTGCAACTATCTTTTAACTATTACTGATATACGCTTAAATATTCACGCACTTTATTTAACAACTACCCTTTCGTAACATTTTTTCTGCAGTTCTTTATGGGAAACCTAGATTTGTTAGGTTTAATCCATGTTCACACTATAAAAGAGTGAAATTTCTTCGAACTTAAAGTTCAATAGAAAAGAAAACCTTATTTTGTTTATAAAAGCTACAATCCTCATTTCTTTAATGCACAATAGAAGGTTTGGTGATTCTAATACTGGAAAACAAGAAATCATTACATATTGCAATACTGAAAAAAATTCAATGAAAAATATTTTATAGCTTCTATTCATCTCCATACTTGTAGATGGCTAATAATCATATTTTCCTAGATATATTAACTCCTACCTTCTCCACCAATGTTATGGAACACTTCAAAGCGAGAAATCTGTATTTACATTGAAATTAGCTCAACAAGTGGAGGATTCCATAAAACAACAAATGGTGACATCACTTAGGAACTTATCGCATTTTGGGTATTCTAGAACACAACAAGAACTATAGTGCTCTAGAAAAAAGAAACATGTATTATTTCCGCCATAGTAATAAGAGGCGAATAGTTAGGTACTTACGCTGCCATTATAGAAAGTATTTTTTATAGCCTTCATTCAGTCCATTTTTGGACATAAATCTGTCTCATTTGTTTCCATCTGTCTCTGTTCTGTGCCTCTCTCGTCCATGATAAACCCGCTATAAGTTTTATATCGTCTATTCAGCGTTTAGGTAGTCGTTCTCTGGATTTTTTCCCTTAGTATGGTCTCCATTGTAGTATTATTTTATCCTGGTATCTGGTTACATGACCTGCAAAGTTCCACTTGAGTTCCGCTATTGTTTCACTCACATCTTTTATTTTGGTTATGGCTTTTATGTGTTCTGTCCTCTTCTGTTGTATTAGAGAAATTCCAATCATCCGCCTTTCCATAGCTCTCTGGGTTGTTTGGATGATAATCATTGATTTTTTGGTAATTGCCCAGGTTTGAGTGCCATACGTCAGGATTGCCATTACCCATTGTTCGAAGAGGCGAGTTCGGAGATACATTTGGGTTTTCTTGTTCGTTAAGGTGCTGCTTAGCTTGCTAAACGCTGCCTATGCTAACTTTTTTCAGCGGTTTATTTTCGCTTTCTGATTTTCTATCCCCAGTAATGTTGTGTGACCTAGGTAGACATAGTTTGATACATTTTATATTTTTTGATTTTTGATGGTGATAGGAGAGTCTCCACTGCACATGACTTTTGTTTTTGCGATATTGATATGGAGTCCTCTTTTGGATGCTTGTTCTTCTAATTCCGTTAGCATTTGTTGCAGCTCTTCTTTACTTTCTGCTATTAAGATATCATCTGCGTATCGCCGATGACTTAGTCGTTTACCGCTTATTAGTATTTCTTTATCTTGCCGATCTAGTTGTTTGAATATGTCTTCTAGGGCTACAGTAAATAGCTTTGGTGTCGAAGTGTTACCTTGTCTTATGCGTTTTTGTATTTTAATAGGTTTTGTGTTACTGTTGAGTTGTATAACGCAATATATATATATTCAATGATTTGACGATACTGGCTATTTATTCTTGCATCTGCTAGTGATTTTATTATTTCCCAGTGTTCCAAAGTATCAAATGTCTTCTAAAAATCGACAAATGCTATATAGGTGTACAAATTGTATTTTATTGCTTTTTTTCTGTTAGGACTCTCATTGTCAAATGTGGTCACATGTGCTATATGGTTTTCTAAATCCGATTTGTTCTGATGGCTGATATTGGTCTAGTTTTGCTGTGATTCTATTTGCAAATACTTTCGTGGATATCTTGTATATCTGTGATAAAAGAGAGATCGGCGGGTAATTTTCCAAATATGTTTTGTCACCTTTTTTGTGCAGTAGTATTACAATAGCGTTATTCCAGTTTTTGGGAATTTTGCCTTGTGTCAAACATTCATTTAGTAGTTCACATATCTTCTTTAGTAGTAAATTTCGCCTGTTTTTTTAACATTTCCATCACAATTATATCGTCTTCTGGTACAGTGTTGTTTTTCATTGAGTTCAGTGCACGTTTTGCCTCTTCTTCTATAATTTGTGGGAGGTCTTCAGAACTTACGTTTCTTTGTTCTTTTTTGTTAAAGAAGGAATTCATGGCGTATAGTCGGTATTCTGTTATGAAATCCAGAAGAAAAACTATATTTTTTAACATATTCTTCTTTTTTTATTGTTTCTTTGCTAGTTTTGCGTTGAAATCTCTTATGACAAAGGTATATGTGTATGTTTCTCTATTAATTGCTTCCCTCAGGTTGTCATAAAATGTTTCTACTTCCTCATTTTTGCAACTTGATGTTGGTGCATAACATTGTATAATTGTGATTTTACATTGCTTAGAGATTTTCAGCAGGACATATGCTACCCTGTCTGAAATATTATCAAATTAGATTGCATTTGGAGCTAGAGCTTTATTTATAATACATTCTACACCTCGTTGACTTTCATTGTCCGAGCTTTTATAGTAGAATGTGTGTCCTGATTTTAATATGACACACTCCTTTCATCTTCTTATTTCACAAAGACCAATAAGATTCCATTTTATCTGCTTTATATCGTCTTCTAGTTCGTATAATTGGGAGTCGTTCATTAAGGTCCTTACATTTAAGGTGCTTTGTTTTTCCTTGTTCTGATTTGCATGATTTGGTTTTAGTTGATATTAACAACTTTTTGCTTCCTCCAGAATCCTCGATGCAGACTCTTTTAGGGGTGTGGGATTTATTACGTCATTTTTCATAGGAGGGGTTTTTGGCCACGCTGGCTAGGCAGGTAGGCGAGTGTTTAGGGATACAGGTAGGAATAACTTTAGGATGAGTGGGGATTTAAAGGTTAAGACATGGTTCTCTATATAGGGGAGATGAGAGAGAACCAAGATTCGCCTAAGCAGAGTCGTTTACCTGAAGTATATCTATCTTCGTCGGTGTTACAAAGGGTGTCTATCCGCTACCCACTACCCTGTAGAAGTCTGTTTATAGTGCACCAACAAATTATATAAGAATTGAAACCATAAACTTTGAGTTTTGCTAGATTGTGTATGTTAACAAAATTGCTTTAGTTTACTTTATTCTTCAGGCTCATTTATATTTGTTACAAAAAATGTAGCATGATTTCCAGTCTCTAGGTGATACGTGACCACTAACTTGGAACATAAAATTGAAATCTTTATTGACATTATTCACAGATAAAGTAAAATAATATTTTTCTATTCCGACAATATTTCTACAACGTGGTTATGTCAACATAAATCATGTTAAAAACGTCACTTGTATTCAGGTCTTACACCATATAAGTTATTTTTAGAATTGAACATAAATTTCACTTTTCAGAACAATTTTCACGTTAAATATGATCATTATGTTGAAGTGTCTTGAGTAGTAGGTCATTTTATTGTACCATAAAGGAATGTTTTGAAATGTTAATGAGTCTAACAAACTTCAATTAATCAATGAAGATGTGTTCTTTAAAAAGAATTAAACAACTAAACAGATTTTCTCCTTAGCAGTCACTGTTCTTTAATTTTATTGATATTTTAGAAAGATTATAAATGTAAAAGGTAATCTGATACTTAAATAAGCCATATAGTACTTTTAGTTTAAGAATCTTTCTTTGAATACCACAGATGGGCCCTAATAGCACTATTACAAGAATCCCTGATTTATCTGACCAAAGTGTTTCAAAATGTATTACTAAGCGACCATAACTGCAAGCGATAAAAAATTATAGTCGCGGATGTCCATATTTCTTCCGACGATGTCCGTAAGCTGGCCGATAAATGCGGCTCGTCCTCGGACCTTATTCTTTATGACGGCGAATCCATTACGCGGCATTCATCGCATCCGTATCAAATTATATCCTGTAGGACAATTTATGGGGGCAATTACAATGCGAGTACAATTACTTCGTTCGCTTTCATCTCCGGTCCGCGACTTTTTGCGCCCGCCCCGCGTATGAAGATGCCTCGTAAACGTCGAAAACGTTTTGAGGAATCGTTTATTTGGCTGCGCCTATATTCATGCACCTACCGAATAAAATTACAGTTTTATAGGCCTGCTAGATGTTTGACAATTTCCCAGGAGTTGGACTGGGCATAAATTTTATTCAGGAGGCTGGCGTGTTTATGGCAAATTCTGTCTAACGTAGCTTTCCGTTGTAATATAGGGGAAGCGACGTTTTTCTGTTCGAATGGGCTAGTTTTATTTCGCAACTGGGAGAAACCGAAAAATAACGTATAAACAGTTAATTATACTTTCAAGTTTTTGCAAAGAGTTGTAGAAAACAAGTGGCTTAAATATAAAGATTTAGTTATTTTGTCATCACAACTATTGAAATATTAATAAAATTTTTGATTTCATGTCTTTGCAAGGTCTTAATATAAACATAACAAACTAATAGTAAAAATATTTATAGCGATTATTTACATAAAGGGTTGTTTACATTTAACCTTATTGGAAACTGTATATTTTATGCTACTAAAGTTAGTTATTACAAAGTTTCTTGCATAGTAAATCATGTTTTAATTGTTATTATATTTGTTGACTTTAAGTGCCTTTATTTTGATATCTGTAAACCAACATGATACTGAAATTTTACAACAAAGTGATTGTTTAAGTTGAACTACATTAATTTCTATTTGATCGAAAGCTTTAGGAAATATTTAATAAATAGGATGCCTAGAGAATAGTTTAGTGAAGCACTATAAATAACTAGAAATAGCAATTGCACAAAAGCTTAAGTTATGATGTGGTTTCTGTTAGTGCACGTCAGTTGTCACAATATCTACAACTTTAGATTTACATTAGGTTAGTTAGCACATCCTAGTGTAAAAGACCTATTGAAATGAAGTAATTGACCTTAACCATTAAACTATAACTAACTTTGATCATAACTTTTTAATAAATAAACTTTGGTCTGGTAAAAAAAGTAAACTTTGGCTTTATATGTTATACATGTATTTTAAAGCTATTGAGTAATAACGTTGGAATATTTAAAGTATCCTAATATTTTGTGGTTATATAACCATCTTAAGTTCAATAACTGTCGTGGAAAAATTAACCAATATGAACTATTTATGGAAATATTGTTAAGTTTTTAAGTTAGCGAAAGAAATTCTTAAACTTCGTTAAAATTATACAATTTGGTAATTTTTTTCTAACTAATAATAGATAGCATACATTATAAAGCCATGGAAACATATTCCACATTTGCAATTTAACTTGACTTCTATTTTCAAGAATTTAAAAAGACCGTGCTTACTGGGTCATATGTGCAGTTAATGATGCAAATACAACGTACTACGCCTATATTTTATTTTCCGATATAAAGCTCATTTATATACGTGATACATTTTTATCATTAAAATTATATTACTTTTTAATTATAAGTCTTAAAGCGATCATATGAAATAATTTTCATAAATTGACCCCACAACTTTAACACCTATTAATTTTTCCTATAGATACACATACAGAATCTGCTAAAAAAACATCGAAGACAAATGAAAAGGCATAAAAAATCGTGAGAAGAACAACTAAAAGAACGATAACGCACAGAAAATGCCAAAGACGAAGGAATTGTTTAATTAGGAGTACGAAACCATTATAAAACACAAGAGGAAAACATGGAAAACAAGCAAACATATAAAAAAAAGAAGGAATCTATAAAACTCGGTAAGCAAAATAATGAAAAAATTAAGAACGAAATATTAACCGAAATTTATACAATAAATTAAAACAAACGAAAAGAGAAAACAGACTAAGAAGTTTAGGAATAAGTAATGCAGGAAGAAAAATGAATACGACCTAGGAAAGGTTAAAGAAATATAAGAGCAGTATTTTTGAAATTATTTTTGGAAACTGGAAAGAGAGCAGGAATAAAACATATTAACATAATAATAAAAGATATAGAAGTAATGGGGATAGCAAAAGAAACATAGGGAGAATTTAATGAAATTGTAAACAAGACAAGACAAGCATTAATGGAAAAAACTACAAATAAAACTATATCAACGTATGCTAAAAATATGGAGGATAAAGTTGTGTCAACTTCTAAAAAGGGAAATATAACAAATATAGAGGTTTTACTCTCTTAAATTCTACACAAAAACTTTTAATATTAATAATGAATCGGAAACTGGTAGAATACATAGAATTAAAGATAGGAGAATACTAAAATGGAATTGAGTTAGGAAGATCCACCATCTATATAATTCACATGATGGGGGAAATAATACAAAAATGTAATGAATTTAATACCCAATTTTTTTTCTGAATAAGTACTTATAAAAGAAAGTTGAAACTTCTGTTACTTCTCAACGCAATCTCCATCTAGACGTATACATTTTTCACGTCATCGCCATTATTCCATGGCTATTAAGAACACTTCTTTAGGGGTGTGTTTTTCTTAATGGTAAACCTCTGATGCAACAGCGGCTCGATTGGAAAATAAGCGGCACGGAGAGTGTCCTTCATGGTTAGAAATTCATGGCGGCATCACGCGTCAACATGTCCTAAGACATTGCCATCCGCACAGCCTTGTGTTCGTTAGTCAGCATTCGTGGAACACATTTGAAGTATATAAAGCAACAATCACAGCAATGGCGGTAATTTGACCTGTGTACATTATATGGTGCTGTCATCTCTATTACAAATGTTGAAATATTTCCGGCGTCTTTTAAAATTAACTGCATCTTTCTACTTACTGTTACTGTTGAGAAAAAATTTAGAGACCTTAGTACTTGAACGCACTTTATGTACCTTAACGTATGTTGCTCATTGACTTCAAACAGGCTTTTGGCAAAATAAACAGTAAACGTTTAATACAAAACACAAGAGATATGCAGATATCAGGAAAGCTTGACAGAAATAAAACAATAAAAATTAACAGTATAGTAGCTAATCTTGAGAAAGATATGATTCACAAATTATAATAAAAGAACTTAATAATAAAAATAGATATAGATAAAACAACAATAAACAAAGACAAACAAGTAATTGCATATAATAATAATTATTTATAATAACAAGAAATGAAAGAGAGCTACAAGAATCTATTAAAGAGTTAGGAAGAAAACACGTACGAAAGTACTAAACAAAACTAAAACTAAGTACACGAAATGTAGAATTTAAAAAAAATTAAAATTTATAAAAATATATTTAAATAGAAAGACGCCTCTAAATCTAATAAACAGCAAGAACAACTGCGAAATAGATAATAAAGGAAGAATACAAGCAGGCAATAAAGCAAACTACGCAAATAAGTAATTTCTGAAAGACAAGATGGCAAAGAAACAATACTTAATATATGTAAAATACTAATAAAAGTGGCATTAACATATGTATTGGAGATATTAAGTTTAACAAGAAAAGAAGAAGAAGCTAAGAGTATGGAAGTGAAAGATATTAAGAATAATATACAGACTGAGGAGGACAGACGAAAATTATTGAGATCTAAAATAAACTACGAGTTATTACAGAACTTGAAAGAAAGACATTGTAAGGAATATTCAAGTATCGAGAATTAGTAGAATCAGAGCAAAGAATGGTAAAGGAGGTAACAAACTGACAATCAATGGAAATAAAGGAAAAAGAAAGGCCAATAGTTAGATGGTGGAATCAATTTATAGAAGAATAAAAAATTGAAAAGCAAATGTCACTAACAGAAAAGCATGGAGGAATATAGTGACAAAAGCTAAAACTCACACAAACTAAAGAAGAGAAAAACAGGGATTAATCCATCTCAGAAAATAAATTTAGAAGAGCTTTATTACCGAAGAACGAGAAACTTTTTACACATCATATTTGCATTAGGTATTAAAATATGAGCTTGCAAATCTTGATAACAAAATAGTAAAACTGAATATTGGGCGCAAGTAATATTAGCAAACTTCTCTCTTTGGAATTAGTTGCCTTTTCAAGTCTTAAATTGTCTTCTTGACCAAAGTTTGTTTCTACATTCCAAACTCTTTTGAACAATGACGACAAGTGGAGTAACTAATTATCATCCAATACTCCACATTTAACGTAGTTTGAATGGAAGATATATTTGTTGGCGAACTGCTCAATAAATTTTTGAAGAAAAAGTACTAAATGAAGATTCTGTGTTATTTGTAATAATATAACAAATCTCTTCAAGTTGCAACTTTCAACTCTGCTTCACGTTCTATAACGAGAAAGTATATTAGTATTGTGTCTATATATGGTGCCTAACACCTATGATGGCACGTTGATTTACTATCTGAAATGCCTGAGGCTGAGGTAGCGGATTTTAGGATAACCAAGCTAGGGCTTTTGTACCTAGACTTCCCAATTCTGCGCTATCAGATCACGCGCTTAATGGTAGTGGTAGGAATGCAACAAAAGAGGTGGGGAAATCTTTTAATAAACTGCTGTAAACTAAAATTTTAAATTTCAAACCAAAAAAGAACGAATTATACAACAAATAATCTTCTGCGTTCCTCTAATTTATGTCTTAAGGAAAATCTCGGTTTTTAGGTAAGCCTTAAAGCCACAGAACCAATTGTTGAGCGACAGATATTAAGCTTAGGTTAGTTCCTATGGACACAAAAGATTACAACAATTTTTCCAACATTACAATTCAATAACTTTAAAACGCATATGAAACAATAAAAACTAAAAAAATGCAACCAAAGAATGTTAATCTATCGATGCTTGCTGAACGTCGGCTGTTTTCTTTCTAATCATTAAGAAATAGATTTCTTGTTAGAGAAAAATTTAACGTGGAACACCCATATTGGGAATCCTGTGTCTTTACTCAAAAAGGACGAATTCTACCATCCATCACCTAACTAATCTATTTTCAACTTCAGTCAACCGTGAAACAAACTGAGATTACTTTATTAATATCCTCATAGAGAATACTCCTGAGATTCCTACGCAATCAATATCAATGCGGCTACTATAGCAGCGCCACAGATAACAGAAAAAATTACTAACTACACTTGCCCACGAAATATAAAGCAAAAGACTGTTGAAAAGCGACGCTTCCGACAAATATGGTAAAACAGCAGCTCACCGGAGAATGAACATAGATACACCCCAACAACTCTAAAACTGAAGAAATTCATTAAGGAACAAAAAAATAAATATCCTGAACAATTCCTTAAAGGATTAACTGCATCAGAAAATACAAAGTACTTCCTCTCTAAAGCTGTTGTTTCAATAAACCAATACACTAACAAAGTTGAATCATGAGCATAACAAAAGTATTTGCTATCCACTTCCAAGAAGTTTTACAGTTAATCCCATTAGAAGACGAAAATAATAAATAGAAAATCACTCAACGATCTCTTTTCAGCTCTTGTTTCCTATCGAACCTTTCTCATTTAAAGAAGTAGAGACAATAATAGCTGCAAACAACTGTAAAAAATTTCCAAGGAATGATCTAATCACTGAGCGTATACAGAAGGAAATGCAACTCAAAGCTATTAAGTTAATTATGCTGATTTTAAATAGCATTATACAAACAAGAATTTTCCACGTTTAGTAGAAAGAGGCTCAAGTGATTCTTATTCAAAAACCTGCCAAAGCGATTAACAACCCAGCGACATATAAACCCGTCAGTTTGTGGCCACTGTTTCCCAAATTCTTTAAAAGAGTATTACCGAAGACTTATTTCCATAATAGCTTACATCAGATCATCAATTTGCATTTTGGAGTGAACATGCTACCATAAAACAGATACATAGAATAGTGGACTACATCAACAGAGCTTTCAAAGTCAATAGATACTGCTCTCCTGTCTTTCTCGATGTTAGCCATGCCTCCGATAAGGTTTGTTATGTAAATTAAAACGAATCATTGCACATCCTTACTGCATAATCATTAAATCATACTTTAAAGTATTTTTAAGTTAAGCTTGGAAAAATAGTATCAGATTTACGTCTTATTAAATCCGGTGTCCCTGTGCAAAGAAATGGATTTTATATAGCCGATATACTTATTAGTCCGATACAGCAATCCTCACTACAAATCATGATCTTATTGTAGTCACTCTGACTTTACAATAGAATGTGAACAAAGTGTGTGCCTGATTCAAGAAATAGAGCTTTAAAATTAACAGTCACAACCCTGTTTTACAAAATCGAGCACAACCCATATTTGAACAAAGAAAAAACAAGTCAACTCTAAATTAAAGAATTATTATTAGTTGCTGAGTTGAAACTCTAATCTTCACTGTCCAACAAACTGTTAACATATAAAAACGGATACGGAGCTATGGCATTCGGTTGCAAGGCACTGAGATATATTCAAACGTTGAAATACTAGAACGTTTTCAGTCAAAGGTTTTTCCTGTTATCTCTGTTACTATGAATGCACTCTACTAGGTTTTCAAGAAATATATTTGAAAAAAAAATAATGTAAAAACAGTGAAGTGTAGTGAAACATACTTACGGTGACTAGAAATGCACCCTAATTTATTAGCAATCGAGTACGAGCGGTGAATCGGTGCGGACGCCTTGCATGCGCTCCGATATCAGTGCGACACGCTTGATAAAAATTGTACGTACAAACAACTTTCACTTATTTTATTAGTTTAGTTTATTTATTGCATGTAAATACAACATAATTATGTTTCCAATCGGAAACAATTATAGCCTCGGCCCGCCAGGAACAACAGCCGTAAATAATCAATTCGCTCCTGAAAATTACGGCTTTACTTTCAATATCCTTGGTTTTCAGGGATACCCTACTTCTCAACCGCAAAGTCATCTTAATTATCAATACCCATATGTAACCCATATCCAAACAATAATGACACCCCCTTTTGCAATGAACTATGCTGGCAATGTAAACCAACGAAAGTAATCAATATAACAGAACAGACAATCACACACTAACAGATACAGATATGAACGACGAAGAGGAATCGATTGCAGATGATATAGCTACTGACAAATACAAAAGCAGCCCATCCACCTCAAAACACGAATGGCAGACGGTTAAGAAAAGAAAAAGGAATGCAACCACAGAGAATCCCAATTTAAAGCAACGTAACCAATTGACTACATCTAACAGATACGGAATTCTTGCACAAACGAAAAACAATAATAATAATGACAATCAACAAACCAAAACTGCAAAACCTCCACCAATATTTATCCATGGAGTGACTGATTATGATAAAATGATTGCAAATATCACTAAAACCATCGAGAAAGAATAATATTATACGTCAGCAACAGCAAATAATACGGTCAAAATCAATACTTTTACCGCTGATTCTTACAGAAAGTTGTCAAGGCATCTAAAAGAGGAAAATGTAGTATACCACACTTTTCAATTAAAAGAAGAAAGAGCTTACAGAGTTGCTATTCGAAACCTGCACCGGTCTGTACGAGTAGAAATCATAAAGATTGAGCTAGCTAAACAAGGTCATAAAGTGCGCAATATGATAAATATGCGCCATAGGGTAACCAAACAACCGCTCCCCCTATTCATGATGACCTTGAACCAAATGAAAACAATAAAAAAATCTTTGATGTAAAGTACATCGGGAATATAGTTGTATCGGTAGAACTTCCTAGAAAGAAGAACATTATTCCTCAATGCCTAAGACGCCAAGACTATGGGCACACAAGGTCTTACTGCAATAAACCTTTTGTCTGTGTAAAATGTGACGGTGGACACAAAACGACAATTGTACAAAGGACTGCAGTACCCCAGCTAAGTGCGCCCTATGTGGTGGAGATCATCCTGCCAATTATAAAGGCTGTACAGTTTACCAAGACCTTCAAAGATCCAGAAGCGCACCATTTAGAGGAATAGCAAATACACCTCGCATCCAACAAGCCCCTCCTAACCTAAATGAATTCTCTCCTCTTCGTAACCAAGCTAACAACCACAATGGTGAAACACAAAGACTTATACAAAACGTAGTTAACAATCCTCAAGCATGGGCCAGAAGAAGCAACAATCTCCTAACTCAAGACCAACTAATAAGTCACAATAGCATGATACTTAACTTGCTTTCCACAGTGATTAACAAAATAGCGTAAAAATGGCTACTTCACTGCGCATCGCTTTGTGGAACGCCAATGGTATCTTTAACCATATTCTTGAAGTAATAACTTTTCTACAATTACAACAAATTGATATACTACTTATATCAGAAACTCACGCAACAAGTAGGACAGTAATTAAAATACCGTATTATACTGTACATTATGCTAATCACCCTGATGGGACGGCTCATGGCGGATCAGCTGTGTTAATTAAAAATACGATTATCCACCATGAAATACAGTCTTATCTAACAGAAAAAATACAAGGTGCAGCCATAAAAGTTGAAGCCTTTCCCTACTAATTTGTTATATCAGCCGTGTACAGCCCGCCAAGACATGCCATTTCGTCTGATGAATATGAAAATTTTCTCAGATCCTTAGGCAACAAATTTATAGTAGGAGGGGACTGAAATGCAAAAAATACAGTCTGGGGCTCTAGACTTATCAACCCTAAAGGACGCAACCTACTAAGAACAATTCAGAGAAACAATTATGATTATCTATCAACCGGAAAACCTACTAGTGATCCACGCAAACTTCTGGATTTATTAGATTTTGCAATATTCAATCAAATAGCTAATGTATATACTAAATCGGAATCTAACTACGACTTCTCCACTGACCACTCTCCGGTCATCATTACTGTCAGTACAACAATAATCGCAAAAGAAATGCCTGCTAGATTGTGTAATAAAAATACGGATTGGAATCAATTAAAGACCCTGTTAGAAGAAAACATTAACCTAACCATTAGAATTAAAGATAATTAAGATCTGGATGAAATAGTCCATCATCTAACGACAATGATCCAGTCAGCCGTCTGGCAAGCCACACAAAACTATTGGAAATCTCAATTCTAAAGCTGATAATATTCCCCGCCATATACGAAACCTAATCACTGAGAAACGAAGAGCTCGGAAAAAATGGCAAGTAACAAGGAACAGGCAAGTTAAAACAATATACAATAGGCTTACTCATCCACTACATAATACCCTTATAAAAGCACCCAATGAAACATTTAAAGAATACATTACAAAACTATCTCCTAACGATCATACAATCTGGAAAGCAACTAAAAAATTTAAGAGGCCAATACTAGCAATACCACCAATCAGAAAACCTAATGACACGTGGGCCAGAACAGATAAAGATAAAGCGTATACATTCGCAGAATATCTCGATATCTTATTTACCACCCCAAACCCACATGATAACAATGACGACACAGAATTTCAAGATTTCCTGACTGTTCCATACTTTCGCTACCAATAAAACCCTTCTCCCCATCAGAAGTCCTTCAGAAAATTAAATTTACGAATACCAAAAAAGCCCATGGCTATGATATGATTGGAGGAGAAGTTCTGCAGCATCTTCCAAGGAAAGCACTGGTTCTTCTTACCACCATATTTAATAGTATAATGAGGTTAAGCTACTTTCCAGTACTATGGAAGTATGCTCGGATTACTATGATTGCAAAGCCTGGCAAACCACCTAACCACCGATCTTCCTACAGACCTATAAGCCTATTACCCTTAATGTCTAAAATTTTTTGAAAGACTCCTACTGAAAAGAATAAAAGAATCAGTAAATCTCAACCAGATAATCCCACCCTATCAGTTCGGCTTTCGTAAAGCCCACTCAACGATACACCAATGCCACCGAATCGTCAATCAAATAATAGAAAGCCTTGAAACAAAAAAGTTAACTACAGCTGCATTCCTAGATATAAAGCAAGCTTTCGACAAGGTCTGGCACACAGGCTTGCTTTACAAGATAAAATTATACTTCCCAAGTCCGATCTATCTAGTTCTAAAATCCTACCTCGCCAAGAGATTCTTCCAAGTCGTGATAAATGGCTCAACCTCTGACTATCACCAAATCCAAGCAGGAGTGCTACAAGGTAGTGTTTTGGGTCCTTTACCTGATCTATTCATACGATACGCCAACCACGCAGGACACTTTTATTGCCATGTTTGTCGATGACGTGGCCATATTATCAACCAATGATAACCCCGCAGCAACTGTAGCTCACTTACAGCATCACCTAAACCTACTGCAAGATTGGACTCGCAAGTGGAGAATAACAGTAAACAGTGAGAAGTCAGCTCAAGTAACCTTCACTGATAGACGACTTGATTGCCCTCAAACTCCTTTCAACAATATTGCAATTACAATCAAGTATGAAATCAAATACATAGGAATGCACCTTGATGCAAAACTCAACTGGAGCATATACATCAAAAATAAGAGAAAACAAATAGACTTAAAGGTGAAGAAAATGTACTGGTTAATCGGAAGACGTTCGCAGATATCGCTATCAAATGAATTATTACTTTATAAGACAATCATAAAGCCCACTTGGACTTATAGCGTTCAACTTTGGGACTGCGCGAAAGCATCCCATACAAAAATACTACAAAGGGTTCAGTCTGAAACCCTTCGCATAATGACTGGTGCACCATGGTATGCTTAATTACTAATTTTTTATAATTGAACTATGCCATATATAAAATTGATATATGAAAATACATTAAATACGGTAGTCTTTTGTTTTTTACGTTTTATTTGTTTAACTAAAAATGTCCTGATTTATAAAGTACTTTCATATCTAAGCAATCTGTAACTTTATACAAGAGTGGACAAATTTAAACCAGATTTTTTTTAATTTATTGAAGCACCACAAAGATATCAATATACAAAGTTATTCTTCTAGATAACCGCATGATTTAGGATTATATTTTTCCAAGGGATGGGTAATTTTTTGATCTCTTTATCGCAAAATGGAGGTGGTTGTGACACCAGTCAACCGCGCACAAACATTTATATACTGTTCTTTAAGTCGTCCAAACAAATAGTACTTACATGACGATAAGTCCGGACTGTATAAAAGATTTCAGTGTGGTGTAGAACAATTCCTCAATTTTTGTTGAATCTGAGTAGCTGTATGAGTCTGGGCGTTATCGCAAAGCAGTACAACGTCCCGGATTATTTGAGCTTGCCGTAGTTTATTCCGACCTTTAGCAATCATTAATCAGCAATTAGCCTCAAAAAGATAGGGAACAATATAAATATTCTCCTCAATTATACTGGTGCTTATATCACACTATAATTGAGTTTTTGTAAGGGTGTTGTCCCTAAAGGGTACCTTAAGTCTTCTCTTCGCTCTGTTTTAAGAAACCGCATACTGACTAAAGAAGCGGTAGTGGGAAGTACTCTACAGGTGAGAACAGAGATCCCTATTTACAATGCTCAAAAATTGTGCCCCTTTTCGATCATTTCACGGTGCACAAATAAAATTCTGGTTTATATTTTATTCATAATCGCATTATGTTCTAACTGGATGATTCACTTTTGAAATTTAATCTAGATGCTCAAATTGTATAGCTTCTACAGGGTGATCGGAACATGGCTGGTCGAAATTTAAAGGAGGTTAGAGGGAACGAATATAAAAGTGTTCGCAGTACAATGCGTTTTCGGAAACGCCGCGTGAAGGTGGTAGAGGGCGCTGTGCAGGGCAGTCGAAACAAGCCGGCAATGTGGGAAGCTGTCATTCGCCGCTGTCATTCCATACAGCATGTAGCGGTTCACGAATACTGAACTAGCAGATGGAGCTGCAAATGGAAATGGGAGAACTGCGCAAAGGTCGTGCAGGGAACGATTTCCTAACAGAGAAATGCCGAATTGTCAAACTTTCGAGAGAGTGCACAGACACCTTCATGAAAGCGGGTCTTTCAATGCCAACAGATATGATGTGGGCAGGCCTCGCTCGGTGAGAACAGTGCGAGTGGAAAAAGCTGTCTTACGTGAGGTTGAGCACAATTCTTCCATACGCACGAGAGCTGTTTCCCGTAGACTGGATGTGAGGCAGTCAATTGTATGGGAGATTTTGCATGGCAAAAGTATGCACCCATATCGTTTACAAAGTGTCTTCGTGTAAACGATGATACTTGCAAAAGGCTGCTGTGCAGCTCAACTTTCCTTCATACGTGTTATTCACGGATGAAGCAACGTTCACTCGAGAGTTTAACACTCTCAATGCTCATGTTTGGGAATATGACAATCTGCATGTGGCAAGACCTCATGCTTACCAGCACAGATTTAGCGTTAATGTGTAGGCGGGTATGGTGAACAAATACATGATTGGGCCGTACATCCTACCCCATCACTTGGAGGGCCCGACATACTTTATCTTCTTGCTGGCCGTTGTGCCTCAGTGCACCCGGAGACGTTTCTGGTTCCAGCACTATGAAACGCCGCCACACTTTAGCGGTTACCTGGATTGGTCGAGATGGACCTGTTCTGTTCTGTCCTGCTTGGATTTCTTTCTGTGGGGCCACTTCAAAAGCATCATCTATAATACCCCTGTGGACTCTGATGTCGATCTCGTCTCCAGATTGATAGTTGGTGCTGGAGATGTGCAGGACATGGCTGATGTTTAATGCTAATGTACGCCGTTCCATGCTGCGGCGATATGAAGCTTGTATTATGGTTGGTGGTCACTCTTTCGAGCATTTGCTGTGGCACGTTGATTTAATAAAGGGTTTGTTACATTTGTTTATGTCTCTTTATTTTTACTTTTCCAATTTATTTACTCTCCAGGACTTTCACGCGGCGTTTCCGGACACGCATTGTGCTGCGAATCCTTTTATGTTCGTCCTCTCTAACCCCCTTTAAATTTGGGAAAGATATTTTTCGTTCACCCTGTATACGTTTTAAAATTCTATACTTACAAGCACTCCACAAATGTACAAAGATTGTAATCGTGATTACAAAAGGCATGCTAGAGAATACAGGCATTTTCTATGGTGTTTTTGCTTATGAAAAGTAGCAATAAGATATATGAATTACTATTTTTATTTTAAATAAAATTATTCTTTCGTGGAAAACGCATAAAAAATAATTATTAATTATTGAAGAAACATTTTAATTAAGCTTCTCTAGATTAGTGCTCATGACATCTACAGGCTCCCACGGCCGGCATTTTCATATGTCGTATTGTTTAAAAACTTTTGGTTTTGTGTCCTTTGGCTCTTTTCCAAGCGAGTATATGGTAAGGACGATGGTGAAAGAATAGCCGCTCACGATAACTGTTGATGTCGCTGGTTGCTCTGTTTTTTTTGCTGGGTGGTAGTTTGTGTTTTTAGTTTTTAAGTACTACAAACCGCACGATCTGGATAAGTAGAAGACATCATCTCTATTAATAGGAGAATTATGCTTAAATTTAATTTCCATCGCCTCTTCACACCAGCTCGGATAATAACTCATACAATTAGACAAAACATATGTTTTGCTAAAGTTAATCTTTTCAAAAATTATTTTAATAGGGACAACTATTTTCATTTACCTAGCTCTCGATTCTATTGGCCAAAAGAGGACGTCAGCACCGGTTTCCCACTACTATCTTTTAGCGGACGTGTCATAAGTCTAAAGTACACAAGCTGATAGTTTAGTTTTAGAAAATATTTCTTCTGAAGATATCCGCTGGAACTGTGGCTGAAAATAAAATAGTTTTCAAATTTTAAATACTTCGAGAACAGACAACACAATATGAAAGAATGTTATTCCTAAATAAGTTCATTCTAAGGCCTTATTACGGAAAACTATATGTATAAGATGAAAAATTTAATTTACTTTGCCTTTGTAAGGATTAAATGTCAATGCAGTGCAATATAAAATTCTCCTATTGTAAGCCTTTGCGCCCAGCGCGCAACGTCACGTCAATGCTGCAAGGAACACGGCATTTTAAAATTAATTTTTATTTTGTTTTCAGCAGGTCGCCGCGAATAAAACATTCCTTTATTGAATAATTGAATTGGCTGGCGCCATGTTCAGCAATACCCATTGTTTGAGGGAACTGTCAATTTTTTCACTTCAAGTTTCATAATACCGATGATCACAGTCTGTGTACTCTTCTATTGTGCAGGCCTCTTTATTCCGTTTCGAAGCCGTGATTAATGTCGTCTTGTAATTTTTCGAAATGGTGTTATCCCATGTGAATACTTCATGCTTTAAAAGGCTTGATTAATGTAGGGAATGCAGATATAAGTAATTAAAGTTAAAATAGTTTTGTACAGCTCTTTAGGTTAAGAAGAAAAATACTAAAATCCTCACAAAAAGGTTTTTTACAAAACTAAATAACTACCAAACTAAATATTGGAATGGGATTAAACAAATAACGAGAAATAAAATTGAATGTGTAGGCTGAAGAGCACACAGTATATTAAAGAAATGTACACAAGCAACATTGTTATTAGTATAATAGCAAAGATGTTTATTTTTGTATTATTATTACTCTTCTTTTCCACTCATGTGCAGCTATAGCGCTGATGTTATTATGTTCTTATAAGTAAGACGATGTTTTTTTGGAAACGATTCTTCTTTCAGAAAAATGAAGAAGTAAATTGTTAAAAATTTTATTTTAATATTTTTTTTAAATTTCTTTGTCGGGAATAATCCATTCAATTCAAAGGACTTTGAACTTGATTTCTGCTTCTTAAAATGAGAAAAACATTTGAAAAGAGCTATTTTAACCTTGGTGGGTTGTTACAAAAAAGAGCTTAAACATAGCTCCACCCAATTAAAAATAACTAAAATAGAGCGACCACTTAGATCAGATACCGAAAAACGAGTGACTTATTCTAAAATAATAAATGACATATGATAAGCGTTGAACAAAATACAAATTTAAATCACCCTTAAGGCGAAAGGGTTTTGCCGTTTTCGTTTTCCATGTTTATCTATTCTCCTAGTCTGTTTTTTGCAAATGTTTTTTACCCACATCCCATGAAAGAGTCGGTCAGCCTTTTTTGTCTTTTCTCTTTTATACCACTGCCATCTGTTATCTGGCATTTATTTAACATGTCTATACAATTAGGAACCTCCATTTTCTAAAGTTGAGCAGATGACATTTACCTTTTCCAAACTTTATAGGTTCTGAGTCTGTCTTGTCTTGTAACTTTCAGACACCTTCTTTTGTTTGAAATTTATTTTTTACGTTCTTACAATACTATGTTTTACACCACATGATGGAATATTTTTTTTGTTAGTGTCTATATTTTTATTCTATATAACTACGTACAATCTTTTGTTGCTGATTTGTCTATCTCACATATACTTATTAAACTTAAAAGTGAGCTCAAATATTTGAATGTTGTACTGATTTTGATCTGTTTACTTTCTATTTTGTTATCTTGTGTTTGTTTGTGATTAAGGTTTGTACCCCACTTCTCAAATTCTTCGTCCAATTTTTAAGCGTAAATTTTATATCTTCCCCGTCTTGTGTAAGCATAATCTGAGAATATGTGAATAGTAGAGAGTATAAGGTTGGTATCTATTTTAGTTCCCATTGCTGGGCGTTTTTTTGTACCACATATACATTAAATAATAATTGGTATAGATCGTACCTCCTCCTTGGGACATTTTATTATTCTTATAATCAGAATTATTTTGTTGCATATTTTTGTATGTTTTTTTGTTTTGTAATATATCTTTTAAATTATCCATATCCTTTTTTTTATATATATTCACTCTCTTGAATGAATACTGCACTTTTGGCATTTTGGTACTTAATCGAAATTTACGAAGAACCCCGTAAGAAATAGCAGCAAGAAACCAAGCAAGACGTCTACGAGGTCAAAGAACATCGGAAGAAATGGCTGCAGAATAGTAACGATTGCTACAGAAAGTTCGTAACACTTGCATTCTCTATAGCAGCCAAGTGTAGCTAACTGGATTTTCTAGTATTGTAATAAAGGGTGAACACAGCAAAATTGGAGCACCGAAAATTAGATATAACATTGTAATGAAGTGGAAAGCGGCAAATTAATTTTGCACGAACACGTTCTCATTCCCAACCTGAATACTTGCTCTAAAAGCAAATGTTCCTAATTCTACCATCGCTCGTGCACTAAAACAGTTCAGGAGATGACTTAAGGTGGAAAGAAAGCTAGGAAATGAGAGTGTTTTTTTAAGACAATCCAAAGATTTCTTCGGGAGAGGTGATAAAGAAAGACCAGTCTTTTGTGCAAAAGGTCTGAAAAATTTTAGGTCTCAAGCAGCCCCAGAACAGCACAGTCCTGTTCCCTTAAGTTGTTGACACCATACCAGTGTTTGGGTCGTATACATTGTACATTCTAAGTTTCTATAGCTATAGTTCTTTTCCGCCGCTATATTCTGTTTGTTGATTTTAGGTTGTCTGATATTAGTTCTTTATGCGTGAATCCTTGCCCTTTCTCTCAGAATTCTTGGAGTTGACTGTCTTCGCTTTACAATTCACAAATAGACTGGAAACAATGAACTAGCTTTTATGTACGTGTTGAGTAGCGGGTGTAAAACTACAACCCTCCTCCTCCCCAACAAGAAGCTCTAATAAATAAAATCTCCCAGGTATAATATATAATCCTAACATATTTTTTTGTTTTTGTAAATTTATAATCTACTTTACAAGAAGGATTAAGTAAATATGATAACACAAGTATGCATTGTTAGGAAAAACCACTCAGTAGTGATACCCCTTTAAAAATTCTTTCACATTAGGGTGCTTAGAGGTTGTGCTGCCAGATTCTATTTGAACTTTTTACAGGTGGGTAGACAACGGACAACGGATGAATCAAACTGTTGTTGTAATTCTAGAGTCTACTGTAGTAGCTTTGGAAAAATCTGCGAATTTCTTCCACGCCTAATGGTATGCCGAACTTTACATGCAAGGTTTGATTTATTACATATCACGGTGCTCTTGCCACGGCACGGCTGGAATTGTTGAATAGATTTTATTCGAGATGGTTTAGCGCATGATTTTATGTAGTAGTACTTTGTTTTGATCCAAGTAGCCAGTATATTTGCCGAAACTTTGCACTCAGTTGTTGTCGATTAGCTTAGATATTTGTTTTCTAAGTCATTCGCTGATTCAGGTGTAATCTTGGATACTTGCTTTTTGTGTTAATAAGTACTGAAATATTATTTAGACTAACGAGCGGATACGTGTTGAACTGAGTTGTGAAATTTGTTTGAACCGATTTAGTTGGGTTGATTTTAATGCGCCATTTATTAAACCATTTGCTGATTAGGTTTAGATGCCGTTGAAGGTTCTCAGATGCTAACGCAGGGTCTTTATGTGTAGATAAAACTGCAGTGTAAGCAGCAAAGTTAGCAATAACAATTTTTGTTATTTTCAGGTAAGTCAGCAGTATAAATGAGATATAGGAGGGAGCTAAGGAGACTATCTTGTGGGACACCAGATTGTATAGTGTGGTAGTTGGAGAGTTCACTGTTGTACTTAAGTGTGAAATATCTGGTAGTAAGGTAGGATTTAAGGAGAAGGTAATAATAGTTTGGGAGTAGCCTTTTTAGTTTATAGAGTAACTCAATGTGTCAGATTTTGTCAAACGCCTTGTTAACGTCTAAAAACACAGCTGTGTAATATTTCTTTCCTTTAAGGCTACGTGCTATTTCATTAACTATCCTATGTACTTGCTGTGTTGTGGAATGTCCTTTTCGAAACCCAAACTGGTGATAGGCAGATGTGATGGTACGTCCGTGTTATTAACTTTCGACAGCGGAACGCTATAGGCGAAAGTTAATGATTTTAACATGGTGTCTATCTGTCTGTCTGTGTGTCTGTCTGGAGACACAACTTTCGTTATAATCATCGGATTCACTTCAAACTTGGCATACATATACCTTAAGCCAATATCTTCTTCGTTCCTATTTGGGCTGTATGGCCAAAGTTTTAATCGATGAGCTTTAAATTCCATCATTTCTATACATCAACGTAGTTAAGTATTTTTTATAAATTAAATGTAATAATTGTAAAACGCAATGAACGATTAATATAGTTAATAGATTATTCATATACTGTGAAATATTGATAAAACACGTCGACGTGTTTAAATGATACTGTTCGCCATCGTTTTAATAAAGTTACTTTTTTGTAGCACAAATCGACTCGATAGAATTTTTAGAATATTGCGTTTATGACCAGAGCGAGTTCTCAGAACACCGTATTTCTTTGCATGCAAATGCGAACCCATGAAACACCAGAGTTTCAACATCAGCGAGTCCTCAGAACATCATAATATTTTGCATGCGCTTTTATGAAGAGATGATAAGGCTCTTTGCAAAAAATCTCGGAGCGAACCAATGAAACACCAGAGTTTTGACATCAGCGAGTTCTCAGTTCTTCATAATTTTTGGTTTACGCGTTTATGAAGGCATAGTAAGGCTCTTCGCAGAAAATCTCGGAGCGAATTCACGAAACACCAGAGTTTTGTACATACGTTTATTTCACCTCTCGCTAATTCGCCACACCGCTGTCGAAAGTTTCATTTATGGTTATACACGATTCTCGTTTAGTAGTCTTTCAAGAAACAACTTCTCGAAAAATTTTCCTAGTATAGATAGGAAACAAAGAGGTTATATTTTCTGGTACTTTTCCAGGTTTGGGAACCACCATTATTTACATATACTTTTATAATATGGGATAGTAATATACGCTTAACATACGATTATATATAGTTGTCAAAAATATAATGGCTTTTTAGGGACCTCTTTTAATATTTGCCATGCTACTAAGTTATATCCTGGTGCTTTGTAATTGTTTAGCTTCTTTATTTCGATTTGTATTTCCGTCGCTGAAAATGGTTTAATAGGTAGGACATTTAGCATGGAACGATTAGATACTACTCTAAAGCTGCATCCCGTACATTATATTGAAAAAGTCTAAATACATTCGACAAATGCTCGGGCATACTTTTGGATTTATCCCTTGTGCCGTTAGTTTTTCTTATAGGAGATATAATCACAAAATATGTGAATAATAATTTTTAAGATTTTCTATTTAACGAAAACAATATCTTGATAGGAAGCCAATAGAGGATAATAAATTTAAATAGTATCTAGTTATTTAATGACCATACCTTGTAGTGTACACAACTCTGATACTAAACTAAGAGTTATAAACCCTGTACCTCGTTGTTTAATGAATTAGTTTCCGCCCCGAAGAGCCAGAGCTAGTACGCAACTGCAATTGCAGGAAGAAAAACGCATTTTTTAATGCAAACAAGCACTACACCGAGAGGTTGGTAAAGCGCTGGAAGTACGTTGCGTAAAGCTCGGAATTGTTGCATATGCGACTGGCGGCTGCACATTACCGTGTTAATTACCAGCTGCTAGAATTGCACACAAAGTGCTAATAACGCTGTTTGGTTTTCCCTCGCTTACTTTTGCAAATCAAATTAATAAAGCGTATTAGTGCCGGTCCGGGCGCGCATGCATTTCACTCGGAAGCATCAGCTTTATCAGGATCGGCGTGGAATCACCGGAAACGCGCAAATTGCGCCGTTTGAACGTGCCGCAAAGTATGAAGTGTGTTCGCGGCTGTCAGGAGGCCCGCGCGTTTTTCCGGTCGAATAATCCTCCCAGAATAATGTGCCTTACGAAGCGCATTAGACGGGGATTTCGCTGCGGTCCTGCGAGGCCACGCTGCAGGATCTCCGGATTCCTCTACACGTGTTCGCTGCTCTCGACTTTACATGCATGTTGTATTAAAATACATTGTTATGACAGCTCTGGGAGTATGCACCATATTTAACGTCGCGCGCTCATCTCATATGTAAAACTCCCGGCTCCGCGCGCGGGTGTTCGCGCCGCTCGTCTTTTCCTTGGCGCCAAGCGACAAGCCGCTGTTCGCGTCCTTAATGCTTATAATAAAGAGCAAATTTGCAAATCTGACGACTCGTGTAAATCAAACTGCTGTTGTGTACACACTTCAGTTTATACATCTTTGCGGCTGACAAATAGACGCGGAAGCTGGCTTTCCAGCAGATATCTGCGCCAGTATTAAATTTCTGCGTAATTTATTTTAATTACAGCCCTAATAAGCGTGCTCGCATGGCAAAATTATATAGTCCCATTTAAGTACCGTAACAAGTTTTCGGCGCACAGTACACGGGCCGCCCCAACGCAAACCGGGAGGGAGCACACCAAACGCGCCGTTTACCACTCGCCTGCTTAACCCCATCACCTTTACGTAAAATGATATTTATAAATTTTCTTTGGAAAGTCTGGCTTTTCACACCTCAACAGGCGTTTGCATGCGGTGGCAATGTTTAAAAGGGTCGCTTACCCTTCTCATCCATCCATTAAGTTTCTTTGGTCTAGATGATAAGCGTGAAATACGTAAGTCCAAGACTCCCCTATAACAGAAAATGTCTACCACACTGCCTTTCAGCGTTCCCACAATGTAATTTAATTCTGGCTTAAAATTTTGTTCATGAATAGAAGCTACGTAGGTAGGCCACTTTTGACACTTTAAACTTAAAGTTTATTTGTATTTATGTTAAAAAAATTAAGTATTAATCTTGTGTCATCTTAGTTTGTTTATATATATGGTACTATGATAATTTCGCGTTGGTTGTTTCGTTCGTAAAAAAGCTTACGTAACTCAATATAGCAAGAATTAAAGTGGATAACAAAACGAAAAAAAACTCGAATAATCAATGCGGTTCAACCGGTGAACCCAATTGTTCATTTATTTTTAACCGCGGAAACATTTCCGAACATTTCATACGCTTCTGCAGGGAGGAAACTTTCAACCTCACAAACTGTATTCACAGCTTATCTTGCTGGAATTCTGTATAAATTTGCGTTTTTAAAATCCCGTAGAGACAAATAAGTTATTCTTACAGGACTACGACTAATTTACTATCAAAATCTTTAGACACTCCACTACTCGACTCGAAAAATTTTTATAAAAACATTCTAAGCCGTATGACATTACCTACCATATTCATTATACCATTTGGGATTCCTTCACGAAGATATACAGGTATTGGACAAAATAATGAAAATATTTGTGGAAGTCGGAACATCTTGTATCAATAACGTATTGGTTCGCCTGTAGCACGCAATGCAGCTTGAATTCTGAACGGAATAGACTGATGTAAGTCTTTAATAGTGACGAGTGGAATTTGAAGCAATTCTTCATTCAGCACACCCTCCAGCTCATGTAAAGATTAATGAGGTAGAAATCGACGCCAAACCCTGTTTTCGAAAACAACCCGCAGAGGCTTAATAATATGCAGGTCTGGGGACTCATCAGAATGCTCTTAAAACCACTCTTGAACAGGACCAGTGGTATGAATGGGGGTATTACATTATCATCCTGGAATATGGCATTGCCGTCTGAAAATAAAGTTTGCGCCAATGGGTGGACTTGGTTATACAAGAGTTCTCGATAGATTGGTGATGGGACCCGACCGTGTAATGTAACAAGGGGGAGGGGGCTGCCGAATACCAAGATACAGTGTCCCAAACCATAATAGAACTGCCACCATGTTTAGCATTCGGAAAGAGACAGTCCATATCGTGTGGTTCAGAGTGTGCTTGCCAGACAACCAGGTATCTAGTGGTGAGGAAAAGGGAAGGGTAAAGGGTGACTCGTCCGACCAAACGACACGTTGCCAGTCCTCTAACGTTTAGTTTTTGTGGACATTGCATTATGTACGTCGCCTTTGAGCATTCGTGTTTGTTATTAGGGGCTTGGCAATAGCAACACGCCCATAGATACCCATTTCATGCAGTTTTCACCTTAATGTTTAAGATGACACTGGGGTGTTTAGGTTCTGTAGTCACTTTCTTGGCCGTTTTATTAATCTGGGACGTCAAATTACGCTTCAAGACTTGGCGATCACTATCCTGCAGCTTTGTCTCTCGACCACTATTATGCTTTGGCAATCGTGTTTTACCTTGCACTGTGTATGCGATCACGACTTTCGAAACCTTGCCTTGTATTACAACGCATAACGTCGTTGTTTTGCTCACAGATGCTCCAGGTAGACGGTCAACAATTAGATCTCTTTCAAACTTCGTCAAATTGGACGTACTTGTCATTCACAACCATAATGCCTCACTTTACTGTTAGTGTACAGTCCACACTACCTGCAACAAACAAGCAAATATGTCCCACTTTTGACAAGTGTCTCCATTATTTTGTTCAATATCTATATATCAGAAGAGAAAATAAAAACTAAAAAACATAAGTTTTTTTTACTATACCAGAACCAATTATTTATTACCCATCCGTGATTACTTAACATCACTATATATAAACCCTACAGCTATTCCTTAAAACTCTTGTAAAAAGTTTTAATTTTCCCATTACTTATATCGTGCTTTTATTTAACATATATCATAGATAGAATTATTCGCCCCTAAAAACATAGAAAATAAAACTAGGCAGTTATGTTATCTAAATCTCCCAAATTAATAGGTGTATAAATAAGTTCTCAGCTTTAGATTTCACAGGACGCAAATCACCGTTTACATGTTACGTATTAGTCCACCCTCTTGCGGTTTTAAAGCAATGACATTTGGTCTTTCTGAACATCATGCGATTTGGCGTTTGATGCACATAACCTTAATAATCAGCTGTGTTAACGATGGCAATCACAAAAGAGCATATTCGATTTTCTATCCACTTCGCGTTTCATCTTAAGCTGCTGAAGCCACCGAAATGATTTGTGCTGCATTTAGTGAGAATGCTGTGTCATGCAACGTGCAAAAAGTGGTACCAAAGATTTCGCGGAGGAGAGTTTAGTCTTGAAGATCAACAACGCGCTGGACGCCCTCAAACATTTGACACGGATGAGCTGCAGACGCGTTAGGCTGGGAACTTCTCCCACATGCGGCGTATAGCCCAGACATGGCCCCTTCCGATTATCATTTATTCCGGTCGTTACAGCATCACTTGGCTGATACGCACTTCAAAACAGAAAAAGAAGTCCGAAAATGCATCGATAACTTTATCGTCTCGAAACCGGTGAGCTTCTATCACCAGGGAATTCGCAAGCTACCCGAAAGGTGGCAAAAGGTCATCGATGCCAACGGAGAATACTTTGATACTTAAGCTTTTTTTGTCTGTTTTTAAATAAAACTTTAATTTTGCAGAAAAAAGCTGAGAACTTATACAGATATTACAAGTCTTAAAAATTCTAAGACGAGACAAAAATTTTATAATTTTACCGATTGATAAGAGTAACATTACAGTTATTCTTAACACATCAGATTATATTAGTATGGTGATCTACCAAAACCATCGGACTATCGTTGAGCACACAACAAACCAACAACCCTTATCACTAATTGATTCCGCTAAGTACAGTTTAGACAAATACCTGGTTAAAATGAACTACTTCTTACAATTTTTTTTATGCGTAAAGACTACTTGATGGTCAATTTTGATGCTGTCTTTCTATTAACTAATATTTCCATCCCTGAGGCTTTGCAATTTCTAAAATTTAGTTACAATATAGGAGGTACACATTGAAATAAATTAATCATTCCCATTCAATACCTATTCTACCTTTAGATATAAATTTTACAGCTAAACTAATAGTGAGCCTATAGATTCCATTCCTTTATATTATAGCAAATTTTTTATGCCTCTTTTTTCTGAAACCTATATGTTGGTTGATGTACGTTGACGGTATTTTGTTATTTTGCCCCCCAATTCCTTTCCCACCTAAATCAGCTTTATACCAATATCAAGCTTACAGTAGAAGTGAAATAAAATAATTTCACCCTATTCTGGACACCCCCATAACAAAAAATCTTGTAAACGGCAGTTTCTATCATTTCAAATACACTAAGGTACAAAGTCCCTTATTGCCAGATCGACGAACTGAAATCAACATCAAAACGTATGTTCCAAAAAGTTCTTGAGTCTTACCATAAATATTATTAACTGAAACATGAATTTCAAAACTTCCGATTTTCTCTGCCAAGTAAAAGCGTTCTTTTTTCACATCAAAGACTTTTTGGCTTGCCTGTTACGGTACCGCGTACATTAAAATATATGTCTCCCATATTGATCGTGTTTATATTTATAATTCACCACTCTAATACCTACAACTTACTGGACTGACCGTCACCCCCACAAATTACAAGAACTTCTTCTTCTTTTCCTTTTTCTCTAATCCTCCATGCCCTTTTGAAAGTCGGATGATGGTCTCTAGTCCCGTATCCATTCTCTCCACCTCTTCCTGTCTCTCGTTATTGTTTTAATTTACTCCAGTGTCACACCTTTTTTTACGGCTATTTCTTTGGTTTGGTCCATCCATTTTTTTCTGGGTCTGCCCCTTCGTTTTTAGGTGGTTGTCCCACTTCCATTAGTCTTCTTGCGATTCTGTTTGATTCCTTTCTTGTCAGGTGCGCAAACCAGTTCAGCTGTCTCTTTTTAATTTTTCCTTGTATTGGTTTTTGTTTAATGGTTTCTCTTATGTTCTCGTTCCTCACTCTGTCCCACTTAGTTTTTCCTACTATTCTCCTAAGTTGTTTCATCTCCATGTCATTTATTTTAATCTCGTCTTTCTTCCTAAGTGTCTATGATGCGCTGGCATAAGTTATTGTTGGAAGTGTTATCGTATTATATATTTTCTTTTCCACCTCTAAATCTATGTCTTTATGGCCTAGTATTGTTTTATTTATGATGTAATAGATTCATGACGATTTGTTCGCTCTGTTTGCTAACTCTGCATATATTTTTCAATCCTCTGTTATTATACTTTCAAGGAATACAAACGTCGATACTCTCTCTAGTTTTTTGTCTTTACATTTTATGTCCATGTTGTTTTGATCATATTTTTGTTCCTCATTCACAATCATGGTCTTGGTTTTGTTTATGTACACTTTCATACTCATATTTTCTATTTCAGTTGTCCATGCATTCACCAGACTCTGCATTTTGCTCTGGGTATTTGAGATTATCACGTCGTCTGCGTAAAGTAGTTTAGTTGCTTCTAAATTTTTATATCCAATTACTGTGTCCAGTTGGCTGTATTTTTCTTTTATCCAAGAACTTTAAGAAATACTTTGTGGTGATTGTAAAAGAACTTAAATAGATCAGATAAACAGGACATAAACTAGATATAAACTAATTCTTCTAAATTAAAAACACTCTCCCATTTTTTTCCCTATTAGCAAAATAATTCGTGAGGTATTTGAAATAGTAAAATCCCCTCACTGCCCCAATACTTGAAACAATATCTAAGGGTTTTCTGTTATTTGGAAATTGTGAATTATTTACGTCATCAGTTATGTAGTTTTCCAAACAAACAAATCTTTCCCAGACCCGTCAAACAACGCATTCAATAAATAATCTTTACTATTTGTTGAACCAGAATGATATGTAACAGTTGGGTTTTAGGAAAAAAAGGCAAGGTCTTTTATTTCAAAATTGGCCACAACATAACAGGTAAAACTGGAGAGAGTGCAAGAATACAATTTTTTGGCGGTAAATTTTGTTTTCTAAAGATACAATAGGTATTGGATGGAGAATGGTTAATTAACGACAGGGTGTCATCTTCTACTTTGTAAATGGTCTTTAGAAATTGCAAAGTTTTATTGATGAGCATATTAGTAAACAATGAGATAATATCAGAACTGACCATTATGTCACCTTCATCTGTGAAACAAACAAGGCTTGTTCTCTAAGAAGGTAAAGTATTTTGCCTAAATATAAATTTAAATTGTGAGTGAAGGAAGTAAAGACAATAGTAGTACTTCAAAACGCGTTACGTCATCTTATCATCAATTAAGACAAAGAAAACAACTAATAAGAATGTACAATCTTTTATCTGGCGATACATTGGACTCAAACATGTTCTTGGCAATAGTAATGTTCTTTTTCGTGACAGATGAAGATAGGCGGTTTGACTTTGGAGCATCTTACAGATTAAAGTTTTTCTGGGGAACTAATACTATTTGAATGTGCTCGTGCGTTGAGGACGATCGTCTTCTACCACAAGAGCTATTTTCTTCAAATATCTTCGGGTATTTTGTTTTTGACCAACGTGACGTGTGAGCTCTTTTTGATACCACAGTTCAATAGCAACTAATCACCCGCAGGATAAACCTGGAATTAGTTTGTACTTTAGGTATATATATAAAACTACATTTCTATGTAGTTTTCCAATAGTTTCGAGAAGTATTCCTAACGCTCCTCTTCAAGAGTGCATCCGATTGTAAGTTTTACTCTGGAACCATTCAAAAATTTGCAATTTCAGATTATCATGTAGTCTTTAATGATAGGTGCTTTGAGTTCCATAACTTTACCGAATAAATAAGTCAACATTCGACGGAACAATGAACATCGCGCTACATCCAATAAGGATAAACGGTGGACAAGCATACAGCACATTTGGTTTGATTTAGATGCACTACAAATAAATCAATAAAATAATTGTTTATAACTTTTTTTATTTTTGCAGATATTTGTCATTTAGTACGTCATTAAATAATGCTCTTCTTATTTGTGTTTCGAACTTCTTGTTGACTATTTTTACTTTATTTGCTGGTGTTAGAAATAAGGGAGATGTTAATTTACCAAACCATTTTTGAAGGTTCTTCAACCTAGAAGTACTTCATCCACGCGAGCATCTTTTTCTTAGTATCTTGCCTTGCATGATGAGGTGTAAGATGTTGTATTTCTTATTTTTAGTTGTAAACTTAGATTTCTACTTGTTAGTATCTTTTTCATTTTAAAGAACGTGGATCTCGTCTTTCTTATTTAGACTATAATATCCTTGCTCGTATCTCAATTTATTGCTTCCTAGTTCCGTGCTAACGGCCATATACTTGATCTTATTATGATTGAACTTTAGTCTATAAGGGATAGTAGTCCTTCTACGGTGCTGGTTGTACGAACACTGTTATTGGTATATCTAAAGTTATTTATTGTTGAATGTTTTTTGGAATGGGGATAAGATACGTCCGTGTCTCCTACTACATTTGATATTTATAAAATATTACTCTACTTTGACATTAGCTGTTTGGGAACATTAAAGGTTTCTGATGATGCGCAGGTTTTTAACATCTATTTCAACTCTGTAAAATATATATTATTTTTGGGGTCTTACTTTGTTAAAACATTTTTCAATATCTAATCTACAAAACATAAATATACATTTCTATTCATGTTACTATAACGTTATACTAGAACCTGGTTACTAAAAAGCCAAATTAATATTTGCTGATGTTTTCTTTTATTTTGCTATATATCCTAGAATTATGCAAAGGAAAATTATTAAGACATGACCAACTAAGTTAATTGTTCTATATTTATTTCATTTTTGCCGTGAGGTTTTTTGGAATTATTATAAAGGTCTGCTGGTATATTTCCTTACTAGAGCATTGTTTCCGAAAACCTCAAACAGTTTCAGGTTTCTACCGGAATTCGCCCAGGTTCAAATGCTTTTCTGCTTTTTGCTAATGTAATCGTTCTTTCTACTTTTTCCAGTCTTACGGATAGTTCAGTTGTAGGAGTACCTAATTCAACTTTAGATCTTATGCTTTAAAATATTTTCTGTATGTATTAATTATATCTATTTAACTTTTGCTCTTTGTTAATTATCAGTCCAATAGAATTTTTCTTCTTATAGGTGCTTTTAATTTCTGTATGTAGATTCTTTTTTACAGTTTAAATAACTTGTAAGATGTCGTTACGATCTATTCTCTAACTAATTATCTACCCAGTATTCTCTGCTGCACGTTATGTATCCGAGATCCACTTTATTATGAGTCTACAGTAACTTAATACCTACCGAAAGCAACGCTTTTAAAGTGGCGAGATTAAAAAAAGTTGGTAGGCAGAAGTAGTGTTGCAATAATTTCAGAAGCTGCGGCGCTTGATAGTGTTACGCGGTGAAAGCTTGTTAAAGTGGCGAGCTTTTTTAATTATTTTAAGTAGAGGGTCGCCGCGCAGCACCGCGAATTCTGAAATCATCGAACAAAGCACCTGTAGTTACCTTACGGCCGTTTTTGTTGCTGCTTCATTCTCGCAACAATGGCGCGCCATTATTCCACCCCATTATTATATTATTAGACTATCAGCCGGATATTCTTAACATAGATGCAGCGCAGTCGCTTGGAGACATTTCATTTTTTTATTATGCGACACAGCAGTTGATATAATGGGATGCATATTTTTATATTCTATACATCATCACCGTCACGTAATTGATAACGCTGACATATAATTTTAATTTTGTTTGGACCGGGCACAATAATAACAAAAAGGTGTATGGAAAAATCTTGATGATACACACATTTTGAATTCCTGAAACTGTCTAGCAGAAGGAAACAATTGCGGTCTGCTGAAACGTGTAATTGCTTGTTTAACCATAGCTCTCGCGCTGAGGTATTTGGCTCGCTAGGTGTTGCTCATCGATTTTATTGCTATCCGATAAATCCATGTCCGCCACCGAAATACGGCACATAAGGTGCTGAAAGAGCCCATTAAAAAACGCATTCATTAATATGTCGACGAGATCAACGACGGGGGTTGAAATTGTGATTTTCCTTTATCAGCAGTGATTGATGGGCGCACTTTGTTTTAAACGCCCTTCATATTAATGTTATTTAATCCATACACAAAAACCGTCCTAAATAAGGCATTTTTGCCCCTATGTACGAGCTTTCAGGCAAATTATTCGTAGCAGCTTTCAGTTGGTAATTAATTTCAGACAATGATATATTTATTTCTTCTTTTCTAGTCCCCTACTGGGTTAACTGCTAACAATTGAATTGAAATGGTACTAAAATTTCAATATTATTGTTTTTGCCATACTTTAATAGTAACATTTTTTCCGATCAACTGCAAAAACGGAAAGCAAAACATTCATTTATGGTTTTAAAATTGTCATTATGAAAATCTAAAAATAAAAAGATGAAAATGGGGAAACTTAAAAGTCTTCAATAGATATAGAGAGCTTCCTTACATACTAATAGTGGTTCTGATGTAAAATCGACTTTAAAAAGGAGACCATAAATTTCGAGGAAGCCCAGTTATTGGAAATGCGTTTGCAGAAATTAAAAGACCACTAAAGAAGAAATGGATAAGGAAGTTGAACATGAAGCAAAGGTATAAGGCAAAGTACAAAATAAAGCCAACTCAGGTATAATATAAAACTGAACTGGAAAATACAAATTGAAAACCCCCTTTTCCCCAAAAAAAAACGTCAGCAAGATAAATCGTTCACGAGTTTCATTTTCACTTATCAATTTTTAGTTTTATAGACGACACATTTATGAGATAACTATGGATATATGTGTTATTATAATAAATTCTTTAGTAGAAGATTGCAATTACATTTGTATGTTTTACAGATATTAATGAAAAAGAACTGTTAGTTTTTATAAGTTTGAATAGGATGTTGATCCCACAAGCAACTTAACTCGTGGCATCATTAATCCATCTCAAAAAAAACTGATGTTCTTTATATATCTTTCACAATATTTAGAGATCGGTTTGATGGTATTTTAAGCACAGTGCCTATAAATGACAATAGACAAATATTTAAGAATAACAACGTAATCTTTAATCGTTTAGTTGTTACAGATATGACAAGTCTACCCTTCGTTAGAGTTGACTAATAGACCAAGTGTATTAATCATGATTAATGATAAACATGCTAAACGGAACATTAAAGAGATTTATTTGTGCGCAAACTAAAGGTAGTTTTTAAAGGATTTAATTTGTTTTTGTTTTAGTGACAACTGGATATTTACAATCTATACCTATATAATAAACAAATTGGTTGACTGCTCGAAGAAAAATATTATTTAATGATGACTCTTCGGCCTTTTCTTTGGTGCCTATAAGCTACGCCCTTATCAGTCGCTTGCTGGAAAGTTGTTGGATTAGGATATTTTCGTGTTCTGGTAATTTTTCTTCTTTTTTGGTTGACGTGCATTTATTTTATTATGTATAGAATAGTTATTATGGTTAGTTATATAATAAGAAGACTATAATTTTTATATTCAACGTTTTTGCGCAGCTGCACAGTTGAACAAGGTATGTCCAGATCGATTTAGTTATACTTCCATTCTGTGCGACTTCTAGCCATGGTTTGTTACAATGCTGTTTATATTGATTATATTTTTTGGATGAGCAAGATATTGGCTGACTAAATGAGTATTCTATTTTAAGGACTATGATAACTCATAAAAATTTCTATAATTACAGACGGTAGGGTTGGTGTAACATTCTAAAGTATTGAAGATTATCATAAGCATTATCAGAAGTTTTTTTCCTGAATTATTATTTGATTTCTACTCAAAGTTCTTTGAAGAAAAAGTTTTTACTGAAGCGATAGGTGACACGTAATATCTAAGAAATAAAATGTTTCTTTGTTGTATCTAGTCCAACTAGTATCGTGTTTTCTGATTGGTAGAACAGTAGTTTTCGGTAGCTTTGCAGATTGTGTAATCTTCTTTAGATTAGTTTGAAATGTAGTTTTTGAATTCTCCATTTTATGCTTGTAAAATAATTATGTGGAGTAATTGGGTAAGTCTGCTATATTCGGCTTTATTTGCTTGGTTTCTTAGAGATTGCCATCTTTTACTATCTATGCGTTTCTCTATTATTAGTTCACATACGTATAGAGGTACTTTGTTAATATTTTTTGAAGTCTGTGGAACAGGTGAATTCGTTGGGGTTGCTATATCTCACAGGAGTTGTGTAAAGCATTATGTAACTCTGTTTAGATCAAGTTTTTACTCTAGTAGAATGTTAGATTTTCAATTTCTTTCCAATATTGTAAATAGAAATTCCAGTTAGCTTGACTGGTTTATAGTTCAGATGACACATTTTTCTCTACTTTATTTGAGAGGTTATTGTGATGGATATGTGTTCAAATGATATATTTAGGTTGAATTCTATTTTGATGGAGGTGTCTGGTGGTCCAAAAGATCAAGTATTTTATTCTGGTCAATATGTTAATTCTTCCCTTGATAGATAGTTACAACTGTACAACCCTATGGCTTGTAGCAGAATTTTTCAGTTTGTGGAAATTAGTCTGAAGTTTCATTAATTAGCTCCAATTTGTGTTTAACATGTTTGTTAAAATTCCAGGTAATTGGTTAGAAATTCACTTAAAAAATTGATGTGTAGTTACTGTATGTTAAGATTTGCTATTTGTTATGTTTCTGCTAACAATATTCCAGGGGTTACTTAGAAATTGTTCGCTTGAGCAGTGGTTCGAATCGACATATATTCAATTTTTTTATTATTTTATGCAGATCCTTGCAATTAGCCAAGTGGTTGCCATCAAACAAAACACATCTACTTGGTACATCTTTATTTCTTTATAAGTTGTTGAACTGTGACCTCCGCCACATCTTTGGTTAAAGTATTTAGTTTCTTTGATGTACTGATTTAACTTGTTCCGTCATACATTTAAATTGAAATATAGCATACTTATTTAAGGGTAGAAATTTGTATATTGCATAAGCATATTTTACGTTGATATCAGAAGACAGTTTGTATTTGGTAATAAGGGTCGTGGTTTTCTTTTCTAGGTAAGTTATTGGTTACATGATCCTTCATCTTATTTGAAAAACCTTTAATATTTCAACCAAAAACTTTAAAGATCCAAAAATTATATTGTCTTTCAAAAATTCACAAGGAGAATACGCTTTTGCGACCTATTTTCAGCGTTTGTGTTTTTTCTACATACAATTTAGCTAAACACTTGGCCATAATCTGCCAGAATCTCGCAGAATAAGTGTTGTCATACATCCGAAACTCCTACCAATTTCTAGAAATTTTCAAATTTTTTTTCTATACGTAAAGACAACATAATTATCTGTATTGATATGGGAGGCTTTGTAACTTTTAATCTACCCACAATCTAAAAAAAGCGATACCCTCTCATTAATTAACTATTGTTTATTCAATACCTATTTTTTTAAAACAAAGACTTTCTTAATTTACCTGTCATAGCAAATCTTTTCGTAGCCGATTTTGAAATAAAAACTGTTTTATCCTACCTATTAGATGTTGTTTGGCTCCATGAATAGAAGTAGAACAAAACAATGTTGCGCCTTCCCTGGAATTCCTTACAATAAAAATATTTTAAATGACAGTTTCTATCACGCTACCTATAAGAGCTGCTCTCCCCAAGCTAGTACGGTTTCTACCAAAATATCTTCTAGTAAAAATTTCTAATTCAATATATAGTGAGGTGGAGCACACTTTTATTTGGGGAAGAGACAAACTGAAACTTTTAGTAAAAAACTCTTTTCAATCTTTCGTGATAAGGACATCAAAGTGGTTGCCTAGTAACTTTTATTAATGTTATTTAAAATAAATCCAAAAAAGAACTTAAAATTAAAAATATCAAACCTGGTAACAATTGTGTACTACTATATGGAAAAAAATAAATTATATAAACTAGTTGAGGATTGTGTATATGGTTGATAGAAGATGAAGTAGTACCAAACAAATATTTTGGAATTTAATAGCTACGGCTCTCTGAAATTTCTGTATGATTTATTCCACTATTTGAGTTGTTTTTGGTCTGATAGCAAATGAAAGATATTTAACAAACAAATGACATTTTTTGAATTCACTAACATTGCTTTTGCAAAAGCACCCCGACGTCTTCACGAGTATTTAGTTTCAAACGCGTTAAACCTTTGAATACGGGAGCGTATTAGGTCGTTTATAGTAAAAAGAGTATCAGTTTCTACTAGTTATGCTTTCTTAAATTACAGTATTGCAATAGGGACTTGTTTTTGTATATTTTCAATTAATATTTTACATTTTTTTATAATTCTAGTTATTTAGTTTTAAAATTTGTTATATTAGAATTTCTTTGGTTATTTTAATGCCGCCTTATGTTTATATTAAAAAATTTTCAAAGATCAAAATTCATTTAATTACTAGTTTAAAACTTTTAATTAGTTATATAAATTTTTTAAAAATAATTATGTTTTTGATTGAGTAAGTAACAAAGGGTAATTCAATTTTATTGCATATTATGTATTGTTTAGACTTTGAAAGTTGATATAGACAGATTTCGTTGTTGGTGTTTATCTAAGGATAAATGGGGAAACGAGAAATGCTCAATAAATTATGACGTCTAAGTAAATAAGGTAATTAGTCAACCAAGCAAACTAGAGGTAATTAAGTAAAGGTTAACTAAACTCGTGTACGGCAATATTTAGATGTTTGTGGGGCTATTACAACTTACTTTATGATTGAGACTGGAACCCGGATAGCCCCAACCAGCAAATCAAATGATCAGCAATTATCCTGGCGTTAGATTAATTTAGCATAAACGTTGCGGTTAGCTTTTTATGCGTAATCAATCTAAACTTGAACTCGCTCTTTTCACTCATCTACTGCACTTGTAATCTAGCCTGAGCTTTACTAGTTTTAACGTCTGTTACGTTTCATATTATATTGCCGCTTCTTGTATCACACGGCAGTATGGAAACAGAAGGCCCTGGATTAGTGCGATGATGAGTACCCATGGGAGCACTAACGCGACTTTCCTCATTATCTAATGCAACTCCTTCTCATGCCACAAGCCACGCAATAAGAACTTAGTTGTCAGTTGCCTAGATAATTCTTAATTTAAGCACAAAAACCTTATAAGGGATGTTCGTATGCAAGCTCAATGCAAACGTTAGGTATTGATTTACAAGGTATAACGTCGGTGGATTTGAAAATTCGCAAAAGGCATCTTAGGGCAATTATGTGCGATCCGCGCAAAGGGGTGGTTTCAAGCCCCCCATTTTTCATATCGTTATTACCTAAAGCCTACCCACTGATTTCAATAGCAAAGCAAATGCAAGGCTGTATCATTGCAAAGGGGTCGATAAGCACGTAGTACTTTTATTGGCATGTATTGAATCTTTCTCGGCGAGCATTTGCTTTCTATTAAAGAAAGTGCCTATAAAAGTGCCTACTACAAATTCTCCAAAGGAACTTTATTGGCCTCGATAAATATATGCTCAGAATAGATGATATTAATAAATATACAAAAAGGAGTTGCCATAAAGAAAATGAGACGCTATCTAACACCACATGCAAAACGCTCTATTCAAGCTACCAGTAAAGATGAACAGCACGACAACGTTACGCTCCTTTGTGCGTTTGTTTTCAAAAATATTGGGATAAATATTCGTTCAGTTCCGTCTATCAAGACAATTACCAAGCATAAAAGCAATAACGCCTACAGTTTCGATTAAAAATTAATAAAGTTTTAATATTAAAGTAAATAAATAAAATAATAATACAAATGTCTTTCTACAATTTCTAATATAATATTAAAAATAAAATCTATAAAATGTAAAAGTTAATCTGGGTCAAGGCCAGGCACTATCCACATTATTGGTATTGTAAAGGCATCATTAACTATAAATTGAAATTTTGTAGACACAAAAAATGGAAATCAGAGAAATGAAATGATATAAAGTTTGACAAATTATGATTGATTGTGTTTTTGCATCAATCTTCAATTCTTTTTTTCAGTCTTACAAATTATGTATCTTTGGTCGTTATTTTTCACTTAGTTTTTTTTATTCTTATTTTCAAACATTTTTTATGCATTGCTTTAAAAGCCAATTTACAATATATTTATTTATAAAGGGTAATAAGTAAACGTGATGTAATCTTCCTATATGGATCTTAAAGTGATGTTAAGAATTTTTGGTGTTGTCTAATGTAGCAAGTCGCTTGTTCATTGTCTGCTTAATCTACACATTAAATTTTGAGAATTAGATAGTTCTGTAACATTTGTTTTTATAACCTAGTAGGCTTTGGTAGCAAGTTGTTAAAGATCTCTGGATTTCTATTGATGCAAGAGGGATCTTTAAATCTGTATTGAGTCTATGGTTTGCAATATACCGGGAAGCACAATTGTATTTTAGTAGGTGTTTGTGCTGTGATGTCATGTCCAGATGCTTTATGTTGATTAAGTAGTCTAATTTGTTGGTAGACTTCTATAAGAGAGAACGGCTTTAACGGCATTTATATTTGGTAGAGTAGGAAAGTTTCAATCCAGTCATTATTATTTGTGTGAAAACTTTTGAAAGATGCTCAGCAAACACATTTTCCTTTGTTCTTGTCTGAGTTTTTGGATAGGCGATACCGGTGTTTTTAGTTTTTTAATTTTGTTGCTTTCCAGATAGAGTGATCGACCTTTGAGAAAGTAATAGCGTACTATTCGAGTGATGCATTTCTTGTGCTTTCTAATGCGACTTTGTACTTTCTATCTCCATCTAGTATAAGTAAGTTTATCATTGTCGTTGCGTATTATTACCATCTGTTTCTGGTTCAGCATCTCCATTACTAATTCTCGTATACGAAGCAGACTTTTTTTAAATTTTTTTTTGATTCTTGGTTCATAGAAGTTATAGTGCTATAGTACTTCTTGTATTACTGTTTTCAGATGTTGTATTGTAATCTAATTGGTCAGGATGTTTTATGCTCATAGTTATGTATTTTTTTTGTAAACATGACAATTTTATTAATATGCCTTTTTAGTGCTAGACGTAATAGTGGTTGATTTACTTATTACGAAAGTACTTAGGGTTGTAATTACTGTTGTATGATCCGATGATAATTTGTAGTTGTTTCTGTGTTTGAATTTCAGTCTTCGCTCACTATAAATTTCAAGTCTTCAGATTTAAAGATGGTATCCAACTCAGTAGAGCATTTAAAGTGTTTTAGAGCTTTTGGAACCCGTTCTCATTTCAGAGCACAATTATTTTTGAATTGTTGAGTACCATGCTATTTTAATTAATTAGTTGGTTAAATATGGATTTCAATTGGTTTATGAAAATGCTCTTTTATGTTTGTGGGCTGTTGTTCATTTGTGTTAAATATTTTGTTATTTGTTGTTAGTGTCTATAAATAGGATATAGGTCAGGCCGAGTCTGTATGGTTTATTGGAGGTAATTCATTTTTGTTGCAAATATTTGTTCTTGGTTATTTTCTGAAAATTTGGATTGTGGGCCTACCTTTTGCTTTTTATATATCTTAAACCCTTTATAATTTGATAGGTGATTTCTGTCACATAAGGCACAATTTGGAGAAACTTTAGGGTTTTGTGCATGAGGATATAATGTTTCCGCCTTCACATTTTTGCATATTCCTGAAGTTAACATGCAGTGCATTGAGTAATGTCCCCTTTCACTTTTAAACTGATTTCTGCTGTATTTGAAATATGTATTTGTTGTTTTATTTAGATCCGAGGTGAATGAAATATAGCAGATTTTCTTGCGTACTACATGGTTGTACTCTTCTTTTTCCTTTTTTTTTTCTTTAGTAGATATTGAGCGGTACTGATTTCGGATTCCTATTCTATATGCTGTATCCTCCTATAGTTAATATGTATGTATTGTTATTTTTCTATCAGTGAGAATTTGATTAATTTACGATAAGTTTCTACCTATTCTATTGCTTCAAAAATCAATCTTTTCTAATCACTGTTTTCTTTGAGTCAAAACTATAGTTAACGTGGTTTACTTCAACTATATACTACATCTCAAAGAAAAGGGAATTTTACCTTTTACCTCCTTTTTGTTTAATTCTTTATGAGACTTAAAAGAGTTAATTAAAAAATTCTTCGAATAGTTAACAAAAGTATTTTTCCTTATCATAAGCTTATCTAAGCTCTAAGGACCCATTTTATTTTTCCTGACTTTTCTTTCTATGAAAAATAGTGTGGGAGGGGTGAGTTACTAAAATAGAATCACTAATAAATAGTACAAGTTATTGTGGCAACTTTCATAGTTATGTTAATTGCATAGTCATCACAAATACTATCGACGCAATTTGTACCTAATAAACACAAACTAAAAAAAGTATGTAAAGACAGAAGAAAATTTAGTAGCGGAATTTCCGTTTATTAATGAAAAGTGCAATTCAATATCTAGCAAAACGAAAGCAGCTGAAGTCGAGTGTGACTAAGCGGTTGGCAGTGAAGCAGAAATTAGCAAAAAGTGGCAGCTTTTGATGTCGGCGCCAACAAAGATTTACAGCAATCAAACCTGAAAACGAACAGCACGTACACTTATAAAATACTCGGAAGATACTTTTACGGCCATCCTGGGGCTAATAAATCTTGAAAATGAAGAAGAAGTTCATCCAAATTTAATTCAAGCCGTCGAAGCTACCGCGCAGTAATTTTAAAGGAAGTAATAATAAAAGTGCCATTAGAATATGATTTTATTACCTGGTTCAACTAAGGAACAACGTTCTAGCCCGCTTTATAATGCAGCAATAAGAGTAAATCGCTTGTTAGTGTTTTACGCAACACTCTCCTGAACGATGCTGAAAAAGGAGAAATTAAAGTTTACATCGGTGAAACTTTACATAACTTGCCGGATCATTAATGAAAGGGTAAAGAAAAGTATAAAATTGTAATTCTACAGGGTATAGTTGAGAAGGTTTTGGATACAGTTTCTACAGGAAATAGTGATTTTATGTTTTTACATTCTAAAGTTGATTATTATATAAAATTACATTCTTTAAAGATTTATTTAACTGTTACATTTTATTTTAATATTAGAACATTTATTTATAATCTCTTTTTGCTTTTAGTCAATTATAACATAAAAATATTATTTAAAAAATCTATAATTTTTTCATACGTTTCAGAACAAATATTAACGTGATAAGTCCCCAAGAAAGTGATACTAACTGATATGCGTGTGCTCATAGTGAAATGTGAAATTCAAAACTACAGAAAAAATAATAAAGAAATATCTGGCGTTTACCCTAATCATCTTGTACATAACATAATAGATGACCAGGATAAAGTAAAAAGACTAAAACATGGTTTCAACAATGGTATAACCAAAAATACTGTTACATCATTTGAGCTATCTAAAACTGGGACAATAAGGCATTATTTTGCTATTTCAAATTTGTTAATTAAAACATAGCTATAGATTACAAAAATATTATGTAGAATGGGTGTTTTCTGCTTGATATTTTTCACCAGTCGTCTATTGCGGTATACAAAACATTGATCGGAAAATTCTCTACTAATTCAGGTAGCGAATATTTTAAGGGCTCAATATTTGGATTCCTTTTTGAGTAAACGATGTCTTCCAAAATTGACCATGACTTATAACATAAAGTGTCAAGTAAGAGATTTGTCGAAGGCCAGTCTTTGGGGCGTAAAAATTTGAAACATTCTTCTATCTATTATTGAGTAGTTTTGGCTTTGTTACCTGGGATAGAGTCCTGTTGAAAGCTTCATCACTGATTTTTGAACATTCCCCCGTTCCAAAATTGTTCCTTGATACACTTTAGCTGAGAAGTTTACAAAAAAATTTGTTACAGCGGCATAATAGACTCTCAAACAAACCATGCCCGAGGTAGGATGATAATCACTTGAAACATTTTTAACGATCAGTGGCACTTCTCGGGATCTGATGGAATATATGCTATCATTTTGTTTATTAAGATGTTTCTTTATGACAAAAGTATTTTTATTTTTAAAGAGACTGTGGCGATGTTTCTCACGTGCATAGAGATAAGGTAGCTTTTTTGATTTTTTCAACTTGTTTTTTTTTTAGGGATTGTCTGCAAGTGTCTCGTTCAACGATACGCCCCTAATCCTAAGTCATTTTTTTACATATATTTTTTTTGTCTGTTAGACTTTGAACAGTACGCTGTCAACCAAGTCTTGGTCTGTCGTTTATGTTTAATATTGCTTCGAAATGACCTTAAAAACTTTGCCTTTTTTATAACAAATTTGAAAATGTAATTACTGCAATGCGTTTTTTTTTATCACTCTATTACATTACTAGTATCTACCGTAGTGAATCAAGCGTTGTATGTTTATAACTGACAAACTGTAAGTACAATTTTACCTTTATACTCTGTCAAAATATTAAGGGTTCGTTTACAATAAATGCATCAGGTTTTTTAGCAGCACTTATGGTTAGGGTAAGCAATATTTCTATACATGATAATAATGACAAAGTATTTTTTTAGTAAACCAAAACTCTTTATTATTAGTTATTTTAGTGACATTCATGGTTTACTTCATTAAATGTTTTTTAAATATTAATAAATACTATAATTAAAGACCAGTTTATTTTTACAATTTCTTCTATAATGGTTTGCATTATTGGGGTTTGAACATATCTTCTTTCACCTGTTCTTCTGTTACTATATATTTTTAGATGAATAATTTAGGTTACTTTTTAATACTTTACTTTTGTATTAATTTACTATTTTGCTTGGTTGTTAGTATTATATTTCTATACCTACTTTTATTTGTCATTATAGAATCAGGTGCTTTCTAAGGTTTATTATTATTTTTTTAACTTTTCGAAATGTTCTCAAAATCTGCTTTTATTTTATTATAACCGATTTTCATTTATTGTGTCTTCTTTGTTTTATTTATGTCCTAATTCTTTTCTCACGATGTTCGTAATTGACTTGTACATTTATTTCAGTTTTGACTTATTTTATCTAATTTTTGCCTTATTGTATTTATTCGTCAATTATGTTACAAAATGAATGTTGTATTTCTAATGTCTTTTAGTTCTCTTTCAATTTTCTTTTGATTTTAAGAATTTGCCTAAGGCATTTTTACTTTAATCCTGTTTGTGTATTTTTGTTTTTCTTTTCTTTGTATTTAGTGTTGTATCCCGTTTTGCGTTTTTTTCTATTACTTCACCGCAATTATCTATCTTTCTTTAGCGAAAATACTTCCTCTACCTATTATTAGTTTTTTTATTTTTTCTTTATCAGTTAGGCATTTAACTTCTTTACTTCTTATTTAATTGGCATTAAAGTTCTATTTATTTCATTCTCCAAGTTATGAGTAAACTAATCACATTAGAAATTATTGTTTTACGTAAGTCATACAATAATAATTTTATTTCTTTTTCTAATTATTTGATTTGTCTAGTCATGGTATGTAGCAACAAAGATCATCCAACTTATTTAGATGTTTTAATTTAAACTTCTATTGTTAAACGTAATCTAAAAAGAATTTTTGCATCTCGTTTGGCATGGCTTAGAACAACACTCAACTCAAGCGCTTAAAATGCACCGTGCAGCTCTAACTGCGCGCTTTCAAGTCGACAACACTTTTTCGCGTCTGCAGTTGCACTACCCTTAAGAAGTTGCAGTGAATGACGCCGCCCGCAGGTTATCGGGTTTTCATAATCCGTTTTCGATGGAGCTGTAGTGCTTTTACGTTTAATCATATTGGGGCATTGCTTCCAGTCGTCTGCCACCAACATTTGATTTTCGGTCGATATTGTTTTCCGATATCAGCCGCATAACTTGCAATCAATCCAATTTGCATGTTAATAGCAGTGTGGTTTAGCTAAGCCTCATTTTTAATTTAAAAAAGTTGTGGCACTAACGACGCCTATTTTGAATATTTCTATAAATATTTGCACATCACAGAAAACAAAAAGTTGTAAAATCGAAAATTATTACTTTACAGGGAGACCAACAATTTTTTGCCAAAAATATACAATTTGCCAAAATACTAGTCAAATACGTCGAAGGAAAGAATCGTTATTGGAAAAAGAATACAAAATAATGACAAAATGAACGCAAGTGCAAGATATACCATAAGTCAATTAGAATCTTTTTCAACTGTGAAAGAAACGGCATGAAAACCGGATATTAAGAAAGAATATATATGTAAAATACTAATACAGTTGCCATTTTAAGGAATTTTACAAGGTAACTTCTAAAGAATGGTGCCAATTGCATATGAAATTACAAAATAAAAATTAGTTTCAGGGTAATCCTTATATTTCTAATAACTAATATTTAGCACTTTGTTTGAGAAGTTTAAGTTAAAAATAGAAAGATTTAAGGAAATCCGAATAGACTAAGAGGTTCTACGTAGATTGCTCAGATTAGAGTCTTCTCTTCCCAAGGATCTTTAATTTATTCTTTACCTTACAAACATTTACATACAAATCTGTTTTAAGTAATATATTCCTACTTTCTAAACAGAATTTATAACATTTGCTTGTAGATCGGTTTTAAAAAGCAAAATTTGGGTACATGTGTCTGCTATAAAACCATATTTTATGAAAGTACGCCCCATTGCGCATAAAAAATGTATTAGTCAAAATAAATAAGCAAATCGCAAATCAATACCCACCCGAAAAGAATGCGAAACAGAGGAGTTGGTCTGTAATGTATGCTGAAATATTAAATCCACCTCCATTCTGCGCGTTATAAAACTAAAAAAATCACATTACTCTGCGCAGCCAGGTATCTATGTCAAATAAAAAATTTAAAAACGATAGGCTTTCATCTCCATACTCCCGTTTTAATATGCTCAAAGAACAACGCAAGGTTCTCTGGCGACAAAGGCAAAGAGCTAGAAAGGAAGTGGTGGATATGATGGGGTATTGGAGTAAATGCACGAGAAATTGCTCAAGACGGTAGTTACGGAATTAAATTTAGTAAGGTATTTCCAGGAAGTTTATGAAGTATGGAGTAAATGGATTTAGTTATTCTTGGGGGAAATTATCATCTCCTATAATGGCCAACAGTGGAATAAAACAAAGCGTTTCTCTCAGTTTTTTATTAATTAAGTTACTTCGAAATAAAACAACAAAAAAAGTAAAAACTGGAAAAGGGTATATAATGGGAAACCAAAAAACTAACCAGAATGGTAAACAATAATTCAACGTCTAAAATACCCACAGAATGAATTTATAAAAAACAAATACATTACTAGGATTTCGATAGAAAGAATAGTAAAAATCGCAAGCGATATCAATAGGAAATAGAAGTACAGGAAGACCTAGAAAATATTTGAGCGACAATCTGCACATATAAAAAGTGACATTGAAGAAATAGCAGGCAATAAAGCATAGAATATAAAAAGGAAAAAGAAGAAAGAGAACAGATTTATTCTACAGTATTATCAAAAATACTACTAACTGTAAGTTTTACTATTGGTATTATGTGCAATATCACATAATTTTAAACAGTGGTCAAATGCAACCCTTAGCTTCACAACGTTTCCAAGCTCTATGTGCTATGAACTCTAGGAGCTGTTAGTACCTGTGTCACAACGCGCAATGGAGAAAACCATCAAGCAACGTTATGCGATCAAGTTCTCTGTTAAACTGAACAAAAGCCTCACCGAAACCCATCAAATGATTCAGGCAGCCTACAGAAACTCTGCTCTCTTGTATTCTTGAGTTTTCAGGTGATTGAAGTTGTTTAAAAAAGGACGACCCCCACTCTGGACGGCCGCCAACCAGAGAATGTGACAAAAATGTGTCTCATGTTCGTAATCTTTTAAATACCGATCGTCGAATGGGTGCTCGAATGATTACAGAGACTCTCAGTATTCCAAAAACCCTTGTCCAGGAAATTGTTACCGACAATCTCCAGATGCGGAAAGTGCGTGCCAAGTTGGTTCCCAAATTGTTGACTGACGACCACAAGAACACTTGAGTGACAATCGCGGGCGAAATTTTGAGACGTGTGCAAAGGAAACCTGATTTTTTTTACAATGCGATTATCGGAAACGAAACAGGGGTTTTCGAGTACAACCCGGAAACGAAGCGCCAAAGTTCCGAATCTCGGAGATCCCTCGTCCCAAGAAGACAAGAATGAGCAAATCGAAACGAAAAAACATGCTCATTGTTTTCTTCGACGCCAAGTGGGTAGTCCACAAAGAATTGTACCCCAAGGGCAGACGATCAACGCTACCTACTATGTGTAAGTGCTCGACAGATTAAGGGAGTCGTATTAAGAGTTGTACGCATTCGAAAGGAGATCGCTACCACCAGGAAACTGCATCACAACGCTTCTAGCCAAGTGCAGCTTGGCAACGCTGCCCCAGCCCCCCTACTCAAGTTCTGTGCTAAACTAAAGGAAAACCTCGCCGACACCCATCAAATGTTTCAGGCAGTATACGGGGACTCTGCTCTCTCGTATTCTCAAGTTTTTAGGTGGTTGAAGTTGTTTAAAAGTGGCCGAGACGAGGTGGAAGATGATTGCCGCTCTGGACGGCCGTCAACCAGCAAAAGTGACAAGAATGGGTCTCGTGTTTATGATCTTTTAAATACCGATCGTCTAATTAGTACTCGAATGATAGCAGATACTTTCAGTATTCCGAAAATCACTGTGCACGAAATTGTTACCGACAATTTGCACATAGGGAAAGTGTGTGCCAAGTTGGTCCCCAAATTGTTGACTAACGACCACAAGAACACTTGAGTGACAATTGCGGGTGAACTTTTGAGATGTGTGCAAAGAAAGCCTGATTTTTTGGGCAACTCCATTACCGGAGACGAAACAAGTTCGCCCTGAAAAGAATCTGTTTTGGAATCATTAAAGCTATCCAAACCGACGTGACAAAGAGTGTAAACGAGATCCCTGTCGGCGCCTTCTAGGATGGATACCGTGCATGAAAAAGCTACTCGCAAAACTGTGTGGATGCCCAAAGGGGTATCTTGAATAATTTTTACGAGCTCAATTGCATTACTTTCCCTACACACCCTGTATGGATTTTCGGACACTTGTTCGTATACATTTTAAATCTACATGTATATCATAGATAGAAAACTACAAAATATTATTGTCTCCTACGAATATCTACGTCACAAAAAAATATTTACATAACTTAGTTTAGCTTTGTTCCTAAAGCTTCAGGAAACCATTTTGAGCACGGCATTTTTAAAAGAAAAGGGCAGTTTTTAAAAACAAAAAAGTTACGCGGTACTTTGTTACTCCTATCTTCGCCCTATTTTCGTTTCTTAAACTCTTTTATTTAACGCTTCTTGATCACATTTTCATTAGATGAATTGTTTCCACAATAAGCTGAGATATTAGATTCTAAAACAAAAAAGTCACTCGGAGCTAAATTTGGGGAACATAAAATGATTTTTTAAAAATTCTAAAATACCATAGCCATTATCTTTCCACTCCATAAAACGTTCTTTGACTTCTTCGGCGCGCTTTACTGTTGCAATTGTCGATCCAAATATGAGATATAGCGGTAGATCCATGTTTTGTCTACGGCAACGAATTGTTGCAAGAAGTTTTTCGGTTTGCAGTTAAACACTGCCAAATATTATATTTTTGGTCGATAGTCAAGAATCCCAGCATCTATTTTGCGCACAGATGTTTTGTGTACAATTTTTATGAAAAATTGTATACACTCGTCTAGCTGAAATACTTTACCATGTCATTATTCTCTTGCCTCTTTCATTGACTATTTTTCATGATATCAGAAACTTTTTTTATTAGTGTTTAGTGTGGCAGTTTCAATGCCCAGAATGAGCTTTATTTTCAGTAATAGTGTAGTTTTTACGTACTTTGTCAATTTTTACCTTAATTTATAAAACCATAGATTTTTTTAAATAAAACTGCAGAAAACTATTATACCATTTCAAAATCTTTTTAAAATCCTTGTAAAGTGTGAATTTGACATAATGTAAATCCATAAAAAATAATTGTAAACAATACTAAATTATGTGATCTTATGGATTGGGGTTTCGAGGGGATTTTATAACGTACCCATTTTATCAATTTTTGTATGGCGAACTTGTTAACATTTTGAAACTCCCAAAGTCACTTTTGTAGTTGGTTGATGACTATGGCCCTTTTGAAAGTCTTTTTTAAAATTTACAACAGACAGTATTTTTCAATGGGTCTATATTTAAGAGTTATTTGATGAGTGGAATTTTTTAAATACATAGTCTTAGTTTTTATGGACTATTGCATCGTATCCTTTAATAGAGTATCATTAGGTCTGAGTAAAATACTGTATGCAAGTCGTGTTTCTTCGGAGTATATGTACCGATTGCTCACAAAGGACAAGAAATGTTTGTAATCATTTTGTCTTTAGTTTGCATTTGTAATTTTTTTGCGCATCTTAACTTGTTGTAATATAAATCCTTGCCAGCAATAGAAAGCTTCCCGCAGCAAATCTTTGGCATTGATTTTTGCTTCGAATTTTTGTTTGGTATAATTTGAACCATAATAACCTATCTTGCTCTGGCTTTGACTATTCGTACAAATATCTGAGACTTTTTTACCTTTTCAATAACTTTAGGAGAAGAAATCTTTGAATTCTTCGCATATATGCCAAGCTTTTTTCCGGTTATTAGATGTTTTCTAAAATTTTCAATAGTCCTTCAAGAGTCTTTATTTTATATGCGTTCGTCTGACTACATTTTTGTGGTTTCGGTTTATGTGAAACTGTTTTGACAACTTGTTTTTTATATTTTTTAGATCCTTGGATATCAAACATGACTTATCTGATATAGAATTTGCTAAAATACAAGTACTATTAAAAGTGTTCGAGTTTTCTAGGATTCACCTTTCAGAACAAAACCAATACGTTGTTTTTGGTTTAAGTTGGGGCAGCTTATTTGAAAAGTCGTCAGACAACTAGTAGTGCCATTACAGAAATTTACCTTAATTGATCTTGTAGAGTAAGCAGCAAGTAAATCAGCTAGCGTATTGCTAAATAATATGAAATAAACTATATTTAGATCATAAATACGGCCATGAAATGCACTCTATGTATTAATACAAAAAAAAATAGGAGAAACATTTATAAAATATTGCTATAGGAATACCGCAAAATGAAAATTAACAACACACATTTCAATATTTTTACTTCCTTTTAAAAAATTACAAGTTAGTCTAATCAATAGTACAATTACCATTGTAATTTTGAAAAAATAAAAATGTAGATAATATTTTTTTATTGAAGTATTTTATCGAAGTTATGAGCTATTGCGAAATCACTTAATATCTGATACAATCACTTCCCTTACTGAATATAGTTTCACACCTTTTTCCGTGCTTTCTACGAGGTTTTCATTTGGCAAAAATCGCCATATCTACTTAATTTGAAATGACAGCTGCTTTACCGTGTATGCTGGTTTTCATTTTTAATGCGTTTATCATCTAGGGATATTGCGAGCCTTTTCATCGTACTGACGTTGTTTTGTTGTTCCCGCACACTGCACAGTTTGTAATGTTAAGACCATTGTTTTCTTGCAGCACCAAATTTGTTCTGTGGGAATCAAAATCATGGCGTTTAAAGTGTCAGTTAATAGCAAGATGCAACCAAAACCGTATTCACAGACACATTCCCCAACAATTACTATTATAGGGTATTTTGCTGTGCGCTAAAGAATCCTAGTACACTTCTCTGACCACGCTTTCAATAAGGAAGACAGTGTTCAAAATAAGTTTCATCTGTTAACATTGTCCGAATCTCGATCAAAATGTAGCTTTACTCATGTGGTTTTTTGATAATAAAGGTTTTTTAAAGTTTAAAAATGAACGTTTTCTTACGCAGGCGACTTGGTTGCAAAATTCCATTTGGGCACATAGCAGCGAAAGGATTACCTTGCCTTCTGCGTTGTTGAGACGCGGACTATTCCCCTCTCCGGCAGATCATTTATTTCCCAATATACAAATATTCAACTTTCGCATATACGTATGGCTTCTAGAATTTTGCACTTAATGTAAAGATAACAAATTCACTGATATTAACAACACAACATGCCAACATAATACACTGCGTGAAAAATATATAAAAATTCAAATGAATCAACATAAATGGCGCCACCGGTTACCTTGTCATACAGACCGTAAATCAAATATTTGTCTCAAGTTCAAGTACATCTTATATTTGAACATAACACAAATGCGTAGGGAATACTTTTGAACAATGTCATATTTTTTGTAATTGTAATGCAAAACAAGTGTTTAATAATACAGGCATAATGTTGTAAATGTTTTTCACTAATACTTTTTTTGTTTTCAGGTATGTCACTGTATCTACACATCTAAAGGGTTTTCGTGTAGACGTATGTACAATTTTTTGGTTGTTTAGCAGTTTCCTTATAATAGGTTGTAAAAAAAATCCTAACACTTGTGAAAATATTGATTAATGTCAAACACATCAACTATTCTTCAAAATGCAGTATCACCATCAGTGATCTTTTTCCAACACTTTGCAAGTTGTCGATTCTATCCTATCGTTGACATGTTTCTTTAGCTCAATCAAACGATTCAAAACAATGCCATAAATCTAGATAAGCTGTATAAAATCGGAGCTGTAAATTAGATGCGGCAGGACCACAATTTCGACCAGTTCAAGAATTTTGTCTGTAGTCTTTATAAGCGGGCATAATGTTTTGTTAAGGAAGAGGTCCTTTGCTGTTGATAAAAGTCGGGTAGTTTTGCTTTAAGAGTTCGTAACACAATATCACCAACATTTCGCTAAATTGAGTTTACGGCTTTTTGATAAAACTATTTTATTGATTAGCTGGTGCTTGGAACAATTAGGTTTAACAAGGTAAAACCATTCTTATTATAAATGATAATAGAATTTCCAAAACAATTATCATTGAACAGATTTTCAAGTAGCTGCTGTTTCAGTTAATTATTGAGGATCTTGGCTTGGCTTCTAGTTGACGCAAATGATTCTAAAAAATCATGTGCGGGAGGCCATGTTCAGTCCATAAATCGCGAGTGCTTGATGAAGGTGACATGTAACGTAGTTTGCAAGTATCCTTTATCTAAAACAGACGATCAGCCAGAACGTGCTAGATCTTTAAAGATAAAATTACTAAAATCAAACCATTTGTGCCATTTCGAAACAGTCACATAACCCAAAGTTCTTTGTTCTTTAAGATCGCAAATTTCCTTTGCCGTTTCTAGCAATAAACGACCGAAATTCAATTTTGGCAGTTTAAATTAGAAACCCAAAGATTGAGATTGTTACTATACTATAAAAAGAATAATAACAAAAAATGTATAAAAATAAATTTTTCACAAGTGTTAGCGAACTTTTTTAGAATTTGATAGAATAAAGTTGCTGTACTTACGTAACAAAGGTGCCGCTGAAATTTGCTACGGCAAGCGTTTGCTGGGAGTCTATCGGCTTCAAAGTCAGAAATAGTTTTTCCAGGAAACGGCGTAATTAGGAAGCCATGTAATACGGCATTTGAGCTGAATTGTTTTTCAGTATCTGAAAGACGGCGTCTCGTGTAGCTCGTCATTAGTTTCAAAGAGCTTCCTAGTGCTTCCTGTCTGCAAGATGTAAACATTAATTACTACTTATTTAGAACTTATAATTAACCCAAAGTTGGGAGCTAACCACCTGCGTAACATATTATTTAACTACAGTTTAATTAGGTAAATAAAGAGCGCCCTAGTCGTAGGATTCACGAGCTCGCGCGTCTTAAATGCAGCCCTGGTAACAAGCAGTCAAGATAAACAAATTACGTGCTGCCGGGTGAGCACACATACACTGCGTAAACAATCCGGCCACTTAGAGAAAATCAAAGTAACTTGTTTAGCATAACGGCGACATAAAGTAAGCAGGTGGGTGAGCAGTCATTATCCTTAAAGTTAACTTGCACAGTAGTTGGCACCAGTATAATTCCAAACGGGAAGCACAATGTGTATGGCATAACGGCATAACAGCACAACAGTAAGGTAACAAACCATCTCAGCTCCTTGATACAGCTGCGAATACCACCATCTCGTTGTTAAGCTTTACAAGAAATATATTCGCACTTAAACGAAGCGCAGACTCGTTTAATTTATTCTCTTATATGAGCCGGGTAGTGCAACTCGTTTAATTCAGGCATAATCCGCCTCATTCTCAGTTTTAGAAAATGCTAAGGAGCTCCTTATTTATGCAACGCCGGGCGCGAACGCAGACTTGCACGCTGGGCTGTTGGCCTGTTGTTTCGTGCGACAATGCTGGATTATTATATGTATAAATTGCGGACTTCAACGCGCCGGAGAATCCGCTTAATAAGTTTCAACCTCGGATATGGCCCCTATAAAAAGTTAAACGGCCGTATTTTTTCATTTTTATTTAAGGACAATACCGTTTCGCCTCCGTCTCCTTGAGATTGCAGTGGAGGCTAGTGACACTTTCTTACTCAGGTGTTGCAAGTGCTCTTTTACGATGCACATTTAGTAGAGTCGCTACTAGCTGCAGTCTACATTGTCGTGTTTCCTAATAAACATTTTTCATTTCGCAAACAATCAGGAAAAAACAAAATAAAATAGACCTAATTTTTTATTTGTGTAATGTTCACGAGGAATTGAGATTAAATAAAACGGCAATTGTTTGGTAAACAACATTATTAAAATTAATTGTAATAGCCCAGACACCTACAGAAAACTGATTAAATTTATGTTAGAAAACAATATTATTTACCACACTTCTCAACCCAAGGAAGAGAGAACTTATAGAATCGTGGTAAAATACTCACATCACACAATGGATATCCAAGACATTAAGACTGAAATCACAAAATTAGATGATACTGTGAAAAATATTATTAATTCCAAACAAAGGCAAACCAAAGCGCCATTAAATATGTTTTTTGTTGGCCTTGAATCAGTGGATAACAACAAAGACATTTACAAAATACACCACTTACTAAATAATGCTGTTCAAATCAAACCACCTAGAAGAAATAATAACATCATACCGTGCATGAGATGTTAGTAATATGGCCATTCAAAAACCTAATGTAACAGTCCATTCGCGTGCGTAAAATGTAAAGATCCTCACAGCACTATAACCTGCTAAAAAAGCATAAACACTCCAGCTATGTATACTCTATGCGGGGTTTCCGTTCAGCAAACTATAAAGAATGTGAATGCTATCATCGACCCTATAAAAATATTTGCTTCACTACCAATTGTACTCACACCAGTCAATGTAAACTTTCCACCAACATATTTTAATGGGACATGTCCAAAAACTAGCTATGCCACTGCACTCAACAATAATATAGATAATGCTACCCCCCACCCCCACCCAAACGCAGAATAACGATAGTATTGCAAACATTAATTCAATAATTAATAAATTCCTAGAAGAATTCAAAAGTATGTTTCAACAACCCGTCTAGCAAAACAGCATGGTCTTGAACATGCTAGCAATGCTGATAGGGAAGAAAGCACTCATAATACCTCTATAAAACTCTAATTGTGTAACACAACACAAAAAGATCTTTCTTCACTAACACCTAATAGACATACTTCTAATTAGTGAAACTACAAATTTTATCACACTAATCATCCCGTCAGTACAGATCATGCCGGTAGTGCAATATTAATAAAGAAGACAGTTGAACAATATGACTATTGGGTTGTGCAAAGCACTACCTACAAACCACATCAATTAAGACCACAGCACCACCATACAACATCAAAATCTCAGCAGTATATTATATTTGCGGAATTCTTCTCAACTCTTGGTTCCAAATTTATATCCGGAGGTGATTATAATTTGAAGAAGGATCGCGTGTCACTACTACAAAAGACAGCGAAATGTCCAAAGCACGTATTTGTGTACGTTTCCTCCTTTTCGCGTTTGTTGTGGACCAAAGAATATAATCAGGGTTTACGCAAAACCATTTTGGTTTTCTATAAACTTTGCTAGCATGTTATCCCTATTATATTTTTAGATAATTAAATGCATGAAGCCACCTATATAATTATCGTGCTCGTACCTTATTCTCCTTATGTATTTGAAGTTCATGAACTATTTTTCTTGTTTTCTCACTTTTGATAAACCATCTATTTCCCACTGGATGTTTTGTTTTTTATTTTCTAAATTAGAAAATTTTGAGTCTTGTAATAGTGGTCTGCAGTTATGTTTTACTATCGTAATTAATTTACGATTAGGTCCCGTAAGTTTATTATCTCTCTAAAATTTCTAAAACCTATGAGACAGACTGAGTTTTCAGTGTAGGATTCAAAGTATGGTCTTTATCTACCTGGGATATATTGTTTTATTTAAGAAGCTGATATTTTGACATTTTCATGGGTATATCGACTTTAAAACTCCACGCTTGTAAGGTTGATTGGCGAGTGGTTTGGAATAAGAAAATCGTGTAGTTAAATTGGGGAATTGGAGGTGGTGATACTCATCACCTAGAAAATTATAATAAAAGGTTTATTGACTAAAATAAATTTGAGGTTTTATTGAAGTTAGGCTTAACTGGTCATGAAAAATTGAATAGTAGAATTAGCTGACAATAAGTAAGTACTGAACAACAATACAAATATTAGTTTTCAAATATAATTAATGCATATAAAACTAAAAAATAGTTTATATAATGATTTAAGTAGAGTTAAATATTAGATCTCCAGTGCATTAACAACAATTTGTTAATGGTGTTAGCATTCGGAGAGATTGTATTACCTCCAGAAAGTTTCATTTGTCGCATTACAAAATCCAACGCCATGTAGAGCGGTGGAGTGTTTATCTTGCCACTAATTATAGCTAATTGTCTTGAACAAAGCTGTAGGTTAATGATGTCCTGTCATAATTGTAAAATTACATGATCCTCTAGCAGTAACAGGTGGTGTAGGCATTTTACATGTGTTCTTCCACAAAACAGGTTTCAGAATTTATTTTGTAACTTAGATTGCTGCTGAATCAAATTAATGCCTATTAATTATAATTTTATTGGCTTGGCTTTTCCTTATTTAATTTGGAAAACTAAGTGGAAAGCTAAATATTCACAAGTATGCACGATTATTAGAAAAATAAGCAACTTGCTAGACATTACTTCTGGAGCTTAAAAAACGCTTTGAATTAGAGTGAAAGTTTTGTCAGCGCCTGATGCGGCTGGTTTAAAATTAACATTCTTGTTAGTTTATAAACTTGAGCCGCTGCGACGTTTCAGGCTTAAATTTCAGGTTTTATGGCCCACTTTGAGCTAGAAAGTTTAACAGCATAAGGGCAGTTCTGTCACACAAATTGACGCTAAACTGAAGAGCTTTTAAATCCGAAATTCCTAATTGTAGCGGCACACAAAATATGATGGAGTTTCCCTGTTTTCGTTGCGCTAATATGTTGACGCGCAAGCAGCCATAGGCTAAACAGTTACAGTGTACGGGGATGTGTCAAATAGTAACACACAGTTTAGCAGAAAAATTTTGTTTAAAGCGCTTGCAGCTGTTCTGACAAGTTTGAATATAATAATTATGCTTTTGTGTTGCTACTGTATGGTTTGTTGTGAATAGCAAAATTAAGTGTTAAAAAACTTTTTTATTTTTAACAGAGGATTCCTCATCTCCTATCTCTTTAGCCAAGTATTTATATTAAAAATCAAAAAAAGTTATATACCGCTAGAATAAGATTGTAGAGAGAGTGTTATAATATTTTCAAATAGGTGACGCAATAATAGATATAATTTTTTATTCGGTTAAGATATTAGACATTTGTAGAAAAGTTTTTCCATTTTTATCTGGTAAGTTCTTAAGATTGTTATTATGATAAACTGAGAGTCATACTGTATACTTGATTGTAAAATTGTATTTAAAATACTTTAATGTGTCTGTTAAGTTCCACATAAATATCTAACTTTCTCCACGTATGTAGTAGAGTGGTAGTAGCTGTACAATCAAAATTTGAGTTTTCTCCAATTGAATTTAATACTCATTACGCTATATACTCATCAATCTTTAAAGTTCTCAATATTGAAAACACTATATTCTATTTTTTCAAGACTATTGTAGTAAATTGTAATTCTATTATAGAGAATAGTATGTATCTTTCCCGACTTAAAGCTCCTTAAATATTTGATTGTACTAGCATAAAGTATCAGAAAGTATCTCGAAGTCAAATCAGTATACCATAACATCTTACTTTAAACTAAATTTAGTTATTCGTAGTATGTTATTACCAACTCTGTTTTGATAGATGTCATTTACGATTCTTCTGATTAATAAATATGGAACGCTATACGAAAGATGAGTAAGTTACTGTTAAAAATTTGATGAAAATTTTCGGAAGATGGTACGAAATGGTAAACCGAATAAATTAAATGCTCGAAGATTGATTATAAAATGAAATATAACTGGATGGACAATGGCTGTAAAACATCATGAACATCGGCGTAGGGTGAGATTCGGACTCGCCATCGTACACAGCTATTGGATATTTTGAGAAGCTTTCTAGCGAATATTTACTAAAGACATGTACCCTCACAAGGCCAAAATTTAATTGACGTTTGATTTTAAGCTGGCTAACTACTCCCATCGTTAGCGATTTGTCAGTTCGGTTTAGAACACTATGATGTAGATTTTCAATTTAATTAAAAAATAGTCTTTGGCGATGAGGCGGATTTTCAACTCAACTACTTCGTAAGTAAAAAAAATTGAGGCATAACTCATAAAAAGCAGACGCATCCCCAAAGAATCACTGTTTGGCATGAATTTTGAGCAGATGGCATAATAGGCCCATTCTTCTTCAAAGAAGATACTGGCAATGCTATAAGAGTGAATAGTAATGGTTATGACTATATTAAAACTTCTTTTGGTACGAATTGATCTATATGGATCTAAAACAAATGTTATTTAAACAAAAAGACGCAAGTAATAGTCGATTTACTAAATAAACAATTTTCTGGTCGCATAATTTCACGAAAATCCGGCAACTCCTTCCCAGACAGATTTTGTGACTTCTTTCTGTAAAGTTATCTAACTTTAAGGTCTTCACCAACAATCCATAGTCAGCTGACGATTTTGTAAAGGTAATCCATTGTACTATCGATTCAATTGATCAGAACATATACGAAATTTTAACCGAAAATTTTGTGAATAGAATCAAGACTTGCATTTGAAATCAAGGTGGCCACAATAAGTAAAATATTTATTTTTATACTTCTCATGTTTGAACTATTAAAACTAGTCTGATAAACCAACCATTATTTTTTTAATACTTAACAACTAAGTTCATCCACGGACATCTTCTACATTTTTCTAACTACTATCTATACTTTTACCCGCGTACTATCCTCAGATTTTACTACACTGAAATGGTTTGGTTCTCTTTAGTTTTTGGACAAGATGTTGATTGTCTAACAGCTGAAGATCTGCGTTCTCATGGAAGGGAAGTCTGCTTCTATGTTTTTTAGCAAATCTTTTGTTATCATCTTTAACCATTGAAATACCAAGATTTCGATGTTTCTTACGTACCACAGAACATTTACTAGGTTACGCATTGTTTTGGAAAGTTTGTATGGATTTGATGTTGCTATTACTGGCACAGCTCTAGAGCTGAGTATCATATACTCATATCGGTTTTATGATTTGATTATATATTAAGATCTTATTGTGTATTGACAGCTTGAAGTTTCTTCCAAGGAGCTAATAATACTGTTTGTATTTCAACCCAAGTTCGGTTCTTTCCAATGCTGCTACTTATATATAACAGGTATAGGATATGCGTAATATTTTTTTCCAGTGCTTGTTTGTCTACGACAACAATTGTTATAGATACTTAATGTTTAAACATCGTATTTATTTTTAATCAGGATTTTTAAATATTTCTCATTTGATTGACCCTAGTATATCACTTTAGTTAGCTAATTAAGTTTATCGGCCATTAGCGTCACATTCATTTGCTAATAATAGAAATTTGTACCTCATAGTATACCCACGCGTGCGCCCGGCCGGCTGTCTAATCTCCCGTTCGGATTTTCGCCGAAATGGCGCATACTCGAAAAAGGCGGTGCGAGCATTTGTAGCCAAAATTTTGCTCGCGTTCCCCACGCCGTAAATCACCCATTCCGCTTGTTTTCATGCCGAAAATACCGAATACTTCCAGGTCAAGATTACCGGTGAAATATTTCAAGCAGCCAAATATCCTTTTGTATGGTCCATTAGGTTACGGGGAGCCGCTCGCAACATTTCCGTATTAATTTTTGCTCTAAGTCGATTTATCCTCGCCGCGACGCGGCCGACGGTGACGGACGGCTTTGTTTCAGTTCCGAATGCTGAATATTTTTGCCCGCAGTGAATTTCCCGCATTTGTCTTTTCCAAGTGAGCACGCGAATTTATAGCCGCTTAGACGGTTTAATGATGTATGTATGTTAAAGTTAAATATAAATAACCCCCTGTTTGAACCAAGGTGTAGCCTTTTCTTAATACCACTCCATTGATTATATATTATAGCAAATATTGTGCCTGCTCAGCATATACTGCTATTCATGGTAGATATTCTATATACATTTGTTTGTTTAGAATATCTTCACTACGCACTATAGTCCACCATTGATCACTTGTTGTTAGGGTACATTATTATTATCAATTCCCGTGGAGATTATCTAAGGCGTTAGTCAATTATCACTGTTTAATAAGTCTATTGGAAGTTTTCTTTTGAGTCTGGTGTGAATTGATTTGCTTCCAACGTTGTAAAACTTAGCTCCATCTTATTGATTAATATTGTCATAACATTTTTTGGTGGTTTTGGGAATAAACTGTTGGACTATAGGGATCTGAGTTTCTCTGCATAGTTGCAAATTACGAATGTACTATTCAGCTTTGATAATTATGCCTATTACTTCATTTTGCATTAGTTGAAGTTTGTTTATATTTGTTTTGGATGTGGCGCTCCAAACACTATTACCATAGATAAACATTGGTTTTATTATTGAGGTGTGAATTAATGTTTTTACATTTGATTTTTGTTTAATATTGCGTAACTCTGATAAGTTTTTGTGGATATGTCTGTTCAAGTGTAGGCCTAGATGTCGTATTTCATTATCTTTCGGATTCCATTTCATTGTGATATTGTTAATAGTTGAATTTAAAGGATCTGAAGGTCGACGGAGGGTAAAGATTTTGGATTTACACTTACTAGCGTTAATGGTGATTTGCCATTTGTGGAATCACTGGTTGAGTTGGGTAGACCTGTTTGTAGATTGATGACTGCTGTGTTGATGTCGTGATTTAACGCGATTTAATTATTTCTATAGATATGAAAGAACCGATTGCTAAAACATTAATTTTCTTATAAATTAAAATTAATTTTTTTTACGTATACAAAATAAACAAAAATACGTGCCTAGCGTTAAAGTTAATGCAAATCACACAAACGATTAGACCACATCGTATAATTTTCGGAATTTCTGCTTTTTCTTGTAATTAAAAAATTGCCAATAATCTTGCATTGATGCACAGATGAAATAAATTGGATTGTTTCAATAACGAACTCCTGAAAAATTTCTAGACCTTTCTCAAGTGTAATATAAATTTTATCTGTGGTTGGATCTCAAGTACCGAAATTTGCAGGATTAGCATTGGGACAATTAAATAACATTTGAATGTTAGAATGTTGTTCTTTTTAAAAATAGTGTAATAATACCTGACAGATTAATAGACGTGTGTGTGCCATATAATCTGACTCTATATGGTATGAACCAGTTCAACTTGAATAAAAAGATTTATATTTTTTTACGTAGATTTCAACAGTTATAATCTCGGATAAGAACATTTGTTTAGTATTTACGGTATTGTAATAATTGTACATGAAACATTGATCATGTTTAGATAAAGAAGACGTGCTACAGCTATATATGGGTTGTTGGTAGTTTATAGTTGATAAATGTACGGAATGACATGTTCCTAGAATTGTAGTGACACTTATAGGAGAATTTTGGTCTCCTAACTTTTAAAACATCATCTGGGTAAATCACTTTTCACCAACTACATTCTGAATCATTCGGATATCTTCCATTATGTACATTGTGCTAGGGTGGAGCAAAATTTGTTTACACTTTTAGTATGAAAATTATTTATTTAATATTTTAATGGAAATCAGAATAAGTATATGCCACTGTGCTGCATGGTAACTTTTCATCTACAAGTCTAGTTGGTAGCAATCTTGTGGATTGGAATCAAATAACTGACAACACTCTTTTACTTACTGAAAGTTAGAAAAGTGGCGTCTGACCCAACAGTGAGCTATTGATCGAAATCGGTGGTAATTCGATGATGCCAAATTTGGACTATATGTGATGTAGAGTAACAGTCCTTTTGGTTTGATTTGCTGAAATTGCGAAGATAAATCTACTTTTTGTTACACAATTTCGAGTACCAACAAGCAATCTGCATATCTGACTTATCTGCATTCTCCTGTAAAAATTGTCGGCTGCTTATAGGTGGAAATATTTTGACAGCTTAAAGTAAAGTTTCTCGACCTACTACAGAGGGTCTTCCGGAAGATTGGTACTACCACGAATAAATTTTTTGTGTCGTATAATCAGATATCGTATCTCGACTTTCAACTTTGAGAACTATTTGAAAGATATCAGCAGCACCTTACCTCAACCTTCAATAATGCCGAAAAATTGCTAAACTTTCAACATTCAGATTGCGCATGTTGCCTACTCTTTAGGTTTAAAATTTAATACACGAAATCTACAAACTGCATTGTTAATGTAAAAGATTTTTTCACTGTCATTTAACCAATCGTTAAGTTTTTACATCTTTTGCACAATTTTATGATTTTGATTCTTCAGTGATTTGTGCTTGTGTTGCAGATGCTATGTTTGACTGTGGAAACAAGTGTACACTGTGTGTATATATATTTTGATCAAATATATACGCAAATTCTATTAGTTTCACAAATTATAAAAATTTTTCTTCTTTAAAAACGTTCGTTTTAATCTCGTTATATATGCATCCAAAGAAAATGTTGAGACATAGATTAATAGATTCAAAATTGAAAAATTTTCAGTTGTTTTCAAAAGCAATGTAACTGTACAAATGAAACTGTTGCCTAAAGACTAAGTTAGTTGATAAATAATATTAGACTTCACGTTATTTGTAATCGATTGCAATCGGCGTGATGTCACGTGGTAAACATTAAATGTTATATTATAATATACATATAATAACAAAACTACGAAAAAGTTAAAAACACTGAATTATACATAAATGATAATTTTATATATTGCTATTTATATTTAATTACAGAGCTTAAGGGTATTTTTCAAGTTACAGAATAATTTAATTACAAAGTCACTGTCAAAAATTATTTCAAATAAATTACTCTTCTACTAAGTAAGTTATAAGTAAAATAAATTATAATTTAATAACGTTGAAACTACAGCATTTGTTAAATAAACTAGTAAGTATTACTAAATGTGACTTTATTAGACTAGACAAAATAATGTTGCCAAAAAAACTCGTGTGCTATCGTAACTTTTTAACAAAGCATTAATTGACACGACGTTTTACAATCTTCCTGACAGTTTTTGAAAAATTGGGAAACTGACATGTTTGTCTCTTTTACTTTTCTAATAAACCGTAGTGACTTACTACAAGTATTATAAATGTGTGATCAAAATAATTAGAATACAAACACATACAGGGTTTTTTATATTTACTTTTATATTTTTATGAAATATTTTCTACTTCTATCTCTTGTTTAATTTTTTATATAATTTTAATATTATTCGCCATTTAAAACCCTCAAAATAAATGATTTAAATAATTTGAATTTTTTCTTCTTTTCTCTTAGGTAAAGCATTTCTTATTAGTAATATTAAATTTTCATTGCCAATATCGCATTCAATGGTATCTCTAAGGCATCAAACGCCTGTTTTCATTTATATAATACGTTTTGCACCCTTAACTACTCGTCACAATCTTTCTTTTCGGAATATTAAATTTTCAAAATTAAAATCTAATTCTTCAAAACAAAATTCTATATTTACAAGCTCATGCCTTCGCAAAAATCCCTCTCATTTTGAAATATTAAATTTCATATTACAATTGAACTTAACGATATCTAAAGACTTCAAAAAAGAAATATTTTGAATAAACTAACATTTTGCCCTCTCGCCTTTTATATACGTCAAAATTTAACTTAGTGACGTCTAAAACCACTAAAATTCTCGTTTGTTGCAAAATTTGATATGTTGCCTAATTAACTATTTGAATAAAACCCTTCCCTTTTAAAATAAAAAAAAAATTAAAATTAAAATTGGATACCGCCGAGAATGTGATATTTGCACATTGCATCACTCCGTATACAACTCTTCCCTTCTGAACATCAAAATCTTTTTTGGCGATATCTAAAACCTATAGTAGTCTTTAAAAAATATTTTATTTTGATAAAGAACCCTCTACCACTTTGCAAAAGTTTTACAAACTTCAGAGCTATGAATTTTATAGTTCGAATGTATTAGGAACTTGTAAGTAATTTCGAAACACCGGTAGTACGTCATCTTGATACTGAAAAACTAGATTTGCAGACGTCTGTTTTAATCCGATTAAGTATTTCAATAACCTTGCTTTAGTGAATGCTCCTATCCTACATTTTGACAACGTGCCGGTTTTGGTTGTTAAATCATAAAAAGGTGTTGAAATCTTATTGTAGTAATTAGCTAGATTTAAATTGGAAATTCTATAAATAGTTAATTATTTAGAATATTAATCACTCGAATTATCAGAAAACTTTTATCCCAACTAGTTTTTGGATCGACAGCTCTCTAGTCTTTTGCATTTGATGCTTTCAACTGCATACTGTAAATTCACATTTACTTATGTATTATTTCGTTTAATAATATTTTATTTGTCGTAGAATATGTAAAGAAATTAGTTGATTTAATCTTACAGTCTTAATTGTTACTATTCGAAACATGGAGAAATCATCTAGGCCTTCTTAAATATTAAAGCTGCATTCGACCAAGCACCACAAAAACATATATGCAAAGCACTAGAAGAAGTACAAAACCAGCCCCAAATACCCAATACAAATAACTAAAAACTTCAACAAAAATGTAGAGAGACTGGTAAGGCTAAATGGGTGTAAATAGGATAAGTTCCATGTGGATAAGGGAGTGAAATAGGCTGATAGTCTTAGCCCGCTACTATTCATGGTATACATAAACAGGATAATCAAAAAGTGCAAAAACGAAACTAAAAGAACAAGATTATAATATCACAATGTAATGCAAATAATGACCCAGGACCTGATATATGCAGACGACATACTACTCATAGCGAGTAACCAGCATCAACTCCAGAATAATATAAACATTTGGAAAAGAAACAGAAGAAAATGGGATAAAGAACGATATCAATAAAAATAAAATAATAAATATCACAAGAGAAGAACAAATAGCAAGATTAGACATTTAAATAGAAAACAAACGACTGAAGTATGTGGAGCAAACAGGATACCTAGAAACAATAATCAACAAAGATGGAAAAGCAGAAGAAGTCGGAAACAGAGGAAACAAGGCAAATAAAATTTACTATCAAATAAAAAAAACCTGATAGACAAAAAAAACTGTGTCAAAGCAAAAATGAATATTTACCAAAGAATGTATACCTACATTATTGTATGGGTCAGAATTATGGGCATTGATAGATAAAGTGAGATCAAAAGTAACGGCATCCGAAATGAAGTACCTAAGGAAAATATTAAGCAAAACTAGAAGAGGTAAAGCCCGAAACAAAAGTGTAAGAGAAGAACTAGACCAAAAACCATTAGTTGAGTAAGTAGAAAATAAGCAACTCAGATGGTACGGACCTTATTCGTATGAGAGTTGACGCATACCCCAGAAAAATATTTGAAATGAGGCCTGAAGGTTAAAGGTACAGAGGGAAATTCCGAATTACATGGGAGAATAACATCAAGGAGCTGACAAAGAAACGAGGGAAAACCATCCAGGAAGTTAGGATATTGGCGAGACAGAGGAACAACTATAGGAGATGGATCGAGAACCCAATGTTGTAAAGCATAAATGGGTTATAAAAAAGGAGAAGTAGAAGTTTAATTTTTTAGGTTATCGAATGCTGCGAGTATTTATCATTGATAGAAGTCTTGACGTCTTTTTCACAAAATGAGTATTTTTCTACAAAACCATTATAGATGCTGAACTGAGAAGCTTCTTTTCCTCTAGCACACAACTAAGCATTTTGTTTTTTAACTTCTGCTGCAAACATTTTTTTTATTTACATACAAATTTTCCATTACCGTTACAATAATTTCTTTAATATTTTTCTGCTTTCACTTAGAGAATGCTTCGTATATTTGTTCTGCGTAGCTAATTCTAGGTCTTTTGGATCTTTGCCCCTGTTGAGACAGAATGTTACTTGTGAAGAGAATGTCATTTAATTCAAGTACTGTTTAATCAATCTAGATCTTTGACATCTTTAAGATCCGGGAACCAATGGTAATACAAATTGTTGTACAACCATTGCCAATAGAGATGCTGCTAGACCTTCTTCCTCTTTATTTTGAAATGTAAATGGGAGAGACGGGGGTGTCTTTTAATAGACTGCGCAATGCATCCACTCACAAACATTGTATGAAAGTGAGACATCTAACATTGGACATATAGGTGGAGATATACTGGGTATGAGAAAAGAGGGAGTAGGTATATAGTGTAATAAGCAAAACTTTCAGTTATGCTTTTTACTATAATGTAGTGTGCCAGGCAAAATAATTTAGTTCACTGGAAGTAAGCGTTTTATGGAAAACGAATAATGTAGCAACTATCCAGTAAAGAACTAATACAATAAACAAAGAAGCATAATAAGTTCATGAGGTTGTAGTGTTACCAGAAACATAGATCAAACGGCTCTCAACAAATAAAAAAGTAGTCATTCCTGGACCTTCTATGGCTTGTAGTCTGGAGCGGAGTCTTGTTGAAACACGGCTACCTCCTTTATTCAGGACTAGACATTTGCCTCCAACATGTTGTTATAGCTGTTCGCCGGTCATCTTTAGACCTTCCTCAGTGAAGTGCAGCACTATGACATTCCTTTCGTTATTCATAAGCCTTGCTATCACAGAGGCAGAAATCTGTGTGTATAATAGTAGGTACTTCAGAGGTGAGAATTATTGTATCGATTTACTTTCCGGTCTTGAATAAAGTTCTTTTCGTACGAAAAAATCCCAGAAAGTTAGCTCTGTCGTGCTTGGTGTCGTTCAGCGGTACTTGGACCTTTACCTTTTTGTCCATTTTATTCTTCTCAGTCAACAGTTAGCAGTTCCTCAAGACAAAAGACTTGTAGTTCAGGTCTTAGTGTACTGCTAGATTGGCCGTTAACCTCACCACGCCCATTTTTCCCTGGTCAGCCATGGCGGACGAATTCATCATTTCTCTTGCTATCAACAATGCCCTGTCAACAATTATCTCGTCCTAGTGGTCACATTCCTTGTACTTCTTAGCTACGTAGTAAACTTAAACGTCTTTGTAGACAAATAACGTAATAATTTCTGGTTCAAGTATAGCAGCTTTACGGTGGTACTCTCAGCTTAGTTGATCTATAATTGTGGGTTGTGGATTATGTGAAGTTAACTTGTGTTACTTAATACACCTAACAGACAGCTTTCCAGCAATATACCCTAAAAAAATTCCGGGCGTACCTCCACGATCCTGTACAACTAAAAATAAGGTTATAGAATGTACCACTTACTTAAAGAATATTGTTTTTATGTATCACTAAAGCTTATATTTGTTAGTTTGTTGCATGTTTCTAAGACATCTTGCTGTAATCAACTACTTTAAATGAGTGAGAGCTTACAAAATGTATGTTAACCACGGTTTAAATTGGAGAGATATTTTTTTGTTAATTTATCATCAAAAGCAAGGTAACGCAGAGTAAAGGGAAATGGTTAATGGCCGGTACATAAAAACTAGAGTTTATTTATAACGAGCATTTAATTAAAAACAAATAAGCGCGTTCTCGGTGAAAGAAATTTTGCAAAGCAACAAAGCGGCATTGTATTACCGAGTGAGAGAATTCGCGGAATAGGATGTTTTTATTCGCGTGGTATGTATGGGTAAAGAAAGCATTCCAAGTGTTCTAGATATCAGAAAAAATCCCTTTTGTCCGTTTTGTCCGCAGAAATGATACAAATAATAACAACGAATGACAGAAGGGAGACAGTGGACCGTATAAACAGATTATAGAAATGAAAGCAATATAATAAAACGCGGACAAAGTAACAAGTTGAGTTTGGAGGGAAGGAAACTACTCGCATTAGAAAAGTGAGTTAGGGAGAAAAAGTAATCAGTAGCACGTTGAGCAGATATATTGGCGCATTAGAACGGCAGATTTGTATTGATTCTTGCTCTATGGCTCTCATTTTGCAGTCAAAAACCCCTCGAGAATACAGATGGCTATTCCGTACATCCCCAGCCCACGTTATCCAGCGATATCTTGCAGGTTAACCGGCGGAGGCGCTAATCGCTCGCCCGCGTTTTCCCGGTTTCACTTTACACACGCAGCCATGAATTATTGATGGCGATGCAGCTACTGTTGACACACCGATCCGATGCAAATCGCCTCATGTTATTACAATAAATCAGGGCTCGTATAAATGCCACCGAATGGCGCTCGGAGAAAGCGAGCGGACGTTATTGAAGGAAGATACGGAAATAAAGGAAGTACGGAGGTAGAGCACCAACTAACGGCGGGGCTGTCGAGATCTCATTTTCCCTAAGTCACTTTGCTCCCCAGGGACTTGCAGCCGCAGCGCAACACAGTTTACTCATGCAAGATAATATATCTGTGTTCTGTACCGCGCAACACTAATGCCGCCGACGCCTGTCGCGATCTAGATCTTGATCGTGATCACGATTTAGTGCTAATCGATTATCTCCGCCACCACGCGCGTCAGATCACCATGGCCATGCCCCAACTACCCGCCGTCGGGCTTAGGCGAATGGCGCGCCCGAACTACAGAAGACGCTACACATGTACCAAGACATAAACTTTAATTTGTCGCGTCCCTTGTTTTGCTGCGAGATTGCCTCGTATGGCTCTCGCTGTGCAAAAATCACAGAAACATCTCGTGGGGCCCAGCTGCGGCAAAATACATCACTTTGAACGACTTGTTGCCCTTTTGCTCCGCCGATGTATAGAGGCAAGCCTTTACTGCAGGGATGACATTAAAATGCTAAAGTTAAACTTTAAAGATTCTCAAAATGCAAATGCTCTGGGCGAGACTTTCAACTTGAGCGCTTTAAGAAGCCTACTGCCTTTACCTCTATATACATGTTCTTTCAACTAACATTTATGGATTCCACCTCTTACTTACACATAAAGCTGCAAAAGAATTACTATAACGGGACACTACAGAAAATCATTAAAAAAACGAAAGACATATTTATGTTAACGTATATTTTTGAAGCGGGATTTTAAAAATTTGATCTTATGTACTTCAAACCATGCTTAAACACAAAAAGTAACCATGACAAAAATGTAAATGAAAACATGTATCATAAAAATAAGATGTTAACATAGACACAACAATGCAGATACTTTTTTGAAAACACAATAATTACTAACTAATTTACATTAGATATCGAAAAACAAAAAATAGTTTTATAGAACAAAGAAACGTACAGGTATTAGACAAAATAAATTAAAATACTGTGGAAGTCGGAACATCTTGTGTCTTGGTCTACATTTAGCACGCAATACAACTTAAATTCTGGATGGAATAAACCGATGCAAGTCTTAAATAGTGAGTGAAATGTGAAGCCATTCTTCATGCAGCATAGCCTCGATGCCGAACCCTGTTTTCCAAAGCAGCCCACAGAGGCTCATTTATGTTGAAGAAGATGTTGAACCTCATCAGCATGCTCTTAAAACTACTCTTGCACAGGGTCAGCGGTGTGAATGTTGACACTATCATCTTGGAATATAGCATTTCCAGTCTGGAAATAAAGTTGACATCAATGGATTGACCTGCTTAGCCAAAAGTTCTTTATACACTGCTGATGTAACCCGATCGTGTAATGTTACAAGGGGGAGGGGCTGTCGAATACCATGAAATAGCGTACCAGACCACAAGCCGCCACCATGTTAACATTCGGACAGAGACAGTCCATATCGTATGGTTCAGAGTCTGTTTGCCAGACAACCAGGTATTTAGTTCTAGGAAAGAGGGTAAAAGGTGACTCTTCCGACCAAATGATACGTTTCAGTCCTCCAACGTCCAGTTTTTGTTGGAATTACACTGTAAACGTCGCCTTTGTACATTCGTGTCTGTTATTAGGGGCTTCACAATAGCAACACGTCGATACCCATTTTATGTAGTTCCCACCTTAGCGTTTTGGATGACACTGGAGTATTTAGGTGCTGATTAAGTTGTGTAGTCACTTTCTCGATTCTCGATTTTCTTCTGCAACGTTTTAAGATTCGGCGATTCCTATCCTATAGCTTTCTCTTTCGACTACTATTATGCTTCACAGATCCTGTTTTACCGTGCACTGTGTATGCGGTCGTAACTTTCGAGACCGTGTTTTGCATTACACCGCATAACGTCAGATACTTCAGTTAGACGGGGCACCAATAATTAGACCTGTTTGAAACTCTGTCGGGTCGGACATACTGGTCACTCACCACACCTGCACAAAGTCCACAACCACACTGCCTCACTCAACTATTAGTGCACAGTCGACACTACCTGCAACAAACAAGGGCTGGTTGATTTACGCAGTGCTTAGTGCTACCATGCACAGTAAAATATGTCACACTTTTGGCAAGTGTTTCCATTAATCTGTCCAATACCGATACAGTTATATATGAGGAAACTTAAATATTAAAAAAGAAGAGTAGTAGGAAAAACCAAAATAAGGAAGTATTAATAAAGTTTGAAAATTAATTACATTATTATTAAATAAGTCAATTTTGAAAATCACGAGGACAAGTAATTACAGAGAGCACTATAAATTCAAAGATTAATGCCTCAACCATAAAAAAATATGCAAGATGCATTTATGTTGTTTAGGTAAGTTTTCTACTTGTTTGTGAAGATGTGGTATAACTATGGGCTTCATCATATAGTCTAAAAATTAATGTTGTTAATTTTGGATTGAGGATTCTTTTTCTAAAATATAGCGTTCGTCATTAACATACGAACAAGATAAGCGCTGAAAGTTTCTGATTTGACTATATTCTAAGAGTGACAAAAATTAGTCAATAGTCTCCATATATTTCAATACGTTTACAATAGTCTAAAAATGTATCTGAAAAATACACTAAAGCAACCTCCTGCAACTTTTTATTGTTAAATTTTTTAGCTCCAAGGTTTTGAAAATAAATAGTAGTCACTGCGTACTAAATATAGGCTGTAGTGTGTGTGAGAAACCTGCAGCAACTTAAAAAATTGCAGCTTTATGAACAGCGACATTATTGTGCAGAAGGATAGTTCGATTCAATATACCATAATTTTCCTTAGTAACATTGTGCAAATTACAAAAGATCGTTGCCATGTTTTTTTCGTCTTAATCTTCTTTGGCTATTTTTTATTTGGTCTGTACCATTTCATTGACTCTCTTTTTCCTAGCGGATCATGGTATAAAATTATAATCTTATCTTCTTTTTCTTTCGACTTCTTCATTGATACGACAGAAACAAGTAGTTCATCTTCGATGCTTTCTTGACTCAAACGAAATTGTTTGACCCATTCCTTTGAAGTAGAATATGAAAACGAAGATCCACCATACACATCATCTAGACGTTGTTCAATATCTCCGTGTGTAAAAGCTTCTTTAGTAAGAAATTTAATCTGCTGAACAAACGCAATCACCATGCAGTTGGATAACATAAATATGTCTATCCAAAACTAGTCTTTTTATTAGTTCTCTGGTAGAAGGACGTAAGAATATATTGATAGGAAATTTCACATAGTTTGATACATTGGGACTATGGTATTATTAAAACGTAAAAGGTTTGGTGGAGTAACTAATATTTTGCGCCCCAAAAGTTCTTTATTTTTGAAGGTAGCAAGAGGAAGGTTATTTTCACTGTCAGAATTATCAACAGTTACATATTATTGGCTTTCGTTATATTAAATAATTCGAAACTTTATCATTAATTGTCATAAAAGCATTACTTTGCAAAAATCTTTGTCGAGCTCACTATCTGACGCAATTTCACTAAATAGCAAAAATACTTATGTCCCCAAAAAAGAAAACAAATTTGATTCGAAAAACATCAACATGAAGATAGATTGGAATGTATATGACAGACATTTAAAAAAGGCTGAAATCTATAATCGGTAGAGTCGTAGCAATTGTTACCATAGCTCACAAGATAGAGCCAGCAAATAAAAAATAATGTGGTTTTTAGCAATCGCCCATTGGGACTATCAGAAAAATTTCTTATATATGTGGTTTCAATAAGGAACCACACGAGCTTAAAGAAATAATGCAAGAGTCTGGAATAATATAGGTATTTCTAATTCTATAAAAATTATGCATAATATGATACAATAAAATACGCAAATCAATGCTAATATACACAATGTTCTTTTTGGAATTGTGCAAAATGGAAATTAATAGACATAAAAATCGTTTTTCTGCGTTTAACTGTTACTTGTCTATTGATTGTTGAGGTTCTAAAAGTAAATGGTTTACAAATGAATTAATATGAGACATCCTCTGTTTATTTTAATGGTGGAGGTGGTGATTAAAGATATCATACGTTTTTTCCAATACCGAATATAATACAGGGTTTGTCCAGAAAGTAATGCAATTAAATTCGTAAAAAAATTATTCAAGATATCATTACAAACGTTTAAATTTTTTTAAAGTACTCCCCTTGGGCATTCACACACTTTGGCCAGCGACTTTTCCCTGTACAGTACGCATCCTGAAAGGCGTCGACGGTAACCTTGTTTAGAGTCCTTGTTACTGTGGTTTGGATCGGTTCTATGGTTTTCATGGCGGACTTGATTCTCGATAACAAAAAGAAGTTTGCCGGAATTAGGTTAGGACTGTAGAGTGGCCGGGGTCACTCGAGTATTCTTGTGGTCATCAGTCAGCAATTTGGGAACCAACTTATCACACACTTTTCGCAAGTGCAAATTCTAGGTAACAATTTAGTAAGCACTGATTTTCGGAATACTGAGAGTCTCTGCTATCATTCGAGCACTCATTTGACGATCGGTATTTCTGGTTGACGGCCATCCAGAGCAGGGGTCATCATCCACCTCGTCCTAACCATTTTTTTGACAACTTTAACCATCCTACACCCAGTACGAGAAGGTTTTCCACACATTTTGGTATTCTATAAACACAAATATGCGACCACTCCAAGAAGAGCACTCCTTCTGCGATTTCTTCTTGATTTTTGCAACACGCTACATTTTGTGTGAAAATATGTTATAATTTATTACAAATGTGCCATTTAAACAATACATATTCAAATGCCACTTGATTGGAAACAATTTGAAGTATAGGATGATGCAAATTGAACTTGGATTTGAATTGCGCGCCGTTTGAATTCCGTGTATATTAGATGTTTGCTTTTGTACAGTTGGTATCTGAACATATGATAAAGTTTATCAAAGACCACGTCGTGCATTCAAGAACTCAGATTTAGAGAATATAACACTTGATGTTATTTTTGCAAAAAAAAGCTCGTATTGAGCGATAAGCTCAATTTTCTTTAAATGGTTTTATTAATCGTCAAAATTGTCACATCTGGGACAGTGAAAATCAACGTGTTCTTAATAAAAAATCAATGCGTCTACAAATATGTACTGTTTAGTGTGCATTGTGGGCTGGAGTAGTTATTCACTTGTACTTTTTTGAAGACGCAGTTGGCAATACTGTTATTAATAATGGTGTACGGTATCGAGAGATGCTAAGCAACTTTTGTTACATAAAATCAACGATTTGAACTCGAATTTTAACAAGATGGAGCCACATGTTACACGGCACCTTAAACACCCACTTTACTTCAAATCAAATTTGTAGAGGGGTGACATCTATTGATCATCGCAGTCTTGCGATCTAATCTCATTAGTCTTTTTCATCTGTGGCTATTTGAATGAAAGTATTCATATCAACAAACCTGCTGCGATTCCTGGGCTAAAAGAATTGCTGAAATACAAGCGCATTCATGGAAAAGCATAATGGAAAACTTTGCTATTTTATACGTAACTGCTGTCTGTATTTTACATTGATAGCAATAAAATTGGATTGTTCCAATATTTTCTGTTTTATTCGAAAGAAACCTCCCGAAGTCTAATTCGAATCACCCTTTATAAAATATGTTTACATGAACCTTTTATCTGTTATGACATACCTTACATCTAAAAAATATTGGCAATTTTTCCTGATATATGAAACCGCATAAAGTTCAAGTCATTTATGAGAAATTTTAAATAAATATTTTAGACTTTATTCCGATAAAACGTTATTTTTATTTGCATTAGTGACAAGGAAATTATAACGTAAAAAGAACACAAATTCATATAGATGAGAGACAAGGAAAGTGTGGTGGAGATTATAAAAAAATGAAGAAATATGTTATTAGTAGATGAAGTAAAATAGGTGGTGATGAAAAACTGAAGTCTTGCATATATATAGTGGTTGAGAGATGGGTTACAGCAACAGCTGAAGGTATTTTACTTGTACAAATACATGTTGTGGAAAAACAGTTTTTGCTCCACCGCGGTTTATCAGACAAGCAGCAGTGCTGCCACCATCCCCCATATCAGACGCCCGTAAGCGTAAGCTCTGCGTTCGCGTTTTCAGCAATTCACCGAAACTTCGCCGAACTTTCCTGCATGCTCGCTGTATTGTAAATTCGTATTTTATAAAAGGCACATGCTACAGGACGTGACCCCGCGTACCATACGGAGCTTGCATGGGAGGCGCCCGCCCTGCTCTCTGCTGCAGGTGCTTCGGACGTTTCTCAGCCCTTTATTGTTTCGACGGCCTGATGCAGCGACGCACCCGCCGCCGGGGTCCGCGCCCCGGCTGCCACTGGGCAGCACTGCATCCTCATTACCTTAATTAACGCAGACCCGCCGCTCAGTCTCAAAAATCATACCTGCGGGGCGTCGGATGAGGAGCGTTCGCAACCTGACTGGCAATAATTTGATTGCAATTACCCAGGTTGGAGCGCTTCTGCCCTGATTCAGCTCCTCCAGCTCAGCTTAACCTTAGCCCACAATAACTCTAACTTCTGGTACAGTTTTCCCTTAATGAGTGTAAAATTTGGCAATCTTGCTTTCCTCATATTTGTGCAGACCCACTTTAATTAGAACTCTCTGTACAGGAGTACCTGGTAATAGCCAGTCTACGCTTAAAGAGTAATTTGTTAAGAACTATTTGCAGTCGAGAAAGTACTCATATAAATTTCTTGAGGTTATGTGCAGCTCTTTAAGTAAGTAAGACCAAACTAGAAGGAAATTGCAACCAGGAAGTTGCTGTGACAAACCGTTCATTGAAAATAAAACCACCAAAAGAAGTCCTAAGCATATTTTTTTACTTTTTTAAATACCTTATAGGCATATAATGCCTCGATATTTTGAAAACCACGCTCATTGATGATAAAGCTTGCAATTCAGTTAAATAGTTGGAATTTTTAAAATATCAAAAGCCAAAGTGATTAAAACTGATGCAGTATAATTAAAATGATGTTTACTGTTTTATAAATATCCACAAGTAGATAAAATCTTTGATATATATATATTATTATCAGATAAAATCCGGAATATCTGATCTTCAAGTGCTTCTTTTAGCGGCCCAAACAAATAATAATTACAAGACGATAAGTCCGGATTATAGGAAGAGTATTTCATTATAGCTCAAAACAAATCTTTAAGATTAGTCTTCTTAAGGAGGTTGTCTCTGAAATGTACCTTAAATCTTCTCAGAATGTTTGTAGTAAGAAACTTGGTAATAATTTATTGGGGAAGGAACTAGAGTACATCTTACTCTGACATTGTGGTAGTGATTAAAGAAGCGATGGTGCAAGATACTCTTTAAACGTCCTTATTTACAATGCTCAAAAGCCGCATCTTTTCCGTTTACTCCAAAACGCATAAACAATAAATTTTGTTCTATATTTGATTTACTCGCCTATCAAAGACTTTCCCTTTTATTTATGTCTTTGGTACAACTTAGTTGATATATTTTTCTATTTATAGTTTTTCAAAAAAAATTGTATTTTAATGTTTAGACGGTGAGATGGGTAAAGAAATATTATGCATTCTTTTAATAGTTTACTTTGCATCTGTTCACAGAGTATTTATATTAAGCTCATAATTGAATTAAATTTAAGTTTTATTAACTTTATTTAAGAAACAAATTTTTAGAGTGAATATGGTACATAGTGCAACCCTTCCCAATATAGCACTCTAAATTTTTTATAACATTCCTTTTTTTCGATAATACATATATTTGTATTGCGGATTTCAATATTCCCAGTCTCCAAAAAACACAAAATGTTGCAAGAGAAAATATTGATGGCTAGCAAAAGATATTTACATCAAAATGTCTTTACTATACAAACTTATGTGATTAACTTTTATAATTGAATGTAGTTATTGCAAAAATTTAATCGATGTTTAACACTGATAAAGTAAAAAATAGTAATGACAAGGCTTTACACTCCATTAGGGAACCGGAAAGTCAAGTCTTTCACATGTTCGTTTCCCATCATATACAAGTTATTATCCCGTCATCGACTATTTTTTTTTGGTTTATTAGCAATCATAATTTATAGTTCTGTAAGCTAATGTGTTCGTTTGGATACTAAATAATTATTGATAAGGATCTTTCTAATGAAGTGTTCTCTTTAACTATAAAATAGGTCTATTGATCAGCTGCTTGTCAGATGTTTGTTACTAGGTTTTTCTAGGAGTGGATGAGGCTAAATGTTAAAACTTTTCAGATTTTCATGGTAGTTGACACTTTCTTCCTTAATAACATCTGTGACTTAGGGTATTTTCAGATCATCTATCTGTAGGCGCGTGGCTTCTTTGTCATTTTGCTCTAACTTTTCGTTTTTTAGCTATAAATTGTACTCTATAGGTATGTTTTAAACCTCTGTTGTGCATCATTCTATGGTGTGCCACTTAGGACTGCTTGTTTAGAAAAATTAGTTAGATCTGTATCGATTTGTACTGAGGTCTTAAGGTTTATATTGAGTTTTATTGCTTATTTTACGTTATGTTTATGTTTTTTCAATTTTTTTATTTTATTGTGTAGTTTAGGTGTAGGATATCTATTTATGGTAAACATACTGACTGTTGCCATTATCCGTGTGTGGTTTACGTGTGCAAGTGTGGTGGGAGTGTTCGAATTAAATCCAATTATTTTTAGGGGATAAATAGGAGACCTATCAAATATCTGAAATTAAAATTGAACCCGGCTCTATTTGTTTTGAATATAAATGATCAACCACTCAACTACAAACTGGCTATATAAAGTAGATGAATCAATATCTTCAAAAAACAGAAACTTTCTAAAAAGCGGCATGTTGTACTATCATAACGAATTGATAAAGATGATCCTGTTATTGGTAAAGGGAGGATTATTTCCTTACGGCAATCTTAAGGTGTAAAAGAGAAAACAGTAATAACAGAAACTCAGGAAAATCTATCTGACGTTTTAGTATAGCTTGGTTGAAAAAAATTAATAACCGCTACTTTTGAATATAAAAAAAACGATTTAATATTATTAACGATTATATTTGAGATTCTAAAGGCCAGAAAACCACATTTACCTCCAACAACGCCTCAAAAATATAAAAAATTTAGTCAAGTTTGACTCCAAATAATGACGTAGGGTGCCTTTTGTTGCGCCATTTAGCCGAACCCCATACGCATTCAATATAATTGAATGAGTGCCAGTCTCCAGATCTATGAAATTATAGCGGTGGTTAACATTGAAGTACGCGAATCCGGCTTTGTCAAGCTCCTTTGTCTACTAGATGTGCTTTTTAATCTCCTTTATTAATGTCTTTGCGTCTCGGTCTGGAACCTGCACCAAAAAGCACTCACCAGTCTCTCGACAAATTTTTCCAAAGATTTACCGTTGAGGGAACACTCGATCAGCATTGTTCTTGCGCTTGGTAAACATCGACTTTTCAATTTCCACGATCATATTCTCGCCACTAGCTTTTGTTGCGGTCGTTGAAGAAGCTTTTCGGCAACAGCCTCGCGTTTGTAGTTGTTCCAATCAACTGTTGTGTTCTTCTTCATTTTGATCTCATTTTTGCATCACTTGATTAAAGTCAACTCTTTGGCCTAGCGGTAGAAGAAACGAGCGACAGTGACAAACGACAAACGACAAACGATTACTCACAAACCAAGTGCTCGTGCGGATGTTGATTTTCTTGCACACCTTGATGTATTGTATTGAATATAACTTTTAAGTCTTCCTCTACTAGCTTTTTATTAGGCTGCCTGTAGGTGCTTAATGTTGTGAGGTATTGTTTATTTACTTTTATTTTAATTGTTCAGGTCAGGTTGTCAATGTTGGGAGTGCGATTGTGGGTAATTTTGCTTTTGATAAGTATAGCTGCCGGCTGCTGTTTAGACGTACTTGTTTTTCCAGTACGTTTAATTTCTGAGTATTTTGAACGTGTCTTCTTCAGATAAATAGGTTTCTGTGGTACACGCAAGATCTATGTTGTGTCTGGCAAGAAATCAGACAAGGATTGTTCTTTGGGTTAATATACCGTTGAAATTCCAATTAAGGACTGTTAGTTTGTCTATGTTTTTTTGTGGATTAGGACCTGTTAAGGAATAAGAAGAGGATTGTGCTAATGATAAAATTTTTAATTAGGGGAAGATAAAGAGTTAAAAGATCGATAATGACTTTGACTATGTTGTTTGTCTCAGGTCAGACTGCCGGATTGGCTGATTGATTTGCGTTTTGGGATTAGTTGCTGAAGAATTTCCTGTTTGGTCTGCATATGAACGGTTTTGGTTGACAAAATAATTTCTTCCGTGTCTTGTGTTAGGTTGATTAAGGTTGCTATTTTTCATTCGTTTTTTCATTATCTCGATGTGATGACTGTAACCGCGGTAGCTTTCGGGTGAGGTTTTCCGCAGTTAGCGCATTTGAGTGGACCTTCTGGGTTTATTTTGCATTATTAATTTTGGTCTAATGTGCAGTAGTTTTTCGTGTGACCGTAACCTTGGCATCGATGACTCTGGGAAGTGTTTGTTTACCTTCTTCTCTGTTTCACTGTGACAATTTTATGGTTTTTGTTTGGAATATTTATTATTAGTTAGGTCCATAGAACAGACTGGTAGCGGCTGCTTTATTAGTTAGAAAGAGTGTTACTTAATAACTCATACTGCTTTGCTAAGTCCTTCAAATATTTCCTGCTCTGTTAGCAATCGCGACATTGAGCAATTTACTATTTGGGTTTTGAAACGTGTGATATTTAATCCTGTTATCATTAAAGAGCTTTATTAGGGTTCTGTAATTGTACTCTTTAATTAAGTTTATTTTTATTATGTCAGTGTTACAATAGGTTGTGAATTCACCGGTTGCTGATTTCTTGATTTCTGCTGGATTAGTGCTGTATGATTTATAGCATTATGAAGATAAATAAGTGGTACTTTTAGTTTTGTAGTCATAGTCTTAGTTTTATTGCCTGCACTTTTAGCCTCACTGTTATTATCAGTTGGGTCGGCCTCGAGGTTTGATAACAGGTAATATTTGTTTTGCTTTGCAATATTTGGTGTCCACGCATAGCCCTTTTGCACTTCGCTTAGTGGAGGTGTTAAAGATTTTAATATATTACGCTTATTTTGCATTTGAATTTCTATTGGACGTAAATTATTTACATTTTCTGTTGTTATGTTATGATACAAATAATCTACAGTTTTGTTGTTTTAGAAGTTTTTAATTCTAGCCAGTATTATCTTTAATAATTGCAGTTATCTTTCATATACTTGCTATAATATTGAAAGTAAAATGACAACTTATGAGTTTGTCTGGGTCCAGCAATACTTTTGCTTTTCCTCAATTTACTCTTATTTTTGATTACACTGAACATACTGTCTAACTTTTATGTTTGTTAACCTTCACAATATGTTACTTGTTGTGAAACGGAGAAGTATTTTTTGTCTAGTAGGAGAAGCACTGCAATTTCGAACATATGAATAACTATTTATCTAAGTGTAGAAATTAGCAATAATATTAAAGTAAATTTAAAAGAAGAAAAAAGTGAGTATGAAAAGTACTGCATTTTTATATAAAATAACATTACATTTCAAATTTGAGAATTTGAGAAAGAAAAATAGTAAGACGGTTTCTAGGAGAAATTGAGGAAAGAAAAGCTTGATAAATTATAAAGAAGATAGTGTACGACTTACATTAAGAACCACGCATAATAAATGTAGGCTAAACTACAGCGGTTAGGCCATTTTAGAAAGATGACGGATTAAAAAATCCCCATAACACTTTTCAGAAAAGCCGCTTAAAGAATAAATGTAAAAGATGATTTAAAGGAAATCTAACAGTCGTGGGGAAGTTTACAAAAAGCAAGAAACAGATTTTTAAACAACAAATTAATTTTTCAACTGTAATTGAAACTTGTGCGTATCAAAGTACAAACTTTATCATTCCAATAATTGCGATGTTGAAAGAAAATTATACACGATAGCTATAATGCTCAGACACAATTAGCATATGTTTACACGAACTCTATACACAAGTTAAAGCGCTGCCCCCAACAACAAATTAAATAATACGGTTTGTTGCGAAACAATACTAATGTTCTGCGAGAACGCGAACGAAACAACGATCAGAAATCCGGCAAAAACAGTAATTCGTGTTTTGCCGAGGAATTAGCTGAATGGGGCAGGAGATGGAACAAAGATATAAATAAGAAGAGCAGGATCTAAATTATAAATGACAAATTTAATAAAGCTCGCTGTATGTCTGTGCCAACAGAAATCTTTTAAAGGATAATGCGAAATTATATTTTCCTCATAAAAAGATCTTTAGAATTTTTCCTGCAATAAACATAATTTCACGTTCTAATAAAGAAGCAGTGCTGCGCTCGCTCGTAACCGAGTGCAAGCTTAAGCAGCAAGAAGTTTACTGATTTAGTTTGTAATCTATTTTTCATTTTAACTGTACCTAAATTTGTATAATGAGATTATAAAAAAAAATTATAATTATGTTACCAAATAATAAAAATTTAGCAATAACTTATGCTATGAATTATACGAGGGGCAACCCTCTATTTCACTTCTTATTTGCTGCTGTGGAATTGGACGCTTCGTGGCAAACCGTTTTTTGCTGTTTTATTTATGTATTACCCAAAAGCACCATCTTCCATATTACTCAGCAGTAAAATAAAAAGAAATATATTGACCGACTTTACTCAAAAATTTATAATGTAGATATGTACGCATGTACATGAAATGTTAAAACAATTGTACTCTTAACGAGTTATACGTTGTATTAGCGATCGAAGTTTGTAGATTATTTATCGTTGTGTTAAATTTCATTTTTCAAAATTGAAACTTAAAAGTAGACCTGATCCAAATCTTGAAGTTAGGGCGAAGCTCTACTGATGCAGCTAAATCAGGAAGCCAAAGGTCAAAATTTAATATCTGACCCAAAATTGGTTTAAACAATTCACTAGCACTGACACCAGTTCTCAATTTTAGCCTTGATCCAAAGGGACTGTAGTAAATTGAAAAGCTTTATTTTACGCTGTCAAAAAAACCTTAGCTCTAAGTACCTGACAATTATCACAGGAGCTTGGATCATCGCTATAGAGCATAAGCTGTCACTTAGAAAAGCACTTAGATAAGCAACGAACGATGCAATTTGTTTGATAACCTTTAAGATCTTTAATTCTTTTGTGGAACTGTTTTCAATTGCAAATAGTAGATTATATTGTTAATCTAAATAGGTCAAACCAATGATTCAGTAGAGTTGAAGCTGGAGAACCTGTTGTAAAGTGTAAGATTTTTAAAGCCAAAGTTATGTTTTACGTCTAATGGAATTACGAAGATGTGATTTACTTTGAGCTGATTCCTAAAGGTCTAGCCATCAAAGTCGAGCTTTATTATCAAAAAATTGACAGAATTTATACTATTTATATACATATATATACAGGAATACAAAATCAAGATATCTAGCAATTCTTAAATAATTTGTTGAACACCGACGCTATTGGGTATTTATTATGAATAGCAACAAAGAGGATAAAACTTTTCCTTATCAGGGCCAAAAAGGGAGACTGGACAAGAAATTATAAGAAGAGGATTGGACATAGGATGCCGCCTTGAAGGACTCCCGGTCATGTGATTTTTGTTTCAGAAATTTTAGGGGTTGCAGCGTTAGATTTAATAGCGAAAGAAGGAGAATGTGATGGCTAGAAGGTATAGAAGGGTATATCATGATACAAATGTTTTTTTTAGACTTTCTACCCAAATCTTGTCAAAGGCTTGGGCGACTTGTAAGCAGATTACGGTGATGTAACACTTGTTTCCAATACCTCTATCAACGAGTTCACCGATTCTTTGAAGTTGATGACAGTTTGAGTATCCTTTTCTAAATCTAAATTAGAAAGGAGCTTCTTTTTCTAGGCGTGAGTAGATAACTTTTTCGATAAGAGAAGGTAGTTAATAAGCTGATAGGTCCACAGCTTGTCATATATTCTTTGTTCTTTCCAGCCTTGGCAAACGTGAGGACACGTGCATGCTTCCAGCTTTGAGTAAAATAAAATATGCCAAGCGTTTACTAGTTAGATATTGGAGGACTAAGATGGACATTAGGTCGTAGCCAGGTGATTTGCCTTTAAGTAGTTTACCTGATTCTTTTGGAGATGTCGGTCGAATATTTTTAGTGCTAACGGGGGTAATGTGTTTCAATGTGCCTGATTACATGGACTACTGAGTAGGAGTACAGATTGTTGTATCTCTTGGGGGGGGGGGGAGAATCTAAGTTTTTTTACAGTCTCGGGTAACAAGAACCGATGTCAGCGATGTATTTGCGGTAAGATTGGATTCTACAGTTGTCCAGTTCTTGTTTTAGTTGATACGTGAGGTTATTCAATAATCCGTTCGTCTCAAGACTTCTCATTCGTTACCGATCTTCTAGTTTAACTCTGATACTTGATCATATTGAATATGGAGCAAAGGAGAGGTTATGGTGTGGGCTGTAGTGTCTGGGTTTGTATATCGTTGCCGCTTTTGCAGAGCCAACTATCGATGTAATGATGTTGGAAATAGTTATGTTGATATCTTCTTGATTTCTGAAGATTCTTGGTTCTCTGAGGTTGTAGTACAAAATTTATTATAAGAGATTCCAATTAATCCTTTGGTTAATTGGACAGGAGGTAGTTTGAGTTTGGGGAAACTAAAAAAATAGATAAGTGTAGGTAAATAGTTTTTTAAAAAACATTATTTTGCTTCAGATGTGCTGAATAATATTTTGAATTGAATATTGAGGTATGGTTCTTTCTCAGTTTCACTACGGCAATAGGGTAATACAAATGTTTAAGGATAAATATTCGTTTGACTTTGTCGTTGTTTGTCAGTTTGATTGAAGATATTGGTAATGGTTTTTTATCTTTTGTTAATAACGGGTAGGGCTTTCAAGGCTCTGCTAGTTTCTTTTTTAGTTAGCGATGACGATATATTTTTGATAACCACCAAGAAGGGTTTGTTATATGGGCCACGAAAGGTATAGTAGGGATTTTCTTTTCTTGTGTAGAATTTTGTAAGAGTCGTTCTCTTGCGTTACATTTATTCGTATTATTGTGAAGGTGTCTTAAGTTATGGTTTTAATGTCAATCACCAGCACAGCGCGATTTATTTGATTTGGTAGGTAGATTGTTTGTTTAAGGTTGTTGATTGCTGATGTACTTTATTTTTGGTTTGTTGATTTCTACTTTCCTATTATGGGATAAGCTGGAAAATTAGTTTTTTTTAGTAATACATCAGTTGACCAAAGATGTTTTTTTGCACATCATCCATGGGTGGTGCTAATATATCTAATTTGCTCTTGTACACTTGATTTTGCAAGTTGGTTTCATTATTAAATGACTCTTAGATAAGCCTTGTAGTCGTTGTGTTTAAAAAAATAAATGAATTAATAAATTGAACTTATAGAAATATGTCTGCACTGTTTCACAGCTTGCCTTAAACTTTTCAATACCTCTATGGATAGTATGTGGAATTAGCTGGAGGCCAAAAAGATAAATTAAGCAGCCATTAATCGGTGGTCACCCACGAAAAATGCCAATATTTTCTTTAGTTATACTGGTTCTCACTAAACATTCATTTTCAGCTGCATCTTGTTCTCCCATAAATTCTTCGTAACGCGTACACTTTTCAGACTTTTTAAAGGAGTTGTCCTTAAGTTTTTTCTTAAGCCTTCTTAAAATATCGGTAGTGATTTTAAATTATGTATTATTGGAAACTAGTATACCTACTTTTTTAATTTGAATATTCTATGCGATAAGCATTGTATTTAAACAATTACAATATTTGTTTAATACAAATTACTTTGAGTGCTTTAACAAAATTGAACATATTTGTCCTTTATTGGTTTTTGTACCATAAGTGGTATCAAGTGTATTTTATAAACAATTACGACAAAAATAACAAAATGATAAAACATTTCCTGAACAGAAAGCTTCCCCATATCTTTCACCCCGTGTTTTTGTTCCATACAAGGCTGATTGTGCCCGTAAGCCTTCTACGGACATATTTTATTGCGATTTATCCTCATTCGGATAAACAACATTTGTTAGCGCGAACCAGCGCGACTAATCGATCAGAAAGACGTCGTAGAATCTCACCCTATACAAAGGCGGCGGAAAGGTTAAGATAGATCGCCGAGCACCATTGCGAGGTTGTCACTGCGTGTGAATTTCTAACTTTGCATCAATGCGTAACGATTACGGCGCTTGGCCAGAGCAGCCGCTGAATCAGGCGGCTTGATGGTTTTTCAAGGCGCACTTTTATGGACAATTCCCCATCGAACAACGAAGCTCATTGTTACAAATGACGTGGGCTTGCTGCCGGCGGGGATGGAGACGTTTTATAACGCAAGGTTCGGCCTTTCACCGAGCCGGGTTTGTTTCGGCGCAATAAAATTAGGGAGACGTGGCTCAGCTCAGAACTAATCTCAATATTCGTGTTAATGCAATGAATAACAAGGAGGACAATAAATAAAGTTCTATTTTAAAAATGAGCAGATGTATTTTCTAAAAAAATAAAATAGATTTAGTTGAGGATTTTTGTTTACTTATCATAATACAACAACAAAATACAACTCTTTTCAGAAAAGTTCTAGGCCTGCACTCATAAAGGAATAATTTATTCAACTTACCATCTAATGGTTCTGGGTCTTACCAAAGTAAATCCATTGGTTATCTAGGTACGGCTGCCACTGTTTCTGGAGGTCATGAAAGCAAGCAGGAAAAATTGTATCAGGGGTGTTCCTTAATACACGTCACAGCCGTTTGGATTGTTAAAATATCTTCAAGGAACTTACCTTTCAGCGGGATTTTTACACAACGACAGGTTAGGTGAATATGGGAGATGTAGTAAAGCAGGTATATGATATTTAGTTAAATATTTCTATACTGATACACTAGTACGATATCTTCCATTGTGGTGCAAATGCCTACAAATCAGGATGACCCCAATAAATTGCTTAATGCAATTTTAGCATGACATTCTAAAAATTTTGGATTATCCCTTGCTTTTCAGGCAGATATTCATGATGCACCAAAACTATAACATTGTCTTTGATTTTAAAGGTAATCATTTCACTTTTTTGGAAGCTGATGGACCATAACCTCGCCATTCATCATTTTGATGCTTTGTTTGAGGATTTACTTTTATTTTATAATGTTTAACATAAATGCAGGACTTATTCTGTCCGTTTCCAGTAGTTCAGCAACAACTGTTTGTCGGGTTTCTTTCTGTTCCTGTATCAGTGCGTGGGGACTATTTCGAATTGTTTCCGTTTCTCTAAACAATTATATAAAATTTGAAGCGATATCTTGACGGCGGTCGATTTTGGGACCGTGTTGCAATGAGTCTATGCCCTTCCGAAACCTTTTGTGCCATTCAAAGCACGGCTTCTTTATAATGTCTCGTCACCATATGCTTGCTCCACGTTTTAGTAGTGATTTTTGTTTAGTTTAATGTAAAATTTAATATTATCTCTCTGTTCAAAATTGATGCTTCCTATGTCACTCATTTAAATGCTCCAACAATCCGAACAGTGAGTTAGTAAGCATACACTTGCCACCTAGTGAATTTCCATGGAAACATTTTCAAGGTTATGTCTATTCAGAACACATACAAAGTGATTGAATCTTGCCCATTTTTTGTATCTAAATATTACGGATAAATAATTAAAAAATCAGTTTTGGATCTTTTCTGACAAAGCTTGCATAATAAAATAAATTTTGTGACTTCACAAGCCAAACCAAAAATTTTGTTAAAAACGTATATTTAAACCGCGTTTAATTTAGTTTTAATCTGAAAGATTGACTCAGCTACAGAGAGAGCATTTTAGCATTAATAATAACATTTTACATATTTATTATATTAGAATTGACAAGAAACTCGTTTAGATTTCGCTGTTTAAAAATTTTTTAATTTACTCTATATATGGGTGTCACAATCATCGATGAACAACGGACTATGCTTCTGTGGTCATTTTTTGCATGGGCGTCTTTTTAGAGCAGCAGTTCAAATAATACAAAGAACTAAATTTTACAAGCCAACTATCCAAAAATTCAAATTTATTTTAAGTTAAAATAATTTAATTATCTTATTAATGCTATAATAATACTACAGTATCCATTTTTGGAATTTAGTGCGCTAACGTTTTTGCAAAAGGCACTTTAAATTTTTAAAATGCCTCTATTTGCTTGCAAAACGTCTGAGAGTATTGCCATTTCTTATTTGTACGAGATCAAATACAAAAACCACCACAGCAACCGCAATTTTGGTAAAATATTGATATAACCTCCAGTTGGTGTCGCGACATTTTCATAACATAAAGTATGTCGTGGGTTTTTCGGGTATTTCCATGTATTTTTTTACTTTCTGAAAAAGCTGAAATTATTGGTTGGCAGAAACGAGCAGCCTTAATATGATGAAAATTTACCTAGAATAAAGAAGCACTGAATTTTAAATAAACAGTTCATTAAATAAAATATAAGTAAATTACGTTTTAACTCCATATTCTTTTATGAGCGTAGAAAAAATACAGGAGACAAACAAAATAATAAAAGCGTTATTACATTTTATTTATTGAATATGGGATACCTTACACGTAATATAAATTTGGCTTCAATTTGTAAATATGTTTAAATGTTACATTGGTAATGTTTACTTAAAAAACATTAAAACCTTTTTTTCCTTAATAGTATATTTGTGACAGACAAAACTGACTAAGAAAAATATATAAATTATTAATATTTATCTCCTTTCTTTTCAATCAGCACATCGGTTGGGACTTTTCCATATTACGTTATTACAAAAGAGGACAAATAATTTCTATCTAATTATACTCGATACATGTCTACTTTTTAAAATCTCTGAAAGTGTTTTTTTGCCTTCTACTTTATTAGAAATTTAATTGTTTATCTCTTTATTTTATTTTTAACCTTCTTCTGCAACATCACATGTCTAATGCATTCATTCTTCCCTATTGTCTACGTTTCTGACTTATATAGAACAATACTTTAAATACAACTCTTTAGCAAAGTCTTCTTGAATTGTATATTGAGGTGGTGTGAACAGACTAGTTCCTTTTCATTGTTAAATATGACCTTGGCTTTTTTGTTTTGCCTTTCCCTTACTTCTCCCATCTTCTGTAAATATAGTGCATAGGTTTTCTTTACAGTAAATTCTTCAAACGCTGCTGTCCAGTTGAAGTCCTACTCCAAGATATCTTTTGGTTATTTCTGGAACAGGGTTTTGGTCCTTTCTGTGTATTTTATTTTTTTAGTACCCTTTACATCTATCAAACATATCCTTGTCCACCACGTGGGAAAGCACTCAGTAGGGAATAATTGACAACCCTACACGAGACATTATTTTATGATAATATTTTACCGTTCTCTATAATATTGTAAATCCTTTCTTGATAGCGTCTGTGTGAATTCTATTTCTTTTAGTTTAACCTCACATTTATAACTAGTTATTTAGGATAACAAGCAAATTGGCAGGCTCGGTTACATGACCTGTGAAGTGTATTATCTTAAAATAACTTTCCATTGACCACGTTATTAGAGTACTAATCTACATAAATCTACTAAATTTTATCATATTTAACTGTCTACTTCTATTGTTACTGTTCCTCAGATTATTAATAATACACGGAGATGATTACTAATCCGGTTTTTATATCTGTTGAAATAGGTTTTAATAAAATGTTTAACAAAAGGTACCTTCAGGTCAGCATGCAGTGTGCGCTTGTTATGTTAATTTAGTGTTTGTCTAATTTTGTACGGTGTCCAGAGTTTCTTGACGCTTGAACTAGGTTTTTATGGGAGGATAAGATAGCATTATTATTTGCAAGAAGCTGTCATAAGGTTTCCTTACAAAGTAAGTCTGCCATAAGCAGTTGATATAATACAGGCCCTAAAATGCTACCTTGAGATACACCTCAACGGAATGTTACCTACCAGTCAATGGCTTGTTCCAACGTTGAGTATTTTTGAAGAAATCTGTATCAATGTTGAGGAATTACATATATTCTTCTAAATAAATATTTATTATTATTATTTATTCTATTAATTTTGAAAGGATTGATAACAATTATATCAATCTATAATGACATGGTAGATAAGCTACTTCTTTTGTGTAAATGGTTTATTCAAAATGCCCTTTTGCTTGGAGTTAAAAAGTTTTAGTATCTTTGCTCGCACATTTTTTATGAAAGTTTAATAATATAAAATTTGTCTCTTTCAGCAATTACTTTGGTGTTTTCAAGCGATGCTGTTTTTGGATAATATTAAAGTTTTTTAAGTATGGTACAAACATTTCTGTTAATAATGTCACCATATTTCTGATGCGAATGCATACATTGTTTAATACTAAAATTATTAATAAGCTCTTTAACCTGCGTTTTAGGTAATCGAGGGGAAGAAAGAATTTCTTTCTTAGTGCAATTTTTGTTTTAACTAATTACGTTTGTAATTGTTATGAAGTATTGGTTGTAATTGGCTTTTAAAAACACTAGAAATTTGTAAGTAAGAGTTGTTAAACTGTACCTTGAACGTCAACTCTTCAAGTTTTCACTTAAAATCAATATTTGCAAGAACATGCATTTGGCAAAATTAAACTAAATCAAAGTTTCTCTAGGAGAACTTATGCCTTAGGCTGTCGAAGTTGAACTATCAGATGCGTATTTTATTGATGGTTAACAAAGTTTCCCGGATAAATTGTTAGTACATGACGACAGCGACGCCTAGAACATTTTCTAATGACGTCTATATACTATCGAACTGAATAAGTTTTTTTTTTAAATATATAAATGTGTGGTTTGTATTTAAAGTAAGTTTAATTCTTAACCTTTTTGTTTAACTTTATTTTGAATGCTATAACATACTAGGGTAAATAAAAAAGTTAAGGATGACGAGTAGCCAGCCGTGCATAATATTTCACGATTAATGGTCGTTCCACTCAGTAATTGCATCATTGAGGAACAACGCACTATATTGCGTTTTTTATGGACAGAAAGAGTTAACTTTGCGAAAATCTATTGTAGGCATAGTATGGAGCACGCACCATGCATCAACAAAAGAAAAAGAAATTGTATATAATCATTTGAGGTGGGAAAAATAAATGAAAGCCGACCTATTTGCCCATTGATATCACGCACAGACCAAGACATCCAGAGGGTGGACATATGTTTAGCTCAGAGAGTAAGGTTCAGCAATTGGTGTAGATGTGAGTAACCGAAAAACCTCTTTTTCCAAGTGACGGAATAGCTTGGTAAATGATACAAGTTCTTTTTCGGCATAAATAAAGTTTTTATATAGAAATTGCTTTTGCTTTTTGATTCACTACATAAATATGTATTATTCTAAAGTATATGTAAGTTATTAAAAAAATATGATAATATTTTAAAAAGAAATTTATTTAACTTATTTTTAAAATAACTATGCTGTTGTTCTGAAAATGGTCTTAATAAACAGTGAAAAACCATCCCTCTGATCGGAATGTTATAACTTCTTGCACAAAAGCAGCTTTCAGTTTTACCTTTATGTTGTAGTATTATTGAAATCATTTTTTTCGATTTTTTGAGAATTCCTTCGTGATAAACATAACTATGAGAACATTGAATAAAGTAGCACGAGGGTATTAGAAGATTCACAGAAAGAACCACACTGCATCAAGATATCTTTAACAAACTTTGTCCATGTTGATCAAAGATTTACAATACAACTTACTAAAATATTCAACTAAAATCTACAATTACATTTTTCTGTCATCGCTACCATTAACTTCGCTTTATTGCTGGAATTTTTTAGTCTGTATTGAATAATGTACTGCAGGCCTTCAATCGGGTCTACATCTAGAGACTGCTATGAGAAATGTTAAATTTGCGGCTCCTCTTTTCACGCAGTAGTTATACGTACTCAAAAACTAGGGGCACCATCTCCATGAAAATGATATTTTTCTTAACGAGAATGTAATTACTCAATACAGTATGTCATTCAAGTTATTTAAAATAAATGTAATATATCACTGTGTTAAGCGGCACTCTACACCATTACATGATAACCCTCTCATATTTTACAGTATGATAAAGTATATGCCTACATACAAAGGTACCACCTCTGTTACCCAAATCTGTTGACTTTTTTTCTGAAAGGATGTCAGCAAGGGTTTTTTCTTGGTGACAGTTGAATAATATTTCTTTTTTCTGACATCTGCCCAATTTGGAAAGTGGTCCTTGGCAACTTTTCCCAATACTCTTCGTTTTGTTCATTTCAAGAGGCTTTGACAGCCTTGACTATGCTGATTGTTTATCGCTTCTTTTAAATTAAGTAATATTTCGATTCACTGTTAGTAAGAATGTTTTGACATACAGTTTATACAAACTAAATTAAAAAAGTTGCAGCCAAAAAATGTTTATATTTTTTATGTGTGATATGACAAAGCACTGTCATGCAAAATAATCTCACTTGTAGGGCGTCCTAAAAAGAGTTTTTTTAAGCACAACAGTTGTGATGATTTTACTTTAACTGAATGGAAACATTTATTATGCTGACTGACACCCATCTCCACTATCTATTTTGATGTTTTCTTATACTATTCTAAATATTTTCATTTTTGTTTTTCAATTAAATTGTGACTTATCCACCTACAATATAATTATCGTCAATCAAAGTAATTATATAAAATTTTGTTGGTTGCATCCATTTAAATTTTTGAATAATTCTTTATATGGTCTCTCTGTTTCCTTTAGTGACTGCAGAAATTGGTCCTTTGATTTCAAATTTATTGTACCAACTGTAAACGGTACTCTGAAAAAGCGGTCACTTAATTCAGCACAAAGTTGTGCTTTCTTTTAGAGTTAAAATGGTTTAGTCATAGCAAATAATATTTTTTTTATTGAGTAACAATCACTTTAAGAGTCGCTTATAAAATAACTGTTGAGATCATCAGAACTAAACTTACACTGACAAAATAAACAACAATGACACATTTTTTTTGGTCTACAAGATTTAGTAATTTTCAAAAATTTTCGTTGCCGTTCTTGGATTTTTATCTAATACTTTGATGGTACGCATGTTAAATACAGTTAATCTATTGCACCACCTTGTAACGATACAAGATGCCCCAAAAATGTAGTTTCTCTTTAAATGAAAATAGGTCTAGTGTTTATTGACTTAAAATTTTGTGAATGGTTCTTGCATAAATACATAAAACATGCCGCATTCCAATCGACAGAATTGCACTTATTAGGCGTTTCAAAATCGGTACGTTGCTATGAAACACCATTTGATCTTACCGCGAGTTATAGCATTGTGTGCGATCCTTGCATTGGGTGTTTTAGGGACATTATTTTTTAGCTAATCTGCCACAAGTGATCTTTGTTTAAACACTTACTTTTATAGCAAGATAGAGCCCCTTTTCAGTGTTATCGCAATCTAAAAACCTTTCTATAGATTAGTAGTTGAAGTCCCTCTGCGTTTTCAGGGCCCAATTTAATAAACTTCTTTTTATAAGAATACTTCAAGGTATTGTACAATATTGGCAACAATTGACAAGATAAAAGAGAAAATTGAAAGAAAATGTCTTGCAGTTTCTAATACTTTGTAATGCTATCGAATCCATTGGTACAGAAAGAGGTTTTTGCCAAATGGAACGTCTGTAAACTTAAATTTAATGTTATTTAGTAAATATAGAACGCATTTATTGCCATTTACAGAGCGACTGTATTTTTGAGTTATTTTATATATAGTATAGAGGTTTATAGGTCTCGTTTTTGAGCAGAAGTTAGGCTGTAGTCTTATTATGTTTGCTTTCAGCTAGATATTGTACGCATGAAGGGTTTTGTAATGGTATAGACACATATAACAAATAAATCTAAACGAGTATTCAAAAAATTACAAAAAAAACGCAAACAAACTTGTCGAAGTGAGTTAACAAACATAAACGAGCGACTTGTGTGTTAATGCATTCAATCGCCCTTGTTTGTTTAAATTTATTGACACTCGTTCAAATTAGTGGGCTTGCTAAATTTTTATTTGTTCCAGTAGGTGGACTATGTCATCTGAACCAAGTGTTAGGAAGCTCTTATTCACAATGTTTAATGTGTTTATGGTTTTTCCTCTAATATTTTTTTATCCAATATTTTGTTTAAATTAATATAGTGTCACATTAGTGTACTATATGTATAAGTTGAATTACAATATAAAACTTCCTACTTCAATCACTGCGACTAACTCAATGGCGTTTATAAAATTCAACTAATGCTTTAGTAACCCATTAAATTAACCTCCTCTTTACAGCAACAAATATACATAAAAAGGTAAAAATACGGGTCGTCCAGGCAAATGCAGAATTTTTTATGTTGTGTTGTAGGAAGACAGTGCAATCTTCTATTGGGTAATACAACAATTTAGATTTATATATTCAACAACCTGCAAATGTTAAAAAAAGCATTGCGTGGTTTGACTACAAAAAGTTTACCACGTATCCAAGAAGTACAGGAAATCTAACTACCAGGAGGAAGTAAGTGCTGGCAGGGTAATTCAAAGCAAACGACTAGATCACAAGAAAGAAAAATGATGAATTCGTTGGCAAATTTAAGAAGAAGATCAATTAGGATCTTGGGCGGAGCATAACTGGTAAAATAAATAGCCCTGGCGAGGACGATGGTGCGTCTAGCAGTACATCAGGACCTAAGGAACAAATTAAAATCCTAAGTACTGCTGAAAAACATCAAGCGCCACAGCACTGGTTTCCTAAAATTCTTTTCCGTCTGAAAAAACTTCATCGAGAGCAGGAAGGCGAATTGCCAAAATAATTATGAAATCTTTCAAGATGTCTGTCGTCATTCCTATAAAGTTTCGCGTCTTTGTAATGGTGCTAGTGCTTGTGAGCAGCGAAGATAATGTCCTGGTGTCCCACTTCTTTGAAAAGAGGCCTAAAGGTGACCGCCGACTGTTATATCAACATATTGAATGCAGTTGTTAAGTCCTGGATAAAGGAGGTGATGGCTGCTGAGCGTAAGTACGTATTCCAGCAGAATTTTGGTCCAGCCCACAAGCCAAAGAAAACCTAGGTCTAGTTTTACAACAATTTATATTACCACTAGTTTCTCGACCTGTAGCCACCCTTCAGCTCCGATTGCAATCCCCTTGACTTCTACGCATGGGGATTGGTTGAGGCAAAGATTAATAAGAAATATCATAACACCAAACACAGCTTAAGGGTCTCCATCATGAAGGTAGTCACACAAATCCATAAAGAAAAAGCTATGTTGGCCTACATCAGGTTTAAGTCTAGAATTGAGAAGGTGTGCCAAGCTTCATGTAAATAAATTTATTTTTTCTTGCATTTTATTGTGTATTCATTTTCAGCATTCATTTCGAGGACCCCGTAGAATAACTGTGCTATATTTCGCTTTATGAAAAGTTGATAGCTTTTTCACCGACTGTCCAAATTTTGAGGAAGCCAACGGCCACTCCGAACAACTGCTGTGTATGTTTTTTGAAATGTAATTTACGAACGTACGCTCTCTGGAACAAACCGCAGGCAGAGTGGGTTAGGCGAAGGATAAAAAGCAACGTTGAACAAAGCTATCACAAGGCACGTTTCGACTCAATTTAAAGCTGGTTTATGCTAACATTAAAGTTCAGATCTTGAGAACGGCAAAGGGGTCTGTGGTGGCCCTAATTTTCAAGCGATTGTCGAAAATCGCGAGCTCGAACGTCCGCGGGATTAATGAGCCGGCAAAAAATGCCGCCGTGCTGGGCGGCCAGCCCGGAAGCTCAGGCACGTCTGCAGCTTCGCCGCCCCCAACGCAGGCACGCACTGCTTGTCATAATAACTTTGCACCCATTCCTTTGCGTTTAAACATTATTTATTTGAGCCATCCCAGTTGGGGATTAGGGCAGCATTACGCCGCGGTAATACATCTTTCTTCGGAAGTGCGGGCCGAACTTTCCGACCATTCAATGCCGGCTACTTTGGGTATCGAGTCGCTAAAATATTTCCATGGGAGAGCTGCTGTCAACTGGCCGATAAAAACCGCAACGAATTATCTTGGCAATAAAGAAGAGGAAATTAAAGAAGTTTACAATGACATGAAGGACGAACAATAGATAAAATGAATTATTACTTTTTAGGAATTCTCAAAGAACCATTGCAATACTCAAAAAAGATTAATTGTCTACATCATCGAAACAAAAATAATAAAACAAACACGCAACGAAACATTCCAAGAATACCTACACACATTATCCACTCATAATTAGTAGATCTTGAAAATCATAAAAGCCAGGAAACGACCGAAAACACTACGGAACTAAGGAGATAAGGTCTAACAAGGAAAAAGCTGATGCATTCGCACGACATCTAGCAGAACTTTTTAAGTCAAACTGATAAAATAGACGAAAAATAGAACACGACCGTTCAGATGATATTACTAATTAAAAAATTCACTGGCAAAGAAATTTAAAAAGAAATAAAATTTCTAAACAATAAACAATCTCCACGTCAAGATGTAATAATATAAATCATACCGAAGCAACTACACAGACAAGGAATTAATTATTAAGAATTTTGTTTAATGGAATGCTGACGCTAACATACTGGCCACTACAACTCCAATTCGCTCAGATAGTTTTTATTTCAAAACCTGAAACCCCCTCTGACATCAATTCATATAGACCTATCAGTCTCATCTCAGTCGTAGCTGCTCTAAAATTAGTTTAAGATGACTAAATAATAACTCAATGCAAAATGAATGGTTATGCTACCACTAGTTTGGTTTCCGACATCATCATTTCACAATCCAGCAATGTCATCGAATAACAAATACCATACAAATTGCATTTCAAAGCAAACAATTTTGCTCTGCTGTGATGTTAGATGTCAGACAAACATTTGAAAAAGTTTGGCATAAAAGAGTAAATAAAGGGCTGTTCCGCGAATTCTCTTATTCCTTTCATATCTCAATAATAGGAACTTTCAAACTAAGATTTGTATCTATGTATACTAGATAGAAGACCCAAGGTACTATCCTTAGCCCGATGTTGCACTTACCCTACACCTCTGACCTACCATTATCCAACCGTACCATGGTAAACACGTTCCTCGATGTTACAGCTATTCTTGCTTGCAATAACGATCGAAATACAGCATCGGAAATGATCCAAAATCACCTAAATTAAATTGAAAATTGGTTACTTAAGTGGAAAATTAAGCTCAATGAAGACAAATCAGTGCACATTATATTTACAAAAAAACGTTCAACGTGTCCATCAGTCACCCTCTACAATACTCCCATTCCTCAATAAAACGAAGTGAAGTACCTGGGACTTTATCTTGAGAGGCGTCTAATTTGGAAAACAAAAATCTCAAACAAATTGACGTCAAGCTAAAGGAGTTATACTGGCTTATCGAAAAAAATCTTTTTTACTGCTAGAGAATAAAACCCTATTGCATAAAAGTTAATACGCCCAATCTAGACATACGGATGCCAACTAGGGGGATACACTAGTAATTTTAACCTCCATATTATATAACGCTTTCAGTCGAAAACCCTTCGAAATATGTCAAATGCGCTATGGTATGTGCCGAAGCACACACTACATGTAGACCTTATGTCATCAAACAGTACGCTGTTAAACATTACAACATCCTGGAAACTCACCTAAATGAAATCATGAAACCACTGATAGCATGTCCACAAACTATGTGACTTCAGAAGAAATGGCCAAATAATCTGACTAATGAAACATGGAATGACACCAATGAGAGCCCTTCTAATAGATTTCGAAGCTCGATTAGTATTCTTTCCAAATATTAGCTTATAGAATGTAATATATTCTGATTGCTAATAAAGTTTAAATAAATAAAAAAGTATCCTTAGTCCTTAGTACAAACTTAGTCCTGAATGAACCGAATAATGAGTACTAGGTTTATCAACAAATAATTGACTCCTACACATATCCAATCACATTGATTAGAACAAATTCCAACAACACATTGAAGAAAAAATTCAACTCGAACTGCAAATAAAACAACCTCAAGATTTTGACCGAGTTATCTAATACCTAGTCACTCTTATTCAAGAAGCTGCATGGGAATCCACACCCAACCAAAGTGAATTTCTATACATAAAGAAATTAGTAGCGGAGAAAAGATGAACTCGATCAAGATGGCAAAGAACACGTAATGCTTTACAGGATTGATAAAACGTCAACTTTAATTATTACAACACAAATCTTAAGCAAGAAGATTACACCATCTAGGGGGCCACAAAAAAATTTAAAATGTCACAAGTAGCCATACCTCCTAGACGAAAAACTGATAGCACATGAGCCAGATCTAACATGGAAAAATCCTAAATTTTTGCTAAGCTTTTGTCGAAAGTATTTTAACGTTTTCAATCTGATGTATCGGATGAAGCTGTAGAGGAGTATCTAGACGTTCCATGCTAGATGTTTTTAACTATTAACCCATTTGCACCAAGAAAAATACAACTCAAAATTAAAGAACCTAAACACACATAAGTACAAAACACCAGGATATAATCTGGTAACAAGGCAAATATTGAAAGAGCTTCTTAAAAAAATTGTACTTTTGACATCTATACAGCAGATCTTACTATCCTATAGTGTGAAAGTATGCCCAAATAATAATGGTTTCCAAACCAGAAAAAAACACTAGAAGATATAACCTCTTATAGGCTGATCAGTCTCCTATCTATACTAGAAAAACTCTTTGAGAAGCTGTTTCTTTGAAGACTACTAAATAACATAAACGTAGCATCACATCTGCCTATACACCAGTAAGGGTTTTGAGAAGGTCATTTTATAACACAGTAAGTACATATGATAGTTAATGAAAGAGCACATAGCTTTGAAGGAAATAAATATAACACAGCTGTGTTTTTAGACGTTGCTCAAGCATTTGACAAAGTCTAGTAAACTGAGTTACACCACAAACTAAAAAGACTACTCCCAAATTATTATTACGTTCTACTTAAATTCTATTTTACTGACCAATATTTTACCATTAACTACAACAGCGAACTCTCCAGCTACCATCCTAGAATCTAGTGTCTCATAAGGTATAGTCCTTGGTCCCTTCCTATATTTCATTTATACTACTGACTTATTAGAAAATAGAAACACTGTTTGCTGATGATACTACTGTTTTATCTACACACGAAGACTCGGTGTTAGCATCTGAGAATTAATAAATGGCGTATTAATATCAACGCAACCAAACCGGTTAAACAACCTTTACAACTCGATTCAACGCGTGATCTCGCCAGTTGATCTAAATAACATTCCAGTACCTGGTTAAATAGAAACCAAGTATCTAGGATTATATCTTAATCAGTGACTAACTTAGAAAAGACATATTAAAGCTAAGGGACAACAATTGAACTCAAAGTTTCGGCGAATGTATTGACTACTTGAAAGAAAATCGAAACTTTCCCTACCCAACAAAATACTATTATATAAAACCACACTAAAGTCAATTTGGACGTACGAAGTGCAACTCTAGGGATGAGTTAAACCATCTCGAATAACATTTATTGAACAATTTCAGCCCAAGATACTCCGTGTTGTGGCAAATGCACCGTGGTATGTAACAAAACAAACCTTGAATGTAGACCTCGGCAGACCATTCGTCGTGTAAAAAAACGCAGATTTTTCCAAAGCTACTATAGTAGAGTCCAGGATCACAATAACAATGTCCATCGCTCATCGCACCTAAAGAAGTATCACTACTTAATGATTTCTCCTAATAATGCCTACTTGTGTTATCATATTTATTTACTTAATAACCCTAGTAGGGTATATTGTAAATTTATAAATAATAATTTAAAAAATATTGTTTTCATCTACTGAATCCTTTCAAAACTTTGTAGGCTAATTATATGTAAAATCAACTACTGCACATTCTGAGTACTTCGCGTTTACCCTGAGTAGTGATCAGTAAACATCGTGATAGGATATAGAAAAAAGTGGCGAACGCGATATTATCTAAAGGTATCATTTAATACTTTGTTAGTGTAACAGGGGATGAGTTTTTTTTTCATTATGTGAATAGGTCTTACGGTACGTTAACGAAAGGGCTGCGACTATCAGTTAGAACGACAGTGCGAGTCCAAATTGTCGGACGGTCACGCGCAGGGCGTCCCTAAGTGTAAATTCGTGCAGCTAAAGCGATCGCGGAAACGAAAGACATACCAAGGATTAAGCGCTTGGCCGATCAATTTAATTTTGCGCGGGCCGGAGCCGAGATTAAAACGCCTAATTCCGAAATTTCGGCCACTCGTGTTTGCGTCGCCGCCCGCAATAATGCAGCACTCATGCAGGAATAATAGCGGCGGCACATGTGACGGCCATAATAAACAATTCGGCGCTGAATTAACGCACGTATACGTGTTTGTCGCGCGCGTAAAAAATCATGGGCCGCTAATTATGTCCGATTCATAATGCGGACCCGGATAATCCCACATGCAACGGCGCTCGTTACGGCCCTGATTCGGCCAGCCTTCGCTATAACTGGTAATGCAGGTTTAATTGCTTTTTTGTTAGGTTTTAAATCGGATCTGCTCTGCAGCGACATTGCAAGTTTGAAGTAGCGGGCTCTGTGTCAAAACACTCCGCTTTTGAACCAGTGCTGATGTAGCTTTAATGGAGTATACCGTGTTAAAGGGCAATTGTGATGTAAAACATCTTTTAACATTAAGTGTATTAAGCCCCCATTGATTATAGATTAGCATGTAATTTTCTGACTTATTGGTATTACTATAATTATTATTTTACTCTGATTATTAAATATATACACAAACATGGACTGCTAGATATCTATTGCGAAAAACTAACAAAAACTAATGTTTAATGTTAAAATTTAGTGTATTAATTATCTCTCAAACATGGGCCTTGATCGTATCAACCGTCCCTTCCGTCGTCGAAAATAGCTGTACAAGCAGTTTGTTCTTCAGGTGTAGGAGCAAAAATTTCTTAGGGGCCAAATCTGGACTGCACGGCGGATGACCCATCAATTCGACGTTTTGAGTGCTTAAAAGCCAGTTGTTTACGTCATATACGTGAGCTCGCATTGCCATGTGGTGGAGAAAAATCCGGCATTGCGCATTGGTTTTTCTTATTTATCCGAAGACTTCTGGCAAACAAATGGTTGTGTACCATTTGTAATTGACTATTTTACCTCTACAACTATGGTTGAAATATGTCCAGTTTTTCCAAAAAAACAGACGACCATTTGCTGCGAAGTGCTTCGCGCGCCAACGACTTTTGTTGGGTTTGGCTCATCTTCGAAGAGCCATACAGTCGACTGCTGTTTAGTTTCGAGCTCATATGTATAAATGTAAAATTCGTCACCTGTGCCTATATTGCAAACAGTATTTCTTAACCCTTTCTTTCGACCAAACAACATAAGCCTGTTTTTGAGCGATCGTTAACTTATGCGGAAGACAACGCGCACACAACTTTTTTACTGTTAAATGGTTATGCAATATCGAATGCATGCTAGTCATATTAATGCATAAAGATGTTTGAATTTTACGATAAGTCACTTGACGATCTTGCTTTGTCAGTTCGCACACGGAATCGATGTTTGCCGGCACCACGACCAATTTTGGACGCCAGCGAACTACGACTACGATTAAATTTATTGAATCAACGATATACAGTGGCTTCTATGTATAGGGATTCTTCACCAAAGGTCGAAGTGAGTTTATCGATGCACTGTTTTTGAGATCATTGACGTCGAAAGTCGAAAAGAAAGAGTTAATTCAATTTTTAGCCGAGAGGAAATTTTCAACTCAATGAAAACAAATTTTTTTTTACAGTTGGTATTTATTTGCAATCTGCTACATTAGCAATAAGCAAATCATATTACTAAAATAGAAATACATAGCAGTGTAAATTACATGGGAGGTAACGCCCTTTGACGTTCCTCAAGAAAACAAAATAAAATAGTGTCCGTAGGCCAAAACGTTCATAGTGCATATGCCGTCAAAAATGTCAAACTGTATGACAGAAACACAGGGTTGCCAATTCGCAATAGATTTCGAACAGCGCACGTACAAGCTGTGGGTTAGAAAAAAACTAGACTGTGTCTATATTTCTTTTTATTTAACAGACAGGTATGTAGCTGCTATATTATTTAAGCAATGTTTTACCCATTTGCTAATTTAGAGTTACAACATGCGTGTTTGAGACAAATTCCAAATAAAAATAGCATTTATTAAGATTTATTCATTATTTTTATTGTTGCGTAACCTCTAGCGTCTGTGTTTCGTACGATGGCTTTAAATATTGTAGCCGTAGTCATCCTACGGATTTTTTTCAAGTATTACTCCTTTTTACAAACTCGTTGTGTCTAATATATGTAAAATTCTTGAATGTCAAAATATTTAGTGGTGTTTATTATTTGTTTTTCTATCTGCTTATTTTATTTTCAACATTCTTCTCCAAAACTATATTTTAAATGCACTTGCAGTTTTCTCTTTATTCTTTCCTTTTGTCTGAGATATATAATAGTAGTGGTTATCCGATTAATGAAAAATAAACTGACATATGCAGAGAAGTGAATCTAACGATAATAAACTAGAATAATATGAAGTTAAAAAATTACACACGTTTATAAAACCATACGTAAAGTATATATTGTAATTTATATTTCCAACTGGAAGTGACTACGGTCTACAATCACCCGGCCCCCGACTATCGGCGGTAAATACTCAAACCCTTTGGGAAAACTACGAATATATATTTAACATTTCTAATATGTAAATTTTTTCGTTCCTACAACATAACCAATTTAGCAAATCAACCAATGCTTACATTTTTCCATTGCAACTCCTTTTTATATGATTAATATGCAAGCTCATAACCACAGGTAAAGCAAATTATTACAGATCAACAAATACCTAAAGCAGAAAATATTAACAAATATCTCTTAAGCGATAAAGATAGTCAAGAAGGCTCGATAAACAGCAAGCATAAATGGCAAACAATTACGAAAAGGAAACGAATTTCAAATAGATATGAAATATTCTCTCAAACAAAAACCAACAACGAGAACCATGAACACGGCTTTAGCAGTCAAGATCCTAATATTACTAAATCCCTGCTAGTGTACATCTATAAAGTTAACAATTATAATTAAGTGATTAACAATATCACTTCAGTTATAAAGAAAGAACAATATTACACAATAGTATTGTCCAATAACACAGTCAAAGTCAACAACCTAACCTCAGACTCGTACAGAGAACTTATGGCAAACATAAACGAGTTTAACATTATATGTATCAGCTCAAAAAAAAGGACATACAGAGTAGCTATTTGCAATCTCCATTACACCTTTCCAACCCGCTTTATTTCCGAATTTTGACTTACAGCCCAATAAAAATAATAAAAAGATTGATGTTATATACTTAAATAATAGAAAAGTCATGATTTACCTATAAAAAATACTATACCGTAATACACTTGTTGTCAAAATTATGGCCATATCAGGACATTATAATAGACCATTTAATTGTGTTAAATGTGGTAAAAAAACAGCACTACTGTATGTGAGAAAATACCAAACACCTTATCTAAATGTTTATTATGTCAAGCAAGTCACTTGGCTAGCTAAAAAGGATGTTGCAGTACACAAAAACATACATAAATCTAGAAATTCATCATTTAGATCACCTCCAAATATAGTTAGTTTGCATCCCCTTAATAACAAAACCGGTAACATAAATACTGAAAATATATTTATCCTATCAGCAATCACTCAACATCATAAGAACAGCTATTAAAATACAACATACACCTTACCTTGTTAATGAAAACACAATCTTTCATTACGAATTAGATTATTATTGCACCAATAAAATACAAGTTTAAAAATAGAAATTGAAACACTACCTTGCTTCCCTGGTAATTGTGCCCGTCTATAGTTTATCCCGACATCTTATATCCACCAAAGAATATGAAGACTTTCTTCTAACGTTAGATCTTCTAAAAGCAATTCAACAGTATGACTATAACTATCTCGACCGATAAGTCAACTTATTGGCTTAATAATTCATAGAAAATACCTAATTTATTTGAGCATACAGTTGTCAGTAACTTAGCGAATCGTTATTAACGAGCTAAATCAATTTTAGACCTATTCTCTGGTCATACTACAGTCATAATTGCCAACTCGATAGTAATAAAAAAAGAACACCCTTGAAAACTGTGCATCCGTAGGACAAAACTTTCTTGGACATTTCATCACTTGCAAACAATACCACCCAGACGAAACTTTCAAGTAATATAGTACAAATCTCTGACATGATGATAACTCTGTATGGAAGGCAACAAAAAAATGTAAGCGCTTAATTGAAATAATTTGTCCTATCTTTTGTCTTGCTTTCAGAAATTTTCAAAAGACTCAAATTCTTTAAAGACGCTGTAGACCTAGACCAACTATTCCATTACACCAGTTCGTATTTCATGAGTGCCACTCAACTATACACCAAAGCCACCAAATAATCACTCATATAATGGAAAGATTAGAAAACAAGAGTTTGTTGCTATTTTAAAAAAATGAATTACTGAGACAAAAAAATTTATTGTTGAATATTATCATAACTGACATTTCATGTAGATGGTTTTCGAAATAGGCATGTTTTCTACTAACTACGTGCTGCAGCTGAGTTCCAACGGTCATTATAGTCTTATGTTGAACTTAGTCTGGGATGCTTTAAATTTCACGTGTGTGTTCCTCGATGCGGAATTGATACATTCGATCTTCAAATAACCACAGAGAAAAAATTACAGAGGTTAAAATTAGATGAATTACTGGACCAAATAAATTCCGTCGTGTGCCTTCCTGGGGACATCCAATCCGAGAAGTTCTGTTGAAACCAATTCTCTGGTGTTGAATTGCAGGGGAGAATTTTGCGTTTATTTTCTCGCACACAGTACAAAGATAAACTATATCTCCTCAACCAGATAACTATACTTACTCGTAAAGTCATACTTCATAAACAGAACATATAAAGTTAAAATGAATAATGCATTATCAAACTTCTACCAAATCAACTCTGGATTTTGTAAGGCAGCGTCATGGACCCACTACTATACCTGCTCTATACTTCGAATGCACTAATCACAGAGTGTCAGTCAACCAGTCACCTGAAATAACAAGAGACCACCTGTAAAGGTATCTTAACTCATTATAAAACCAGTTCCACAAATGGGAATTTATAACTAACACAGATAAATTTGCACAAATTCACTTTATCTTAAAATATATCAAATGCCCGCAAACCAGTAGTAATAACGCCTCAACTCCGATAAAGATTGAGGTGAAATATGTCGGGATGCACCTAGACCAAAAACTCACTTGGAATTCGTAGGCTAAACTCAAAAGGAAAAAATTGGAGTTCAAACTCAACTGTGCTTATCGAACAAAATCCCGCTCTATAGAATTATCTTGAAACCAATTTGGTCCTATGGGATTCAATTCTGGGAGTATGCTAAGGCGTTATATATTAAAGCCCTTTAGAGATTTCAATAAAAAACTCTTCAAACGCTGGCCAACACTTCCTGGTACGTAACCAAAGACGCCCTTTATTACGATCCTGATGTAGCTAGCAAAATCAAGTGACTTTCGGCCAGATATAACGACAACCTCCTAGGTCATCCCAACCATATCATCAAACAATTCTCTAACTAACCAATTGTTACGAGACGATTGCAACGACAATGGCCACAAAACGTAGTACTGCAACCCAAAGATAATTCATGTAATCATCAGGAAGGCTGACACTGACTAGTGATTTCTGTGCAAAATTTATAATACATAATACTTAGTAAATAATAGGACAGTACTCCAAATATAAATTTTGATCAAAGCCCTTTTTATTTCTCAATTAAAGCTATGAAGAGAGCAATTGCTTTTAGGCTTTTATACATATAAAAAAGCCTATTGCGTACGATCTGTCCGTCTGTTTTTCAGCTTTTTGATAACATGGACTAGATGGTTGTTTAATTGATAGCAATAGATATGAATAGATTTACAATTTTTTAATAATGATTTTACATTGTTTCGCATTCCCGATCCAGGGAAAAAGCCGATCCGGAGAAAAAGCCGATACAGTTAAAATTTATATGTATAAATAAAATATGGGATTCTGTGGAACGTTGTTTCACGTTCCCACCTTTTTTATGATGGGACGCAACTTCAACTTCGCTTATTCTCTGTTTATTTCTTCTTTGATGCTTTCATTTTTTGTAAAATACACTGTTTAGGTATTTCAAACTTCGGTACTTGGTTTGCTAGGCCTAATTACGGGACTACAATATTTAGCCTCCATATATTTAGTGTTAGACGGAAATATTACTATTATCTAATTTCCTTCGTTAATTTCGATTATTTGGTGGATTTCCGTGTTGTTATAAATGGTTTTACATTACCATTTGTTGATTTGTTGAGTTATAGCCATTTAGTTTTTTTCATTCTTCAGTCTAATTCTATAAATTCTTCTGACTATTTAAAGCACTCGTCATTATTTCTAGGTAACTTGTAAAACAGCTTTATAATTACCTCTGATAACATTACAAAGGATTCATTAATTTTAAACATTACAAGTATTGTATTTATATAGCTTTATATTAAACTTTATTTGCATCTTTGCACATAATTTTTTATTTTTTTGCTCAGGCACTGCAAAAAACCTGATTTAAAAAAATTTGAGTTAACCTTGTTTCAATATTTACACTTTGAAAAAATGTGTCTTTGTTTTCAAAGAAAGTTTTTAATTCCACGGAAGGTTAACAGATGCAAGAATATGTTTAGAATACTGTAAATGTTCTAATAATAGTTCTACAAACCAAATGCTTTCAGTTTGACATTTATCTTGAATGTAAGTTAGGATAATACTTTAACATTTAAATAGATGTCTGTACAGCCTTTTGCAAAATTGTTGTCGTCTGACTGAAAGTAGCTGTAGTTGCAAAATGTGGTGGGTGTGACAAGTGGACAGCCCCGGGCTCATCACCTACTTGCGTTTGGATAATGGTCAGACAGGCGACTCCATTTTTGCAAAAACCTACGCAACATTTCGTACTTTTAAATGTTTCGTTAATTTAGCTGCCCTATTTTATAATAAGTACTTTTAAAGTATTCATTTATTTTAATTTTAAAGAAGCGGTTAACAGTCTTGTTCGGGCGCTGATACTTTTAAAGAATTAAAAAACGAATGCTCTAAATTTAGAATTTTCAAATTATATTGAAATTTGTAAAGAACAAAAACGAACAAAGCAAATAAAATGATAATATAAACCTTCTTGCAAAAATTTTCTTTAATTTACTGCCCTTTAATAAAATGTTAGTAATACCAAAAATAAGTTTCTATAGCAGCTAATAATAGACACAAAAAGAGAGTTTTTATAACTATTTAGAAAGTTATTTAAGAAAACCTATTTATAGTTTTCTACTTTCTTATTTGAAGTTACTGAACTGAACTTATTGGCTTGAAAACATAAATACTGTAACTTTTTTTAAAAATAACTCTGCTCTTTAGCATTACTTGTATATTTTATTCAATACGAACAATTTAGACCAATAAAATCGGACTCTTTGAAAAGATCCATGTCTTAGTCAATTTTCTCTAATTTCTTATAATTTTTCTATTTATGTAACATTTTAACAGTGTCTTTCTGAAAAACAAAAGCCAAAATTAAAAATTTCCTCATCTATAATGTTCTATAAATTTCTAGAACTGTCTCAGCCTACGTCAAGTGTCAGAAACTACAGAAGTCACGTGCTCCCTACTTAAATCGGAGTTACATGTACTTTGATATAAAAAAAAGCTAACTGTGGATAACTCTTGATTTGATATCGTATACCTTTTGGCAAAATAACTCACAGCAACAGGAGTATCTTTATAGCTATTTTGGCTCTGAAGATAGATTAGAAGTGTTGACGACTCTTTTTTTGCTTGGGCTTGCCTTATAGATGCTTTTTCCGTTCTATTTGGGCTATTTTCTCCCCCTTTATCTTTCTTTCCAACATTTTCTAATGCAAATATGTCGTCTTCACCCCTCATTATGTAAGTAACGTAAATCTTTCGACACTCGGTTACTCGGCACTAATAACTGCGATCTGGTTTCAGTGCCATAGGTGTTTTCTAAAGTGCTGGCTAGACGAATAATTTTTAACTTTAAGAAATTCCATTATGCCCATAAGCCTTTACCATCGAGTTTCAAATGTTATTTTCTTCCTGTGATGGCGCTTCAATTGCAGCGCCACTCTTAATTTTAAGTCAACTTCCTGCGGCAGCCAACAACTCCCTCGTAACTTAAAATTTTTTGTCTGACCGCAAATAAGTGATACAGAGCGTTGGACAAAACTTTATCAATGAAACATCTGCATCAACCTCTAATTTTTCTTTCAGAGTCGTGGAATACGAACAATTGTGTATTTCTTTAAAGTGATTATTTTTAATTTGTCCCTTAAACTCTTTACCAAAACTTTCGAAGTATTCTTTCGTGCTAATTTTAGTTCTTTTGGACATGAGAAGTGCACCTTTATTTTTTACAATTCTCCCTCTATTGTGTTACTGAAAACTCTGTATTATTTTTCTAGATGTACCTTTGCTTCTTGTAATTTTCCTTCTAATTTGCTGATGAAATTTTCGGAGTATTACTTTTTGCTTGTCTGTAACTCTTTTAAATCTTTTTTGTATTTACTATCATTTGTCGTAATTCACTTCTCAATTTTATTTTAGATCTTCGGTTAAAACACAGTATATCCCTCAAATAGATTTTTCATCTTTCTCAATCTAGTCTTCGCTTACTGTCGCTGACGTTTCTACCAAGCTAAATGTAAACATCACGTTGTAGCTTCTGGTCTAGGTGCTAGACGTTCCGTAAAGAAGCAGCCGATTTCTGAAACGAGCTTATTTAAGTGACTGATGTCTATTGGAGTGTAAATGACTAGTTAAAGATTATGCTCCTTGAAGTAGGTGGAGTAACATACGTTAGATATTCTGTGACAAAAGATAAGTATCAATTGCCTGCTATGAAACATGGAAGGGGGTTGATGAAGCCGTGGGGATGTTTTAACGGATGTGGCGTTGCACCTCTTCCTTGAGTTGAAGAAGAACAAATACTTTGACCCTTTAAAATGATATGTTTCCAAATTGCTATGAATATGATAACGAACCTGAACAGTTGTTAACTGATCAAGAAATGGCTCAGCCCACGAGAGTTTAAATCTTGAAATGAACAAGTCAGTCGCCCTAGTTTAATCCAATTGACTATCAACGAACAAAATTGATTAAGGGTTTAAAAAATAGAAAAATCAAAAATGGTCCAAGATATTTAAAAATAAAAAATGATTGGAGCACATTTCAATTATTATTACCACGTCGGTAACGTAGTTAAGCTATACGTTTTAGGAAAATCTATTAAGTTTTCAATATATTCAATTGTATGCATTGAGTTAGTGACAAATATTGCCATTTTCATACATTTTTATACCCAACAAAACAAGTATGACTATTTTGTATCCTAATACATAAAGCATAATTGGTAATAGATATTTTTATAAAAAACTTTGTTAAAAGCCCACATATATCAATATTTTTGAAATATTGAAGATTGGACTAGCACCTGAAAAGATTGAACTTATATTTTTTAAAATAAAATAATTTTATTTTAGCGTGATTTTATTAAAATACTTAAATAATTGCTAATAATTTTAATAGCACTTTGTATATTAATAATTTGAAAGTTTGTATGCTGCCTGTTCTGTTCTTTTCTTTAGTTTTAATACAGAAACTAGTAACTTTTCCAAATAAACGAACTATCGACACAACTAAAAAATGAATGAAAGCAATAAAAACGCCAATAGCACATGATAGGGTCCTACTTCCAAAACCTACTAAATCGTCCCCGAATCCAAAGCTGCTTATTTGTACTCTCTGCTTTGTGTTTCCCCTGCTGCCGGACAAGATGTTCTCCAACCTATGTCTTGCTCCTCAGCTGCTAAATATAACGTTCAATTATTCAGCGAAAAATCCGTTTCTATGTGCTGAACGCTCCTTGAATTTCCTGAAATATTCATTTGCCCGGAGCATTCTTTTTTGATGAAAATTTAAAGACGTCGCGCTATAACAACGCGCCTAAATGGCTGTGTAGACTAGAAATTGTTGGTATCATCCATGCAGCTGAAAGCAAAATTGAATTATTAACGGAGACGACCGGAAATTGCTGAAAGTGCGTTGGTAAAATACTTGGTCTCAGCGTTAGTAGACTGCACCAACCATTTAAAAACTCTGAAAATTAGCTTTTTGGGGTTCCTTTTTTTTCTTTTAATTAAAAGTATACCGACCTATCAAGAAACAGGGATTGCTTAAAAATAAACTTGACCTTAATTATTGCTGAGATTAATTGTATTTAAAAATAAAACGAAAAAGTTGTAAATCCAAATTTGCAACTACCGAAAACCGTTTCTGCTGAAAATCGAACTTCTGCTTTGTTTTAGTTCTAAGTACTTGTGTACTAAATTTGGTGTCAATCAGAGCTTTAGTTGTTGAGTTATCGTGATGACAGACACACAGACGGGATTGTAATCTTATTAACTACATCTTAAGCGTTAGCAGGCTTTCAGTAGTTAATAAAAGGAGAAAGTTTAATATTTCAATTTTTTTTATATCTTGTATAAAAAATATTTTTATAAGTTTACTTTTTATATTTTTTGAAATACAGCGTTTGCTCATGCATTAACCTTTAACTTTTGTTATACTTTTCCTCTCATTGTTCATGTTTGTTTACATAATTACTTCTTCTTCTTCGATTACCTATTCACTCTATTGGATGTTGGCGACCACACGGTTTTCTTGAGAAAATAAGGAGGTTGTTTCCCGTTGTCCTCCTCCATGTTATAAGATGGGGAAAGGTTTTATGAGAGGATATATAGGAATGGAAGAAAGAAGCGAGTTGGAACTGCTTTCTCCTGGAAAGCTACCCATACATAATTACTAGAAGCACTAAAAACCACTTTAAATAGTCATATTTTTTAACTATCATCATTATATATTGCTATGACAAATATAAAATAACAAAAGAAATGACATTAAGAAATTAGTACTCTGAATACAAAAGGTTGAAACTGACAAGAATTGTTTCAAACTTAGTGGGTTTATAGAGTACAACTTATTTGTTAAGTTAACACTATAGTTTACTCGTTATTCAATTAATTATCGCCGTTAACAATTCAGTTGATTGGCAACCCCCTTTTGAGCTTTCGAATGGGTGATTGAGTAGCGAGGTGATGTCTTTTCGCATTAGGACACTTGTGCACAGAATTGAAGAAATTTGTGGTTGTTAGATGAGTCATTTTAAATTGTCAATATCTATTTTCACTATCACTATCGCTATAAGCCTACTGCCATCCACTGTTGAATGCCAGCTTCCCCCATTTTCTTTCGTCTATTTTTATCTGCTGTTATTTTCATCTATGTTGTTCCGGCAATTTTCTTTATAACATCCCGCCACCGAGTGATAGGTCTTCCAACGCTTCTTTTGGTGTTGCAGGGTTTTTAATCTAATATACATTTGGACTATCTTTTATCCTTTGTTCGGGCTATATATCCTGCCCATTGCCACTTATGTTGTGCAATTCTTTGAATGACGTCTGTTAGTTTTGTTTACTGTCTTGTCCATGTATTTCTTTTGCGGTAGCTTAATCTAATTCCTAATATATATCTTTAGTGTGCTCTTTATGTGGGTGTTAGCCTCTGGGAGTTCTTCTTTATCAAGCTGCACGGCTCTATCCCATAAGTCAGCGTTGAGAGTATGCACTGGTTATATAAAAATATAATTTATCAAATTAACTGCAAGCCAATACTATTCTTCTAGTTATTTCCTATCTGATGTCTTTTTTTTGTTGTAATATTTGGTATGCATAGTTGTCTACTACTTCTAACGGTTTATCTTCTAGGGTAATGATATCTTTTAGTGTATTGCTTGTTATATTTGTTTTTGGCTTATTTATTTCAAGTCCTACTTACTTCGTACGATTATTTAATTCTGTGATCATATCTTGCAGCTCTTGTGGGTTATTACTTGCTATTATCACATCACCTGCCAATCTCAGGTGGTTCAAGTAAATACCGTAAATTTTAATTCCTTTTTCTCTTTACTCTAACAAACTGAAAATATCTTCCAATGCAGTGACGAACAGTTTTGGGTATATAGTATCTTTCTGTCGCACTCCTCTCTTTATGGACATTTGATTTTTGTTGTTGTATACCTTTCATCGGTGTAAATGTTTTTAATTAGATTTATGTACCTACTGTAGATTCCACATTTCGCTAAGGGATTTGAAGGAGCTCATATTTCAATATAACCCAAGGCTTTTTTAAAGTATATAAAGGTCATGTACAATTTAAAGTTGTATTCGTTACTCATCTCTATCAAGGTTTTATGTTTTTATATGGCCGTACGTGTTTTATCCTGACCTAAAACCGGCCTGTTCGGATGGTTGATAGTCATCTAGTTTATTTGTTAAATGATTCGTAAGTATACGTGTAAAAAGTTTGTACATTAGCGCCAAGAGACTAGTTGATCTGTGGTTATCTAGTTGTAAAGGATTTTGTTTCTTATATATAAGTATAACTTCTGCTACTTGCAACATTCTCGGTATTGTATTTACTTCTATACATCTATTATATAACTTTACTAATTCACATTGTCCATCAGTTCACATTAATGGAGTAGATATACCACAATCCAGCACTGCTAAGTATTTAGGCTTTCACCTAGATAGCAATTTAACCTGGAAAGAGCATATAAACAAAAAGCGAAAACAAATGGACTTGAAAATAAAAGATTTGTACTGGTTGTTTGGAAGGAATTCAAGCCTATTATTAGAGAACAAATTATTATTGTACAAGACTGTCATCAAACCTATTGGGACTTACGGAGCAGAACTTTGGGGATGTTCGAGCAAATCTAATACAATCTTAATTCAAAGATGCTAATCCAAAATATTACGAATGGTCACAAATGCACCTTGGTGTCACAAATCAAACCCTTCACGACCACCTGAATGTGCCCTATGTTAAAGACGTTATTAGGAAACGAAGTACTAACCACCATGAAAAACTGGAAAGTCACAACAACATACTTCTACATCCATTACTGGAAGAACGCAATGACATACGCTTAAAGTGATAGTGGCCAGCTGACTTAAGAAGTGGTTGAAGAGGACGCTTTCGATGGAAGGGGCTTCATCACGTCATAGTCAGTACTGCTTTAGTACTTAAGTTATCGAATTAGCTCATAGAATTGTAAGTTCTGATTACTAATAAATCTGCAAAAAAAAAACTAATACACAATGTAATTCGTTGTCTCCTTCTTTTAGCATTTCAACTAGTACATTATCTGGCCTTGCCACGATCCATTTTGTTCAATGCATTGTTAAGTTTAGCTATAATAACTTCTGGTTTATTCTTCGAATTGATGTTCTGTATTTCCCTCTTTCCATCCTCTTCTTGTTGTGCCATAAAGCTCTGTATAGTAACGTGTTATTTCTTTTAGTATTTTATCTTTGTTTGTCATCGTTACATCGTCTTTGTTTTGTATTTCCTTATTTCCTATGTATAATTGTTGTCTGGCTACTTTTGACTCTATTCGCTTCGCTATGACTTGTGTATTATGTTTTCTCCTCTTGTTTCGTTATTCTCTCTCGTGTTGGGATTATATCTCTTCTCTATCAGTGCCTTTGTTTCAGTACTGATTTTATTTAATGTATTTTTGCTTTTCGCTGCTATTTTCTGTCAATATCTTGAGATTTTCGGCATATTTATTTAATTCTTCTTTCTGAAGAGAACTGTTTTTGGTATGCATATTCATTTTGGAAGAGTTTTGCTGTACAAATTAATTTTGATTTGTTCCGGTATATTTTAGCTTTTTCTAAATTTAAAGTAATATATATTTTAACTCATACGATTCTGTTATCACTGTCTATTGAGATCTTATTTAGTACATCTACATCCTATACTATTTGCTTGTTGTTCCATATAATAAAGTCAATTTCGTTTTTTGTTCATCTATTAGGGCTTATCCATGTCCACTTTCGTTCCGCTCTTAAAGAAAGCATTCATAATATACATATCATTCGTTTCTGTGAAGTTTATTGGTATATTGCCTATCATATTTAGGTTTCCTATTTCATATTATCCTAGGGAGCATATATATATATTTAAACAACTTAGTTCACGGGATGAACCGCGTCTATTTTAGGTAAATTCTCGACGTTTCGGCATCGACTTTGATGCCATTTTTAAGAGGTTAATTCTTCATTCGTCGTCTGAATCTGCCTACTCCCCAAGGAGAGCTATGAGTCTTTGAATAAGACTGAGCTTTCGTGTGACCTGCTTGATCTTTTATTATGCTGGAAGTGAAAGTTTGTTTGGCGGGAGATGCGTTGGGTTGGGGAAAGTTTATAGGATTAAGGGTGTTGCGTAATTGGCGGTGCGGAGCAATAAGGGACTTCCACATGACAGGCCAATGAATCCCAAGGAGTGTATTAAATACCTTGTGGAGACTGCCAAAGGACCTATATAGGTCAAACAAATCGGCAAATATCTAACCGAATATACGAGCATTCTCTGGCCGCACGGAAAGGCGATAATGGTTCGGCACTTGCCAAACACAGCAAAGAAACAGGCCACAAAATTAATTTCTCTGGGGCTAAAACCATTGCCCCCATTTCCCATTTTACCAGCAGAATAGTAAGTGAGGCAAGCATCTGGCGATTGTTTCGATCACATCTTTCACTTCCATAGTATTTCGAATCCAGATGTTGCTTTTTTTGTCTTTAAGAGATATACCCAGCATCTGCATTTCCATATACCTCTGCGTTGTTGCTATTTTGTTATTAATTGACCGTTTTGTGATTGTCCATGTTTGGCATCTGTATGTCAGTACTGAGAGGATATGTTTATCAAATAGCTTTAGAGAGATGTTCTTGGTTTTAAGAACATACCCTCAAATGCTGCCCATGCTAGCCTTTTTATTATGATGATTATTATGATTTTCTTTCCCAATTTTACTTGATGTCCTAATATATATATATATATATATATATATATATATATATATATATATATATATATATATATATATATATATATATATATATATATATATATATATAGCTCGACGTTTGCAAATGTAGTTGTTGAGGGCCCGATAAATTGATTTTTATTTTGTGAATATATATATTTTTTAAATTTCTGCATGCATCTAGAGTTAAGGCGATAATGTTGCTAGTATTTAACTAAGTTTTTGAAAGCATTCTTCTAATTAGAATAAACATTGGATCACTATAATTTTTTTGCTTGGTTACACTTTTTTTAATTTTTACGATACTCTACCACATGTTATCTAACAAACTTTTCTGTCTTATCCTTGTTTCTCAATTACTTTCCTTGATATCCAAGAAAAACTATATTTTCGCTTGTATTCACTCTTTAGTTTCTGCCTTATTTTTTTAAATTCTTTGCTACAGAAATAATTCATGTAGTTTTTATTAACTTTATTACCTTAAGTTTAGTAGTTTTTGTTGTTACTGGATATGAAAAATCACTCAAGTGAAACCTTCATTGAAACGACCAAACTATTTTCTTATTATGTTATTGCAGATTATTTTTGTATATACACAAACTTGACAATTCATCGTATTTGGCTCTCAATTAACACACAACTAATAAATGAGAGAAGATGTCAGTGTTGCCATTCCAGAAATAAATGCTACAAACTTATGAATAAATATATATAATCTACCTCATTTTATCATTTTGAAGTAATGATGGTTTTATTGTAGTCTAATGTGTCTGCCCTTTTTATCTCCATATGTTTTAAGCTATTGCCTCCTGCACAGCACCTTTTTACCGTAATATAATTATTTACATAATATATTTGTTATACATTAATGTTTCTTTTAAAAAATATATAATTAGGTAACAGCGTTTTGGTTTAAAACTTACAACAATGCGTATTATTTTTTTGTTATCATTAATAACAGTTTTTAATTATCCGTTTTAATAAACAAATTATTAAATTATTTACCCTTATTTAAATTTTCCTGATATTATCAAAATTGTTACATAATACTAGGATAATAGAATAGAGGGAAGATTTCACACCTTCCTTCTGCATGCATCACTCACTTATTAATATGGCAAACAAAATTCTGATGCAGAGTTACTCGCTTGGAGAGCAGCTCTTAGAACTAATTAAACTGTAGCGGTATGACCGCCCCACGAGAATGGATATGAGCAAAATCAATAGCAATAGTGAACTTTGCCGGTACCAAGTTAAAAGGCGCCTGTTGGTGGGGCATGAGGTCAGCAGCCCGTTATGCACTTGATGATTTGAAACCCGCTAACCACGACAACATTTCTGTCACAATGCAGCACTCAATTACCTCTTTATGACGAACCACAAAGGTTACCGCTATTGGCTTTTTCAAGCATGCAAAGTGCTTGCACCTATGGCTTTTCGCTGTTATCAAACTCATCCTTCCACATACGGCCATATGCATTGGGCTTTCAAGATCAACATTCCGGTAGAATTGTAAAATTTAGCTAAGCCCGGTTATTCCGAAAAGTGTTTTTGAAGGTGCATAATCCTATTAGAGGCGTATAAATGATGAGATTAGAGCACTTAGCGAGACGGCTGCGTCGCCATGAAGATACGGCAAAAGTTGCTTATCTCCGTAAAAAGTTTCGCCAAAAATAAGTTACAAAGTAGTACAAGTTAATACGGACTCCGCTGGCTGTTATTTAGAGGTAACTCACAGGTCTTTCGGTAATCGCTTAGTTATCTTAGCTGTTCAGGAGGAGCCGCTGCAAAGTAACGACAAAGCGTTATGTATCGGATAGCTTGCCGGAGCCTGGCCGTAGTGCCGTAAAGTTTGCCTCAGATGTGCTATAAAATAGTTAAGGAGAACATGCATTACCCTCGCGCGGATTCGCGAGCAGATTGTCAGACACCTCCATCTGACAGCTAGCACAATTACATCTGACATTTGCACTCGGAATTGTTATAACTTCCTTATTCTTACACGTATTGCGCGTCTGGTTAACCCGCTAAACCTGAAATGGGTTTCGCTCATCGTTAAAGGGCCGTTTTTGCTGCCCGCACAAAAAACCTTCACGTTTAGAACTTCTCTGCAGCAGTAATATGGCTTCACTTCGACAGATCATGAAGCTTCGGAATTTGTAGACCGAAGGATTATTAAGGCACTTCAGGAGGTTATGCCAGTGTATTTCTTTCAGCGCTTGAACAAAAACCTGGAGTCATTAAAATTACTAAGATACGAGAATGACAAAAAGCATAGTCATCATTTTTAACTTAACTTTTTTTGGCACCTCAGATTCAACAAGTTATTTTAACCTATAGTTGCTTTGTTTCTCTTATTAAATATCTATTTTATAAATACATATTTTAACATTATCACAAATTATAATTAGAGAGAACACCAGATATATTTATTTTTTAAGTTTTACAATATTTTAGCATTAGTTATGTTTGAACACTGCCTCTGAGAATCTATTCCAAATTTTTAATGCTTTTTTTTGAAAAATTAAAATAGTTGATAGGGGTAGCTTACTTTTACGTAGCTCTATGTTTCTTTTTTTTTTCTCTATTAATGGGAAATAATGAAGAAACATGGGAACGGAAAAAAATGATTCATATTTTTTATTTAACAGATAATGATAATGTTAAAAAAACATTTCTTCCTAGAAATGCTTCATTTATTGTCGCAATAGAGTAAAGAAAAGAGCCAACAAACGCATTTCAATGTTATTATTACCAAAGATAGGACTATAGCAAAAATTATTGCACACTAGATGTATAATATTTGCAGGAAATCATCCGCACCAACAATGTAATGGAAAACCAGAAGAACTTTAAGTGCTTTAACTGAGATGCAAGCTATAGCTGTTATAGTCATTAGATTAAACTAATGGAAAAGCGTATAAAAATTCAATTACCAATAAACAACTAAATACTGGGCACAAAAAATATTTTATTAACCAAATGTAATCATATGCAGATAGAGTACCAAATTTCACAACTGTCAACCTTAAATCTCCCAACGTAAACCACTCACCTTACTCCAAAGTCTTACTCGTGTCAAGCTAAACTATGACTAAAATCTTAATTAATCTGCTAACGTCCTACTTTTATCAAATTAAGGATTTTATTACAACCACAACCCTTCTCTTACTCTTTAATGAACCATAACTCACAAAAGGCAATAGAAATGCTAACAATCCTAAATTAGAATGCAAATGGTATTTTCACTCAAAAAACACTCAGTGCACAAAAAAGGCAGAAATGCCAAAACGGCAGCAAGAGTAGTAGCCACACTTCTTAGGAAGAACATCATATTCCCAACATTGATAACAACCCCGAAAACAATTGAAATAAAAATTAAACTGAAGGTACAATATCGCACCATATTAAGTAACTTCAGTCAATCTAATAGAAAACTCCTAGAGAAAGATTTGAAACTAATCTGAACCGATCTTGATAATTGCCTATTATTATATATATTCTATTACATACATTATATTATATATTATAAAACAGCATGAAAGAGTTTTAATACTAAGTATTGATTATGCGATACATACTACAGATAAAAAAAAAATCAACAGCCGTTGTAACTCACTTGGAAAAATTATTTACTACTACTTCTGTTCCAACTCATACAGTATACACAATGCATTATATAGAAACCTATTTGTTGATGGTAATAAAACAAATCAGGCTCAGTAGATCTAATGAACTTAAAACTACATTTGAAGAGCTTTCAAAGACAAAATTTCCTAGGCATGATCTCATTACAAACTTAATACTAATACAACCCAAGAAGTCTTCAGCTTAGCTCTCTCGCGCGTTTCATGCATATCTTAGCAAGAAAAAAAATTAAAAACTATAGACCAAGAGGCTTAACATCACTCAAAATTTTTAGAAAAAATTATATACTCCCATTTGATGAGTGAACTAATGCGACTCGCCAGAAGCTCCGGGATCTTGATTGGGAGGTTCTCATCCACCATATATAGCATCCACCTTATAGTCTGAATCTGGTACCAAGTGATTACCACCTATTCCTGTCCATGGAGAACTATTTTGCTGGTGAAAAATTCGCCTCAAAAGACTCTTGTGAAAATCGACTGTCCCAGTTTTTTGCCAATAGAGACAAGGGCTTCTATGAGAGAAGCATAATGGAATTACCTTTAAAAAGGCAACAAGTTATCCAACAAAATCGGTTCATTCTAAGTATGTTAAATAAAAATATTTAATCCAGTAACATTAAAATTTTTGGGTATGTTGTTTATAAAATGTAACTCCCGCAAAAGCAGGGAGTTTAAAAATTCCAGCCTTAAGGGAGTGGAAAAAATAAACGTCTAAGGTCGATCCTAAAATTTTTGGCATGAGACTTTTCACTGAAACGTATTAAACTTGTGTTTTGCCATTTTATAGTTATTACTTCTCAAGAGGCTGAAACTTAAGCTCGGCTTAAACATATAGAGAATTGGATTGTTATATTCTATATATTCATCCTATAAGAGAGAAAAATTGGGAGGTAATATTATAACCCAAATGCGGACAACAGAGCTTTTTATATTTGTTTATGGCGATTGTTGGTGTGTTACGGTAAAGATAGGGGAACAGGAAACCCTTGAATTATGAAATCGGAGAGACCTAACGTCTTCGTTGTTCAGACTCCTCACTGGATTCATGCCCTGAGAGAGTAAAGTGGGTGTGAGGCTTATCATTATAAATGGAATGAAACGTAGCTTCTATCTGGGTTTGGCAATAGATCGTTAGGATGATTGAGGTGAGCGTAGTCTAAAGTTCCCTTAAGCATATAAAAACTGAAAACCTCAACATGCGATATTGAATAATTTTTTCGTTTCTTTAGTATTCAGCTTTTTTAAAATTAAATACATATCCAAAACCAGGTAAATCTGTGTATGGTGTTGCTATAGAGATACATGAAGTATGCTAGCTGTCAGATTCCCATTTCTAAAGTTTTATTTTTCTCATGATAAGAGAAAAGAAAGCGCGGGGATGTCGGACAGCAAAGAGAAAGAGGAAGAAAAAGAGTACTAATAAAAATTAAGAGGCAGTAAGAAAGAAAGGGAAGGGGAAGGGAGAAAGCATAAATTGAGAAAGGTGTAGATGGATAAAAAAAGAATACGGGGAAGAAGAAACAATAGAAATTTAGTTTGTTGTTTTTTGGTCTGGCTTTTCAAAATATAATATATGAATATCCCTAAGATAGTTCTATAGGTAAATCAATTTTATTTGCATGTTAGACATATAATTTTTTTAATATCTCGATTGGCATAATAGGTAATTTCAACTGTTATCAATTGTTGATGTATATCTTAACCTTTTGGTCAGACCTCCTGCATTTGCATTTGATTAAAAGATTAAAATATGTGGTCATCCATTCCCTGGCGACATTTTGCACGCATCCGGATAGCCGCAGTTCCCGCCGGCCCCTGCAAAATAATTTTAAAATTTTTCAGCGAAAGGACAAGCGGATAAGGATCAACCGCCGCCTCCAAGGAGAGCTTGAAAGATCGCGAAAGACACGACCCTCGGTTTACTTCTTGGGTGACACATTGCCGTCCGGAATACGTAATATCCGGTGGCTGAGCACCGCCGCCGCCGCTCGCGCACTCAGCGTTCCGTCGCGGCGACTCCGTTTAGGGAAAACAAAGAAAACGGCGCGTTTTCTCTAATGGTCGCGGACAATGCCGCTGATAACCGGATTGCGTTGCGGCTGCATGTTTTCTCCGTGTTGCTCAAAACATGGCGATACTTTCTCGTCCGGAGTAATGGATGCAAATTCCGTGAATGCTTCGATTATTTACCTGAAAGCTTCAAAGCCCGGTGCTTACGGGAGAGGAAAAATTCAGAGCTGCGCTAACCGCGCGATAACGCCACTAACCGTATATTTTTCTGAACGATTTAACCGATGTTAAACAAGTACCAATTAGAAGACTTCTTCACACCGTGTAACCACGCTCAGCTGAACAGCAGCCGGGGGCGATCATGGATCGGTTGCGATTTCCATTCACCTTAGGCTAGTGCATATTAAAAAATGGAAATCGCGGCACAACTGTGCACAGTTGACCAAGCAAACCGTCGGTTACCCTTTCTAACTTGCTGAGAACGAATTAGATCGACTTCGCTGATGTTAACGGAGCTTTGATGTTTCACCATTAATATCATTTATGCTTTAAAGTGCTTAGCAATGGTAATTTTAGTAATTACATCGTCAAGCAGAATCAATATTTTGAATTTTTGTTTTTGACTTTACTGCTGTAAAAGAAATACGAAAGTAGACAAGTGCTTACGAGTTCATATTTTTAGCAATACCTTTAAAGGTATCGTTTAACCCCACATTTGAGAGTAAAGTAAGATAATTATTTAGGAGGCAAATAAATCTAGGCATGGATTAAAAGCATTATGCGTTGTGTACATAGTCTGAGAAATACTAATGACACCGAGAATTACGAGAGACTAGGAGAATTAGTGTGAGTATTGCCAACTGGCGGATAGGGGAGCAATAAGCGAAATGCAGAAGGTAGAAAGAAACTTAAGTACATCAGCGCAAGATTAATAACACCAAGTCGTCCCACTTAGCAAAAGCTACAACGTTTTGATAATAAGATTTATAAGTTTGATTTAAAAACGACAATAAATAGATTGTTGCAATAAACTGGTGATCATTATATCCAAAGATAAGGTTTCTGGACAAAAAATACAAATACATGCAATATAATACATTAAAGTAGGATGCAAAAACTCATTAATTAAAAATCAATTATTTTAAGTAAGAAACCACAATAAAAAATAATGCAATGCAGAAATATACAAATTAAAAAAATAGAAGGTAAAAATAGTCAAATCCTTCCACAGCAAATATATACAATGGTATTAAAAAAAAATTTGATAACTGGGAAATATGAAGAAAGATGGGGCTAATCCTTATACAAAATTAAAACGGTAGATTGTTAACAAAAATTGTTAATAGCAAAAAAGTACTAGATCAGGAACAAGTATCCAATAAATAGTCAAAAGTTTAATTACCAAGAAGATCATGAAGAATTAGACGAGGAAAAAAGTATTAGTTGAGGTAATAATTGAAAAGGTGAAATCCTTTCACCAACATTCCCAATGGAGAGTTCCTACTTTTCTAGAAAGCCTTGCCGACTGTTCGCTCTTTTGGTCGATTTGACTTTTGATTACGATTTTCTCCTAATTTTGGCTTCTTGACCGTTGCCAGTCTTCCCCTTAACGTTTTTCAAAATCTTTGTCGTAGTACATTTTGCTAAATTGCTACGTGCAAGACTTGCGCGTGCAAAATTTTAGTACTTTGCTTGGTAGCCATCTTGAGAACTGAAAGCGGAATTCCAAAAACAAAAATTGTGAAGTATTTGATTGAAATGTACCATGAAAATTTGTTTGGCACTTTTTAAAAGGCACACTACATTTGCTTTCACTACTTTTTGCTGTATTATAGTTGCCCGTGGGTCGTAAAATTAACCCCTACTATATGAAGCATGCGTCACGTCACAATTGTAACATTTAATTGCATATTATTAAAAAATTGATTTTTCTTGAATACTTGTCATAAAACTTGTTACTAAAATTCTCAAAAATGAACAGATGAGAAATTGATATTATTTTTCACCGATGTAAAAAATTAAAGAAATGCGAAACTGTTTTGTCACTGATGTGCACACATCAATGACCTTAGATCATATGCAGTCCAATGTATTTACGGTAAATTCTACAATTTTCAAAACTGTTGATTTGTCATATTCTTTCTTCAATGTCTGATTTTTATCTTTCTCTTTAGTAGATTGCAATAATAGAAACAAAATCCATTTTGTATGGTTGTGAATCGTGGATTATTTCTCTGCAAGGAAAAAGGAAGATTGATGCTTTTGAACAATGGTGTTATAGAATAATGATGAAAATTAACTGGATTATGCCAGAGTTCTAGAAAGGGCTCCAGATAAGAAAATTATGTGGAAACAGATACAGGAAAGACGAAACCAGCTAATTGGACACATTATTTGCCAGGAAAGAATTACGAAAAAAAATTATAGAAGGAAATATAGAAGAAAACAGATCAAGAGGACGTCCACACCACCAATATATCAAACAAATTGTAAACGACGTGAACACGGGTAATTAAGAAAATATAAAGGAAAAAGATTAAAGAAGACAAGATTGAAGAAATGCATTAAACCAGTCAAAAGACTTAAGACTTAAAAGAGAGAGAGAGAGAAAGAATTAACAATTTACGATTGTTGATAAAATGAGCAGAGAATACGACCGCATAGCTGCTATACTCAAATCCATCGCGCCGAAAAATCACTAACAGAAATTATTACTTGGTTTGGCTACAAAAAGACCCAAGTTTATGAGGTAACCAAGAAGTATAAAGAATCTCACCACCAGAAAGAAATAACTGCTGACAGGAGAACGCACAACAAATGGCCTGATCGCAAGAGAAGTCCACAGATTGAAGAAAAGATCGATGAAAATTCTGGGCGGAGCATGACTAACCTGGCAAAGAAAATGGGCATGGTAAGGTTGACAATCAGTCTAGCAATATACCAGAATTTGCACTACAACTTATTCGTCCTAAGGAACGGCCATTTGTTGGCTAAAAAAAAAGATGAACAGACAGTTAAAAGCCAAAACGCTGCTGAACGACATCGAGCATAACAGGGCTGGCTTCCTGAGAATCTCTTTGGACAAAAGAAACTTTATCCAGGACAGAAAGGTAAATCACCAGAATGGCCGTTGGGTGTGCGGCAATTTATTAGAAAATAATTGTTGTAGAACAATTATAAGATAAGTTCAACTAAAATGTTCAATTATAAAAAATGATTATATTTAGATCTCAAAAACAGTTTTGTTAATGATTATAATTTTTTTAAGGTATTAATAATCATTTAATGATGTGCGTGCGCAAACTAACAAAATTGGCAATGTGGAAGGTATTTCAATTTTAACGGAACAAATGTGCTCTTACCTTAAAATTACAACTTTATAATTAGCAACAACTATACTAATAAATCAAATAAGACATATTGAGCAATTTCCGGACCCATTCCAGGAAAATAGTCTCCTGATTATCAGGCCTTGCTGCTGGAGTAAGGTTTTGACAGCAGTCGACCAAAAGTAATGGGTTTGTCTTGCATTCTTTCTCTTTCTTCAAGCTCCGCAGTCACTCTTGACCTTCCAAACTAACACTAGTGATCTAGATTACATGGCGCTTGATTACCAGGTACGTGATACCCCATTAAATTGATGATCTAATTACAAGAGTTAAATGCGCTACCTCCCTAATACCGCACTTCCAGAAATTCACTTTATAAACAAATTACCTGTATGGTAATCCGTACCAACATCAAGGCTTATCTCACCAGATTTGCAGTCAATTAAGCTTACAACGCTAGCCATTTTCGTCATATCCACGATCACCGATCGTGTGAGTAGTTAGTGCCATACTATGCAGTACCGCATTTCAGCTCAGGATTGCTATTGATCTGCTCCATAGCCACTGCCATTCAGTTAAATCTCCACGAACATTATACACCAATCAGTGCCCGCTTTATGTACCGTCAACGCTTCGCGTGAGCTTGCACCTCCACAGTCAAAGATTACGCTGACATACTTGTTGATACACAAAAGACTGCCGCTTAAAGGCATTGGTCAAACAAAAAGCACCAAACGCAGCCATCAGGTCGACAGTTACCACCTCCAAGTCAACGAAATCGATCAGCGATTATCTCCCTCCTCTCGTTTATTATTTGGTTCTAATGCACTCTTCAATCTGTGGGTTTGTTCTAAAAAGTTGTCGTCGGTTGATTAAACCTCTTTTTCTCGTTACTTTCTATAAAATAGGCATATAACAACTATTTGACTGAAAATACTCGACTCCTCTCTTTTATTCTCTGTCTTTAAGACCAATAGATACTATTGAGTGTCTGAATTGGTCACATTACAATATTTTCTACTTGAGTTAAAAAAAACTTGACAATTGCAACAGTAAGCAATCCATATCACTGAAACTTGATTGATGACTACAGAAATACCGTTTTATTGTCATTTTCTTTTTGGGCAAATGCATTGAGTAAAGGCAGCGTCAATTAATTATATTATTAAAACAAAGGATTTAAGGTCTAAAAATCACCTGTTGGCGCCTTCTAAGTTTCCTTGGCAAGACTTTTCTCTAATTTTAGAAACTACTATATGAGTTTATAGAGGCAGTAAAAATTTTTTAAATATAAAAATAGTTTTAATAGCCACGATGAATTTTATTTGTTCAAATCTTGATTTACCATTCTTAAGTGACAAAAAACAGACATCCACGCAGTGCAAAAGTAAATGACGTCAGTAAATGTGGAGATGTAGTAGTCAGCTCGATTACAGCAGCAGCTGACCCGGTGTCGTTAACAACAGCTCCCCAACACCATTCCCACCACACGCATGCGAGAATAAAAGTAAAGGAACATGGAACAGTCACTTAATTTTTAGAAGACTTTTCTGAAAATGTCCTCCGCAGTTGTGGACGAAACTTTAAGAGTTTTCGAACTCTGACCACGGCCTTATAACCCAAGAACCAACCACACTCCTCCTCAAACCATTACAGCTGCTGGATGATAGCTTTTCAAGACGCTTAGCACTAGCTGAGATGCTTCTTGGACAACACAGTGTATACCCTATTTTTTTGTTTGTTGAAAGACTTCTTCGCTGCATTTGTCCACAAATGTTCCATACGTGTTTTGTCAGTAGTTAGTCCTAGGTCTTACGAGACATCACAGTTTTGGAAATTTGTATCTTCTAAGACATAATCGTCTGCTTACAAATGGAATTTACGGGTTTGGCTGCCTGAATAGTTCCAAGCGAACGTGGACCTTCCAGATGTCATTGAACGATTTTGTGGTCAGATACATAAACATACGGGTAATTCCATGCGGATGCAAGGTCTTCAAGATTACACTTTTTTCAGTTTCACACATATGTAATGCTGTTGTAGCAACATGGTTTTCTGTGTCGCCCCACTCCATTGGGAAATAATCAAACTTGACAAGAAACACAATGCATCTTACAATTTTAAGACAATTTTAACCATATGTTAAAGTGTATCAAACAAGACTAGATTTGATTTTGCAACAATATTTATGGGAATACTGGGTAGAGGTAGTTCGCTTTGTCCGAAATACTAAAATTTGGAATGACCTGCAAATAATTTTACAGCCATCTGACATTTCCTTGATTATTTTATTATTATAAATGCACATAAAGCCGAGTTATTATGCAAATCTTTTGTTGCGTCACAATACATTTTACCAGAGATATTTGCCGCAGGCAAAAAACAAATGCCGGCGAATTTCTAATTTACCATGTTGTTCTGATACAGTGCTTGTAAAAAATAAACAGAGGACGGGAAAGAAGCCGCGCATTTGCATATTTGAAAGCTCCTTAACAATAATATTTACAGAATAAATTAACGAAAAGCAAGGTACATTATGCTTAGAGTGATGGATTTTTGAATCGCGTAAATTCGGAATTAGAGAGAAATTTGCAAACCATTAGAGAGCCAATGCTAAATGAATTTGCACCTAAAGGAACTCTGAATATATTTTGCTACAATTTGAAATTTGCACATAGGCGGCCTAATAGTAATTATTTATTACCTGTTTCCACTTTTTATCTTATAAATATATAAGGGCAACAAATAGAGGAGTAAAAATTAAAAATTAAAAATTGCATGTTGCACTATATGTCACCAATACGGACAAACAATAATTCGCCGAATTGCCCAACTATTTGTTTAGTTTTTATAACGTATACATGTTGAGGAAACCGTAAATAATCAAAACGAGGCGATAACAATGTAGTGATCTTTAAACGCCACTTGTGTAACTTTGAACTAATGCGCCAATAGCTGAACAGTGGGTTACTAAAGCACAGTCCTACCACCTAGTGAGTTTACATGTAAACACTTCCAAGGCCACGTTTACTCAGAACAGATGTTAGGTGACAGAACATTCATTTCTTGTATATAAATATCGCAGGTAAAGAATTAAAGAATTGATCTTGGAACATTTTTGATATAGGTATTATATATGTTCTTAATTAGAGCATGTGCTAAAATAAAGTTAATTGTAAAATGTTTTTTATAGTAGAAGTGTTAGTGCTAAAAGTAATTATAAATCACTTTTAGATTTAAATTGCTCATTAAAATAAATACATGAACTCCAAAAATAAGTTTTAACATTGTAAATCGAAAATTGTAGATAAACTGTTTCTACAGCACGGTGTTCAGTAACCCACCAGGTTTTCCGAATGATCGAGTTAAACTCGTAGTTTAGATTTCTATTTTTGAGATTATTTCGAAACGTTCCCTACAGTTAGTTGTTACTAAATTATTGAGGAGTTAATCCAAGACATTCTTCCAACTAAAAAGGGAAGACAATGGAGTCATTTGAATAGTTTCTTCTTCTATTTTATACCTTGTTTTCCGTAGTTTCTCAAACTTGATTTACTGATATCTTTTTGGCTTATCCCTTTGTTTCTCCGCTTTCAGTGTTTTTTATTTAGTTATGTTAATTTATTCTCTTTATTTTAACTTTTTTACTTTCGTTTTTGTTTTATCATATTTTGGTTGAATTTATTATATAAATATTTTTTTATAAGCTTATTTTTTTCACTGTCATTTATCTTTGCATTCTATTTTTTCTGTAGATGGCAAAACCGTTCTTTTAAAAAGCTCCTATATATCTTTTATCGCTCTTGTATTTATGTTTTGTAAGTTTTTTCTGATCTGCAATTTTTACAGCTTATAAAATCTGACATCAGTTATTACGTCTCGATTACAGTCCTCTACCGTATTGCTATTTTCTATTTGTCATTTTCTAACTACCAATCCATGCAGATTTTCTGAATTTTATGTTTCTTGCTTTGTTTGGTCAGAGAGTAATCTTTTATTAATTTTTTCCCAGTGTTTATTATTTTTTTATTCTTGAAATCTTACCAGTTTATTATTATTTTTTCTTTTGACTCTTATTCCTAAACACCACTTCAATTCGTTATTATTTTGTTGTTTTTTTCTTCTTTTATAGTCTCTTAAATAATATTCTTGATGTAAGTAATTTTTATTTAATTTATTTACGATAGTTTTTGTTTTCTTTATTTTCCATCTTGTTTTTATTTGTTTTACTTAATTTGATTTTATATTATTTTAGCTGTTTTAGCTATTATATCATAATTTTCTTTATATTAATTAGTTTCTTGTAGTCTGTTTTTACTATTTTATTTATATTACTCTTTGCATTTTGGTTATGCTTTATATTTAATATTCTTTGTTTGGTAGGTTTGTTTGTTTTTAAGTATTTTTATTTATTTTTACTTAATTATTTTATTTTTATTTTAATAAAATTTGGTTTTTCCTATATTTTCTGCTCTCATAACTTTAGTGTGTATATTTTTTGCCTTTTTGTTTTATCGTTGGATTACACTTTATAACTGATTATTCCTTATATACTTGGTTTCCGTTCGTAATGACTAAGCCTTTATCTCTGTGTGCTTTTGTCGCATTAAGGTCGTCGCTGTTTAGCCCCGAAAGCCGTGCTAAACACTTGGCGTTTTAAATTTTATTTATCTACGTTATTTGCGCTTTTTCACTATTCCCGTGTTAAATAATTTTGTTTTTACTTCGCAATTTTAAATTCAATAGCGTTAAGATAGAAAAAAACTATAAAACTTATATTAAATTTATCTCTGAAAGAAAGCCTCGAATCAAAAAATTGTCAGTACAATTGTCTGGCTCTACCATTTGTATTTCTTTATTTAAGTTTAGATATTGTAAAACTAAACTACTTACTTCATATTGTTTTCAAATCACCATCTCTTAGCCTCCTGAATGTTTGAAGCTCTACAGATGCTGTAGTTGCTTCGTCAAGTTGGCAAACACTCATATATCGGCAGTATTCCAATATCAACGAAAACAATTTAATAAAGCAAGGACTTGCATTCTGCGAGACCTGCCGTTCGGATGCTACGACAGCTTCTGTTTCACATGCACGTTTCACAAGTTGCGAGATCATTCGTACGGAATATAGTTTTAGTTTAAAGTAAGTTACAGTTTTTGCGCAGCGCAACTTGATGGGAGTAACTTCGAAGTGAGCACTGCATGGCAGCGATGTCGTTGCACCGTTCAACTGACTTAATTTTGTATGTCATGTGCTAGAAGCTAGTTTTGCATAAAATATTTTTCTGCAAGATATTTCGTCTAAGCTGGGTCAACAGCACAGTAGATAGTTTAGCTGAAAAACCGGGTATTTAAGGAGCAAACAAAATTTGCTACAGGACGAAGTCCGTGGTTGCACCAACAAAATTTACACTAATCTATTAACTAAACTACAGCCAATGCATTAAAGGAGTAAACTAACCTTGTTACAGTTCTGACTTAAGTCCTTACAATTATCATCTGCAGTAGTCTTTTAAAGGTACCTTAGGAGAGTAGCGATTTGGAAACAACAATCTTGTAGAATCAGCCACAATTTTTTTTCAAAAATAGTATCAGTAAAATGCCGTTAGTTTACTTATATTTAACAAAAATGAAGTTGTGGGTACGTAGAAACTATCCTTATTTGTCGCATTGTTACTTCAAAACAGTATTGTTACAATAATTTAATTTTGACTTATCCACGTAATACATATGAGAAAAAAAGCTTTTCCAGATAGTAGGGCGTACTCCTCTAAGAAGGAAAGGCGGTTACAATGTCGTATAGTCTTTATAGTTTTAGAAATGTGGTACTGTCAATGCGATTCATAGAAGTTTTATACACGACATAATATTTTTGACCAAAATTATTACTTAATTTTGTTACTTACGACTTTTTTGTCTAAGGATACTTGAAAACTGCAGTCCGGAATAATCAAAAATGTGAAAGAATATGTCCAATGTAGAGTAGGGATGATACCATCCAGTTAATAATGATACTTAATGAAGTATGCTGTATACAATACTGCTCAGAATTCAGCCCTATAGCAAACAATTAGATCCCACTTGAGGGTCTCTTTAATTTCATTCTTTATTTCCTCAAGGGTATTGAATGGTTGTTCCTTTACGATTTTTTTTATTAACACACGGTTTTCTTTGAGCCCCTGCGGACATCTTACACTTACATCAACACTTGTTTCTTCAAAACAATTTTTTTCTAATAAAATTTTATTTATTTGCTTCCATTTAATTGTTTATTTACTGTCTAGTTAGATTTTTAACTACTCTAGATAATTTAAGAACCTTGAACATGCACCGCTTTATCATCCGTGATATCATACTCAAATTTTCATTTGTTAAGTGACGTTATTTAAAAGGGTTTTATTTGGACATACCTTATATATACCGAAATTACTTAATTGTATACCAGTTTTTACTCTTTCTCTCTTTTTTCGTCTTATTTAAACAAAAATAGCGCGTTACTTATGAAATGAGTCGGTAGAACAGATACTCGGCCGATATAACGCAACGTGTCATTAGGTCATCGGGTCCACGTTACCTATGTAGTCGCAATTAACAAGATAAATGTTGAAAGCGTAAATAATCACAGCTCCATTGTTTTTGGCGTACGGCAGGGCTGCATAAAACAGTGCAATGTCTGCCTGCAAACAAACCCATTCCCGTGCATAGCAAATAAATGGTAAACAGATGGCGCACTATGTGATCATTGGTAAATTTTTGATTAGCCCCGACACATCGTTAATTGGTACTTAGGGTGTCATTAATAAAGATTACACATCAAAACTAGGTGCAGCACTGGCGCCCGCGTTTTTGATTACGGCTTCGGCCAAATTTAATTACCAAAGTGTATTTGGGTTATCTAGCTTAAGTCTGTTATCAAAACCTTCAAAAATTGCACTAAGGCTTGTAATAACTTTTATTACATATACATTAAAATATTAAAAAATAATTATTTAAGGAAAAATACCAAATTAGTTCTTCCCATTTGTATACAAGCTTTACTACAGGAAATTAAATTGTAACTCTAAAATAATAGAGCAGTACCACATATAATAAAAACTAGATATTTACGCAATTTTTCGGTATTGCTTATGAAGTTATTAAAAAATAATTAAACAAAAAGAAGTGGTAATCCTTTTTCTTAATGTAAATAGCAAGACATTCACTAATTTTCGGATGGATTTTTATGATCCTTATTACAATTTCTAATCCACCTCTTTACCTTTGCAGTGGCATATATTTTTCTATTGCCAATGTTCTGAATAAATTACAATAGTTACAAAATTCTAGGTTAGACGATATATCGGCATAATGTGCAAGTTTAAGTTTCACTAAAGCCAGACGCTTCACGTTCATCAACCTAAGCTGTGATACCAGCAACATACTTTGCAGCAGCACCTATCGATTTCCGCCGCATCGTTTCTAATTCACTGCAATAACTCTTCGTCAATATTTATTGAAGTTCAATACGCTAATACACGAAGTTTGCCTGTTGTCGGCTCCAAGATATTGTGCGCTTCGGAATCATCTCGGTTTAGAGCTTCGGGAAAAAGTTTTCCGGGTATTCTCAGTTTCTTTGACAAGTTTCGCCTTTTTAAAGTGAACAAAACCAACGCGCAGCAGCAGACGATTCACGTGCAATTTGGCGTCTTCGTTTTGCTACGTCATCAATGATGAACGATATCAAGAGGTAAATATTGGACGTCCTAGCGACTGACGGAAAGCCTTTTTCACGCTTAGACATCTAAAAGTGGCAGTTCCTGCTATTTTAAATATGAGAGTTTATTATTGTATTATTAAATATGCATATGAATACACGAGTTCTCTTTTAATTTGAAATTTAAAGAGATTTCTGTATATTTTTATATTTAAATTACATTCTTTGATTTAAATCCTAGTAAGACCGTTATGTTCGTATTCTGCTGTAGATAGTTTGTCTAATTTTGCTCTACGTGGTAGTATCTGAAAGTACTTGAGCCATATCTAACGTGTTTGTAACATGACTTTTATATGTGCAGAAATTAATTCTGATAACTAAATATAGCACAGATTTTTCAAATGTTTTATTGCTCTGTAGTCATTAAGATTGTATCCGCATTAAATATTTAACATATTTGTAATCATAAATTAAAATGTTCCTTTAGGGCTTTGTAAAAAGTTCAAAGCAAGCTCAGGCATTTGAATAGTACGTATATATTAGCCGAGTGCAAATAGATTAGCAGAAAAGTGTTGTATAACAATCACTTTGAATCAATTTTATATTAAAAGCGATGCAATGATCCTTCCTACTAACTAAACCTTGCCCCCTGACACATTATTGTGCTTCTCACAATGAAGCTGAAGTTGACTGTTAGATGAGTCCTAAGAAAAAGACCTATGTATTGCACAAATGACGCAAAACTATATAAATAATTGTATTTATTGTTCTTCCTCAACACCACACTAAAGAAGGAAAAGATAAGTATAAATTAAAACTTTATCTTTGAATAGTCAAACGTAATCTTAAAATATCAATCCTGGGACATTGAACACAACAAGATACTTTAGCCAGCATGAGCTACACACATAGACGTAGACCACAATTGAAATAAAAATACCTGAAAATTCAAAAGAAATGATTTTGGTGCACAAAAAGATGGACAGTTGTAGCAGAAGAGGTACTGTCTAACTCTAGGAGTGATCACGTAGTTGTAGACAACCATACTTGACTCTATAAAAAATTTAACTTTTCCTGATCGAAAAACAGTTGTGTGTTTGTCATTCCTTACTAAACCTTCCATTCAGTTTTGGGCTGGTGTACTGATATGTTTAGTGACACAAAATCATGTTTTTTTTAACTTCAGCACTTATGGTAATCGCACTTTTTTTAGACGATAAAGAGCCAAAATGGGAAAAACACTTCTACATGGAATGACATGCGGCTTAAACCAAAGGAATAACAATGGAGGTTGCTGATAAATTCCATCCAAAAGCCATTAAATGCTATTTATATGCATTAAGAAACTTTAGAATTAATTTTTTGATATTTTAGAATCCAGAGTGTCATCTTCCTGTCAGTGTTACCTTGAAAGTGTCTTTTAACATGATCATCATCTTTAGTCTATTGTAAATATGAACATAAATAATATGTAATAGCTTGATTAATTTGTAAGATCAACTGACTTATTCAGAATTGGAGAGAAAAATATCGCCACTTTCTGAACTTAACCTTTTAATAATTTATCTGGGCCGCGGTACCCATAACTATACAAAATTTAAAATAAAATTAACTATACCTTTTTAGTGTTAGTTTTCACACATAGAGAAACATTTAAATAAAATAACATTACAATTTTTTGGAATATGTTTTCTGTTGATGACTTTTTTATTACTAACTACAAAAATGTGTTTAATAAGATTAACATTGTTTATCGAAATTCTTGATGTTGTGAAGGGTTTGATCTACTTAATTCATGGCCAGACCTTTCAGACGAACTTTGTACTCATATGCATAAGTTTCGTATAACTTTTATTTGATAGGATAACAATTGAAAGAAATAAGATAATCTGAAATAAATAAAACATGAATGTTTCAGGTACGGAAGCCAAAACAAGAAATTGGTACTACTGCCATTGCATTATAAAAGATATAAACGAGGGTGTTATTTAAAATAAAATACAAATATGTTCTGTAGTGACTTTGAATTGCACAACAATGTTCTTCCTTAGAAATTTTTTGGTACAGTGAAAATTCTACATATTCTACATATTTAGCACAACTAAATAAATAGTATTGAGAATTCTGCTATTCAATGACCTTCTCGAACCGGGACCTAAATTTGGTTCAGGCTAACACAACTTTCTTCTTGTCCATATGTGTTATTACCTCCTTATTGCAGCCTCTAAATTTGTCTTTGGTGTTATGATGCCTATCATTGACCTTCGCCTCGACCACGACACACACGTAGCAGTCAAGAGGATTGCAGTCAGAACTAGAGAGTGTCCGCATGTTGGAAAACCAGTAGTAATACAAATTGTTGTGTAGTAGCTATGTCTGGATGGCCTTTGTTACTTTATCGGCTAGAGCGGTGCCTTGTTGAAACACGTACTTCCACCTAGCGGCTATCTCTTCTATACAGACATAGACAATTCTCTCCAGGCCTGTCTTTCTGAAATAAGTAAGGCGCCACGACATTATGTTCGCTGCTCACAAGCCCCATCACCATCACAGAGGCATGAAATCTCATATGCATGACGATAGACATTTCAGAGTTATTTTAGCGATTCACCTTCCTGTCCTGAACAAAATTCTTTTCGTTCGAAAGGAATAATAGGAAGCCAATGCTGCCATGTTTAATATAATTGAACAGTGTTTGGCCTTTTCACTTTCAGTCCATTGTTGCTTTAAGATGAAAGTGCATGTCCCGATGCACTGCTAGACTCACCTCCGATTTCGCCATGCCCCTTTCTTTTGTCATGTTAGTCATGCTCCACACAGGATTCTGATCGGTCTTCTCTTTCACTTCGTGGACAAATTTGTCATTTCTCTTACTGTGAGTTCGCCTGCCAGCAGTTACGTCATTCTAGTAGTCAGTTTTCCTATACTTCTTCGTTAGCTGGTAAACTTTGTTGTTTTTGTAGCCAAACCACGCAACAATTTCTCTCGGCAATTTTGCTTTTGCAAATGAGATTTGAATATACCAGCACTTATTTGGTCGACAATCGTAGGTGGTTGATTACGTGAAGCTTATTATGTTACTTAATAGATAATTGCACATGGGCATAAGTCGGACTTTAGGCTTCCGTCAATACAACCTAGAAAAGTTCCCGTTTTACCTTTTGCGATCAGATCGATTTCTGTTGATATGGTATTTCCAATTGAGTTTTGTATCGAGATAGATACCTAAGTATTCTACTACAGTATCCTTGTGATTTCATTGAACGATGGAATTATTTATTCTAATCGATGAAAAATCTATGTGACGCTTAAGTGTGAATACCTTAGCTTGGGAGTTGGTAGAATTTATTTGTATTTTTCATTTTTGTAACTATTTGCAAGTTATGTTTATTGCGTGCTACTTCAATTATTGTACTCTGAGTAAGAATTTTAGTGATATTTGTATACATTGCTAGTGTTAAATTAATAACCACAGGCGGATCTTGAACATATATGTTGAATAAGATAGGTCCGACTATGCTCCTTTTAGAAACCCCCGCTTTTATTGTTTCACACTGGATAACGTAGCGTTGATCCTCACTCTAAATGTTCTGTTGCTCAAGAAGAAGTAGATGATTGTAATTATGTAGATCGGGATATGGAATTCATCTTATTTAAGAGTCCATCCAAACAAAGCTTGTCGAAGGTCCTTTTAAGATCCACAAATATTATTGCAGTATATGCCTTATCTTCTCTTAGCTATATTATCAGAAGTTGATGGTTGGTTGAGTGTGCTGGTGAGGCGGGATGACCTCATTTTCCAGTAGGAAGTCTTGTAGGCGATTGAGAATTACCTGTTCTAAGAGTTTAACCTTTTTTAGCAACATTATTGTCACCTCAGTACGAAGTACTTTATATGACAGAGAAAATTATTATATTTTTAACGTTAAGTAGTTATAACACAATATGCGTGTGCATTTTAGTCGAGGTGTTAAAAATAGAGAACTGTAGTTCGCACTATATGTTACTCACTGTCGTTGGTGAGGAAGTCTGCCGGCAGTTTACGTTTAAGTCTAGTGTGAAGCGATCGTTTAGCAAGATTGTAATACATGGCACCTTTGCACTAATTAACATTATTATAAAATAATTTTGACACTGTTTTTAAGTACTGATCAACGGTAAGAATATTCAGTTCCATATGTAACTGAGAATTTCTTACATACTGTTCGGCGTTAGTGATAATGGGTAGCACTTTATTTTTAAAAACTTGTAACTTGTTCCGGTTGGTTATGAAGGTTGCACCCTAGACACTGCATCCATAGGTGAAGATAAGCTATATAATAGTTGTATATATAAGGGTTCCGCATTTAAATTTTAGAGAACATTTTCTATTAATGATAGAGTAAAAATTGCCTAACCTTTTGTATGAATCAGTAACTTTTTATTTATATAATCGTTAGGTTAATCTTCTATCTAGGAAGAGTCCCAGATATCTTACAGCACTGTCTTTTGGATTTCGTGGTTTTATAATTTACAACAATATCAGGTAGATCCTGATCTACGGGGCCTAAATATTTTAGTTTTGCCTTTGTCAGCATTGAGTTTTATGCACCATTTTGTAAGCCATCGATTAATTTTATTAACACTGTCATGTAATCGGGTGAGAATTGCTGTATCGTCAGCATATATTGCAAAGTCTGCTTCGGCTGACATAGGGATGTCATGCATAATTATGTAAATAAAGTGGGGCCTAATATGGACCCCTGAGGTACGCCTTGTATTTGGCGAGTTGAAGAGGTGAAGGAGTTTAATCGTACCTATAAGGTCCTGTTGTGTAGAAAGTATCTAGGTGTGTAGAAGACCTTTGATTCACATTTGGTCGAACACCTGCGCGACGTCAAGGAATGCTATGAGAGCGTACTTTTTAGATTTTTCCAATAAATCGTAGTAGTTAGTTATTTATATGTAGAGACTACTTTAAGAGTGGAAGGCTGATCGTTGCCGTTTCTAGTTGGTAAGTGTTTATAAGGTATATTGGGGTTGCGATAATTTTATTTTAATTATTGTAATAGTGGATCCTTCCTATCCAATTTTATTTTGTTAGTCTTTCCTATAAATGCGGTAGCCGGGTATTGTAAAATTTTTATTTTGTATTAGGTGCGTTTTTGTGCCGCATGCTACATCAATTGCATGTCTGACTATGAAGGAAATGAAGATTGCTCTTTGATGTTTTAACCAATTGGCATTCCAGTTGAGGAAGGTTAATTTTTTATAAGGTGTTGTTTATTTTGCACTATTTTGGAATAGCTTGGGAAGTAAGGATAATAGGAAATTTTTAATTTAATGGATGTAAGGAGTAAGAGCTTCTAAAATAGATTGGAAAATATTGGAAATGATATTAAATTTAGATGTGATTGAGATACTATTACTGGTATCAGAGGTTTTTTTTGAAGATGTTTTGCATACGTTGGTTTTTTATGTAAATTTATCAGCGATTAGGGTATTAGGATGTATTATTTCATATATGGATAGCCTCTATAGTTTGCTGTATATTCTTTTCTGCAATTAACATAAACAAGTTTACCGACATCTTTGTTGATGTTGCATTTTTTGTGTACCCTATACGTTGGCAGTTACTGCACTGTGTGTCGCTGTTTTGACAATCTAGTCAGGTTGCAGCTATTATTTGCTTTTTCACTTTTGCGTTGTTTAATCAAATGGTTTTTGATATAATTTAGAAATAGGATGGTTTTAACTACAGGCAACTGGTTTAGATGCAACTTCTTGTTCTATAATAGAGATAGGGACATTGTGAATAATAACAGCTAAATTGTTATATTCGGGGTTCTGATATGTGTAGTAATTTATTTTGCGTTCATCATAAAATTTTGTTAATTTACGGTAATGATCCATACTCGTGAGATTTTTTATCAGTGGTGATAAAGTCTGGATAATTGTTTTTATATCTTGAATGATGTTTTATTAGTTTGTTCCTTACGAGAAAAATATCCAGGAAATTTTGGATTTGTTGATTGTTTCATTTGAATTTTGAATTTGATGATTAGGGAGTCATTGTTGGATCAATAGCGTTTGTTAAAGTTATTCTCTTGTTTTTATTTACTTCGATGTTTGCGGAAGTTTGATAGTCTGTAGTAGTTGAGTTGGGATTTACCAGGTTTCCTCTATTTCAGTTAGATTCGGAAGGTCTTTTACTGGAGATCTAGATGCAGCGGTTTACTGTAGTTTAGAGCTATATTCTATGGATAGGAAGCATTATATGGCCTTAAAATAAATTTGCCGTGAGATATAAATGTTTATGTCTTACAAATCGTCCTATTTGCTTCGGTTCAGAGGTCAAGCGCTTGTACTGATGATAACTCGTAGTAATATTCACACAGCACAACCACTCTATAACGACCAGTACAGGAATCAGGATTTGTTTACACGTATTTACACGTTATGCAGAAGTAGCAAAATACAACCCGGAACCAACGGATAACATTACTACAACGTTATCCAAATTCTTAGACGAATTCAAAAACTTATTTAATCAGTTACTTCAGCAAAACAGCCTAGTTCTCAACATGATCACACAACTCATCAACAAAATTAAGTAGAATTGCTAACTGTCTACGCATAGCTTAATGGAATGCCAATGGCCTTCCACGCCATAAAGACGAAGTTGAGTTATTCCTAAAACAAAATTTCATTGACATTCTTTTAATCAGTGAAACACACTTTACCAGTAGAACTTATTTTGAGATACCAAATTATAAATGCTACTATACAAACCATCCTGACGAGACAGTTCATGGAGGATCAGCCATACTCATCAAAAATTCGATAGTACATTATGAACTGCTAAAATATGCAGAACATCATATACAAGCTACTTCAGTACGAGTTAAAAGCCTTCCATATGAAGTTACCCTCACAGCCGTTTATTGTCCGCCTCGACATAATTTAAAAAAGAAACTACAAAAAATTCTTTGAGACACTTGGTCCAAAATTTAGAGCCGGAGGAGACTATAACAGCAAAAATATTTTATGGGGTTCGCGCCTTACAACTACCAAAGGCAGAGAAATGACACAGGTATTGCATGATAATAACTATTCTGTCATCTCAACCGGCTCCCCAACTTACTGGCCTACGGATGTTAACAAGGTTCCAGATCTTCTGGACTTTCTTGTAACGAATGGTAGCCCAATTATTGCAACAATAAGCACAACAGTAATCTCAAAAAAGTTAACACCCAGACTCCACAACATGCACACAGACTGAGAAATTTTTCGTCAAACACTCCAAAATACAATCAATCTTTCAGTAAAATTACAGGAACCAAACGACATTGAAGAGGCTTGAAGTAACCTAATCGACACTCTCCAACATGCTGCAAAAACTGCTACGCCAACAACTGTCTAAAAACTTAAAACAAACAATATACCTCTTGAAATAAAGCAGTTGTTGACAAAGAAAAGAAGAGCCATGTCGATTTGGCAGCGTACACGTAATATAGATAATAGAAGAGAATACAATAGAATTAGCAACATCTTGAAATTAAAATTCCAAGACATCAGAAACTCCTCCGTGGAAAATTATCTTACCAATCTTTCGAGATACGACAACTCTATCTGGAAGCCAATAAAAGCAAAGAGAAAACCAAAACACACTTCCTCTCCTATTCAGAAAAATACAGCACCTCCAGGCACGTGGGCAAAAAGTGACAAGGAAAAGGCGAACTTATTTGCGGAACATCTTACGGAAGTATTCACTCCTCACAACAATGATCGAATACAAGAAATAGATGATCTTTCCACGCCGATGCTAACAGAAGACCGATTAAAACTCTTCACTCCAAAAGAAATACAAGAGGCAATTAAGAAACTGAATCCAAGGAAAGCTCCAGTGATAGACAGGATAACTGGCAAAATGCTACATGAACTTCCCAGAAAAGAAATACTCAAGATTTTATATATCTTTAATGCAATTCTTAGGCTTCATTATAGGCCAAAATCTCTTAAAATTGCACAAATCATTATGATACCAAAACCTGGGAAAAATTTGACTGAGGTCTCATCTTATCGACCAATAAGTCTTCTGCCAACAATATCTAAGCTCCTCGAAAGACTCCTCCTCAATCGAGTTAATCAAGAGCTAAATCAGCAGGCATGGATCCCCGATCACCAATTTGGTTTTCGCCAAGCTCATTCGACTACACAGCAATGTCACCGCTTAGCAAACATCATTAACAAATCAATGGAAAACCGAGATTATTGTACTGCTGCCTTTTTGGACGTAAAACAGGCATTCGATAAGGTGTGGCATCCTGGACTTTTGTTCAAAATTAAAAGAACACTACCACTATGATATTTCACCATATTGAAATCCTGTCTGGAGGATCGTTACTTTGACACTAAAGTTAACGAATAAATATCCAACCGTCATCCCATACTCTCTGGAGTCCCGCAGGGGAGCATTTTGGGCCCAACATTATATGTGCTATATACAGCCGATCTTCCAATGACAGACGAAACAGCTATTGGTACATGCTGACGATACGGCGGTTTTTGCGACACATGATAACCCTGTTACAGCTTCATCCAATCTCCAAGCACATATAAATCTCATTGGAATAAATAAGTGGAAGATCAAAGTTAATGAAGCTAAATCTACACATATAACCTTCACACTCAGAAAAGGTCAATGCTCATCAATAACGATGAATCAAATAGCGCTACCCCAAAGTGAAGCTGTCAAGTATCTAGGCTTACACCTAGACAGTAAACTTACTTGGAAACTACACATATCAAAAAAACGTAAACAATTAGATTTAAAAGTACGAGAACTTAATTGGCTCCTTGGACGTCAATCCAAACTATAGCTTGAAAATAAAATACTAATCTACAAAGCAGTAATACGACCAATCTGGACATACGGGATAGAGTTATGGGGTTGCGCTAGCAAGTCAAATACATTGTAATACAAAGAGAGTCCAATTCAAGATTCTGAGAAACATTGTGAACGCACCATGGTACGTCTCAAACCACACCATCCAAATGGACCTAAAAGTCCCCTACGTGAGTGTAGTTATCCAGGAGAGTAGTGCTATATACCACAATAGACTCAACTACCATCCCAATCCACTCATACCACCACTGTTATAACTTTCTGAAAACAGAAGACTCAAACGTCAATGGCCGCTCGACCTGTCTATCTGAGGTGACATCGCTGGATGTTTACTTCTTAACGTTACTTAGTGTATATATATGTTAAGTATTGTACAATATATCACATTAGCTTATAGTTTGTGTATCTTACTGATCGCTAATAAACAAATTATTAAAAAAAAAATTTAAAAAAACGTATTTACACAGTTATAAAAATTTTTAGATTTCAAAAATATATTTTTTATGAAGTAAATGGATCTATAGTTGTATGGGTTTTTTGTGTCCTTCCCAGATTTATAGATTTGGAGTACGTTTGCGGCTTTTCATGATGACGGGAAGTATCCGAGTCTCATACAGCAGTTTAAGATTGAAGTTAGGTATGCTAATGCTAGGTGTTGGGGATCGAGAATGGGATCAGTTTCAACTTGGTTTAGCGTGAAGGGTAATTTTGAGTATAGAAATTCTGCGGTCGTACTCTCGATTTACTCTGTCAACTATCGTAGATTTTTGATTAAGTGAAGCTAACTTGTTGTTGCCTAACTGGTGATTACCGCCTAATAAATTCTGATTTTGTCTTTGTAACCCTATGTTTTCTCATTTGCAAAATGGATAAAATCCTATTTGTCACAGGAGATTACTACTGAGCACTCCTACATGTTACTTAATGGTCATATCATTTTCTAAATGTAGTTTGTATGTATTGCAAATAAAATGAGACATTTAAAGAACAATTGAGGTAATAACAATAAAGTTTTTTATACGTTGATCGAGACACATTAGAAATTACCTTTGTGAGATCGAAAGCTTTCTATAGTGGAAGCTTTTTGTAGACTTTATTATGAGTCAGTTTATTAGGGTCCTTTCCGGCAGTCAATAGCCGCGCGCAAAGGACTATATTGTTTCAAATGGCCGATTTAATGAAAGGAACATTCTTTTCAATTTATTGAAGCGGTGCGTCGAACAGCGAGCTGGGGCACCAAAAAAGCGCGTAAATGATCGCCGAACTGCGGGGCCGCCTCATCGATGGCAACAGCGGTTGCCTCCTTCCGTATGATTTATCGGCCTTATGTCTAATATTCTTTGGGACACGACCGGTCCCATTCTGTTTACACATGTCTTTATCCAGCCATAACTCACCCAGGACGCGTCACGATCACCTTAAACTGCAATACCGGAAATGAAAGAACAAATAAAACGCCCAACCCCGCACTTATCCATCTTCGGGAGACTTGGGGAATTGCCCCGTCACGGCGACGACTTTTCTGCGATAAAAAGCGGATGGCGGCGCGGCCCGGCGGATGCACTGCGGAAAATTTTTTTGCTCATTAAGCCGCGCGATGCAGCAGCCAAAAGGGAATGCGCGCTGGGTTTGCGACTTTTTCTGCGCCTCTTGCCGGTATTAGGCGGACATCGCCGCTTTTTGCAAGCACCCAGAAGACCGCTAGCAATTGCACCAGGAAAAATTTAATTAGTGCAAGGAGAGAAAATATTGCGCCGCAGTTCTTTAATTTGTAGGCTCCATGTAAGCGCGCGTTTGCGTTACGGAACAACTTAATTTGACAAATTTCCAAAGAGTAATAAGTTCCCTCGGGATACTTAAGGGTGTCTACCTAAAGTGCCTCATTTTATTTCGAGTCCTATACATCGTGGAAGCGGCGCACCAATAAAAAATCGCCCGTTTTGCGGCAAATCTACGTGACTTCCGCGCGCGCGGCTGCACGCGCCGTAATCCCGTCCTTTGTTCTTCGACCGCTAATGCACTGTCGCTGTAGACTGCAAGTGAACAATGTTCGGGCCTTAGCGGGATCGATTAAATTGGAAAGCGGCTGATTACGCACAGGATTCGAAACAGCTAATCGAATAGCCGGCCGCCCGACTTCCCCGGATTTCTGCCAAATTTATGCGCCGCTTCTTTAATTCGTCCTCCGCTTTTGTTTCTACCACGTTAATGGACAAATATCGGATTTTCAATGTCGCGCGGGAAATTCGCCGCGCTCATATAAATTTCTCGGGGCGCGCCGCCCGGATTCCAAAATAAATTCCCCGGTGTAGTGAGCGAGCGTGCAGCGCTTCTTGCAGAACATCTGTTTCGCTCCCGCGGATTAACGCGCAACTTAAAACCCGCCCTGTGTGTATCGCCGTCGAAAACAGCCTGCCCGAATAAAAAAATCATTTCCAAATCTTCGGGTTGCTCGAACAGCAGGTCGCAGCATTTTCTGTGGCAGCCGGGAGTAACTAATAACGAAGCGTACATTTAAATGAGTTAATGATTAATGAATACATTCGAAACAATGCTGATGGGCAAACAATGTTTGTAATTGTACGACTGCGGGAAATGATGTGTTTTAACTCCAAAATATGGCCAACAATGCGCACTTCAAGTCACGACTTCAATCCAATTATGTGTAGAATCGTAACATATTTCGCGGGCTGTTAAATAACAATTTCAGTAATTCGAGCATCAGCATTTAAAATCTGCAGAAAGCTGCATTTAAGAGACAACAAAATTTAAAAATCAGTTAAGACAACATAACATGAATTTTAAAAATGCAGCAGCCAGGTTTAAAAACTCCTAGGAAGTATGACGGATCTGAAGATACTAAACGAAATCAAAAATAAATGGAAAAATCCTAATCGAAAACATGAAACTTAGCGTAATTAAAATAATTGAGAATCATATTCAATGTAGTCCCCATCAGCGGCCACAGCCTTGTTGAGCCTTAACCTACAGCTGCTGCAACCCAAAACTTTCTTCTTGTCCATATGTGACGTTATCTCCATGATGGAGGTTCTTAAGCTGCCCTTGGTGTTATGATGCTTCTCACACGCAACAGTAAAGAATATGATAGTCAAGGCCACAACTTGCGTATTACAAATTGTTAGATAGCCATGTGTGCACCTTTTTTTCTTGTGGGCTAAAACAGTCTTGCCAGAACACATACTTTCACCCAGCGGGCACCTATCCTATCCAAGTGCCTCCAGTACGTTGATATAACTGTTCGCGATCTCCTGCAGGTCCTCTTCAAAGGACTGGAGTACCATGACATCCCCTTCTCTGCTCACAAGCCCCAGCAATATCACAAAGGGATCAAACTGTACATGTATGACGACAGGCTGTTCATAGCCATCTTAGCAGATCCAATGGTCATTTTAGCAATTTACCTTTCTGTCTTAGATGAAGTTCTTTTCGTCCGAAAGGAATCTCAAGAAACCATAGCTGTTGTACTACCCCAGTAAGAAGAAGTTAAATATCTTTACAGGAGACCCTATTTAACGATAATACATATTTGCTAATACAAATAGCTGAGACTAATTCTTTCCAAAATATGCTAGCTATTCAGATTTAGCTTCAAATTTAAAACTGAAAGTAAGCTCCTAATTTACAAAGCTTGAAATACAAATAAAATAAATAGTATTGAGAATCGTGCAGAAACCTGCTTCAGCCCAACACAACCTTCTCTTTGTCCATATGTGTTATTATCTCCGTGATTGAGATCTTTAAGCTGTCCTTGGTGTTATAATGCCTCTCATTGTTCGCCCCAACCACGGCCCACACGTAGTAGCCAATAGGATTGCAGTTAGAGTTAAAGATCGGCTACAAGTTGGGAAACCAGTGGTAATACAAATTGTTGTATACCAGCTATGGCTGAATGATCTTCTTTGCCTTATGGGCTAGAGTGATGTCTTGCTGAAATACATACTCCTGCTCGGTGACCACCTCCTCTAACCAGAACATATCAATTCTTTCCAGGCCTGCCTTTTTCCAAAGCACACACTATTTACCTCTTTATTACAATTTCTAAGCGAAAGTACTGCCACGATAATGAATGCACTTTGACTTGCACAAAATATGATTATCCGAACAAGTCAAATTACAGCTTATTAAAATCAAAAGATACACATCTATTTTAAAATTTTTAACAGAAAAATACACTGACTTTCACACTCCTCAATGAACCTAACGCTATAAAAGAAGAAACCAGAAAGTCGTATGTTTATTGTATAAAGGTCATATGTGTATGTCTGTCCGAAATTTGGTGATATCGTTTCTTAGATATGAGGTTTGCAGGAAGAAGCGATATTACATGTAAAGTGGGCATAAAGGTGTTCTTAGTTCTTAAGATTTGGCACGGTGAATGAATGCTTTGACGTTAACAAAGAATATATTATCAAGTCAACTAATTTGAAAAAGAACGTACTGTTGCCTTGTACGAGGAGAGTGTTCCTTTACGTGAAATAGGCCAAAGAATTTGTAGTACAGTGGCGCGAATATAGAATCAGTGGGTCGGAGAAGGTACTTATTCGCGAAGACCAGGGTCTGGAGCAGTACTCAGGACAACCAAGAGGCAAGATCGGCATATTTAGAAGCTTGGAATTACAAAACCTTGTGGCGCAACTTTAAATACTCTAGCACAACAATGATGTATCATTACACGGTACCGATTGTCTACCTGCTCTAGTCGACGTAGATTACTTGCAATAGGACTAATAGCACGGCATGCTTTTTTACGACTACCACTGACTTCTTTGTACCGGCAATGATGGTTATAATAAACAAGAAAATGGTATTTATGAACACATAAGTGGGACAGTATCGTCTTCTTTATTAGTCCAAATTTAGTTAAAACCGAAACCACGGTCGGATATTAATACGACGTAGACGCTGAGCAAAAGAGCAAAGAAACTGCATTCATACAAAGCATATAAGACCAACTATGACTATTATGGCATGGGGCGCTATCAATTATAAGAGGCTTATAGGTCTGTACGAAATGGGTTCTTCTACCTTTTTTCTAGGTTTGGGTAACAATTAGTTGTACTACTTTCAAAAATAGTGGAAAATAACTCAGCCTTATTAGTGCATTGAATATCTGGAATATAGCTTTTATTCCTTTTTCAGTTAGCTTTTTCAGTATTTTCCCGTAACTAAGTTAGCTTCAATTTTTCTCTATATTTAATATTCTCTATTGGTAAGTCCATTTGATAGGTACTGTTTTATCTCGTTTTCTTCTTCGTGCGATGCCTCTGAAAGGAATGGTTGGAAAACATTTAAAAGATGATCAGCAAATACATTTGCCTTTTTATTGTTACTTCTGGCCCAAGTCCCGTTCTTTTATTTGATTGGTAGTATAGGTTTCTGTGGGCGTTTAATTCTTTTTATTGCTTTACATATTAAGTAGTTGTTTGTTTCAGCGGTTGATACTCTTCGACCAATTATTTTTTCTGTCATTTGAAATTTTGTTTAATTTTGTCTTATCATATCACTGTCTAGGTAATTAATAAGAGAACATTCTTATTTTTCTGTAGAAATGTTTATTCCGATGTAGCTGTCCAAGTTGATGTTTATATTTCCACAACTGTTTTATTAATATCTTGCTTCGATTTTAGTGGAATATTTAGGTCAACAAGTTTATCCACTTTTGCTTTGAACATCTTCCAAATTGATGAGAGCGTGTCAATAATGAAAGAAATGTAATCTATCAAGGTGGGGTTATAAATTACTGACTAAATCTAATGTTTATACACAAGTCTTTTAGTTGTCTTATACTGTTAAATAAATTTTCAAAATTTTAGTTGTTAATTTGCAATTTTTCTTGGTGCTGCAATTTCGATAAACAGTAATATATATGCAGTAACGATATTTTTAACTTTAAAATATTTTACCGGCTTACAGATTTCTTTGCACATTCTTGATCTGTTCTCTCTATGGCGTTGAATAAAAATGGCTGCCAATCGAAATTGCTGCATAAAGAATGTATAAACTTTAACATGGGTTTGAATAAGTCTGTATTGATGTTATACATATGTATGGAAAGCTGGTGGGTATGTTCATGTTTTGAGTTATTCCTGCTTCAGTTGGTCTTATGAAAGCAAATTTGTATGCATAACTCGTCCGAATTGTGATATATTGTCCTTTTTAATAAAATATGCTCGCTGTGTACAATTGACATTAAGACGGAAAAAAGTGGACGGAAGCGGGCGCCGGAATAAATTCCGGATTAGTGCGTTCAAATGCCAATCCGCACACCTTAAATTAATTACTTATGCGCGCGAGGAGCGCCTTTTGTGCATGTTTGCTTTTTGGGCGCTCCGACCTAATTCGCAATCAGCGCGCGAGCTCTCGATATTACTTACAAAAATCGGCCGGCAAAGAGCCGCATAAGCGCCCGCAGAAATGTAATTCCGCGTTTTTTACCCGTCTAGGTGGCGAAATAAATTTCGGCGCAAAAACCGGCGAATTGTAGGACAAAACGTATATAACACGGACCTTCTGGGTATTGTAAATGCGTGGCATTGTCTCGAGGAGGAAGAACGGATCGTTCCGCCATTGGTGTCACTACCATCTTCACATTGATCAAACTTCAAAGTTGTGACTATAGTTGCCCGTTTTAGTTCCCGTTCAAAGAGCGGCGAACTCTCGCAGTTAGCGTTTGCTATCGACGTTTGCAATACTTTAAATTACCCTTTGGTATGCCTGATGTATATTAATCCGCCCGCCACCCCTCTTATTTATTTACAAGAAATGAGGAAAATAAGGAGTTATAGCAGAGACGGGATGATTAAGCGCCTCCCCCGAGTATCATTTTTAATTACGGCCTCTCGATTATAATAAATATTTGCTAAGCAAGCTGAAATTCCATTAAACGTTGATTTATCCCCCGATTTTATTATCTTACAAAACCAATTTCGCGATAAGTTTTGCAAAAAGAAGACGTCGGGCGGAACAATTGCGACCGCCTTCGCCAATCGTTTGAATTTATAATTTTAATTAGGATATTTTCCGTCTTGACATGCCGGGGACTACGCACCCTAATTGTTTAGACCGACAAATCGGTACCGATTCGGCATGGCAGGGTTAAGATCTGACAATTTGCGTCCGGATTAATTAGGTTATTAGCGGGAGTTAGTGAATTAACTCTTGCGACTATCTGCACAAAAGCATTAACGTCTGCAAAGTCAACACGGAATTCCAGGATGGAGAACGGATAATGCGCAGGTTCATGGAGTCTATGTGTAGTATCTGTAACTATTTCAATAGCAACAACTTGCCCCAATTTGCAGACAAATTGCACGTGTTGTGTGCGCGCCCTGACGTTCTGCAAATGAACCTGTCATAGATCTGGCTGGATTTATGAAAATTTTATGCATTAATGTGTTTTTTGTACTGAAAAACGTTGCGGAGTTTCAGAGAGAATGCATTCTCTTATAATGGAATTAAAGGGCCCCTCGTCCCGCCACGCATGTTCATAACAAATGCTACAGCAATTCGTAGACGGAGTTTAATAGTCTCTGGATGTTTTCTGCTGTTCATACTGTAAACATTCCATGTATTATAAAAATATAAATATTCTGATACATTTATTGGACAATACGGTAGATTAGATGCAACGTTGCTGTTGATGAATATCGAAAGTTAGATTTGAAAGGCGGCATGTCAGGTAATTTATTGAAGCGCATTACTATGTAAAGTGTATTATTGAAGCTCCAGAAATACTTTTGATGCCAGATTTAATGACGCAGAAATATTAGTTGTTTTTTTAAATACTTGCCCCACAAAATTTTCAGCAATTTTTGCATAAAAATAAGAACACCATAGAGTTTATTATCTCTTTCGAACGTGCAGTTTGTACAATTTACATAGTCGTTTGAATATTTCAAAAGTAGACAATTTAAGGCTATTGTGGACTTCTTTTTGATTACATATAAGTTAATTAGAAAGTAAAAAATTGAAATTGCGCGGTAAAAAACAAAGAGTGGCGCTGACGCGTAACGAGAGTAGAAATATGGCTGTTCCACTCAGTGCCTGCGCAATTTGGCGAGTTTTCTGTAAGCAGAAGGACTTAAATCTACCGAGATACAGCGCCGAATATTGACACTCTGCACCAACGAAAGACATACGAGCGAATAGAATGCTTTGAGGAGAGAAGAACAAGTGTAACGGATAAAAACCGATTTAGTTACCCATCGACATCACGCACGGACCAACATACCCAGATAATGGATTCCTTGATTAGAGAAAACAAACGACTTACGTATAGAGGACATCGTAGTCATTAGTTATGGAACTGGAGAAGCCATGGTGCATGACCATAAAGTTTGTGCGCGGTGAGTGCTCAAACAGCTTTTAGCTCAGCATAAGCAGTAACGCTATCCTGTTTCTTCAATGCTATGAAGAAGATCCTGGTACCGTGAAATAAATTTTGATAGCTGAAAAGACATGGGTAAACTACTACAACCTGGAGAGCAAGGAACAAAGCATAGAGTGAAGTTTTGTTTTTAAGAAATTTAAAAAGCAACCTATTCCGATAAAGTTCCAGGCACATGGTAAAACTGAAAATGCAACGTATTATGCTTTGCTACAAGATCAATTTAAACCTGTTAAAATGAGCCCAAATGGGTGTTATTGTTCCACTACGATATACAAGTACATATGCATACTCTGCAACGATTTGGATTTGAATTGCTGATGACCACATTCGATTCATTAAAGGAGACACTACGCTGGCGCGAGCTCAGCTCAGATGACGAGATTCAGTAAGTGACTTGGTGAGTCATCCAAAAGCTTCCTTTTAGAAGGGATCAATAAATACATAAGTGAAGAGAAACCATCTATGAAGGATACTCTTATAGAGTTCTTATAAAATCAGAACACGAGGTCATATTCAATTTACACGTCTACTAGATAAATGATTGTTAGTCAACACAGTTTGTTACTGTATCCAAAAATATCAAGATCTTCATGTATAGTGTGGTTGGTGACATACCACAGTGCATCCGCTACAGCGTGGAGTATCTTATATTGGAATTGTTATAATTTTTTCCATTTTGTTGACTTATCGCAGCCCCAGAATTTGATTCTGTAAGTCAAAATTTGTTTTATATAACAAAAGTTTATTCTTACCAAGAAACCAAATAAAGATAACTAAAAATAACGGAAACAAACACTTTATATGAAAGATAATTATATTGTAATAACAAAACTCTAAACCGTAACTATTAATTATGTAATCTAGGTTCTATAGTAACAATATCAACTAATTTTATAGTGGACGCTCTTTGCCTTATTGAAAAACTTTAGGTGTATCTTAAAATGTTTGGCTATCGCTCACAACTTCTCAGATATATACTTATATTGCACCAACTTGAATTTTTTATGAAATTTATCACGACCTCTAAAGATGATTATAAGTTATAATTCATCAGATTCAGATTTGACCACTAGTGTGGCCATTCCTCATACATAATAAAATACGACAAATGGGTTTTACACTACCTTGAGCAGTTGTAGCTTTGTAAGTTGATCCAGAGTTTTCGTAGGGGTACTAAAGACTAAAATGTCACAACGATAAAATGTCACAATCTATTGTTGGTGCCCATCTAGCTAGCGATTGTCCTCATTGCGACTCTCGAATTTTGCTCTGAATATATTCACGGAGTGATTTCTTTCTCTTTTTAGACCAGGTTTATTAAACTACTTACTTGCTTCGGACACGGTCTGTCAAGAAGCATGGGACAAACGAACAAATTTACATTGACGCTTTTCTTGATGATAAAACATTAAAATAGCATTACGCTTGTTTGAAATCCTGAAAACAAGCACAAAATAAACAATAAGAAAACGAAAACCATAGCATAGCACAAAAATATGACGAATTTAGTATAAAAAATTAATTTACGCTATAGATCTGGCTGTTTGCTTCTGTTTTAATGTTGATGTAGAGTGGTAGACAGTAGTTTTCAAGGTGAATGTAACTTGAATTAACTTTGACTGATAGATTTCATTGATATAGTAGAGATGAGCTGCAACAACGATGTTCCTCATTTATATGTGAGATAAAAAAATTAGCCTAAGACATTGTTCTGAGGAATACCGGAATAAATAGAATTGTCTTTAGGTAGCTGTCATTAAGCTCTAAATTCATTTGTAATGACGCTTAAGGAAGTATGTGTGTTCAACGCTTTCATTTTCTTTGCTTTTTATTTAACTTACTTTGCTGTTGTTTGAACTGAACTTTCTTCACCTCCTTCCCTGTCCAATTACAAAAATAACCCTCAATAATCTGCGATAACATCTTCCAATAAAAGTTTATACACCTTTGCTTCAGTAGTTGACTACCTAATCATCTGTTAGTTAAATCTAATTTATTATGCTTTGGTAGGTTATTAAATGACAAATTGGTCTTTGATTTTCATATATTTTAATATCAATTACAGGTTTGTTCAATAAAATTATCTGTAGTGCAGAAGAGTTAAACGTATTAAGTTCAACTATCGTGGCACCACATAATAGACAGTAAAATGGCCTCAGTGGATAAAGTGTAGTCAAGACTTCAGTGATACGGTGAAAGATAAGTTACGAAAATAAAACAGTTGTACAAGTTCTATAGGTTGTTGATTTGACTAAAGGTAAATTAAATGAAATGGAGAACGCTAATCTACTGAAAGTAGTAAGATTTGAAAGGAAAAGAATTGCTGATTGGATAAAGCAGAAGAAGAACTGTCCAGTAAGGGATAATGTGGCATTAATAACGGTGATCAAGCAATGCATCTGCTTATTGATCTATCAATTGGAAATTGGGTGACTCGTAAAATATTTCAAAAAGGTATTTCAAGACTAACGATTAACTATGAAGATTACTTGAAAAACTTATATTTATATTTATAATATTTATATGTGTCTAGCTGGAGTCACCATAAAGTTATCGCCATTTGACATCAGCAAATATTTCTGAACGTAGTGACTTATGTTCCAAAATAATATCTCTGTTTTGTATAGTTTGTCTTGTAAATTTATATAATTTTAATTTTTGTTACTTAATTATTATTTTAAATTTCATTTTAGAAATTATTTAACAATAATTTTTGTAATATTAGTATTGTAGGTCAAAGAATGCTGTGATGAATTACATCGTCTCGTACATTACCGTTATTTTATTTTAAAAACTTTATTTTTTATTTTAAATCTACACTCTATAGTTGTAATAATATAAAAAAATTATTCATTTAGTGCGATAGCCCTTAAAAACATTTTTATTAAGAAATGAATTTGACTCTTTCCTGTTTGTAAAAAGACTATAAATTGAAGATATTTATTACTAAAAATTAAAACGAGTACTTAAATTACTTGCAGACACCCCATAGATTACGAAATAAAAAAGTCGAATAATATTTCTTGTGTTTTATCATGAAAGACACGTCATCGCGTGGATAATGTAGTAAAAAGTTTTAACTTCCAAAATGAAAAAGCGCCTCGTTATTTTGACACGCAATTAACGTGGGGGAAAAGCCAGACAAAATGGGCAGAATTGTCTCGGGTCGTCAAGTATTGAATTAGGCGCAGAGCTACAGAAGCTGGATATTAAGGAATGGATGCAATGCGATCGCGACACGACAGACGTCAGATGATAACCAAAAAGTGATGGATTGGAAAAACAACAGAATCGGGCAAGCTTATCAAATATTAATCCGAGTGAAGGAAACACAATGTGCTTGGAGAAAACCGGAGAAAAATGCGACAGTTGCTTTTTCAAACACGCACTAATTCGAATGTCTTGAACTGTGTTGGTTAAATTAAAAATGAGAGCTTACATACGTATTTATGAGTAATATACTTTTTTTTTTATTTTTAAATTAGTATAGAAACATAAGTTATTTTAGTTTTATTTTAAAATTCAAAGGTTGCTAAAGTCAATTCCGTTTTAGAGGAAACAGTTAAGTATCTTGATGAAAATCCTGTCCAACTTTAATTGTAGCAAACTTTATATATACTAAATTACAGATTTACTGAAAACTACTCCTGGAAATAAACGAATAAGCTTTCGTGGGCAACACCTAATCCTTAAAAAAGCAATTTAAATAAGATAACATTTTTATGACGATATGGTCCTATTTCATCGGTGTCTGTCAAACTTTCTAATTCAGAAACCTCATAATGTCTAATTTTGATTTTTTGTACAATCAACGATTTTTCTTTTCAATTATAAAGGGAATCTTAATTACATCACTATAAAAAATTCAATAAAAATTTACTGCGGACGAGTGGTAGCCTTTTTAAATATGAAAAATTATTCTTAGCTGGTAATTCCTATGGATAGTGAAGATAAAAAAAATCGAGATGATAAGTATGACGTAACCACAAATCAACATTTTCAAACATTTAAATCTATTTTCCTTTAAATAGGACTATTAAAACGAAAGACGCCTTTAGATTTGGTGTACAGACGTTAATTTTGTAGATTGTAGGATATGACATAAGATAGTATCAGCATCATTAGTATTAAGTTATTAAATTTTCACATAGAGAGTGCTGCTCTGCATGTCACTTGTACAAATTCAGAAAATATGGTTATTGTTTGTAAAAACAGATTGCATTGTAAACTTACAATATAAAAAAATTTAAATAGGACTATAGGAGACATAAACAAGTTCTTACTTTTTTTTAATATGTTTATTTGCCAGTTCAACAATAAATCACAATGTTATTCATGGCATTGTTATTAATAGTAACGTAAATAATAACAGTAACATAATTTATACTTTATGGGAGTAGGTAATTCCCTTACAAATTAGTTTGACAATTGGACTTGGTTAATCACTGTCAGGTTCAGATAGGTGTAAATCTTGTGATAGCTTACGTTTTAGTCTGTGATGGATATTTTGTCTGCCTATATTGTAATGAATAGCACCATCGCATTCATGTATGGTTTTGAAGAATTTTTTGGCACTCGCACTGATGTTATCTTTGCATTGTGGGTGTGTCTAGTTCATAGCGTAGCTACTCATTGCGGATGTACGACGGTGAGAATTTTTTTTTGAAGTCTTTGCACTTTTGCTATGTTGGATTTCGCGGTGTTACTCCAAATTGATGATGCATAAAGCATTCATGGCCTTATTAATGATTTGTACATCCTGATGGTACATTTAGGCTTAAGTGACGATTCCTTGTTAATGAGGGGATACAGTTGCGCCAGTCTCGCATAACCTTGGTTTATTTTGGGATTTACATGAAGTCTCCAAGTAAGTCGTGTATCTAGTAGCACTCTCAGTTACTTAACGGCAGCATCAGTTGGATTCCAAGGAACGATGTTATTGATTGCTATGTTGGGAGAGTTTCTGATTCTTCTTAGAGAGAATATTTTTGCTTGGCATTTGGTGGGATTAATTTGTATGTTCCATCTATTATACCATGAGCATACTTGATGTATTGCAGTTTGCAGCTTCTCTATGGTTTGGGTGAGGTCGGTGTATTGTGCCAGGATTGCAGTATCATCCGCGAAGGTCGCTAAGGTTGCCTCTGCGGTAGGGATGTCTGATGTAAAAATATTTAATAACAGCGGCCCCAACACACTTCCCTGAAAGTGACTACACTTTAAATTAGATGCAAATCTAGTATAAATAATGCAAAAACATATCCTGTGGTAGTGATCGCAAGCTCTAGATGGCGAAAGTCAAAATTTATATGAAAACAGAAGCAATTAAGGAAAAAGAGATATTTAAAGATTTTGCAGGAGGAACACAGACCAATATCTAAACGAAATATATAAAAAAATAGAAAAAATTGCTAACACGAATAATACGAGCGACTTATTGCGAAAAATTAAAGAAACAACAAGAGAGTTTAAGCTGAAATCATAGAAAATAGAGGACAGGAAGTGTCTCAACGGATATAAGTGAAGTAATAGAAACATGGAGAATATATTGTCAAAGCCTCTACACAGACAATAACCATGACCGATCAGACGAACTTAAACCTTTGATACAGGCTTTAAAAAAAGCCAGACATACTGAAAGAGGAACTTAGACAAACCTTATAAAAATTGAAATAGAACAAATCGACGGAAGAAGATAAAATTAGCCCAGAAATGTTAAAGTAACGATAAAGGAATTGAGCTGCTATGGAAAATCTGCAATGATGTATGGAAAACTGGACAATGTGCCAATTCACATAAACTGCAATAATGATAGAATAGTCGCTCTATTCGCATACTAGTATAGTAATGCTCATAATTCTGCCTTATATAATGGCAAATACCTTAGTAACAAGTAGGACAAGTTTTAAATACCTGACAAATTATAGAAAAAACAAGAGAGTTTTGGGCCACTGTATGCATATGCTTTTTAGATTATAGCAAAGCTTTTGACTGTGTGAAATAGTGAACTGTGAACATTTCATTGTGCTCATAAAAACTATATGAAGTATGTTCATTAACAATAAAACTTGAGGACAAATACTCCAAATATTTCAAGGTACAGAAAGGCGTACGTCAAACTTGCATACGCTTTTCAGTACTGTTCAACATCTGTGGCGATAGCTGGTAAGACGGAAAGAGAATAAACAATTTACGGTTCGCTGACGACACTACATTATTTTCTAATGACGAATCGGAAGTATCTGAATTGCTTCAAAATATCGAAAACAAAAGTATAAACTTTAGATTGAAATGAAAACCCCAGAAAACCAAATTGATAATTCACAATCGACAACGTAAACAACATACAAGATATACAGATAATCCGTTTATTTAGGTTGAAATACAAATGGAGATGGGAACTGCTTTACTAAAATACGGAGAAGAATAGCTATAACGAGAACAGCAATGGTTACCCTCAGTAAGATTTGGAAAGATCGTAACATACCGAACGAAACAAAGAAGATACTAGTTACAATATTAATATTTCTAATAGCAACACATGGGGCAGAAACATCCATGCCAATACTGACGATAACAACAAAGTAGTTTTCTTTAAAATGTGGTGTTGGAGAGGACTTTGCGAATTCCATGAATAGACAAATGTGTGCTTAATAGAAGAATTAAACATACAAGTTAGCCTTTTCCCTGTGGTAAGACGTCGTATCGTGAAATACTTTGGTCACATCACTATTTAGAGAGAATTGTATTACAGGGAAACGTTGAAGGAATAAGACCACTCAAAATTTGGATAAACCAAATAAGCATTAGAGAAACATCGCTCCAGAAAAATAGAATCAGGAAAGATAAAAAGAGATAATACATAGGTTGCTTCTTTAATGAAGCTTACCACTATAACAGAGAAAGAGAGAGAGATATTGTACAGTAGTTCAAAAAAGTCTTTAGTGGTTTTTTTAAATCGGCTTCGACTTAATCGATAAAAGTTAAAAGTGAAGCCGTTTCAATAAGTGATAGAATGTCGGCTACGCTGTTGTTACAGCTGAATAATGTTTGTCAAAAATTTAGTCATAAACTGGAGTACTCGTAGCTGTGTTGGGAAAGCTTCCTCTAAGCTCTGATCTAATACGCAAAAGAGTGACGTATAGCCAGAACACTGGACGCTTTACCTTTTAAGATGTATTGGAGATACTTGGTATATACAAAAGTGTGAGCAGTTTTTGTCGTGCGGACTGTTGTTTCTGCGAATTGTCGAGGATTTGGTTAAATGTAGCTTTAATTACTGTTTCTTCTATCAGATGCACTAGTAGTATGACGTTCACTAAAGCAGATTTCAAAACTTCGTAGGGTTTTTGCTAAGTGTCGGACCATCGTAATCACTTCTTGGAATTCTTTGTGTATCTATTCAACTTGTTGAGCTGCTGCCAAATTTGAACGCGTTTCTGATTGAATTAATAACAAAAGTTCACTATGCTTAAGAGTTGCTTGAGCTCTGGCGGTATTTGGAGGTTTGAATCGTTTGAATTCATCTACATTGCTCTAAAGCTGACTAATGTCGTTTGATCTAAGTAAATAGCCGATGAGTTAGATGTTTGGTTGTTGAAATGTATTTTTCCGTGTTCATACAAAGTCTAAATTCGTTTAGTCAAGTAAAAACTCTTATAATTCCAATTTTCCAAGAATTTTATTGGAATTTTTGGTTCGTGGACGCAAATATCAATTCTCTTTACTTATTATTTTATTCTTATTTCAGGTTGATTCAACGGCGTCGTTTTCAATATACTAATAAACTGTAATGTACCGATAATTGCGTACGAAATTTCGGCTAGAATATACAGTGAAACTAATGTTGTAGCCTAAATCAAAATTCAAGTTTAACAATCATTGACTATAGGTTTTAATTCTTGTATCATCGTTATCCTAGAGAACTATTTTATTTAGTTTTATGTCATCGAAATCCTTCCACATCACTTTCGATGAGAAAACGCCTAGATGTCTTCTTGTCTGTGATGAATAAGTGGTTTATCTTGGAACTATCCAAAAGATATCCGGAACTTGAGTTAGTACGGACAAGACTTTTAAGAGTTATGCTTAAATCGTTTTTGACACTCGATAGTTTGCTTACTGAATCGCTTATGATAGTAAGATATATCTTTGCGACGTGGCGTGACCGAGGGAAATCGATTAGTGGAGCGGATTCGAGAGCGACTAAATCGTGTACGATTTCGTAAACCGAATAGTAAGATGGTCAGCTGCATTTAAAGTTGCGAAATCTATGAACTTTTAAAACTTTTGAAAGTTAAGTTCGAATCGTTCTTAATATTTGATAGCCTGCTCGTCGAATTGCTAATGATAGTAACTCTTTTGCGATGTGATGTGACAGCGCGATTTTATAGCGACTAAAAATTGTATACGAATGTTAACTAGCTGTATTTGAAATTAAAAATATTGGAGACATATCTCAAAGTTAATACTTCTAATGATATGGTCGTATTTGGTTTGGTCAGCTAAAATCCTGTCGATTTTAAACTGCTTCAATTAGGCGCCTTAATGGAGACTTGAGTTACTTCCTATAGGATCTCGAGTTCTTCGAGAATACTCATTGTCGTTGCCATTGTCAATTTTTTTTCTCGGATTCCGCGGTCTTTAAAGAACAAACTTATTTCAATTACAATTAATTTTAGCCTTTCAAAGATGTTGCTAATAATCCAAACTGAAAAATTTTAAGAACGTGTTCCTGAATGGAATGACTAATTTCTGCTTATTATATGATTGTACGTCTGGTTGCTACATTTAAAGTATTGTATAATAAAGATAAAAGAAAAAATAGCAAATGTTAATATACTAAGCATTTATTTTATTAAATAAAAAATTGTTAATTTGTAATTTTCTTACTTGAGGTTTTGAAAAAAGCAGTTTATATGCTGCTGCAATTTAAGCTCGGCTATCGGATGCATTTTAAAACGCAGTGTGCCTTACCCGGGAGCCTCTTATCTCGAACGTTTGCCTTTTTCGAGCTTTCAGTTTCTCTAAAGTGCCTTGCTCATTGTGCGGATTTTTCATTAAGCCGTTTTGTGACAGTAAATCTCGTTTTGTGTACGCGACTTCATCCCACTTGCTTGTAAGTACTCCCGTGCAAGTCGAGGGCTTTTACTTGCAGGAGGTTGTGTTGGCCGTTTTCTGGTTTAATAATAACGAACTAATCACTTCTTTCGATAGAACATTTTACATCACCAGTAAATAGGGTTTTTTAAATTATTACTTATTGTTAAAAAAGTGTTTTAAACTTTGTGATACTTTTCGAACATACCAATACTTTATAAGTCTAAAATGTGGCATTTTGCTATAAATAAATCCTGCAAGTTTAATTTGCAGACAATAATTGAACGTTTTTAAGAAAAGTTGCGAAATCGCTGCCAAAGCTGGCTATTTTCCGGCGTATTTGTAGGTTTGCGAATGATCAAATTCAATTTGTAAGTTCTCAAAGTTAGTTCTGACAGAAAAACCGCCAACTGTTTTTATTAAAGAATAGGATTATTGCACGGCAACGCTGTAATTTTTAAGGTGATGGTAATGTTGGTGTTTGGGACAGCTTAAAACTAGCACAGAAAGAATTACTTTTTGCTTGATAATCATTCGCTCTCTAATTGTTACCCTTACTGATGTTCCTCTGGGTTTACCGGTAAGGATCGTCACAAATTTTTGGGTTAGTCAAGATCAACAGCTTCCTTCCACAAAGAAGCAGATAAAAATAAGAAGTTGCGTTTAGCTTAATTGAAATTAAAATTACACGTAAAGCAATCCCTAAACACTTCCCAACTGCACTCAAAAAATCCATATTCCATATATAATAAATGACCTTGTATTAGAGGCTTATAATTAATATAAAGGTCAATTTTAATTTTTGGCAGAATAAAGATAGATCTCTAGAAGTTTTATTTCTTTTTTCTGCAAAAATAAATTTTTAAAAACGCCACAAAGTCATATTGGGATAAAATTGTAATACTACAAAAATTCAATTATCTAGATCGCTGTCCCATATCTTCTCTTTAAAAAAATTGGAGTAGTTCATTCGTTAGAATTTAAAATTTGTTTTTAGATCGTCTTTGGTATAACTAGTTTAAAAAAAGATTGCCTTTAATTTTTATAATCGTTTAAAATTTACTTTTAAGAAGAAATTGGTGTTGGGGTTGAATATTTCTTTGGTTTGCCATCACCATTAGCAACTTACCATAAAAATGGAACAAATGATGTAGCGCAGCTTTTTACTTTTCAAATCAGGTGTTGTGTGATAAGTAACTATACAAGACATACCTATAGAGTACAGAAAAGCGTTGAATTTAGTCAAAAGTAATGGAAACATTCTAAAAAAATATATCCAAGAGGAAAAGAAAGCTGCTTGTCTAAGAAGAATTTTACATTAGAGGAAATTAATATTTCCGAAAATAATAATCATACGTTTATAACGAAGGTGTTAAAGTCAATTCTAAAGTCACTTGTAAGAGACGAGCTAAGTTTGCTTATAGAGTTTTGGTTTGACTAACAATTTATTACCCCTGCAGTAGAGCCAATCGAAAAGTACATTCAGAGGAATGTATCTACAGAAAACGTTTATACAAAAACATCATAATTATGGCGATTATGTCTGCTGGTCAGGCAAGAAATTTTAACCATATATAAGGAGTGCCATATCAAATTTATTCTACGAACAGAGAATATTGTTTACGTTCCTCAATTAAGGTCATTTAAATGATTTTGATATCAACTGAATACCAATTGGGTATCAACTAATACCATTACCAGTCTACACATATTGAAAAGCTCGTGTGAGTGCCATCAGACTATGAACTTTTATATTAAGCCAAATGTTATTTAGCTTAATTCTAGTTATGCTCTTTTTACATAATAATTAAGATTATTTATCGGAGCCAAAATTTTAATTAAATTTTTTCTGAATATTCCTCGAGTGACAGATTAATAAAACTTTGGGGTGTATTTGTAGTAGTAACTTGTGTAAATAATAATTATTAAGGTAATAACGGGCTGTGATATAAAAATTTTGCTCAAATACACGTCAACCGGGCATGTTGCAATGTGCTGGACTGCGACGGAAAACCTTACGTATAAACAGTTGGCACATAAAGGGCGCTAAATATATACATAAATTTAAGTTATGGTAAGATTAGTTCTAAATTTAGAAGTGCTTTTAAGTTTTTTAATCCCAATTTTCTGCGAAAATTGGATGTAGTTACTATTACACTTTCAAACTTGTAGTTATAACGTATATTGTCAAACTCTATTATCCATACGAGATGGAGACGCAGCTTGAAAAATAGATTTAAAAATAAAAAAAATCGGAATAAGTTTGTAAACAATAAAATTGTAATCATCAATTAAGTTTTGTGCTGCAAGCGCGCTGGCTCGTAAATGATCGTGAGTAAAACGATAAACTGTAGTATCGATTAGATATCTGTTATGAATCATCAGCAATCGACTTTTCTCCAAAATATAATAACAAATAATATTTCAGAAACTTTATGTAACAAGTTTATTATAGAAATAGACTACAATGCAATAAATGTTTGCTAGGTTTTTTGGTTCTCTATAAACAAAAGCTTTAAAAGTCTTCTCTTTTGTTGGAACCTCTACATTTCTGGAAGAATCTATTCATTGTCTTTTGCAGCGCTAATTATTATTTCAAACTATTCTCTCCAATGCTGCAATTGTTACTTAATAGTGTATAAAATTATTCCATTTTTATCTTTCTGTCAATTTCCTTGTAATACAATAAAATTCCTTATTATCATCCATGCCTGGTACAAATTGCACTTATAATGCAAATTTTTAATAAAAGCAAACTTTTCAGCTCCTAAAAACCAACTACAGTCTAGAAGACGACACCCTCAAATCAATTAATGATTGACTATTCAATACTTATTTTTTTAAAACAAATTTTACCACCAAACCAATAGTAATCCCATGAGTTCCCCGTATTCCCCTGTCGTATCGAACTTGTTTACGACCTACCTGTTGTATAACGTACGTTGAAGGTGCGTTAGTTATTTGGCCTCATGGATTCCATTCACTTTCTGAATTTTTTTCCCTCCTAAATAAACTTCATACTAATAAACAAAAAAAAAACAAACCCTCCTTTCCTTTAAACAACAGTTTCTGTCTGATTAGAGCAGATGGTGACATTTGGCATTTAGATAGCTGTTTCTTTCTATATGTTTTTTGTAGATAGTATGGTGACAATAAATCATGAAAGTGGAGCACTTATAGAAACATTGTTAATGTAGCGATACAATTTAAAAAAATAAAGGAGGTATTGGATAAGTAAAGGTTAGTTAGGGAGAAAGCGTAATTATTTAAACTGTAAAGTGCATAGTGTCAGGAATTGGGATATTAATTAACAGAGACAACATCAAAGCTGTTCAAGATATGGTCTTTACGTATAGAAAAAGTTTTGGGAAAGTTCTGGGAAATTATAGAAACATTGGAAGTAAAAAAGGTTGCTTTGTAAGAGCTTGAAGAATGTTGTTGAAACACTGCTATGGGGCGTAAAAAACATTTTTTATGAAATTTTAAGAGGCTAGGTATAAGGAGTTTTTTAGTATCCGAAGGTGCGTTATCGTTGATAACAATAATAATAAGACTAAACTTCTAGAAATAAGTAAGTTTACTTCTTTTTGTAGTGAGCCGCCACGTTGACTGTATGTTTAAGCAATAGTTTTTTGCAATTTTACTCTATGTAAGTGTCTGTATTCAATATCAATGTTCAAGTTTACAGATATATTGAAATTATTAATAAAAATAGTGCTGTTGTGGTTTTCTACTGGCTTTTGTATTACTTGAGAAACATTGTATATGTAGTTATCACATAACAATCGTTGGAACTTTTTGTGTTCTTTTGCCATATATCAAAAAAGCACCTATTTTTAGTGTTAGTTTTATTTTGTTTTATCGTTCAAAAAGCTTTAATTCATTTATAAGAAAGTTTGTCTATTTATTTCAAAGTATAGAATTTCGTAGCTTTTTCTTTTTGTAAATCTTTAATTCTATTCGTTTCAATTAATACGGTCTCTTTTAATTTTAAAACATTAGTTTTCTAAACAAAAGTTTTGTAGTTACAGAAATTGCTGATAGCATGCCTAACCCTTCTAAGAATTAAAGGAATATTTGGTATTTTACGTGAGACTAGCAATTTTCGTCTAAGTAGTAGATATTTATCAAGTTTATTGGCAACATAACATCGAATGCCGTCAGTCGGGCTTGTCTGCCAATTCCACCTTATAATGGATCTTGTTTCTAGGTATTCTCACTTTGCTCTTAAATGTAGTGAACAGTACGTTTGTCTCTCTGTTTATCAATGTAGGTTAGTTTTTCATTTTTCGCAGTTTTTCCCACTTTTGACTCACTCTTTTTTATATATACGACATAACCATGGTCAAACTACATTAAAGTAAATGTAAAAATATTTTTTGCATATAAAGCACTTTCATAAATGAAGAACTTCAGTAGCAAACTGTTTGGCTCAATTAGGATGTAGAACTTAAAGCCATATTTATGACGTTTGTTTTTTTATTATTGCTTGAACTATAAACAACCACGTCAAAGGACTACTATCTCATATCTTTCAACATAACATATCTTATTCATTTTGTTGTTAAAAAATTTCTTCTTAGATGATCGGTTAGATTGTTTTTCCTAATGTATAGGCTGTTGTTGGCATACTGTTTCTAGAGATGAGTATATTCTAATAACCATTGAGGTCTGTCAATGAAAGTGTACCTAGTTGAAGCATCAAAGCTAATAATTTTTTTATTTGTTGCGGCGTAGCATCTCTAAAGAGCCATGTGCCGTATTTGCAAAGTACATCATCTACACGCTTATAAAAATGCACCTAAAATAGCTTTCAGTATGCTTTATAGCATACTGTACTTCTCAAACCCCTTTGACGTTCTATTATTTAAGCAAAACGCGCGCAGAAAAAGTTTTGCTTTATTTCCGCCAATTTAAATATTAAAATATAGCTATAAAGCACCCGCAAATTTATTTTGTAAGAGGAGAGGATGAACGCTAATGGATGACAAAGCCTGCACTAGCGGAATATCATTCGACCTGGAACTCGCGAAGATAAAGATAATTAAATGTAGTGCGATCTGCGTGAGCACGGCTCATTTGCGAACTGTCTGCGCTTTAGCTGTCTCGCCAATTAATCCCAAAATCCCCAAAATGGGTTGACTGCAGCATTAGCGCAGCCGTTGTAACTTAAGAGCGAAAGTTCCGCAAAGAAATATCGCCGAAATGTTTAACTTTAACCCATTTTTCGCGAGCTAACAGAACTCGCTCATTTTCGGCCAATTTATTAAGGTCTCCTGCTAGTGTAATATAACTAGCTCGCGTTAGTTAGGCAGCCCCGCACCGCCATTTGCGCGTGGTGTACATTATCTAGATGAAATTGTCTAGATAAATGATGTCTGCAATGATTGCTGCAAATAAAAGTGGAGAATTATACGGGACGTTTCACTTAAAGCGCGTTAACAACAGTGTTTTTTTAATGACAGCCCCACCTCTAAGTGCTTTGAATGTTATTACGTACTAAAATCTAGAGCATTAAACTACACGAGGTTTCACAAAACAAATGCGCGATTTAACTATTTTATAGAAGCTCCCCGTTAATACAATGTAGATATAAAATGACAAAAATGTGTCGCGTTTTAGATTCAATGGAACATGACACTGCCGTTTTGGGGGCCCATTTTTGATTAATAACTAAAGAATCTGGGCAAAATAATGGCCCGTTTATGTCTGATTAGCCGTAATTTGGTATTCTCAACACCCATTGCAATAATGTGTGGAGTATTACGTAAGGTTTAATAAATGTTGGAAGTAACAGACTAGTTTGATTAATTAAACGGCAGTTTCCGTTTAACCTTTTCACACTTGACTCAACATCCAAACACTATTATTAATTTTAACTAAAAGCCGCATTCTGTACACTCATCGTGGCATTTTAGCAAATTATATTTGGGGCGTTAAAATCATCACGAAACGTTATTTTAGACACAAAAAACTTATGAAGGAATGATTAGAAGTTTTTACGTTTCCTTGAGTAATTAATGCCGCCTTGTGTAGTACGTAGCTCTAGATATACTATTATATTATCTATTTCTATAAAAAAAACAAAAATATATAAGAAGGTTGTTATAAAATATGAAAAAACTAAAAATTAGGGTCGAACCACCGTATACTCTAATTATTTTATGTACTGCTATAAAAGCGATGCGACCCTTGTTTTATATAGTATCAATAAATTCTCATTTGACATAATTTTAACTATCAATTGTTAAAGTTGTATTTTATTTTTTTAAATATTATTGTTCTTTAAACATGAAGCAAGGTAATAAAGATAATCGTTTTGTTATTGCAGGTTTATGTTAATGTGAAATAAAAAATGTCGCATTTAAAACCCTACAATCTTTCAGTAGTAGCGATGTGCTTGTGCTGTCGACTATAAAATTATCTAGAGTCTGTAGATGATAAGGATCGACAGAGTTCTGGAAGACCACTTTTAGTTACGACTTCTCAGATAGCCAACGCCGCAAGTGTTTGAATGAAATGAAGTCTTATTTATAAATAGAAGATTATGTCTCGAGAGATGTAAAAGACTAAGTTTTGGAGCCTTCGCCGATTAAAACTAAGCAAACTTATAGAGCATATGGCATTAAGGAATAGTATCAATAGGCTCAAAGTTGTTGCTAGGCTAAGCTACAGACCTAAGAATTTAAACTATATAGTATTTATGGATCTCGGGTCAGAGAAGGTGTCCAGAATTTAAACTAATGCCAACCCATAACCTTCAAAGTGTTAAGCATAATCACTGCGCCTTTCACTGTGCTGGAGTCTATGTTCACAGAACCCCTTTGAATCATTCAAGATACACCACGTGGAGGTGGGCTTGACTTGCAGCCCTAAACCTTTTATTTAGCATCAGTCTTGTTTAGGACCGGAATGTTACACTGGTCTTTTATGTATTAGCAATGCTCTAATGGTTTTTGGGTTGACTTTAACCTCTTGCTCTTCATAAATTTCTACTACTGTATCAAGGTTTCTAAAAAAACCTGCTGGTGGTTTAACAGTTTTCTGGCGAGGGTTGGACAAATGATATACAAGGGAGATTATGTGAGCACAAATACTAACAGTCTAGCTGCGATAATACTAGACGACACATTCTGGATCTTACAAGAATGTATCAACTAGAATGTAAACTGCGTCCTGTTTTTATGTTGAGGCTGAATTTGTGCACGAATCGGTAATGGTGTCCTATAGGTGATGCAATACAGTTACTACCTGTAATTCATATTACCCAATTTTAATGTGTTTTGCAATATAAGTTTGAGCTTGCTCAAACTCGTAAGTTCCAAGTCCAATACGTATAAGTTCTTCTTTTGTAAGTTTTGGAGACCCCTGAAATTTTATTGCAATGTTCTTTAATTATACTATTAGTATTTTTGGTACAGCCTTCTAACAACAAATAAAGCATATACTTAATTTTGTGATCAGTAAAATCATTTTCCAGTACTGGTTTTCTTTCCTGGTCATCTCGACGGTTTTTGTAATGCCTTGCACCATGTAATGTATACCTTCTTTTTTTTGAAATTCTTAAACGTTTTTCTTTTGACAAGAGAAGTAAACTGAGTTGGCTATTTATCTTCATCCAGAAAAGGCTAATTGTTGAACGTACATCACCTACAACTCCTTCTGTATTGGACTTGCCTAAAGGGGGCATGGTAACAGATATAACTGTTTGCTGCAATTCTTCGATTTCACAACCTTCTAGCACGTTTTACTTTACTAATATCCGCATTTAAATGTTTCTTCCGCTTAGATCTTAACGATTTCCTACAGCAAGGTTAGTAGTACTATAACGACTCCTGTACTAGTTTCAAGTTGAGCCATGTTTCTTATGCTAATATTAATTACAAATTAATTACTACAAAAGGATTTTAATAACGAGTCTTAGGCAGCAGTCCACATGGAGCAACGCTCTTTACTTACGAAAGGTGAAACAAAGGCTAAAGAATATTTCTTAATACTAAAAAGTGAAGAAAGATGAAACTCAGAGGGGAGATAGAGATAGGGCGAGAGAGAGCAGGCACCATTGGTGGTTAAAAAATGTTTAGCCCGTACCAATGAAGCTATCGTTTTATTATTCACAAAAATGAGATAGATGCGCGTTTCCAACAACTTCTTTTATTTATTATCAAATAAATCATTGGACATTAGATCTGATACAGTAACTTCCAATTAGTGTTTAGAAAAACATTAACATACTTTTGAAATGATCAAGTATACTAGAACTTCAATGCCATTAGCTAAGCCCAGCAACTATCTACGTAAATAAATCCGATAATGCTTTTGTGAAACGCAACTGATTACCATTAGCTTGAGTTCTGAACACCTCTGAGAAACGGGCATACCATACAGTTCAATTTTTAAAGCTTTTAGCTAAGTTCAGCAACGACCTGTTAATTTGAATCTATTGACTCTTATATGTTAGTTTAGTTTCAATCAATAAGGACCTCAGATCCAGTACCCATAAATGTTTAAACATCGTCTTTTTTAAAAGTTTGATGTTTGGTATTGTAAAATAGGGGCTCTAATGATTTGGTAGCGAGTGTGTTACAGCGCAGTGAGTGATGTTTATTTTTGTGAAGAAGGGGTCAAAACTTTGGCCATTGTATATCAACAAAATCTTTGAAGCTGCGATGGGACCTCTAAATTATACGCCTTAGATTTTTCAGTAAGACTTGAACTAGGTTAAGCAGTAACCTATTGTTCTTTTTAAAGACGATGATTGGTTTTATGATAGTTGAAACTTTAATTTTTAAATTATAGACATTTTTAGGGCACATATTTGGACAAAAAAAAACATCATAGAACTGTTTTTTTTTAATAAGTTCTAACGGCTGCTGTTAACAATTTTCTAAAAGGTGCCCTTTTTAAATAAATCCGTTGCATTTATAATTACAATATTTGCAATAAGTATTATTGATAATTTAGAAATTTTCTTATAAACTATACGATGAGAACGGAAACGGGCGTTTCGTTGAAAAGTCAAAATGTTTATTCAGATTTTGTTATGTTTGATTTGTACATAACGGGTAAAAGCATATCAATTTTTTTAAAATATGGACCTATGTTCTGATCTTAATGTTTGCACACGGGGGTAAAAATGTAAAACTGTGTAAAAATTATATTTTAAGTGTTTTACACGTGATTTTAAGACAGGGAGATGGTTTAAAGGTGTAAATATCAATTTTTATAAAAATTTGTTAATTTTAGATATCGCTGGGTTATATTATGATGTCAAGAATTGAATGTTACGAAGTAAAAAGAATATGTATGGAAGGTCGGGGTGTAAGCGTAAAATTTTGAAAAGATTAAATTTGAGTTTTTAAATACCGCCGAGTTTAATTTTGAAATTAAATATTATTTATTCCAAAAAGGAAGGATTGTATACAAGAGGGCTGATGGTACAAATATGAAATTCTGTGGAAATTAGATTATGGAGTTTTAGATATGACTAAGTTTGATATTGTTGTGAAAGAAAATATACATTTCGAAAGGGGGAGATTGTATGTAGCAAATATCAAATTCAATAGAATTTTAATTTTGAAAATTTGATATTCCAATTGATAAATATTGTACATGAAGAGTGGAAGAACAAAATATCAAATTATGTAAAGTTTTTAGTTAAATTTTTTATTTTAAAAATCTCGAAAAGGCTGGCACAAATAGACAAAATTGTAAATCATATTTGTAATAGTTAAGTTTTAGGGCTAGCAGTTATTGCCGAATTCGAACTTGATCTTTAAAAAAATATTCTTCTTCATAAAAGCGTATAGGTGCAACTTTAAAATATTTTGTAGATATATATAGGATTGGGGGTTTTTAGCTGCGATATGATTCAAATTTGATATTAAAAATTATGTATCACTCCCTAGATAAGAGATCTTATAAATATCAGAAAGTCTTGTACTTATTGTACATTACCGTGACTTGTTACAATAATTATAATAATTTATACATATTTTTATGGATCATATACCCTAAACTTGATGACTGAAACGGTTGTTTCGTTGAAAAAGTAGGATAGGGCCGCCCGATACACCAAGACAATTAAACGCCCCTTCTGGATGTAGAACGCGTTAAAAAACCCAAATCTGATGGTTTTTTATTGTAAAACTGTAATGTAAAGACTTTGCTGTTGCAATGTACTACCGGGTGCTTTAAATTTGTTTACACGCAGCTTGTTGCAATAGCAAATTTCTTAAGCAACCGAATTTTATAATCTTTGTTGTTAAATTTTTTATTATGCTAGAAGCTATTTTACTGAAATTCTGCAAAAATTAATTTTTAGGATATTAGATATCCATAAGTTTGGCAGTTTTTAAAAGATATTTTGATATTCAATATGTAATGATTCGAAAGGGGATTATTCTACCTAGGGGTCGGCGAATTAATTATAAAATTTTATAAAAATTAAACATTAAAAGCTTTGTATACCAACTAAGTTGAAAATTTAATATTTCAAAAGTGCAGCGTTACACACGGAGAGTTAAGACTGCAAATCAAATTCTGTAAAACGTAGGTTATTTAGGGCGGAAAAGAATTTGAGTGAAATATTGAAAATTGAATGTTTTATAAGGAGAGAACTATACATGGGGTGTTAGGAAAACAAACATTAAATTCTATAAAAATTGTGCTTTGAATATTTCAGATTTCACTGGGTTTGATTTTAATGTTGAAAATGTATTTCAAAAGGAAAGGGTCGTACGTAGTCGTTGACGGTACAAGAATTAAGTGACCTAAAAATTAGATTTCTAATATCGCCAAGATCGATCTTGAAGTAAAAAAGTTAATAGTCTGAAATGGGCGTTCAAAATATTAAATTTTGCAAAAATAGTTTTAAAGGTTTTAAACATTGCAAATTTAATGTTCTTTAAGGAAAGGATTTTAGACGGGGGTTGGAGAAGCAAATATTAATTTTTATAAAAATTAAATGTTGGAAATTTTATATATCACTGAATTCGATTTTGAGGATGGAAATTTAATATTGCAAAAGAATTGTTGTACGGGCAGAGATAAGGATGTAAATATCAAATGCTGTAAAATTTGGTTTTTAGGATTTCAGAGATTGCTATATTTTATTTTAATGTTGAAAATTTGATATTTCGTACCCCATGTAAATATTAAATTCTGTAAGAATTAGGTTCCTGGTGGTTTCAAATTCCACTGTGTTCGATTTTAATGCTAAAAATGATACGCAAGGGGTTGAGAAAGCGATTATAAATTTCTTTAACAATTATATTTTGGGGTTTTTTATATCACTGTATTGGATTTTAAAGTTAAAATTTAATATTCGGAAGAGGTAGGTTGTATATAACAGTTGAAGTACTAATGTCCAATGTTATAAAATTAGGTTTAGGAGGTTTTCGATATCACTGAATTCGATTTTAATATTGAAAATTTAATATTTTTAGAGGATAGGATTTTACCCCAGAGCTTAAGAGTGCAAATATCAAATTTTATATATCGCCGCGTTTGATTTTGATGTCGATTTTTAATATTTTGAAAGAGGTTGTGTAAAGTTTTCTAAAAAATAGATTTTGAAATTTATATATTTGCATTTTAAATATTAATATCCTAAAAAAGAACATGTGCAAAATTGTTTGGGAATTTTAGATATTACTGAATTCTGTTTTGAATTTAAAAACTTCATAGTGCAAAGAGGGCACAGTATGTACAGAAGGTGAGAGGAACAGAATTATCAAATTTAGATGTTCTTGACGTTGATAATTTTACAATTGTAGCAACTTTTCTCTTTTTAAGGTTTTTATAACTTTCAAAAAAACCTTCAGTATTGGAACTGGTAATCACTAGTCGTCATGTTGAAACTATAAAGAGGTTACTGTAAACTTCTTTTATGAAACTTTAAAGACTTAAAAATAAGTTGCTATTTATTTCCAAACAAAGGATATCTATTTTGAAATTCTATAGTATAGTTGGAAAAAGGTTTCTGCTTATCTATTGATTACTTTTTTGGGTAGCATATTACGGTTTTCTTTGTCACCCCATTCCTATGGTAAAAATCAAACTCGACAAGAAACTCAAAGTAATTTAAAACTTTAAAACTTAACAACTGCAGCCATATGTTAACATCATAGATATCTTGATGCTGGGTAAGGCAAGATGTAACAATAGTTATGAGCATATTAGATATTAGCAAACTATATGACGTCTACGTTGCTCAGGCTACTAGGGGGCGTTGAAAATTTGAATACATATAGGTTACTGCAAAAGCAATTTTCTTATTGGTCTTACATGTTTTTTTGTTTTATTTGTAAATTTATAATCTACTCTACAAGGAATATTAAGTAAATATGGTAACGCAAGTAGGCGTATCAGTAGTGATAATCCATTTAAAATTATTTTAGATTAGGATGCTTGGAGGTCGTGAGGCCAGATTCTATTTAAACTTCTTACAGGTGGATGAACGATAGACAACTGATAAATAAAAATAGCTTTGGAAAAAACTGCGAATTTCTTCCACGGCGTATGGTATACCAAGGTCCAGATACGAGGTTTGATTTGTCACATACCACGCTGTATCCGACCTGGCACGGAGTATCTTGGACTAGAATTGTTGAGTACATTTTATTCGAGATGGTTTAGCGCATCCTCAGAGTTGCACTCCTTACGTCCAGATTGACTTTAGCATAGTTTTATATAGTAGTACTTTGTTTTAATCTTCTTCCAAGTAGCAAGTACATTTGCCGAAACTTTAGGTTCAGTTGTTGTCGATTAGCTTGAATATATCTTTTCCAAGTCGGTTGTTAATCTTTGATACCTGGTTTCTATTTTAACAGGTACTAAAAAATTATTTAGATTAAATGGCGGACACGCGTTGAACCGATTTGGTTGCATTGGTTTTAATGCACCATTTATTAAGCCATTTGTTGATTAGGTTTAGATTCCCCTAAAAGGTTCTTAGATGCTAACACAGGATCTTCATATGTAGATAAAACTGTAGTGTGAACAGCAAAATTAGCAATAACTGTTTTTTTTTTATTTTCAGGTAAGTCAGCAGATTCAGGAGGGGGCTAAGGAGACTACCTTGTGGGACAGCAGATTTTATAGGATGGTAGCTGGAGAGTTCGCTGTTGTACTTAACTGTGAAATATCTATCAGTAAGGTAGGATTTATGAAGAAGGTAATAATAATTTGGGAGTAGCCTTTTCAATTTGTATAGTAACCCGGCGTGCCTCGTCAAACAACTGTGTTGTATTCCTTTTTTTTCAAATTATTTTATTATTTATCCTATGTACTTGCTGTGTTCTGAAATATCCTTCTCGAAACTGAAACTGGTGTATAAGCAGATGTGATGCTACGTTCATGTTATTCAGTAGTCTTTCAAACAGTTTTTCGAAGAGTTTTTCTAGTATAGATAGAAAACTGTAAGAGGTTATATTTTCTGTTGCTTTTCCTGGTTTGGGAACCTTTACCATTTGCGCATACTTCCACAATATGGGGTAGTAAGATATGCTTAACGTTCGGTTATATATAATTGTCAAAAGTACCATAGCTTTTTTAGGGAGCTTTTTCAGTATTTTCCTTGTTGCCAAGTCATATGCTGATGCTTTGTAATTGTTTAGCTTCTTTCTTTCGAGCTATATTTTCGTTGATATAAATGGTTTAATAGGTAAGGAGATCTAGCATCAAATGTCTAGATACTCCTCTATAACTTCATCTTGTAGATGAAACTGAAAAGGGTGAAATACATTCGACCAATACTCAGTAAAGGATTCGAATTTTTCCTTGTTAAATGTAGCCCATGTGCCATCAGTTTCTCGTATAGGAGGTATGGTTACATGTGGCCCTTTAAATCTTTTTGCAGCCCTCCAGATGGTCTGATTTCCTTGCTTGAGGTTTATAATGGGCGTTTTGACAATCCTCTTAAATTTATTTATATTTGCCATCTTGATTGAGCTCGTCTTATCTCAGCTATTAATTTCTTTACGTGTAGAGCTGTGCTTATTGGTATGATGAGCGGATTTAGTTTGGTTGTATGTGGCTTCCCATGCAGCTCTTTGGATAAGAATAACTAAGGTATTAGACTGCTCAGTCTAAGCCTTGAGGTTGTTTTATTTGCTGTTTGAGTTGAATTTTGGCTTCAATGTGTTGTTGAAATTTATGTCAATTAGTATGTTTTGATATAAGATTAGTAGGCAGTTCTGTTAGCAAGCCTGGTATTTATATTAAATATTATTGGAGCATGATTTCCTAATAGTCGTTATTCAGTTCAACCAGGACTGTGTGTAGTTAGCCCGTGGAAAATATAAAAGTCCAATATAATAGGCCCCGTACAAAGCTCGGTTATATCAGTTGTCATAATTGTTCTAAATAGGTTTCTACCTTTTGTTGTGATGATTCTGGATCCCCCGTGGGTATATTTGGAGTTCTAGTTTCCTTCAGTAATGAATCTATTTCTCAGAGTATGAAGGAATTCACTATAATTATCTGCAAAAATTGTATGTCTGGGAGTAAATACTATAAGTACAGCTGACAGTATGAATGTCCAAAAAATGCGTTTACTCTGATATTTTCAGGTTTCATTTTAGCAATTTGAAATGAGTTTAGCTGGTGATGTGATCTAGAGCTTTGAATGATCACTGCAGCTCCTGCATGTTAAGTTTCATCCTGTGGTTTGTATTATAAATGGCGTAATTAGGTATACGGGGCATTATTCTGGCTGTGATGCTAGCATTGTATCTATTTTATTTAAATTTGGAACGGTTATTATCTCTTGCTTATGGTTTAACAGATCATAATCATTACATATATTTAAGACGACTATTTGTATTCATATATATCTGTCACAATCGAAGCTCATTGGCTTTAAATGTTTTTAAAGTTTTATATATCAAATGTTACGCAATACATATGGGCTTTTTCCTAATTCTTATTATGTTGATCAGTATCCAGTAATTTTAGTAACTAGGATTGACACTAAATTTTGCATGATGTTATTCTGGTTCATTAGTTGTGCGAACATGTTTTTAAACCCGTTTAGAGAGGCAGTTAATTTGTCTTCTATGTCGACTTGTCAATTATTAGTATTGCGAGTTTGTGCAACTGTCCCATAGTATGGATGAACTTCTCGGTCTTACAACTTGAAAAAAAATAACACACTTTTTTGATAATTGTATGATGACTATCACTGTATAACCCCAACAGACTATTCTTTTGATCTATTTCTTTCTTCGTGATCAGAAAGCATTAGTAGGTAGCGAATTATTTTTATTCAAATAAATAGTAGTTGTTTCAATAAATCTGAATGTTGGTGGAAAGTATGGTTACTAATGAGACGGTTGTTATAAAATGGGGGTATAACTCATGAATTTCCATTCGAATGTAAAAATGAAATTCGGATTTTGACGACAATAGTAGCTAAAACCGGATTATTTGATGAAATTCGCGTAACGTAATTAATGTAACTCTATAATAATAATCACCGTTAGTGCATTCCGTTCTAATAACAATTGCAGTTCGACTAATTATTCAGCAGCACATAAACCAGGCTGTAGTAATCAAATGAAAGCTCTCGTGGCTGCACCATGTGCAGCGCGGCAGCATCATCCACACAGCATCGGTGCAGGGGTTGGCCAGGGCACCTGAGTGGACGCTACAATGTGATGCCGTGTGCACTCTGGCGATCTGGGCCAGCTGGAGTTATTGTTAATAACAGAAAAACACGGCTGGCGAGTGACGCCCGATATCGAATTAATCATTCGCGCGATATATTTGTAGACGACGCGCAATAAAGAGCGATAATGTCCGCCGTGCTTTCGATGATCCATCGCGCAACTTCGAGAGAACTTTGGTCATCCCAACCCTCGCCTCACTTCATTCGGGAAGATTTGAATTTAAACCCGGTTCGGCGCGATGGATTTTCTTTCGATCTCGGAGCGGGGGCGTAGTTTATAGCAGGTATAACGTATGAAGAAGTCTAATTCTATTCGTAAGAACTGAGTGCTTCGGTAACGAAGGTGGGCTAACCGTGAAATACGCAGTAAATTACGAAGGAGCGGCTACATCTGCAGCAGCCGCGGCTCGCGAAGGTGAAGAAGAATTTCATAAGCGATTGAGGTAGGTGGTTCCGCGTATAAAGAGTGGGATTATGCCGCGAGAGTGCGCTTCTGAAATAGGGCAGGATCAGTTACTAGCTCAGCGTAATTTAACACAGTGTCATATCGCTCGGGCGTAAATGTTTCTCCACTACTTGTCAGAAATTTACAGCCGGATTTTCAGCAGATCGCTCTACTGATTTTATGCCCTCTCTTCTATTCCGCCCGATTGCCAAATTTGGCCGCGCTATGTAATATTGCGTTTGTAATAGATTTCGGCTCTACCCGTCAGCTCTATGTTGATTTATTTAATACATCAGCAGGCAGAATGATGGATATCTGCAATATGTATTACATAGACAAAAAAGGGCAACATAAAAACATAATTTTGCAATAAACATTTTTTCTTCTATTTATTAAGGTCTGAGTTGAAGCAATAATGTTAACGCATGGCAGATCTAAAACTCATACTGCTTGTCCACTCGTAGACTTCAGGTACATGTCAACATTATTTAATGTCATCAATAAGTATTTGAATAGCAAAAGATTTTTACTTTTATTATTACCATTATTTTTCTTCTATAGCTTTCTTGCATCCAATTTTGAGCATTTTCCTTCGCCTATCTCTATTTTATTCTACTTCAAACCACTGTAGACTAACGACTTCCTTGATATCATTATCCTATCTCTCTGCTTGTTCTCCCCGATTAAGGTCTCCATTGTAGTATCATGACATTCCATCTGTTGTCCTTTGCTCTTACAACATAACCGACGAAGTTTCATTTCAACAGTGTCACTTTTTGTCAACTGTCGTTTTTGTTTTAGTGCGGATCTATTCGTTTCTCTTTTTGTCTCTTATTGTAATACCTAACATCGACCGTTCCATGGCTCACTGTTTAACTTAGTCTTTTTGTTATTTGTTTTAATGATTATCCATGTTTGCGCCCCATAAATTATGATAGGGGAACATATATTGAATACCCTTTTAAAACGCTGAGGATCTTGTTTTTCAATATTTGCTTCAATTTTGTGAACGTTCCCCAGTCCAACCTTCTTCTCTCTATTTTTATTTTTTTGCTCATTATTATAGTTTGTCCTAGGTATGTATATATTGTAACATCGTCTATGTTAGATAGTTGCTTAAAGACTGCTGCTAAGATCAGTGTAAATAATCTCGAAGATATTGCATTCTCGTGTCTCTTTCGATCTGAAATGGCCATGTTTTTTCAAATACTTTTAGCACAAATATCGCTTGCCTGTGTGTATTCTTTAGTAGCCTAGTGTAGCGACAGTCTATAAGGGCGTTATCAAGTTCTTTCATTGTGGCTCAATGTTCTATAGAATTTAACGCCTTTTTATAATCAACAAAAGCCATATACAACTTTAGATTGTATTATTTAGCTTTTTCTAACAATATTTTTACTGTTAATAAATGGTCACAAGTGCTAAGCCCTCTTCGAAGCATTACCTACTAGACTGATTGATAGTTCCAATTAATGTGTTAATATTTGGTAATAATTTTTGTTAATAATTTATATAGTTAGGACAATAAACTGATTAGGTGGTAATTTTCTAATCTAGTTCATATCTTGAAAAGTAAGATTATTAAGACGCTGTTCCATTTTCTGGAATTTCTCTTTTTTCTAGACATTTATTTAATAGTGCCTTTTATCATTTCTACTATTATGGTGTCTTCTCCCGGTGCGTTGTTATTTTTTATAATATGTAAGGCATATGTAATTTAATTTGTATCTCCTCTAATCCAACATTAATTATTTATTTAGGTATTATTTTTAATATTTTCTTCTACCTGACTCTCATACCCTCTTTCTAGGTTTTTATATTTTTCAGTTCTATGTTTACCTTGTTTACAGAGAGTTTTATCTTTTTTCTATTTTTAATTTAGTTTATGCTGTTATTTTACTAAATTTAGCTTGTGTTTTATTTGCGATGTTATCTGCCGTTTTTGTTATTGCGGTAGTCAAATGCTTAGATAATTTACTTAGATCTTCCTTTATGTGTTCTGTTTTTTCTATTGATTTTTCTAGGTTTTCTTTATATAAAAAAACATATAGAGTGCCAAAATTGTACAATTTTTAATTATTGCCACACAATGAGCTTGCCGTTGACATTTCAATGTTAGGAATGGACCTAATAAATCAACGATACATCGTTTAGTTGGATTTTTTATGAAACAGGGTGTTGTACATGATCGTCCACGTTCCGATAAATTATATTCTGCGAAGATAACATGGACCATGTGGAAGAAAATATGAATGGAAATCTAAGAACGTCGAATTGATAGAACCGCAACGTCAATACATCGCATTTTAAAATTGGTAATGTATCCCTATAAAATACAGTTTGACCAAAAACTACAAGTCTGCAGAGTTTCTGCCGTGCCTCCATTATGCTATTTAATTTTAAGAACTGCGCAAAAACCAACACAAATTCATCCACCGCCTGATCATGTTGGATCATGATCTTCATCTTAATGGTTATATTAATAAACATAATTGCAAGATTTGGAACAGGATAATCCAAGAGTTGGTTATTAACATAAACTTCGCTCCATTAAATGCACAGTGTAGTGTGGTGTTTTTTTACAGTTTATTCTAAGACTTTAATTCTTCAACAATGACGCCGGTAATGAAATAACAGTAAATTTTGTACGGCCCGCAATTCAGGACAGGCCTGGTATGTGGTTTCAGCAGGATAGAGCCACTTGTCATACTGCTAAAGCCACAATACGTGTGTTAATGGATATTTTTGTGGACAGATTGATTTGGCGAAGAACCGAAATTAATTGCCCTCCACGGTTACCTAATTTGATGGCCTCATAATTTTTAAATAGAAACACTACATAAATAGGCTTAGAGCTCTCGCAGAATTGAGAGAAAATATTCGTATAGAAATTAGACTACAGCCTGGGACTTTAACAGCTGTAATAGGGCATGCATTAGCATGAAGGCTATTTAGAAGATAAAAAATCATCACTTATGAGTGAAATAGCAGTAATCTTTTCTTGAAATATTGGACAGAAGGTTTCAGTCATAACATGGAGAACTAAAACTGATAAAATCAAAACCTGTTTGATACGACAAAAATGCCATCTTTAAAAAAATGAAGGCTTGCTTAAAAGGTGACTTAAAAGTAGAAAAATCTTGATTTTGTGTTGCAAGTAATGGATGGAAACATAAAAAAAGAAAAGCTAATAGAACATAGTTTATGTGATATGGTCGAGGATGATGGGACTTTAGTACTAAAAATTATCCCAATTTAGAAGTTTTGAATTATAAACCGGAGAATAGGATTTAAATGTTACGGTGGCACAAATAAATGTATTATAAATCAGTGTAATATACAAGTGTATAGTGGAATAAATTTGGTATACTTTTCTTTAGAGTTTCTGAAGACCTTACACAGACGAGTTGTTTGAAAGAAAAATGGCCAGTTATGCTTTTGAAGAATTTAAATCACCTGCCGTTATGTAATGAGATAAGACTGCGACTAAAGATACTAGATAAGAGCGTAGTAGTGCCCAACATAGATGCAAATTGTAGTCAAAAATTGTTTATACCTAAATTTTTTCTCATTACATCAATTCTAACGTTTACAGTATGCTCTCAAGATATGTTCTTTTATCACTATTAACAAGACAACAAATATAGGTTTGATATTAGTTATAACTGTTTCTCCCATGGTCAAATATGAGGGTTAGTTTTTCCCGCAATCTGTTTATTCTCAAACCTTTTTTGCTAGGTGCTAGATAGCACGATTCATTTTTATTTGCATTACATTTAATATTTTCATTTTTATATATTACTAAATTCAATTGCTCTTGCACATTACCAAGAAAACTAAGAAACAATTACATTCATAAAATAACTGATTGAAGTTTGGGAAGTATTTTGAATAAACTTAACATTGTCAAAAACGTACAATGGATGTTACAACATATCTATTATAAACCTTGTAATTTAATTAAATACGGTGTAGATAATAGTAAATTTAGTTTTGGAAGTTTTTGATAAACCTTTTTTAAATCTGCAATAGTAAATTTACAATCTGCTCTATATGAAGTATTAAGTAAATATGATAGCATGAAGTAGGCGGTGTTAGGAGAAACTACTCTACAGAAATGCTCTTGTAGCAGTCCTATTCACTTTTGGGAGCTTTCAGATCACACGGCCAGGTTCTATAAAATCTTTTCACAGGAGGAAGGACTAGATTGTAGGGAGTTTATTGTGATAAATCTGAGTAAACCGGAGAATTTCTTCAGCAACAAAGGACATTCCGAAATCTTCGTGCAGCATTTTATTTGGTATATACCATCATGGCACAGGGAGTCTTGAAACTATTGGATGATTTTTATTCGAGTAGGCTTAACACATCCCCATTGTTGTACTTTGCATGTCCATATTGGTTTCAGGATAGTTTTATAAAGCAGGAGTTTATTAGATATTGATTATTTGGATTTTCTTCCCAATAACCAATACATTTAGCGAAACTGCAGATTCAATTGTTGAGATTTAGTTCGAAGATGTTTTTTTCTTCAATGAGACGTTGATTGTAAACCTAGGTACTTGGTTTTTGTTTTAATAGGGACTGGGACATCTTTTAAGGTGACTGATAGATACACGTTAAATCGGATTTTTGCGCTGATTCATTGGTATTAATTTTTATGCATTAAGTCATTTATTTAAGATGCTTAGATGATATTGAGCATTTTCGGTTACCAGTTAGGGATCTTTATCAGCAAAAGTGGCGATCATGGTGGTTTTAACTTCTGGTAAGTCAGCAATATAAATCATATCAAGAAGGGGTCCTAGGATACTACCTCGGGAGACACTAAATTTGATAGAGTAATAGTTGGAAAATTCGTTGTTAGATTTAACGGTAAAAAATCTGTTTGTAAGGTAAAACACAAGAAGAAGTTTTTTTTTAATTCGCAAAGTAATTCGATGCTTAAGAGAATAGTTGTACAATATTTATTTCCTTCAAGGCTCTTTTAAATTTGATTACTATGCTACGTACTTGCTGAGTTGTGGGATGTTTTTCGTGAATTCCGAAATGGTGTTGACGCAGATGTGTTATCCAAGAGCCGTTTAAGAAATAGTTTCTCTAAGATTTTCCCTAAAATGGGTAGGAGACTAATTGGTCTATATGAAGTTACTGTATCAGGTGCTTTTCTAGGCTTAGAGACCATTACTATCATCGCATAATTCTATAAAAAGGGGTAGTACGGTAGGCTCAATATGCGGTAATAATACTATGCCCTTTTTTGAAAACATCTTTAGTATTTGACCTGTTATGAGATTGTAACCTGGTGCTTTATGGTTGTTTGTGTTCTTTATCTCATACTACTACTAAATATCCTTCGGTAGCTTCGTCTTGTCGATGTTTGAATATTGGCTAGGTGTTCAGCAAATGTATCAGTTTTCTCTTTGTAGGTTCTATCTTAGGTTTTTTATATGAAGTATAGTAGATTTGCAGCCTTTTGAATGTTTTGGTTGCTTTCCATATGCTATGATCTTCAGGGTTGATATGCGTAAGGTGCTAACGGAGTAATTTTGGCAATATAGTAGAACCGCTCTAAGTCATAGGGATAACTTTACCATTTAGCTCAAATACGTTTTTTTCCGGAAATTAATCCTTTATATAAAGTGATATGTTGTTTATATTTTAGTAAAACTAATAAAAAATTATGCATCACTTGACTAATGTTCTAAGTAATATACAATACGTGGTATGAACGACTTATAAACTACGCACAATGACACAGTAAATCGATAAAAACTTGTTGGGGGTAATGAGATCAATTAATATGCAAATTCAAATGTTTTCCCTATTCGGAAAGCTGTTGAAAACGAGACGGAACGCCGCTAACGCGCGGAAGTGCGTTACAGTGGCAAAGGAAGATAACTTCATTGCCATTGCGCATTGCGCGTAAATTCGGCGCTTCCGAAAGAATTCGGTTATGACGCATTTCACCTCATTCGAATTTCCATAAGAAGCGAAGCAGAAGCGCGCTTACTTCTGCCACTTCCAAATTTTCCGGCATGTTTATAAAAGAATTCTTGTTTTTGTCTCGCGCGGAGAACAAAAATCCGGAATCACCTATTTATTCCGCTAGGATAGTCGCTTACCCCTAAAGAGGTTTCATGCAAAGTTTGCCAAGCGGCGCGGGTGAGACGGAGGTACAGTAATGTGCACTCACGAGGAACGCGATGAATGACGGAAGCTGCCTCTGCTGCTCGCATCGCAAGTCGCTGATCAGTCGCGGATCGATGCATGAGTCCTCTTTAGTTGGATGTCTCTGAGGATCTCGACTTTGAGCCCATATTAATGTTGCAGATGGTGTTTGCTGATGTTCTTCCTCGACGCGCGGCACAATAGGCTCGTTAAGCCCTCCACGCCGTTTCTGTTTTATTTCGGCTTGTTTTATCACCGAACACATCTAATCAACAGATTAAATTATTTATCGCCCACAACAAATACGGCGGGCAGTAAAATAAATTTTTAGAAACGCAGACCTGCTCAGTAACATCCACATTAAATGATACATCCTAGTTATAGTTCGTCTACAACATCACAATTCAATTTTAATGTGTCTTGACAGGGGAAATAAAGGCATATTTACAATAAGAAGAGTAATAGAGTGGCTAAAACAACCATATTTTGCTATAAGGGCTTATTTGAGTAATCCTAATACTGCCTTTAAGCAAAAGAACATTACAAGTTTTGCCAGATTTGCTTATAAGTATCTCGATGTTGTAGTTCAGAAGATAATATTAAAAATTCTTGAGAAGCAACCTTTTGGTGCAATAATTTAAAAACATTTAAGATTTAAGATGTTATACACCAACATTAGTCCATGCTAAATGAGATTACCTTAACTTCTTCTTTGTTTCTTTTATTTTTAGATTTACACTTGTTCTCTGCACTTTAGTCTATGACGTTTCAAATGGACACCCAACTTCCTTGCTATTTCTTCTATAGTTGACTTGTATCTCTTTTTACTTTTGGTCTTAGGTCTCTTACTATTATGACATTAGCTATATGGACATGGTCATTCCAATTTTTTGTTTTCTGGCGAAGTTTCTAATATCCGTTATACCGCACTTATTTCTTATTCTCTCTTCTTGATTTTTAATGCATTTATCTTTGTAGTACAAAGTTGTTTCGTATTGCTTGCAAATAGATCATCACCGATCTTACCATGTTTTTGAGTATTTTTGTGTAGCTTTTAGTCCTTAGATATTTATTTGTCCGCCGCTTTTATGATTTGCTATTTAAATAATGGTAGTTATTTCGGTCACTTGATATTTCTACCCTTAGACATGTAAAGGATGTTATTTGCTCTATTATCTTTTATCTGTTTTCTAATTTACGTCTTTTCTGGAGAAACTTTTATAGTGTACATTTTAGTCGTGTTAGAAAACTGGAAAAGAAGATTCTATTCATTATTCTTAGGGCCTCTTAAGTTAAGCGGTTCAATTAATAGAATTAATTATGTTAGACATGTTATTATAAAATATCACTTGAATTTACCAAGGGTTATAGTATGGCTCTAAGGTCAATCTTTTTTGAGAAAATTGTCAGCGGTGTGATTTACTTAATTTTGTTGCAAGAATCCATCGATCTACTTGATAAAAAGTTGTTTGGCAATTAAAAGATTATTTTTACCAAGATGGACCATTTTCTCATTACCACCACGATGTTGGAGTCTACCATAATGCAACTTTATTGAGCGAAGAGACGGTATTGAATTCCCTGCGCATTCCCTAGACTTCACTCCAATGGACTTCTTTGTATGGAGATATTTAAATGATAAAGTTTACTGCACAAAACTAGCAACAGTTGATAAGCTAAAACAGAAAATTAAAAGATAATGTCTGGTAACTCTAAATAAAAATTTTACATGGACGAAAGCTATTTTAAAAAAATATTTAATTTATATTTACCAAAAATGCTGTAGTAAGATAAAATACAGGGCTGGGAAAATGACTATATGGATAAATCGTTATTATACTTAAAAAATATATCTTGCAGGGCATCATTTACTTTAGATAAGAAAAGTTGCTATTGGATAGAACCACAAATATTTTATTGGAAGCAACCTCTCAAAGATTTCCGTCATAATACTGGCAAATCTTATAGCCAGAGTTGTGACTACTGGTAAAATGTATATCTAATATGTTAAAGAAGCTTGAATTGACATTCTTGACTAGCCACCATAGGGTTACAGTGTTTTATGATAAAAGACTACCAATCTGTCAACTATTTGGTACGGAAAAAATTATTAACAATATCGAATATGACTATCATTTTAGAAGTTATAAAATGAAACGTAGTAGTACCATATGCCATAGTTTCTCAGTTTTGGTTTTGATGATTATCATATAATTTTCTGGACACTAATATGACTACAAAAGTAGTTTTTGTTGGTAATGTATCTAAGCCCTGTTTAATAAGAATCTTTTTATGGTCAATCTTTCTTGCAAAACAGTTGTTGCTAACTTTTTTCTTTTATCATCCATGAATTGTATGAATGTATTAAGATCATCGTGTAATGTTTTGTTCCTAATAAACCAAGGTATATTAACGAGACCTTTGAGCAATTTGAATTTTGCTAGTTGTATAACGTTTATTTTTATTTTCTTAGGGCATTTTTATAGATAGATTTAAGACGCCTAGATAGACTCGAGCACAAATTTATATATTTTAGTCTCTATCAAGAGTTTTGGTTTAGGCCCAAAAAGACATTGTAAATCCATCTATATCCTATTTGTTTTTAAAATAGATTAACTGTCTGGTCAATACGGAGTTCGAGACACTTTGTTTTAATTCCAACTGGGGATAATCTTCACTTAAGTGTTAAAAGAAAATACGTAGTATTTTGTTGTAAGTATAATCCGTACAAATTTAACTTTGTTGTAAGTCTTAGACCGTATTTGTATGTGATATTGCATAATTGCGAATGTATGATAATGGAGCATCATAAGCAATTGTAGCAATCTTCTATTAAAGAAGTATAGGAGATACAGGAAGGGTCCCAGAACAATATTTTGTAAAGCACTTGCTTTTATTGTGTGGTATGTTAATAGTTCATTTTTTTTATTTTATAGTAAAGTATTGGTCGGTTAGACATAACTTTATTAATAGTATTATAATTCATAGCTTACCAAACACCTACTTGAAATCCATAAAATCTACAGTAACAAATATTTTTTCCTCAAGGTTAATGGGTTTTGAATTAACTAGTTGATGAACTTGGAGTATGGAATACTCCCTAACTTTAAATTAAGTATGATATTAAGGTCGAGATCTTGCAGTTTTCTTATAAAAACTTTTACAAATAAGCTTTTCTAGACAAGTATGAAAATTTGCTTGATCTTAGATTCTAGAACATTAATGCTAGCACTTTAGTGGAAGTAAAAAATTTATTTGGTGATGACAAATGACATATAAATGTAAATGTCATTTCTTTTGTACTTGTAGTTAGCGTGATATTAAAGCAAAAACTTCAGACAAATTTTGAGAAAACTTATCAGTTTTTTAGCTTGTTCCTTAAAAAATCAGGCCCTGGTATCATTTGCTTTTTGAAATTATTGTTTGTTAGTGTGAGATCATCTAACTTTTGAAGCTCTTCAAACAGGGTGGCTTTTCTTTAGTTTTACGATATAATTTTTAAAAGATGGGGTTTTATATTCTTTCGGTGATTATTAAGTTTTATAAATTCTAATTTATTAGTTTTGTAGTTAGAATATAAAATTAATTATAACACGGGAGTGATCTAAGAATAAATCATAGTTATCCTCAACAAGAAAAGCATTTGTGGAGATTTTAACAAAAAAAAATTTAGCAGATCAAAAGTTTTTTTTGTACCATCAGGCTGATAAGTAGGTTTACCCATTGAAAGATATATTTTGTTGCTTGTTATTGAATAAGCAAGAGCATAAATTCAAATGCTCCGCATTTTGGCCACTACTAAATTTGAAAGAAAAATTTTTGTTGGTCTATTTATATTGTGTACTATAAACAGTTGTCATACATTACCAAAGTACTTACATAGCTTGGAATATGAGATAATATTGAGAATAATTGTTGAACCTCTATGGATAGTTGTATCAGAATAGCATGTATTATACGTGATATAATTAAGAGATTACCACTATATCGTTTTTTTTTAACTGAAGATACGTGTCAATCTAAATTTATGGTCAATAGGTTTATATGTAAGTGCTATGCACTTAGCCATTGTTAATGTTTATCTTTGTTGATAAATTCGGTATTATATTACTTTGTTGTGTTATTTGAGTAACGATAATCTTTAATTCTATCAAGAGAATGATTGACTGTTCAAATATTTTAATTGTGGTTTCATCTCTTACTGTCTGCACATGTGTTGTAATAATTCGAAAAGTGATAAGGCTTTCAGAATTATTGTTAGAGTGCGATTACAACTCTTGATTAATCTTGTAACTTTTGGTGGTGTTGATCAGAATACCAAATTCATGTTCAGTGCAAAATTTTATTTTGACCTTCTTTTAAAATTGACTACTATTTCTTGTGGTGTTGGCATTCAGATGCGTGTATATGAATTTCAATACCACTGTTGACGTTCTTTTTTTATTCTCAATTTGTTTTAATATATAAACTTAATACTTTAATGTGTCATTGTTAATGCTCTTGTAGTTCTTGTTCCTTTATAAGGATTTTGAACTCCTATATAGGCAACACACTTTTAATTACAGCTGTCAAAAATGTTTGTTAATTTCTCTTAACAATTGCTTTCAAAAATAATAATGTTTTTTGCACAAAAATACATCATAAATTTCCATAGGTTAATAATATACGATGTTCTGAAAATTTTCCTTTTGGGTGATAGATTTGTTAATATTGAGTCTATACATGAAATGGGGCTAACAATATTCTTTAACTTATTGAGTATCCAGATACGCAGGAGTATTTTTCTGGGCTATTAGATGACAATGGCAATTGTTTGAAGTAACGAGCTATTATTGAGTTCTTAATGGATAAGAGTTGTAAAACGCTTTGACGTGCGCTTGTGTAGATGGACATTTTTATTTCGTAGAAAACTAATGACATTTTCTGATAAACTTCAAACTTATAGAAATTATATGAATTATTTTTTGTGCCTTATCGCAAAGAAGGCATATATCTCTAAAACACCCTCGTGTTTACCAATTTTTAGTTTACCTGAACTTTGATTTGGCCAAAAAGTCAATAAAGGAAAAGTTAAATATAAATCTGCGACAAACAGAATTGATAAAACATAAATTTATTATGTAGATTAAATTTCTTTTTCCTCAAAATATATATCTGAATTACAATATTTTTAAAATCAGTGTTCGTTTTTCTGTATTTCATTATTGTAATGTAAAAAACTCGCATATTTTTAAACGGTATATATATGTTACATACAAATTAATGCTAAATTAACAATAGCTACAAATTTTTGCACTAACCCATTACAGTGACAAGGTTCCGCAAGTCCTAAATTAATTTGGACTAATCTAATTATCTACAATTGAACGATAACTACATACTATGAGAGTTCGTAACTCAATAATCGAATGGACTTGAGAATCAGGAATTTACCGGAGCAGGAAGTGTTCGTGTTCTATGCTTTGCATTTCCTTTTGAGTCAATATGTAGTCATACAAAATATTACGCATTTAACACACAATTTTTCTAATACCAACAACACAAAAATTAAATGGAAATGGAGCCAGGCACTTTCTAATGCCCAAGTTTTAATCGAAAACAGAATTGGATTATTGTAGGAGTGAAAACAAAAATGTTCAAGTTAGAAACATCGAGCTACAGAACTTTACAATTTCGAGTGTCACTTCAACTTATCTCGTTCGAGGAAGTGAAGTGTTAACAACTTCGTAGACACGCTTTTACTGGTTCTAAATATTGTGATATTAAGCCTGGCATTATATTACTTCAGTTTTCAGCAACCTCGACTTATATAAAACCCCAATTTTGGAAATATTCATATTTAATATAAAAAATATATTGGGTTTTAAATTACTTGAAGTTCAGGATATTAAGCGGGTTCAGTTTTTGGTGTTACGTTTATTTTACTGATTACATAAAAGGCGTTTGTTTCGGAGTAGAATATGGCTCAATTAAAAAAAAAACAAAAATTAGTATTATACTATTGCACGAGTGGTACCAAATTCACATTGTTTATTTATAGAGAAATTCTGCACTTTTTTAACTCGCCTGAAAATATTTTATTTACCATCCTGTTTATATTTTGAACCCTTTATACAAGGGTGATTTAGTAATTAATAAAAAGCAGGTTTAACCCATTTAGAAAAATAAATTTTATTTTTTATCATAGTCTTTATTAAAGGATACTCATTTAGTTGAATGAGTTGCAAAATATTCATCGACACCGACTAAGGCATCTTTAATTTCTCAAAGTTAAATGTGAACGGTATAATATAAATATATATAATATAAATATGTTATTTTTTCTAAAATAGTCCTATTTTTTAAAAAATAAAAGAAATCCTACAAAATCGTGGCTATTATATTTTCAGTCGATAAAATTTTTTTTACACAGTTTTTTCACGAAAATGTTATTCTCTCATTTGTCTAGGATGCTCACCATTCGTGTATTTTTATTTGCCAGTGGACTTGTTCAATTATATGACTTCAATTGAGCGTCCATAGTAAGCTTTATCTTGGGTACACATTGGGCCATATTTAAATTTATTTATCTAAAAATAAATAATTTGCAACGATAGTCCAGAGTGTTTAGGTACTTCGTCTAATTCTACCTTAATTTAGACAGCTTTTTACACTTTTTTAAAATAAATGTATCCTATCACTACACGACACCTGATTTTCTTTATTTTTCTAATAATTATTATAGCGCCAACTTCAAATAATCGTAAAATAAAATCAATAGCCCACTTTCGGCTCTAATTTGGACTGATTCTATTTGAAGACTAACGTTGTAGATATGTAACCTAATATTTAACCCCTTATACGTTGCAAAATAAATATTTTGCTTAGAGATTTGGTTTTAGATGACAATAAAATGTTTTCTTTTTTGAGAAATTTGCGTGTAATTGCAAACTCGCGCTCTAGCAGTTCGTATTTTTTCGGAGTTCTTTTGGACACTCTTTAAACTTTGTATGTTTTTAACTTTATAAACGATGGAATTTGTGGTTCCCAACTTTTTTTCTTAGATCGATTAAATTTATTTCTATAAACAGCTATATTTTTTACCTTCATAGGTAAGCCTGGTTTTGAGTAATAAACTTAAGGCACAGTTTGGAAACAACATGCACATGTGGCATAAATAATTTCCGAGAGAATTAATCTCAGGGCGACACTGGAGAATATTTACTTATCGCCTCCTAAAAGATGACACTAAATTACCAGTTGCTGAAATTGCTTTTGGACAAAACAAAACTTCATAACTCTCGATTAGGTACAACTGCTCAAGCTCCTCAAAAATTGGAGATTTATTCTGGATTAAAGTGGAATATCTACCTTACAGTCCGAAGTTATATTATTGGACAACCAAAAGAAGTACTTAAAGAATGGAGGCTTGACGACGAAAATTCTGTAAAAGTGATCGTAATAGGCTGACATCTCAAACACTTTTTTATGATAGCGGAATCAGTAAAATATATATCTGTTGGCAAAGTATCTCATTATCTCTATAAAAATTTGGATAGTTGCATTATCTAAGTAAAAAAGCTGGCAACCAGAATATAATAACATAATTTTGTATATTCTGTAATTTTATATTACTCGGTAGCTTATTATTCTAATATCCTTTTGTAGTATTAAAACTAAGAGATTGTAAAATAAATTGAATTTATATTTTATTAATTTATGTGTAGAAATGTTTCCCATTTGTCGCTTAAGCTTCAACAAGTCAAAAAAGGCAAGGTTAAAGTATGTGAAAAGAAGTGAATACCAATCACGCATGTTCAACTCTAAGTTTTATAGTCTTATCAATTAAAAATTTGCGTATTAATCAGTACAATCAAGTACAGTAGTCACCACCTCTTTAGTTTCCATTTTATCAACAACAAATAGACACGTTTTCATTGATGTTTGTTCCCCAAATATCAACAAACTAATAGTCAGTATTCTTTTATCACTCAACCAGCTAATAACTTACAGTGCTTCTGTCTTTAACCTTTGGGTTTTCAACACAACATCTTACATAACTTAGAACATCAAGTAAAGTAAGGTAGCAGTGATTATAATTCATCCACTATTTAATACGCATGACAAGTTTTAAAAGAGTAATAATATCGTAAACCTAAGATATTAAAACGCAAACTACCATTATAATATTTTTTATTGACCTTAAACCTGTACAAAACACACGTTAACGAAATATTAGTATTACAATGATATTCTATATACAATTTATTATATCGAGCATCCAGGTAAAATAGTTCATGGTGGTTCATACAGTAAATATTTGCCCTAGCATACTTCGCTAGGAAATATCTGTACCTGAAACAAATAAAATATAAGCAAGATAGTCCACTGTAATTTACAATTGTTATAATCCACTCAAGCATATACGCTCATCTGAAAAATGTGATGCATTTTTTCTAATGATTGAATCACCAAGCATACAGACTAGGGATCAAAATTAATCATTGCTAAAAGCAGATAACTGCTAAGGGCCATAAATAAAAATAATTATGCCTACCCTTGTACGGGAGGGCCAAAACTAATAAGTTATTTGACCTATCTGATGTATTTTTTCAAAAAGAATTTTTTTTAATTTACCTAATTATTACTGATATTTCTTATCAGATCACAGTTCTATAATTGTTACACCGAGCACCCATATCGTCTGTCGATTACTTAAACCTAAGCTTATTACAGTCTGGGATCTTTTTTGAAAATATATTAACAACATTCTGAATTTTAGCCTTAGTCTAAAACATTTTGGTGATATTGACATTGCAATAAGTCATTACAGAGCTACTTCAATCTGAAATCGAAATATAAATACCACAAATAACATTTTTGTCTCGGTAAAAAGAAGAATCAATGTAAATGGCAAAGTAATTAAAATCTTTTGGATAGATCTATCTTTAACAGACTAAAATCTGAATAACCATATTACTAAAAGAAGGCTAATTTATCTGGATAGCTGCAAAGTTTGAAAAAACTATAGCATAAAATGGTAGCTGCTAGATAACGAAATAAGAAAAAGCAGCTGCTTTTGCAGAGCACCTATCAAGAGTCTTGACGACACAAAACATCATTTTGACCACATTTGATAAGGAACCAATAACCAAAGTTTATTCGAAACCAACTGGAAACTTTTTTACAAATTAAACAATCAGCTTGAAGTATCAAATACAAAAAAAAACGGGGATTAGAAAAAATACTAGAACATCACAGACACCATATGGTATTTAGCATGGGAAGCCACATCGTACCACACATTCATAACATATTGTTGCCTATGTATAATAAACTCGTAGTAGAGAAATAAAAAACTATAAAACACAACTCAAAAGACATTTATGAATTTTATTTAGTTTTATAACAGGGTTGTTAAATATTATATCACTAAACTAACACAAATAAGTCATTGCCAATGAAAGACTATCAAAAAGTTTAAAATAGCGTACACTATCACTCCCACCAACAAAGAAACTTGACGAAAACTGAAAATAATTATACGAGAAACTAACATGCTAAAAAAACACTTAACCAACGTATTTATCTCAAATAATCATGACAACAAAGAAGACAAAAAAATAGAAAACTACCTCAGTGATCCTTGTTAATTATCCCTTTAATTCATTTTTGCTTATCACCCAAAGTTCATATAAAGCTCTAGGTTATAATCTGGATCTAAAAAAAAACCGCTTGTGGAACTAACCACAAGCTGGAATAATATACTGTATCTATGCTACTGTCTTCAAAAAAGCATTCTGTAATAAAACAGTGTTGAGTCATAGACAAACTTAATGAGAGTCTAAAAACAGTAAACTGTGCTCTGTGGTATTGTTTGGCGTTTAACAGGTATTTGAAATACATACCTCAGCAAGCAATACTATCAAGTCAATGTTAACATTGTATTATCATGCTTGCTATTACCCTATCAAATTTGTAGGTTCTTAGGTCGTTTCTCATTTAATCGCAGACGACACCACAATGACAATATTTACTTATAATACAGATGTTCTCTCATCAAAAATCTCAATAGAGTATTCGCAAATTTTCAGTTATATAAATATGTATTTCATACCTTCACTACAAGGTAAATTACCTACTCTCAATTTTACCTGTATAACAACTTCATTCCAGAAAAATCGATTTTTAAATATCTGGGATCCTATTTAGTTAAATATTTTTATTGCAACTTTCACACCATGACCAAAAGAACATTTAAATTTAATAGTGACACAAACACACCGGTTCACAGTTGACACTCAAAAATAAATTTTGATTTGGATAAATTCTGTTAATAATTACTATACAAGATCATCCAGAAACTCATCTGGGCTTATGGAGTAGAGGTCTCGGACTACAGCAAGCCGTTTAACACAAATGGTGGTATATTCAATCAAACCCTCCCTGACAACCGTGGCATACCACTCACCAATGGCGTAATTAACGTTTACGCTATCAAATCCAAAATATGCAGCACTAATTATAGTAATCACCTTATAGACATTCGATCAGTTTCACTAGTAGATAAAATACTTAACAGAAGATAATCAGAAAACCTAGTTAATTAGAGAAGATTATCTTTTAAACCATTTGTTTATTACTTTTATTATTCTTATTACACTTTTTAGGCCATACTGCAAACTTTCTTGCTGTGAAAAAATGCCTGTTTTTTCCAAAGATAAGAACAAGTGATTAACGGGGTAGGGATAAGAGTTCTAGGTGTTGGATAGTCAAATTCTGTATATTCAACCTTCACCCCACAGACGGATTAAACGAAAATATTCTAGGGTTTTTGTGTGTTCTTCCGGTTCGATGTATATGTACCTTCTTCTTCTTCTTCTTCTTCTTCTTCTTCAAGTCCTATCTCCATTCATTATAGCTATACGTATTTTTGAAATAGCTGATGTCTATATAATTGGCTCGTCGTACAATTGAACCATTTTCTTATATTCTTTAATTGTGAGTGTCGTCTTTTTCCTATGTTTATTTTTCCTTACATTATTAGTTGAAGCAAATGATACTTTCTTCTCTTATTATGTGACCTAAACATTGTGAAGTTTTTTTCTTAATGGTAATTATAATTTCTTTTTTTATTGTTCTTAATACTTATACATCTATTACTCGGTCAACCCACGGTATTTTTAATATCCTTCTGTACATCCATAGTCCAAATGCTTTCAGATTTTTGATATCTGTTTTGATATTTTAGTGTCCATACTTCCATTCCGTAATATAAGATCTTAATAATTTTATCTTTAAATCTAAGCAAAGATCTCTGCTGCAAATAACTTTCTTCATTTTTATAAACATTGCTTTAACTTTCTATGTTCTTGGTTTTATTTATACTGAGCGGTCATTATTTTTGTTTAAATGTGTACCTTGAATATTTTATTTTCTTACTTCTTCTGTGGGTTTGTCATGTATATAGATGTCTCTATTATTTCATAATATTTTCGTTACTTCTATAAATTTGGTTTTCTTTATATTTAGAGACAGTCCATGTTATTCGCTTGCTTCTACTACTTTGTCAATCTTCAAGGTTGGTAGCTATTAACGTTGCGTCATCCGCATATATTATTGAACTATAACTCTTCTATTTTTGTCGCTTAGTGCGTTATTAATTATTTTTTCGGAATACATATTAAAGCGGATTGGGAATGATCTTAATACCGTTTGTGTCTAGATTTTTATTTTTTAGCATTTGAAGTAACTGACTATGGCGTATATCGTCAAAAGGTTTGTTATAATCAATAAATCAAATATATACATTTTAGTTCATATCTATCTTGTGCCCTAACCCGTCCCTGAAACTAAATAGTATCTTGCCAATATTTTTTTTTGTATATTCTACAATGTATGGTTTTTAAAAATGTTATTAAATTGTGGCTTATGAGAGTTATTGTGCGATAGTCTGTACATATTCTTGGATTTAGTTACAAAAGTTGATATTAAACAGTCATTTGGTATTATCCCTGTTGCATATATAGTATTGAATAGGTCTATTAGTATACGAATATTTGCTTCATCAATCAGTGTCAGTAATTCAGCAAGAAGTTTATCTTGGCCCATTGCTTTTACATATTTTAATCCTTTTACTTCTTCTTTAGTTACTTCAGTTCTATTATTTTGAGCCCAATAATGATTTCTTAATTCATTTTTGCTTCTGTCATCACTGAATAATTCATAGATAGATGTTTTCTATTCGTTCAATCTCTTTTAAATATTAGTAAGTATTTCTCCATTTTTATTCATTAGTACATTAAGTTGTTTGTGTTTTTATGTCGTGATTAATTTTTTTACCTATTTTGGTACCATTTTTCTTCTCTGTCCTAATTTTTGCTAGAATTTATGTGTAGATATTTTTATATTTATTATTGTTGTTATTTTTGACGATCATTTATGAGTTGTAGGATTTCAGAAGTCATCCAGGTGTGTTCTGTTTTTTGACTTGGTTTGGGAAGTATTGAGTCGCTTGCTTTCATTATTGTAGTTTTGAATTACTTCCATTTGCTATATATGTCTTCGTGAAATATTTATGTATTTCTTAAGTTATTATTTATTTTAGTTTATATTTTCATTTTTATTTCTTGATCTTTTAATAGAGAGACATCTATTTAGCTCTTTATTATCTTTTTACTTGTCTTTTCAATCTGATGACCATTTTAGCTACAAGAGAATTATGATCACATGAAGCATCAAGCCCCTGGTAAGTCGTCATACTCTTTATTACATTTTCTCTGATTGATTAGAAGATAGTCAATTTGGTTTCTTATAATTCTCCCATCTTTATCTTGGAGTGATTTCCAAGTATAAAGTCGGCGTTTCGGTAATTTGAAAATGTGTTTATTATACGTAGATTGTGCTCTTGACTGAATTGCATTAGGCAATCTCTTCTTTCCTTCCATATGCCAGTCCAAATTTACCCACATATTATAGGTATTCTCCTTAACCAACTCTAGCATTGAAATCCCCCAAAATTAAGGTTATATCTATTTTTTACTGATTTCAATACGGTGTTTATCTGTTTTTAAAAGATATTTATCTCTTCATCCGTTTTGTCTTCTGTAGGAGCATAAATTTGTATTAAATCGAGTTTATATTTCTTAGTTTGTATTTGTATTTGTAATAGCATAATTATATCTCACATGAAGATGAAGTTTATCACAGATATCGCTATGTAATTATCTATAATTATCGCCACTTTGTATCTGTTATTAGGATCATCGTTGCTGGAAAAGTAGTAGAATACCATTTGTTGTAATAGGTGTATAAATAAGTTCTCAGCTTTAGATTTTACAGGACGCAAATCACCGTTTATATGTAACGTATTAGTCCCCCCTCTTGCGGTTTTAAAGCAATGACATTTGGTCTTTCGAAACATCATGCGATTTGGCGTTTGATGCATATAACCTCAATAATCAGTTGTGTTCACGATGGCAATCACAAAAGAGCATACTCGATTTTCTATCCACTTCGCGTTTCATCTTAAGAGAAACGGTGCTGAAGCCACCAAAATGATTTGTGCTGCATATGGTGAAAGTGCTGTAAGTCATGCAACGTGCAAAAAGTGCTACCAAAAATTTCGCCACATGCGGCGTATAGCCCAGACATGGCCCCTTCCGATTATCATTTATTCCGGTCGTTACAGTATCACTTGGCTGATACGCACTTCAAAACAGAAGAAGTCCGAAAATGCATCGATAACTTTATCGTCTCGAAGCCGGTGAGCTTCTATCACCAGAGAATTCGTAAGCTACCAGAAAGATGGCAAAAAGTCATCGATGCCAACGTATAATACTTTGATACTTAAGCTTTTTTTGTTTGTTTTTAAATAAAAATTTAATTTTGCAGAAAAAAGTTGATAACTTATTTATACACCTATTATGTTGTTGATCACTTTTGACCATCTAGTATTACTGATACCGAGGATGTTTATGCTCATTCTCTAAATTTCTTGTTTTATATTATGCAACTTTCCAGATTTTTATATGTTACACTTTGAGTAGCGTTCTTCATAGCGTTATTAAAAATCGCACCCTCTATAGATCCGTTTAATATTTAACTTTGAAATTAGCCATAATTTTGTACTAGGAATTTTCATAAATGATCTTTAATGTCTTTTGCATATTCACGCCGTTGGCCATTTAATGGTGGTTCATCCGCCTTTAGAAGAGATTTCTCTATCCAAAGACAAGAGGGTGCTCAGATCTGTATATGTTCTTCTACTCTTAAAAGAAGCCGTTGGCAATACATACGGAAATCACTTATACTGACGATTACTTGGTATGCTTGGTCAGAAACTATTTACCCGTCAGTTACTTCTGCTTATTTCGCATCTAACCGCTATATCTAAAAACCACCTACTATTGGTCACCGGTGACCTCGCTGATAGCTTGCAGTAGCGCAGCAACCGCATGTACTTTAGAGAAAAAAAAATAGGTCTGCTAATTTTCAATCTCTGACCTCCATTCGCGGGGATTCTGGAGATTAGTAAATTCTTTTAGAAATTTTTTACATAAGTGGAATGGGAAGAGAAAAAGAAGCCTATTGATTTTCAGTTTTCGACGTCTGATTCCGAAGGAAAAGTAGCAGAATTAATATATATAATTTGAGCGTTATCCCCTTACTTACTAAAAACTTCTTAAAAAAATAAAACTTTTTCAAGTTATAGAGTCCTTGAGATAATATTAAGAAACTATTTTGTTGCTACTGCTAGGTGGTGAATTAACAGTTTAGAATTAGATACAATTACACATACGTAAGTACCACAATGTTTTAGTTTTGAATGCATTAAAACATTTCCTTGTCACTTAATCTCAAGTTTCGAACAAATACTCAATCCAAAACTTTACTCTATTGATCTGGGTGATAACAGCATTGATAATGGTTTTCTTGGGAACATTAAATGAAGTTCAGCTTCTTTCTATGATAAAATACAGCAAATTTACGAAGGTCATTTCAAATGGCATTGTAGACACAAAACACAGAAATTGTAAAAATTGCTATAAAATCACATGATTTGTGTCTACGTACCCTTCGAAACGTTATTGCGGATTGAGGCACGTTTGTAACGTATTGAAAAAAGGTTTGAAGCTCTGTGTGCGTATAATAGTCGAGGGATCCAATAGCCTGTCCCATTCATCGTTGCGTTAGGGAAAATGTTATTAGCGGACCATCGCATAACCTACCTCTGGTAGTTGGACCTATTTCTCCAGCAAGCCGCAAACAATGCTATTCTTTCGCTCCTTATAATCGATGGAATGATATACGCGCCGTGATAAAAGAGAGCGGCCGCATTGTTTATGGGGTACTCGGAGCGGCCAGAGGTCTTCAACATTTCATCTGCCGCCGTAGATAAATGGTTTCCGGGGCAGAACCACGTGCTCTGCTAACGTATGGCCTCATCGGGCCGAGTTCCGTGAAAAACTATTCAGATTCGGCGACCAAACACGCTGGGGCGGTATCCATTACGGAAATTGTAAAGGAATTTGCGACGCAGACCCGCGTCGGCAGTGTCGCGGCGCGCCGCAGCAGTTTGTCCCTCGGCTACAACCACACGCAAATTGAATGAGCACCCTGTTTAGTTTAGTTTATTCGGGCGGATTTCCGCAAATATGTCGGCGAAAATAACGGGAATTCTTTCCAAAGACGCGGCCTTTGAGGCCGCGCTACGCCCCATCGCCATTTGGACGGTAAGTGAATGGGTGGTTCGTCCAGCCGTAATTCCATCGCAACTTTATTTATCCGCCGTCGACGGCGTCGGAGTGTTTATTTTCCGAAACGTGGGCTGTTTGCGATTCTGTTTCGACTAACCCACGGTGATTTCGCGATACCGCGGCTATCGGCAGATAGAGCCTTCCCTCATCTCGGGACGCAAAGCTCCCTCTCGCTCCAAACAATTCCGGCGTTTCAGCTGCTCGCGGGCTTTTATCACGCATACAATGCTAAACACGATTTTGATGAATAAGTTTATTAAAATTAACTGAAACATTCGCGTGCGTGATGAACAGGACTCTGACGTTGTCTTTTGTGGAATGGAACGCTCTGGAAGGACCCATAGTTTGAATGACTTTTAATATACTTCCCTGCTTTGTTTCAAAGGCATGAAAGGAGTTGCCATACACATCAAAATGCAGTTGTCTCATTTAAACTTGTGAAACAATTCAACAATTGTAAACGCTTGTTTGTGAAAAAACATGAATATTATATTTAACGTAGACTACAATATCGCATCATCAATACGACTAACCAATGTATAAGTACTAATAGATGGAATATTGGTCAATATACTTCTAAATTCTTAATAACCAAATAAGCGTGAATTAAATAAAATTAAAAGAGAAACATGTTAAGAATAGGGACATAAAGAGCTCTAACTGGTAACTACTGAACAGTTGCGTTATTGCTTGAAGTGTGACATATATAACCAATTACGCCATCATTTCATCCTTATTACATGGTAGCAAAGCGCAGTTACTGAAAAAGTCACAGAAGAAGTCCAAATAAGAAGTGAAGAGAACCAGCGATTATGAAGTGCGATAATGGATTCAAAATAAGTCCGAAGTGTCAAGTGGTCAAGCCAATGAGTTTCCAACGTCAGAATTCCTTATGTGGGCTTAGCTTCGCAAACGCGATATGGGCTAAATGCTAGAAAATTTTGATTAAATGGTAGACTAAAAGAATAAAAAGGCGTTCGGAATCTTCCTGTCAGCAATACCTATTGAAGTTGCCAACAGTATTATTGAGTGTCAGAGTGCTCGCGATGTTTAGAAGAGATTGATGGTAATTTTCGAACAGCAGTCACGTATAAGTTGAACTATGCCATTATCAAAGTTTTATGGCTGCATTCAAAAACAAATTGGACGAATTGGTCGCGCAAATGAAGTCCGCTAACGTCAAGATAAAAAAAGTGGAAGTAGTAATCAAGTAAGAAAGATGAGAAGCCAGAAGAATATGCCTTATTGAAACTTACCGCTAACTCATTACTGATGTAGACAGCATAATACGTACGTTGATAAAGATGAAGTTCAACAGTAAATTCAAATCTTTTAATTTCTTCAAAACTTTCAGACTGGTCACTGCAGGTGCGCACCCAAATAGATTTGATAATGGCAAAGAACGATACAAATAGAGAAATGAACAGCTACCACAAGGAAGAAGACAATTGACTTGAAATCCGATGGCCAAAGATGCGATAAGGAGCGAAATTGATATTACATACAAATAAAAGCGATCAAAGATTCCGCATGCGTCGTGCACGATGACAATATAATTCTACAACGTAGAAGACTGTCACATTTCGATAAATTAATTGAATGGTTTATTTGAAGATCTGAAGATCAGTGACATCAAATGTGAAGATAAGTCAAGTAAGCATAAGTCAGCTGAAACTGAAGAACTTATGGTTTAAACTTATAAGGAGCTGTTATCGCCTATACGATTATAGTGGTTATCTAACAGTGTACTTCTTGAGAAGCAAAACTTAAGAGGAGGTAATCGCTTGCATTAAAAATTATGTGGTTAAAGCTTTGCGTGCTTAGAACTGGTAATGGCTTCTCATCAAATACTAAAGAAAGGATCCGCAGAGAGTGAAAACCGAACACTGGTAGAGATGGCGAGAACTTGAATACACACTTTCAATGGACCGAATTCATCAACTGTGCGACCTATACGTTGAATAGAATTCAAAGAAAAAATCGGAAGTTAACGCCAGCGGAGATTTGGAATGGTATCAAATATTTGGTGTTGGTACCGAAGCAAAAAATATTCAAGTTTGACGCAAAGTCAAAGAAACATGTGTTTGTAGACTACTACGACACACAAAAGGCATACCGACTTTAGAATCCGCTTGCGAGGAAAATTATCACTGCAAAAGTTGCATCACTTGTGAAAAGGAATTAATTTTATTGAGCATACGCCTTAACAAACTGCCGTTGAAAAATAGAATATTTGAATACCAATTAAGAACCAACATAAACTAAATCTACAAGGAAGAAACGTAGTCATGCTCACGCCTTTCCGTGTGTTGAGTGTCCATATAATCTGAGAAATAGTACACCATAATAATAAAATAATTTTACTTGCGCTATGGCAGTTAATGTGGACAAATATCAGAGCCTATAACAAGAAATGGATTCTTTAGAAGCAAAAGACTGGCATAAAGCGATAGAAGAAATTAAATCTCACAAGGCCAACAAAAAGTTGGAGAGTAGATTTGCCGCCAGTGAGAATGTCAACGTATGCAAGTCGTTATTCAAACTGAAAAGATAGACGGGTTAATCGATTGAAAACGTTAAAACTAGAGAAAACATATTGACTATGAAGAAATATTTTCAATAGTGGTCAAATACTCAGTCCGAACAACTTAAAAATTATCGTAATGGTGCGCATGTTTGCAACCGAAACAAGTTGATCTATGGTTTGAAGTAAACGTCAAAGCAATAGCCAAAATATGGCTTGCATATATTTATTTTAGAATTGAAGCAACACTTTGAAGTGCGACTTCAAATAAAACGCTAACGGCGTACTAGTGGTATCTTAGTCATTATATTGAAAATGTGTTAAAAACCTTTTGGAGTGGATTCTTTGGTTTTGTGTTTTTCTCTTGCAGGCGGTGTCACAGCCTGGACCTCAACGTGCTAGCTGTCGGTTTTTCTATCGGCAACAAAAGCGGAATATATGACCGCATGTCAGACATCGAAGAACACAATATGGTTAAGAAAACTGATCAAAGACACGGGTGCTTGCGATATGGATTCGATACAGTTATATCGTGATAATCAGAGAGTCGTACGATGAGTTCTGAGCTCGGAGTTTTACAAAAAGACAAACATCAATATTCAGCCGAATTTTTTTCGAGAAGATCAGATAGAAAGAATCATCTTAGTCCAATACATCACGATGGAGGACTAGTTGTAAGATCTTCTAACCAAAGCGTCGCGGTCTTGGATATCAGAAAAGCAACCGCTTGTGTTACTCTAATATCACTTTTCTTTTGCGTTCGCCAGCGTGTAACGTATATAACTAATGGTAATTGTAATTATTCCTTAATTATCATTAATAAATTGTGCTTATTATCAAAAACTTTAATAATTAATTCAATTTTGAATTAACATGTTAACCAAAAATACAATTAAAAATGTTGAATAATGTAGTTAATACTTATCCTATTCTTTTGGTAAAGACATCCTATGGTACAAGACTGAAACCGTATACAGAATGCGGTAACAAATTTCTGAGCCTCTTTATTTTAGCTTAATTTTCCAATTACAGAACATTATGTTTATTCACATATTTAATTTATCAGCATTCTTCTTATTCAGATTAGAAAAAAAACCTACTTTGAAGCTGGTTTTACCTTTCTTAAATGCACAAATTGAACTACATTATTCGGTTTCCATATATTTCGCATGCTTTCTCAGCTATTTTTATATATATTTACATTCTATTCCTGTATAATTTAGTGTAATTACCAAATTGATTGGTTTTATTAAACAGTACTTCATATTCTACTTTTGGTGTCACCTTATTGTCTTCGTTTGCTTGGATCGAGTCGATAGACCACACCATTTTCAGTTATCTAATTTCTTGCGGCTCTATGGAAAGTTGTTGGATTAGGATGTTCTCGTATACTAATAACGTTTTTTAGTATTTTTTACCAATTTAGGTATTTCTTTTGTTATGTATAGGATATCTAAAGTCAGCATCAGAAACGTTGTCTATAGTCCTCAATGTTTTGGATTAGACACTGTATAAAAATCTTGTATTTCATGGTTTTGTATAGCCTCATATGTAAATGCCTTACTCCTAAATTGGTTTGATTATAGTTTTCTAACAACAGTTAAAGACACCTTCCAAGAAGTACAACTGCTTCAGTTTCTGGTGTGTACTTTTTATGTCAATCAATGGTCTAGATGGAATTCTAGGTATTCTACTTCTGTTTGTGTAGGATTAGGGTAGTTTTTAATATGCACTAATTAGTTTTTATTTATTATTATTTTCCATTCTTTTAGACATAGAGTGTTTCAATCCTGCTGTAAGTAGTTTGATGATTCATGGGAGCTCTTTACTTCCTGATGTAGTTGTATCATTCTCAAGTATGGATATTTTTGTATTCTTTAAAGTAGATATATCAGCTGTATAGAGTAGATATAAAAAAGACTAAATGCGCTTTCCTGGGAAACTCCAGCATGGAATTCACAGTACTCAAATATTTTATTGTGATTAAATTGGTAGTATTTATCGAATATTATAATTTAGGAAGGAAGCAACTTGGACACAATTAGAAGCTTGAACCACGCCTGAAAAGACTCCTAGGTAGCATTCAAGTTTTTTTAGGCCTCTCTCAGTTGTGTTTACTATTCTTTGTGACTGCTGGACAGTCAAATATTTTCTTGAATTCCGAATTAATTGTTTGCCATTTATTGACTAGACAAGGGGTAAATTTTTTTAATAGTTTTGGTAATAGGTTGGTAAGAGGGTTTGTTAGGTGGCTTTCTTAATTAGAAAATTATTATTTAGAAAAATTCCATAGCAATGCTTAAAAGAATAAGTGCAAAATTTGGTTAAAGGTAGTCGTAAGCAATATTGAAGTTTTGCTATTTATTTATTTAGTTTTATCTAGAACTTATCTTTGGGAGAAGGTTTTTATTGCAAGCGATTGCTGACGTGGAATATCCAGAAAATCATTGAACTCATTATCACTAGTTGTCAGATGTGACTGATTCGATCTAAAGATTTGAGATAATTTTTCACAAAATAAAATCACTTTTTGTTAGATCTGGCCCTACTATGATTGTGGTGCATCGTGTGGTTGGTTCTCGGGTTATTAGGCCGTGATTGGAGTTCGGAAACTCTTGACGTTTCGTCCACAACTGCGGCGAACATCTTCAGACGAAAATCTTCTAAAAGATCAACCACACGATGCACCATAACACCAGCCGTAAAAGCTTTTGCATCTACTACCGTTGTATTTTTTTAGTGATGGAACAATAATTGTTGATTGTTTTGGTTAATTAATTCTAATTTGTGGTTGATCAGCAGTTGTACGTACCTATTTATTTATGACACCACTTTGAATTTTCATAGGAAATTATTTCGTTCTTATTATGTATCTGTTCTCAGTGTTATTCCAGGGCTTATTTATTTGGGAATTGTTTGCTTAAGTACTGACATGTGCAATTGGTTCAACTCGGAGATTATTCAAGTTTCTTATTTTCTTAGTTTATTATTTATATGTATGTTTAGATTTAAATTTAAATACTTCTGTGTTGTTATCTTTACTTATTCTACGATAAATAATATTTCGAATAATGTTACATTGCTCTTTTATTTTCTTTTTTATTTCACCAGTTAATGTAGACCACACAATACAGCAGCCTTGGTAGGCTCGGTAGTTGTTATGTAAGGTAGATAATGGGATATAATGTAATTTTTTCATATTATCTGACAAGAATCTGATAATATTGTTTACTCTTGTCCTATTTTTTATCTGTCTATCAAAGTTTTCTACTTGGCAAATATATAGTGGTAGTAGTTCTTTCGATTGTACAATTTACTTTTCTGGTCCATTACTTTTGTCTTCTGTGGATTAGTGAATTTACTTGAAGCAGTAATATGTTGTTTCATCATTAATTGACTTGGGTTATGATTGATCTGGCTTTTTGGTCAGTTGATTTTTTTTATGGGTGGAAATTCGTTTTTGGTTTGGTTTTCGTCGTTATTAATTAGGTCGGTTACATTTAATGTTAATATTTGTAACAAATGTTGAAAGGGTTTCTCATTAACATGTTGTGGTTGTAGAGGTAAAAATATTTGATTAGAAGGGCCAGGTTGTTGACTTTCGTGAAACCTCCTTCCTCATATTGTCGCAATGTTCATTTCTGCGACTCTGACACCAAATCAGGTCCAAGAAGTCCACCAACTTTAAAAAATTCAGATGAAGCCTAAAATATTTAATAAAATTATATAATAATGCAATAGCACAGAAAACATTTTTCATTTAGTATCTTGGGACATCCTATTAGTTGTTCTCTAGGTTTAATCTGTGTTTGAAGTTTGCAAACCCTTGCCATCTTGTTGTTTGCTTCCTGAATCACATCGGATAGTAAATTTTAAAATTAGTGAAAACTGTTTTTTAAACTTTAAAGATCAACAGTCTTAGAACAACGAATGCAATGTACCAACATACAAAAATGTTAAAATTCTTTCTACTTACATGGAAACTTACTAGAAGTTACGGTCACTATAGTTGACGTTATCCTTTTCTATAAACAACGATAATAAATTTTCGCAGGATATTTTTTTTAACAAATGTCTGCAATACAGACTTTATATGTAATATGTAAACAACTTAATATCTATTATTTTATATATTAGCATAAATATTACGTTGGGGTAAAATTATTTATTTTCGAATAGCTGTATTATTGGCGAATAACTGACATAAACCCCGAATTCCATGATTTCGGTAGACTTTTTCAATGACCTAAATTTAATAAACCATATCAGAGCTTGTGTTTTTGGTTAGAAGATCGTCATAATACTGCCTATCTAAGTAATCAGAAAATAATGAATTGTTGTTTCTTAAAAATATCAGTTGTATTGCAAACGTATATAATTAACATATAATCTATTCATGAAAAACTACAAAATTATACCATTACAGACTTTTTGTGGTTTTGAATAGATTTTAATAGTAATAATTCTGGATATGGTGTTTACTTTTTTATTGGTTGCTTTCATTGATTGACTCAAACCCTGTTCTATAATGTCACTATATGAGCGTTGTTGATGACCTCTAATTGCAATTAGTTGACAAGTGCGTTAGATCCTAGTGGTAGCGTTATATAAAATTACTGTACGATACGTATCTAAAATATTTTTAAAATATTTTGTAACCAATTCCACATAGAGAAAAGTTTAACTTTTTTTCTTTGGGAAAAGTCAGACCTTTTTGCAGTTATATATAATTTTCCGTAACAACATAAGGATAGTAAATTTTTATAATAATCAAAGAAACATAGCCTTCCAGAGTTAATATTTTTCGTCGTGTTTGAGCGAGTCGTACCATTTAGTTTTCGTTACTATATTAAAATAGAAATAAACAATGTGAAAATTATTTTTGTTAGAAACTCCTAGACTTCTTGCTATTAACTACTACTAACATTTCCCCTTAGATAAATTGATTGATATTTTGCCCATTTCCCGTTATTATAAATTTTTTATGAATCTTGGATATTTTACAGAAAATAAAGGAGTTATTTTCAAATTGCAAACTCTTCTGTAATGTTTTGAAAAATATTTTGGACATTCTAACTTTGCTGTGACTATTTATAGGAGTATATTGGGCATTCCAGTTCCATTAGATGTAGTCCAAAGAGTAATTTTGGTACCTCTTCCGTTCAGGTCCCATATCTTATCTAGTATTGTTTGAGAATGACCCGAAAAGTATTTTGGACACTCTAGCGCCATCATATGTTTCCAAAAATAATTTAAACATCTTTTCGATTTGAGTATCTAGGTATCTAGTAAAATTTTAAAGAATTTTTTGAATCTCCACTAACGTTGTATGTGTTACAAAAAAGCGCTTTGGTTTGGGTGTCGCATTTAGTATCGTAGGTAACCGCGAATGCTTCAAGGAGTATTCTGGATACTCGAGCACTGCCATATATGGTCCAAATAGTGACTTAGACAACTTTTCTGTTAGGTCGTCTGTGCTCCTAAAAGTGATTTAGACACATCTTCGGTTCGCTTATCGTATCTAGTACTGTGAATATTTTAAAGAATATTTTGAACTTTCACCATTATCGTACGTGTTCTGAAGACAGCACTTAGAACATTGCTTTTAGTATTGTAGATATCCGCGAATGCCCCCAAGAGAATTCTGGATGCTCAAACGTCCTCGTGTGTGCTCCAAAGAGTGACTTGATGGACATTGTTTCTGTTGATGTTATAGTATCCTAATGAGATTATTTCAAAGTGTTTCAAAACACTGTTGTGTGTGCACTAAGAATAATTTGGACATCGATTTGGTTTGGGTTTCATATATAGTATCGTAATTATTTACGAATGCTTCGGGGAGTATTTTAAACACTAAATATCCATCATCGATTGTGATTTGAACAGCTTCTTGATTAAATTATGGTATTTAGTATTTTATAAACATCGTTTCTGTTAAGGTTGTCGTATACTACGTCGTATTATTTCGAAATTACTATAATAAATTTAGTGTATACTGCAATCATAGAATTATTTTTGTAACACACTTTTTCAATGCACTTGCAAAAGCATATTTTAAAGTAATCGGTAGTGGCTCGCCAGAAAGTTTATAATTACCGGTTTTTTTTTCGGTGACGCCCCCTGAAAATGATCGAAACATCAAACGCCCACAGAATTTCGTCGTAAATCAGAACCCGTAGCCCGATTGCATTCGTCTAATGCGGTTTGCTGCAGCGTAAATTGTGTGTAAATTATTAGGATGCTGCGGCACAAAGCTCGCGTAGCATCAACTCGCCAGCTAAGCGCCTCTCATAATTGCTCCAATAAAATTAAATTTTCCTATTAAAATACAAATGGGTTTATAAGCTTCTTGAATGTCCAAGTGAAATTATGTACACCTTACGCTTAATAGCCCGCCTCGCCTAAAAACCTGCGTTCGCAACTGCCTTTGCGTTGCGCCAATTAAGACCATTAGGGCAAATTAATCTTCCGAAAAAGTTTAGAAACTCGCAGCTGAGCGATTATCAGAATAATATATCTGCGATGCTATTTTGGTTTGCTCGCTCATTCCAGGGAAGCCTAAAACTAAACACAGCAGAAGACAGCTGCAGTAACTGCCTTAGTATCAAATTAATAAACGCTATATTTATTTACCTATCCTTCTTTTGTAGTTTAATTTTGCATTAATTGAGAATCTAGAAGTTCTTTACTATTATTTTAAAATTGGGAATTTTTAAGAACTAAATCTATGCTTCTTGACCAAAGGAAACCAATTTATTCTAATCACACGTAATTTGAGTTTGTATCTGAATACCCATAATGTTAATGAAAAATCAATAAACTAAAAGTAGCGGTAACGATCTTCAAAAATGATATTTTGAAACTAGCCGATAGAAAGCATAAATCGTGGATGACGAAGGAAATCCTCCACTTGACGGAATAACGAACAATAATCCTATAGAATACAAAGGCATTGAAATATTATTAAGACAAAGATAAAAAAACTATAGAGAACGAAGCCAAGGTAAAGTGCCTAGAGATGGAAACCTTGCAACAAAAATAAGATACTTTTAAGGTACATCGAAAAATTAAACAAATAGAAGAAAAATAAGAAAATTAGTTGACAGTGAAGGTAAAGAACAAAATCAAAGAGACATGGGAAGCATACATAAAGGAATTGTTTGAAAACAATCGATCACAACTTCCTCGGAAAAATAATGAAAGTGGACAAAACAATGAAGGAAGAAGTGAAAATAAGGGATATGAAAGAAGGCAAAGCAGCAGCACCGGATGACATTGAAGTTATTTGATGAACAAAGAATAAACTGGTTAACTTCCTTATATAATGAAGTATACAACTCTGGAAATATTCCGGAAGATTGGTTAATATCAGAATTTATAATTCTGCCTAAGAAAACCGGGACCAAAAGTTGCAGTGATTATCGCACAATAAGTTTCATGAGTCACCTTCTAAAGGGATTTTTTAAAATTTTAATTTTAAAATAGTCTATAAACTATGTGAAGATTAAATGTCGTCTACACAGTTTGGATTTAGAAATGCTGCTAGTACATGGGAAGCCTTGTTTAGCGTTCAAGTACTTTTTCAAAGATGTAGTAGAGATGTGAATTGTGATGTTTACGTCTGCTTTACTGATTACAGTAAGGGTTTCAGCATCAGAAAATATAGAACAGTCGTAAACTTATATTGGAACTAATCGGCATTTGTAAGATTGGATGGACAAAGCTCGGATGATGCTGATATTCTGCGAAGGACAAGACACGGTTGTGTTCTGTCACCGCTGATTTTTAATTCAGAGTGCATCTTTAAAGGAGTACAGTACGAAATAGATAATGCGATTTTCATTTTAAATGATGAAAGAGTAAACAATATTATTCATTACGACTGTACAGTTATTTTCGCGGGCAGCATAAAAGGACTACAATATCTCATGGATAGAGTAACGGAGAATAGTTAGAGGTATGGCTTGGACATTAATGTCAATAAAACAAAATTAATAGTCGTTAATGAAAACAACAACCCAATCCAACAATGATTATTAATTAATAAAAACCTGTTGTGAGGATCAATAAATAGTTCTATCTCGGTACAACTCTTAATGACCAGTTGGATAAATCTCAAGAAAAAAAATTCGTATTGAGAAAGCAAGAGCAACATTTAATAGTATGTACTCAATATTTAAAAATCATCATTTGATCATGGCCACAAAGATACGATTATTATGTTGTTATGGAGTAGAATCATAGATTTTGACAGGAGTCACAAGTAAAGAACTAGAAGTTTTCGAGATGTGGCTATATCAAAGGATTTCAAGAGTTTCCTGGACAAAACACATTACAAATATTGAGATTCTCAGAAGAATGCAAAAGCAGACAGAAATATTCAAACAGAAAAATTCGAATATATGGGCCATATTATGCGAAACGTCAATAGATATTAGCTTCTACAGAATATGCTTTAGGGAAAGATATTTGGAAGAAGAGACCCGAGCAGAAGGAGGGTTATGGCTAAAAATATTTGAAAAAATAGTTAGTCAACAAAATATTAATGCCCTAGATGGTTGCCAATATCTGGGCCGGATAGGAACCTTAAGAAGACAAGAAATTGTCTTGAGCTTAACATAACAAATTTTTATATTTTTTTATGTCATTCTCATATATGACCTGATTGGTGTATACACTTAATGTTTATATCAGGTGTATGATGTTTCAGGTCAAAGTATGTACTAGAATAGTATGTTTCTTAGTTGAATGGCTCTATGATTGATATGCCTACTTTTTACTCGTGAGCAAGATGTGTTGATGTGCGTCGCTATTGAAAACAGTATACTAAGAGTGAATGAAATGTTTGTAACACATCATCAATATAAACGAAACAAAAATTTTCAATTTAGAGATGAAAGTGAACAGCAAACAATGGATGAAATGCAACTTACTATCCCAAAATAACAGGCGCGTGTAGAAGTCTGCACAAATGATTACAGTTATTTTTATTATTATCAGCCATTTACAATTTAATAGTTGGATATAAATCTCTTCTTCTTTTCTTTATTGGTTTTAATTTTCGGTTTTTCTAATCTATGTTAGGTTGGCGATTTATTTTGTCATCTTTCTATTTTGTTTGGGGTTTCTTTAATCTTCTAACCAGCGAGTATATTATATCTTGTTTCTTTATATTCTATCTATTGTCTGCTTACTTTATTATATACTTTGATTACCTTCATTTTCAGCTCGCTACTTGTTCCTTAATGTCTAGTATCCTGACATTCCATCTATTCTTGAATTTAAGTTTAACATACGATGTTCCACAGCGATATCTATTATATTTAGTTTTTTATGTTCTTTGTAAGTGTACGTGTTTAGATTGTATATGTGAGGATTGCTAATATGCATACATCGTACGGAGTGATTTTTGGTTTTAAAAAAATTTTTCTATTAACATTTTCTTTTATTAACCAAACGCTGTCCATGCCAATTTAATTTTTTTCACTTCTACTGTTTACATTTCAATACTTTGTAGAATACCTTTTTCGCTAAGTGTTTTGATTGTTTTTTATTTGTCGTGAGTTTTGTTTTATTTTGATTGAGTTGTATCCCACTCTGTGTTTTTAATTTACATAACATTGCTTATATGTCCTAAAGATTATATAATTACAAAAACATCATTTGCATATTGTAAGTGATTTAGCCATTATTTCTGTGTTTTTAAATCGCGAAATTGCCTTATAGATAGGCATCGTGTTGTTTTGCGTTACCACTTGGGCCTTGTATTAAATTGTTATAACAAGCTGAGTGTATTTATAGTTAATTCTATTGTTATTTAGATTTGCTTTTATTCCACAATTCACTATTATCGAAAGCTTTTTGTTAGTAAATTTATTCTACGAGTTAATTTAAATTCACTACGACCTTTAGCTTGTTTATAATTGTTTATAATTTTCTTGAATAATTTCCATGTTTGTGATAATACAGATATTGATTGGTAGTTTTCCGTTCATTTGGTTGGTTTAATTCATTTAAATATTTATTGAAAAGTTATTCAATCTTGATATTGGTATTATTTAGTAAATTTCAGGTGGTTTTAATATTTCTTTATAATTTCCTATTTCTTTTCTCTTTTTATCTCTCGTACTATTAATTATTTCTTTAATTACATTGTGTTCATCATAACTTATATTTGTATTTTTTTCTATAACATATGCTTTCTTCTAGTTCTTTCTTTTATTTTGTAAAGTTATTTTCTTGCAGCATTGTTAATAGGTGGATAGATAAGTTCTCAGGTTTAGATTTCACAGGACGCAAATCACCGTTTACATGTAACGTAGTAGTCCGCCCTCTTGCGGTTTTAAAGCAATGACGTTTGGTCTTTCGAAACATCATGCGATTTGGCGTTTGATGCATATAACCTCAATAATCAGCTGTGTTTACGATGGCAATCACAAAAGAGCATATTCGATTTTCTATCCACTTCGCGTTTCATCTTAAGAAAAACGGTGCTGAAGCCAGCGAAATGATTTGTGCTGCATATGGTGAGAATGCTGTAAGTTATGCAACGTGCAAAAAGTGGTACCAAAGATTTCGCGGAGGAGAGTTTAGTCTTGAAGATCAACCACGCTCTGGACGCCCTCAAACATTTGACACGGATGAGCTGCAGACATTGCTGGATCAAAACAATGCGCAAACTGAAAAAGAACTTGCAGAACAGCTTGGCATCACTCAGCCAGCTATTTCCATGCGTTTGCATGCAATCGGTAAGATACAAAAAGAAGGCAGATGGGTTCCGCATAAACTGTCCGAAGACAACAAAAATCGACGGCGTGACACCCCACTCCATTTGCTTTCAAGGAACCGAAAAAAGGATTTTCTGCGTAAAATTATTACGGGTGATGAAAAATGGATCTTGTACGACAATCCCAAGCGCGAAAAATCATGAGTAGACCCTGGCAAACCTTCGACATCGACTCCAAAGCCTAATATCCACACCAAAAAGAATTTGCTCTGTATCTGGTGGGATTTCAAAGGTGTGCTGTACTATGAACTCTTGAAACCAGGTGAAACAGTTACGGTGGATCGCTACCAACAGCAACTCATCAATTTGAGCGACGCAATCGAAGAAAAGAGGCCATTCACTGGACAAGGAAGTCGCAAAGTCATCCTGTTCCATGATAATGCCCGACCACATATTGCGAAGGCGACGCAAGAACACATCTTCGCGTTAGGCTGGGAACTTCTCCCACATGCGGCGTATAGCCCAGACATGGCCCCTTCCGATTATCATTTATTTCGGTCGTTACAGTATCACTTGGCTGATACGCACTTCAAAACAGAAGAAAAAGTCCGAAAATGCATCGATAACTTTATCGTCTCGAAGCCGGTGAGCTTCTATCACCATGGAATTTGCAAGCTACCCGAAAGATGGCAAAAGGTCATCGATGCCAACGGAGAATACTTTGATACTTAAGCTTTTTTTGTTTGCTTTAAAATAAAACTTTAATTTTGCAGAAAAAAGCTCAGAACTTATTTATACCTATAGTTCCTGCACCTTGAATATATTTATTTTTGTTTGTTTTAAGAATTTTCCTTTTTTATGAAATTCCTTAATTTTGTTACCCCTGAATGTGTCCTTTTTTATGTTTTAATTTTTCTTCTATTATTGCCAGTTCCATATTTATTTCTCATATTTTTTGACAGCCCTCTTTATTCAGAGATTTTAGCGTCAACGGGTCATAATAATTCTTGCTGAAATAGAGAGACAAACTTAAAAAAAAATTAATGCCTCGGCAAAACAACCGTGGTTGCTTAAGAGTCATAGTAGTATACGGCGTTTAATAAATGTGAGCGGTTGTTTTATGTTTTGGAATAAGCAGGAATCTTGTCTGTTGTAAGTATGCAACGACGATTTCAAATATAATCCCAGTAAGCAGTGTTTAGTTTCAATAGTATGAAGAAGATGAAGGCTCCTCGTGCACAACTTTTTGATCAAGATGTCCCTGCTTAAGGGAGACTGTAAATTGTGTTAGAGGAACTTACCAGTCCACCTACTACATGTAAAAGTTTACAGCTGAGCGTTTCGCAATCAATAGTATGGTGAATTATTCGTAAGAAACTAAAGTGTAAGTCTTACACGCATTAGCTGAATCAATATTTCTTTAAAGTGACAAACTGTATATTTGAATTTCTACATTAAAATGCAAGCGAGTTCTTAAATTGGCGGTTTCGCTGACCCTATCATCTTTAGCGACGAAATAACTTGCTATCTGGATTTGTGTATTAGCATATTTGAAAGACCAAAAATTTCTGTGTAGTCACAGAACATGTGCGAGACTCATCTAAGGTAAATGTCTTTTGGACTATTTCAAAAGAGGTGTGTAAAACATTTTTTATTTTAAAGAGCTTACAGCTCTGTTAAACTGACTGATATTACAGTTAAATGGAGGCAGTAATGGGTACAATCAAAATTTGCCACAAAAAAAGGACAATTAAATGACACGTTAGAGTGGTAGGCGCCCCGGTCTCCTGCTTTAACCCCTTGCAATTTTTTCTTGCTGGAGTTTGTAAAGAACACCGTTTTTGTAGTGCTATAGTTTTTGCTAATTTTCAGAATCTTCGCATCCATACCACTGCTGCTATGGTTGACTGTGATATGCTGTTACACAAATGGGATGAAATGAATATCGTGTAGATGTCCGACATGTAACCAAAGTTGCACACATTGAACGGTCGTGAAATATATGTCTGAGTGTGATCATCTGCATTTCAGTGTAATAAAATTTGGTGTTCGTTGTATAGTTGCATGTGTTGCGAATTTTTTATGTTTTACAGGCTTATGAGCAACGTTAGAGAACGACCACAAATTAAAAAGAAAATATAACTTATTGAAAATTGATAGCTTTATGTCTACAATGATAAATAAAATACCTCAACAGATGTCAATATGACAATGAAATTTAAATGGTGAAAGCTTTGGAAAGGTTTTTAAAGATATTATCAAGGAAGGACTTTTTAGTTGCACACGTTTAGTGCATAACTAAAGAGATTTTTAAAAATATTAAGATAAATTAAACAAAATATTAAAATTGCAGAAATTCATTCAGTGCAGAAAATAAAGAATTATTTGTTGTAATTACAATGCTAATGGAAATGTTCTTTTTGATGAAAGTTATTTAATTTATTATAAGATACGGAGTGAAGTAAAATGTAATTTTAGTTTTGAAAGGCAGATAAGTTTTGGCATAATTGTTACTTTATTGTGTAATTTATTTTCCATAATTTTAATAATTTTCTGTGTTTACGCTCTGTATCACTTTTTTGATCACATCCGTTAGTATATGTCCAATAGTAGTTTTATAGAACGATATGGTTAAAAAGTTGAAATTAGTAAATAATTTAAAACTTCTATAAATTACATAGAATATCTTCATGTAGATGAAAATTTATTTGAACTTTTTAGATTTACTTTTCCTAAAAGTATGGGCTTATGGGTTGTTCTTTACATAATACCTAGAAACTTGTTAATTTAGACAATCTGATAAGTGAAACCATTATACAGGAAAAGCGAGATAAACAGAAACGGAACACTTCTGAATAAAAATTACCATTGCCTGGCATACGCCAATGATATACTGTTAGTAGCAAGAAGCAGGAGAGAATTAGAAGAAGTAGGAAATCTGATTAAGGCTGCAAAACAAACAGGATTACAAACTAATGCCACTACAACTAAATATATAGAACTTAAGAACAAACAAGGGGCAAATAACCAAAGAAAATTGAGTGCGCAAATTGGAGAAGAGGAGGTCCTGAAATTCGAAGAGATGAAGGAATACATGTACTTGGAAGTATTAATAAACAAAAAATGTAGAGAAGAAATAGAAGAAAATTTAAGAATAGCCAAAGGCATCAGATGTGCAGGAAGTTTAAATCGAGTAATACGATCAAAGAATATCTGACAAACCACAAAACTGCGTATTTTTAAAACCATATTGAGGGCTAGAGTATTATATGGTAGCTAGACGTGGACTATGACAAAGAAAGCTCAATACAATTCAGAGGTGTGGGAAAGGAAAATGCTGCGAAAAATATATTAGGAAAGAAGGTAGATGACGTATGGGAGAGTGGCATAAACGCAAAAATGTATGAACTATATAACGGACCAAACATAATTAAGGTAAATAATTATTATTAAAGATTTTAATGGCTAGGATATCTAGAAAGATTGTCATACAATGCACTAGTCAAGAATTTACGGTGAAGAATCCCAGAAGGACGAAAAAAAGGGGAAGACTCTGAAAAAAGCGGTGGGAAGCGCTGAAGGAAGATTTAAAGGAAATGGGAGAAGGTAACTGGAAAGAATAGCAAAGGACCAATGTGTGTATATACAGTTAGCTGCAATTGTTTTGTTACAATTACATTTTATTATCGGCTCTGTAGCATTTTCAGCATACCTTAGCAAACAATTTTCATATATTTCAACGATCGTTAATGTATTTAACGTTTCTATACAGAAATGCAATGTTACAAATTCTTTTCATCGCTTCAAAGGAAACCGAACAAAAAACGCTTTAGCAATAAATATGACATTGTTTCAGTTGCTCTCTATTTTTTTCTCTATCCATAAACGTCATTTTTCATGCTCATTTTCAGCAGGCAATGGTCGTATTTTGCCATTCGTTTGTTATGTGTCCTTAAGATTTTAACTTTAATTTTTTTGAACATTCATAATATTTTAGATTGCTTCATCTACATATTTTACTTTCTTGTATTGTTTTATCCACTTTTGCAGGACACCAGAAGACTTGTACAGGTACTCATTTGTGGAGTCTTAAAAACACTACAACAGCAACTGCAACAGCAGTACATACTGTAAAACAATAAATAGCAAAGGAGTTAAGTTGTAACTTGCAAAGTGTCCCAATAAATTCATTTGTTTGAAATATTGACCGGACTCTCTTGATAGTTTAACTGAATTTGCGCCATACTCCACACTATCTCAACATTTTGCAATTTGTCACAATGATACTATGTTTTGCTATTTTAAAAACTTTTTGATACTACCTTGTATATTTATAAATAATTTAGATGGAGAAAATATTTTTGTGGTTTTAGATACAATGTCCTTATTGGTATGAAGCTAATATAAAAGTATCTTTTAAGCGGACTGTTAAAGGTAAATTAACTATAAAAAAATATGTTGAATAATGTTTATTCGAATTAATTTGTTGGAAGAAAACTTAATTAATGTGGCATACCTATTTGCATAAGTTAGTAATTTTAAAATTTCCGTTCAGCGACGTATTTTTAATCCAATGGATTGCGCGATTATCTGCAGTGAAGTTTCAGTTTTTTTAGTAACAGCGATGTTTTCAGACTACAAAGTTTTTTAACTCGCCATTAGAAAGTTTAAATAAATTGCTTTGTCCAAGATAGTGGCATTTTAAAAGTTTTGTATTCGAAATTGTCCCCGAGGTAATTTATATCAAGCGACTCTGTACATATTGCCACAATAAATTAAAAGGAAGAAAACAACAAAATTTTGCTGAAAGTTTTTGCCGGAAGACTTATTAAAATAAAAACGTGTAATTTTTAACTGTTAACTTCTAATGTAAAAAACGAAATAAAATTGCTATAGTAGTGGCAGCGACTTCAGCAAAAGTTAACTGTTAAAAACGAGCCACTTAAATTACAGAAACCGTTAATTCCATAATTTTAAAGGTTTTTAATCTGTTTTAAACTTCACAGGAAAAATTTTGGAATAATTCGCCAATTTTTATTAAAAAAAATTAGGCAACGAGAATAGTACCATTTTTCATATTCTTTCTTTTAATTTTATACCGTTTGATACAATTTTTTCTATACTTCATTTGTGCTAGAGACCCTTCTCAATTCAGATTTAATCTTAAAGTTATATGCGGCTAATTCTGTTAATATGGTAAATGTCTCAATAACTGTATCTCGTACTCCTCCAAAAACTACATAGAGATAACGCGTTGTGTTTAGGAATGTTGTCTTGTTGAAGGAAGGATATTGTAAAAAAATTGAAGTTTATGTGCTGGATTAACTATATGACCATTGAATTTTTACTTGCTCATTTGTAATTTTTGTATTGCTAATAAACTGAGGCTTTTTATGTTTTAATCACTAAACATTCATAACTTATCACATTGCAGATTTCCGTACTATATTTTTCAAGAAGAATTTATAGTAAATGTACTAGGTAGTTTATTCTGATTTAAGAAAGCGGCAAAAAATATGGACAATTTTCTCAATCACGCTGGTCTTTAGACACCGTCAATGACCTGTCGAGTTTTCTTACTACGATATATATTTATTCGCCCACGTAATTTTTGTTTGTTTTAAACCAGTTGGGGTATTTAAATACAGTCTCTAGATCCTCAAAGTTACAGACGTTTTTAAACGCCAATTATAAACAATATTAGTTTATTTTTAAATTTTGATTTTGTATATATCAAAATTGTACTGCTGCGTTGAATAATAAACTCATTATCACGCAATGTGTGGATGAATGGCCATTATAATAGAAGACAAAACAAACATTTTAATTGTAATCCTAAACGCTTTTAGCTCTGCATAATTGCTAGCTTTTAAATCAAATACAATTAGCTTTACAGATGCAGGTGTAAAATTATTGCGTGTTTATGGATTGTCGATTATCGTTCACAGCGCTTTATGGCCCAATTTCTAGTATAATACATAATAAACTATATCCAAACATAATTTTTTTTTAAATTTCTGTACTGACGATAGATTTTTTTATAGAAATTATATAATACTTTTCGTATAGGCATATGTATTATTAATTATATATATATATTTATAAAATATATATGCTTTTCTGCCATCTTCGTTAGCTTTGCTTTAATTATTTTACGTTTTCTTCTATATTTTTTATTTTTTAAATATACGATTTTATTTAAATGTGTTTACTTTGGTGTCCAAGTCTCTAAGCTATATAAAAGAGTGGAAAACACATAGCATTTAGGGAGTATTCTTAAACGAAATGTCAGACTTATATTACGGCAGCATAGAAATCTGACGAATGACGTACGTATTCTTATCTACTTGATTTGATCTATGCTTGATGTTATCTACGTTCCTAAAAACTTTTATACATTCACTCATTCAATGTATATGTTTTCAACATTTGAGTTTTATTTAAATTAATATTGAGCCCATATTTGTTACAGTACACATTAAGACGTTCTGTAGGTCGTTGATATTGTCTATCATTATTACACGATCATCAGGAAGACGTAAGTTGTGGAGAATTTCTCCATTTATAGACATACCTTCTATTAAATTAGATAAAGTTTTTTAAAATATTGCTTTACTACAGACAATGAAAAGTAACCGAAGCAGCATGCACCCTTGGCAGATTCCTCTCTGAATTTTAATGTTCTCGGTAAATTGATTGTCAACTTTAACTTTGGTAGTCTAAATTCAGTATAGAGGAGAGATAATTTCTCAAGTTCACCTATCTATAATCATATTATATAGGATCTCCATTAATTTGCCGTGTTTGACTATATCGAAAGCATTTTCAAAGATATTATGATTCGTATCAAGGCACCCTCCAGCTAGCACATTTAAACCAAATAAATACTATTTATGAAACCCAATTATGTGCCACTTATCTCGTTTTCTAGAGTTTTAACAATTCTGGCATGTATGATTTTCAAGAACGTTTTAAACGTGTGTCTCATTAAGTCTATGGTTCTGGGATCTGAACAAGTTGTTCCGTAAGGTTGTTTGGGATCGCCACTGTTTGGGAATGCCAATTTGATAGATTTGATTGAAAAGTTCAACCAAGATGTTTATACAGTCCTCATCAATGAGTCTTGTTAGTTTGATGGCTGCTTCATCCGATCCTGCTGCTTTACCATTTTTTGTATTTTTCATGACATAAGTTATTGTTTACTGCGTAAGTCTACTTTTTGTATTACTAATTCTTCTATTCTATCAAGAATTGTCAAATGTAGTTGATCCATTATGAGAACTTATATTTTAGTTCACTAATCACATTTCCTTGGGCGTCTAGGATATTCGAAGATGTACTATTTCGAAACTCCCGTCATTTTTCTTTTTTTTGTAAATTGAAGCTATCATGTTTTTTACTTGGGTCTTTTATTCCATTGCATATTTCAGCGAACCAACTTTTTTGCTATCTTAATTTTCTTTTTAATGTTCCTCTATACTTGTTTTTGTCTTTTGATTTACATATTTTTTCCAGAATATCTAGTATCATTGAGGGCTGTATTTTTGTGGCTGTTTCACTGATCTTTCTTGAATTATCATTTGTTTTTATTGTAGTTTCTTTATATGGTTCTCCTCTTTAAGCCTTTTGGAGTCTATGTTTTTCTTTACGATTAGGCTCTTGACTTTCTTTAGTTTGATTCTCATTATCATGGTTATGATCGGAAGATGTCAGCTCCCGGGTACGTTTTGACTGATATGAATGATAGGAATTTTTGTAACTTTTATTAGCAATAATATAATAGTCTATTTGATTTCTAACTATTTTTTCAGTTATCGTCTGGAGATTTCCAAGTATATAATCAAGGTTTATGAAGTTTGCAGAACCTATCACCGCAATTATTTCGTTCTTTCTACGCAGTCGGCAACTTCTCCTTTACCCACATTGAAATCACCTATTATGCTGTTTATGTCCTGTCTTTTTATTAGTTTAACAACATTGTCAAGTATTTCATAGGTTTCAATTTCGTTCTCATCCTTCTCTGTAGTGGGTGTATATACCTGTATGATATTTATTTTCCTGTTAAGCTGGAAAATGAAAGTTAATATTGTAACAAAATCAGAGTACGGAACAAAGTTTTAAACTACTTTTTAATAGCCTTTGTCTACGATGATGTCCACACCTTTTCTGAGTTCGGGTTTGTTGTTTCCCGACCATTACAAATCACTAATTCCCAAAACATCCAGCTTCAATTTATGCATTTCGGATACATCATTATCTATCTTGCTAGCCTCTTCCAAGTCCCAATTCTTATAGCATTTTTATGTTTTTTGGTTATTTTGAAGTTCTGCCTTTCCGTATCTTGGTTTCTAAGTCCAATGATCTGCAATAATGTTTAATAGGCTTACCCGTCTTTAGGACCGATCTTGTAATTCAAGGACAAGCGGACGCCCTTTCTTGGTTGTACGTGCTTGTCAGTTTTGGTCTGCCCCGGGTATTTTATTTTCCCGATACCCACCATGCCTGGTGAGCGTTTTCCTATCCGCCATCTGGGAAGGCACCCGATGGAGGACTAGCAAACGGTTACTTTCAAATGAATAAGTAACTTTTTTGCTACTTTAAAATAGCAAAAAAAAGTGCCAACTAACACAAACTCCTTGACAACACCGTCGTTTTCTATGTGCTTCTTTTAGTGACTCATACAAATGATAATTCCAGGGCGATAAGTCTGGACTACAGGAAAAGCATTCCAGTATAAACTAAAACAAATTCTCAATTTTTTGCCGAATTTGGGCAGATTCACCTCTCACGTTGCCCGAGCACTACCGTAACGTATGTCAGCATTAGAAGCAATTTTAGCAATTTTAGTAGACATTGTAAATACTCTTCTCAGTTACGTTAATTTTTAGATGGCCCCGGTGACCACCATTTTTAACTTCTTTTTGGCTTTTCAAAAATTGCTTCTTAAGGATTTTGTTCTCAACATGTGCTTTAAATGATAATTTGTTAGTGTGTCAGTGATAGTAACTAAAGAAGAGGTAGTGTGACGTTTACTAAAAGGGAAAAGTTCTTTGGGTATCCTATCTTATAACACGCTGAAACTATGTCCCTCTCTTTATGATTTTGGATAAATCATCAGAGAAGGCTATAAGAATAAAAGCCACAAACAAATTCAAATACTTAGGATTTACAATAACAGACAAGGCAACAACGGAAGAGGAAATTAAAAATAGACTGAGACAAACAAGATCGTGTATTAGACAGTTGCATCCAGTAATATGGGATAGACAAATTACGAAAAACACAAAAACGAGAATATACACCACAATTGTACAAAGTATAATGACGATGGAGCGGAAGTCTGGGCAATAAACAAGGGAAATGAAAGAAAAATAAGAGCAACAGAAATGGAATATTGGAGGAGGTGCTGTGGGGCAACCAAGATGGAAAGAACCAGGAATAAAGAAATAAAAAGAGGAATGGGAGTAGAGACAGACATAATTCATAGTATCGAAAATAAGAGACTCGCATGGTACGGACATGTAAGAAGATCGGATGACAACAGATGGATCAAACGAGTAACAGATTGGAGTCCCGCAGAAAGGAAAAAGAGAGGAAGACCGAGGAGATCGTGGAGGGATGAAGTGGATGAAGCGATGGAAAGGAGAGGTTTAGAGGAGAATGACTGGCAAGAACGAGAAACGTGGAGAACCTGGTTGAAGGAAGGAAAACGGCGACAGCTGTATATATATATATATATATATATATATATATATATATATATATATATATATGAATCATCTATTGATACTATTCTATACCAGATTTGTTTGTGTGAAAAGTTTTAATTGTTTACTGTTCTATTTATTTTCAACTACTAACTGGTTATTCTTTTCAAAGGTACTTGCCTTTGATTATAACTAATTTATCATCAAAGTAATTTAATTTTGTGTAGTACTCCAATTTTAGTTAATTGAATTGGCTGGCAAAACACGTAGCAGAAAAGTATATATTTTACCTTGAAGAAATAAACAAACATACAGGAATTGCAGATGTTTTCATAAATGTTTGTTTGGTGCTTTAGTACATCGTACAGGTAAATAAATTTCCTTTGATTAGCTTTAATGTGCTGAAGCACAATCCAGACAGTTGATTAAAAATTCATCGGCCTTAATAATACGCCAACTCTCATACGCATTCTAGATGCGGCGGCGGAAGGCGCCGCTTGGGGTGTTGTCGGCGGTGTCTAGAGAGCAGCAGTTTAGGTTATGATTGATAGAAGGAAACTTTGCACTTCGCAACGAGCAAGGAGTTTAAAATTTCCTTCGATTTGTTGCTTTAGCGCCGGGGAGCGAACGGTCACTGCAAAATACTGCCGAGGTAGAGTAAAAGCAGACAATCTGGCAAGTGGCTGAGATGGGACAGCTCTCGTGTAACACGGAGAGGATGAGGATGAGGTGAACCCTCGAAGAGGATTACGAGATCGATTCCGTCGAGCACGAGAAAAAGCGGCCTTTCCCTCTTTATGTGCTTGTTATTCTATCCTTTATATTTGAAGTGGCCACTTAATGTGTTTTATAGTGCCAATATCGGGTTGCATGTATATAGATATATACAGTAAAATATGAATGTTACGAGATGCCCTTCATGCTACCTTTTTATTTCGGCCCATCACTCTTTGATGCTTGATTTGAGTTTTAGTGGCCATCCCGGCCCCGATTCGGATTCGCATTTGCCCCCAGGAAGCGGCCGGCGATCGCTGCGCCGGGGTCGACGATGGCAAATGAAGACGCGATTAGGTATTCTTCGGTAGCACAGGGATAAGCCCTTCAGGGCCATCAGTGTCTTGAAGAATGGTGGCCGTCAATCACAGGAGCCTGGGAGCGGCTCGGCTGGCCGGAACTCGAGGCGCATACATCATAGCATCCTCTATCAGGGCTGGTGGCGGCGTCGCAACATGACATTGCCGCCCCGCTTTCTCCGTCTCTGACTCCCATTCCGCAGATTGGGATGCGATACACAATTATTTGCTGCGTGTTCTGGAGCTGCTGTGCAGTACATCAGCTGGTTCTCTTTCCTTGATTACGCCATCCATCAAAATCATTCGCACTCGTACATTACTGGTTTCAGTTATTTATGCTAGCATCCAGTGCTACTCTGTCAAATTATCGGAATATTATTTTTCATGTTTCTACAAATATCAATTTGGCGCAAGCTGCAGTTCATTCTCTTCCTTCAATTTGCGAAAAGACGCCCGCGCTGCACTGACTGTCCTTTGTCTTGCACCGAAAGGATTGATTCCGCTGCCTGAGTTCGCGTGTTGCATAACATTTACAATGATTATTAGCGGTGCAGAGCATTTTCAATTAATAAGTGAAACAATGGGAAATTGCGGGAATAGATATAACAATGTGAATGAATGGAATAATGTATTATAGCACTCCATGTGCCCTCTGACCTGGAGTTGAGCCCCTTGTGGTAATTTAGCACGCGCACAGAATTAGAAACCATTAAATTGGAGCAATGCATCTTTATTTCACCGCTTTGCTATATCGCTTTTTCTCCCACTGCGCTTGTTCCCAACGTCTGCTCTATTGTTTCATACTCATATATTACATTTATTTACGATTCACATTTGTAAGATCCACGAAGAATCTTTTGCGAGACTCGGGGTCCATTCCTACATTTTCTGAAGAGAAATGTTTAAATAAATTATAGTGAAACATACAATAAAATAATATTTTTTTATTCTACATTTATTTATTCTACATGAAGTAATAAATAAATGTGATAAATGAGTTTAGACGTCATCTATTAACCATACCGCAAAGGGAGATGATGATAATGACTGTTTTTAATTCACTTCGTCTGGAAGTTGTTGTAAGTGGAATGGCCACTGTTACTCCAATCTGGGTGCAGTTGGCGAGTTGATCATCTCAGCAAAACATCTGTTTTCATGTTCTTGATGATTCATCGATGCTATAGTGTTGACAACATACGTATTTCTTCCGTGACAAATGGAATTTTTACATTATAGTGGAGTAATTGGAGGATTCAACTGTGGGGTCCCTGTAAAATATCTGAGTTTACTTGACCGTAGTTAAAATATGTAGAATTATATTTTATTCGGAAGTAGTTTTCAATCTTTCTTATTCTTCTTAGAATGCCGTATTCATTAATGAATGTTGGAAACAATTTCGGCAAAGTTTATTCGGATTTTAACAGCACTAATTAATTCGTGGGTACTCATGTGTCAAATTTTTGATGTTTTTCATCTAAAAGTGTTTTTTACGATCACACCTTTCTCTTCCATCCATTTTTCCTTACATACTGAGCTATAGAATATTATATTTGTAGTTGCGATATAGATGGCGAAAGGTACGCTGTTTTTCTTTTCTTGATTTTTACTAGAAGTTCCTTTTCTTTGTGCATTCTTCTCAACACTTCTTCATTTGTAGTATGTTTTGTCATAATATGCGTAATAATCTTCTGAACATCGAAAACTCAAAAACTTGTAATCTTTTTCCAATATTAGCCTTGAGTGTCCAAGACTCAACACCATACATTAGCATTGAATATTTGTAGCATTGTAGAAATATGTATGTTGTTACTAATTTAAGGCTGTCGTTGATAAGTACCTGACTTATTCATATAAAGAACGACCTTGCTACTTCTATTTTTGTTTTTATCTCCAACTGCGTGTCTCCATCCTCCGTCAGCTAGCACCCGAAATATTTGGGTTTTGGTACCTTTTGAATTTGTTGGTTGTCTATTATCAATTCTGTTTGTATTTCTAAAGTTTTGTTAAATATCATAAATTTGTTTTTTTTCATATTTATTCTTAGTCCGACTACATCTACATCTAGAGTTACAGTGTCCATAAATCGTTGCAAACCCTGCAAGCTGTTTGCTATTATGACGGGGTCGTCGGTATCTCGTATCTTATTAATAACGATACCATTTACTTTTATGCGGTCTTCAGTGTTTTCTGGGGCTTTTCTGAAAATCTCCTTTGAGTAGATGTTAAACAATAGAGAGGAGAGGACACAATCCTGTCTAACGCCTCTTTTAATTGGGATCATTTTCCTGTGTTTATTGTCCAGTCTCACTGAAGCTTTTTTCTGTCAATATTCTTATTAGGTCCTCATGCCTAATTCGGTCAAATGCTTTCTCGTAGTCGATAAAGCATATGAAGACATTTCTCGGTTGGTCTCCACGTTTGTTTTTTTTTTTTTAAATAAAGCTGATAGACTAAATAACGCTTCTCTGGTTCCAAATCCCTTTTAAAATCTGAATTGCGAGTCACTTGTATTTTGTTTACATTTATGATGTATTCTTTGATGAAGGACTTCTAAACATAATTTAAGTACAAGGCTCATAAGGCTTATAAGACGGAAATCATCGCATTTGTTTGCTTTTTTCGGCTAGGTGATGAATTCTGACGTCAGCCAGTATTTAGGTATTATTTCAGTTTGATATATTGAGTTAAATATGTTCGTGAGTAATTCAATGTTTTCTTCATCCAAAAGTTTGAGGAATTTGTTGTAGATCTGGTTTGGTCCGACAGATTTATCATTTTTTCTGTTTCTTGCTGCGTTTATAATTTCCACACATAATACTTGTGGTCCATTTTCTGCAGGAATTAATCGTTGATGATTAGTTTTTCTATATATCGTTTTTATATTTGCTGCAATTTTTCTTTGTGATTAGTTGATTATTTTAGTTTGTAATATTCCTATCATTGCAGGGTTTGGGAACGTCTATCACTTTTTTTATGTATGTTAAGAGCATCGTGTCTTGCTACTAGTTCTTCTAATTCATTTAATTTATCCTTTAACAATTGTTCTTTTGCTTCGCGTATTTTTTTTCTATTGTGTGATGTATTTGTCGCTATCGGAGTTAATTTTTGTTTTTGTAGCCTCTCCTCTCTTCCATTAATGGCTATATTGCTGGAGTCATCTAAAGCTCTTTATTATTATTAGTTAGGTATAAAAATTATATTTTATGTTTTGATGATCGCTTTTCAATAATATAGGCTTTCATCGGTAAATACTACTGACTGGATAGGATGTTTTTAATTAAGATATGTATCGGAAGTAGCGCCACAAAATTATTTCTAAATTTTTTCCTTATAAATTTTATATCTGATAACAATAAAATCGCCTAAACTGCTAGAAGCCTATTATTTTGAAGTCTTTCTATCATATTTTAGATCAAATTAACGTCAATTTTTGGCACAAGAAATGATGCGCCGTTTTAATTATTCAACCAATGTTACCTTCCAGATACTGTAAACTAATTTTTTAAGTTTACATAAGACAGATTAGTATGCTTTAGTACAACTGGTATGTTTTTAGCTTGTAGCCAATTAAATGTTTTTGGACAAAATGGCACGATACCAGATCCGGCCAATAAATGATTTTTTATTTTGTGATGTTTATTCACCAATCGGCAACTTTGGCAGACACCTTCAAATATATACTGCCGTATTAACTGTTTTTGTTTTGCTAGTATGAACAAATAAGTTGGAAACACCTTGCACGGATATCGCACGCCATGTCAAAACTTTTGGCTCTACTGTAGATTTAGAGGCAAATAAGTTTGATATAGCTATTTTAAATCACAAAATTTTTGAGAAAATTGTATACTAGTGTACATTCCTCTCCTCTTATTTTTCTCAATGTGCAACTCTATAATTTTGACGCTTTCTATTTCCTAAACATCAACAAAAGTCTAAAAGGTACAAACAAATTTGGAGTGTACAGCGTTTATAGGATTCTAGAGTTGGTAACTTTCAACATCTTGTAAGTCGTTCTTTGGCTATTTATCTCTGTGCAAAGTTTAGAAACTCATAATGGTCGCGTGTGTATAGTACGAATGGAAGACCTGGTTTTTGTCTTGCATTCCGTATGTTTAAATTATTTTTACGTTTATAAATATTTACAGCCTTCTGCATTATCTTGAAAAATAGGTATTAAAATTAGTGCATGCGAGCAATTGTAATTTTTTTCTAATTTTGCATTTTTGGATAAAGAGATAATATAGTGTTTATAATTCATGTTTATTACTTTTGTTAGGACTCTATGTAGTTTTCATTGTAATCTGATATATATCTACTTCGCGCTTTGCGTTTTCCAGTTACCAACGTATATAAAGGGAAATATCTATTTTGTTAGTTTCTCTTGTTCACATGGGTATTAAGCGCCAAACTGCTTCCCATGTTCGAGTGATAAAGTATTATATTCGGTCTTCTAATTTATCTATATATTCTATAAGTTATCTTAGTTTGCTTGTTTTTTGACACGTGTAGGAAGAGATGATTTATCATGTGATTGTTTAATGTTGCAATAATAGGACTATAATCTGACAGTAGCTCTAAATTAGATTCGATTTGCATATAGTTTGTCGTTATACCTTTAAATACAAAGAAGTCTAACAGGTCTGAGTTTTTATCTGGATTAGATGATTTGATAGTAATATACCTGCAGTTTCGATTGGTTATGGCTTGTTGAAATTTTGCTTTTATCCTTACGCTTGGCATTCCAATCCTCTTCTATAAGAAATCTGATCTTACTGACTGAAAAATATTATGCACTTTTTGACAGGCACAGTGCGTCTTGGAGGACAATAGATCGCAGATAAACAGAAATAAACCAAAACTTTTGTTTTCGTATTTTTTATATCTATACAGTTTTCCTAACTAAACTTAAGGTTCACTAAAAAATTTTCTTTACTCCTACAAATGGCTGTTCTCGCATTTAACGTCTCCGGAGATTATAACATAGACCCACATTTTTGCCAGTAACAAGTTTTTATTAAATTGTACAATGCTTTATGACAGAGTTGCCTAACTTAAGCTTACTAAATAGTCCTGCTCTGTGTCTACATTGACTCAAAAATTATTAACTAAATAATTTAAAGTAATTTTAATAATTATATTAATATATATATATATATATATATATATATATATATATATATATATATATATATATATATATATATATATATATATATATATATATATATATATATTATAAATAAAAGTACTATATCTATAAAACATGCATTTTTGTATGCTGTTTTTAAATTTAAAAAACATTAATTTGAAATAAATAATAATTACAAAAATGTACATTTTTATAATTTGATAGTTCGGAAGTGAAAGCGAATAACTTATCTTATGCCCTCTATTTTAACGACGACCGTAGCAATTTTATGCCATAAATATTACATTAACAACAAACATTAACACTAAGCTTAACATTAAGTTTAATGTTACCTACGGATATGCAATTAAGCCGGCAAACCAACAACTTGTACGCCTCAATTTCTGAAATAGTCCAAAATTAAATACCAAATATGTCTTTTAGTCTCAATGTCCTCCAACAGTATTGAATAAATATAAATATTTATAAATAAATATTTTTTAAATCATCATTTATCGTCTCATACTATTAAAGAAATATTTAGGATTTCAATTATTAAAATACTAATTTGCGTTTTTCTTGATGCACTAATTTCAAAATTTTAAAATAATCAGTGTATTTATTAAAAATTCGAATATTTTTGGAGCCGTCTTAGATAGACTATTTTTTTGTAATTTTTTGTGCATGTCTTTTCCCTCCCTTAGAGTGAAGTATGGAAAAATACTTAAATATATAACGTTTTACTGTTTCAATGTGTCAGTGCGTCACAAAATATTATAAATATTGAGGTTTTTAAATGTCAAGATATAATAATATTAATATATAGCAATATAAAAGTATTTCACCCAAAATTCAGTAATAATATACTTACAATAATCTGCTTGAACTCCAATATGTACTAAGAGACAACTATCCGCTTATTCGTAATATTTATCTAACTAGCTATACAGTTATAACTGAAGCTCCAGCAGAAAAGCTGCAATATGTTGTCAGAAATAATCTGATTAATGCGGCCTGGAATATCTTGTACATAAACCTTTATAGGGAATAACGTCAGCTTCGGACAAACTGAAATAAAACTATTTTCCCTGAAATTAGATAACCGATATATTTGAAAACGAAATACATAAATTTTATGGACAATTTTTTAAACATACGACTATCTACCTGTACAGATTAAATAAAAAAAACCCTAATTTAATATTGAAAGATATAGGTTTTCTCAAGCAATAAATTTAAGTGAAGGCAAATTTTTCAATAAACAGAAAAATTATTAATATCACGAAATGAATAACAGCTACGAATTTCTCCGACAAAAAGCAACACATGGAAAATGTACGCAGTTACGTTAAAAAATATTTTGCTATGGTTTATTGTAAACATTTTTTGGAAGACACGTGCCTTCAAATACACGTGCCTTTTCCGTATTTTATTTTTTTCTTACAAGTTCCCAAAGGATTGCCTAATCAAAAACAAAGTTTTTGTTAAGGCCGTTCTGGGTGTGACAATTATAAAGTAAATTAAATACAAACGGACGCCAAAATGGCCGTCGTAATTCCTCTGTTTATTTGCGATCGATTTCACGTCTCTTATTGTGAGCGTCCAGTATAATGCTGTGGCAGCGTGTCGTCACGAGGACGGCTACACCATCCTTGACTGGCAGGAGGAAACTTTAAAACGGTCTCTTTGACGGTAGGACGATTTCGATGTTGTTTAATTTAGATTTAATACTGTGGGTATTGTTATATTTATAAATTGTAATTTTTTAGTTTTGATATCTACATATTTAAGGACAAATAAAGTCAAAATAATAGTCTTTCTCAGCTAAAACTAAATCTATCAAATTTTAGAATAATGAAAATGTCTTGGTTTATTAATATGATAATTATTTATTTAGTTTGTAAAACAGATACAAAATTAAAATTGAAATACATGCTATGTATAGTATCCATCTATCTACAGATCAAGTTTTCTATAACTCATTGATATCGCTCTTATGGTTTAGAATAAAAAAATTTACGATACTTTTATACTTTTTTAAAACTGGCAAAGTGATGTCTATCGGAACATATGGTAATGCGATAGTGCCGAAGCAAGCTATAGCGGTGGAGTAACAGTTCAGTTCCATCAAATTCTTCCAATATCTTACGGGTTCTTTGAAACATAGCGTTATCCATTTGCAAAAACGCATGTCTATGATTAACTATGTCAGAGTATCATTGTTCCAATGTAATATACATTTTGTCGAACAATAAAACTCAGCTATGATGAAGAAAATTACATCTCTGCAGTTTTAAAAAATGAAAAGCATAACTTTGACATTAAAAGTTCTACGTTTTACAATAAATTATGTAGCTTGGCCTAACCATTGGTTTGATCTGTTTGTATTAAGAAGATATGTATCGTCACTGTCAACAATTTGGCGAAAGAATCGAAGATCCTGAGGATTATCGTTAACTCAATGTTCGCCTTGCTTTTGTGTCAAAGCCTAAAACACTCTTCTATATCCTCTGTTGATTTTTCATATCTTATACAAGCGACTTCTACAAAGCATGTCTAAATAGCTTGGTAGATAATATCAGAAAACAAACAAAAGAGAAGATATAAACAAATTATCTTTCTTGGCCTTTAAAAGAATTGCCATACATCGCAATATACTTTGATAACATTCATAAAGCAGTTGGCAAAGGTCTTTTTAGAAATCGATCGCAGAACCGCTGGTACACATCCTTGGATTGCTATTATGATTCTGAATCCTTGGATTCTTGTTACAATCCTCAAAGGTTTTCATCCGTTTTCTTGTTTGTTCTGGTCTATCTGCTTATGCGAGACAGAAATAAAACATTCCGTTTACTCAAATCTTTGCAGATAATGGTATGCACTTTGTCCTTTTATGATTGGATAAATATTTAAGACCAAGCTTTTATACCAAGACGGATTTAATTTACTTCTTTTACATAACTAAAAAAGGGTAAGCTGATGGCAGTAGGCCTTTTTAGCACGTATGGTTACTTTATTTCGGGGTTTAAATGTCGGTTTATATCTGGAGATATAACCGTCGTTCATTGTTTTGTATTTCACATAACAAACTTTTACTAGATAGGAGGTTCAATAATTGTGTATTATAGCTTAAATGAATTATTGGGTAATGAGAGTCGCAAATTGGTAGAAACCGCTACTGTGGCAATGACTTATAATTGGGTTAATACTAGGCACTTCAACTTGACATTTGACATCCTTTAGTGTTTGTATTGAGCTTATAATCGCCAGTGTGTCACGTGGTTGAGGGACGGGGTGCGATGCGAATGGACCCGGGTTCCATTCCCGGTGCTCTCTGAGGCCTGAGGGTGGCGTATTCAGTCACTATAAATAATTGAGTACGTGAGTTCACTTGAACAGGAAGTAATAATGGCGGTCGTCTAAGGCCCGGTGCTTGCTACATCGTTCCGCATCAGATACCATGCGTGACGATCGGGCACAGTGGTAAACATATGAAAGCCGTAACCTCTCTGTTTGCAGCCCGTGCTCTCACGAGGCGCGTTAAAGCCTTACCATTAATATTGAACTTATAACGAAAATGAATAATTAGATGTTAATAATATATTTTATGATTTGTTTAATTCTCTTTTAGTGGGTCGTATGTACATTTTAGCTTAATTAGTTGCAATAACTAATAAATAAGAACAATTATTTTAAAAACAATTTTATTGCCAATATATGGGAAATTTTAAGGACTTGGCTTGTTGTTTAGGCTATTTAACAGTGGTAGGGATATCATAGCTCTGACAGTTATATCAACATGCTTGAGACAGTTGTCAAGTCCTAAATAAAGCACTAACTGTAATTTCCTTGACTATTACGTGTGGGCGTCGTTCAAAATAAGGTCATAACACCAAGGGCCTCCACCATGGAGGTAATTACACATATGGACAACGAGAAAGTTGTGTTGGCCTGCAGTAGGTTTAGATCGTAGTGACTGTTAAGTATCATTTGCATGTTTCTTATATATTAATGTTATTTTTATTGTTTATATATTTTCCGGATCTACCTTAACAATTCTGAAATTAAGTAGGAAAAATCTTTTTTTATTTTCTAAGATAAATAAATATAAATTTTAATTGCCTATAATTACGAGTAACATTCATTATTAAATTAAATGAATTTAATACAAATTTTAAGTACTTTTAAATATTGTTAACGAGTTTTCACTAATACTGATGATACTAATACCGTCCTAGGTGTGTACATTATAGATTTTTCTATCTAAAAAGCTGTAGTGTATTGAACTGCTACTTCCGCAAGAAAACTTTTAAAAATATTTGCCATATAAATACGTAATCGATACCTAAACGTACTTTAGGCCGGAAATATAGCTGCCATAGCTGTAAACTTCCGGCCTGGTCAGACTGAAGGCTCTCCACGTTGCCAGCCATTTTCCGGGCACTTTAACGAACAGCCCGGCAGGCTGTTTCTTAACTCTTGTCAGGCGGGAGTGATTAAGCAATGTCCCAGCGAAGGGTGATCGCTTCCGCGATTTGTGGGGTTTTGTCAGCGGAAGGAGATGCACCAAAAGTTTTATTGGATAATTATGGATGGCCCTGGAACACCGGCAGTTCGATGATATAAGGGGTAGTAACAAAGATAAATGACTGCCGATAAAACATAATCGATGTCGGAATACAAAAATAGTGCGTGCCCTAAAAGGCTACCGGATCGCTCCGTTCTGTCCCTTCGACTGCTATCGATTTCGCCTCCGCCGGAGTCGGGCCACGAATTCTCTGCAAAATTGCCTGCGTATTGAAATATTGTTTATAAATTGCAAACGGCTGCTGTGATTTATTGTAGTTTTAATGTTATCAATTGACTACTCATCAATTGCCGCTTAGTACCTGAGCATTTGTACAGAACGCACGGGGAGAGGGTTGGAATGCTATTTTTTGACAATTTGCTGCAAAAGCTGCACTGTTTGCTCCACAACTATCCGACATTTTTGTTTCAGCGATGACGGATGACCCCAGATTTTCTGAACCCATTCCTAACGTTACAGTGGCCTTAGGACGTGACGCAAGCCTACCATGCGTCGTGGAAAACCTTGGAACATACAAGGTAGGACAATTTTTATATTATTTACACGTATGCTGAAACTTAATATTGATGTGATGATTTGTAGTCTACTCATAATCTTTATCAGATAGAAATAACTATAATAATAGTTTTAAACATTAATTCTAAACTTTTATCTCTTGGTACTTTTTTAACGTTGTTAGATTTGACAAAGATAATGCATATATATATATATATATATATATATATATATATATATATATATAGTGTAAAATTTCACATTTTGCATTACACATTACATTATGGTTTCAAAAACTTTGATCATGTGTTTGTGTCATCGTTTGATATTTCTGAGATGGCAATACTTCGGTTGAATGGACCGTATTATGAAGTCATATTATGAAATAGGACAATTTGTTCAAACTCGATTGAGTGTAATAGTTCACTTTTATAAATTAAAGTTCGGATAAAGTATTTAATTGTGTCATAACCTTTATCAGTTAAATGTTGTGAAAAAACATATTTTATTAATGAGGGAAGTCCGTGAACTCAATATTAGGGATTTGGTCGATTTTTTAATGTAACTTTCCTAAGGTATAAATATAATTGTAAAGACCTTTTTCAAAATGGAGAAAATTGAAATTGTTATTTACCGCATAGACTTGCTATTACTAATCATTTGTTGATTTTAGTCTTTTGGCAAAGTATTATTATTCCATAACAATAAATTTCTAATGTGTGGCGAGTATGTTAGACATAGTAAGCACATGAGATAAATAATAACTTTAAACCCGCATGTCCTAAAAAGGAAGAGCTTGCTTGCGATTTTGTTTATACCATTAAACTTCCAACCCCATATCTCAAAAATAATTAGTTCATTAAAAAATTTAAACAAATTAGTGATACTCAGTATTATCTATAGTAATTACGCAAAAAATTGAAAACTTTATATTTCCAAAACAAGACCTTTGCTACGCTTTACGCCTGTACCATAGGCGAATCTCATTAAACATTCAATTAAACCAGTGATGTTATGTATTTTGTTTCGAAGTAAGCGTATGGCATAAATAATTTGAAACCCTCATATCTCAACAACGAAGTATTTGCCCAGAAATCAATTCTACGCTTTCAGCATAGGTAAATTATTTAGACCGATGGTATTGAGTATTAGCAGTGATAATCCAGCGGAATATTTGAAAACTCTAAACCCGATACCTAAAAAACAAGGAATTTGCACGTAAAGCTCCGCTATGCTTTTTATAACATTTTCACCTTGAGTAATTTTTCTCAAAAGTTTAGATAAATCTGTAGTATTCACTGGTATTAACCATAGTAAGCTTACGCGATACATGACAGTGTTGAACTCGATACTTCAAAAGCAAGGAATTTTCAAATAAAACTCAGCTTTACGTCCTATCTGCATCATAAGCAAATTTCATTGAAAAACTCAGTCAAATTTATGATGTTCAGTATTGTTATCCATCTCAAGTGTATGAAATAAATGACAATTTGAAGATCTTATATCTCAAAAACAACTTTAAATCCCATGTCTCAAATTTGAAATAAAACACTTCTTCTTTTAATGTCATTTTAAATATCTGTAATATTTTAGTCACTTGGGAGATTTACGCCACAATCATTTGCCTTCACTTTTTATACATAGATAATAGATAGGCAACATTTATGTCAACACGTTAACGTCAACGTTAAAACTTTCTAATTTTCAAAATTTATTATCTTTGAAAATTCAAGATAAGCTATTTTATCTGTCGTCTACATATCATTAAGCCAAAAGACAGCTTTTTCACCACAGCATTATATTAACTATAACAGAAAATTTGAATAAAAAATTTTAATCAAATTTGTGTTATCGGTTATTAACCATGTCCAACTTATATTATAAATGGCAACTTTAAACTTCCATATCTCAAAAACAGGAGAGTGGCGCATAAAACTTATATATAGTTAAATTTCTTTAAAAAATTATTAAATTATCGGTATTGAGTATGGAAAATTATGTTTTTAATCAAAATTATTACTTTAAACATTTATCTGAAATATTTAAACACCACAAATTGATGTTATTCAATTACCTGATGTGTGTTCTGAAAAGATATGACCTTGAAAGTATTTCCATATAAATTTATTAGGTAGCAAGGCTATGCATAGTAAACTCATTGTTAGGCTTTCTAGGACATTAAATTGGAAATTACAGGTCTGATATGATGGACAGAGAATTATAATTAAATTTTGTGTTAGTGAAACAAGAAACATGACACGGAAAGCATATTATGATGATGCATTAGTGAGAAGCCATATTTTTAAATGGCACAAAATATTTCAATACAAGACGATCTTAGATCGACCACCCATCAAAATCACATGCCACTGTAAATACGAAACATACGAGGCATTTCCTGCTGTACATATGAAGAACTGAAGTTGAATAGGAATATGGTCACTAAGTTTTACGTAACGATTGAGGAGAAGGAAAACCGAATGCAAAAAGTATACGACAAACTAAAACTTCCACATTGACATACTGAAATGTTTGCGTCAAATAATTCGACGGCGCCGTTCTAATTTGTGGACATCCAGTGCACAGTATACTGCTGTATCAGCCCAAGATTGTCTGGCCAAACGTTATATTCCTGCTCCACGACATCTTTCATATTCACCAAATTAGTCGCTGCGTGATTTTTTTGTTTGAAAATGTCGTAGAAAGGAAATCATCATAATGGTATTGTATGAGAAGTATAATGAATAAAGTTTCTCTGCTTGCTCCCTTAATCTTCACAAACAGTAGCAGCTATATATAGAGATTTGAAAGGACTTCTTTGATAAGACCTAGGATCATTAGTTAGTAAATTGAACAAATTATTTTTACGGCCCTACTTCCGGAACAGTTTTCGTGAAATCTGTGGTATTGAGTGTTACTATATACCAAAAGTCTTCAGTATTAACCATACATTATAGAAAAAAATTGAGTTATTCTGCAAGATAGGAATACACTAAATACTAACGAGATCGGTAAAAAATCAACACGTCAAATAAAGGTAACCTAATTATTTCTATTTTATGATTTGTTCTGTCGATTTAGTTCCCAGTTTACCTCAAAAGGTGTTGTTTCTAATTTTGTCTTTTCTCGTTTTATCTCCTATCTATCTGAAAAATCCCATTTCTGTACTTTGTATCTTGCTTTTTAGTTTCGTGATAGGGTCCGTACCTTGAAACCATACGTTAGGGTTGATATGGCCGCATTTTATTTCCATTTGTATTTCTTTGGGGCTATCTTTTTTGCTAGGAATTGGGTTTTAATTGCATTAAATAATTTTTTACCGATCCTATCCTTTCTTCTATTTCTTGATCTAATTTTCCATCTTGCGATATCACTGAGCCCAGATACGTGAAACTTTTTACTAGGTTTATATCTATTATTACTTTGTTTTTTCTTTGTTTATTCTTATGCTGTTTTTCCAGGCTGTTATGTTTTTAAATCTTCACTTTGCAATTATGACTGTCGTCTATGTAGGTTATTTTAATTTGTTTTTAGCTTCCTTAATTTCTTCATTCGAGATGATTGAGAATAACAGGGAGTTAAGGGTACATCCCTGACGGGCCCATTTTGTAGTCTCGGACAGGTATGACTATTCTTGCCTCTTACAAAGCTTTCTGCTTTGTCGTATAATGCTTTTGTCCCTTGTATCACTGCCTTTTCTATATCTTGATTTTTTAGGATTCTCCATATATCCTCTCTGTTTATCCCGCTGATAGCTTTTTCCAGGTCTATAAAGCAGACACTTATCTTAGAACGAATATTGCATCTGTCGTTCTTTTACTTGTTTTAAACGCTGGTTGTGTCTTTAATTGTGTGTTCTAGTTTTTCTTTTGGTTTTTTTAGGATTCTTGTGTATACTTTACCTACTGTGCTTAATAGTGTAATTATTTAGTCTCATTAGTCAAAATACTGCAAAAAATGTTTTAAATATTTATTTGTCTCCTAAAATTATAGAAAAAAAATCTCCTGTGCTGAAATTTACTTTGACAAAAAAATTATAACAACTTTGCAATTTGCTTCTAAGTTTTTAGTAGATATTTTTGAAAAAACTGATTATAATAGGCTTATCATTGATAATTTTATTTTTTGCTAAGATCAGACTGTACTAACGATTATATTTTTATTAATAGAATTTAATGAAATTTACTTAAAAATGTAAGACAATTTGATAATTAAACAATTTTATATATACAAAGTTGTCCAAATAAACTGGAAAAATAAATAAACAATAAAAATAACATTGAGATACAAAGCAAATTAAATTTATTTACATGAAACTTTTTACAATTAAGGAGCAAGGCGAATTATATTATATAATATAAATTCCCATCAATGACCACGACCTTTTCAAGCCAGGTCCGAAACCTTCTACAGGCCAACACAACTTCCTCCTTGTCCATATGTGACGTTACCTCTATGATCGAGGCTCTTAAGCTGTCCTTGGTGTTCTCTCATTGATCTTCGCCTCAACCACGGCGTATAAGTAGTAGTCGGAATTAAAAGGTGACCAGAAATCGGAAGCCAGTGGTAATAAAAATTGTTTCGTAGACATACCTGGGTCTTCCTTGCTTTGTGGGCTGAAGGGGAGTCTTGTTAGGACATATACTCCTGCTCAATGGCAACCTCCTCTATCCTGGGCTTGACAACTGTCTCCAGCACGTTAATATAACAGTCGGCGGTGATTTTCAGGTTTTTCTCAAAGAAGTAGGGCTAATTTAATACTTCTTTTACTATCAAACAGTTTGCTGTCAGTTGACCTGTTAGCAGTTACCTTCTCCTGGTAGACAGGTTTCCTGTATTTTTTTGCCACGTCGTGAACTTAGATCTTTTGTAGTCAAACCATGCAATAATTTCTGTCGGCGACATTCCGGAGCAAAATATTCGAGTATAGCAGCTTTACGGTCATATTCTCTGCTCATGTTGTTGAGTATTGTAGGTTATTAATTATAGAGTCCTTTTTTCTCTAATATTCATCATCAAACTGTAATATAAATTCCATCAATTACATATAAATTTCAACACGCATCCGTAAGTCAGTTTATTTATATTTCAAACAGTGAACATTGCTTTACACATCTTTTTATTGTATTGAATATATAAATAATCAAAGAATACATCCGGTACATTATCCTTTATAAATATAAAAAAGGTAATACAAGTGGAGGCGCTAGAAATGTATAAAGTTTTTAAGAAAATAAAAGAGTATGTCAGAGATAGTTCTAAAAAGTTTCGAAACAATGGCTTCAGCTCCACTACAATATGAAAATTTGCAAAAAAGTCAGATATGTCATTTGAACATGCACAAACATTTGAAGCAACTGACAAAGTTTCAAAGTTGATAAAATGGATACCGCGTGTTCCATCTCTGACACAACTGCTATGTTGCAATGATACATGTAAGGCACAAGAGTTTTATAATTTTCAAGCTACATTTTTGGATTCAATTGCTAAGCTTAGCTCCGGATTTAAAGCGCTCCATCCAATGCAGATGTTTGGTTATTAATAGGACTTTTGCAAGAATCTTCAAACAAAAAACGGCGAGGTGTTATATTATATCCCACCACACTCAGCTCGCACTACCTCAAAAAAAATAAATAAAAAATTTTCTTTATGTCGAAAGCCTTTTCTCTTAGTAAGACATTCAAAAGAAAATGAATTTTCTTTAATATTAACTTAAAAAATAATAAAAAGTGACCTGAAAAGTGAATTGAGATCATATCCCACGATCAAAATATTTTTTTGAAGAAAACCTTTGAACTTTGAATAAGTTTGGTAGATTTTTAGACAGAATTTATGTTATAGCCTGATACAATAATAAGTGCATAATCTATGGTTAGTAATAAAGTGTTAAGTAAAAAATTCCTGTCATTTACTAAATAACATAGTAGTTGGTCATATTACTTCTCATAACACTTAATGTAATGATTATTAATAATAACAATAATATAAATAATAAAATCGCCCACAAATTGAAAACACGCAGTGGGACCTGAATTAATAACAACGATTCAATATCCTTTATACATTATTGATATTTATATTATATCTCCCATTGTGAATGGCCTAGTCGTAATGCTTCTGTAAAAACCCAGATCAATATAGTAAGTTAGCAGCACACGTACTAAAATTGGAACGTGACAAATATTTTTATGGCTACACAAAATGTTTGTAGGAAGCATTTGTCCGACTTTTCTGATATCTTTCATTTAGCGTTATTGATTCAAATTGCTTATCCTCCAAATAGCAAGTGTATAAGTTTGTACTGGGTCTAATATGCGGTAATTGTTATTATGTCCAGCACTAGTTTTTTAATTAAAGTAAATATAAAGCAAGAACAGTGTAGAGACTACGTTTCTCAACAAAATATAATAAACTGTTAATAAACGTATTGGCCACAGCTGGCACCAATACAAATACAGAGATTGGTTTAAAGTACTTTCGAAACAAAAGTGCTAGAGATAGTTTTAAGTAAATTTACTGGATTTGCTCCTTTATTATGTCGTGCAAGTGGCATACAATAAATATTTGTAATTACATTATAAGTTACGATGTGCGTTCAAGTTCTAAGTTTTCTAAATTCTTTTCTCAGCAGTGGAAGTAAGTAGAACGACGTGGTTAATTTTAAAAGACCGGGGAAATATTTATAAATTTGTAATATAGATGACATTACCATACAATCTACACAGGTCGAATTACCACTATTGCAGTGAGTATTGTTCTCATCAGTCATAGACTCATGGCGACGAGGTTGTGAAAACTGTATACGTCTAGACGGAGATTACGTTGAGAAGCAACAGAAGCTTCAACTTTGTCAAGGGAAGATCTAAATTGTAAGAATGGGTATAATAGTTTTAATAATAAATATGCAAAATTTGCAACTAAAGAATTACAAAGATCTACTGCAAATTCTAGTAATTTTTGTATAAATTTATCTCGAAAATACGTTGCAAAACTTAATAGACCAAGCTTCTTGACTATTTTTGTCGTTTTCACCGGTTTCTTGCTTTTGTTTTTCATTCTGCTTTGTCTAGCTTACAGAATTCCTTGGTGACTTTCATGTATACTTATTTTGGTTTTTTTTCTACTTATATTACGCATATACGCATGTTGTCATTTTCGAACAATACTAGATAATCAATGTTTACCCATTATTTGAAAATTCTTAATTATTTTGTCATCAGTTGCGTAACATTTTCAAAATTGTTGTTCAACCTAGCGCTTTGCTCGTTGAACTTTTACTTCCAATGATATAAGTAGTAAAGCATAATGATTTTTGTGGGGTAGGCAGATTGAAGCCCCACATTAAGAGCTAACTAAGTCTTTCTACGGATAGTGACATCATAAAAATACGGGAACGCCAAGAATTTTTTAATAACCCATGAATCTCATTGTTCATTTCCGAATACTTTATATGCTTTGACGGAGAGGAAACTGGTATTCTTACTGTGTTGCATTCAAACCTTATTTTGAGTTTTATCTTTAGGACTGCTAATAAATTAGCATCAAAAATTTTTTTTGATTGCCAACATCTTCAAAAATGTAGAGCTATCAATACTTAGAGACTTCATCTACTTGACCTAAAAATAACTTGATAGAACAAAATTTGACTCTGTATGATGTTTTTGAGAATCTCATCTTCTCCCAAATTTAATCTACTACTTCATTTCTTTATTAGGATAATGTATAATAAAGTATTATACATATCAGAAGAGAAAACGAAAATTAAAAACCCAAGTTTTTCAAACTGTGCTAAAAATCAATTTTCTATTATTCTTACCTAACACCACTATATATAACCTTTCCGATTACCCTTTAAGTAAACCGACTATCTAAGATTTTGCAAAAAGTTTTAATTATGTTGTCATCTTAAATCGAGTCCCCACTGAATATTGCATTTCAAATATAATCCTCCAATACCAACTTCTCCGAAACTTAGCACATAAAACAAAGCAAAGTGCACCCAATATTAAACCTTTAAAATTACAAGTCTTAAAAAATTATAAAGGACAAGAACTTTTTATAATCATACCAGGAAACAAGAATAACGCCATAGTTACTCTTAATAATTCAAATTACATCTAAATCATTGTCAAATACCCAGTAACATAATAACCTATCTTAAAAAGCAAAACAAGATTATCACTACCAACTGGAATCTATCTTTCAAAATTATACGGTCTTTCTAAAACCTACAAGAACAATACTTTTTTTACGACCCATTGTTAGCATCTTTAATTCTCCTGCATATAACGGAGGCAAATACTTCACTCTGTTATAGAACAAACCCCTATTATATGTCCCAAACTCCTATCACTTTTTAAACATTTTCAAATCCTTTTCCATATATAAAAATAACATAATGGTTAATTTTAAGATTGTTTCTCTATTTACCTACATTTTCAACAACTCCTGAAACCTACTTACAATCTAGAAGAAAACACCTTCATCTTCATTAATATATTTAACACCTAACTTACCTTTCAAATACTGCCAAATAAATGGTGTTCTTATGGATTGCCCTACTTTAGGGACATTAGGAACAAGATACGCTTATTCTATTATTTTCCCACAAAAACAAACTTTTCGTCAATATCAAGTTTACCGTAGAAACAAAAAATATCAATCCCCCTTTCTTAGACAATCTTTTCCACCAAATAAAAACATTTTTGACTAACATAATAACAACTAACCGACTTTATTCATTCAGCTACAAACTGTGACTCTTACTAAACCTAAAGAGTTTACGAAATACTTTGTAAAGACTATGGAAAAACCCGCATGGGCCAAACGAACAAGCAAAAGTGAAGTCGCATATACAAACATTCCCTGATTGTATAAAAACTTGGGAAAAATAATAAATAAAACGATCAAAAAGTTATTTTTTCTAAGACAAAAACATTCTATGCTAGGAGACTCGTTCGTTTAACAATTGAAATAGTGAAACACATTTACTGTCTCAATACCCAATAGTCAATGTTTTCCTATTATTTGAAAAGTTGCATAACCCTTTTCAACAAACAAATTTTCTCCAATTTAGGGCATTTTCTACCAAAAAATCTTTCAGTTAAATTTTTACTTCTGATTCAATAGATAGTAAAGACATACAAAAGAGCAATTTACCTTAATCTTATTAATATTTTTTTATATGTGTGTAAGATGCTTGAGGCTTTTGTAAAATGAGAATTTACTCTACTCTAGAATAAAATACAAAACATGTAAAATTTTAAACAATACGAGGAATAAGGCAGAATATTCTTTTAGCCTATTGCGGTTCTCCACTAGTATGTGAAGCGATAAGATGTTATAAAATATTTTAAATCTTATGAAGTAGAATACTAGAATATAGAGGAAATGACTACATTAGAAACATGATTGAAAACATTAATAAGAAAGAGGCTATGGAAATTGAAAAGAACGTACGTAGACAAAAAAGAGTTAAAACAAGTATAAAATAAGTTGAAAAAGAAGAGGAACAATATGACATATTATTGAATTTCATTTCTAAAATTATTCTTTATTTTTCTACGCTTTTCTTTGTTTTTATTTTTCCCTAAGTTTATTATTTTCTTTCTATTTTGTATGTATCTTTTATAATATAAATTTTTTGAGCTTTGTTTTTTTAAATTTAAATTTTTATGTATTCATATTTTTTTGTTTCCCATAGTTTCTCTTTGTTTATTATTCTTTGTCTAGACATATTTCTTTTTTGTGGCACAGTACAGTGTAGTAAGAACTGTTCTTGTTATTAATATTTGTTTAACTATTAGATTATTGTATTCTTTGTCTGGTTTTATTTGATGTGTTTATTTATGTTTTATTATATATTTATTTTTACAAAGAAACGACTAGGTTTGCATCCATTCCTCACATTATCATTGTATGCCTGGATGTTTACCTTTGGGACGTTGGCATATTTTCGAACGGAGTTCAAAGGCAAGGAAAAGGCATTTGAGAAAAAATTAAACCGGAAGGCAGTATACCTTTATCTTCTGAGTTCATCCAAAAAAAGCTCTTTACATCATGATGTTTTAGGTTTCCTACTTTGTAGTTTAAAATAAAACTCAACAAAACATAATGTACATTTCGTTTAACAGCAATCAAAGAAATGACCGAGAAAGAAAGTAACGAAAAATAATTGTTAGCCTTCATGCGCATATAATTCTGTCAGGTGCAAATTTTGAATTTGATTCGATGGGACGGGTGGAAAAACAACGTAAATGAGGTGCTATATTATTTAATTGTCCTTAATAACACTGCGAATTAAATGAAAGTAGATAATGATAGGGCCGATATGAATATAATGTATACTCGAATATAATCGCTATTATACACAATAATCGTGTTGTTTATTAGTGTCATATATTGTTTCTACCATCTTGTAAAAAAATATTAATTTTAGATCTTTATTCAAAAGATTTGCAACATACAATATAATATAATTTAAATAATTAAATTTATAAGTATGAAACATTGAGATTCTTTGTAAATAATAAATGGGCCTCTAGCATTAACGGCATTGATAAGAACAAAGTGAATGCATTTGAGAGTACTGTTAAATATATAGAAATACGGTAAGAGAATTCAGAAACTGATATTGAAGAAAAATTTTTTGGAAATGGAAGACACATACAACAAATAATAAAGCTCTCAGTGAACAATATGATGTGTTTATTTAATGGGCAAGTTTCGAAATTATACAAGGTGGTTCAAATATGACCGAGACTGATTTTTTTACAAAAAAAAAAACAAGTTGCCAAACACTTACCTACACATGTCAGTTTTCAAAGTAGACTCCTCCGGAGTCAACATATTTTTCCAGAGTTCTAGAAGCATCCCGATGCCCTTTTCAAAAAAGGCTTTTGATTGGCGGCGTATCTACTTTCAAACAGTCTAGGTGACGGCGTCGTTGTTCGCGAACTGCATGCCTTGTAAGTACAGGTAGACATTACTTGGGGTCAAATCGACGCTACGGCGGATGTGTCAGAAGGTTCCATTTTAATTTCCTGAGGATTTCCATATTTGTTTTGGCTGTATGGGGGCGACCCGCTTTCCACCTATTTTCTACTTGGATCTAATCTTTTTTTATGTCTGTTGCCACTAGATCTGAGTAATAAGCTGCATTGAGTGTTCTAGCATCCATAAGAAAGTCTATATGGTTAACCCCCTGTTAGTCCCAAAAGAACGTTACCATCATTTTTCTTGCCGAACGGCTCCTCCGCGCTCTCTTGAGTTTGGGAGAACCGGTATGCCGCCACTCGCGTGATAACTGCTAGGACACGTTTCATCGGTGGTTACTAAGATTCAAAAATGTATTACCTTCGTCTTCAAACTGGCAGCTTGCATGTGCATCATTTTATTCACGTCCCTCAAAGTACGTGGTAGCCACCTTGCATGCACCTTGAGATAGTGCAGATGTTTTTTCACAATATCTTCTACACTAGCAACACTGGTGGACAGCATTGCCTCAAATTTCCTGATAGTGCTGCGTCTATGCTGCCCGATCAATGTTTGGCTCAGTGTCGGATTTTCGCGACCGACGATCATGCAATTTATTTTCCACACGCTCTCTGCCCTTTTTGAAGCACTTACGCCACTCAAACATATGTACGAGTTTGTAAGTGATACTGTTTCTCTTACTGTTATTGGAGTTTGTGGTGAACGTCGGCGGACGAGGGGTTTCCTCCAAAGAGGAATTTGATCACAGCACGTTTTTTCATGATCCGCGGTGCCATCTGTTTACTCATCATTCTACAACTCCCAAACAGGATTGAACAGGTTCTAACTCTAGCAGGAGAGGGGGTGGAGGATTTGGCTCCACTTTCTTAAATTATGGAAATAAATCAATGCGTTAAACCCACATATCAAGCCTTATTGAGTACAGTAAAATCCCTTAAAACTGAAAATATTCTAACAAAAACCTTAAAAATGATGCTAAAGATCACTTACTAGTGTGGAGAGACAAAGGCTGGATGTTACATACCACTTACCACTTGCATTTTGCAATTAAAAAGACGTTGAAGAAGACTCAAGTTTGGTTGCATTGGAGAAACTGTAAAGCAGACATGAAGAAATGGCACCAGAAATATTAATTATGTGTCAGAAAACAATTCTAGTGAAAGAACACAAGCACCTATGAGACATGATAACATAGGAAGATCAATAAAAAAAAAACAGTTAACAATGTTGGACTATTACCGGGGATTGGCAATAGTAATAGATATATCTTGTTGTCTTGGACTACTTTTAATTTAATTTTTCTTAAGGTCGCATAGCTGCTGCACAGTGGGGATTGTTTATACACAAATCAGTCCCGGTCATATTTGAATAACCTTGTAATTTAGGAAAGGCGACATTTCCAACGTTCTAAGAATGCATGTTTAACTGATACAATTAAAATAAACGCATACTAGATGATTTGTGCTTGATACATTATTTCAAATACCGCAATTTGAACAAATTTGATTTCCGAAGTACCGTAGGGCATTAGGTAAAATATCATCATAAAGAATTATTAAAATAAGAGACTAAAAATTTGACGGTTTTATGTTTGACTTTTGAAAATTGTAGTTTGCTCAACTTTGCATAAATGTTTGTGATGTTTTATATGTGTATAAAAAGTTTGCTAATTTAATAGAAACTAATTAAGTACACGTTTATTCCACTGTAGTCTTGTCCTATACTAATGTTTAGAGAGAGACTCATATTGTGTGATAAATGATAAAAATCGCCTTAGATGTCGTCACTTTTAGCTTTGAATTTACATTTTCTATTATACACACAAAAACTACAGTACGGAAAATAAATCTGGCAATTTGTTTAACTCGCATAAGTTACACTGTTAACGTTAACCTGCAATGAGTAACAATATAGCAGGAATAAATAAATATTTAATTCAATAAAACAGAAAAGATAATTAAAGAAACTAGAAAAAATTTAAACAACTAACCCATAGCTAGACTAAAGAATTAATTTAAACAACAGAGCGGATAATGGTTTGTAAGGAAGAAGATTACAATGTAAGAAGGCAGGAAAAATGACCAAAGACAGAAGGATACAGAAGAACTTCTTTCGAGCACAAATACTATCAAACACATCCACTAGTAACAGTTCAGGAACTGCATTAAGCAAGCACTTGACCTCAAGGTACCAATGATGGGTATTCTCGCAAGAAGTTCTGCGAACTGTTCCCTAGATTTTGACTAGAGATGATATTCTTAGGCTTGCACTGTGTTGATGCCAGTTCAGAACGGAATAGATCTGTTGATGAATAGAATCATGGGTTGCCTAAGAAAAAGTATGACCTGAAGTAACGCTGCTATAGAGTAGGTTTATTATTTAAACTTTTTTTATAAATACACAGTTTTGAATAACCCGATAGAACTAAATATGTCTTTATATTTTAGTATGAGAAGAATTAAGTGTAGAGTAAAAGGAAAGGAAACAATCAGACTTTCACAAAAAAACAAGATCGCTCCAACGCAAGTATCTTATAAGAAAAATAGGAAATAATGTAAGAAACATCACATACTAATAAGGAGGAAGAGAAAAAGCCAAGACTAGTTTTCTAAAGATATGTGTAATTCTATTATAGACAAACACTATTAAAATCAAGAGGTATTTTCACCTCTATACGTGTCCATATATAATAAAAATGGGGAAACCCTCAATATACATACATCAATGTGATTGTGACAGTTTTGAAAATTAAATTTTATACAGAAGCTTGAATGTGCAACAAACATATCTGGGGTATAAATCTGGGCTCTAAATCGACGAAAAACATATTTAGAGGCTCCTTGGTAGCTCTATTTTTCACATTTAAAATGTTTCTGACTTTGTGTCCCATGGTATTAAGTTCATTCTTGATTTCATTTGTATCTGTTGTGGAATGCAGGTTTTTGATGACGACTCTAAATGCTCAATTTTCTTTCAGCTGATATGTATGATGTACTGTCGTATTCGTGCATATGTCGTATCAATTTTCTGTATGTTTCTGGAAAATTACAGTTGATTTTTATGGTATTGTCAGCTAACGTTTTTGTAGAGTATTGTTTAATTTCAGCAATTGCATTGAGGCTTTTGATCATTTCCTGATCATTTAACACCCTGTAGACGAAGATTGGAGAAGGCTTTGGAATTGTATTGTCGGCTTGCTTGTTGTTAGGTGTTTCCGTCTCCATTTCTGTTAGTTGGCTGAATTTATTACTTAAAGTGATGTCGTGGCTATTTGGGGGACGTATCTTTCTTCTTTTTGTTTGTTTGACCGTTTGCCATGAATTTTTGTTGACATCTTGTTCAGGAGTTTCATCGTCGCTTGTAGAAGATATGCGATAGTAGAAGTGAGTAGTATTTGAAGTATGTTGTGTATTTTGAGCAGGTGGATTAACAAGATGCTCTTGCGGTAAGTAATAATTAACACCACTTGGTGTTAGTTGATTTACTTGCTGAGAGTTGTAAAAAAGCGGTAGTTGGGGGTTTAATGAAACAGCCTGTATAGCATTGTTATTTGAAACATGTTGATGGCCATAAATAACTTCTGGGCCATTAAATGCTGGTATCATTCTTTGGTTTTATTATTGTGTTGAATATAAATATGACTAAATAGTAACTTTGCACTTATCTTATTTGTAGTTAACGGGTTAGCTGATATCAGGGGTCACTTGTTTATCACAGCGTAGTTGATAGCAGAGCACTCGAACACTTGCTTACGCTACGAATTTTAAGCGGGTACTTACCTTCAAATATAAATCCGATTAAAAATATATGGTACATTATCTAACACAAGGGCACAAGATCTTGAAACCCTAGCGACAAACCAATTTTATGGAAGTAATGAAAGCACCCCAGAAAACGATAAAGGATTTAATCGATATTGTGCTCCAAAGGTTAAAAGTATTTGATTACAGAAAGGGAAGTTCAACCGAGTGATAATTGTAGGTTTAGTTAAATAATTGGGTAAGTGTTGTGTTAATAAAATTTATTATTTGACATTTTGATGTGTCAATTTTAATGTTACACCTTAATGTATTAATACAACATTGGATTATGCTTGTGGTATAGATATTTTTCTCGTAAACTAAATAACACCTTTTTTATCTATTTTGATATATTTGTTAATAAAAATGACATTTGTAATTTTCAATGAATAATATGGCCCTATTTTTGAAAATCGTCGAATTGACAATATAAATGATTCCTCAAAATAAAGATTTTTCATGTTCTATCGTCGAGTTGCTCGAATCAAGGAATTTTTGATATGCTTTTTCAGCTGTTTTATGTTTCATCAAGAATATAGCAAGACCTCAACTTTAAGCAATATCTACGACTTGAATTTGCTCGTTGTTCTATTGAAGCAGTCGACGTATAAATGTTGGTACTTCTCCTTCAGTACATCGTAAGCTCTTTGAAATAAGCTCAAAGCAGATAACATATTAAAAGTTTCACTAAACTGAAATTATGACCTTATTCCTAATCAATTTTGACAAAATGACTGACTACGTAAGATCCATTACATCTATCGTCTGTGACTGACTTTCCTCCCCTTGTCCGTTGTCACAATGCGTTTTCAATAATGACCCTCTGATGGATTCTTTGGCAATAAATTTCGAAACATCCTTGAGCTTGTGATTTAGTCAGTTTGTGCGAATGTTGACGAAATCGAGCTGGTGAAGTTCTTCCAAGGCAATTTTGTGATCGATTTCAAGTTTACTGACTAGAATATAATATAATAGAATAAAATATATAATAAGAATAAGGCTTTTCTTTTAGCTGATTTGTTACAACCTTACAGATTTCAGCTGAAGTAGCACGGAAAGATAGACTTGCTTTTTAGTAGTGACGCAGCAGAATAGGAATCGTATATTTCTCATTAAACATCGTTATTGAAAGTAAAAGTAGTTATAAATTGTACCGTTACATGAAGAGCATATACGTGCAACGCAAAATGACCAAAAAATTAAACATAAAAATTTATTAAAATCAAATTTGACTCTGCGCGGAAACTTTACCCCTAACATGATTGAATACTTTATAACGTTACTGTGCACACAGTGCACCCTTGCTTGTCTTCAGTTATCTAGTTTTACATATTTGCCTGTGCATATTGATTCTGTTAATTGATTTGAAGTTATGAAATATAAAATGTTTGATATTTGGAGATGTTATATATCATTAAAATTTACAATTTTATTTAATATATAAATTATTAATCTAGAAAAAGACAAGTTTACAAACCCAGGATTATAAAAACAAATGAATATTTACAGAAACACCCGATACACTTCAACACGGCCCGAATTTATTTTATTTATTTAAAAGCTATATCCAGACCATGCCACATAGTCATTCGGCACTTCATGCATAAAACCTATCGAAACACACATTTACATCCCTTCATCCCAACCCATAAACATTATTGACATTCAGCAAAAACGGTGCGCCCATAACCAGATGTAACGATAAAATCCGTCATTCTCTTGGAGCAATAAAGAAATATCCGGGCATCGTATACATAAAAATAATTCATAACGCTTTCGCTGTTCTAGCCTTCGGCTGGGACTGCGCACGTAAAACTAATTTGGTACTCTTAAAATCTCCATAAATGATCCTCGGGAGAGTTTCGTTAAAATGTGCCTGGTTGTGTTTCAAAGTCTAAGCAGCTACTGCAACGTAAAGGCAATAATGACAAAATTTCATGTGATATAACCATCTATCCGAACCTCCATAAAAATCATTGTACTTTAATTAAATAAGCGGAGCTTTTATCAACTTTTTTATATATTTTTTCTTTATTGCTGGCGCCGTTAGCGACGCTTTTATGGAAGTGTCTCTAAAGTTAGTGTTACAAGAGTTAGGAGCTTGTAGAGCAGCAAGAAAGGGAGAATTTAAGAACCTAGGAGTAATTCCAGGATCGAAATAATGATAGTAAAGATAGTTTAGGGCCGACAAGGGTGTGCTCAGCCGTAGCTACTTTCTTTTAAATTTTTAACGTGGCGCAAGATGACTCAATAAGGCAAAAGGGGGTTGTTGGACGCCCTGGAATTTTAAAGGCATGAATACTAATATTGGACATTTAAATTCTTCTAGTTTTTGGCCATTAAAGTGAGTTTCTTGCGTGTCTTGATAATTATTCAATTAATTATTTTAATTGGTGCTCACTGTCATGTAAGAGACATTGTCATTATCATTCATTCTTTACAACACTAAAATGTTATTTCAGGAAAGCTGCGCATAAAATTGAGTTAATGGTCTCACACTGTTGAAATACATTTGCATATTTACAATTTTTTATAAAGCTTAAGCGCACAATTCGCTCGGGTATTTGTGCATCACTGTTAAAATTAAATTTAGGGAACATAACATAATTGAGCATTATATATAAAGAAGAATACGGATTTAAGAGCAGAATATGTAATAGAAACATTTTATTTTGGTTTTCGTATAATTTTTCATTATATTTAACAGTATTACGAGGCGTAGAGTAATAGTAAAACAAAAGGAATACGTTCAGCACCTTCTTAGTTTTATTTTCTATAGAATATAAATATAAGCTTAAGTAAGACCAATAGCAGTCAACAATCGAAGGTCATTGACTTTAAACATTTTTAATTTGTATTTAAGGTTTCATATATCAAGTGTTACGCAATACATACGGGCTTTTTCCTAGTTAAATATAACACTAGCCTCAAGAAAGCATCCATAAAAATAAAAAAAATTTACGATTTATCTGATCAGTAGAAAGATATTAAAACCTCTACCAAGAAAGGAGTTATGAAACTTATTTGACAAATTCAGACTACAACATGTTTTAATCCCGTGAAAAACAGCTAAAATCATCATGATCCCTAAACCGGGAATAACCTATTAACGATGTAAGCTCATATAGGCCAATGCCATTGTTATCTATAATATCAAAGCTGTTTGAGAAGATGTTTTTAAAAAGAAAAGTTAGTTAAAGAAAACAACTCATTCCTTCACATAAATTTGGGTTTTATGGCAAACACTCTATGACAGATCAAGTACGCAGAATTATAGATGTGATCGAAAAATCAATCGAGAAAACGAAAATATACTTAAAGATCGTCCTAGATATCGCCAAACCTTTTAACAAATTTAAAGGATTCTTACTAACCCAATATGTTCAGCTCTTGCTTGAACCTTCAAAATTAAACAAGAAAGTAAACTCAAGATAATAAAAGCAGGAATTTTTCAGAAGAGCGACCTTGGGCGAGAATCCCCGTTTATAAACATTGTGATATTATGGTATCCCGTTGTGGGGCTACACATAAAAGAGCAATTATGCAGGTATTTAGAAATTACAAAACTAAGTTCTACGAAATATGGTAAATGCTCTATGATACATGAGATGGAGGTGGTTGAGGACACAATCGGAAAGTTTTTCAAAAGCCATAAGGAGCTGCTCCATAGACAACCAAGATCTTGTCCACAGGCTCAAAAGAACGAACCCTTCAAACTTAGGCAATGTGAAATCCCATACAATAGTAAAAAGCAGAGTATAGTGTGGCCACTATAGTGTTAGCGTGGAAAATGATCGATGAAAAAATCTTGTATTAAAACAAAACTAAAAAATAATAGCTATTGTGCGTAATATTAATGTTAAGCTTGGTAACAAAGATAAGAAGATCAAAAGAAGAGAATAGCATTGGAAATTATAGTTATGGCAACCATAGCATAAAAGTATTAAGTCAAGACTGAATCGAAAACACTACTTTTGGAAAATATAATGGTACCAACTAGTGATTTAAAAGGGGCAAAGGGATTTCCTAAAATTACCATTTAAAAAATAAAAATTACATTTACTGGGAAAATATTATTGCTTTAAAATAATTGAAGCTTGCAAAAATTATTATCACTACAAGTCTTATTCTCATTTCTTGTATAAGAAATAAGTGAGTATACATTTCATTAGAGATATTCTTCTTCAATTCTCATGCGCTTTTGCGATCGCTCCGACAGTTTCCGTAAAGCTGCTGCAAACAATTATTTGTATATAGTATGGCATTAAGTAGATCTTCTAACCGCAGTACTGTTCACTAACCCCCTTCTAATCCCAAAAAAATAATTACTATTTGTTTTGAAAGCAAATTTGTTCATAGCTTCTTGAAGTCAGGGTTTTCAGTGTGATACCATTCTATAAAGTGATGTTACTTTGCAAGGTCTCATGTTAAAAACATGAGTCGTCTGCTATGACCAGATATTCAAAGAATGTCTTTAGATCCACACTGCGGCACCTGTTGGTATACTTCCACGCGCTTTTTCTACTGCTGAGTGATGAGAGTATGCGCAAATGATTCTGCATAGATCTTTGGCATCTTTCAGTTCTCATGGATGATAATAAGTAAAGTTTTGTCAGACGGGCCTATTGCACCTGCCAACAAATAAAACATGTGGTATGCCTATAGTACTTGGAAGGACTTCCATTTCACCTTATATTTGGAAATGAAAAATAGTTTTGCAACTTTTAACAAATCTTATGACGATCGTTTTTTCGAACGGGTTGTTAAATGTTCTTCCGTAATTTAGACATACGCGAGCAATAACTAAATTTAGGCAGACATTGAAACATACCAAATTTGAAAACAAGTTGATGCATTCGGTGGACAATTGAAGATTCCGCGTACTACCTAACTGTAGAACTTTACTTTGTATAACTGAAATATATGCACACTACTTTACTCTAACGACATCTTGCTTTTGTAAACAGGAAGCAGGTACTAATACAATAGACGAAATGAAGTACCAAGCAGAAAGACTAAACATCTCAGATGAATAAAAATAAGATGTAAGAAAATAATTAAAAATTATTAATGCATAAAATTTGTATACAAGAAAGTGTTGATGAATTAGTTAAAAGAAACTGTTTTTATAGACTACCGCAATATGATGTAATCATATCTTAATAAACTAAAGTGTTAAGTTGCATTTAACATCTGGCACTTTAACAACTAGAGAAACATTTGCAAATTATAGTCATAATTGCAATGTAAAAAGAAAAACCTTAAAACACACTTGAACCTCATCGAAGGATGGCTTGAAATATTTAAAATCAAAGTCAATTAATAATAATAATAATATCCACGCTTCGCGAAGGTCTCCAGTTACCTTAAATTATACAGATTTACAACAGAACAATACAACTAAATACTTGACTGAATTTAAATTCGAAACTAAACTGTAAGCATCATATATTTGTCAAAAGAAAAAAAATCAACCGAAGAATTAAGGAAATCAATTAGGTAATTAGGCAGATATCTCACCTATTGCTAGAGAATAAGCTTTTCATTTATAAAACAGTAATAAAATGTGTCTGGATATACGAAATAGAACTCTAAGATTACTCAAGTAAATTCAATTCAACAGTCCAATATCCTTAAAAACAACGCAAACATACATTAATATAGTAAGTGAAATTATCAACCAAAGAAGCAATACACATGACAACAAACTGAAAGCTCATCCAGATCTACTACTTAAATTACTACTCCAACCCACGCCCGATAGAGGATTGAAAATATTTTGGCCGATAGATATTTGTTGAATTTGAGGTGACAATCGAATAGACTTCTAGCTAGATGATCTACAAAGAAAATTTTGTATAATATCCACGCAGTAGCTTATACAAGTTGAGTGAACAGTAACTAGGCATTAAAAATTGATTTGTAGTCACTGGAGTCATGATGAAGACTTCATATTTTGGGCGTCGATAGTACCTGTACTATTTTAGTACATCATAGATCACATATAAGGACTTTGTCTTTCCATCACTGTTTTGAATAACACTAAATAGCCGATTTGGCATTGACCTAATAAGTTTCTAACGAATTTCTTCTGTAATATTATGCCACTCTTGCATAATAGTCTTTTTGAGATGAGTAGAATATTGCTTGACATTCTTATATACATTGTGGACAATAATTCCTTAGAGATTCCCGATAGGGTTTAAGTCGAGACCGACGGCGGGCAAACCATTCAATTGTTGATCCAGAAAAGTGCACAGCAGCGTTATCCTCCTGAAATTTCCGTTTCCGGCGGCCAATTCGCTCACCAAAAAGTAATAGATGTTCCACAAGTTGCTGATAGTCCTTTGAGCTCATTTGAGACTTCACAAAACCCAAACAAGTAGTGTCGTTCCATCCAAAGTCCCATATCATTACAGAACCACCAAAGTTTCGGCTAATAATTGTCTCAGGATCTTTGCTCAAGTTGTGCTAATAATGTTGACAGCCATTCGGACCGTCTAAATTAAACTTTTTGTAGTGTTATTCTCTTTCTAAGCCAAGATCTTTCCTTTTCTAAGCTCACTCTGCGGTTTTCCTAGTGGTATGGTTTTGGTTCTTCAGGTAAATGTTTTTTAAACTTCTTTGAGCGTCACGGTTATCTCCGCTTCCCCTACCAGAGAGTGATTCCCAGGTCAGCTCTAGCAAGGAGTAGAATTTTAAGCCTACCCAAAGGGCCGCCTCCAACCCCCGCCCGCATGCAACAGTTTGGCCGGTGAGCGCTCCCCCTCTGAAACGGATCCCACTCATTATCTTGCGGGCAAAAGAGGTCTGGCCTTCTGTGCGCAAAGCCATTCACGAGCGTCATGTCGGCTTCATCAAGGTCAAGAATGTAGCTGATGGAATCTTCATCCATACCATTACTGGTGCTTGACTTGCTTTCTGGATGAAGCAAAGATCGAGAATCGCTATCACCTACTCAAGGTACGAAAGCTCCTCTGGACGACCTGGAGTACATTACTGAGGACATGCTAAAGCAGCAGCTTCAAGAAAACGATCAGAATGACCTAAATGCCATTCATGTTCGTGAAGCTTAAGCGGAATGACAAGGGTTACCACTCTGGAGAGTCCTAAAAGCCTCAGAGCAAGCTTGTGACCTGTGCCAACTGCCAGGGTTTCCATCCAACCAGCTTTTAGGGATGTTCTACTTTCCTCAGGGTGGCACTCTGGCAGACGACCGCACCCACATGAATTTACGCCGCAGCGACCAAGGAGAATGCTCCTGCTGACTCTTGAGCGTAGCCGCGCATACCCCAAAATACTCATCCACAGTCCGAACATCAAGACTGGGCCACCGCCGCGGGAGTCTTCCAAAATATAGATCCTTCTACGTTTCTGAGAGTGTTCAACAACATTGTCGCGGCCAGAAAGAATGGCACAAACTTCCTTGAGGTGGTCGCGAGGCTGATGTTCTACAAGAACTACATTTAAACTTCTGCCACTTTGGAAGCCCTAAAATGGCACACCAACGTTCAGTGTCAGGGTTTCCTAGAGGAGAAAGGTTAGGGGCTTAGACGCAAGTACGTTAAATGCTAAGAATACTAACGTCAACAAAATATTTCCTTCTGAAGATGGTTGTAGATGAAACCTCAAAATTTTCCATACTCCAAACACGGTCTAGCAGCCCAAGAACGGATAAAAGCATGTATCAAAACACCGTTCGTGAAAGTTTTCTCATTTATTTGATATTCTTTTACGGAGAGGAGGTTTGAAAACTTACCTAAGAATAAATTTTTCCTATAGTCTAACCTTGTCTTCTTACTGCTTTGCCGAGACCAGAAGATAGGAAGTCTCTACAAATCAAACACCAGCTGCGCACTCCTCAACCCTAATGAGTTGATTAAAAATCAGAAGCTGCCTTAGTAAAAGAACAAGTGCACGCTACAAGAAACACCCTCGCTCTGTGGTCACTGTAGGCGGAGTGTGGTAACAACTCGCATCTAGCGAATTCCTTTAATTTCTATCAGATTCTTTAGGGCATTTTCAATATGCAGCAATCCTTGCCTTTTATTAAACATACCAGGATATCGTCGCTCCAAGATACATTAGGTCAAATAGTCGACAATAAAGCTCAGCGAAGAACTTGAAGTAAATCGCACCTTTGTAATAAGCATAAATATGGTCTCAAAACTCTTACGTTTGAGTACAGCTTATGCAAAAATTGGTTTCTACTTAACCATTTCTTTGATCTGTTTGAATTACGAAGACAAATCCAATTTTCTTCACCCATAACAATTCGTCGAAATAATTGAAGATTTTGAGAATTTTCGAACAATTGTGTGCACCAGTTAACTCAGTCTATTGAGTTTTTCAGCTTACGTAAGTTATGTTGATAGTAGCATTATCCAAGCTCAAAATATTTTTTCCTGGCAGGCAATTGAACTGTTGCGTACGATAGAACCAATTTTTGTGGAATTTTTTCCATAGCGAATCAGGTATCTTTGAAGCATGAGTTTTGAACGCACCAACCGCCTCTTCTGGCGTCGAAAATTGTTGTCTTTGCAGTTTGTTATTTACTTGTAGGAACAAAAAAAATTGTTAGGGATCACATCAGGATCCAGCAATTTGACGTTTTGACTGCTGAATGTGTGTAAGCTCGCATTGTCATGGTGGAGAATTCTTATTTTTCCGAAGACTTCTGGTAAACAAATGGTTGTGTACTATTCAGAATTGACCGTTTCCCAACCCACTAAAATCACGGTTGCGATATGTTCAGTTTAAAAAAAAAGACCATTTGCTTCGAACTGCTTTAAGGGCGAACCACTTTTGTTAAGTTTAGCTCATCTTGGAAGACTCACACAGTCGACTGCTGTTTACTTTCGGCTCATATGCATAAATCCAAAATTCGTCACCTGTGATAATATTGTAAACGGTTTTTGAAGCAACGCAATCTTGAGCATTTGTTTCGACCAATCGACACGGGCTCTTTTGAGGGACCGTTAACTTATGCGGGATCTAACGCACACAGCTTTTTCACGGTTAAATGTTCATTAAAATGCTATCCATACTAATGTTTAAGGACGGCTGAATTTTACGATAAGTCACGTGACGATCCTGCTTTAGTAGTTCGCGCACAGTATCTATGTTTGCTGGCATCACAGCCGATTTTGAAGGGCCTTTTTTAAATTTATCCACCAGCGAACTACGACCACGATTAAATTAATTGAACCAATGGTATACAATGACTCTGTATGGGGCTTCATTACCGAAAGTCGAAGTGAGTTGATTGATGCATTGTTGTTGAGATAATCTACATCAAAAGTCATAAAAAATCATTACACGAAAATGTTTACGAGTGAATTCAGTTTTTTGACCTAGAGGAAATTTTCAACTTAACGAAAACAAAACATATATCTTCCGTATGACAAAAGGTCTCTAGTATGTATGTCGTTAAAAATGTTAAACTATACGATGCAAACGTCAGATCGCACCTAGAGTTGCCAATTCGCAATACATATCGTGCAGCCTACGTATAAGCTTTGTTTATGTTGTAATTAGTAAATGCTTTAAATGTTTTTAAATAAATAAATTCATTGTTGTATAATTTCGTTTATGCCACTAATTTAAGTCGGGAGGCGTGCCATTTTGGTAGGACTTCACCTTTCAACTTTCTAAAGGATAATTTATGTACGTTTCATATTAACCTCAATTTAGGACAATACGGTGGCTGAAGCTTCCGGGCAGTGAAAATTTAGACGAAATTAGTTTTAAATTGCAAACGTCCAGGGTAGTTCGCTCAGGGCTCACTTTTTGCTCCTTCGCAGATGCGGAATGTCGCCGCAGCATTTTTAGAGCGAATTTTCTTTGTTGCAAGTAACCGTTGCGGCTTAATACAGAATTTAATTATGCTTGGGAACTACTCCCCCGTAACTGCGTACGCGAGCATTAGTCAGTGTAATCGCCGTCTTTACTGGAATGAGCAGACATATTTGCTAAATGTTGCAAAGTGATATTGCCGGCAAGCGAAATAAAAAATGAGCGGGCTGCGTCTTCGCGAGCAATTAGATGGAAACAAACTGGCGCTGGTCTGGGGAAGAACCGCCCTAAATGCCTTTAAAATCCAAGCGGTCCGTATTGTAGGCTGTTATTGTCGTAATGTGTAAAGAGGTGAAACTAAGCCCATGCACGATAAAGGGAACCCACTAGATTTGATTAGATACATCAACCCCTTTTCAAGTTGCACCACGAGGAGCGCCTTAAACCCTGCCCACCCGGGAAGCGGAAGCTAATCTCTATTCTCTATTGCTAATCCTCTTCAAATTAAGATATGAGTAGCAAAAGAAGGCATTTCCGAGCTGCTTAGCTTGGTTTAAACAACTGTAAACACCTCTTGAGTGATGTTTTCGCACCTACACTGAATCCTATCGGCTACAACCGCCTATTTGACGGAAATATTTTATACGGCATAAATGATGCCACGGATTACGTGCACAGTAAGTAAACATGTAAATAGATGTGCGCTTGTTAGGCAACGTAAAATGAGAAGCCCGCGCTTGCGTTTGGTAGGCAGTCGAGCAGATACACGGCACACCGCAAACCAGCACTTAGGACATTGAATATGCATGTTTATTTACTATAATACGTCCGTTTGTATATTTTACGAATCCGTGCTACCACCCAGCTTGCCACTTCGATACACCTGAATCGGAGCTCCAAGTGGGATCGGGGCTCCAGTAATTGCAAGCTGCGTCCCGGCGTTCGGTTGTATTTATGAACTCCGAACTCGGAGAACAGTAAGAAAGCGCGGAAAGATTCGGCGAATTTCTGCGATGCGACGCGGTATCCGCAATTTACATCTTTTAACATCATTGCGAGCACCCCAGGCTGCTGAATATCTCGGTTCCGCCGCCGCCGCGAAGCGGCCGCAACACTACATCATTACCCCGTGGCATCAACAAAGTGCCGACTCGGCAGCCGAAACGCGCGGCCTTTCCGAGCTCAATCACGATGACGCCGCGCGTTAATTGCCCCCCAAGTGATGACAGGGTCAGCAAGAAACTCGCACTGTTTAGAGTTACACGTTTTATGTTAATGGCGAATACATTATCATAACTCCGAGGATACAGCTGGGTCCCATTACCATATTTATATATCCGCCTTAAAAGTAATAACCGTCCCGAAATAATTAGACCGACGGAAACAGGACCCGAAGGTAACAGGTAGCCGGCCAGGCGGGCTAATTAGTTCGCCAAGATTATTATCACTGGTAAGGAACACCAAAAACGGCCGCGAAGCGCCTGGCTCAGATGCTCGGCGCCCGGGCCCACAGGAGATTGCTCTCTAATAGAAGCTGCATCACCTTCATAATCAATCAGATCGCAGTAAATGGGTCGCCAGTAGCGGTAAGGCGCCTGATGAACACGCTATCGGCGCCGAGCGACAATAGAGTAACTTGTTGATTACCAAACGGACCCGTTATCCTTCTCCGCCCACCAATTTAAGCTCGCCTCCCTGGCTGCAGGAGTATAGTAAGATTATCCAACTTGGAAGTTAAATTAAGACGCTCATTTCGCCAAAAGAGTTAACATCCGAGAGAATATCGCCCATAGGTACATGCACTTGCTTCTCGCAGTTTATAACAGCTATTGCGAAGGAGCTTTACTGCTAATTAGTAGTATAATACAAAACGTCTACGTTAGAAACTTTTTCAATTATTTTTTTGGATATGATATTTTTTATAGATAATACATTCCAAATGTACGCAATTGGCGCCTGGTTCGGAGGACCATGTTTCGCAAACAGAAACGTCGAGATCCAAAGTCTGGCCCCGGGAAAAGTTCTTTTAATATCTTTAGGCGTTATTAATATCAAAACAATTCTAACGTAATACTACACTAGAAGTCAGCCACTTTTTAAAATTTTACACCTTATAGAAGAAACCTATTTAAATTGTTATTTCCGTGTGCTTTACTGCATGCAAATGCAAAGGTGGTAAACATACGCCATTTGTCTCGAAGATATCCAACTTACGTTAATATAATGAAAATGGGTTACGAGGCTACTATTTAACCTGGCAGCTGATGAAAGTGAACTATAATACGCATGCGTAAGGAAGAATGACTTCACTGGCCGAATCGGGTGGGAGTCGATGAGGGAGCACACGTAGTGTGTGCTCGTCGTATTTTAAATAATTGAGAAACTAGAACAACAAATCTGCATCAAATTTTATGCGAAGCTGAAACATTGGGGTGCATAAATTATTTGGATGGTTTAGAACGCCTTCGGAAACAACGCAATGAGTGCAGTGGAAATAAAGGCTTAGTGCAAACGATTCAGGTTCCGTTACAAAGCTTTATTAAAGTTTAGTGCAGTAAAACTAACCACAAATATATTAAAAGTATAAGTTAGCTTTCGAATACAATTTAGTAGCTGACACAAGAAAAGTAAAACCTTAACCTGACGGAATAGTGGAATTTTAATTAAAACGGTCGAGATTAAAGCGGTTTGTATAGTGGTTTCCGAGGGGTCGACCCGGCCTGATAAGCGCGATTAATAGAGTAGTGATAACTTATGTAAGTGAGCACTAATTTAAAACCTTATTTTTGTACAAACACAAATAATTAATTTTTAAGTAAGCGGCAAAGAGCACGTGCAACGATAAGAGGAAAGAGAGTAAAGATGAGAGAAATGAAGAGAATAAAGCAAATGTTCCAGCAAGTAAATAAAAACATAAAACAGATGAACAGAAAAATGGATGTTATAACTGCGGAAATGAAATAGGCGAAAGAGGAGAACGTAAAGTTGAGAGAAGAAGTGGCAAAACAAGAAAACAAGATAGAAAAACTAGAAAGAAAAATACGGAAAAAGAATCTAGTGCTAAGAGGTATTAATAACGAGAAAAAATGAGATCGATGCGGCAATAGAAGGAAAGATATATACAGTACCACAAAAATATGAGTCAATGTTAATAGAAAAGCGGGAGTAGACGAGATAAGAAGGATCGGGAAATATACCAGGAACAGGAACAGACCATACTGGTAACAAACGAAAGCACAAGATTTGAAATATTAAAAAAGCAAGACACTTAAAAGGTACCAATATGTGGGTAGAAGGGAATTATCCCGCAGATACAAGAAGAAAGAATATTGTTGATAGCACAAATGGTAGAGGCTAGGAAAAAAGTTATAGAGCATCTATAACATATAATAAAATAATTGCAAATAACAAAATATATGGGGTACAAGACGTAATTAAGAAAGGGAATGTGGAAGCTGAGAAAGAATACAAAAGGAGTAATCAAAAAAGAACAACGAGGGAAAGGTCACCAGAAGGAAAGAACTCGACGGAACAAGTGAGCAAAATAACAAAAGCAACGTTTAGAAAAAATTAAATATAGCAAGCAATGGAAAGAACAAAGAAGCAGACCAGGCAACGGAAATGGACATAAATAGGAAGGATATTAACAACAAAAATAAGAATTTTACCGAAGAAAAAATACAAAACAAAAAACGTGAAATATTTATAGGGAAATGTAAAGTCAGAAGCTTAAATGAGGCAGGAGCTCTTAAACAACTTAATAATGAATCTCAAAATTCAATAGGCAAAAACTCAAAGGAAATGAAATTTTAAAACTCGATAATTATATAGTCCTTAATAGCGGAAGAGAAAATATTGCTTGGAATGTGTTTTATGGCGAGTAAACAACTAAAAGAAACAATAATATACTTTACCAGAAGTTAAATTTTATAAACGTACATGCGCCATCAGATGAAAAAGGTTTCGAGTTAAAAGAAGAATACCAATTAGATATAGAATATGATAAAATCTTTAGATATGATATGAAAATTGTACTGGGTGATGCAAACGGGAAGATCTGGAAAGAGGAAGCATATCAATAGGTAATAGGAAAATTTAGTAATTACGAAGCATCGATAGAAAACGCACAATTTCTAATAAGTTTTAGAAAGAAAAAAGGTAAATAATTAAGAGTACGTATTTTCAAAGCAAATATATATATAAGGGGACATGGAGATCACCGGACGGTAAATGTATTAACCAAAATAAAAACCCTAAATAAAAAAACTGGAAGAGTTTAGTGACACGGAAAATGTTGAAGTAAACTGGCGTGGTAAAAATAGTAATGAAATGAAGTGTAGACATCTGTAGAGAAAAGAAAAGAATTGATTGACTATGTATGTAAAAAATAAGTAGAAAAAAGAAACAAAGCAGCAAAAATCATAACCGATAAGGAGGCGGAGGACGCATAAAAATGTAAGAAAAGAAGAAAAAATATCGAGAAGCGCTAATAACAAAAATAGAAGAGAATTTTAAAATCAAAAAAATCAGAGCACTATATGCGGTTTTAAGAAGGAGAAAGAAAGATTATAACCCGCGGATCACATTCTGTAAAAGTAAGAAAGGAGACAAAGATGAAATATTGGAAGACATTAGAGCCAGTATTTTAAGGAAATATTAAACAGAAACGGCAACAAAGAAATAAATTTTGACTGTACAGTAGAGGATTTGGAATCTACAGTTAGTGATGATATTCCTAACCTGCAGAAAATAAAAATATAATAAAAGAGGAAACGACGGTATCATCGCAAAATGGTTATATATGACGGGGATAAAACAACACTTATTAAGAATATAAGAATACAAAAAAATGCCAAAAAGTTGGTCAAAAAAGTACTGTGTCCAATATTAAAGAAAAGAAGTACAATTTACTGTGAAAATTATAGAGACTCTTCTCAACATCGCGTATAAAGTACTGGCGATAACGATCAAGAATTGGCTTATTAATAAAATAAATAGGTTAGTCTGAAAATATTAATGAGGATTTAGAAAGAGAAGCGTAGAATGCGGACCAATGTATTTTTAATTGATTTTCAACAAGTTTACAATAGGGTGAAAAAAATGTATGCAGAGCCATGCTGGAAATGGAAACCAGCAAGGAGATGGTAAATATGGTGCAGTTAAGTTTAAAATACACAGATTATAGGGTTAAAATTAAAGGGAAAATATTAGTTTCTAGTTTAGAGACGGGCTACGCCAAGGAGACCTTCTGTTTCAAATATTATTTAACATCATATTGGAGAAAGTAATTAAAAATTCAAATGTTAATAGAACCGTATTATTAAACCACAAAAAACACCAGATATTGCTATAATAATAAGAACAAAAAGAAACGTTAAAGAGGCTGGAAAACTTGCCCCAAAAAGTAGGGCAAGAAATATATGAAAAGAAAACAAAGTACATGAACTGGCCAGACAAGAAATTCGATGAAGGGAATAAGTTTATAGTGAAGACACAGGAAGAAAGGAAGAAGATATATTTTTGATGAAGTTGCATCCATCCTTTAAATATTTAGGAGTAACTGTGTCAATATATTCAGAATCTACAGAAGAGACTCGAACAAGACGTATGCATGGAAATAAATGCACTCATGCTCTTACTGCAGTTTTTAGAAGTAAATATAGTATAAAAATACGTATGTACAAGACAGTGGTACGATTAATAATAACGTTTGCGAGTAAGACTTGAATATTAAGGTAGGCAGATATACAGATGGTGCAAATACGGGAAAGGAAAATTCTTAGGAAGATATTTAAAGGCAAGAAAGTAGGGGACGTTGGAAAAAAAGACAAACCTAGAGATTAAACGGTTATATAGAATAACGGTTATAGAGAAGCAAGCATAACGGTAGTTCTAAAAGCACATTAACGCTCCATGGTTTATCTGAAACACACAACTTCACCGCGAATTGGGTGTCGCCACAATCCAAGACCATATGCTCTCGACCACTAGGACTTTCTTCTCAAACATTCCCAAATGTGAAAGAGCAACTCACTTCAACCTTGGGTAGCGTAATATCCATCAAAGACTGAAGAAACAACTACCTCAAGATGTTATCCCAAATGAAGAAACCTAGTAAGCACCACCTTTGAGTTTCCAAGGCCACCACTACCTGCCTTCATGTATTACATACTGCTATTTGCAAATTCTAAATTCAGAACGCATATAATGTATATATACCATAGTTTTAGTCATATTTAACTACTTAAACTTGTCATGTATAAGATTATAATGTTGATCTGACAAAAGATTTAATAAACAAAAAGCACAAAGAATGTACTGGTTGGGACACGTCATGAGAATGTCAAAGGACCGGGCACAGAGAAAAATACTGGATATCAAAGTGGAAGGAAAAAAAAGAAGAGGTCAACCAAAAAAGGATATTAAGAATGTAGACAATAACGCTAATACTGGTGTGAGCTAGAGTTATATCATGTATCTGTCACATAACCTATTATGCTGTCAATGACAAATCTTCAAGCAATAAAACCAGAGTATTCCTAGTAAATTATAGATATACTAAATGTTATGAAAAAATGACTGGTCATCAATAATAATAATGAACTGAGCCATTTTATAAAAAGTTTGTTTAGCCCATAGATAAATATTATATAAGTTGAAAATATTTGATATCTTAAATTAACAAGAAAAGCTTTCTCTTCGAATAAAATCACCACAATGGTGAACTACTTGTTTGGAGAGTCAGTTTCAATGTCAGGTGTACGAACATGACGTTTGTTTATATGTATCTGTATACTACTGTAAATGTTTAGTTATTCCCTTACTTTCTGTGGGGGTAAGTTTACAAGTAAATCCGTGCGGCTTCCTGACCATTTCTATTTGTTTGTCCATATGCATAAATTGTCCTTAATTTTTCCTAATACGAATAACGTTTAACTTGTATACTTTTTGATGTGACTGTATCTGGCTCCCGGACCGTTGCAGAAAAATATTATGAGATGTGTGTTTTAATGTAGTTTAGAAGAAGTCTTCAATTTTTGTTAACTCTGAGTAGCTGTATGAGACTGGATATTGTTGTCTTGGATAGTTTAAGTACTGCCGAATCTTATTGCAACCTCTACATCAATTTTAGCAACTGACAATCGGCAGTCATCCTTGAGAAGACAGCGCACAATGCAAATATTCTTTTCAATCACGCTGGGCTGACGTCGATGACCTTTATTATGATACATATGCTAAAATTTTAAATTTGTTGGTAAATATTGTTATTCTTGGTGGTACAGTTTCAAATGATTTTCAGTTATATTTTTTGATTTTAAATAATTTGATAAAAAGAGATAGATTTCACTTATGCTTTCGGTCAAAAGTATACAAGCAGTAAACAGAACCTTGCGAACTATTTTAGATGGACACTCACTTTGGGTTTGAACGCAATATCGGCATAAACTGCTCTCTATATGCGGAAACTATGAGAACTAATCCTCATTTTGTGTTGAACAAACGGGCATAAACAAATGGCGTAAGTGGTTAATCCGGATTTAGCCGACTCTACCATTTTCATTAAAATCAGACTGAATATGATCAGTCCGCGCATAATCTTCCCAGAAAAGTCATCTTTTTAGAATCTTCCTTACAATTACAGGATTAGAATTAGGAAATTGCTCGCGTTGGCCCTCGTTTACATAATAACTAGGTGTGGGGCTCCGCTCTATAACATGGCACGCTGTATGTCTTTATTAGCGAAGTATGTAACCCCTAATTTAGAATAAATATCTGCGATAAGTTGCATTATTTCCTGCCCCATTTAATCTGCGCCGAGATGTACGCCAGCCCGTTTGAAGCCAGGATTTGCCGCGTTAATCGTTCGCAGATTGCTGTCACGGCGCCGGGGAACACTTGAATTGTTATCAGCCTTGCACTGGATCTTCAGCTTTACACCAGGCCTACATTGTAAGCTATTAGTTTATAAAAGCTTATAACATTATGAGCTGGATTAAATTTTCGTTGGTGGCAGTGTAGGTGTTGGCGCGGCAATCAGCACACTTTCGCCAGAAAAGTTGCTTATTACGTGTCGTCCCGGTAATTTTGTGTATTAAGCAGGAAGTGCCCGTTTGAGGATTGCGTGTCGCAGTCAATGGGCGCCACGTAACAAACTAAACGAATGTTGCTAATTATCTGCTGCAAATTAAAAGAAACCGTTCACTTGATTGTTACTTGAATGAAGTTGAAGATGCTTCAGTTAAAGCCTATACGCGTATTTTAATCTATATAGGCGTAAATATATGATTTAAATTGGGATTTAGATTTAACATAATGACATATCTTTCAAAATAATGAAAAAATAATGTATTGGTAGCATTAAAAGTGAAAAATAAAGTAAATAATACACAAAATATTTTTCAAAGTTGGGTGGGGGTAGTGTTTAAGAGTTTTTGAATAAAATTCTAATAGAAAAGATATTACATAAATTTAATGAACCCTGGCCCAATAGTAGCTCAGACGTCTGTCGGGTAGCCTATTCAGTCAGGTGCTTGCCGCATCTCCCAATATCGTAGTACGCGACGATTGAGCTGTGAGGACAAATAAACGAGTCTTAACTTCTAAGTATAACCAGTAACAAATTTATAAATGCCAATTAGGATACAATAAAATTTATACAAGCAATGTCGATCAAATCTAAGGATTCACTTAAATTATAGGAAACGATGTAATGTATGGATGTTACAATTTTTTAAAAACCACAAGATTGCATTTAATTTAAATAGCTTTTAAAAATGCGCATGTTATTCTATCGCATTTTTGAATTTACCAGAGGATACATTGTGAGGTGGGGTATCAATATTGGACATCCTCTATTTGACTAAATTACCACTGATGATGATTTTTTAAAAGAAGATACGGAAATCCGTTGATTTACGCGTCGAAACAGCTTTTTCTAAAAATGTGGTGGGCGAAGAGGTGGTGTTGTATTCTCAGAGTGTTCTTTAGACCTCACTACAATCAACTTTTTTTATGGGGATACCTTTAAGATAAATTTACTGCACAACGCCAGCAACAACCAATGAAATGAAAAAGAAATTAAAAAAACACTAACTCACAGTTCCAAGTAAAAATGTTTCGCAACGCCTTCAAATCGATTAGTTTGCGTTATCGGTGGTCTTCACTACACTTTGGATAATTACAAACATGCATTTCATTTCATATAATATTTACTACTGTACGAGTATATTTTTGAGATACCCTGTACATTTTAAAAACTGTCAAGTGGATTAAAAATGAAAACATTTGTCCATAAATATTTACATTGATTCATTAATATATGGTCCCACCTCGGGCTCTTGTGACCACCTCTATTCTTCTCATTGCGTCAAATATTGAACGTCTTGCTGAACTGCAATGAATTCAATATCTACGTGTTTTTATCAATCAGTCAGATTTGTAGGTCATGGATATCGCTGTATTCTTCGTAAAATAATTGTCTAGATACTTTCGATTAGTGCAAAATTCGGTAATCGGACCGGTTATGGAAAATGTTTACAATTTCAGAAGGAAAGGAAGTCCATGGGCGATAAGACCGACTCAATGTAGATCTGACTAATAGTACTGCCTTTAACTCTAACTTATACCATAATACCTACAATTGATTGACTATGTATGTAAAAAATAAGTAGACAAAAGAAACAAAGCAACAAAAACCATAACCGATTATGAGGCGGAGGACGCATAAAAATGTAAGAAAAGAAGAAAAAATATCGAGAAGCGCTAATAACAAAAATAGAAGAGAATTTTAAAAGCAAAAAGATCAGAGCACTATATGCGGTTTTAAGAAGGAGAAAGAAAGATTATAACCCGCGGATTACATTCTGTAAAAGTAAGAAAGGAGACAAAGATGAAATATTGGTAGACATTAGAGCCAGTATTTTAAGGAAATATTAAATGGCAACGGCAACAAAGAAGTAAATTTTGACTGTACAGTAAAGGATTTGGAATTTACAGTTAGTGATGATATTCCTAATCTGCAGACAATAAAAATATAATAAAAGAGGAAACGACGGTATCATTCCAAAATGGTTAAATATGACGGGGATAAAACAACACTTATTAAGAATATAAGAATACAAAAAAAAATGCCAAAAAGTTTGTCAGAAGAAGTACTGTGTCCAATATTAAATCAATCAGTCAGATTTGTAGGTCATGGATATCGCTGTATTCTTCGCAAAATAATTGTCTGGATACTTTCGATTGGTGCAAAATTAGGTAATCGGACCGGTTATGAAAAATTTTTACACTTTCAGAAGGAAAGGAAGTCCACGGGCGATAAGACCGACTCAATGTAGATCTGACTAATAGTACTGCCTTTAACTCTAACTTATACCATAATACCTACAATTGGCATTGTATAGCTTCTCCACGTCTACAACATATTAAATCATCGTTTTGGTATAAATAAAATCTGGATTTATTAGAAGATATAATTTTGTACCACGCGTGTATCCACATACGCTTTCTGCTATCAATTCTAACTTTAGCTGTCAGTGCATAGAAGTAGATGATAGTCGCAAGAAATTATGTCGTACTATTAGTCCCATTGGTAGTAATCGATACCGAACAATCGGTACCGTACAATAGCCCACCATTGTTGTGTTAAGACACTTGAAGTCATACTGTGCTTTGACTCAGCATCTTCTTCGATTCACTTGTTAATATTCGCGTTACAATACTACTAAGGTGACAAATTCTTCGTCTTATTTTTAGTAACGAAACATCCCTTTTATGTAGGCCAACAATAAGTCCTCTTTTAAAATTTGTTTTATCGATGACGAGGCATTATTATACTGTGCAAGTTATGTGTACCAAATATGAATGGCTAAGAACTCTTTTATGCCTATTTTACACGTGATTTTACCGATTCCCCCAGACCTCGTACCTAAGAGAGGATATAACCAATTCTCGGTCAGATATGAACATATGGTTTTCAAACTTCAATCATTTTTTAATTATAGTATGTGTAATTTAATATAAAAACTTTAATTTCATTTGGTTTTAATACTACTGCAATTTTAATAAGCAGTAAGGATAAGGTTAAGGTTAACATCCAGATTAAAAATGGTATCCCCACAAATATTATGAATATTTATTTTAAATTCAACCTAAATATACATTGAGAGTACTAAACAACGATGCGAAAAAAGCAGAATTGGTACTGATGAGAAACTAAAATAACGAAATCAAATTAAGTAAATCACTGCAACTAACACAAAAGTTAAAAAAATGACTTACCAAAACAGCAATAATAATTTCAGAAAGAAAAATAGCATGCCATAGTTAGTTCCGTGATAATTCCAAAGTGTAACAGGTGGAATTAATAAAATAGACATAAATGCACGGAATGATTTATGAGCTACATTAGATATTCAAATATTGTTTTCTACAGCCCCTAAGCTTTGTGAAAGTGGTTTGACAAATAACTTGATTTGATATTAAACACGACAACGGACTTGCCACAACATTTTCGAGGAAGCAGGTTTTTGGAAATTCTCAAAATATTTATTTTGGAGTGTACGATCTTCTTGTTTGACCAGAAAAGTTTGAAATTTACAGATAGAATGTAATTCAAAGGAGTTATAATGGACAAAAAGAGTGCACATAAAAGAATTTCAAATTATAGTGTGGTCAGTTCTTGCTCAGCAACCAGGCTTGAATCTATTGATACGTTATAGCAATGGAACATTACTTTTTTAGTTATTTTAAGACCTTCAAACTCTCCAAAAGTGCTCTGAAGTATTTACCAGTAGTGATGTAGTAGATGTTTTTCTACTTAATTAGGGGAATTGCTTGCTTTACATAAAGCTCATTATGACTCCTTCAACAAAAAGGTACATTACTTGTTTTTTCCTAGCTGTCTGGTTCAGTGTACAGTGGTAAATACAACCATATCATGAATTTTGTCGATGATTTTCCTTATAATAATTATATTTGGATCTCCATGCCAAAGTTCGACTATAGGATTGAAAGGCAACTGTATGCTAAGATCTATATCAGTATCTAAATAAAATTGACCACCTTTTTTGATTTTAAAATTTGTTAACAATTATAATCATGCACGTCTTATGAGATAATTGTGTGACTATGTACATATGATAGAATGAGAACAACACCCAGTTGTTATTTCTTTAAATGCTAAGATATTTTATGTGAGACATATTATTTACGTTTTACATATTCTAATTTGTTTTATTACTGGACCACTATTTTTAATTCCTTTGTGCTAAGCGTTTTTTTTTAATTAAGGTAGATCTATAGTCTACTTTGATGTTATTATTTCTTTGATAAATAGAACCTTGAGATTTTTCTGGGTAGTACAGTTTAAGACAAATTCAAGGTTATCAACAAAAGATCTAAGTGCTTTTGACTAGAACCGTTTTTACAATTATATATTATTGCAACCTACCTTGTCTTTGCATAAATACTGTTACAAAATTAAACCTAATCTTACTTTACACAACATCAAGATATCTATGGCATTAACGTAAGGCTACAATTGTCAACCCTTAAAGTTGTAAGTTGCATTGGGTAAGTCAAGTTTGCTTATTATAAAGGAGGGACAAAAAGAAAAGCCGTATTGCTGTAACAGCATTACATAAGTGTGGAACTGAAAAAGGTGTAATTTTTAAAAACTTTCATCCTTTTGGCATTAGCCAAAATTGTTTATTGAGACTGGAGTAGTCGATGATCGTCCAATCTCTGGAAGACCACGTTCAGTTCGAATTATTCAGGAATTCAAAACTGAAAGTGCCCGAATTAAAGAAAATACTCTTTTTAAGCAGAATATTATATCTCAAAAGATACAAATTTCTAAAAGTTCGATGTCTCGTATTATTAACCAAGACATACGGGACATTTGGCGACAGATGCCTTAAAGAAAGGCAGGAGAGAAACAGCAAAACAGTTGTTGAGTGAGTACGCGCATGAGGGCAACTGAAAAAATTTTTTTACAGTAGAAGAATTTTTCTACAAGCAAAATGAGAAGGTATATATTAGGTTGTCCAAAACAGCATCTCAGCTAGTGCCAAGGGTTCGTAGAGACCAGCAAATGTAACGGTTTGATTGGGAGTCTATTATGATAGAGTGGCCCATATTCACTTTTTGTAAAAAGGGAGTAAAAACTTTGGGTGCTGTGTATCAACAGAATGTTTTGGAAGATGTAGTAAAACCTCTGAATCACACGCTCTATCGATGAGGCCTTTGGATCTTTTAGCAAACTCAAACTTAGCTGATTAATAATGTGCCTCATTTGATAATCCAGATCTCAGTTCATTAGATTACAAATTATGGGCAATTCTAGAGGGCGTCAGTTGCTCAAAACACACCTTAATGTTGATTCTTTGAAGCGAGCTCTGACGGCCGCAATCAATACTTTTCCATTGGATGTAGTATGTGCTGGCATAGACGAGTGGCTCGGATGTCTTAAAGCTTATGTAGAGGGTGAGGGTAACCATTTTGAATAAATCTGTCGTAATTATATTTATCAATAACCATTTAATGAATTCTAAAAATATGATGTAAAACAGTTAATTGTTTTAGTTTGTAGTGTGTAAGAGTATTTATGAGCATACTATGTAATTTCTATATTTGTTTTTGATCTACTGTATTTTTTAGTGTCGGAACCGCTAGTTCAGTATTCATTTGTTTTGCATATTTACCTAACTAAGAGTGATTATATTACCACATATGCAAGGACAATATAATTTGTAATTCAAAAGTTTTTAGCACATATTTTGTTAGAACTAATTTGCGCATGTATGAAACGAAAATGAATCTGTCTAAAGGATAAATGGTTTATAGCTACAAAGCCGCTGTACTTTTTATCCGATCTGATTTTTTTGCCATGTTGGCCAGGACATGTTTAAATTGCCATAAATTGCGACACACACGCGCGGGCATATGTTTATGCAACGACTCTTGCTTAAAATAATCTCGCGTTCAGCCTGGCCGGGCCATAAATCACCCGCGCGGATGCAAGCCGACTCAAAATAAAATTAATTCTCCTAGCAGCGAGATCAACAATCCATAAGGAAATCTATTCAATTAAGTGGAATCGCCGGTTCCGAAGTTGGGCCGAGCTGCAGGAGCGTCTTAAGTGTACAGCGAGTTATAACTACAAACTCCAAATATTACGCGAACCTGAGATTAAGAAGTAATAAATTAATTTTGGGAAGTAATTGAAAACTAAATGTTTAATTTACGAAATTTATGACTAATAAAGTTTTGAAAACTAGCGTTTTCAATAAGCTTTTAATTTAATTTATATACCGTGGTATTACGGAACGCACCGTGACTACTATATATTGGAAAATTATTCATGTTCATTTAGCTTAAGTTACACGAACTTTCAAATTTAATCAGAAGTTTTCATAATAATAAGATATTAAAACTCTTACAGCTTTAGCACAATAATTGAGTGTCTTAATGTACTTACAGGATCAAACTAAATGGTTTTTGATTACTTGCTTATCCAATTAAAGAAAATTTTAATACGTTCTTTAATTACATTGATTTTAACAGCCTTAACTACAAAAACAAGATAAACATGCATAAAGTAAAATTTATTACTTATCCAGCTCTTGACTAAATAACAGTCTAAAAATTTACATGTTAGAACATCACAAAAACTACAAAATTAATGGAGGTTAATTTGTTTTACAAATAGTAGTGCGATGGTGCAGTTGAGGTTTGCTTTAATGTGTATTGGGATAATTTATAATAGTCCATTTATGATAAAAAATATTTATCGTTTATACAATTATATGAATAAAAACACAGTTCTTAGAATTTTTAAAGCTTTTGATATTCAGGTATTTAAACTCAATTAAACTTATCAAGCTAAGGCGTGTTATATTTACTGTAGTATTGATTGACTTATATATACTACACAGGAAACGATAACTCCGATCGTTATAATAAATTGGGTATTATTGTATCAAAACATCTGAATAACGCCATAAAAAGTTTTACCTCAATATCCGACAGAGTAACAATATTGCAAATATGGGGGAAACCAGTACATACACATGTAACACAAATATATGCCCCAACATTAGACAAAGATGATACGGTAATAGAGCACTTTTATAAACAGTTACAACAGGAACTAAAAGTAACAAAGAAATATCAAGTAAACATTATAATGGGAAACTTTATATAAAGATGGAGAAAGGCAAATACATAGAATAAGTGAATAATTTTGGTCCAAGAGAAATGTTACAACTTTTTGAAGAAGAAAGCTTAGTTATATTAAATACTTTCTTCCAACTTCCAGCAAGACCACTGTACGCATGTAAATCTCCATAAGGTAATTTCAAAAGCTGATAAGGAATTAAAATATATACCAATATATACGTCATTTCGCAACAGCGCACCTGTGTGATTTAATCATAATTTATTAATGAGGGTGTTAAAATAATCTCTAGTTAATTAAAATATGTAAACCAGACGTTCAATGGGACCAAAGAAAACTAAATTGGCAAGACATTAGAATAAAAGTGCAACAAGAAATAGCAGTAGAAATATAAAACATAACGGATAAAGACAACGTGAACATTAACACATAATAGGAAGACGTCAAAAATAGCTTAAGAAAGTAGACTACGAGAACCTAAAATTGGAAAGAACAGCAACAAAAATAGAGAAAATTTAACCGATTTAAATTCATATTTATTTTCAACTAAATCGAAGTGGAGAGACATTGATAAGGAAATTACAATTAAAATAAAGCCATCAAAAGATAATTGGCTAAATATTAAACGCAATAAAATAAAAATACAGCTGAAAAATCACGACAGCTTTAATATCCTTAAGAAAGTGAAAGAAGTAGTTGGAGGTAAACATAAATGTTTCAGTGGAGCAGTACTAGAGAAAGGAAGTAATATAACGTCAGATATGGATAGCAGAATCTGACTATGAAAAAGGTACAAGATCTATGTATGTCTACGTTTAAAAATAGTTGTATGTCAGAAGGCGGAGAGGAAATTAAGTTATTTAAGGCAGGGAATATACAAGACAGTGTAAAGAATATATATCGGATACCTAGTTTAGGTTCAGAAAGAATCTAGGAATACGCATAGCTTTGTTCAGTTTGGCTATTCTTTTCCAAAGACGTATAGATATTAATAAACTTGTATACCTATGCTTCTTCGATTAAAATAAGGCCTTTAATTACATGAAACGTTCAAACTCAATTCAACTCTTTCAAGAGATAGATCTTGATCATAAGTACATTAGACTTATTAGGAAACTTTACTGGAATCAAGAAGCACATGTCAAAATGGCAAAGGAGTAAAACATGGATGTATAATTTCTCCCACCTTGTTCAATCTTCACTCAAATTGTATATTCAAAAATGGTCTGTATAAAGTCGAAGAGGATTTTAACATAGGTGGTCACATTTTGAACGATATCCTATTACTTGGCGAAACTGAAGAAGATATGCAGATTACAATAAAACAAGAAAAAGCTCCACCACCAATAGGAATATTACTTGTTTTCATGTAGCCGTATTACAATTATTGCTTGGTCATAGATGACTGAATAATTTGAGAATATCGGTACTCTACTCCGCTATTTTGTAATGCTTTTTCAATCCCCACAGTTTAACTGAATCAAAAGCTTTCTCATAGTCAACGCAAGCTATGTATAAAGGAAAATTGTACTCTGGCTTTTTCTATAAGTATTCGGAGAGTAAGATTATGGTCACTAGTGCTGAAGTTTTTCCTGAATCCCGCTTCTTTCTGCCTTTACGTTATCTATTATAATCTTAGTAAAAAGCTTGTACATTTTGGTAGTAGAGATATAGGTCTGTAATTGTAGAAAATTGTTTTCTCCTTTTTTGAATATAAGGACCACTAGGGAATTACTCCAAGCGCCAGGCGTATTTTCTTCGAGTAGGCATTTGTTGAATATTTGTAGTGCCCTGATTATTGTGTCACCGCTTTTTGTATTAGTTCACCTATTATTCCATCGTGTCTTAGACGTTTTCGGTTTTTAATGGATTTTATGTTGATGCGAAGGTTTATGCACACGGATAGATACCGTCATAAGCAGTACAATCACCACCCAAGTCGAAAAAGAACGGTTGTGAAAACATTGTTAGATCGAGCACGACCTATATCCCAACCACAGTTTTTGGATAAAGAACTCAAACATTTGGAACAAGCCTTACAAGGGAATGGCTACTCGAGGACTGAGATAAATGGAGCAACTAAACCTAACAATTGCGCACGAAAAACACAATCGGCTACGGTAGGCAAAGCTTGTTTACCTTACATCAACAGGGTTACGGACCGGATAGGAAAAATTCTCAATAAACACAAGGTGGAAACTATCTACACTACCACCACCAAGATACGGGATTTGCTTAGGCTAGCCAAAGATACAAGAAACCCACATGATGCGCCAGGGGTATACTGCATACCTTGTTCATGTGAGCAAATCTACGTCGGGACTACGGGTAGTTGCTGAACATGCTTTGGAAAATCCTAACCACGAGATAGATTTCGGGCAAACACAAGTTTTATCCAATTGTAAGAATTAGAACAGAGAGGTGGTGGAGATTTATAAATATAGAATTCAATCTACCTAAATCTTGGTTTATCGCTGTCAAGGGGCAAAAGACAAACCGCGATACGGCGAAAGAGCGAGTGACGTCATAAAATGCCAAAATATTACCTGCAACGATCCGATTGACAAAAACGCACGAGACAGTCACTTAATTTTTAGAAATTTTTTTTCTGAAGATGTCCGTTGCAGTTGTGGGCGAAACGTCAAAAGTTTCTGAACCCCGACCACGGCCCTATAACCCGAAAACCAACCACACGATGCACTGTCATAAACTGATTAAAAAACCAACATAAAATAATTATTCTTGCATAATATCTTCAGAATTAATTAAACTATTATTGGTAATTGTAATTAAAAAGAAATTATTTAAAATGGCCACTTTCAGCATTTAGAAACCTGAGATGTTTGAACCAATCTGTAGCGGTACGCGTTACATCAATCGGAATTATGTTTATTTAAAAAAAAAAATGTTGAGATGTTTTCTTGAGCAAACTATGCCCTTAGTATTTCAAAATCTCTGTCGTACACATATTTCTAGTGCTGCTCATGCAAATCCGAGTTGACTTTATTTTGTGGACTGAAAGGCAATCTTGCGGTCCAAAGCTTTCTACAAAAAAGTGCATGATTCAGTATTTTCACCGCAACTTCTAAACGTTGTGGTAGTGACTAGGAAACGAAGTTTTGATTCCCTTTTCACAAAAATGAATATCGGTCACTTTATCGAAACAGATTCTCTACCAAACTTTGTGGATCAATTTTTTGAATGACCTTGTATACACTTGTTCATTTTGTATATTGAATTTTCTCGTCACAAATTTTCCTTTGGTCATCATTAACCTCTTTGTTTTTTCTATCCCACCTTTCTTTAAAGGGTCTGTTAACAAATGTCCCGTATGCCTTTGTAAACAGATAGTTTTGAGACTTGTTTCAGAATGCGAGACATCAAGAATTTAGAAATATGCATTTCCCGAGACGCAATTCTTTGCTTATGCAGAGTATTTCAATCACTTGCGGCTTTAATCCTTTGAACGATCCGAACTGAACCTAGTATTGCATATCTTTGAGCATCCTTGACATTTACAGCCTTATGAAACAAGTTAGGCAAGCACTGGGGGGTTGTAGAGTCTTAAAGATGACAATTTTCCATTTGGTTCTCTTTATATGTTGACTACATCAAACAAATCATGAATATTTCAATGTTGTGTGAAGAAATAATAGCTTTTTTATAATATCAAAAAAAGGACAGTCCATTTGAAAGTAATTAAAACGATAATGTAGTCTCTCCCCTCCTTGAAAAATAAAAGCATTTCTATTTTTCTCAAATACAAGATTTTTTAATAATATTTTTATTATTTTGTCTTAATAATACATAATATCGTTCTTAATGCATCCCTTTTGTATCGCCTTGTGTGGCATTATCTCTTATATTCATTTTAGTTATATGGAAATAAAAAACTACTCAAATTAACATGTTCTGTGCTGTTAAAAATAATGAAGCCTTTTCTAACTTTAAAGTTCAAAAGTAAGTAAATTATGTAAAAAGTTAATTTCTAACAAAATTACCATAAAATCTTTTTCATATTTACAATAACATAAGCAGAAATTTAAAACACATAAATAGTTAAATGATATCTAGGTTGCTCTTTCAAAGAAACAATGAAAGAAACACACTCAAATTGAATTTAGTACCGCTATTAGCACTTTATTTACAAAGCTGTTTCATACACTGCTTATCTCTGTTATCTAAACATGGGACCGTGGAATTCCAAATTGTCGCTTTGTTTACACAACTAATGTAATTATTAATAAGTTGCTAAGCGCTTAAATACATTTGGGCCCTAATTTGCTTCCGCTATGCCATTCACTATAGAATAACAAAAGCAAAACTTGATTTTGACAAAGGATAATTTCAGTTTTATCAACTTTAATCCTATTTTAGTTAGTATATATTTATGACCCTTGTTGTTTATATATTAATTTAACACAATGTAGCTTTATAAAGTTACAATTCTACTGTACAAGGACTAATCAACTATAAATATTAATTTTACATTAGTCTTATTTAATATAAACTTTCTAACTTGTTTAAGATTGGAAATTCATATCGAAGGACGGGAATTCTGCTTATAATTATTTTTACCATAATTTTTTGTCATAAACTCTTCATTAAAGTAATGGTGAGATACTTTAACAAACGAATAATGGTACTGTACGTTCGTGGTGTGATAAAAAAAATAATAAGCAATTCGTCTAGAAGTTGCTAATCAGCACAATCACTGTCACTTCTTGATTATTCTATAGTTAATTGGATAAACCCTATCAGCTAACTTAAATCTGGAAGTTGCCATTTTAGAAATCGACAAAGGGTGTTGAAGTAATCAAACTGTTTCCCATCAAATAAAAATTTTAATTTTGAGGAACGCGTACAATACAGATTTAACCTAAAATGGTGTTGGCCCAGTATTATCTAAACTCTTTAAATTTAGAAACGATATTAGTCTAGAAAAAATAACGTTTAAGGGCGACATGCACAATTAGTTGTAACTAATTCTAAAATAATTTATTAGCCAATTAGGCCGTCTAAAATATTCTTGCTTTCAAAAATTGACAGTACATTGACATACAATTGACCTAAATGTATGTATTACTTGCGATGTCTTCACGCAACTCACATGACCAAAAAAATGTGGAATTAAATTTCGAAATTTGCAAGGTGTTGTTGCTACAGCATTATTGAAAATCACGATCGCGGCCACAATGAGCCTTTTTCCATTCATTGTTGGACGTAGGCCTTCCTCAAAATTTTCCAATCTATCTCTGTCCATAGCTAACTTCATCCACTGTATTCCTGCAACATTTTGTATGTCGTCTTGCCATCTTATACTTGGTTTTTCTTTTTTTCCTTTGTAACTTTGCGATCTCCATTGTAATATAATTTTAGTCCATCTATTATTTTGTCTATGTGTCAAATGGCCAGCCCATTGCCATTTTAGCTGTGAAATTCTTTCCATAATATCGTTAACTTTTGTTGGCATATCCTAGTATTTCGTTTTTTATCTATTAGTTTGACTCCGAGCATTTGTCTTTAGTATGCTCTTTATGTTCTCGCCAACCACCGAGGGTTCTTTTTTATGAGCCATACGTGATTGCCGGGATGACAAATTGATTGTAAACCTTTGGCCTTTAAATAGTTTGGAACTTCTTTGTCTTTTAGAATGTAGCTGATCTTTCTAAATGCAGGCCAACCTATTCGTATTCTTTTTTTATTTTTTCGGACATGTTTTTTTATCTGTTGAGATTTGTTGATCTAACTATATACATTTATCAACAATTTCCAAGAGTGTACCTTCTAAAATGATATTTATATTTTCGTTTGCGTTTGTTATTATCGTAGTCTTTGTCATTTTTAGTCCAACTTTGCTTGAGCGGTTGTTAAGTTTGTTAATTATTTCCTGTAGTTCTTGGTGGTCTTTACTAAGTATAACAATGTTGTCAGCAAACTTCAAGTGACTCAAGTTCACTTCGTCAATATTTATACCTTTATTCGACCAACCCATTTGATAAAAGACATCTTCTAGCACTCTGGTAAATAGCTTTGGGTAGATCACATCTTCTTGTCTTACTTCTCTCTGTATAAGTATGTTATTTGTAGTTGTAGTTGGGTCTGTTTTCATATATATACTCGCATTATTGTAGATGTTCTTTATTAATTGGTTGTATCTGCTGTCTATTCCCCAGTTGACCGACTTGCCCAAATTTCTATAGCTATCAAAGCTATGCATAGATGAATGTTATATTCTTTGCTCTTTTCTAATAAGTTTTGCATTGTTTGAAGGTGATCGCATAGGTTGAATCCTGATCTAAATTCCGCTTGGCCTATTGGCTGATTGACATCAAATTTGGTCGTCTGGCGGTTGGTGACTATTCTTATGAATAGCTTATAGAGTTGCGATAGAAGGCTTATTGGTCTGTTATTTAAGTCTGCATTATCTCCTTTCTTATGGACGATTATGACTTCCGCTGTTTTCCATGATTTAGAGATTCCTTGAGTTTTCAGGCATTTATTATATGTTTTTACAAGTTGTAGTATAGTTCTCTTCCGCCTCTTTTAGCATTTCAACAATAATACTGTCTGACCTGGAGATCTATCGTTCTTTATCTTTCTTAAGGCGTTTATAATTTTGTCTGTTGTTATGTCTGGTATTTCTTCCAAATATACATTTAAGATTTTCTTTTTGAGACTGCAATTTGTCTCTTGTCTGTGTTTACTTTTGATTCGTGGAATTCAGTGTAATACCTTTCGATTTTGTTTTTTATGGTATTTCTCTTTGTTGATGTAATTTTTTTAATTTGATCTTTAAAATTTCTGTTTGTTTTATTTTGAGACGCTTCTTTAAAGTTTTAGGTCATTTATTTTCTTCCAATGTTTTTATATATTTTCGTATTTCTTTCTTAATCAATTTATTCAATTCTGCTAATTCTATCTTGTTTGAGTCATTTTCTATTTTAAAGCTTCTTTGTCTCTTTATGAGGTTTTTTGTTTTTTTAGCTAATGTTTGTGTTTTTGTTTTTGCTCTGGGGGCTGCTTTTTGTGCTTATTGTAGATAAGATATGCTCGTTAAGTTTATTTATATCTTCTCTATTTTATTTAGTGTCAGCCTTTTTATTAGTTCTTCCTAAAAGAGTAACTTATTTTTATCAGTTTGATAGTGTCACTTAGTTTTTTCTATTTTTGAATATTTTAGCTCTGAGTGATTGGAGATTAACGTACAGCTTTGCTCGGACCATTCTGTGGTCACTATCAACTGTGCATTTGCTTGAAAATTAGTTAAGTAAATATGTGAAGTGAAAAAAAGTTTTAGTAAATACGTGTATGGCACAACATTAGTTTCAACGGGCTTTAGAGAGTTTTAACGCAATGAGCAACATAAGTATAGCATTAACTCAATAACAGAAGGGATAGAAAGCAAATCCAGGACAAGTGTGCGAAAATTGTAGAATACTTTTAGACTATCTAAACATACTATTAATCACTACCTTCAAAAATTAAGTAGTCTGTAAAAGTTGCCAAATTACGTCTCATGAAGCAAAGATCATGTTCAGAATCAATTTAAATTATCTTCAGTTGCTTTTTTGCACAACAGCAGTGAATAGATCAAAAAGAGTTACTAAGTCCTATGACCAAACACGTTTAAAAATATATTTTTATGCGTGTAATGGGATTTAGAAGTTTATATTTACCACAAATTGCTTCTTGACGATTGAACCATCAACGTTGAAGTTTATTCTCAATACCTTAAACGAACAGATGTTGTATTACGTAACCCAAATCTGATCATTTATAATCAGCAGGATATCTGACGCCAGCAAAATGCTAAATAGTTGTGGTGAGTATATATGAACTTAAAGACATCGAAGTGCTACTCTATTCAGAACTTAGTCCAGATGTTGCACCGTCGGATTATTATCTATTTCGTTCGATGGTACAATTTTACCGTGCACAACAAAGTTCTATTAAAAGAATTGTTTATTTAAAAAAAATAATTAATATAACAGGCATGGTTTTATTGTGAAATAAAAGACTCAAAATAGATACACAAAATATGACGGGTCGTGCATTAAATACTGAAATAATTTTACCTTGTGCTTTCCGTAACGCCCTCAACAAATAAAATATTTACTAGCGTTATTTTTGTATTTTGATAGAAAGGTTGTGGGAACGAATAATAGAACTAGGCCATCAAACTTAGGTTAGCACAAAATAGATTTATTACAAAAATTCAAAGGCTGTGCTAAAAGATCAGGAGAAAAATAATTTATTTTTTATATATATTCTTATCACAAAGGCTATTTTGACAAAGATTCCGCATGTTCTCAGTTTATATACCTCACAAAAATAAATAAAAATAAAATGTAATATTTAATTTGAGTCATGCGCAATTTGAAGAAACGTCGATTTTAGTAAATTTATATTTTTAAATTTACAAGCCCGGTACATTTTGCTAGTAGTTGAATTAGCGTGATTATTTATCTCTTGTGCTTTTGTCCTCAGCTCAATAAATTTTGCCAAAATTTTTATAAGGAACATTACTATAACTCATACATATTTCCAACCGTTCACTGGCTTTGTAATAATAAATTGTTGAGGAATTTCGTTGCCTTATAAAAATTACAAAAATAATTTGGTTTATTATCTATAGTTTTACCTAATATAAATGTATTATGAAAGTTATAATTAATATTTCTTTCTCCAACTGTATCCGATTTAATAAGACCCGATTTATGAGGACAGTTAATATAAAATCTACATTTATCTGGACGCAATTTTCACTCTGTACTGTAATAGAGTAAGAAATGAACAGGTGTTATAAATTTATCTTCTCCGCTATAGCTAATACTGTGAAGAAAGCTTAATGCATTTCATTTGACTAGATTTAGTTTTAGTAAGTCGTCGAAAGCTTGCTGAAGCAAATGTAAGTTGGTCATCTAAATAATTAATTTGTAATCTAAGGTTGGTAACCGAAATTGAATATTAATGTGACTTAATACAAGAGTTAGCAATAAAAATAATAAAAGAAAGAGGATTAAAGTATCAACCTCAAAAGGATTCTTAAAGTATTAGAAAACGAAACTGTAAAATTTTGAAAATCTCCTCTCTGATGGTGGTTTTCTGGATATGATTTCAACCATTTTAGCATAGATAATTAACAGAATTAACTTAATTTCCTGTTTTTTAATTTTTGTTAGTTTGTATTTTATTTTTATTGTTTTAATATTTCTACGTTAATCTCCATAATGATATAAGTCCACACAGGTTTAAAGGCTAATTTATAAACTGACTTGGGCAGATTTTGATTTTCTTCCAATTGACCAATAAAGTTTGCTATGTTTGGTTTCCATTCCTTGAAGATGTGCATTTTCTAGTGCAGTCTTCTACCTAGGTACTTAACAGTTTTAATGTGTTTTAGCTGTTAACAATTTTTGAGTTATCGGTGGGCAGTTTCTTCTTTTCATAGTAGACATGGCACGGTAGGATATGAATTCGTTCATTTGAATTTTAAGTAATAGCTATATTTTGTTGAGGTACTTAGAAATAGAGATATTTAAATGCACATTTGTAGCTAGCACAGCTATGTCGTCAGAAAAGGTTGTCATTATGGCAAGCCACAAACTTGACTAATCGGCAGTTTATAATAAATGTAGTAACGGATGCAGTGTTGGCCTGTGGTTTTCCAGAGTGTATCGGGTAAGATTTTACGAGTTTTTGGTGAGGAAGCAATTTCTTTAGTTTGTGAGATAATGTTTGATACCAGATCTTGTCAAAGATTTGTAATATATAAAAGAGTACAGAAAACCAATATTTGTTATCTTCATGGTCTTTAGCTATTTTGCTGGGCACTTGGTACACTTGTTCAACCGTTTCATGTTTGTCTCAAGAATTAAATTGGTAATGTTGTATCATTAGAGTGTATTTCTGGCTCTTGAACCATGATTATTGGCGCCACTTTCTATGTACTTAGAAATTGGCCTGCTTTTATAACCGTTATGTAAAGAAAATTTATTTTTTGCTATTAAAAACTTTATTTTGAAAGAATTTACATCATGTTATTTAAAAACCATATTATATTTAAATACATTTATTAATGTAAAAATGGCGACTGATTTAAATCTTGAAACTATATAATTACTCGTCTGTTGTAGATACATTTTTAAAAATTTCGCCATTAAATACAGTTTTAAAGCGTTCAAAAATGTTCCACATAAGGAGAAATAGATGAAGAAAGTAAATACAAATATTGAAAAAGTATCTAAATCGTCGATGTTTTCTAAAGCAGCTACAGTTTCTGCTTATTATTAGAAATGAAACATTTACATGGTACTTACCTAGTATCCAGATATCGTAAATTCTTTATGTTATACCACCTTATCACAGAAGAAATGGAATCATTTATTCAATAGAAAAGTTTAAAAAAAATACAACCTTAGTCAGAAAAGTTTAAGCATTAATCTTTTAATTCTTTATCTCTGATATTAATATACAAGGAATGGATGTTATTTAGCCATTTGATGTGTGTATGAATAGTTATGTATTTGAAAGCGTTTCCATGTTAACTTTGTAGATAGCTATAGTGTGCTCAACGACACACTGTTTAGCTTGTTGGCACATTTAGTTGAAAGTTGCAAGAGTGACACGTTGGGCGTGGATTCCGAGCAGATACTTAACATTAAGTTTTGCGTTAAGCTAGAAAAATACTCTGGTGAAACATTGTGACGCGGGATTTTTGAGAAGCCGTGCCTTTGAGTGGCACAAAAGATTTCGGGAGGGCAGAGATTTAGTGCAAGACGATCTCAGAGTCGGCCACCCGTCAACTTTATTGTTGCAAATGCCTAAAATGTAAAGCAGAAAAGCAGGAAAATTGTGCGCATGATATTATAAGAACTAAAATTGAATAGAAATGTGTCACTACATTTTACGCAGTGATTTAGAGAAAGGAAACATTTTTTTATAACAGTGAATGTTTGTTGCACCATGAAAGACAAACGTTATACTAAAACAATTATACTGGCCTGCTGGAATATTTGCGTCAAACAATTCTGTGGTGCCGTTCTAATTAGTAGACGTTTGAGCAGTGATTCTTATTATATAACAACGTAAGTCTAGGAATATCTGACTAAGTATCATATCTTTGCTGTAGCCCATCCCTCATATTTATCCAAACTATTGTCACGCAGTAGAAACGGTAATAGTTGTACATAGGTAGCCAATAAGACTACTTTGACAAAATCTAAGACCATTAGTTGATAAGTTGAATAAATTGTTTTTTACGAGTCCAGTCCTGCAACTTTTCCGACAAAGTAATTAGGATTAATATTTATTACATTATTAAATTGCCTAAATTTTAACAGCTCAGTTAAAAAAATAATCACATTCTGTATTGTAAATTTTTACTTTAAAAGCAAAATAAGAATTTAGATATGTATTCCATAGACCTCACTACATATGAGCTACAGAATGGTTCATGTAAAACTGAAACATTTTTCTCTTTATTTATTTTAAAGGAAATTTATAGCAACGCTACATTTGACTTTACAATTGTACAAGTGCAGGAGAATTTTTCTCCTTGCTATAAAATGGCACAAATATTGAAGTTTTGAAGTTGGTAGCAGTTTTCACTGTGAAAATATTATATACTAAACTTCATCATAACTACGGTAGCATCGTAAAGACAATTTGGTGCAATCTTTTCCAAGAAAACTCAATACGAAAGTTGGAGAGAATTGATTATTTTTATTGTCCATGGTTACTGTGGGTGTCCATTCATGACTGGAGTGGTTGATTTGTAAGTTAATAAAGTATCTATCACAACAAATCATAGGCTCATACTTACCATGACAGATAGCTACAAAAAGCTAATTCAAAGCTACATAAAGTAATGTTTCTTCGACAGTTGCAAACTTTAGATAATAAAAAATTCCTGGTATATTTTCTGTAAAATAATTTACAGATAAAGCTATATAATCTCACAAAATACATGCATGTAGATGAAACAATGCTCTATTTACGATATACCTATCAACGCCTTACTTCATGAATATTGAGGAACAAATTAATATGTAGCTGCATATATGTTGCAAATACCATGCATCAAATAAATCTATGGCGCTAATATAACGTGTTTTTTTTTGATAATTTTCAAAAACTTGTTACAACAATCTCCAAATTTTCTATCCCTGTACTTTCTTTCTAACAAATTATCTATCAGTTTATGCTACATACTAAAAATATTGCACAATTTTAAGAAGAACATTACGGAGCAAAATGACGATATTAGCAACAGAATTATTTAACAAATGACCAAATATATAAAACGATATATCCTGATGGGGATATCCATAATTTATTCTAGAAGTTAGAAATGTTCCAAGAATATTCTATTTAAATTAGAAGTAATTTGCTAATGTCATTTTCGTTCAAATGAAAGGAATGTAAGTTTATATGAATCACCCGATAAATAACATATCACGTATTAGAAATTTTTATTTGTATAAACATTTACTCAACACTTACACTAATAACACTGGCTTTTAATAATGATACCCTAAGTTTATTTAACGGCCTCTCCAAAAAGCTTTTTTACTATTTAAGAAATCCAATAAAATTTATTTGAATTATTTTAATTACTTGAGTTAATTTCAGTTAATGTAAAACAATAAAAGTTTAATGTAGCTGGAATACAACGAAGATAAACAAGTTGTGCCCGAAGACCTCGAACATTCTGATAATGTATCTCAAATGAATTGAGTCGCGATTCAACCTTTATCAGGGTTGTACGTGCGGGCGGCTTAGTATTCGTTTTATTTTCGATAAGCAAGGAAACGTGATAAAGGCAATAACTGGCCTAGGCCGCAATAAATTATATAGGTAGAACTTTCTGGTGATAGAAACAAAATTGCAACTTTCCTAATTAGCTAAATTTAGAAAAAGTCTTGCCGGAAAATAACACATATCTGCTAAAAACATGTGGATGAATTAAATATAAACTGGAATTTTTCAAATGCATATTTACAAATCTATATTTTACACGATCTTCTGGCTTAGAACCATATAGGTAATTTTTTAATCTTGCTGTAGCAACATCGTTGTCAAAGTTCTGCCATCTAAGTGTTTCTTTTTGTAGTTCAAACAATTGATAATTACATGTCATTAAATTTGGACTGTAGTTTAAAACAAATTCTTATTTTTTTTTACTTTCGAAGTAGGTTAACATATTGAATTGGCTGAGCACTGCCGACTTCACAAGTAATTTCAACAACCATAATCGATGATCATCCTCGAGAAGCCACAGAACAATGTGAATAGTCTCCTCAGTTACGTTCGTTTTACAGCGACGTTGGTGACCTTCATTTTCAACTACTTGCCGCCTTTCTAAAATTTGTTTGTGCCACTCCTACACTCGAGTTTTCTTAAAGGCGTTGTTCTCGAACTACAACTTATATTGCACAATAGACAAAAATCACTCCTGCGCTAACATCGTGACACTAACTAAGGAAGTGGTAATGTGTGTTACATTGTGAGGCAAATTTTCTTCAGGTATCCATACCTGCAATTCCCATAATGCATAACTCTTTCCGTTTGTCTTATGCTACGTAAAAAGTAAAGTTCGATATTTATTTTAATCACCCACGTATAGTACGTAGTAGATTAAATTCTATTTATCCACCAATGAGCAAATCAATTATGACAGCAACAAATTAGAATTTACTTCACTACGTACAATGATGTGCGATCCATAGTGACAACAGCTTTAAAAGTTTCCATCTGTCTTCATATGTAGCGTAGTAAATTTTATTGAAATTAGGAAAATATTACAAAACTTTGCAGTTCAAAAATTATGGTAGACTCTCTCTCTCTCTCTCTCTCTCTCTCTCTCTCAAGCTTGTGGTGCCCAGTATTGAGCATTGGCCTCCCCTTTGATTCTCCAACTCTCTCTATTCTGTGCTGTGTCCGTCCATCTTAATCCTGCAACCTTCTTGATGTTGTCGTACCAGCGTGTACTTGGCCTTCCTCTATTTCTTACTCCTGTCCATGGTCTCCAGCGTATAATTACAGCGTTCCATCTGTTATCCGTTAATCACGCTACATGACCTGCAAAGCTCCATTTAAATTGTGTAATTCTGTTTAGTATGTCTGTAATTTTGGTTCTTTGTCGTATCCAGCTATTCCTTTTTCTATCTCTAAGGGTGATACCAATCATCGACCTCTCTATGGCTCTCTGTGTAACTCCCAGCTTTGTGACTATATGTTTAATAAGCGTCCATGTTTGTGCACCATACGTTAATATAGGGAGTATGCATTGGTCGAATATTCGTGATTTTATATATTGGGGGATTTTTTTGTTCTTTAAGATCTTCGATAGCTTACTAAATGCTTCCCAACCTAAACGCCTTCTTATTTCCACCTCTACGTCCTTATTTTCTTTACTCATTTGTATGATTTGACCAAGGTATATATATTGCTATACATTGTCTATATCCGTGTTGTTTACTGTTGTTGGTTTTGTCCAAATTCATTTTAAGTCCTATGTTTCTCGATGCTTGCTCCAGTTGTGTTATCATTTCTTGTAGGTCTTCTGTATTGTCTGCGATTAAGACTATGTCGTCCGCAAATCTGAGGTGGTTGAGCTTCTCTCCATTGATATTAACTCCCTTGTTGGACCATTCCATTTTCTTGAACACTCCCTCCAGTGCCATTGTAAAAAGTTTGGGTGATATGGTATCCCCCTGTCGGATGCCTCTATTGATAAGTATTGCATTTGTATACTCATGTAATTTAATTTTTGATTTGGCTTGGTTGTAGATGTTGTTGAGTAACTCTTTGTATCTATGATCAATGCGAGCGCAGTCTAGCTCTTTCATAATTGCTCAATGCTCGATAGAGTCGAATCCCTTTTCGTAGTCAACGAACGCCAAATACAAAGGGAGGTTATATTCGATGCTCTTTTCTATTAGTATCTTCATTGTCAGGAGGTGATCACAAGTACCAAAGCCTTTTCTAAATGCAGCTTGCTCCACAGGTTGATAGTCATCTAGCTTGTTCGTAATTCTGTTTGTTATTATTTTGATTAGTAGCTTGTACATTTGAGACAGGAGACTTAACGGTCTGTAGTTCTGGATTAGTGATCTATCTCCTTTTTTGAATAGAATTACCACTACTGCATTAGTCCAGTTCTTTGGTATTGTTCTTTCTTTAAGGCAGATGTTAAAGAGCTGTTTTAATTTAGGTATTAGTATTTCTTGCCCTTCTTTTAGCATTTCTACCAGTATTTCATCTTCTCCCGGCGCTTTGTTGTTCTTCATTGACTTCAAGGCATAGCTTATCTCCTCTTCCGCGATTTCAGGGATGTCTTCCGAGCCAATATTCGTTACTTTCCTTTCCACCTGTTCTTCGGGTTTCTTAATTTGTGATGCATACAAGGTCTTATAGTATTCTTCAGCAATGTTCAATATTCTGTCTTTGTCTCTTTCCTCTCGTCCAGTTTTGTCTTTCAATGTTGTTATTTCATGCCTGCCTAGGTTTATTTTTAAACATTTCAGGTTTTTATTTTGTTTGGTGATGGTTTGTGACGTATCTTCAAAGTGTTTATCTAGATTTTTCCGTGTCATCTTCCTCGTTTGTTTTCTTATTTCTCTGTATTCATTTGTAGCATATTTTCCTTCTCTATGTAGTGATATCCGTTTTTCAATCATTATTTTTGTTTCTGGTGTCATTTTGCTTTTTTGTTTCGGTGTTTTCTTTGCTACTTTCAGAGCTGCTTCTTTTATGACATTGCTTATTTGTTTTGTCGCTTTGTTCAATTCATCTTCTGTTTCATCTGTTTTCTCTATCTGGGTTATTGAGTTTTTTAAATTTTCTCTGTACATTTGGTTCTTCTGTTTGAAGGTTTCTGTATCTATTGCTATTCTTTGTTTTGGTTTATATTTGTTTCTCTTCGTTGTTATAGTGATTTTGGCACGAACTATTCGGTGGTCCAGACCATCCCAATCGAAACAGCGATAGATCATTACGTATTACCATTTTATATAAACCAACAAGATTTAAAGCACTTTAGTAAAAATAAATTTACTTTCCTGACTGGTAACCGTCCACCTAGATATAACATCTCGGCCTACGAATACCAAGAACTTCTACGTCCAATTTAATATCTTTTTTTATAGCAGGCGACTGGAACTCTAAGTATATTGAGTGGAATCCAAACTGGTTACATACAAAGGACGAACATGTTTCCAAACTATACAGCAACATAATTTAAAATACATGTCAATCAGTGAGACAACTTACTGCCAGACGGACCTAAATAAAACCCCGGATCTGCTGGACTTTGCAATCATCAGAGATATTAGTGACGTATATAGCAAAATTGAAATCAACTTAGATCTATTTTCAGACCACTGTCCAATAATAATTACCTTGAATACAAATGTTATTTGAAAATCCCCCAAAATTTTGCATCACAAAGATTGATCGGAAACAATTCAAATTTCTTATAAACAACAATCTAAATCTAGCTCGCAGAATGCACACACCCAATGAAGTCAATGAGTACCTTACAAACCTAATCCAAGAGTCAGCTATATCAACAAAACATAAAGACGCACCAGAAATCCACAACATACTACTACATTTAAGACAGCTAGTAGTAGAAAAACATAGAAATCGTGATAAACATGATAAATATCTGGTAATACTAGAGGCAAGACCATCTTAAACAGTTTAACCTACCGACTTCAGGACGTTCTAGAGGAAAATAGAGACGCAAAATTCAAATATTATATTTCTAACCTATCACCAGTAGATCACTCCATCTGGCAAGAGATAAAAAAAAACTTAAAAGGTCTATTACCTCTGTACCACCCCTAAGAAAAATAGATCGAAACTGGATTAGATATAACGGAGAAAAGCAAGCAACTTAGGAGAATACATTGCTCACAGTTTCATTCTATTACCATCTAACCGCCACATCTTTAGTGCAGAAATAGAAGAATATCTAAACTCATCTAATCAATTATCTCTGCTTATAAGCCCTGTTTCTCCTGCGGAAGTCTACCAACTCATATACAGCTGCGGGCTATGATCTTATAGTAGGAAACGTACTAAAACATCTGTCAAAAAAGCAGTAGCGCTCATAATAACAACATTTAATCGTATGTCAGCATATCTTATTGCCCCATTCAGTGAAAATACGCCAAAATAATTATGATGGCCAGACCTGGGAAACTTCTACAGAAAATTATCTCTTATAGACTCATAAGTCTACTACCATTGTTATCTAAATTATTTGAAGGATTAATACTACAAATAATTAAGAAAGTAACACTGCGAGACGAACTAATTATTTTGAATCAGTTTTAATCCCGCGAGAGTCACTCAATCATTCAAATATATCAAATATATTCGTATAGAGAAAAATATATGCTTCAGTGTTCTTAGTCGTATAACAAGCTTTCGATAAAATCAGGTACAGAGAACTCTTATATAAAATAACAAAGAAGCTATTTCACCAAATCTCCTTCCTTATAAAGTTTTAACTAACTGATAGACACTTCAAAGTCTAGGTAGAGAACTCACTATCTGAGTATTATTCTATTAACCTTGATGTTTCTCCAGGCAGTGTCCGTGGACCGCTCCTATACCTCTTCTATACTGTAGACGTTCCAATTACAAACACTACCTTAATTGCTGCCTTCGAAGATGATACTGCAATAATGTCTTCAGATCCGGACAGTGCGGTTAGTGTGAGTGGGTTTTCTGTAGACAGTGTAAGAAAAGCTGTCATTAGAAGAATTTCTTGTTATAAGAGTATCTAGGAAGGGAAGGGAATTGTTATGTTCAGTTTCCATGGTAAATTTGATATTGGTGTGGATTTAGTTGAGGTGGGAAAGGAATTCTGGAAGGGTATCATGTCCATGAGGCCAGATAACAAAAGTGTCATCGACATATCGTATCCAGTAGGTAGGTTTAAGGTGAAAGGAAGCGAGGGCTTTTGTTTCAAAATCGGTCATAAAAAGGTTAGCAATGACAGGTGAAAGTGGGAAACCCATGGGAGCACCATTAGTTCGGCGGTAAAATTTATTTTGGAAGGTAAAGTAAGTATTGGATAGGCAATGGTTTATTAGGGAGAGGATATTGTTATTTATATTATACGTTGACTTTAATAACTGTAGGGTATCAGAAATTGGGATGTTTGTAAACAAAGAAACGACATCAAAGTTGACCATGATGTCACCTTTGCGTATAGGGAAGGTTTTCAGTATTTCTAGGAAACGATAGGAGTTTCGGACATAGGATGATGCCTGCTCTGTGAGAGGTTGGACAGTCTTGGCAAGGTATTTGGCTAGGTTGTTTGGTGCTTGTTTTTATGTACTCTTCTATTGTTGAAACTCCTAGTTCGTAATGTAATTGAGTATTTCTGATGAACCATGGCGCGTCTACTGAGATTTTTAGAACTTTATTCTGTAGCCTTTGTAGTTTGATTATGTTTTTTTTTTGATGTGGTACTCCAGATTGGTACTGAATTAAGTGCTAATGGTCTTATGAGGGAAGTATACATCATGATTGCGCATTTGGCTTTTAGTTTTAATTTCCGATTTAATAGTGTGTATAGCTGTGCCAGTCTTGGATAGCTCTGGTCGAGTTTATGATTGATATGCTGCTTTCATGAGAGTTTTGTGTCTAGAAGTACTCCTAGATATTTCACTGTTTTAGCAGAGGTATTCCATTCGATCATTTGGTTGTTAACATAAATGTTAGGTAATTTTCGGATTCTTCTGAGTGTGAATATTTTTGCCTGGCATTTGCTCGAGTTGATTTGGATGTTTCAGTTACTAAACCATTTGCATAATTTGTTTATAGCGACCGCTAGTAGTTGTGTTGCTTTTATTAGGTCATTGTTTAGTGTAATTATGTCTGTATCGTCAACGAATGTTGCTAAAGTGGCTTCTATATTTGGCATGTCTAACGTGTAGATGTTAAATAAAAGTGATCCCAGTATACTGTCCTGAGGGACTCCAGCTCATATACTTTTAGTAACTGAGACTTCGGCATTTATTTTCACTGCGAAGTTTCTGTCCTCGAGAAAAGAGAATAGTATTGCCTTTAGGTAGTTGCGTAATCTTTGTTTCAATAGTTTTCTTTTCAGCCCCTCTAGCTAGACCTTATCAAAGGCCTGGGCTACATCAAGGAAAACAGCTGTTGCGTACTCTTTGTTTTTGTATCCAGTTTCTATTGTTTTAACTATTCTCTGAAAGTTGATGTGTGGTTGAATAGGTTTTTCTGAAGCCGAACAGATGTGGGGGGAGTATGTTAAGTGAGGTCACTTCTTTATTGAGGCGAGTGTAGATTACATTTTGTCCTTTTCTTGTTTAGGGAATATCAGTATTATGGCGTGTTTCCACTCTTTTAGGAAGTGGCCCATCCTCAGGCAGGCATTAAGTATTGATGTTAAGTAGGCTAAAGATTTTATAGTTAAATGTGTTAACACGATATGTGGAATGAGGTTGTAACCGAGGCTTTTTCTTTTGGGAAGTCTGGCGATTAGAGCTGATAATTCGCGAGGTGAAGTTCGTTCTATATGTTCGGTGATGACAAATAGGTTTCTCTTGATATAGTCAATTGTAGATGCTATTTCTGTTGGACTGCATGTGGTTTTTGCTGTGAAGGCACTTTCCAGGTGGTTGGTGAATTCCGCAGCTTTTTCTGCATCAGTGTAGTAGTTTTCTGACTTACTTAAATCAAGCTTTAAAACCGCGGTGTCTCAGCAAGTCACAACACAGAGGTAATCGTTGGAATACCTCTCCCATGTTTTTAGTCACGTCCTGCTATAATTATCTGACTCTGGATTTACTTATTGTAAGTATTACAGATTGTAAATAGAAATAAACATAAAAAATCAAGCTTGATGCTCTCTATTGAACCACACAGCTTTTTACGTAGTGTAATTTCTAATTACTTTATTTGCCTAATACAAGAAGAAGGCAAATGAAAAGCAAAAACAGATAAGCGCGCGAAACAAATAAAATATAAAAATAAAACGAGGATTTTGTAGTTGGCAGTCGCACAGGTAATTTTCGGATGAATTCTTTGGATTTTTGCTGCTGAATTCGTAGCCAACGCTCACGTGGCTCGGTAAATTAATCACACGTAATCTAAATTAGATTATTGCGCACGAATTCACAAATTCTACGTAGCGAAATACTTCATCTCCCGCATGATTTCCTCGTTTAGGCCGAAGCCCGCGTCCGACAATAATAACGAATTACGGCAATTCAAGCCGCATTTACCGCGTTCGCTCATTAATAAATTAGACAGCAGCCGCGGCGCGCGGAGCGGGTGCGCTGCAACTGTCGTTTGATTGAGCCGCATCAATGCCCTCGCGGCACGCAAATCTCATGCATACATTCATGTAGTCCCCAGGCCCAGGCCCTTTTTTTTCAATTATTACCTACAAGCTGAAACTTAGCGGAACTGTTCATCTAAACGAGTCGGACAATTTTTCATCTGCCAAGTCGTGAATAGGCTGCGTTTTCCCTCCTCTACCTCTTAAACGTGTCAATTTGACGATTCTACATATTTTATGACCTACCATGTAATTTTTATTTTAATTGCAAAACAATGACGGTAGAATCAAACAATAAAGCGTATCCGACAAAATGGCCGATTCTGTGAGAGCGTCCTACACGTGAAACGTGTCGAAATTTTGGGGGTATGTTTTCTTATCACCTACAAGATGATAGTTGGCGAATCACTTCATTTTTTATCAAAAACTGTAAGGTAAACGTGTCGGACAAAATTTGTGCATCTTGAAGCGAGTCCGACGCGGAAACACTGAACATGTTAATTTCCCGGTAGTTACTTTTTTTACTATCTCTTGTCCGACATTGATAACACATGTAATAAAATACATTTTATATAAAATAGAATAAGTGCCCGACAGAAACGATGCAGCACATTTCTTGTCCGACAAATTTTGTTTTTATATTTCGAAAGAAAAAAAATTTAAATAATTAAAAAATGGATAAACTTTAATTAACTACATCGCGTGTTTAAAGTAACGAACGTATAAATATATCCATCATTAATCTGAAATTTCACAGAAATTTGTCTTCTTTGTGATAATTAACATTTGTAATATTTTTTATCAATATGTATGCACAAAAGGACGACGATGCACAATGGACTAAATGGACGACAATATTTCTTTTATCAACTCTTTTTTATTTTTTCTTTATTAAAAAAATACAAAATTTAAATGCAAAACAACCATTGAAAAATTAATACATGCCAAATAAAATAAAATAAAAAATAACTTATTCATCCTCTGAATCCTCTGAATATTCGTCTGCGCTATCACTGCATATATCCTCCTCGTTTTCATCATTATTCTCATCGGCATTACTTGTCGTCGCTTCTGTAAGTGTAAATAACAATAATATAATTAGGTACATATTATTTTTATAAATAAATGCAATGCAATATACATACCTTGTGCAATTTTTTGAATTGATGGACTTTCAGGTCCGTCGAACCAAAAATATTGAAAATTTCCATCTATGAGAGTCCACCCACAATTTTCTGGACGATAATCAGTGGGGTAGCGCATGTGCGCATTACACCAAATACTGCTTATGTATATCGTCCGCTTCAATTGTTCCAACAGCTCTTGTCGAGTAGGAGGCAAGCTACAGGGATCATATCCTTTAATTTTTTTTCTAAAACTTGCTCGTCATCACTTCGGACTTTATAGCTTTTAAGAAACAACTCGTATCGGCCTTTATTGATATCATTTTTACTTTGTAAACCACACATCCTGCATACGAATTCTTCTATATTTTGGAAAGCATCATTAGATGTTGTTAAGTGTGTTAGTCTTATAGATAGAAGATCGATAAAGGCTTCTTGAAATTTTTCATTTTTTTCAGAATAGCAAAAGGTTTCTTTTTTCCTTTGCAAAAAAACGCAGGATTAAAATCGTTTCCCGTAAAAATATGGCATATTGCAAGCGAGCGAGCGAATTGAGGTCCAAGTTGATCTTAAATTTCATTAATGTTCAAGTACTTCGCTTTTTTACTTGTGCTTTGGTCAATTATTATTTTTACATCTTCTTTTAAAAATTTAAAATTTGAAAGCATAATGACGGGGATGTCTGAATCAGTGCATCGTACCCGAATGTTGCATTGATCAAAATTAACCTTCACAGTTTTTCCCTCGCACAGCACGACAAAATTATGATTTGACCAATCATTAACTAAAAACTGTACAAAAGTTTCTTTGAAATTTTTACTTCTCAATAATTTTGAAAATTCCGCAGGACGTTTATGTCTGCGTTGAACGTCATATTGAGTATCGTCTTCACCCCGCAGTTCGTGTTCGTAATCCTTAATACTGGGGGGGGGGTTTCGTATTTATCAAATATTACGTGAACTTCTTTCCGATCGTACACTAGCAACTTGAAAATATGTTTAGAAATTTTCTCATAACTTTCCGGCAGATTCCTTAAAGTGTGAAGAAAATAAAATCCATCAAAAATAGTGATGTCGGGCGAGGGGACATTGTCATGAGATACGGTGTTGACGTCAAATTCTTGAAGTACAAGAGACTTGGTAGTCTTACATATTTCTCCATCGCTGTGACAAAATAAAAAAGAAATTGGTGCAAGCGGGTAACTTAAAGCTTTCTCAAGATCGATATCATTTTTAATCGATGCGTACAGTAATCTGCCGAAAACATCCCTCTGAATTTTTATCTCCTTGACTTTACCATTTACTTTGACTTTTTTAACATTTTTTTGGTCAAAATTAATAATTTTGTTTTTTTATTGCCTGATCAAATCTGTCTGGATTTTTTAGAGCTTCGGCTATGAAATCGCATCGTTTCTTATTTCCAAGAACTTCAACTGAGGATAAGAAATCAAATACCTCATTTGATACGGATTTTCCGGATGATATATTAAACAAGTGACTTTCTGATAAATCAGACGATTGGTACACTGCTTCATTAAGTCGATTAAAGATGTCACTCGTACGCTATTTTTTGTAATAACAGATTCTTTTAGTTCTTTACTTACATCGTCGGGAGAGCTCATGCCACACAACTTCATCATCTCTGACGTAATGCTCGTGCGCATTGAGTGAGTAATAGCCCATCTCTGCCGAGCGGAAAACGATTTCGTTATATTAATAATTCCAGATGCTTTGGAAGCCGCGTCTTTGTTAATCGTTTGCTCTAACGTTAAATCCTGTGGAAGTCGTGAAAAAGGCTTAGAAGTTCTGCGAACGCCTACAAAGCAACTTCTATAATCTTCGAGTAAGCAGGTGTGTTTCTTCTATATTCATTAATTTATCATGAAAAATAGTCAAGTATCCAGCGTAGTTTTGATGGTTCATACTAAAAAAAATGTTCGATATTTTTGAAGTCGCCCGTTCTTATGCTGTACTCAAGCATTAAGTAGTAATCCACTAGTTTAACGTACATTAAAAAAGTTTACCATGATTTCCTTGTAATGTATCACTTTTGTATTGCTCATACTTATCAAATATATCTTTACACGTATTGTGATTCATTGTGGGACACACGCTTTTCTCATTATTAAATGTTTGTAAAAATCCTGCATTGACTTAACATCATACTCACACGAGCCAGAGAAACTCTCAAAATGCAGAAGTTGGAGTGCAAGCGACAGCATTGTGTGCATTTTTCTGGATCTATTGAAGTGCTTACCGTTCAAAACCGATGCGACAGAACCGGTAGTCCCACAGTCGACAACCATATTCATTAAGCCTGAACCACTAATAAATTTTCCCAAGGCTTTATGGTACGAAAGCATTATGTGAAATGGACCTACATTAATAAATAAATTGTTGAACTCTTCTTCAGCGCTTTGTATGCGCAAAGCAATTTTGGCCATAGCTAGGTCGTACGTAACACAAAAATATTGTTTTCCGCATTCGGCAGCGATTTGCGCAGTTCTTCTCATTGTTTCTTTAACAACAGTTGGATCTGTAGGAGAGTCATTTATCTGAGTTAAATACTCGATTTTTTGTATTGTGCTGAAATCTTCGTGAATCTTCGCATTATAACCTTGCCACATCGGCGTTCCTTTGATGTTTAACATATGCGACAACATCCATAGGAAGTTTGTGTGTTTGAATGTTAATAAATTGATAGGTTCTTCGTTTGTGCTACTGCTGCTCTGCCGAAACTCAAGACGTCTTTGCTTGGCTTGTAGTAAATTTCCGTAATCGTAGGGTTCAAAAGATCGTTTACGTCGTCCTGTTTCGTCGCGGATGACAATCGATTGGTCATACCGATTACCCGCGGAGACATTCGCTTGGAATAGAATAATTTCTAATTCGTCTTTTGTCGGAATGCTTTGGTACGCGATACCTACAGTGTCGTGAAGCGTATTTTTTCCCGATGTTGTATCGACAAATCGCTCAAAATTATCCCAATCTACACCACATGCTAAAATTGGCGTTGTATAAATTCCAGAAGGGCAGAGTAATTTCCGTGAAGCGCACGAGTAAGCCGCAGACGCCTCAAGCTCCAAAATACTGCTGTAGCTTAAAGAGTGACCTTGCCTGTGCAATATATTGATAACTTTTGTAGTATTGAAGTAGACAATGTCCGTGATAAGCTAAAGGTACCTCGTCGTCGTCGTCAAGGCTCTCTGTAGAGATTTTGTTTAACATATTGATGTCACCAATTTCCGTGGCGTAGGTTCTTATTTTCTGTAAAATGTCTTTCCCTTTTTTCACTATACGACACTTGACTTTCCTCATTTTTCGGTAAATAATGACTTTCCCACAAAAAAAACAAGACACATTTACGTCACCGTCAGCTGTGTTACCGGTGGTATCGACATCGTCATCTCCTTCATCGTCTACATCGTCTACATCGTCATCGGCAGTGGTATCCGTAACCGAAGCATTACTAAAATTCAATGGACAACGAAAAAAAAATTAAACAATTAAAATGTATTTCAAATCAATAGTTTACTGTTACTGTTTAGTAGGCTTAAACTACTCCCGCATTATCGTGCTTTAAAAAAAAATCGCGTCTCACTATACGCGCTACTTTTCATATGGGTTCAAAATTTAATACATTAAGGTTGTGCTTACTAAACAGTTACTGCGAAATTGTAAATAGAAACAGACATACTCTGATGTAAAATCATCTTGAAATTCACCCACGCTCTGCACAGGACCAATTGGAGGAGGCATTGACTGTGATGGTGATGAACTGGAGGCTGTTGTGACGATGCTGCTGGCGTGATTGCTTCAATAGGCGGAGGCTCAACTATGTAGATATTTATTATTATTATTATTATTATTATTATTATTACTATTATTTTCATATATAATAAAATGTTAATTTCCATTATAAAACCCGAATAAAAATATGAGTAACACGTGCCGCTAGATGCATTTTAATTTCCCATATAAATGACATGAGATTTTTAAAAATGAATTTTGAAATAAATTATAATGTATAATTTTTTTTATGTAGTTACTCTGAATACTCCAAATACTTTTTTTTGACCATAAACTCCTTATAGCACTGTGAGCGATATCCAAAATCAGTATTCAGAAAATCGTGCGGTAAAATCACGTGTTTATATTTGTGGTAATGGTGTTGCCTGGCCTTTAGAATTTTATGGCACAAAGCCAAAATTTCTGACGTAAAAGCCTTCATCTCATCCGTTTTCTCTTTAAATCCAAGTTTATCCGATAATGCCTCGCGCAAAAAACACTACATATTGATTTTAATATTTCATTAACCACGAATTCGACGTAATTAGACACTTTCGCTTTCCTCGAAAACCGTTAAAGAAACTGGCGGCATATAGGAGTAGTAAAATGTGCGTTCGATTTCCAAGAACGTTTGTTTGGTCAACGAACGCACCCTACAGTGTTAGTGCTAGATATAACTATCTAGGGACTTTCTGGAATTTCAGCGGTATTTTTGAACAGGACCAAGATGCGTATGTCAGTACAATATATATTTCGTTAAGAAATCCGTCTCTAAAAATTTTATGAACGGAAGTTTACCATATTATATTTTTTTTACTATGTACTATAACGCATACTACAATTGATCTAAGCGATCGATTTAAATGCACTGAAGTTCAAATGAAAGCTGATTCTAAAAGCTTTAATTTTGTTTTTAATGCGTTATTCTAGCTTGCCTGGATGTAAAGATATCGCCAAAAAAGCAAAAAAATTTTATTTTGTTTTCAAATATCAGAAAAAGTTCAAAAAAAAGTATTTCACGAGTTGGGGAAAACTCATATATTATTTTTTCTATACTTTGTGTGATCCACCAAATAAAAAAATCGTTTTGGAAAGGTAAGCCTTCAAATCGATTTTGTTATTGCATACGAAAATACATACAGCGAATAACACGAATTTTTTTATTGTAGTTAATAAATAAAGTAACTACCGGGAAATCAACATGTTCACAGCGTCGGACTCGCGTCAAGATGCACAGTTTTTGTCCGACACGTTTACCTTACAGTTTTTGATAAAAAAATGAAGTAATTCGCCAAATATCATCTTGTAGGTGATAAGAAAACATACCCCCGAAATTTCGACACGTTTCACGTGTCAGACGCTCTCACAGAATCGGCCATTTTGTCGGATACGCTTTATTGTTTGATTCTACCGTCATTGTTTTGCAATTAAAATAAAAATTACATGGTAGGTCATAAAAAATGTAGAATCGTCAAATTGACACGTGTAAGAGGTAGAGGGGGGAAAATGCAGCCTATTCACGACTTGGCAGATGAAAAATTGTCCGACTCGTTTAGATGAACAGTTCCGCTAAGTTTCAGCTTGTAGGTAATAATTGAAAAAAAAGGGCCTGGGCCTGGGCACTAATGCGTATTGTTGCAACTTATTTTGTACCTGCACGGCGAACCGTCGACTTGCGTGCTGATGCGTTTCCGATAGCACATCAGGAAGCGCACATTCGACAGGCTGAGATTTATACAAAAGACGCGATGTTAGTGATGCTCCGTGCGGAAGCGCGCAAATTCTTATGTTCGGCGTTATTTCGGCATTTTCGCGAGAGCGAGGCCATAAGGGGCCGGATTCGACATGGCGAACGCGTTACTCTTAGCATGAATTTAAAAACGGCGAAATGCGTGATGGCGACTGCTGCGCTGCTTTAGCACAATATCGGCGGATATATTTTATCTCAACGAAAAAAAGCTCACCCGTAACTTATATTAATGAAACCATCTGGCGGCAATAAAGTTTAAAGCGGCAGATAGACATCTTTGCGCCCTTCAAATAGCTGCCATCAATAACAATAACGTTTTGTAAATACACGTTTGCTTGGAACCCACGTTTCTACCCGCAAAGGAAAATAAAGGAAAGTTTCAGAGATAACGATGCCGGTTTAACATTTATGTAGGTCTACATGAGCATACACAGCCATACTTCAAACATACACGCTCGTATAGTAGAGCTTAATGATAAAACTGAACATATTTCTAACCAATACAAGCTATATTTGTTAAAGATTGCACTTTGCAACTACCGCGTAAAAAAGTAAGAGCTAATAGAGAAAATATGATAAAGTTAAATATGACATAAACGCACTTTTTTATTAGCAAATGAAATTACTTTATTATCCACCAACGTGTGGAAAATGTTTGCCAAAACCAAACATATGTAAACAAACAGTTAAGAAACAACATTACTTAGGAGTTGATATTAGAAAAACTAAACTAAATTATAAATGTCAATTAAAAAAATAAACCCTATAAAGACGATTTTTTTGAAAATTTATTATTAGCAATCAGCATTAAATACATTCTATGTTGGCTAAAAAAACTCCTTCATAGAGTTCTGGATCAGGTTAGCTGGCGAGAATCTACGTAGTCGTCGTGGATGCAGGGCATTTGTGTGGATTTTCATTCAATCGTAGTGTTTTCTACTTCTTAGCTTGATAGCATCTTGAACGCAAGGAATTCGGAGGTCTTCATGTAGTGTCTGGTTCGATATGAACCACGGTGCTTGGGTTATCATATGGAGAACTTTGGATCGGTCTGTTTGTATTAATGAAACGCTGGAATTGCTGGAGCAGTCCTAAAGTTCTATTCCATACGCCTATATCGGAATTATGATTGTTTTGTAAAGCAATATTTTATTTTTTACCGACAGTTTCGAGTTCTTTTCTAGAAGCTAGTAGAGGTCTTTGGTTTTCAGGTCTATCTGCCCCCGTTTTTTGAGGATGTATCCTTTCCATGTTATTCTTGTGTCCAAGTAAAACCAAAGATATTTTGTGGTGACCGTTCGGGGTAGTTCAGCACTAGATTCGAGCACATCTTCCTTTTCTCAAGGTAAAGGCGGTGTGTTAAGATTTATTTTGTTGATTTTAATTTTCTATTTACGTAACTATTTTTTCAGTACGTTTAAGTGAAGTTTAAGGAATGTCTGGTGTGTACAAGTTACAGAGGGTTGGGCTCAGAACACATTCCTGGGGAACTCATGCCTCGATCGGATGATAATATGAGCGAGCCTTGCGCCCACTTTAGTTCTGAATCTGCGGTCTGTTAGGTAGGATTTTAAGATTCCATAGTACTACACTAGAAAGATTTCTTTGATTTTATGCAATAATTCGTTGTAATACACCTTGTCAAAGGCTTGAGTCACATCTAAGAGAACAGAAGTATCGTATCGTCTCAGATCAAATGTTTGGTTATTATTTCAGCGGTTTGTAACATTGTGGACCAATGCTGCAATCTCAAGATGGCATTAAAGATGTAAGTAACAAAGTACTCCCTTACTCCGCAATTCTCTGAATATCTTTGGTGTTACTCCATCTAGACCTGTGGGGCTTTGCGGGTGTTTAGATAGTTGAATTTGTTGTGTACTTTATTTTTGGCAAAGGGTTTAATTTAAGGTACGTTTTGTAAAATATTATTTATGTTGTTTTCAATATTATCATTTTTTTCTTGATTAATGGGTTTTAATACGTCTGTTAGATGTACAGCAAAGAGATCAGCCTTTTCTTGATCGCTTATGGCCCATTTAGCGTTAGGCGCGGCAAAGTTATTCCTTTGGTTTCTTTTTGGATCTTAATGGTCACCAGGTAGACTTGTGAAATCTGTTTAAACAGCCAAGGTAATCGGCAAAAGATTTTTCACTAAGTTCTCTAAGTTTTACTTTTAGTCGGTTGTTAGTACAGTTGAGAATGGTTTTATCCTCGGATCCCTAGGTGCGGTGCCATCTAGACTTTGCTTTTCGTTGTTAATGAGTCTAACCAATCATAAACTTCATCGGGAGTTTTTAGGCTCTTTAGAGTTGATCCATATAGACGCTTTCCTTCTGTAATTGTCCTGGTTAGTTTTATTGTTGTGAAATCTTTGTGTGATGGTCCGATGACAGATCATAGCTTAGAGTTACTTCTATGTAAGTGGAGAAAATTCCACTAGTAATAAAAAAGTCCAGAAGGTTTTGTATTTTATTGGTATCGCTAGGCCAGTATGTGGGCTGACCAATAGATAGGAAAAAATAGTGGTTTTCTTGTATGAGATTGGCGAGCTCTCTTTCTTTCGTAGTTGTAGGCCTAAAACCCTAAAGAGTCTGCTGTTATAGTCGCCTTCGGCAATAAATTTTGATCCTAGTGCAGTAAAAAAATCTCGAAAATGATTGATTTTTAAATTGTGTCTTGGAGAGCAATATACAGCAGAAACCGTTAGTTTGTAGGAGCACATTTTGACTTTCAGTGTGTAGGTGATTTGTTTCAAATTTAGGCATAACAGAATAGCTTCTGGTATTTTTGATTAAGCTGATAGTCCCCACATGTGTTGTGTTGAGTTTCGCTAATGAGAAAAATATCAATTGAGTTATAATTAAAAAATGTCTCTACTTCTCTCTTGTGTTGGAGCATACCATTGGTATTCCATTGGGCAATTCTTACAAGTTTAGCAAATTTTGTTGATGAACATTGTAAGCATGTTAAAAAATGAGCTGTTTTGTTGTATTAACTGTTAAAACATCTTGAATTTTTCCAGAAGTGCTGAGAATGATTGTGTTATCTTCTGATGAGTTTTGATTGTTTGATTTTCTTAGTATGTTGGAATCATTGTTGTACTGGTGTGATTGAGCCGTTGATTGCATTCTGTAATTTATAAATTGGTGTTTCGGTTCTGGTGCTTGGTAAATATTTAATCTATTATTAGCGTTATTGGTTTCTTTAAGAACGGCATACTAGAATTCACAGCCTTCGTAGTTGGCAGGATGAGGCCCGCCACATAGTGCGCGTGTGGCTGGTGTGTTGTTGGGTTTCTTACAACTCGTCGAATTATGTGCAACTTTACATTTCACACAAGAGAAAGGTCGGTTACAGTATGTTTTTATATGTTCATATTGGTGACATCGCATGCATTGTGTTAATCATTTGGTTTTTCCGAGTGATTAAATTGAAATCATTCTAAGCGTCGCGTATCTTGTATATTCCTTTGTTATTGTCCGCCGGTTCTAGGTCGACGAAGAATAAGTTTAGTGGTTCTTTGGACGCTCTACTTCTTTCATTAAGAATATTTCCGACTTTATACTCTTGTTTATTTAACTCCTCCATAATTTCATTTGTGTCTGTTGTGTGGTGTAGGTTATTGGTAACAACCCAGAACGCACGTTCCTCTTTGGGGGAGTAGATTATTTTTATAGTGTTATCGGATATTGTTTTTATGCAAAATTGCTCATTTTCTACAATTTGATTGTAGTTTCTTTTTATCATGTATTGATAATTTGTGACTCTATACACAAATATGGGGGAAGGTTTTATGATAACATTATTTTCCTCTACAGCACTAGTACTTGGCTCGCCTTCTACATTTAGCTGGTGAAATCTATTTTTTATGGGTAATTCTGTGATGTTGGTAACTTGAGATATTTTTCTTCTTTTAACACGCTTAACGGATTGCTATGAGATTTTGTTACTCGAGTCGTCGTTTACGACCTACATAATAATACATACATAATACGACTTACATAATCTTCTGTCGTTGTTTTTTTTTTAATAAGTTTATTGCCAGTTCAACAATTGTACATTGTTATTCATAGCATTGATAAAGTAAGATATACATGTCATTTAGGATGCATAACATAAGATACACAATTATCGTATCAGGTAGTCCTAAAAGATTAATGAAGGGTCTTGGGTGTTGGAGGGTTAATTAGTCAGTTTTTGTGTTATTCGTTGTTATACATACAGATCCTGTGGGAGTTTACGCTTTAATCTTCTATGCAGATTCTTGCGTCCTAGTTTATAGTGCACAGCGCCTTCGCAGTTGGTGATAGTAAGTTGGAACTTGTTGGTGGTTTTCCTCAAATATTCCTCTATGATTGGAATTTTTAGCTCATGATGGAGTTGGATGTTTCGTACATACTAAGGGACATCAACTGATATTCTTAGGATTTTGTTCTGGAGCACTTGTATTCTGTTGATGTTGGATTTAGAGGCATTGCTCCATATAGCACAAGCATATGTTGCTAGCTGTCGAATTAGAGATTTATATAAAAGAAGAGAGCAGTTGGTTTTTAGTGATGATTTTCTGTTAACTAATGGGTATAGTTTTGTTAGTCTAGCGTAGCGTAAGTTAAGCTTCTTATTAATATGAAATTTCTACGATAAGCGTGTGTCTAGATAAACGCCCAAGTATTTCACCGCTTCAGTGTTGGGATTTCATTCAATGTGTGTACCGTTTATTACTAAACTATCGGGATCCTTAATTTTCCTGAGGGTGAATATTTAGGCTTCACATTTTGCTGTGTTAAGGGTTATGTTCCATTTGATTAGCTAGTTGTTTACTTCATCGATTGCTGATTGAAGCTGAGAGATTGATTGGTTTAGATTCCAGCTTTGCGATATGATCACTGTATCGTCAGCGTACATAGCAAGATTTTCTCGTGTGAGCGGGATATCTCTAACAAATATGTTAAATAGTAGCGGTCCCAGCACGCTCCCTTGAGGGACTCCGGCTTTGATTGGCTTACTGTCAGAGACAGTTGAATTGATTCGTACGGCAAAGGTTCTATTGTCTAGGAAAGAGTAAAGTATCGCTTTAAGACAGCCTGGTATTGGTAGGTGGAGTATTTTATATTTAAGGCCTTCTATCCAGACTTTATCAAAAGCTGTCGCAATGTCCAAAAAGATGGCTGTGGTATATTGTTTTTCTCATATCCAGTCTCGATTATTTCTACAATTCGTTGAAGCTGATGGCAGATTGAGTGCCTGCTTTTGAATCCGAATTGGAATGGTGGGAGGGTATTTAGTTCTTGCAGTTGAGTATTTAGTCTGGAGTAGATTATTCGTTCAAGTATTTTTGATAGAGTATTTAGAAGAATTATTGGTCGATAGTTGTTGGGGTTATTGCTGTTTTTCCCCGGTTTAGGAAAGACAACGACTATAGCATGTCGCCATGCTATTGGGAAATATCCCTGTCTGAGGCAAGCATTAAACAATGTTGCCAGGAATGCAATTACCTTCTTGGCGAGTCTTTTCATTGGTGATGAGATCGTATCCCGGAGACTTCCTATTTGGTAGGGCGTCTATGATTTCTTTTTATTTCGCTAGGAGAAGTAGGTTGTATGCGATCAGGAATTGGAAAGTGTGTCTCAATATGGTTTTGAATTGCGTTTGTGAAATTACGGTTATTGCCGATTGCGGGAGTAAACGTTTGTTCTAGGTGATTGGCGAATAACTCAGACTTTTCCTTATCTGTGTAATAAGTTGTGCTGTTGGCTGTCATAGGAGGTATTTGCTGAGGTTCTTTTAAGATTCTTCTTGTGGCTTTCCACATACCTGGCTCTCCAGGTTTTTGATACATTAGAATTTTATATTTATCAAGTTCTCTTTTTATTTGGTGTGTTAGATTATTTAAGTTATTTTTAAGTATAGGATTTCGTGTTCTTTACAATTCACATCGTACTTTGCTTTTTTGTTTGATAAGCTCGATGATGTAGTTTGGCGGTATGTTGTACTTTGTTGGTTTGATTCTGTACTTGGCTTGGGTAGCCTGTTGGATGCTGGTTTGAATACTGTTAGTGTAATCGTCCACTGCCTGGTCGGTATCTTTAATGGTTTTAAGATTAGGGGGGGTGTTTGATAGTTTGGTCAAGAACAGTTTGAAAGCTATCCTAGTTAACAGGGCCGTTTATTAATTTGGGATTAGGAGGGTTGTAATGTGGTGCACCTAGGAATGTTATCACTACAGGTAGGTGATAGTAATCAAGTTCTTGAATTGGTGTTTGATAGATTTGTTTGGCAAAGCATTTTTGCAGGATTATATCAAGGATGTCCGGTTGGTGATCAGCTCGGTAGGGATAATATGTATGTTCTGTAGGGGATGATATTTGAAAATTGTACGAGGCCGAGTAGTTAAGGAGTTGTATTCCCGCAGGGTTGGTAGCTCTGCAGCTCCAGGCAGTATTTTTGCTGTTGAGGTCTCCAATAACGAGGGTGGGCTCGTTGGTGTTTAGAAGAATTCGCATGTCATTGTCTATAAGCTTTTTATTTGGTTGTTTGTATGCGATAATTATGGTAACCTGATTATTATTGCAGTGTGACTTTTACTGCAGTCATTTCTATTATGGTCTTCTCCATTATTATCGGGTGATGAGTGACTGATTTTTTAACTAGTACTGCAACTCCCCCGGAAGCAACTCTAGTATCTCTGTCTCTTCTGTAAATGGTGTATCCTGGGATTTTGAAAATTTCATTTTCAGTGAGGCGAGTGTCTGATATGCAGGCAATATCAATGTTGTATCTGGCTAGGAACGCGATAAAAATTGAGTGTTGTCTTACTATTTCGTTTGAATTTCAGTTTAGGATGGTTAAGTTTTGAATTATTTTATGGTCCATTGAAAATATTGGGGAGGATTGTGTTAATTAGGTATGCTTTGATTTGTGGAAGGAGGGGGGTTATAAAATCAAGGAGGATTTTTATTAGGTTGTTTATTATAGGTGAATCGGTAGCGTTTGTTGTTGAGTTTGGTTGCTGGTTTATTGTTGGTTCTCTTGGAATATGTTTAAGTTTGGAAGCATAGCTTTGATTAGGGTTTATTGGTCTGGATGTGGTCCTGTTAGTATATTTGTTACTGGTAACTTGATTTCGTGCTGGTTGTAGTTTTTACATCCCCTGTAATTGGCAGGGTGGTGCTCGTTGCAGTTTACACAGATTGGAGGATCGTTGGGTTTTTTCTGACATTCGCTTGCGAGATGATTACCAGGGCATTTAACACATCTAGGTGCTAGATGGCAGTAATTTTTGGTATGACCAAAACGCTGGCATCGGTGACATTGGGGGAGATCTGTTGTTTTCCTGCGTTTTTCTACTTTTACAATAGAGTAGAAGAGTTTATTTAATTTGAAGATTTCTTTTGCTTCATCGTTGTTGATAAGTACAACTGCACAGATGGAAGAAGGAGTTTTATCCTTTTTTAAGAGACGAGTTACTTATAGGATATGCTTGAGCTCGATTTGAATTTCTTCAGTTGTCAGTGATAGAGGTATATTTTTGATTACTACTGAGAGGGGTTTATTATTTGGGTTTTGAAAGGTGTGATAGCCAATATTATTAATTGTATAGAATTTGGTAAGATTTCGATAGTCATCTTCGTTGGTGAGGTTTATGCGAAGAATGCTTTTGTTAAATGAGGTTGTGAAGCTATTAGTAACTATCTTTTTTATGTCGTTAGTTACTTCCAAGTATTTGAGTTTATCACCATTATGTAGAAAGATTGGTTGAATTTTTATTTTTGGTACACTTGTTGATTGTGAAACGTTATCTTGTTCGATTTGTCCTTCGGTTGGATTAGGGAGATAATATCTATTTTGTGTTAGCAAATAATTTGTGTCCCATAAATACCTTTTTTTTGTACGCTCTTATCACTTGCTGGGGATATTTGATCCGATTTCCGCTTGGCATCCGAATCTGATGATTGATTTGTACTTGTGTCCATTTTCGTTTGAGTTGTGTGTTAGTCATTATTTTCTGAATGAATAAGACTTCCGTTATATATTAGTTTTGGTTGTTTTATCGTGGTGTTAGGCATGTCTTCCGTGATAATTTTCGCCTGCAGTTATCGGCCGGGCCGCGGCCGGTGACCGGCCGCGGGGACTGGTTTGATAATGCACTCACTTGCTAGAGGTAGGTGTTAATTTAACTATATGTTAAAAATAATTATTGTTCGTTATAACACTAGGCAATAGACGGTAATTTGCGACCATTCACGTGCGCGGTTCAACGTAGACTCCTCTGTCATTGTTGAACACTTGTTGCGAGGATGATGTCGACAAAGTGTTGTTTTGGTTAAAGAATGGGAACTGGCTCTGCGTAAACATTTAACCGTGAAAAAGCTGTGTACGCATTGGATCCTGTATAAGTTAACTATCGCCAAAGAAAATACTCGCATCGAGTGGTCGAAAGAAATATGAATGTGGTGCTTCAAATACCGTTTATAATATGGTTGTAATGACGAATACATGTGAGCCGGAAAATAAGCAGCAGTCAACTGTATGGGTCTTCCAAGATGAGCTACACCCAATAAAAGTCGTTCGTGCTCGAAGCACTTTGAAGCAAATTGACGCCTGTTTTTTTGAAAAAATTGGCAACCGTGGTTTTAGGAGATCGTAAAAGGTAAATTTCTAATTATACATAACCATTTATTTGACAGAAGTCTTCGGAGAGATCACATCATTCTCCACAAGGACAACTCGACAATTCGAACTCAAACACATCGACACAAACAACTGCCTTTTTGAGTACTCAGAACGTCAACTTGATTGGTCATCCGCCGTGTAGTCTTAATGTTTCCCCTAAGGAATTTCTTTTTATTCCCACATGTAAAGAACTAACAGAGTGGACAACTATTCTGGACGTTGGAAGAAGCGGCTGATACGATCAAAGCCCATGTTTCACAGATATCTGATTCGTTATGGAAAAATTGCTATGAAAATTAGTTCCATCGTATGAAACGATGTACTGACCGCCGGGGAGAAAGCTTTAAATAAGTTTCCAATATTAAATATTTGCTTTCGCACAAATTTTTATATCTATTTGTTATTTCAATTTGAATATCAATTTCAGTACAGACTTGGCCGTTTTGCTCTTTTTTTAGTTGACATTTTCTGCGGTTTTATGATTTATATAGACATTGTTGTTGTCATTATCAATATGGTTTGCATTGACCTGCTGGGCTAGTGTTAAAGGTGGAAGGTGATTAAGACTTGGTGTGAATATAGGTACTTGGCTTGGTTCCTGGCTGATACCTATTAAGGGCATTTAATTGGTTGCTGATTAGTTTGAATACATTATTGATATTTGTGTGTTTGCGAGTATTTGTCCTGGTACATTTGATGATTGAACGAAACGCTTATTAAAGTAGTTATTACATTGTCTGAACCTATTTCCGGTTTGACTATGAAATTGTGGAACCCCAGGTCCTGCATTCGGTCTGAAGTTGTTAGTAGATGGGAACATGTTTGCAAACCCTGTTATTGATCAATCATATACAGTATTATGGACATTTTAATAAAACGTACTTATAAATATCGCGGAATTGTTTAAAAGTAATGTGGTCAAAAATACCAAATACGTTTTCCAATCGAACATGTTTCTTCATTCAATGTAATACCAGTTTTTCTTAGCTTCGACAACACAGTATTAATGTTCCTCTTCTATTCATCAGCGCTTCTTCTGTATACTACTATATCGTCCAAACAGAATATATAATCTTGGAGTACTATAGACATCTTTTTTTAAAATACCAATTGCGTTGATGCCAATCAAAACGGTATTCTTTTATAACAAAACAAGCCGTTATTCGCATAATGAATGCGGTGAGATCTCGGCTTTCCTCAATAAGGTTTAATTGATAATACGCACTATTGAGGTATACCAAGCAAAAAAAAAATTCGTGAGTAATTCATGAATAACAAGGATTAGATACTGATCTCCAATAAGCGCCTTATTTGGCTCTAGCAAGTCAACACAAACACGGATTTTGTTATTTTTCTTTACAACAACGATCGGTGAGACCCATTCTGATGCTTCAATTTTTTTGATAACTCCCAAGTCTTCTAATCATTTTATTTCCCTTGAAACTTTTTCTTTTATGGTTAACGGTAATCGCCTTAATCTCTGTATAATAGGCTTTACGTCTTCTCTGACTTTCAGTTTGTGTATGAAGTTTTTTGTCACTGCAGCTTGACCGCCGATACCAATTCGCCTCCAGCTATCGTCACGTTCAAACTGCGGATGAAATCCATTCCTAATATGGTTCCTTCACCATTGATGATGTATATGTAGCCATTGCTCTTTCCATTCATATAGTAGTTATGGTATGTTAGCTTTTACTAGACTGTGAACCTTGATTTGCTTCTTCGTATTCGATGCAAGCTTCCTATCACTCTTCTCGAATCGAGTGCCAGAACAGAATTTTTGATAAATGCGTAATTGGCGATCTTGTATTGGCCACTGACTGATGATTCAAGTAGAATTTGTTGTTTGTATTTGTCCTTTATTGTTGGTTTTACTGTTGGTTGTTTTATTGTTTTAATCTAACTATATTGCCCTTGCTTTGACCTACACATCTTAGGATAATATCCTGCCTTCTTACCTGAATGACATTTTATATTTTTTCACTAGACATTCTTTTGTTGAATGAGCCCCAATGTCACATCTAATACACACGTTTTGCTTACCCTGTCCAATATCAATACCGCCTCTTTTTTTGACAACTAAAGTCGCACTCCACTTTCTTTCTTTGGGCGGTCCTCGCCTTTAGCTTTAAAAGCTGATACCTGGAGAGTTTCTCATACAATGGCCTTTGGTCTTTCAAATTTAATCTGTTTTACTATCTCAAGTGTTTTTGTAAGAATCAATGTTTCTACCAGCAAACGCTCATGAATCCTTTTTACTGTCGTGCCCCAAATTAGCTGGTCCCCGATCATCTCATCTTAGAGTGCTCCATATTTGCATTTGGAAATCATATCTCGCAAAGTTCCAACATACTGCGTTATTGTTTCTTCCCGGAGCTGTATTCTCCATCGGAATCTGTAACGCTCCACAACCACGTTGATCTCCGATATGAAGTGTTCTTCCAGGGTTTCTATCGGTACTTCACACGTTGTACCGGTGTTAGGTAATGCATAGAAAACCTATTGAGCTTCGGCCCCCAAAGAGTTGGTCAAAATCGCGAGGTTGTCTCCGAACTGTGAAATAAAATGAGATTCGAACATCTTTTTCTATCTCCAAAACGGAATCTCTGGTTCAGCGGGAGTTTCGAGGTATCGGGGTAGCGCTTGAATTACCACAATGTTGTCCATTCTTGGATTGCAATCCTCGTCGTTATTATGTTAGGTTGTATGTTAAATAGATTTAATTAAAATCAGAAATCGAAGAGAGGTTTTTATGACAGCTCACAGGTTCCTCCGAGTACGTTACCTTATCCATATTTTTCGCAAGAGAAGCGCTGTTTTTCTGAGATTTTTTTAGGGGGCTAAAAGATCTTCATTCAGGACAGGAAGGTAAATCGCCAAAATTATATTTGGATCCGCCAAGATGCTTCTGAAATATCTACCGTTACGCATACAAAGTTTCCCGCTTTTGTAATGGTGCTGGGGGTTCTCAGCAGTAAAGGGAATATGATGGCGCACCACTTTTTTAAATAAGGCCTGAAGATGACCACTGGTAGCTAAATTAACGTGCTGGAGACAGTTGTTAAGCCTTGGGTAGAGGACGTAGTCACTGGACGGGAATATATGTTTTAGCAAAACTGCGCTAGAACCTACAAGGTAAAGAAGAGTCGAGTATGGCTATACAATTTGCATTATTACTGGTCCCCCGGCCCGTGGTCACCCTCTAGACTCTGTTGCAATCTTCTGGACTACTATGTGTGGGGCGAGGTCGAGGCGAATGTCAATGCGAGACATCATAACATCAAGGACAGCTTAAGGGCCTCCATCTTAAAGATAGGAGGAAGTTATTTTGTACAATAGGTTTATATCTCGTCTCGAGGAGGTCGTGGTCACTAATGGGATCTACAATGAATAATATGATTCCAAATGGTATTTGCTTTAATTGTGTTAAGTTGTAAGTAAATGTATTTATTTTTTCCGTATTTTAATGTTGTTTTCAGTGTTTATTCGTTTTCCGGATTTATCTAGACGGTCGCGTATATCTGTTTTCCTATATTTTGAAGTATAGTTGTTGCTCGAACGAGTAAAGTATACGTTTAAGTATTGTTTAATTTATTAATACTGAAAAGCTGTGATGAATAAAAATAAGTACAAGCAACAAGCTGCAATATTACGGAATTAAATATAATGGTTGGTCGGCATTTAAGGCATCGAAGCGGCGATTAGCTCGAAAGCCTCAAGTCAAGAAGGAGCTCGCTGATGATGCTTATTGTGACGGCTAAAAAAGCGCCAATTCAAGAAAAAAGAAGCCATTATTTGTCTCTGCCTTCTAGCCGTTCGTCGGAAAACCAGTGAATTTGACTAAAACAAACTGAGCGGCTGGCTGTTCTGCAATTTCAACAATTATAAGAAAGGATGCGTTTTGCCAACAGCCGCACCTCGGCGGCCGCAGCATCCTGCAAAAAGCAGGGCGGAGCACGTGGAATAATGATTTGAGCCTTGTTAAGCGCCCATTATATTTAATGTGTTTGCGCGGTGGAGTGCCCTTCGACAGTCGCCATTTCTCTCGTGAAAGCGAAGAGTACTCGAGCGGTGTCCAGCAAAAGGCGATTCGCCAAAGGCGCTCGCCGGGGAAAACAACGGGTTCCGAGCAGGCGTTTGTTCAGCCGCGCCCGCTAGAATTTTAAAACGGAATAATTCTACCCTAACTGCACACACGTGAGATATGTTGATTTGAACATCCGGGCTGCATTTGCATTAAGGAAGCGCCGCTAGCCCCTGCTTATACGGAACTCGTGTTCCCCGGCCGTGGCGCAGACATCCGTTACCCCCGTCACGCGTGCATCTTTATTTAAAACATACTCCTCATCACTTTTTTCGGGCAGGTTTATTGTTTGGGAGAATGCAACATCTGTTCCTGGAGCTCAGCGCAGCGCCAGCTGGAAGATCCGCAAGCCAATCTGCATTACATGATCGGATCATGTTGGCTGAAGTCCAAATCTCGCCTGCTTAGTATCTAGCGAACATAAAATTTCGCTCCTTATCCGCTACTCCAGGCGCATTGTTTACAGGTTGCCTGGATACACATAGACCGCCAGATGATCCTGACGATCCATCGGCACGTCATCTCCAGGGTGCCGCGGTTCAGCGTCTCGCACGACAACGCCAAGACGTGGTTGCTGCACGTCAGCAGCGTGCAGCAGGAAGACCGGGGGTACTACATGTGCCAAGTCAACACTAACCCCATGATCAGCCAGGTGGGATACCTGCAGGTAGTCGGTAAGTGGGCGCTTCAACCGCCCCGGCCATTTTTCATCACGCGTCACTTTTTACAGTGCCCCCCAACATTCTGGACTCCGAGAGTACGCAATCCACCGTCGCCGTGCGTGAGAACCAGAACATTAGCCTGACGTGCAAAGCGGACGGGTTTCCAACCCCCAAGATCATGTGGAGGAGGGAGGACGGCCAGGCCATCTCCGTCGAGCGCCGCAAAAAAGGTGAGTTTCGTTAGCAATTAACACAATATTGTGTGTACTCAGGCAAATTTCCACTTGCTTGGTTAGTTGCTCTCCGTTATCTGATGTAATTCGGTGCCAGGGGAATTCTATGCATAGTCCCTAATTATACATTTAACGGTTACTACCTTGCGTATTGCGCAAATAACATGCAAAAATTCGTCCGCCCACCTATAAAGCAGCCGGCCGTTTTTGACCGCAACGGCTCTATTGTTGTAATTAAAACCGCCGGCTTTTCTTCGTCCTCGGAAATGAAAAACGCGGCCCAGCCCGGCGCGCCGCACACGTAACGTGTAATAATCTGGGCATGCACGAAAATATTTCGTGGATTCCTCTGCCTCGGGGAACCGGCGCCAATAGAAATCGAGGCAACAAATAGTTATCTACGTTAAATGAATGGGAGATTCGGAAAATCTCGCAAGCGATGGATCTGAAATAAGAAAGCGCCGCAAACTGCTTTACCAAACAGGTAACTAATGGGAACAAAAATAATAATAATAAATAAATTTAGAAAGACGTATGTAATAATTTTCATTTATCCTTTTAGTAACGTCAGAGATTATTACAGATGAGAAATCTAATTAATGGACAATAGTTTTATCTGTGCTGAAAATGACAAATGAGTTTTGGAATATCCCACAAATCATAGAGAGCAATTATTTATACAAATGAATTCTGAATAATTCCATCCAGTTATAACGAAAATCGCAGACCTCAAAAGTTCTTTTTTTTGTAAAGAAACTCATCAACAAGCGTAAAATTCATTATTTAACTAAAGGAAGTAATGGTGTATTGATCCAGAAATTGATGTTGGGCTGTAGGATATCTATTGCGAAAAACTAACAAAAACAATTGTTTAATGTTAGAAACTTTTTTATTGTTTTTCAAAATATTCTCCTTGATGATCAATATATTGATGCATACGCTGGAACCAATTTTCATAGCGTGTTTTTCGTAGCGAATCAGGCTTCTCTAAAATATGGATTTTGAACGCATCAATCGCCCCTTCCGGTGTCGAAAATCGTTGTCGACGCAGTTTGCTCTTCACGTGTGAGAACAAAAAGAAATCGTCAGGGGGAAATTCAGGATTGTATGGAGGATGATCCATCAATTCGACGTTTTGAGTGCTCAAAAAGTCAGTTGTTATAGTGAGGAATGATTTGGCGTCGCGTTGCTTTTTCTCATTTTTCCAAAGACTCTTGACAAACAAATGGTTGTGTATGTTGCACACATTAGGAACTGGCCGTTTTACGATTCTCTAAATCTACGGTTGCGACATGTCCAGTTTTTCCAAAAAAACAGGCGAGTATTTGCTTCGAGCACGAACGACTTTTGGTGGATCTTAGAAGACTCATGCAGTCGATTGCTGTTTAGTTTCGGGCTCATATGCACAAATCTAAAATTTATCACCTGTGATGATGTTATAAACGGCATTTGAAGTACCGCGATCATATTTCTTGAGCATTTCTTTCGACACGAGCATGTTTTTGGGCGCACACGGTTAAATGTTTATGCAGTTCGGCTTGTGCTTCTAAACAGCACGGACGTGTTGGGTGTTGTATCATCAATCCGCCGATATGGCCTAGTTCGACTGGCTCGCGGCCACAGTGCCATCTTGTGAGGGAGAAGCATTGCAGCAAATTCTTCGTCATCAAAGCAAAGCTCCAATAGCAGTTTTATCCTGTGTTAAGTACTAGAAATTTTGCATTTGAATTTAGCGAAGCAAGGACTTGTCTACGTTCGCGCCTGTTCCGTGTAATAAATTATCTATTTTTAATGTCTGCCTAAATGGCTGGTACTAATCAACAATATTCAGTGCCTCACGTACAGCCTTCAATGATGCAATATCATCTGCAATACTCACCATTTCCCGATAATATGGAAATTACCTCAGTTCCAATTACCACAACTTCAATATACACATCCCACATTTTAATTAACTGGTAGGTCAAAATACAGGGCTACATTACCTATTGCGTGTTACACAATAGCAATAATTTAATTATCAATCAACAACGACAAACCAAGAAACCATAGACTGGAACGTGGTCACTTCAAGAAAGAAAAACGTAACACCCTGATAGAACAATCTGAAAAAATCAATTTAAACAAATTGTTTTCAATCCCTTCCGGAGCCAGACGAACAGTAGAAATAGGCAACTCCAATACAACAAAAACGAGAATATAATATTATGACAGATATGAATAAAATTAAAATTTTCGTATACACTTTATAACTGATGTTTTATTATTCTTTATTTTTGACATTCGTAATACTTTTTTTTTGATAATAATATAAATACAAAAATAAAATGATTATATTTAGCATTACTTTAATTTACGTAATTACCATTTTTGTGGGACAAGGTAGTTTCTCTTAAATTAAAATCAATAAAACACGTTTGTTACACGATGATACAAGATTTTATTTAATTTCCTTGTATATGCTATTGGCATATAAAAACTAATTTTAGAGCAAGCTTTTCTCTTATGTATATAGTACTAGATGTATAACTAGTAATTAAATATGTTCATTATACTTACATGCCTTAGGTATTTTATTGTAACTAAACTATCAACAGTAATATACGAGGTGCATTCATGTTATAACACCTCCAAATTTTTTTCTTAGGGCTGAGAACAGAGATGGCGAGAGTGAGGACTGCTTTTGATACTTAAATTGGCGACGTTTTCGTTACAAGAACAGCGTGTCATCATTCGTTTTCTCCATCTGCGTTGTGTGACACCGATTGAAATTGAGGCATGTGGTGATGGTGTTATTGATGTGTCTATGGTGCGTTTGTGGGAGCGACAGTTCAAAGAAGGCCGAACTTCGTGTGACGACAAACCAAGATAATTGTAGCCTCGCATCAGCCGGTCTGACGACATAATCAAGAGAGTGGAGAAACTTATTTTGGACGATCGTCGAATGAGTGTGGATCGCATCGCCTCCAAAGTTGGCATCTGTGCACACAATCCTGCATGGAAACCTTAAAATGCAAAACATGTCTTCCAGGTGGGTGCCATGAATGCTGACAATTTTGAAGTGATTTCTCATGCTCCCTACTCACTTGACCTGGCCCTTAGCGACTTTTAGCTGTTTCCAACGATGAAAGACACTGTCCGTAGTCGCAAATTCACTACTCGTGCCGCTATTGCATCAGCGATTTTTCAGTGGTCAAAGAAGACTCCTAAAAGAAGCATTCGCAGCGGCCATGTAATCATGGCGTCGATGTCGTGAAAAATGTCTACGGCTGCAGGGAGATTACGTCGTGAAGTGACACAAGTTTCACAGTTTTCGTGTGATTAGTTTGTGAGAAAAAAATCGGAGGTGTTATAACTTGAATGCACCTCGTATAACATGTATTTGTGGCTGGCGGGTACTAAGAGAGAATCTAAAGTTATTTAATAGAAAAATATATGTAAATGCGCCCTGTACGCTCAGCTTAATGTATTCAATGTTTATTAACAAAACAATCGAATGCTTTCTGAAGAGCTATCTCTAGAATTATCTTGGCTGTAAGACGTACATTTGTGAGTATTTTATAGTAATAAAAAATGTGGATAAAATACAAAGATGTAATATTTTGCTTCCAGTGGTTTTGCAATTATTAAAAGATTTAATTTGTTTTAAATGTTTACAGTAAAAAGCTACTTTATATTAAATTTATAATTACGATAGAATTATAATAACTTAAAATGTCTTAATTTATACAACAGCTGGAATCAGGAGTCGAGTACGGATAGTGAATCGGTGCAGATGTTTCTTGGCCTGCCTAATATCAGTGCGATACGTTTAATAGTAAGTTTATTTATTTATTTTTCAACAAAATTAATAAAAATCTCTTCCAATCATTTAAAAATAAATTATCAAATGCGTAATAAGCGTAAAACTAATAGCTTTTCACTAGCTATTAACGAGGTTCAAATCATAGACCGTACAAGAACTATTAATCCAATATCACCCGCAAAATTTGAAATTAATTGATACAGTATTCTCCAACAATAATGATTCAAGCATAGTACATGAAACGTAGTCGGATATATATATATATATATACCAAATATCTATTTACCTAGCACTGTAAATCATAATGCTTTAACGCAGTGGTCGGCAAACTCATTAGTCAACAGAGCCAAATATCAGCAGTACAACGATTGATATTTTTTGGATAGCCAAATTTTTTAAATTATATAGGTAGGTTCACTGTTTAATAACTTAATGCACTCAATTACAGCATTTGCAATATCCTCTCCACGTGTTTGACCTTTGAGTAGCAATAATCCTAAACGTTCTTCTTTAGGACCTGTACATGAAATAAATTGTAGAAGAAGTGAAACTTCCGCTGTATCATTTATGTCACAAGACTATTTAACTGCTATTGATAAAGCTGAAACCAATAGAAGATCTTTGATTTGCTGGTTGGTTATATTCGAAGACATTTTGATTGTTTTAACAGACAGTAGAACTCTAATTTTTTTAGAATATCTGTTTGTTCTTAAAATCTCGAAATAGCTCTTTGAAAGCATTTATAAAACAACTTTTTATGTATTTGCCGTCTGTGTAAGGGTTTCCTCTCTTAGCAATCTTTGAACTAACCACAAAACTTGCAATATTAACATTGTTGGAAGATTACCTCCAGTAATTAAATATAGACCTTGATTTTTCTTGACTCCGCTAAAAGTTCCTCAACTGCTTTCTTCCTTGCACTTCTTAACAAAAAGTAAAATACAATGTGATATTTACTAGAACGCAAATGACAAACCGTTATCTGTAGTTATCGAAAATGTTTCTTTCTTTCTTACAAATGAAGAAATCAAAATATGTACTAGTAATAAAAGCAACACGTTTGTATACTAAAGATAAGAAACCTCTATTGGTATACGCAGTTGAACTTACCAGAAAGGAATAAGCAAAACCAATATATTTATTAACGGTATTGCATCACTCTATAGATATTATATAAGATAAAAGAAAATCAAAGAACATACCACAGTACAGCTATATCAAAAATTATTGTAATTTAAAACCAGTATGCATTAAATCCCTAGATGACCATCTACACAGTGACTAGGAACAGAAATACATTTTTTTAGTGAATATTGATTATTTAGTAAAAGTATTAACAACTACATGGCACTGAGGGAAGATTAATCCATTAAGGAATCTTCTAAATACATTGTACTACATCAATATTCTGTTTTGTCTTCGTGATATTATGTCATCTGCGAGTTGATTTAAGTGTGCAAGGAGTTTTCCATGACAATTTTCAGCCAGTCTTTGCGTGTCTTCTTAAACGAATGGCACGCCTAAGTCTTCGGGGATGGTTTGATTTCTAACATACCAAGGCGCATCTAATACTATTCTGAGTAATTTTGATTTTAACCTTATGTTTGATGGTTTCGCACAGCCTCATAATCGGAGTCCGTAAGTCCAAATAGGTTTTATCATGGCTTTATAGTAACACCTTGCTTTCAACCTTCATTTTGGATTTGCTCTGTTTTGACTGGAACTTCAACTCCATTTATGTTGACAGGTGAACATACTATAGTTCGAGTAGTAAGTGTAACTTGCAACGATTTGGATTAGTTAACTTCTATTCGCCATAGTTTGAACCGTTCACTAATAAGTTTCGTTTAATGTGCTCACTGGTAATATCTGGAATTTGATGAGTGAATATTACTACAGCGTTATCAGCAAAGGTAACTACTAAGGAATTCGGTGATTCGAGTATATCAGCTGAGTAAAGGTAAGGGAGGGACATTGGACTCTATAGGATAAATTTTGAGAGGGTATCTTTGAATTTTACAGATCTGTTGTGCAAGATTTTGACAATAAGTATTACTTAGTAAAGAAGTTTTTATTTTATAAACCATTCCAGCATGCTACAGTTTGTCAAATGATTGGGTAATGTCTAAAAATATCGCAGTGCAATATTTTTTTGTTTCGAGACCTTTGCCAATTTGATTCGAAATCCTATATGCTTGGTAGATCGTTGAATATTCTTCAAGAAGTCCAGATCTACGTTTTTATAAAGTCTTTGCAGCAATAAGCTTTATAAAACATACTTAGTTGGAGAAGTAGGCTGATAGGTCTGTACGATGTTTTCTCTTCAAGTGGTTTTTTCGATTTAGGTATTATAACTATTTGGACATATTTCCAAAGTAGATAGTTGTGAGAGACTTAGCATGTAGTTGAATATTGTAGTTATAAAAATAACTGCTTTTCTGAGTAGCATCTGTAGTACTTGACCTGTGATTAAATCATAGCTTGTAGATTTGTATGGTTTTAATTTATTAATTTTAGATCTTACTTCTGCTTCAAAGTGCGCTAACTGCGAAGGAAACTACATCAACTACAACAACTGTCGTGACTGTAGTTATTATATTGAGCTACTAAATTAACGGGCACAAACCCAACCCAGAAATTCTTACTAACACAGAGATATTTACAGAAAAAATGTGGGTTAAACACATCTATTCTTCAATATAACAACTATTTTTTTATATAGTCTATCTATTTTGTTTGCGCCTTGCATCTGCTTCTTTTATATTTTTGAGGTTGTCATTCTATTACTCTATAAGTCTATTTATTGTCTTAAAATGTGTTCAGTCCAATTCCATATACGTTGTATGACATACGTAACTTTAAACTTTCTCCTGATATCCGTGTTGAGTACATGATCCCATATTGTTATATTTAGTATTCTTCTTTCCACCACCTTTTCAGTTTTTTTTTTTGTAATCTATCTATAATGCTGTTATTGAAAGTTTATGTTCCGTAGGCAAGGGCCGATAATACATGTCGGTTTAAGGTTTTTGCTTTTATTTTGTATATTTAGTAGAGTTTGTAATGTCCCACATATTGAACAGTCTAATCCAATTTTTTTCGGGTATGCTTTTAAGTTGTTATTGGGGAACTCTATTCTTTGACCTGGATATATTTAAGATTCAATTTTTTCAATTCTTTCCTTTTGTATTATTATTTGTTGGTTGTGATTATGCTCCGGTTAATTTAGTAGGTACTTTCTTTTACTTGAATCATATCTTCTTTGATTTCTCATTCAGTTCGTTGAGAATCTTCTATGATACATCCCTGTTATTTGCTATCAGGACTACACTATCAGTGACTTTCAGATGATTCAGTTTCTTGCCGTCTATCTTAGTGCTCTTTGTTTCTCATTTTAGCGCTTTGAAAACATTTTCTAGTGCTATGGAGAAAAGTTTGGAAGAGACGTAGTTGTCTTAATGAACTCCACATTGTACTTTGATTCTGTCTGTGCTACTATTTTTACTTACATTATAGCGTTTTTTGTATGTATTTAATGAAACATATGTAATTGCTTTAAAAAATATTTTGTCTATATGAAAATGAAATAGCGTAAACCAGGACAACCTTATGAAACTTTTTTACAGTTCTTTTAAAATACATTGATGTAAATGTATACTTAACAAAAATACTTACGGTGTAGGGTGCTATTATGTTTTGTCTCATAAATGTATAATATTGTTTAAGCCGTAATTTTAAGCGGGAAGCCAGAATTTGACTTAATAGGTGTCACAAAGGACAACTTTGTGACACCTATCATTATGCTAATACAGCTTATGCTTTTAATGTCTGTCACAAAGGTGAGTCTCTGAAATGCTTCTTTAAGGCAGCTGCAGGTCAAATAAAGTAACTGGACAGTGGGTTGAGTGAAAAAAATGTTAAAAAAAGCCCACTTTATTGACACACAATGCTTACAATGCTTAGTTACCTGCTGATACATTTGACATAGAATATTGCCACAATAGACTTCAAATCTCAGTCATTTCTGGGACATTAAAAAGTTCACGTTTCCCTCTTTTTCTTGGAGCATTTATTTTACAAATTATGTCCACATATCGTACCAGATTTCATCTTTTGTTTTAGGCCACCTCCAGTGTTTCCCCACAGACTCCATAACATTAACAAACGCACCCTCCTTATTAATTTTTGTTATTATGCCTGGATAATGCTTCCCTTCATATGCTACCACTACATAAATACCCACGACCTTATTTTCTTTCTTGACAACCTTAATTTCCTCTCTGACTTCAAATTCAGATTCAAAGTCTGAGCCTGCAAGCCAGCTATCACCTGACTCAACATACAACACTGACTTCGTCACTTTCTTCAGAACTTTCAATGATGGGACGAGCTGACTTCGTTTTCATTGTCTTTGCATCACTTGAGGAAAGTTCTGTCGCAGACATGGCTGATGAACTCCGCAAATCTAGAGCGGAAATACTTTTTCCAGGTGTGACATTAATTCGCCTCTTTCTGATCTGTTTTCTCTCTGTCACTTCGGTCCTCTTTTGTACAAGATGTTCCAGGAAACTGTCACATACATTTCTTCGTACTAATTCATGTTTTTCTCGATGAATGTAACTGTATAACCTACTTCAGACCTCTTGTCTGTTTGTAGGATAAATTCCACGTTTCCTAAATCCAGCACGCAGATTGGTTCCCTTATTTTCTTCAACTTTATCCACCAGCTTATTTACCAACGCAGGGAACTCCTGTTTAAGTATTGTTACACTCCTGATACCAACAGTAGACTCCTTCCACTCTGTCAAGATAGTCTTCCAGTGTCTTTTGAGTGGCCGGAAAAATACCACATCTAATGGCTGCAACAAATGTGTTGCATTTGGGGGCAGAGCTATAAAACGGATGCTATGTTCTTCGTACTGTCGGATAACTTCAATGTTCATATGTGAGCTTAAGTTGTCACCAATCAGTACTTTTGGCCCTTCTTGCCGTTTCAGAATAGGAAGCATTACCTTCATAAAAAATCTTCAAATGTGTTGTAGTCGAACGAGTCAGATGAAGTGCAATTATACCTTGCACCTACAGGGCCACCTTCAGTCCATGTGCTCCACAAATGCTTGGACACAGAACATAATAGAAGTACAAGCCTTGGTGGAGTTCTTAATTTTCTCAGAATATTTTGTACCCCTCTTCGTAATGATTTTACAGGATCCTGGGTCGTCTACGAGGTTCGTTTCATCATAGTTCCAAATGTTGGAAATTGGAACCCCTTCAAGTTCAGTGCAGAGATGATCAAAATATTTATTTATCACATTTTCATCAACTCTTGCCCTAGCAATCGATATATTCTGTGCAGACCTCTGGGTCAGAATGGGATGATGAGCCATAAATGAGTTTTGCCAGTCAGTTCCTGGGAAATTATTTCTAAAACATGTCACTGTCCTTCCCGCAAGGTCAAGATATGACCACAATACACCTAAGGTCAAATCCAGTCACAGGAAAACCATAATCGGTCATTGTTATACAATGAAAAACAAATGATGGATGTCCTGGAGTCGATGGATGTTTCCCCTTAAGTTTCATCCATAGTGTATTTCTGTAAATACCATACCTAGAAAAAATAAAAAATACATTTTAGTAATAAAATCAAACAACTGTTAATGCAGTAGCTCAGTATAAGGTATTAATTTGTGGAATCTTACTTTTCAGCAGCTTTCCGTATGGATAATTTAGTCCGTTTTATTTCATTAAGAGCTTCTGCCAGCGTTTCATTATTATGTATAATTGCGGTATGAACGTGGCCAAACTTTCCTTCTGCATTTACCAGGCATTTTATAACCTGAAAATACATAACCAACCAGAAATTTAAATAAAAACAAAAAAAAACTGTAAACTAGAACACTACAGGACAATTTTGTGACAGCGCCATTACTGTCACAAGGTTGCCCCGTGATTCTTCACGAATGAAGTATTTCCACGAAAAGGCAATTAAATAAATGTTCTGTATTTATAATTTTTTAAGAGAATTATCACAAAACACAATACTTTAAATTAAATTTACCTTCAATGCACTGCTCCGTAGGATTCTTTGACACCAGAACAAAGTTTCAGCACAACGCTTTCGAGAGCGCCAAACAAAATGGCCAAGCGCCACTATTTGCGGAATGCCGTAGTCGTTCTAGCCATTCTAGCAGATGGCAGCACTAATCGCGCACACAGGTCCTCTAACCGTACACTTCGAACCGCCACAGAATGCCCGCCAGTTTAAAAAATTTGGTACTCGGTGTAGGTGTCACAAAGTTTACGGTTTACGGTACATAAGAATTATAAATAACGTGATAGGTTAAATAAAAAATTGTAGTATTATCAGCTGATTCATCATATGTTGAAACTTTTTGGAACATCTAACATATTTACCAGTACAAAATGTCAAATCGGTCAACGTTTAAAAAGCACTTAATGGTTTATAAAAAAAACCCCATGTAAGTTTAATAAGTTTATCATTCTTATATGATTCTAAAAAAATAATAATTCAAATCTTAATTAGACATTGCGAAAAAATAAAAACGAGGCTTTTTGGAGTTTCTTTAGGACAGTGAAGGGTGTCGATTTGACAATATCAAAAATAATATAATAAACGTATGAGAAGCAATCATGGACACCACAAATTTTACTGTAAATTTTGTAAAACCGGGTATAAAGTAAAAACGTCACAAAGCAAGGATTAGTGTAGCAAACAAAATAATAATTCCTAAAATTCTTTCTTCAAGAATCGCATTCGTAATACTTTTTTTTGCAATAGGATCACATAAGGAATTTTAAAAGATGAAACACAGGAGATGTTTCATGCGGAACAGAACAAACAAAGTATGTTTCAAACAATAAGGAAAGTTCTTTAGAGGTTATTCCGATGTTAGATATTCAGCACACTTTTATACAGTACCAAGGCTTATACTATTACTGAGATTATGTCAAAAATTTGAAAGGGTTTGATTTGTGAGCCACAGCTGTTTGAAAACACTATGGACAGCTAGCTTAACCAACAAAGAAGTATTATGCCGTCCCAATAACCTACCAGCGATTCTAAATTGTTACATCCTATCATTCAGAGAAAAATAGGAAGAAAAGGCAAACTCAGATCATCATTGAATATCTACACCATGAATAAAGCACAAATTTTGCTATTGATCGTGTACATTGTAGGAGAACTAGGCAATCGAAAAAGTGGAAACTTTAGACAAAAAATTTGTTGTTACGGATAATAAAATTCACGTTTTATTTACGCACTTCTAAATGAGTAGTCAAGAAACTATGAGTAAGGTATGCATCACCATTTTTGAGATAATATATACAATACTTGAAATATCAGATTAATCTTTTCCTGATTAATTTCTTAACAATTTACTTTTGGAATTGATGGTACAACAAAAACGTGTTTAAGGTCAAGATTATTTGAGTTAATCGCAATCTCTAATTTATTGTTAGAATCTAATTTTGTTACTTATCAACTTTGCCATGTATATGCCACAATTTCTTTACTTGTATTTCACTTAATTTGATTAAATTGATACAATTAAGGTAAGTGCCTGTTTATATTTGCAATTAAGTGTTACTAACAAGTTTTTTGAGTGGGATTAAACGTACAATTAATTCCAAAGTCATTTTTATATGCCTTAAGTGTTGTAGCGAATTGCTGAAATTCCTGTGAATAACTCGGACTGCCTTATTAAAAATGAGCATGTTTATGCTGAATCTTAATCAACCTTTTAAATTGAGAAGGTGCTTTTTAATTTAAGTCCATATTTTATAAATATTCATCGTCACTCTGCTTTTAACTCTATGGAGCAAACGAATAATTTTTTACATTCAAAATTTATTCAGTTGGTTTCGGTCTCATCAACAAAAAGTAACTATTTTTTATTATCAAGATAACTAGCTGATTTAAATGTAATACGATCAACTGTAAATTTAAGATAATATTATAATATAATAAATTAAAAAATACAGTGGGCCAAAAATTTTTTGTGGAAAATTGTTTTCTTTGTTCCCCCTTGTAAGCTTTGCCGCGTATTGATGATGTCTCAAATAAACTGAATAGACTTCCATTTGGTTCTGATTTATCCGAAATAGAACTACAAGAAGATTAAGGTAATTGCGAAATTCCTAGTCATCTATTGAAACACAAAAGTTATGTAATCAAGCAATTTGAAAAAAGACAGGGATCTACATATATTGTGACCGTCTAACACAGCAAGAGATAAAATTCATCAGCAGTCTGTGGCCAATATGATCGCTCTAAAACCATCTATGAAGTTGTTAAATCATTAATAAATATTATATCTTCCATCAAATGAAGGAGAAAAATAAGGAGGGAGTAACGGAAAAAGTATGCACCAAAAATTTTGCCCTAACCTATACCTATATGTTTTTCTATAATTATAAAACTAATGAGGTTATCTTTACAGTTAACTTCAACATTGCTATGAAATTTGTGGAAACAATAAGAAAAGATGTTAATCTGTAATTAAAATAAAGTTCAATTTTTATAAGCTTTTCCACTGGAAAAACTGAACTTCCATTAAGAATGTATACCTATATCATAATACAAACAGAACTTTTCTTTAATATTTATTTAGTTAAATTTTATGCAAAGGTTTATTATAATAACCTGCTTGCATAAAAAAATAAATATGTGCTGTAGAGTTTTAGACATCTAAATATTTAGTAGTATATAAAATTGAACTTTCAATTTAAAATATTATTTGGTTCCGTCTTTTCAACTGTTGCCTGGGATTTTCCAGACATTTTCAATAGAATTGAGACAGAGAGATTCAATAATCTTAGACCCCGATACAGAAAACCAAGATAAGGAAAACCGGGACAAATAATATGGAGCATTGTTCTGTTGGTATATCTAGCCATCTAAATATAGGACATTAATGCTGGCCTATAGAAATCGAATATAGACCGCAGGATCGAGACTGACAACTACGGCGACAGCTTAGCTAAATTTTGGTCGCCTGACGCTATCTTGGGCGTTGCCCCAGCATTTCACTTTGTTTTTATAAAATTGGAACTCATATTTGTCGCTGATGGCGACTTTAGACCAATTTGTGGCCTGGTTTTGGAGGTGCCACTCTATCCTGTCTTCACAATGCTGCAAGGTCAATTTGGAGACGACTCGGGGCACCTATGCTCTCTAAGGTACTGAGAAATGGCTCATCGATTTACCTCCGTACTTCCGCGTTTAAAATGACGGATCAAAACTTTGTTGATTGACAAGTTTAGCAATCCTCCAACAATTGACGGAAATGTTAAAAAAATTTAAGGTACCTATATATGGTACTGAGTCCTTTTTATGCTTTTATTGTGCTTAATCTAATCTGAACTAAAATCAAATTGGCAAGTTTGCATATTGCATTATTGTATTCCAAAAATTTTATTACTAAAGCGATTGGATGTGTTTCGAGACGAGATTGACATTTTTCATTGTTGCACTTTACTGCTTCTTTCACAGCTTCATGTAGCGGTCACAATATAGCGCTTCATCTTTTGCATATTGGGCGTTTTTGTGACAGTTTTTGGGGTTTCTAGGTGAAATTAACGCAATATTTTTAAATTAGGACTGTTTGCTGTATTCTACAGTAGTATAGTTATAGGTTTATTATTACTTTGTGAATGAGTAGTTTGTTATGTAGGATGAATTTGAATTTTCTTCCAATTGTGATTTTTTAAACTCCACTATTTGAGCTTGGAAAAATGTGTTTCTTGTACTTTCAAATAGACCCCTAGCTATTTCGCGTCTTTTGATTGAAGCTAGGTCATAGACCGGCATGTGCCTTTTTTGAAAATAAAAGTAACATGGAGGGATTTTGCTTCTTTAATCAGTTTTTTACTAAGTCTAACGCGATTTAAAAATTTTTTGGGGTAACTACTACATCTTTTTGTAGAACTAGGATAATGTTATCCTCTGTAAATGTGTGACTATCGTAGTTTAATGTGTGGCGGGTATGTTTATTGTATAGAAAAGATAGAAAATAGGGCCCTCTATGCTTTCCTGGAATTTGAGAATATTTATCCGATGGAAACAATTTGAGGAGTTAGATTACATCAAAAATACAAGCACTCAAGTTCGGTTGTTTTTAAGCAGATATTACAAATTAGTTTTTATTTTGTCGAGCACTTTCAACAATGACAACATGTTCTTGATGTGGTTAATATTTTTTTAAATCTTATAATTTCGCTTGGAAACTTGTATTGAGGGTGCCTATATCAATCATAATTAATAGTACTTACTACGCTGATCCAAAAAGTAATTCTAGAATTGTATTTATCCATTATTTCTTTCCATAAACCGACTATTAGTATAAAAAATTAGTAGCCGAGTTACATACATTTCTATACAAAATTTTTACTATAGTGATTTATATACTTTAGGCGTTCAAGAATGATTGATCTTATAATCATTTTATTCTCTAACTTTTTATTACAACACATTTCATTAGAAGAATTTTTCTTAAATATCTGTCAAATATGGGGGGTGGGGTGGGTTGTAAAATAGCATAAAGTATCTGAAAGCCTACACGGTGGTAATGGTGTGACGACTGATAAATGGTGTATTGTCATGTTGTAAAGCGCTGGTTTTTGGCAGCTGCAGTTGTCGTACCGTCTACTAGTGATGATCTAAAAACAGAATCCTCTTCTAATTCCAAAAACAATAATTTTTTTAAATAAACAATTCCGGTCGTTACTTCTTGAGGTGAAGGCTTCCAATGTGCTGCCATTTTATAAACTAGACTATGATTCGTCTGCTATGATCAGACATTCAAAGAACATCTCTGGGTCTATGCTGCACAGCTGCAGTATTTGTTAGCATATATCCAGATATTTCTGCTTCTGCTGAACAGTGAGAGTATAGAAGACTCATTGCTCATAGATCATTATACGCAAAATGAATCGCATCGAATCTGATTTTCCTGTTTGTCATTATCATGTCGGACACATACCGAGTAATGTGACAGGCATTTACCAGACACTCACTGCTTTTGATTTTCTTAGCATAGTCCTTGGAACTTTTGAACTTTGATTCTTCTTCTTTTTTATATCCCATTTATGCTTTATGGCGTTAAATCTTCGATCTATTTCTTGCAGTTGCTCCTCTGTTTCGTTAATATTTTGAGTCCCTGTATGGTTTTTCCTCGTTTCCTTGACAGTTCCTTGATGTTATCCTTTCATGTAATTTGGGATCTCCCTCTTTTTCTTTGACCCTCAAACCTCATTTCAAATATTTTTCTGGAGTATGCATCAAATCCCATACGAATAAGGTGTCTATACCATCTGAGTTGCTTGTTTTCTACTTACTCAACTAATGGTTTTTGGTCTAGTTTTTCTCTTACATTTTTGTTTCTGACTATTTTTTTAGCGTTGTCTATAACTTTCTTTAGATACTTCATTTCAGATAACGTTATTTTGATCTCACTTTATCTATCAATGCCCATGATTCTGACCCATACAGTAATGCAGGTATATATATTGTTTGATAAAAATGCATTTTTGTTTTGACATTTAGTTTTTTTTGCCTATTACGGTGTTGTTTATTTGATAGTAAATTTTATTTGCCTTGTTTCTCTTGTGTCTGACTTCTGTTTTTCATTTTTGTTGATTATTATTCCTAGGTATTCTATTTGATTAACATACTCCAGTTATTTGTTTTCTATTTAAATGTCCATTCTTTTTATCCCTTTTTCTTCTAAGTTTCTTTTCCAAATGTTTATATTATTCCGGAGTTGACGCTGGTTATTCGCTATGAGTAGTATATAGTCTGCATATATTAGGTTCTTGGTCATTATTTGCGTTAAATTGTTATATCCTAGTCTTGTTCTTCTAGTTTTATTTTTGAATTTTTAATTATGTTGTTCATGTATACTATGAAAGTAGCGGTCTAAGACTATTGCCCTATTTCACTATCTTATCCACATAAAAATTATTCTTTTTACTTTCATCGACGTTTTTGTTGATGCTTTTATTTATTCATATTAACTTGGGGCTAGTTTGTACTTTCTCTAGTGCTTTACATATATGTTTTGTGGTGGTTGGTCAAATGCAGCTTTAAGATCAAATAAGGCCAAAAAGATATCTTAATTTTTGTCTATTTTCTTTTCTATTATGTTTCGAATCATAAAAATGTGGTCCTGAGTTTGTCTGCCAGGACGGAAAACCGCTTGTTTATCTTCCATTCTGTCGTCGATTTTGTTTTTTAATTTTTTTTTTAAATTGTGAAGTACAATTTACTTGCAACTGATAATAAACCTATTGCCCTATAGTTATAACAGATTGTGGTTTTTCTTTTCTTGTATATGGACACAATGATATTCTTCTCCCAGTCTATTGGCATCTGCTCTGTTCTTCAGGCCTGTTGGAATTTTGCCCTGAAGCATTTTATGATTGGTTCCCCTTCTTTCTTGAGTAATTCTGGTGTAATGTTATCATCTTCAGCAGCTTTTCCATTCCGTGTTGATTTTAGGGCTTTATTTCTTCTGTAGTAGTGTTATTCTCAATTTCGTTTCTTTCATTCTCTTCTTTCCTTTTCGATTCTCTACTTTAGTCTTTTTCGTTTTGAAACTTAGTTTTGTAGTAGTGTTGCCAATCCCTTAATACTCCTTTGGCCGTTGTCCCTAGCTTTCCTCGTTGAGTCTTTATGTTTCGTATCCGTTTTGCTTGATTTTCTTTTAATATTTTTACCACATTTCAGAACTGTTTTTGATTATCTATATAGCTCTTCTTTATTTTTCTCCAAAGCTCTTCTCAAGAGGCTTCTTTGTTTGGTTTTGTTTTTGTATGTAGTTGACTCTGCCTTCTTCTGTGTTTGTTTTTTAAATCTGTCTGTTTCATAATTAAGCAAAAAACAATACAACTATGACTAAATATCTCCAAATACGGTGGGCGGCAGGTCAGTTGTGCACTCTCCAGATTGCGGGAAACAAGTGCTGTTGGGAACAAATGCACGACGGAACAACTAAAACGAGACTTACCGCACGTAACGTTCTCCGGCAGCCTGGACGGCGAATGTCGGCGTGCTTTGTCTTAGCGGCTTAAACCCGGGAGTGGGTTTTCCTTAACCAGAGGTACTGGGGCACCACGGACGGAGCGGAACGTACAAAAGTCAATCGACAGCGTGCAAGCAAAGCGCAGTACAGCACCTGGTCCGCTTCGCCTGGCGGCTAACTCCGCTCCGTCGCTCATGGGGGTTCGAATGGGAATGCCGGACGGCGGTAAAAATCCCGTTTAGTTGCAACTAGAGGTAGGCAAGCGGATAAAGCAAGGTTACGGGTAGAGATGGGATTATGGACAAGGGGGTTTAGAGGTGTGCACCAAACACTGTCATATGCTTCTTTTTTCTGCTTAACTTTGCCTTTTACTTCTTCGTTCTACCATCGGGTTCTGTTATTTTGTTTATTTTGACTTATTACTTTTGTTCCGCATACTTCAGTGGCCGTTTGTATTAGGGTCCCTTAAAATTATACCATTTTTTGTTGAACTTTGATATCCAGCAAAACATAGTTTTGTGAATTAATGCCCTCACACACAGATACAGATCTGCAACGTAATCTGGTGACATTATGCGGGACTATCTTCACACATGCACTGGATGCGTATTTCAATCTGAGAGATAACTGAAGTGTCGAAAACAATTATCACTTATTTTTAAATTTGCAATTTTTATCTTACTATTTTTACTTTGTTGCTTGATAATTGAGTGATGATTGCATAGATTAGTAAAATAAAACACTACTCCTTTAGTGGCTGAATGTTTCAATTGTTCCTCGTTAACTGGTTCATTGCAATTACTACTACTGAGAGACTCACTAGATGTTGAATTTTACATTATATTATTTTCCTTTTTATTATTAATTATTTAAATAAATTTAATATAGTTGTTCTATCTATTTATTGGTAAAATTATCTGTTCTGTATGCATACGTGTTATTAGGGATGGGATTTACGTAAAAATATAAATATTTAAAACTTTTTTTAAATTATAGCCATCTGAAAGGTATATCTGACATGTTTTAACAAATTCTAACCATTTAACATTTTATATTAAATTTAACTAAAATATCAAAAAATATTTAATGTTTTATTTCAAAAATATCTCGGTAACTATAGGCAAAATTGTCGAATTAATATTTTGTGTTTAATTATAGTGTCGTTAAGTAAAATCTGTAGAATTAATGTTACATTTTGTATTAGCAGTACTGGTACATTAAAAGCAGATTACACAATGTATTTCTCTATAACAAGTTTTTTCAGAAAATTTTAATCTTTCTATTATATAGGCATTACGTGAAAATAGAATAGTTTACTTAACCTAAAACAATAGACAAACAGGAATGTTTGTGCAAAATAATAGGATGCTGGTGTTGTTTAATTTTTATTCTTAATAAAAAATCTGTGATTACAAAAAACTAGTATTAAGTGAAATTTATAAAATTAATTTGCAATAGTTAATTCTAGGATAATTAACATCTTTACTTTAGGAAAGAAAGAAAAATAATAAAAATATTTTATGAGCGTTATATTTCATGAGCATCTTAAGGACTTTTGTCTGTATAAAATGCATTATATTAAATAAACACAAAGGTAGATAAAAAAATAGCTGTATTATCCGTTAATTTAAGTGCCATAATTTGCTGTGATGGAGTGTAATAAAAATAACGAAATAAGACAATCATAAAAAATACCAAACAAGGGAACGCCTAATAATTCACAAATGAAATAATTCCTTGTAATTTTTTAGAGTTTTTCAAGTTGAAAATATCTTGTTGTTAATAAATGAGGGGCAAATATTTTTGTTTAAAACTATGGCGTCTTAGTTTCTATAAGAACAAAATTGGCAATTAATCACTAATTAAATAATGCACTAATACTAATTACATTCACCGTTGGCGGATCTGTTTTTTCAGAGTACTTCTTAGCTATTTTTCCGAACCTTTCTAGTACCCGCTTAAATATTTGCGCACGGCTCGGGAATCCTGAGTGCGCTTAGATTATCAAATCTTTTTTCCTCGCCCGCCTGAAACGCTCTAAAGAGACTCAACTACCGGGAATCAATCTGTCACTTGTGAAAAGGGCTATGAGGAATCGCCATTCCACTTTAGAGCTGTATGTGTTCTGAAAGTTAACCGTAGACAAATCTTGATTTGGTAAAATAAATCAAAGCTACTAGGGTATCCCTTTACCGTTATCTGTCTTTAAGGATGAATAAAAAATGTTAACTGTCATGTTTCTTGGATTTTCTATATTGGGTTGTCTTACAGGCGCGTTTTTTTGGGAGGTCTATTTTCTGAAACACCAGTTTTTTTTACAATACAATTGCTTTCAAAATTATTCTACACCATTTTTATCCTGAAGTGTTTTATTGGGGTCTTATCATGAAATCTTGGCATTAACCACAACTTAAATTTAGCTCCATAGACGTTTTCCAAGGTTCTACCCAAAAGGCCATTTTCTACCTTCGAGAAACCCCCATTGTGCTCAAGAAACCTTTATCATTGAATTGAATCAGCGGGTTCCTTCCTATTCTAGTCTTACGCATTGGAACTTTGATTTTAGCACCATTCTTAACTCCGAGTTAAGTTTCTGCTCTCCTGTGATAACTCACAGACATTTTATTCTAGTTACAAATAAGTACTGCAACACTATGTTCTGCTTTAATTTCTCTTTTAAATTTACCAAATGCTTTTTCATGTACTACTTTTTTCTATAATCTTCGAAGTGTTTTATCCGATTCTTCCCTAAAGTTTCTGGAATTTTCTTGTTTTTTCAAAATTTGAAATGATCGTAATCAAAACTGGATTTTCAATCACGTCAATAAAGTACATTGCAATATTTTCTGTACTACCAAATATTATGTACCATATAATATATAATCTATTCTATACTCTGTATTGTATCTTACCGTAACTGTTCTCCTGACTTCATCTTAAAATAACTAGAATGCTCGTGGTCTGCAGCAGTACGTTGAACTGATTAATAGAATCTTCCTTTAGAATGCGCTTAGAATTTTCTGGATGTCTACGCGCTGCTTCGTTGCCAAAGTACCTACTGCTATTCTAGGAAAGCTTGGTTCTCAGGCGTCAGCCATTACGGTATTGTTGAGTGATACACAAGGCTCTGAACGTGCACATGTATAAAAGAATCTTGTAATAAGTTCTCTAAGATCTTTGATATGCAAGAAATTTATAATAATGAAAATAAAATCAACATGCACCATACTTTTATAACATTCTTAATTAATTTAAAATTATGAAAATTCAAAAAAGTCAGTCTGTATATCACTTTATGGGAAAAAGTAGACCTATAGAAGTTCTGCACCTGATTGAGAATTTCTTAAAAAAGCACGAAATGTATTAGGTTTTTGGCTGATTTATTCTAAACTATAACAGTCATTTTTCTTTTTTTTTTAAGTTTTTAACTGGAAAAATTAGAAACCGTCTCACGGCAGAGCACTTTTATTTATTGTTAAGTACGTGAAGCAAATATTAATATTTTTTATTGCAACATATTTAATAAAAAAGTATAAATAATGTGAAATGTGTCTAAATACTTGAGAATAATAGCAAAAAACAAATGAATAGAAGATACAAATGGAATATTTTTATTGGCCTTCAAAATGATCATAAATATTTACAACAAAATTTTGGCAACGTTTATAAAGATGTCACATATTTTTAGATTGCCACCAGGTCCACACAACTTGTGTTTTTTATGATGTTTTTTAGGTGGGGAAACAACAAGTAGTTCATATGTACCAAATCCACGGAAAACACGGATTTCATAGCGCGCAAATGCGTTATTGTGTAGCAACATCCACAGTCATGTGCAATTCTGGTTGAATATTGCGGATGTTGCGTAGCAACCGATTTAAAACTTTCTCGTAGAATGACAAATTTCTTATAAATGACGCTTGTCGAGAAAAAGCGATTATCATTGTCTTGACCTTGGACTTTTGCGGGAAACTTTTTTAAGTAACGGGAAAAACGGTAAACGACATTCTATCGAATTTCGCTTGGAGTCTCGATCGAAATGGTAACACCAAATGACATCCCTGTGATGATGATTTCTAGAAAGGTTACGTATTAGTCTCATGTAGTAATGACATCTCTAGAAATATTCTTTTACTTATTTCGTGCGGTATACACTAGGAATAGACTTTTCGCATACCCAAATCCCACAGTATTTTTACTAATGCTCAATTCCCTCATTATAAATCGCAGAGTTAGTCTCCAGTTCTGTCTGTCGATGGCCAACTTAAATTGGTTTATTTATATTTGTTTTTCCCACCGTGAAAGCGTTTGAACAAGAAAAAAAATTTTTGGTTACGACTTCTATCTCACAGAGTATCATTAATATTTCATGCGTTTGCGTCGCCATTTTCCCTAATTTGATAACAAAACTTAATGTTCATATGTTGCGTCATAGCACTGCGACTGTATTTCTTACAATGACTACGTTTGACTGTCTCCAGCGGGTTTACCTTAATGACCATGTGTACTTTACATTGGATAGGGCCTCTCGAAGTTTCTTTGGATTTTTTTGGACGACATCAAATTGATATTGAAATCGTGAAGTGATAACTTATAATACAATAACACGTATTGAAAGTATTTTATTCATTTACTTGCTATTTAAACAATGTTCTTCAGACCTTTTGCAAGATATTGTTATTTGTTAAATAATTATTCGGTTTCAATTTTTAAAATCACTTTAAAAAATTAGTCTTTAAACTTTTGAAGTTAAAATACTGATATGAAACATATAACAAATCGCAATTTTAAATTTTGAAATAAAGGCTACGGATAAAGTCATATCTTTAACGTTTTTAAAGGAGATGTAAACATTGTTAGTACAAATAATAAATACATATATCTTAATTAGCTACTTCTTCTATCTGAGCAACATAGCGACACTGTTGGCCTGGAAGCCGGGAAAGCTGAAAATACACAAGGACGCATCCGTGGAAATAGAGGAGTTTTTTGGGAATTCCTAAGAAAGCTGATGTGAGCAGCGGAAGGGGTCTGAGAGCTTAAGTGCTTATGTGCATAGAATTGGCTGTCGCCAAGTTGCGTGTAGGATGCGAATAAATGGAAATTACCCTTGTGAGAAACGAAGTAATCTTTCCCCCAGTTCGAAAAACCCGGCTCGGGTCGGCACCTATGAATCCGAAATTAATCGAAGCAGCCGCCCGGTGGCTGAAGATTATTGAGGTTAATTGAACAGATAAGTATTTAATCGGCGGACAAGTCTTTAGGGCTGTTGGAACCGCGGTCTCAATGCACTTAGGTGGATAAGTCCTTTGTTTCCGAGCAAGCTTTGGATTATCATCGCTAAATATTTCTTAGTCAGCAACACTTGCAGGTGCACAGCATAGACAAAACAAAAATGCGCTTCCGGTTAATAATGCGATGTTACAATAAACAATACCAACGTGCTTTCCAGTCAACACATGTTTATGCGTAGCTTGCTGTTACTGACAAGGTAAATATTATCATTAATTATACAAGTAGCAAGCCGCGATAAACAAGCCAGTAGCTGAATCTTATATTATGCAACCAAGATCGCCATTTAGTGCATAATCCAACTGTGAACTTTATTAATGTTACTAAGGTATTACAAACATATTTAAATTCATATATTTACTAGATTAAGTCTTTTACGAACCATATTTTTAGTTAATTTGGGATAACATTATTTAGCAAACTCGTTTGCTTAATTAAAAAAAAGTACACGACAAGTTAAATCAAAAAACCAAAACAAAAAGAATGATGTGTTACATTCATACATAGTAAGCTTTCATAAGGTATACGCTGTTGCATATCGGGAATTCCGCCGGCTCTATAATTTCATAATAATTCAATTACACGTCTCTAATAATTCCATTCATTCTAAACCACTTCACCACTTCTGCGACTATTACATTAATTACCGTAATTTCTAGTAATAGTCTAATAATCCCATTAACAGGATTAAGACAATTTTGTTCCCATAAAATATCTAAACTGCCGCCCTGTTTTTATTTGGAGTTCCAAGAGAGCTAAACAAAAGCGCCTTGTAGTTTTGTTATTGAAATAAGCTGACAAAATACTAAATAACACTGAAAATGAAGCTGAAAAATTGATATGGTGCCAAGAACTCAAAAACCCCGATTAAAAAATATTTACAATAAAAAAATACCTCTGCTCTTGCAAAAAACACATAGATGGAGAATAAATTTAATTTTTCATTTACGAGAACTCTGTCCAAGTGTATAAATTAATGAGTTTGCACATGAACATGCGAGGAAAAATCTAAAATTAAATGTTTGGAGAAATTAGGCAGATAGATAAAATTTTCTTTAAAATTTATTGAAACATTTGAATATACACAATTATTTTTCTACACAATCTTCTTATTTAGAAGCATATATTTGTCAACAGATAGATAGTTGGGCTTGTGGACAAATGCGACAAAAATAAATAAGAGAAGGTGGTCAGGCTAATGACGTTGCTGGAGCGATAACGAGCGACGTGAGAGTCAAGGTGCTGTGTTACAAATTAAAACATCGTCTGGCCTTGTTAATTATCAAGTAAGTTTTATAAATAATAAAAGTGGCTTTCTATCAGAATCAATTTACAACTATATAAGGTGTTCTTCAATTCGTATGCATGCAACCAGACTAAAACCACAAGTTAAACCATGTATAAAGTTGTCATCGTTGACAACTTAATTTTTCCTGTACTCTAATTGGCAAATGCTTGAAAACAAAAGAACGATAACATAAAAAAAATAATAACAAAACACATAAACAAACACAAATAGAGATTGCTTAAACTTCATAAATGAATTCCCGCCGTTAGATGACAGCGACCAAAATATAACAGAAATCAACATAAAGGCCCAAAAATATGGAAATTTAAGCCATCTACGGCTTTTATATTTGATGCAAAAGTCATATAAATCGCTAATATAATTACGAGAACCTACATCAGAAAAATTAATATGCTTTAAATATATTAATGAATAGTTAAAGACCTTACCAAAAACGCCTGAAAGATTCTCGTTGAACATTACCAATATTCTCTTCTTCTACTCTTATATAGGCTATTAGCCTGTTTCTAACTACACATTTCGTGTAGTACTATGAGCCATGTTGGGCGTACCCCGGGCAGGTGGCTAATCTGACCCGTTAGAAGAAGGAGAATGTACTTTACGATCGCCAAAGGTGTTTGTATGATGGCCGGAGAGCACTCGATGTTTGCCGTTATTTTTGACCTGGGAGTCGAACCCAGGGCCCGCCGCGCGTTAGTCTGGCAGGCCGAGGCCTTTACGTCGCGGCTGTCGTGCTCTCATTACCATATTACCAATATTGAACAAGAAAACAAAAATAGTTATACTACTGTTCTTTGTACAACTGAAGCTGACTGAAAACAATAAGAAACTGTACATCATAAACAAAATGCCACACTCAATACTGAAGCTTAAACTTCCAAAACTAAAACTTAATTTATCGCGTGTCAAAGAATTGGGCATATCAAGATATTTTGTATCTTGTACTAAATATACGGGTAATCATTTAATTCATAGAAAAGAAAAAACCGATATTAGATATATCAATTGTAATGGTGACCATCCTGCAAATTATAACGGATGTCTTGTTTATAAAGAAATATAGTAAAATATGTTTCTCTCTAAGAAGTAAACAGTCTGTGACAATTCGTCAATACTCAACTCAAATGGTTCAACCCAATATTAATTATGACCAAATACCTAGCGGAAGGAGCAAGAAACTTGATTCAGATCCACGGTAGACCCAAGAAATATTATCAGACGAAACAAGTGAGTTGTCTGAACTTAAAAAAAATTAAAAACTCTAAACCCAGTAATGGATCAACACTTTAAATTAATAATATGGAAGGCTAACGGATTAATACCACACAAAGAAGAACTTGCAACTTTCTCAAACTATTGCATAAATATTATGTTCATATTATAATTTTATTACATAGTCTAAGCTATCTAAAATATATAATATACCCAACAAAGCATCCAAATGGCGGGAATCATGTTAGAAGAGCAAATATTGCCCAAGAAAAAATTCTTCTTCTTCTTCTGCATTCTTATACCCCTTGGGTGTAGGATAATTTGTTCTCTTAACTAGTCTCTACCCATTTTTTCCATTCTTTCCGGTCCAGTGCTAATTCTTTCATCTCCTCCTTCGTCTTTCCCCTTCTTCTACCCACTTTCTCTATATTCTGTAACCAGTTTTTTCTAGGTCTTCCCTTTCTTCTCTTCCCAATCCTACCTGCTTCTATAGTTTTCTTCACTAGTCTACTGTGGTCCATCCTCAATATGTGGCCATACCACTAGAGTTGTTTCTTTTCTATCTTCTTTGTAACCGGTTCTTGATCTATCATATGTCTTATATGTTCGTTTCTCTCTCTGTCAAACTTGGTCTTTCCAGTTATTTTCCTAATTTCCGCGGCAATTATTTTACTTTCATGTTTTTCTTGCATAACCCATGTTTCATATGCATATATCATTGTAGGTAAGACTATCGTGTTATAGATCCGTAGCTTCGTTTTTCTATTTCCCGTTTTCCGAAGAGAGTTTTATTTAATGCGTAGTAGATCTTTCCGCTTGTATTAGTTGTTTTGATTATCTCTAGATCTATTTTACCGTCGTCTGATATTATACTGCCTAAGTAATCATATGCCGTTACTTTTTTTACTTTTTTTACTTTTTCTACTTATTTTCCTTTAATTAGTATTCTTCTTTCTTCTTCTCGCGCCTTATCGATAATTATCATCATTTTACATTTATCCGTGTTAATCTCCATTCCCAGTTCATCTATCTCTTCAGACCATATTTTCGTTAATTCTCTCATTTTTCTGTAGGTGTCTGATATTAGGACTATGTCATCCGCGTACATGAGGCAATCGACTCTTACTGGTGCTAATATGTTATATCCTACCATCGTTTGTTGTTGTGTGGATTTCATTCGGGTGTTTCTTAATAACCTGTCCATCACGACTATGAACAGCAGAGGACTGAGGCTGTCTTCTTGTTTTATTCCTATCATATTTCTTAGTATGTAGATATTGTCATTAGTCTGCCTTCCTGTTCTGTAAGCCGCTTGTTCATCTGCTAGTTTGCTATCAATTATTTTTCTTAATCTTCTTTCTATACTTTTGTATATAATTTAAAACAGGTGGAGGATAGGCAGATGGCCCTGTAATTCTCGCAAAGTGTGAAGTCGCCCTTCTTGTGTATCGGGATTATAATATTTTCTTTCCAATTCTCTGGGATTTTTTCTGTCTTCCATGCCTCATTGATTATTTTTTAGAATCCATTCCTTTCCTTTGTCCCCCAAATATTTTATCATCTCTGGTTCAATGCCATCCTGTCCACACGCCTTTTCTGTTCTGATGTTTTTCATTGCTTCTTCCAGTTCTTCTATTTCTATTTCGTTCAGTGATTTTTTCTCTTCTTCTTCATCTGTTCTTTCATTACTATCTGATTCGTTCTGCCTTTTTGCTTCATTCGCACTATTCTTATCTTTAAATTTGTTTGTGTAGTAGTCTTTCCAGATTTCTAGTATGTCATGTACTTCAGATTTAAATTTGTTATCGTTATTTCTTGTCCCTTATCTTTTTCTTTTTATTTCCTTTTATCATTTTTATTACATTCCAAAATTTTCTGTATTTTGTATTGTATGTTTGGTTTAGTTCCCTGCCAAACTCCTCCAAAGTTTTTCTTTTCGCCTCTCTCACAACTTCTTTCGCTATATTCCTTTTGTTTATATATTCTTCTTTGTCCTGTTGGTTTCACGTTCCTCTGAATTTTTTCCATGCCATTTTTTTACTCGTAACTGCTTCTTTTACATACTTATTCCACCATCTAGTTTTCTTCAGTTGGTTTTTATTATATTTTCTGGTGTTGCATGTCTTTTTTGCTATTTTATGAATTGTTTCACTGAATGTTTGCCATCTTCTTTCTAGAGTCCAGTTGGTATTAACTTGTTCTAGTTATGATAATTCCTCGTCTACTTCTACTTGATATTTTAAATTTATTTTATCATTTCTTAGATTATGTATTTGTATTCTTTCATATTCTATTTCTTTTTGCATTTCTGTGTCCCCTTTTAGCACTGCTGTTACCATTCTATGTTGTGTTCCCATTTTTGTGTCCAGTATCGTTTTAATCTGTTGTATTCTATCGCTGAGTCCCTGTAATTATACTATATAATCTATTAATACTTCTAGCGTCTCTTTCTTCCGCCACAAATGTATATCTATTTTCCATAGGTTGGTACCAAAAGCCATTTCCTATTATGAGATCGTTTGTTTGGCAAAACTCCTTGGCATTCGTTGTCCATTTCTATGTATAATCTCTTCTCCATATTTTCCTGTGCATCCTAGCCCTCCATTTTCATCTCTCCCGACTCTTGCGTTCCAATCCCCCCATGATGATTATTAGGTCTTTTTTTTCTTTAATTCTATCTAGTGTGTTCTGTAAATCTGTGTAAAAATTTAAGTTCTCCTTTTTATCTGCTTCTCCAATACCATTAATCTTGAATTTACTGCTTCAAATCTGGTAACCTTCTTATCTAGTTCCTCTGATATTATTATGCCCACTCCTTCTCTTGCTCTCTGTTTTGGATATCTTCCTGAATAATATAGAATATAATTATCTTTTAATTGTTTGTTACCTGATCCTTTGATTTTTGTCTCACATAAGCCCATAATTTTAATATGATATTGTTGCATTTCTTCTATTAGCTCGCACTCTTTTCCCGTTATTGACGTAATATTTCATGCCCAATTTGTATTTGTTTAAGTTTATGTATTCTATTAATTTCTGTATTTCTAATTCCATCCTTTTTCTTACTCGTTATTCCTTTTTCATTCCAAGAAGAAATCAAAGATCATAAACTTTTAAAATAATAATTAGAGAACTTGAAAGCTTTAGATTAGATTATATTGGACTAGATCATTAGTAGTCTCAAGCCTAATATCAACCAAGGTATAATAATAAATTAGAACACCATGAGACTTATTTTTACATTTTGGACAATAAGTTTATCTCTGGCGGCGATTGCAATGCAAAACATGTACAATAAGGATTACAACTTACTACCACTAAGAGTAGAGAACTACTAAAAGCAATAACCAATAATGGATTATCCTACGGGTAAACCAACATACTGACCATCAGATAGAGCTGCAATACGAGATTTACTAAATTTATGCCTAATAAATTATTTTATGGCAGTATGCTGCCTTAACTTTTCAGTTGATTACTCAACAATTATAATAATAATAGGCACGAAAGTGGTGTTTGCAAGTAGAACTTGCTAGCCTTTGTAATAAACAAACAATTTGAGACTTTTTCAGAAATACTATTGGTGAAAATTTATCACATAATATACCTTTAAAATTAAATTAGTCTTTGCAGTTAAAATGTTTAATTACACAGTCCAACACGTCGTATGGTTCCCAATATTTTTAAATGTCGAAAAAATTGCTGAAAACCCTAGTTATACGGCAAATAACGAAGCATTCTGATAATAAGAGAAGGCTCAGTTATGAATCAACAGAGTTCGAACAACTTCTTTCTCATATCAAGAACACAACAGTGGAAACTGGTCTCCAAATTGAAGCAACCACAGAATTATGAAACACCTTTATGTTTTGATAATAGTATTCAGAATAGGCTGTATTTCAACTGTGTGACTTTGGGGTCACACAAGAAGAAGAGGAAGAAATTTTAATCTCTTCTCAGATATGCTTACCATATAAAAGTTTTAAGGTTAATAAGATCAAGACTATAATTATGTCGAAAGTAAATCTACACAAATCACCTGGTTGCGACCTACTAGGAAAGGTTTCAAACCTCTTAATTATTTGATAAACGTCGCTTGAGGCTAAAATATTTTTCGGAACAATGGAAAATTGCTACAATTATACTAATACCCAAGCCTGGAAAATCAACAACAGACGTTACTTCTATATTTCTATATTCTATATTGAGCCTACTACAGACTTTATCGAAAATTGGCTTTAAAACTCTTATTACGAAAACTATTACCAATAATTTTGGACAACTACCTCATACTTAATCTTTAATTTTGGTTTTGAAAAAACTATGTTATTATTGAACAAGTGCATCGAGTGGCAAATACCATTTTACAAGATTCTGAAGGCAAACAATATCACACAACCTTTTGATAAGGTCTGATATCAGGGCCTGTTATTTACAATTAAAAGCGTGCTGCTCTTTGACTACTATAAAATGCTAAAGTCGTACCTAACTGAGGTACGGAGATTTTCACATAACGTTGTTTTCTATCTGTACTGGAGTTGAGTCTCTTAGGGGGTATACTGGCCTACTTTTATATGTCCTCTTTACAAGTAAAATACCTGCCACAACAAAAAATACTATACTTTCATTACAAACTGACCCAAATGTAGCACCTCAAAATCACCAGGCGCATCTACAGAAGATATAAATGGATAAGAAAATAGTGCATCAAGATCAATGAGAATAAATCAGTATATGTGGCGTTTGCTTTCAGAAGAGATACTTATCCGTCTATACTGCTCAATAATATTTATAATCCCACAAGATGAGCACATCAAGTATCTGGGGATGTATTTAGATCAGAGAATGATATGAAAGAAATATATATTTGCCAGATGTTAAGGAACACCACTGAACAGTATTCCCTACGTTCTATAAACTTTAAATTAAGTTTGGTATCCGATGACCTTACTGTATTGTGAAGTGGGGTGTTTTGAAACCAAATTGAAGTTGCCGGGTTTATTTGTCAAGTAGTAAATCTTTATTCATTCGATTTAATATTAAGTTTTCTAACAGTTAAAATGTAACGATCATTAAGCTGATTGGTTTGTACGATTGGGCATCGTTTGGAAGTTTTACGGCTTCTTTGTTAATTATGATAGTACTAATAGTCGTTCTAAGCGAAGTATGAGGATTATAAGAAAGTCCAGTGAGTCGAGCACTTTGTTATGTTAGCAAGACTAGTATATTAATGTATTGGTAGATAAACATTACAAGATGGAGGTGTGCTATACTCTATAAACGTGTGATAAATAATTTTCTGTCCCTTAGAGCATCTGATCGTGTTTCTGTACATATCTGTGTTATGCTCATGGTTTTGATATAATATTATTCTTCTTCAGCAACGTTTTGTAGGCTTTCTATTATTTTTTGTTAATTTGCTAATTTATATACATATATTGAAAGTAGTTTATGTATATTGTTTAATTTTCAGTTATTATTTGAGCGACTATTTTCTTCCATTTCTTCATCTGTCACTTCTAGTAGCTATAAAAATTTGTTTCAATGCAAATGGTTTAGAAGTTATTTGGGATTTCTTTACCATCTATCTTTTTTGTTTGTTGAAAGCTGTAGTTTAATATTTACGTCTTCATCTAAATTACTAACGTTGTAAATGTATATGTAACTCAATTTGGCTTACCGTGGATGTAATTGAGGCATTGTTGTGCAGTGAGATTGCGATGTTCTATTTACATTTATTGCAGATTAGTTTGAAACGAGGGATCAATTCATTGCCTACCGGCAATATTTTGTTATTTTTAATTACGTTAATAGACATCTAACTTTAAGTGGAAATACCAGCGTAACGCTTTATCTACCTTGAGGCCAATAGTTCAAATATAATAATAATTCGAGGTTCACTGTACGATTTAAACTCGAATCTGCTAAAAAAGAAGATTTTTTGGCAAAATTTGTTTTTTCCTTATAAGAATTTTCTGTTGGAGAATTATCCATTATTATTATTATTATTATTTATGATTTATTTATTTTTTTATTTTGTTTGATGATTTGATGTATGGATGTCTACCAATTTTTATTATAACCGATTCTCTACGCTAAGTAGGTGCTGTTAAAAGTTTCTACAAAATTTAATTGAATTTCTGAATGTTTTGCGTAGAGGTTTTTGAGTAACTGGAGCAATTGGTCCTTTCTGTGAAGAATCTTTTGGCAATTTTGTTAGTCGGAGTAACCTCCCAAGAGAAAATGCTTAAGAAAAGCTTTATTAAAAAAATTATTTTGACGTAAAAACGTCTTTAAGTTCGATACGAATACTGAGTGTCATTCCCAAATTATAAGAGGCACTAAAACGGTCGAGTTTGAAACGACTAATACTCGAAGACTACTGGGCAGAGGACAACGGGGAAGACAGAGTTCGACAGAGTAAGGTTGAAAGCAATAAACAAATTAGCCAAATTATCCCTCGCTACCCGTATGATGCAAGGGGGATAGTTAGTCGGGTAACAAAACGATTTTTGGAGAGCGCGTGTTATTGTTTGTGGTTTGAGATAAATAAATGACTGTTTTGTGTAGAATCAAGTAGTGTGGACATTTTTAGGCTATTCAGAGCTATGTACCATTCAATTTTGGAAAACTTTGACGCACTGACGTTGAAAATGTTGCAATACATAAAAAGAAAGTGGAAGCAGAATTATCGTAACGCAGGTCAAATTAAAGGAGAAGGCCGAGCGAGAAAAATAAAGTTGTCACTATTGTCGATAAACGGCATCAAAATTTTGGGGTGTCATCTTTGGCGGGATCCAGTTGTGGATTTACAGTAATGGAACAGAAGACTATTCAGGAGAATCTGACGGCCCCATAGATGGTCAACCTAGAGGTCATCACGGACTTTATAAGCGCGGACAAACCGATGAGCGGCATCAAGATGTCGACGCGTTGACTTCGGCGGGATCCAGCGATGTGGTGTGCGGATTTACAGCAATGGAACGAACTTCAATAGACGAAGACTATTTTGAAGAATTCGACGTCTCTATAGATGGTCAGCCTGGAGGTAATCGTAGATACCTCAGGACCAGACGAAATTCAGCGAATGTACGCGTTCGGACTATGTCGTCCTATAGGAAAGCGGCTAATATACATTTCAAAAAGACATTTGTTTCGAAAATTTTGGTTTAATTGGCAAAAGAAAAGTTTTTACGGAGACCTCACGTTAGTGCTACCCAGCAATTTTTTTTTTTAGCCAAAGACCCGTAGAGTCATAAGTAGTAACATGAGAATGCTAGACTATAAAAGATTGCTACTCTTTAAAAGACTAGTAGAGGCATTAGAATTGCGAATTTAAACCAGTTAAGGGCATTCTTGGTTAAAAAAGGTCAATTGTTATCGCACCCAAAGCAGTTTTTTATACATTTTTGTAGATTGAAAATGATTGTTATAACTGCAGTTTGTCTACAACCCCTGCGCCCTTTGTTACGACTCTAACATTCGACGTTTCTGAATGCCATTAACAAGCTCGCGACTTTTCTATAGAAAAGATCTGGGGATGACTGTATCTTCCTTACTATAATAACCTATGTACCTCGTCTATAATTCGTTTAAAACTTTTTTAGTCCAATTTTTTACTTTATGTGAAGCCACAAAATATACAGTACCAAAGAACTATAAAAGGTACTAAACAATTTGAAAAATAAATTATAAGTTGCAAGCGCATAAAAACATCCAACACAGTCGCGTTTCAAAGGATTACAACAAGAGGTGCAAGGGTTGCTGATGAGTGAAATGCATTTTCAGTGATAATCAATACTTTTGTACTACATCTATTTTTATAAAATAACTGCATCTAGAAATGATCTTTAAAAAAAAAGGATGCCGTTTATTTTTGTCATGTGAACTCGTCTAATATGATGGCGCGGAAAATTTTTGATGTTTTAATAGAAGAAAATTGGATACAGATGTTTGGAGGGTGGTCTATTCAATTACTAAAAATATTGAATATCTGTGTTTACGTCATACAAGGAGTAATAATACGGTCGTTTTTGCCACATCATTTCAAATCAGAGATGGTGTGCAACGACCGGGCAGTAAGGGCAGATCTATGGGAGTCTTAAACTTTCAGTTCGTAGGACATGCTTTTTCGCGGAGCTTTAGAATCTCACCGTTATTATAATAATAGAATATAAAACTTTATTATATCCGAAAAGTTAAAATCAGTTGTGGTAATATTAAAAGATTTAAAAATAAATACTGCGGTTACTTTCAAACCAATTTCTCGAGAGTATCATGCATTCCAAAATAATTTTGTGGTTTAAATTTTAAAGCTGTGGTGTCCTTATTCTGACACTCGTGCTACTTATATAAACATAGAAGTTATTAAAGTCTAAGTCCCCTAAATAGAGAAGGAATACGTGTTTTCTAAGCAATTATAACGCCAGTGGTATAAAGTACTTAAAAATTATTGGTTAAGATTATTCTGATATTTTTAATGTCCTTTTATTCTGTCAAATTTTAATGATTTTTAATTATGTATTTTTAAATTTCTATTCGAATTGTTTTAATTTTTTTCCTAAGATTATAATAAAACATTTATTCAGCGATAATACAACGGTGTCATCAAAACACATAATTTAAAAACTTTATTGTCAGACTTCGTACAGTTTCTCTAAAATATACATTTATAAGAAGAACAAATTATTACTTAATGAAAATAGGCGGTGAGGTATTTTGGAGTTCAATTTTGCGGTATACTGAAAATTAAACTCATAATAGAACAGGTAATTTTAATTTCAAATTAAATCTAAATTTATCCTATGTCAAGATTAAAAAGAATGACAAAAGCTTGAATTAAAAAATTTAATTGAGGCTTTCTGTTGAAAATTTTCAATCTGTGTTCCTAATAATTTATTTAAGATACATTAAAATAAACATTGAATTTTTGCACCTGTATAAACCATTTAGATTTAAAATAAGACCGAAGCAAGAAAATGAATTTGAAAGTGAATAAAGAGGCAGTGGCGGTTTTAAGACGTTAGTAATACGCTAACTGCAGGTAAGATTTTCGGAGTGTATACTTGGGGGATTTCATTAAGAAGAGCTTTATGCCGCCGCCGAGCCCTTATTTTTTGTTGCTAAAAATATAATGTTTAAATAAATGGAAAAGACTTGCCAAAGCCGGTCCCTAAAAATCCTGGTCAATGGTACCGGCTCTGGATTATCCTGATCTGCCGGAAATTTGGCAGGACTTCGCAGAACTATACGTTTCGCGGTATTCCGGGGACCTTAGAAAAATACTCCACAAGCAGTAATGGAAATGTGCTTTTTCCTTGTTTTTGTAGTTGGGAATGCTATGCAGAGAGCTGACTGGGGACCAACAAAATGTAGAGCTGCAATTTCCGAATTTCCGGGGCAATTAAAGGCGCATTAAGCAGAGATTTAAATTTTAAAAGGACGAGTAGTAAGAGCTTCGAAATGTTGCGAGTGGAAATAATCAATTTGTGTAAATTGAGTAAGCTAGACGAGTGGCTAGATGACACTGCATTAATTGGAGTAAAGTGTCTGAAAGCTTCCGATCTAATTGCAGAATAAACGTCTGGAAAGTACTCTGCTTAATGAAATGTAAAATATTAAAGCTGTGTGTAAGATTTATTAAATTTAATTCTGGATACTAACTCCAATTAAAGAATATATTTTTATTAATTTTGAAAAAACGTGTACAACTTTTAAAATCAAATCAACATGTTTGCTAAATACGTTATTTAATTGCACTTAAAAGTAAAATAACATAAATACACATTAAGAAGTTTTAAAAATATTTTTGTGTTGGTAAGGTGCAGAATTTGAGAAGAATATAAAATAACATTTTTTTTATTTATCAACGAACTTAAAAAGTTCGTTACTGAATTCTATATGTCTGTCGGTCTGTCGGTCTGTCGGTCTGTCGGTCTGTCGGTCTGTCGGTCTGTCGGTCTGTCTGTCTGTCTGTCTGTCTGTCTGTCGAATAGTTTTCGAGATATTCGACTTCGAATTTCGGGAAAATTTTGACATTGCGATTTTATGAGTAATTCTTAAAGAAAATTTTACGCTGATTTCAATAATGAAATCGAAAAAATTCTATGTCGAATAGTTTTCGAGATATTCGACTTCGAATTTCGGGAAAATTTTCGATTACGATTTTAAATGTGATTCTTATAGGAAATTTTAAGCTGAATTCGAAAATTAAGTCGAAAAAATTCTATGTCGAATAATTTTCGAGATATTCGATTTCGAATTTTCTCGAAATTCGAAATCGAAATCGAAAGGTCTTTTTAAGTTCGTTCTGGGATTGCTTATAGAGCAATCTCTTCGCCGGCCCCATGTTTTTTTTTATTGAAATCCCAATTTATTTACAATCTGCACATTTACAATCTGGACATGTAGAAGCATCCCCAGTAGGATGCTTCTGTAACAATTGTCATCTAGATGAGTTTTGAGTTTTTGGGTATAAAAGTAAACTTATAAAGTAGATCTTAAAACTAAAATAAAACTAACGCGAGACTTAATATTGATTAAGTAGGGAATCTAGTGGGCAAGTCATTTGGTATCTCTGCGCAGGGTAAAGGTTACTTGAGTTGACTTAGACTCGTTTATTTTGATTCTCCAGCTTGTTAATCATTTGTCAATTGCAGTTAAATTGGCTTGAAGTTTTTGTGAGGGTGCGACTGGGTCTCTGTCAGTAGCCGGAACCGCGGTGTCATCCGCAAATGTAGCTGTTGTGATTTCTGGTATTGCCGGGAGGTCTGCTGTGTATAAGAGATAGAGAAGTGGTCCGAGAACACTGCCTTGGGGTACACCAGCGTTGATCGGAAAAAGATTTGTGGTTGCAGTTTCGTATTTAACCAGAAAATACCGATTAAGGCGATAGGATTGCAGTATTAGGAAGTAGTTTAGAGGGAGGAGTGTTCTTAGTTTGCATAGGAGTCCCGTATGCCACACTTTATCAAATGCCTGTGATATATATCTAGGAACGCAGCAGAGTAGTAGTGCTTGTCTTCAAAGGCTTGATTGATTGTTTAAACTACCCGATGGATTTGTTCAGTTGTTGAGTGCAACTTTCGGAAACCAAACTGGTGGGATGGTAATAGCTCTTTGTCATCAATAATTGGGATTAGTCTTTGTACTAAGAACTTTTCGAAAACTTTAGCTACTATAGACAGAAGGCTTATCGGTCGATAGGACTTTAGGTCGTTGAGGGGGTTATTAGGCTTTGCGATGAGTATAATCTGTGCCACTTTCCATTGGGATGGAAAATAACCATTCTGAAGGACTGCATTATATAACTGAGTTAAGTACTGTGTACCGATGGCAGGTAGCTCTTTGAGTATTTTACCATTTATTAAATCATACCCCGGAACCTTTTTATGGTTGAATGTGCTAATGCACTTCAGCAGCTTTGAATGTTTTAATAGGCGGTTCAAGTTGGTACGGTTGAAACGGTGTTTGAGTGAGGTTGTCTTCTTCTTGGGGGAGATTCTCTGAAGGATGTGGCTGGAACACAGATGTTAAGTGTACAGCAAATACGTTTGCCTTCTCCTTATCACTTCTTGCCCAGCTGCCCTGGAGGTTACGGATGGGCGGAGAGAATCTTTTTAGTTGTTTCAGTTTTTTTGTTGTCTTCCACAGGGAATACTCCGTCGCTTCCGTGGGTGATAAGTCTTTAAGCAATGTTTCGATGCAATCGCTTTTGTTTTTATTAAGGAGATCTTGTAGCTCTCGAGTTGCTCTGTTGAGTAGTAGTTTGCTTTCAGATGTACGCAGCCTTTGCCAGTTTCTTCGAAGTCTTCTTTTATCTAGAATTTTTTGTTTAATAATTGAGGGGCAATCAGGAACTGTGACTGCATCGGGTATAATTGGCGTGGCCTTCCAACATGCCCGCTGAATGACATCATTGAATAATTTGACTGCAGCCTCAATGTTTTCGGGAGATTTCAGTGGAATATTTAAGGTTAGTTCAACATTTACGACATACCGAAAGGTGTTCCAATTTGTACGGTTATTGCTTAATTTAGGGGTTGTTTTTTTTTGAGGGGTTTAGTGGTAAGGGTGATCACGATTGGGGAATGGTCAGAGGAAAGTTCGAAGCAGGATTTTATATTGCTATGACTTTGATGAATTCCTTTTGTTATGCAGAAGTCCACCAAATCAGGAAATTTTTTTTGTCCGTGGGGCAATATGTGGGTTCTCCTGTGGATAGGTGCCGAAAGTTATTGTGTTCAAGAGTTTTGTTTAGTTCGCGTCCCTTTATCGTTGTAATTCTGGAACACCAGTCAGTGTGCTTGGCATTGTAATCGGCGCCCGCAATGAATCGTTGTCCAAGGGTTTTGAAATAGTTTGTAAATTGTTCTTCTTTAACAGCATGTTTATGGGGGAATACGCCGCCGAGAGATTGAGGGGTCCTATTTGATCCTCAATTGACACACTTGTTGCTTCTAGTTGATGGTGCTTGATTATGTTTCTGACTATTATGGCAGACACGCCACGAGCTATTCCCGCCGGATGGTTCGTGGTATAAACCGCATAACTTGGGATTTTGATAAAGCTCCGATCAGTAAGATGTGTTTCCGAAATGAGTAACACATCAATGTTGTGACTAGTAATAAATAGTTTTAATTCTTCAAGGTGCTGTGACACGCCGTTGGCGTTCCATTGGGCAAGCTGTAACAGCTTTAACATTATATTTTTTAATTCTTGTATGTCGTTTGCTTGTTGGTTTGGATGGCTAGTATTTGTTGTTTGTGGGAGATTTACAGCAGGTTCAGAGTTTTGTTGTTGTACTGAAGTTATTTGTGAATACGATAGTCCCGGTTGTATTTGTTGGTATTGTCTAATTTGTGGGGGTGGTATGTACTGTTTTTGTCGAAGGGTTGGAAAATGTTTACTTTGTAGCTGTTTATATATAGTACATCCTTTGTAATTCGCAGGATGGTTTGCTTTACACAGGACGCAGCGGACATTGCGGGATTTTTCTTTTCTTTGACATTGACCACCACTTTATAATTTCTCTCTTCTTTTAGTTTATAAGTGTGAAATTCCGTTTCCTTTTCAGTCAGGGCTTTTGTTATTATTCTGTAATATTCAGGTGTTTTGGGCTGAATTTTTACTTGGTTATTGACTAGAGCTTTAACATCATATTGTTGTTTGGCTTTTTCTTCTGGCAGTTGTATTAGCGGTGCAATAGTTAGTACACGATTTACGAAAATGGGGGGAGGTTTTGAGATTTTCTCGTTAGTGTTATCAGCGTTTGATTCATGTTGTGCATCGTCACCTTCCATGTTTAGATTGGAGTAGCGATTTGATGTTGATGGTGGGCTAAGCCAATATTCGCTCTCTTTAGGCTGTTTATTTTTGATTTCCACTTCATCTAGATTTCTATTTCTTTTATAGGAAACTGTGATCCAGTTATTAGTATTTTCTGGTGGCTGGTGTTTGATGGAATTGGCTGTAGAAGATCTGGCTTTGGTCCGGTGTCAATGCTAATGGTTGCATTAGTGGTGGTATTTGGGGGGGTTGCACCCCTCCCGGAGGTTGGTGGTAGGCCATAAAGGCCTCTTTGCTGCGGCTTCGTTCAGTTATATAGGATTAATTTAACACGCAGCGTTAAATTTAAAATTTAGAAATATGTGTGGCAATAAATAAAGCCCGATTTTGCGGGTTATCGCGCGGCCAACACTTGCACTTTTAACCGCAAGATACGTCTTTCCTATTCGAAAGTAAAATAGGAACATAAAATAACATGAATTCCAATTAAAGTCAAACAATAAATAATAAAACTAATAAAATTGTGGGTAGATATCAAGAAAACGATGTGATATCTGCTATTTTGTTTTATTTAGTTATTGCTAAGGCTAATTAAAGAGAGAGTAAAGTATTTCCGCATATAGCTCTGAAAATCCAAAATAAGAAAAAAGAAATAGTAGTCTTTTTTGCTGAGCATGTAGTTTTCAATGAAAACATTGCAACAAATTTTATCATAATGTCTTGCCGATGTTAACTGCTGGTTAATGTTACTAACCTTTTTGAGTCATTAAAACACCAAAGTTGCTTTTTATATACAGCGTCAGTCTATGTAATAAAAAGCAACTTACATTTTTATTTGTTAAATAGAAAGATAATAAATTTACAAGCGCTGTCATTCTTCAATTTTTTATTAACAATTGTCATAATTTAATGCTTGGTCTTACTGAAATATTGACATTAATAAATATAAGAGATGTTTAGAATAAACAGGACTTGATTAAGGTTTTTAACGCCCTAAGCTGACAATTTTCCTTCAACTTTATGCATGTTTGTGATATTACCAAAAAATTAAAAAAACGTCGATTATTCAGAAAAAACTGTTTATTTGATTTTTAATTTTTGTCATACAAATACATTTCAATACAATGTTCAATACATTCACACATCAATGGGGAAAATAAAATGAAATGTTTATTTTATCTAAAAATCTTTATTTGAAAAATATTTCTTCCCGACTTTAAGGTTAGCAAACCTCTGGAGGTCAAAAAGTCTCTGTAGAAGCTTACTCTCAATAAATAAAAGGTCCATCACATTGGTTTCAAAAAGCTTTTTATCTTTATTAATTGAAAATAATTGTTCTCTAGTGCAGTTACTAACTGCCATTCTTGAAAAATGTCTTAGTACGATGGCAGTATTGGAAAAAGTAGACTCTATGCCCCATAACTTTAATAATTTTAGAAGTCCTTGTGGTTTTAATTATGTTTTTGAGTTAATATTCTTATATTCTTATATTCTTTATTAATACTTTTATTAATTCTTAAAAGTGGTACTAAATGCATACACTTTTGCTTTCATCTTTCTTGTAATGTCTCTTCTGTAGACTTTTTTTAGTTTCACACATAAATTTTTTAGCCTTGAAAACTTAGCTTTGTTTCGACGATTATTTCTAAAACCTTCTATAGTACTGTATATGACCTTTGTTCTATCTGTACTTTCTCTTACTTATTTCTCGAGACTTTTTAAGAACATTACTCCAGAAACATCCATTTTAATATTCTTAAATTTTTCCAATATTACATAATTCATATTGTGAGTCCTTAGTATGATTATTATCGTCGGAAATGTGTGTCAGAGTATCAAGAATCTACTGGTAAGATTTGTTTAACGCTTGAGTGGTGTCAGTACGAGCATTTTAACGACAAAGTTTTTTTGAGATAAAGAGTCTTTTTTAAAGTGAGACTGCAAAATATTCCATATTTTGGTTGAAGAACTAAAAAAGTTATAGATTCTAAAGAAAAAATTCAAGAGAGTACTGGCTGCTTTCCGCAACTGCAAAGACAACTAGTTGTAAAGAGTTATTTACAAAATCTACGGTCGACATTACTGTATTCACTCTCCTTTCACCTGTATGGCCACAGTTAGGAATAAACATCAAAAAACGTTTAACATAGTTTCTGTGTGTAACACATAGCGTACCACAAAAGTTAATTGTTCTGTGTGGAACAGATCCGGTGTTAAGTCCACAATTATGAAATAATACTTGGCATTTATAATCTCTTAGACAACCTCTACTTTAACTTAACTGTATAATGAATTCATTGAGAGTTTTTTTTGCCAATGCAAAGCTTCTTCCTTGTGTTCTGCTATATTACATCCACTCGGTGAAACTCAACTTCTACCAATAAATTTTAAAATTCTCTTTTTGTGTTTAGAGTTATCATGATCGTGTATTAGGTTATTTTTCCAATCATAAAATCCCTTAATTGCTAGAAACGTCGTTATTCCATAGAATTTGCACGGAATGTAAATTATTCGTCCAGTTAACTTTGATTAAACCAACCAATTTCGCTTGATGCATTCTGCTTTTATTAAATTTTTATAAAACAACTTTTTTAAGTGCTGTACCGTTTTTTAGATCTTTAAAGTCAGAAAATTCGTTTCACGTATGCCATTGTGGGCCACCTACTCATGAAGTTCATTATTTACGCACCACAATGCCGGGTCAACGAGTAATCTAATTCTGTCTACCTTTTTGAGAGTCTTTTTAGAGCTCTGTGAGCTAGAAGCCTCTGCAGCTATACATTTGATACATTACAATGCAAGTTTGAAGTCATAGAAGTCGATGGCAATGATTGTTATTGCTGCACATCATGTGGAATAAAGCGTCTGGTTTTGGTATTTTCTTGATCATAGCATTCTTCTGTTCAAGACGCCCTTTGAAATGCTTCCTGAATTCTTTTTAATTTGGTTTTTTAACAAATCTTGGCTATCTTTCTACTCTTTGTTAAATCTTTATGATAAGTGAAATGCGAATTAAAATACTATTTAATTCAAAACTATTTTTTTTCACACAGGCTGTGCTGCTGCACAATAATTATAAGTTATATTATCACAACTGTTAACGGTTACTATAACAACACTAATTTATTTACAGCACTGTCATGTGCTGAAACACTTCTTTTCATTGAAACACGCGATTCTAGAACAAATTAGAAAGCTCTGGAATTTAAACTTTAGGGTACCGCCAGAAATAGCGCGAGCAATGACTCATCATTTTGGAAAGTTCTAATTTCTTCGTAAAATGTTATTTCTGTTACAACATAAATGTTTTTAGAAATTAATTACACGTTGATGAACTATAAATGTACAATGTTAAAGTTTAATAGTTGTAACCTTTTCAAAGTTTGTCTGATTGAACTAATTTTTTCGAAGACTTTTTATCTTCCAACTTCTGGCGCCCTAAGTTATAGCTTACTCATCCTTTGGGTTAATAAGGCTCTGACAATTACTACGTCGATGTCTTGACATATCTTCAATTAACTAAGGAGCAATTTTACAACTTTTACAGTTACGCAGAATCCGAGCTACAAAATATAAATACTTTGGAGGTATTCCTATGAGATCTTCTTGTAGATGTAGATGTAGTCAATTGCATTTAAAAAATATCTACAAGAAGATCTTCCCGTAGATCTTTCCTTCGCTAATTAAGCAAAGTATTTCGTATTTACTACCCCGAAGTATTGTATTTTTCTTTCCTTTAAAGTTAATAGAAGTTCTTTATTGGTGTTCGTTCGTTGTAGTAGTTCAGCATTTATTATTCTTTTTTAGGACATACGTAGAATGCGTCAGTAGGTGTACATTTCGAAGGCTTAAATTTTTCTTTCTATGGTGGGATTTGAAGTCCAGCATTTACATTCATACAGAAGGATTGGGGATACGTAACATCGTATTATTCGTAAGCTTAGATTGAGGTTGGGGTCAAATTTGGCGAAAAACTTTTGCATAGTTGTAAATGCTTTTCGAGCTTGTTCAATGCGCGACCGAATTCGTGTTCCTAGGTATTTGAAATTTGCTACTTGCTTTACAATGTTACCTTTCGCATAGTTACTCTGGTTTGGATTTGATATAGGAAGACTTTAATTCGTAGCATTTTTGTAGAAACTGGATAAACATAGATGCTATTGGACTGAGCCCAAATTTTTAGAATAAGAACGCACATCATTTTAATATGCGCAAAATAACTAGCTTTTGATGAGAAGCCTATTAATATATGATAATCAACGACAACGGCCTCAATATGTTAGAGTCGAAAAAACATTTTAAATCTTTTCATTAATATTTCTTTCGCAATGTTCAATGTTTATTTCGGCTATCTCATCGTATTTTTTATTTTATTTATTTTGTATTTTACGAACATAAAAAATCAATTGGTCTAATTGGATGTAGGAAGTCGTTAGAAAAATCCGTATTACAGGTATTACTAGTTGTATGACCTACGTTTTGTGAGGTTCAAGTAGAATTAGTATGTTCCGACTTTTCATTTATATGGAGATAGGGTGTGCTACTGATATATAATTATTTTGTTTGGTAAGGTTTTAAGGTTAAAAATAAATAAACAATTAGGTTCATAGGTTGATCCATGCGAATTTTAGAGCATCCCTAACGTTTTGGCATCTGCTCTAGTCTTAATCTCTCTACTGTCTTCGGAAAACTAGGAATCATAAAAGAAGACTGATATTTTGCGTGCTCTACTTCATTATTTATTGAATCAAAAGTAAAAATTTGGCAAAGGCATATGCACTAGATTGGAAATAGTTTGTTTGAAAGGTTTATTAAATTGATTACTTGGGATGATTAATGGTTTATAAATAACAAAGAAACGGTGATTATTGTCTCGAGTATTGAGGCATTGAGGGTGTGTTTCTATTTCAACTACTGAAACATGGGGGCGATTTTTTGGTTTTGAAAAGTTAATTTTCTGACCGGTTTTTTTATGTTTGACAAGTGCCAAAAAATTATCGCACTCTTGTTTGACCAAATAATGTTCATATATACAGCTTAAGATTTATTTATTAGTTTGGTCTACGCATTTTCTGTTACAGCCACCAAAAAGTATTTTGTAGTTGAGTAGTGGCTATTTCATTAATCGTGAAAACAGTTTTTATATATTTTTTGTTTAGTACGCGGCTTCTGCGTCAGTGATCACTTCAATATAAGACAAAACAGATTTTACTTGATCGAAAAAGTTGTGAATTTTCGAATTTGTAGTTTTGTTAATAATATCCTTAATAATATGGGCCAAGCATTTTTTAGAATATTTGATTTGTATTATAGTTTTGATAATCATTTTAGGGGAGGTTTGAGAGATCTGGTAGTGAAAAATGTTGTAACTCAATAGAGTTCAACAGTATTATGGTGGGATTTAGCATCTAAGCAATGGTTGGTAGAGGGAAGGACTTCCTGTAAACAGTAACGTCGGGAGAGTGTTCAAACAATGGCGAGAATTGTTTTGTTCTACTTTAATTGTAAACTTAATATAGGTGTGTGTTTGTTTAATTGAAAAAGGAGCTCGGGAAACGTATTTTCTTCATGAGGACAAATAACAAAAGTATCATAAACGTACTTTACCCAACAGATAAATTTCAAGGGAAAGCAGGTGAGAGCTTTTATTTCAAACCTCTAAGAACAGCTTTTGGAATGGCGGTAAAATTTGTTTTGGAAGGTAAAATGGTTATCGGATAGACAATGATTAATTATTTTTCGGGCGTTGTCTTTTAAATTGTAAGTAGATTTCAGTAGTTGCGAAGTCTCGGGGATTGTAATGTTGGTAAATTGGTAGACAACATAAAAACAGATTGTAAAGATGACACTTACGTGTGGGAAGGATTTAAGAATTTTTGAGAGGTAACGGGAGGTTCAGCCATACGGTAAGGGTTGTTCTGTAAGAAGGGTTTTAGCCAACTCTTCCGCTACATTGTGTATACGAAAATTAAAGGCACTGATAATAAGTGGTACAATTTAACACATTTTTGATTCAGAAATATCCTTATTTCATTACAATTTAGCTCGTCACTCCTTAGGCATTGTTCAGTTATAGCTGTCGATGATACATTTTTGGAAACAGACACGAATGTATACTGAAATGCAGCAGAGTGGAATACGATCGTATACTCTGAATAGCATTCCAATCTATTTGTCAACAGAACACTGACATATGATGTGTGATTAATGTTAGACCACTATAATTATCTTTTATTACATTTTTTCGAAAATATAATTGCCATCGCTAACAAATCATTCTTTGTACTTGTAATTTTAATTAGGATAATTTTACCAGTATTAAGAGTGCATATATTTATACTACATAAAAGCATCTGCTCGCCTCAGTAGAGATTAGGATAAAAAGTGCCATTCTTTAATGTAAATTGACCTTATACTAATCTTGAAGTATGTTATGTACAACTCAATTATTCCAGTCCTTGAGGAAATTCGGTTTGAATTTGCTTTTCTCTCTCTTTACTAAATCTCCAAACTATTGTGCTTCGCTGAAAACAAATTTCACTGGTTCCACGTTTCGCTATGAAGGACTGCATGCTGGGGGGTAATTAAGTCGCAGTTCTTGTAAAATACGATGTTCTATCGGATAGCACAATCTAAGAGCCTCCGTATATTTGCGTGTGTTTTGCATTATAGTGCCTTTCTACCATAAACCTTTTACCCGCTAAGTGGGAGTGTGTAATAAATCCTTATTAGATGGATAATTTAGCAGGCAGTATGCTGTTGAAAGTAATAGCGGTCGATGTAATTTTCACAGCTTTTCTCCGGCTTTGGATTTTTTGTAAGATAGCTATTAAGCCTTTTTTAGATACGTAACTAAAAATAAATTATCCCTGAAAATAATTTGCAATTACGGAATAAATGAAACATTTAGTTGCTATCTGCTTAATTAGATTAATGCACAGTCTATTCCGCTTGCATTAGAATTTTGCCTTTTATAATTAAAACACAGTTTTACGCTTACCGTAAATTAGCATTCCGCAACTAATTATACTGGCATTAGTATTCCAAACAAACCTCGTAGGTAACAAAAGCAAATCTGCACCTGCTGCTAGTGTCATCGCTTAATACACGTGTCTGCAACAAAATCCAATTGCGCCGGTTTGGGTATTGATAAACGGCTAAAATGAGATTTGTATTCAGCTAAAAAGAGATAATCTCATTATATAACCACTAAAAATTATTTACGTTCTTGATTGTCTTGCTCATAATTGAAACTGAGCATGTTCTGTAGTTACATAATTAGTTATTTTGATTTATAATATATTTGACTATACGTTTGTCTACAAAGTTGTTGAATAATTCTATGAAAATTACTGTACTGCTAATTTTATCTTCAATAGTTAGGCAATCAAATAAACCTATTTATTTTCTTATTATTATTTTAGACAAGTCTAATATTATGTGAGTTTGTCAAGTAAATCTAAGATATTTAAACAAAAATGTCTCTAGGTATATCAGCAATTTTATAATTATAGAATAATGTAGAACCAAACAGCCCCTGTTAAACTTTAAATAATAATAATAGGGTGGTTTGGTGAGTAACTTGGTTTGATCTTAGAGACAACTGTATCGTATAGCATTTTATTTTTTGACAAGGTTTTTATCTGGACCTAAAAGTTTTCAGTTTCAGGAACAGATAATGGTCAAAATTGGATCGTGCAAATAGGGTAAACTCTGAAGAATTTTAAATCTTAGTTTAATCAATATTTGCTCAAAAACATGGCTTGAATGCTCCCGTGTATTGTTACAATGGACAACATAGTTTTGGCTAATTCAGGATTTTCTTCCGTAACCACCGCCCTTACTTTGTACTCAAATGCTTCGTAGTAGTTGTCAATAATAGTTTTTTCCTTTTTAAGGTAGTCAATCAGGAAATTTTGTTCTAGCTAATTGTCCACCTAATGCCTTTTTTGGAGGCACGTAAGAAATCAACGCAATGATTGCCATGGCTAGGAAATTTTCCAAAATATTATGGACTGCAAAAATAACAAATAAGGAGATCCTAAATCAAATAAATAGGGAAACTGAGATAATTTTTACTATCAAAAAAAAGGAAACTCAAATACTTTGGCTACATTAGCAGAGGGAAAAAGTATAAAATATTACAAGTAATCATGGAAGACGTAGAATGTCATAGATGAGAAATTTGAGGGAATAGTTTGGTTGCACTTCTCTACAACTGTTCTGAACAGCAGCGACAAAAATAAAAATTGCTATAATAATAGCGGACCTCTGGAGAGAGATGGCACTTTAAGAAAGAAAGGCACTGTTTGGTTTACTCTTTTTTGGTAATAGTGAATTTAATTTTCGTCCATTGAATTCTTGTGTACAAATTTGTCCAAAGTTTTATTATATGTAATTTATTATGCAAAAGTGAACTCACCCAATTGAAATGTCTGTAGACTACGCTAAATTATCCACTTGCAATCGATTACGAGCCAGAATCATATTATAAGCTTTGTACAAGGAGGGAATTCGAAGAATTGAACAAGTTTAAGTGGCCCAGGACATTGCAAAATAAGAAAAACGAAGGAAAAATACTAAACTAAAATCTGACTATACATATTATCCCATAAAATCCTATAAAAAGATGTGGTGGAAGAATCGTACAAGTTTATGCGCCTGCTACGAATAGTAAAGAAGTGAATGAATGGACCAACTGTACAAAAGAATTAATTCAAGTATTGTCAATGAACAAGACATCATAATCTAATAATAAACAACTTTAATGCAAATGTAGTAAAATAATAAAAATATGGAGTAAGTATATGTAAATTGGAATACAAAGTAAGGTATGATAGGGGTAGGTTATTAGTTGACAACCTAGAAAGAGAATAGTTACATATCATGAACATACACCAGAAATATGGACCTGAAATAGTCCCCTTGGAAGGAATAAGAAAAACAATGATTTTATAATATTAACCAAAAAAATATATATACAAGGTGTATTGGTCATAGACAGTTTTATAATGATAATTACAAAAAGGCTTCACATTACTCAAAGTAAAATAGATAGTTACATTAAAAGACAAAAGACATCAATGCATAGGAAAGGACAAAAAGTGGGCATAGAAAATAAGATGGATAAAAAGTATAGTGAACTGGAGATTATCAAATGGTAACTGGAATGTTGGAAAAATTATGACTCCCTGGAGGAACAACATTAAGAAAATATAAAACTACCTCCATTTTGTACATACTTTAATTGACCACAAAAGTTACTGCCTTCGTACAATTCCGAAAATGGTCCTGTAGAATTTTTTACTAAGTTTAAGTTGAGAGGACGTAAGTCTAGTAAACATTTTCGAGTAAGCTGTCCCCCAAAGGAATAAGATCAAATAATTCAATGTAACTAGATCATACACAAAAGCAGAACACAAAAATAGACCGAAACAGTGCAAGCTATTTTCGGTTATAAATTTTGGTTTTAGCAGAATTCGGCAACTAAAGGTAAACTATTTGATGGTTAAGATTTGCATTCTCATAGAGGAAATAGTTGATTATGGACCATAAACGTATTTTGTGACCAGGATTTTCCAAAATATGTTTAACAACGGTTTATTTATTGAGTTGGTTAAATCGTAGGTGTCGTTAATTCTGGTGGTAATTGTCAGTCAGTCAACTTATAAAATAATAGATCAAATTTTTAATTTTCATCTAAGTTTATTTAACCCACCCTTATATCTTTAAGTTTTATAGCTGTTATCCATGTTGATGTAAAGTTATCATTAATCTTATATATTGCTCTTTTATTATTCATTACTATTATTTCACTGTACTTCTAATATTTGATTTCTGGCACACTTTTTTATTGTTGTGATAAAATTTTAGCAGTTTTTGTGTTTTTCTAACTTTCTGAATCTTATGACGGTAATCTAAATTTTTGGCTTATGCTTTCAGGTTAGAATTGTTACAATTCCTTAAAACGGTTTTTAGCTAGAAAATCATTTGCTTGATATTGTTTTTATATATTATGTAGTATTTATTTATTTTTGTTTTTACTTGATTTTGTTAAAGTAACGCTTAATTCTCATTAGGCCGTTTTAAGTTTTCTTTTTTTATGAATAGTTCGATTTAATAAGGAATTATCTGAGAGTAAGTGATGTAGTCGTATATTTGAATTTTATATATAAATGGAAAAGAGATTCATATTTCCTACAGTTACAGACACCTCCACATGACGTGCCTACGTTATAAAAGCTTTTATTGAAATTGCTAATAGACGCAACAAATTACGTTTCAGTTCTTTTAATTCCCAATTTTTTGAAATGACATGACTTTGTCTATTTCTATGTCTTTAAGTCTTAGTTTTATAATCTATAAACTTAAGGTATAAATTTGCCAATAAATTCTACAGCTGTTATAACGCTCAGTTTTCTATATTTTAAATGGAGGGTAGTTGAAAAAATGTATTGCTCCTTAAAAAGGATAGTTAAATTTTAGCAAAATAATCAATACCAATCTTGTACTTGCAGTTAATCTGAAAGATCTTTCTCAAATGAGCATTTTGATTACTTTTGAACCTGTAAAGATGGATCCATCCTATGCAAGTAAAAAAAAACACAGTGTTTTGAAAACTTGATGGATGTAATAATTGAATAAAATATTAAATTACAAATAGAACGAGTCGCCATATTTGTTTATTAAAAAGAACCACTTGCAGGATAGAGAATACTCTCTCAAAAATATAGATATAGGAAAGGACCGAGGACAATTCCTTGTGGAGTAGATAGAACTGTATTTGGAAATGTTTTTGAGTTAGGTAGGATTTAGGGAACTTCCTTTTTATTTTATAAAGCAATCTGCAGTGTCATTCTTGTTCAAGGCTTGCTGGCTATCCAAGAAAACGAAGCACACATTTTTCCCTTTAAAATTATCCTTGATGTAGTTAACTAATTTATGATATTCCTGGATGATTGGGTGTCCTTCGTAGAAGCCAAAATGGTAAGTGGGCTCTTCTAAAGGTGATATCTTGAGAATCTGGTATAGTAAGCGTTCGAATATTTTGGAGTGTAGAGGCAGTAGGCTTATCGGTTGACAAGAGGTGTCAAAATTAATATTATTGGTCAGTAATAAGGCGAAGACTTATTTGAGATGGTCTTCGAGGGTATCGGCTTTTTCTTTATTAAGTTGGGCCCGGTTTCCATCTGATTTTCTTAGAGGTGGTATTGGGGTAATGGGCTTGTTGAACTTGTTCATCCAGATACTGTGGTTTTGAGGCGATAGATTGAAAATATAATAACTAATGTTGCATTTCTGTTTTCTTGAATAATATTGCAAAATCCATGGGTAATAGTGTTCAAGCTGTATAATATGTAGCATTATATTGTGAATTTCGGATGCTATCTTGTAGTCGATCAAATGTGAGTAAGAATTATTCGAATTTTTTAGCAGTGATGGCGTGCCTAGATGGGCAATAGGTTCCTACAGTCAACGACCAGGAGAATAAGTTTACTTTCACTAGAGCACATTGGATTTTAGTAGTTGTTTAAGATGGCAACTGATATTGGTTTATTGTTGATCTAATTAGGATTGCCGAACCTGCATGAGCAGTTCCGTCGAGATGACTTGCATACTAGATGTTATAGTGTAGTATTTTTATAACCGTATTGGATATAGAAGAATTCTACGCCGCTAAACGTAGTGAGTTAGCCATTGTTCTAATAATTTGTTTATAACCATAGTGAGCATAATTAATATCATGCTGTTCTGATTTAGTAGTTAAGAGAACATATTTTTGAATTCGTTCAGGAAGGAGATAAGATTGTCTGCAAAATCACTATTATTATTAGTTGTTCTAGCTGTGATTTGCGAGTAGATCTTGGAAGGGTCATGCAAAAATTGATGATTAGGTGCTGGAAATGAGAATTTTATTGAGTGATTGTTTTGACGTAGTTCTATATACAGTACAACCTTTCCAATTGGCGGGATGGTCGCTATTACAGAGGGTGCAGGAGACAGTTGTAAAGCTTCATGAGGTAGCTCTTAGAATAGCCGTTTTTTTTTGTATATTATACTATATTGTGCTTGATTCGAGGTGCTTCTATTTTGATTTTAGTATTTTGTATAAATTTCAGTTTATAGATTTATTTATTGTTAGGCTGGGGTTTGAAATCGACGATGTTGGATGTTTATTAGGTTTCTTACAGTGTGATTTGATTTATGTAGCTCATTATTTATGTCTTGGAGAGGGATTAGTGGTGAAGGTCGTCTATGATGACCCTGTAGGCCCTCTTTTATTTGATCTGGTGAGTATTACACTTTCTGTATGCATCGATGGTTTACACATTTATTTTTATCTTATTGTTAGATAACGACTTTGCATAAATCTCTCATTTTCGACGACTTGGTTTAGGTTGATAGTCATAGCTCGAAAATCACTGACTCTGTAAATGTAAATAGGCAGAGGGCTGGGGTCTAGAGATCGAGTTTGTTGTAGTTTGAGCGTTGCTTTTAGTTTCCATCAATATCTGAAATCTGTTTGACCTGTTAATTGAAGGTACGTTTTCATTTGACATTTGAACCATTCTTTCTTTTTTTGATAATAATTTGTCAGGGGTGCTTGGTACCAGCAGCTTCCTGTTCTGCGTTTATATTTTATCTTTATTGATTTTATTGTTGTGAGGGTAAGCTGGTATACGATTATTATTAAAATTGGGCATGTTTGAAGTTGGCATTATTGATAAGATTGAGATAATGGAGGCTGATTCTGATACGTTTAAAGTAAGTGAGTTTGACTTATTTATTATTATATATTTAACGTAGGCATTGGTGGTGGCTAGCTATGAATTGCTGTCATCAGTTGAGAATTTGTCCAATTGTTAGATGATTCGGGTGTAATCCCGGTTGAAAACATTTCACTGCATAAAGTTCTGTATTAGAAAATAAATTTAGTTTGTAAGCCCGTAATCACGATATCAGTCGTTTACACTCAAGTGTAATTATCCGGACGATTCTTCGAGATAAGAGAGCGCATATGTACCAAAAGGATAAAAATTTATAATTTTAACTCTCAAGATCTATGCATAATCGGATTTATTATATAGATACACTAATTATCCAATTAGAGTAAAACCTGTGGTCCAGATCCTAACTATTGTTCCCGATGTAACAAACTGCTGGTTTAATTCAAGTATACAAAACAAAAACTGTTGGTCTCACGTAACATCGGTCCACACACTTATAGGTCGTCCTGCCCGTTACCGGTCGCTGATTGCTTCGCGTCCTACCTGAAACTCTGCTGCCTACTGTTCGGCATGGAAGAGCCTTATTTCCAACAGCTTCTACCAACTCTCTGTGGCATTCTCTGGCAATTCTAATTTGTACATTTTGATATACGAACGCTGTTCTACTCATTTACATTCATCCTGCACGGTAGTTGACTGACAACTGTTTTAACATTTTTTCTGTGCAATTACAGAACATAACAGATCAATCTTGCGTTGTAGACGCACACTATTAATGCACGGCTTTCTTGAGCCATACGGCATTTTGTAATACCATCCCTTACCTTTGAAGAAAAATAGTTGCTCCAACTCTCGTATTTAGGTTGTTTTCATTGATTTGATAATCTTGAGTAAACTAAATTTTGTTAGAAACACTTACTAAACAATGTTATCAATTTTTATTATGGGTATTATGTTGTTCTTTTTTATTGTATAAAAAGTTGGTTTGAAGTATACGAGCAAGTTTGTGATATGTATACTTCCTTATTTTTGACTCTATAGTTCAATTGTATTGTTGATTGACAGCTTATAACTAGTTTCTTATGTTGCCTACAATATGATTTTTGCTCACGAAATGACGTATAAAATTGGTTTGCTTTATATTACCACCTAAAATAAATTCGAAAGCGTTTCTAGTGCTTTATATCTACCGCTCTGCTTTTATGTTCTTTTTCGAACAGTTTGAAAGGTTAGCGGGCACGTGCTGCTCTACTTATTCCTAGTAAATTGTAAGGCTGTCTTTTACACGCCCTTTTGTAACTCGCAACATACGCAGTTTTGCAACCCTATATAAGACTACACCTTATAGTGGGCATGTTGTACATGTAAAATTTATTCATATTACTGTTCTGTTCTGAATAAAAAATTATAATAATAAACAAATAGGAGCAACTGAGGAAAATATTTGGTGTTTGTTTTCGTTGATGACTTGTGAACGATATTTAATAAAAGCTTCTATGCAGCGAACAATGCAAAGCACAGCCTCTACAGGAAGCGACTGAACCTTCTCAAAGCTTTTTTAACTGAAAAACAGGCCGGGCGTTTCGTGCAGAATGGTTTTGACAGAAAGTGTAGAGAAATATGCGCGTAAGTTTAGTTGGCGCTGCATCGGCGCTTTTCCAGTTAGCAGTTTAGCGTTCGCCAGACGTGAGGCCGCGGGATTCGGAATTTCAAAGGCTGTGTGCTGCGCTCCATTAGGTTAATTTTTTGCAAAAGGGGTGGCCCTACTCGCGGCATGCCTCGCATACATTGATGAAATTCGTTCCTCTTAGAGTTATTTGCATAAATAATGTCGGCATAAAGCCGCTTAGTGCGCAAGTTCGCCGACACCTCAACTCCTGCCAGATTAGCTGCTGCAATATTTAGCAGGTACGGCGCAGGATGGGTCGCCTCGCGCCTCGTCCTGTCAGGAGCACTACGTGCAGCTGGGAGCTCGCCGAACTCGTTATTTTCGGTGCAATTGTGCAAACGCGGCCTGTACTCCAGTCGATACGGCCGCGGTCTGATAAACGGGAGCAAAAGGCTCTCCCGAGTGTCGTATCGTTCGCGGACCGTCTGCGCGCGGAATGTCAACCGTTCCGCGGCACATAAATCTGGAATGGTTTGCGATTTAATCGAATTGCTTAATATTGACAACGCGCCGGATCCAAATGCCGAGGTGTTGATCTCGCCCGAATTCCAGTGAGTCGTCGAGTTAATTAAAGGCTCCTTCGCGAGATGTTTGCCTACGTACTTGCAATCTTATGTATTTTCTCCGCTTCGTTTTGCTTCCCTTTCGGGATCCGAACGCGCCATTGTCTGCAGCATACTTTGTGCTCTAAGGCCGAACCCATTTTAATTTTAGAAAAGTTCCCACCAGCAAGTTCACGATCTCTTTTCGCCACTTGTTTTATTAATGAACAGGATATAGGATTCGGCACTAAACCTTCTTGTCGATTCGACTGTCTTTTCATTTGTTTAGTCTCCCAGTGTCTCGGAACAAGCGATGGGGTCGAGGAATCAAATACTTTTGTTGCACACCTACGCAATAATACATAAAGCAGCGAAACAGAACAGCAGGGGGAAGTTCCCTTAACTTATAATTGGTTTTCAGATCAATTTACCCGTTCTAATATCCCTAGCAAATAAAAAGATTTTCTCTGCCAAAATTGTCCCAGTTGGCGTCTTTTCATTCTGTTCTTATGGTTATTACTAAGTGGGGCAAAACAACACATTTCGTTCATACAGAAAGATACTAAGTTATGCTGTTTCTTTGTTTGGAAAATTATATTGATTTTACCGAATGTTATACGCTAAATCGAGTATTTAAAAAAAACATGATGATAATACGTGACTGCCTGCAAATAAATACAATGTAATAGTGCCATACTAAAATGTCTGTTTTCAGTTCAGGAATTGTTTGTGATTTGTTAGCATAGACCGTGGACTTTACAAAACTCCAGAGGAAAAAATCGCATGTCGTCAAGTCGTCAAGTCGTCAAGTCGCAAGATCCAGGCGGCCAATTAACTTCAGCATTTCTGGAGATCACACAACCAGGAAAATGTTGTCCTAACAAATTGATGGTTTCTGGTGTTGTATGGCACGTGGCACCATCCTGTTGAAGCCACATTTCTTCAAACGCAATTGATCTTACAAAAATTTTGATATTATCACGATGTCATACTCCATTTACATTTGAAGCTCATGATCAAAAAAGAACGGCCCAATAACACTTCCAGCCCCAAACGCTATTTGTGGGTGCATCATGAATAGTACTAGGACTTTCATTGGCCCAAATCCGACAATTCTGCTTATTAATAAAACCATCCAAATGAAAATAAACTTCATCGATAAGATGATGTTTTTAAAAAAATGTCATTTGCTGTTTGGTTTTCCATCACTCAATTAGCGAATTATTTCTATAGTAAATTGTCTCGTGGCTTAAACTTCTAAGTTAATCGAATTTTCTAAGGGTGGGGGTGAAGATCTTTAGTGAGAATTTCTTGCAAACTGGTTCTGCTCATGTTCAATTGTTGAGAACGATGACGTGTTGATGTTCCTGGATTCTCATCGATAGTCTTACTGATGATTGTAATGTTTGCGGCCGACAGCATAGGACGAGACCGCCGCCGTTTTTCTCAATTTTTTAAATTAATCTTCAAGCGATGGACTAATTAAGTGAATCATGGATACCAAAAATTCCGCGCACTTTGTAAACAGTCTCCGCAAAACTTTCCCAAATTTGTAATGTGTTTTAACAATAATTTTAATAATAACAATATAATTTAATTTTAACAATAATAATTGTTTTTTTATATAACGATCTTTTTTTAATAACCTCAACGACTGCAGAATGACAAATGTTAAACACTAGGGTTGCCAAGCTAAACATAAAAAGTGCCCAAAGGGCATCAATTACTTTAATACAATATCAATTTCATCTAGAAACTTTTATTTAATAAAATATTTCTTTTCTCGACTTTAAAATTAGCAAACTTCTAGATTATATCAAAAAAAAAATATGGAAACTCGCTCTCTATAAATAAAAGTGCAAGGCTTGTCTTTTTTCTTGTTTTAGTGTTGATCTCAAATTTTCACTCTACTGAGAGTAGAAAAGCATAATTTTCCAGGTCAGTTAGTAACTGCCATACTTAGAAAAATTCTTAGAACGATGGCAGTATTGGCAAAAGTAGACTCTAGGTCCAGTGAATTTAATAATAATAGGAGTCTTTGTGGTTCTAATTGTATTTTTGGTTTGTTATTCTTATTTTCTTTGTCACTACCTTGATTAACTCTTAAAAATGCTACTAAATGCAAACATTTATCAGTACATCTTTTATCTAAATTCTGGCATTTTCCATTTGAGTTATGCTTCTTAGAATTCCAAAATCCTTATATATTTCTCTGTAGAATGTTCTTTTAGCACTGATTCGAGCATCAGAGAATCAACTACAACATAATATGTTTCTATCAAGGAACACAGTCGTCAAAAAACTAGTAATTTGCATTTTTCTTTTTACCAAAAGCAACATTTGGCTTTCTCTTTCTTGCAATGTATGTTTGCTTGTTAGCCTTGAAAACTCATCTTTACTTCGAAGAGTACTGTGTAGGGTAATGATCTTCGTTATGTCTGTACTTTCTCGTTGAAGCGTTTAGCTTATTTCTTGAGACTTTGCAAGAACATTGTTCCAAAAACATACCATTAATGGCATTTCAGAGCTTTTAAGGGGGAGTCTGCTGAAAATGGCCAAAAAATCATTTTTTAATCATTTAAAAAAACCCTTATTTATTTATAATTAAACTAAAAAAATCATTTGACAGAGTAAGATTAAAAGATGCAATCCACCTATTACACAAAAGAAAAATTCCATTAGATATAACCAAAACAATTGAAGACATATATAGACAAGATAAAATAGAAGCTAAAATAGACGGGCAACTCATGAACAATAAACATGGGAATAGGAATAAGACAAGCAGGCTTCTTAAGCTCTCTACTTTTTAACTTGATAATAGACGAGATGATAAATAATGTTAATGCCGGCAAGGGATATAGGATGGGGAACAAAGAAATAAAAATACTCTGCTACGCAGACGACGCAGTTTTAACAGTCCATGACGAGGACAGCCTACAAAGACTAGTCCACAAATTTAACAGGTCAGCACAAAAGTTGAATATAACCAATCCAAAAAGGTCATTATTTTTTACGATATTTTGCCACCGATTTGAAAATACAATTCAGACAGTTTTGAATCGAAGAACTTGTCAAATAATTCGAACCGGCGACCCCGCAAGAAGTATTCCATTAAGCGGAAGAGGCCATAATTGGACGGGGCAGCATCTAGATACGGAAGAATTTCAACGCCGTCCAACTTTTTCAATTTCTCCTTAATCTTCTTGGTAATATGGGGTTTAACGTTGTCTTATTGAAAAAAATTGTGCTTTTGGCCGACTAGATCAGGTACTTTTTTTGAATTTGTCGTAGACACGGTCCAACTGCTGACAATAAAAGTTAGACGTGGATGATGCAGGAATTCGATACAAGTTCAAAATTCGAAACTCCACCAAACGCAAATCATAACTTTCTTGTTGAAAAGATCTTGGCGCGGAACCGACGGCGGAATTTAACTTCATGGTATCGATTTTTGACCATATAGTTGACCAAGAAGACTTACTTCTTGTCCGATGTCAGAAACCGCTTTCAGAATCTGCCATTTAAAGGTTGGATGAGCAGTTGGCGGCAAATTTCGATTACTTTGGTGGCTTACGCTTCAGGGAGTTTATGCGGGTTCTGTCGGGGCTTCTTGTGCATAAATTCAAGCCGTTACATATTTTGATAAACCGTTGATTTTCCAACTCCAAGAACTGATCCCAAATCTCGAGTGCTCGACGAAGGCTCATCTTCCAACCTTTCAAGCAAGTCTTCATTATCCAACTTTAACGGCCGACCGGAATGAGCCTGATCTTTGAGACTCATGTCGCCGGATTCGAAGCGCTTGTACCATCTGGTGATAGTAAAGCAGTGGGTACATTCACCTTTAACATCGCAGATTCTTTTACAGTATCTCTTGATGAAATCAGATCAAAATTGTACTCAAATTTTGTCCAAAACTATCTGAAATCCAATGATGCAACTTATTACTTTACTATAAACACAAAAAAATACAAAAATTGCACAAGAACTTTTGGGACAATGTTATATATATTATAGAAGTAGATTTTGGACCAATTATTTGCACAACTGAAAAACGTACACTTTCACCGCACTATTTGCATACCAATAAATCTTTTATATTCTGGAATAATGCCGTTTATCTGCTTCGATTAAAATTCGTCCCACAGTAACAAATTTTCGCTAATTTTCGAATTAGGGGAAGAAGTAGAAGACCGCCTGGATAAGCTTCCTATAGTAATCCTATGAGGCAATCCTGTAGAAAGTTCTAGAACTATTTGTAAGGCTTTAAGAAGCACTTGCAACATGTAACATTACTTTATTTTTAAAAAGCCATTACAAGTGTTTAGGCAGTTCGCACTTGGTTTAGCATCTAGTAGTTTTAATATATAATAGTCGAAAACCGCAGCGACTACCCATTCGCTAAGTGCCAATCTTAATAAAATCGTGGTTGATATTTCAAACATTCTTCAAACATTAACACACAACCGTTCCATAAAGCTTAATTACGCCAATTTTGCATCAATTGACAGATCGTTTTCATGTGTCATTTGTATCTTTTCTGGAGATATTCATTACTGGGGATAAAACTCAAATTCCCTATGCGAATGTCAACAGTAATCTCTTTTAATCAAGCGATAAGAAGCAGAAAATGTATTTGGTAGAATTGGGAGAGTGTGATTTATAACAAATTGCTTCAACAAGGTGAAACCATTAATTCAAGAATACTGTTTTCAACTGAGTAAATTCAAGGAAGTGTTCAACAAAAAAACCGGCCAGATTTAAAACACCGACGAAGTCTTTTTTCATGCCTCCTGTCCATTAAACTCTTAGAAACAATTTAATAAAATTTAACTGAAAAGTTTATTCTCACCGTTCTTACTCTATGGTACTTTAATTTAAAAAACATCTTTACAGAAAATGGTTCAGTTTAATAGGACACAAAAATGCACATAGAACGTAAACCGCAATCTATACAATTTTTTTATTGATGAAATCGCAAATTCAGAATCTACTCCAGAATTGTAAGAGTATTAAGTAAATATGTTGTCTGTTGAGGCATGTAAGGATCTTCATAAAGCGATGATTCCTTTGGGGTTTACCGGAATGACTTGCCTTCCTCATCAGTCCAGATCTTTAGGCCATTGTTTGCACAGCCTTCTTGTTGGTAGAGGGTCCATGAGTTGTAGGATGAAGTGGTTTTCATGTCTGGGTAGTTTTGCAAAGTAGTCTGAAGCTGAATTTTCTATTACATCCCTCACGAACGATATGTTCAGGTCCTCGTGTAGAGTTCGGTTACTTACAAACCAAGATTCATTTACAAGGGCTCGTACAATTTTGCTTTGTACTCGTTTTATAATATTTATATTTGTTTTCTTGGAGCACCCCCAGAGTTGGATACCATATCTCCAGATGGGCATGAGGATTGTTTTATATAGCAGGACTTTATTTTCAGTAGAGAGCTTGGATTTAGGTCCAAACAGCAAATACATTTGCTTGCATTTTAGATCAATATTATTCCTTTTTGCTCTAAGATGTAGGGACCAGCTTAGCTGTCTGTCTAGGTAGAGTCCAACATACCTGGCCTCTGTTTTAACCGGCAGGGGAATCTCCATAATTGTTATAGGAGAGCATGTGATTTTTCTAATTGTAAATATTACTTGTAGAGATTTGTTTTCGTTTATCTTAGTTCTCCAAAGGTCGGTTCAATCACCGAGTTGGTTCAAGTGTGTTTGTAGATGTCGTGTAGCTTCAGCTGCGTCTTGATGTGTGGAAAGTATCGCTGTATCGTTACCATATGTAGCGATAGAGATATTTTCGGTTTCTGGTATATCAGATGTGTAAAAGAGGTACAGGAAGGGACCAAGGACGCTGTCTTGTGGTACACCTGCTTTTATTGGGTGATATGTATGTATGTGTTTTACGGTATAGTGACGATTGGTAAAGTACGATTTTATCAAAAAATAATAGATTCTCGGTAATTGTTGCTTTAATTTATATAATAATCCCATGTCACATCTTGTCAAACGCCTATTTGACGTCCATAAAGTCTACGGTTTAGAACTTTTTCTCCTCGAGGCATATAGCTATCAAATTGACGATTCCGTGGACTTGTTAAACTGTCGAGTGGTGTTTCCTAAATCCAAATTGGTAACTTGGTATCAGGACGGTCATGTCTAAATCTTCGTGTAGTTTACTTAGGAAAAGCTTTTAAAATAGTTTTCCAGAGAGGGGTAACATGCTGATCGGTTTATATGAGCTAGTTAAGTATGTTAGTTTATCTGGTTTAAGTATCATTAGGACCTGTGCGTATTTCCATTGTATGGGAAAGAAAGTCAAACTGAGCATCCGCTTGAAAATAGTGGTCAGAAGAACGACGGTTTTTTTAAAATATACTTTAGCATTTGCGCTGTTATCAAATCGTAATCTGGCGTTTTGTGATTACTTAATTCCTTAATACTATTACTAGCTTCATTAGGGATAAACGGCTTGATTGTTAGTGATAACTGACAAGGAATATTCAAAAAGTTAGCTATTTCCTCAGAGATAGTAAGAGAATTCTTCGGCTTTTTTCATATTGGATCTCGCCCAGATGCCATCTTGTTTTTGCATTGGTGGTATGTTAATTTAAGAATGCTTAAACTTTCTTGTGGTACTCGAAATAGAGCGGTCTTTGTTTAACTACGTAATGCAGTTTTTGAAACTGGAATTTTGATGTTTTTTTAGTAGGTTACTTGGTCTTCTGGTCAATCTGTTGTAAATTCGTTTATCTGCAGTATTAAGAGATCTTCTTCATCTTCCTCTGGACTATCTTTTCTCAAAAATTAGTTTAGGGATTTGGAGGGGTGATATGCTAGTTTTTGCTTGTATCACATTGGATTTAGGTGTGGAAAACCATGCTGATTTATGAATAAATTTACTAAAGTATTGAACCGTATTGTGTAAAGTGAGTGAATTTAAATTTGTTTAAGGACGCTTCAACCTTTAAGGCTATTAGCGTCTGAAAACTAAAAAGGAAGCAATTAACTGCAGGTCTCCAGATACCAGTACGATTACAAACAGACAAAAAGGACGTTACATTCTGTTTAAATTTTTAACATTTTAACAGCCCAACCGTCGTATATAACCCCAAAACAAGAGACAGATAAAAATAATGAGCATTTTTTAAACTCGTCGTCGGGTCTTTGGACACCACAAACAAAGTGCTAACAGTTCTGTGACATTGTAAAATTTTTGTAGATACTATTTAATTATGAAATAAATAGATGCGGACAGAAACACATTTCCTACAAATATATAAAATTATGACTAGATGAAGTGAGTGAGGTGGGCCTATCCAAAAAGCGAAATAGATTGTCAACCCTTTCTGAGCTATCCTTCAAAATCGACGAGATATTTTGAAACAAGCCGACTTTCCGACGTTCTTCCCTAAATTGTACACGTTCTAAAAGGAAATGTGCAACTGTCGGTGGCGTTTCGCAAGTGTCGCAAAACGGTTGGTCTTCTCCAAAAAGTAAGTATTTATGTCATTCGTCAATGACCAAAGCGAATTCGGGTCAAAACGACCTCCTGCCTGCGAGATTCCCGCCTAGAAGAACCCCATGCTGCAATATCTTCTCTGATAGCTCTAAGCTTGTTGTTTTGGGGGTCTCTCCAATAATTCGTTTATTTCTCTAATATTTTGCTTTTGAGATAAGATTTCATATCGTCAACTGTTATGATATCCAGATCAGTTCCTTTTTGAGAGAGAGAGAGAGAGAATTTAAATTTATTTAAGGACGCTTTAACCTTCAAGGCTGTTAGCGCCAGAAAAATAAAAAGGAACAATTTACTGCAGGTCTGCAGATACCCGTACAAATAGACAAAAAAGATGTTGCGTTCTTTTTAGATTTTAAGACTTTAACAGTCCAACCGTCGTGTATAACCCTATAACAAGAACCAGATAAACATAATGTTTAATTTTTAAACTCCAATAAATCGTAGAAACTCGGTCGTCGGGTCTTTGGACCCCACAAACAAAGTGCTAACAGCTCTGTGAGATTGTCAAATTTATGTAGATACTCAGTGAAGAATAGACAACAATAATGTTTAATTATGAAATAAATAGATGCGGACAGAAACACATTTTCTACAAATATATAAAATTATGACTAGATGAAGCGAGTGAGGTTGACCCTATCCAAAAGCGAAATAGATTGTCAACCCCTTCTGAGCTATCTTTCAAAATCGAAGAGATATTTGGGCCAGGCCAACTTCCTGACGTTCTTCCCTAAATTGCACACATTCTAAGAGGACATGTGCGATTGTCAGTGGCGTATCGCAGGTGTCGCAAAACGGTTGGTCTTCTCCAAAAAGTAAATATCTATGTGTCGTTCGGCAATGACCAAAGCGAATTCGGGTCAAAACGACCTTCTGCCTGCGATATTCCCGCCTAGAAGAACTCCATGCTGCAATATCTTCTCTGATAGCTCTAAGCTTGTTGTTTTGGAGGTCTTTCCAATAATTCGTTTATTTCTCCAATATTTTGCTTTTGAGGTAAGATTTCATATCGTCAACTGTTGTGATATCCAGATCAGTTCCGTTTTGAGAGAGAGAGAATTTAAATATATTTAAAGACGCTTTAACCTTCAAGGCTATTATAGCGTCAGAAAAATAAAAAGGAACAATTTACTGCAGGTCTGCAGATACCCGTACAAATAGACAAAAAAGATGTTGAGTTCTGTTTAAATTTTAAGACTTTAACAGTCCAACCGTCGTGTATAACCCTATAACAAGAACCAGCAAAACATAATGTTTAATTTTTAAACTCCAATAAATCGTAACAACTCGATCGTCGGATCTTTGGACCCCACAAACAAAGTGCTAACAGCTCTGTGACATTGTCAAATTTATGTAGATACTCGGTGAAGTATAGACAACAATAATTTTTAATTATAAAATAAATAGATGCGGACAGAAACACATTTTCTACAAATATATATAATTATGACTAAATGAAGCGAGTGAGGTTAGCCCTATCCAAAAAGCGAAATAGATTGTCAACCCCTTCTGAGCTATCCTTCAAAGCCGATGAAATATTTTGAGTTAGGCCAAGTTCCTGACGTTTTTCCCTAAATTGCACACATTCTTAAAGTAAATGTGCGACTGTCAGTGGCGTTACGCAGTTGTCGCAAAACGGTTGGTATTCTCCAAATGGTGAATATTTGTGTCATTCGGCAATGACCAATATGAATTCGGGTTAAAAGGACCTCCTGCCTGCGAGATTCCCGCCTAGAAGAACCCCATGCTGCAATATCTTCTTTGATAGCTCTAAGCTTGTTGTTTTGGAGGTCTCTCCAAATACTACTGATTGAATTAAGTTTGTACAATTCTTCTAGTCTCTTGCCAACGAAAGCAGCACCAAATTGAAAATCTTTCTTAGAACCATCAATGTAGACTCTGTCATATTCCCGATATTGCTTCAACAGTTTAAAGAATTCCGACCTTATAATAACTGGTGATGTTCCATGCGTTCCGGCGTTAAAAACGCCATTATCGGACCGAGGCAATGTTATATTTAGATAATTCATAAGTTCTATAAACCGTATACCGATAGGACGTGGTGCTCGGGTGCGCACTCAGTATAGCACTACGGTATGATGGCAGATACGAATGGATGGGTGTTTTGGCAATACAGTTTCACTATGTAAAAAACTAGAGCACGTTGACGTCTGGCCTCAAGACTATACATGCCAGGCTCTGAATAGAGACTGTCTACAGGACTAGTACGAAAGGCTCCTGTGGCTAGTCTGATTCCCGTATTATGGATGGTGTCTAAACAGCGTAAGCTAGAAAAAGTTGCCGATGCGTGTATGATGTTACCATATTCCAACTTTGACAGAATAAGAGCTTGATGGGCAGGGAGCATTGTTGTTCTATCGGCTCCCCATTTAGCGTTACATAGTACTTTTAGAATGTTTAAAATTGCAAAGCAATTCTTTGGCACGTCTTTGAAGTGAGTGCTCCAAGTGAGTTTCCTGTCAAAGATCATGACCGGAAATCGGTACGTCGGTTGCACGGGAATCTGTTCTTTATTCAGAAGCAAGCGTAGATTTGGATATATGCCACGTTTTCGCAAAAAACAATGCACTGGGTCTTGGTAGTTGAGAGACGAAAACCGTTTTTAGCAGTCCAAATGTTATCAATAGCAAGCTGAAGTTGACGCTCAATATTTGTAAATGACGACATGGGGAATCCCCTTTAGATATCTCTACCTACAATGCTTAGAAGCCGCAATCTGCTCGGTTTACCACATGGTGCGTAATCAACAAATTTCGGATTATATATGATATGTCTTTATAGGCAGAATAATTTTTTTTAGTATTAATCTTATTTGTTTATTTTATTAGCCCTTCCCTCAAATCACATCATTGACAGCAATAGTTGAACTTTGACCTGTGTGACAGCAGCAGCAGCAGCAGCACTCATGATTTTTTTTATATATATAATTCAGCAAAATATATAGCTAGATCGTCTACATATAACATGCTGCTCATTGCCGTACTTAGACAACTACCAATTTCGTAAACAGCTAATACAAAGAGTATTATACACCCGCAACTCTCATTTGAAACATTTGACAAAAAGTTTTTTAAAAAGGATGCCATACTTCCTCTTAATCCCCATTCGTATATCTGCTTTAAAATTGCATATCTCCAATATCAAACAACACGGCCACAAGGTGTTGTTTTCTCATAGAGACATCACATATAGCTGTTTGTAGTTGGAATAGATTATCAATGGTTGACTCTTACGAAACCCACATTGTTCGTTATATAGTAGATTGTTGATTTTTAGATACCAAATAAGCCGTCTGTTTATCGAACGTTTCAGAAGTTTGCATAAACAGCTTGTAAGCGAAATAGGTCGGTAACCAGATGGGTCCGAGCTCTGCTTAAGAAGAGGTACGATGATAGAGACGCCAGAAATTAGGAATCTGGCTTTTGCGCCAAATGAGGTTGTATACCTGAAGCACATACTGGAGAGCATGATGAGGTAGATGCTTCAGGAACTAATAATGCATGTTATCCGGCCCAGGTGATGTATCGTGGCAGTCCTTTAATGCAGAAGTCATTTTTTCATCATAAACTCGGTATCATATTATTATGAGTTATCTGAATGAAAATTCAGTGGTTGTCGCTCTGCTTCTACTTTTTAATTTAGGAACAATTCAGTGTAATGTTTGAAGCTTGATAATTTTGAAAAACGGTTTGTAAGATATTCAACAACTTGTTCGGATATACTTTTGAGTTTATCGTCCACTATCAAACCAGGTATTGGGACATACCCTCCTTTACCGCCAATTTTTTGGATTTTCTCCCAAACATCTTTTGCTGGTGTATTATTGTTTATGGTAGAGGCATAGTTAATTCAAGATTTTCGTTTGCTTTCTCTTATAAGACTTTTGGCCTCCATGCGTTTTATACGATTTTTTGGGGTCGGGTGGATGACGTTTGAGACGGTAAAGAGCTCTCTTTCATTCTCGAATAGCAGTTGCTATTTATTTGTTCTACCAAGGAACAGGTATGTAACTTGCATTGCTAGAAGTTTTAGGGACAAAAGAGTTTGCTGTCTCGATAATTACCCATGTTAGGTGAAGAACTGCGAATTCAAGTTCAACATTATCGAATACCATTATTTCAAAATTAATATCGCCAGAAAAACTGATCAGTCAGCCTCATCGTAAAGGATATTTTGACCATTAAAACATTTTTGGGTAAAATCTGTTTGAAACTGGTGTCAATCATGTTACATTGAATAGCCACAGATGACATCTTTTTAGGAGGAGCAACTTTTGTTGCGGAGGTTACACTAAATGCTGATCGAGCAGCTGTCTGATATTTCTTATGAGCTTCGCTATACGAAAGTTGTTCGGAGATTTTGAGCTTTTGGATTTTGGTTTCTATCTTAAAAGTGGGACAATCGCTGGATCTGGGACTGTGTTCTCCTTGACAATTGACGCAGTTCAGTAGAAGTTGACAGTCGATGTCCTCGTGAGTTTTTTTACCACAGGAGGCGCAAATTTGTGGATTACCACAATTCTGAGACGTATGGCCGAAACGTTGGCAATTGAAGCACTGTAATGGACTCGGAATGTAAGGTCTTACTTTAAGGGGGTACATTACTGCCTGTGTACTAGAAGGTACAACGGGTGTATCGAAGGTATAAGAAAAGGAGTATTTTCAATATTCCCGTTCCTCTTTCTAGTGATCCTATGTACATCAATTACACCCTGTGGAACTAATTCTTTCCTGATTTCGTCTATTTTACAGCTTAGCAAACCGAAGCAGGACACGATATCTTTGGACAAGTTAAGTGTCATATGGAGCTCTACTTCGATTGCTATATCTATCAGTTGAGTAGCTTTGAGATATTTGTTTAATTGCTGTTCGCTGGAGGTTTTCATCAACAGTGTACCATCTCGTAGTTTCTTCGTACTGTTTAATTACCACCGGACATTTCTATACCCTTGCTGATAAAGAACGGTGGTACTTGTCTGAAAGTCGTTCCGTCCTTTCGTTCGACTATTATATACTTTTCAGCGCATTTTATAGCATTTTGCGTAAAACAAATCTTGTGCGTGTCGATCCGAGACCGTTTGGCTCTCGTGAGAATGGGGCGAAAATTGTTTATATCCATATATAATTTTAGTATAAACACCACCCGCCACGGAGCCCCATAAAGGGATGTCAACATTGCAAACCGGTGCGATCGCCAGTGATACTGTACAGGAGGATCTTATTTATGATTCATACCCGGTATGTCATGAAGCCGATTCTATACCCGGTGCATAAGTATAGCACGTGCATCCATGGCCGAAGCAGTAGCCAAACCCAATGTGTTGATCCGCCTCTGCTGCAGCTAGAGGTTTTCCTCAATTGGTAGAATCACCTTTTCTTTCCAAGTGCATACTGATCACGAGCGGCATCTCGTAGGTTTGCTTCGAATCTGATACTACCTCGCCTGGTCTCAATCTACTAGAAGTAACAAAACAATATAAATAATAAACAAAGAGAATGGTTTCCTATGCCTCTAACAGTTCCGATCATATCTTGGCAAACTGAGGTTTGCAGTCTATCACAGAGTTTCAGACTGCAAAGTGTTTTTGTGATAGCGAAGATGACATTTCGGGACCCCGGGAGCGCTAATTCCCGTAGATATTGTTACGAAAATTGAAACAATATCCCCCTAGCGGGCGTATTGTGCAATTATTTAGGTTCTTTTATTATCTGTTTTAAGTTAATATTACCTTGATTAAAGTTTTGGAATTGCTCCTAGTCTGTTAGTCAAGTGGACAGAGTAGGATATATTGGTTTAAGTATTACTTCTGTGCCAAGAGTTATAATGACAGGAGAGTGTTCGGATGAAAGGTCATGGTTATGTTCGACATAAAAGTAGTTTCCAGAGATTCCTGCAGCTTTGAGAAAGTCTAGCAGGTCAGAAGTTTTTTGCTTACACAGGGCCAGTAGGTCGGTTTACCAGTTGAAAAATGTATGTAGTTGTTATCAGTTGCGAAATTTGGGGGGGGGTGATTAATCTAAATCCCCAGAGCGTATGTTTTGCGTTTCAATCACACCCAACAGTAACTGTTTGGCCTAGGGTTTGGAAAAAGATTTTGAATTGATCTGTTGATATTGTATGGCGAGTAGGGCAATAGATGGCTGTTGCAGTGTAGTTCCAATCTGAGGCATTAATTTTTACATTAGTAGCTTGTATGTGTGCTGTTTGGTACTAAGGAAGCTCGTGATGCGAGACGCTGTTGCTAATGAGGATTGCGGAGCCGCCATGCACAGTACCATCAGAATGACTAGTGCTGTACACGGTATATTTAGAAACCTGAATTTTAGTTCTGTCAATAAAATGATAAATAAGCATGATATTGATTTTTGGTTTTCTAGAAATTCCATTAATTCGAGTTTATGGTTAATAAGACCATTTGCATTCCATGTTGCAATTCTTGTATACTTAGCCTTTGTTAATCTTTGTTAACGAAACTTGTTAGTAAATTTAGAATCATGGAGTTTTGCTGCATTGTCTTAGCGAACATGGTTTTGAATTATTATAAGAAGGAGGTAAATTACTGAGCAATCTTGGAAAATTAGTCATTTCTTATATAGACTCCTGTTATTCCAGAAGTTGCCTGCGCATAAGACATTCTGAGTGTTCATGTACTTGTTTTTTATGGTATCAGGAATGAAACGGACTTCAGGAAGGAGGAGCGTGATGTTGGAATGTGGGGCTTGATTTACTTCTAAAGTGCAACAGATCTTGATAGGCCTTAGTTCAAAGATTTTATTATTGTTTTCTTTGGGTTGTAGATCGACGTAGAACATCGAAAGACGTTCTTTACTTACCTTGTACCATATATTTAATATATTGCGGATCAACCCCTTTCAGTTCCGCTTTTATATCATCAACTGGGATTAAATAGTGAAAGTTATATATAACAATTCTGTAGGATCTCTCTTGCTTTAGTTGATAGGTCTGGTGAATTATCTTTTCATCTCTTAGGTAGACGATTAGCTTTCTGTATGTATCAATGCTAAGGGCGTTAATTTTAACCGTATTATCTGCTAGGGCCTTGCTATGGTATGTTTCATCATCGGTAACTTTAATAAATATTCATGGTGGTTTTAGTTCATTTGTTTGAATTTTAGTTGCGGTAGTTGACTTATTTTCCAACATATTAACGTCATCATTAATGTCATTGTTGATAAATGATGAAAATCTGTTTTGTGTATTTAGATAAGACTGATTTGAGTTCATCTGTAGATTTTCGTATGATCGGGGTTTCCTTTTTTATTAACCACTTTTGCCAGTCGTGAGTAGTTTCCTGCGTTATTTCTTGATTTTCGTTAGAAGTTTGCCGTGTTGAATGCATTTTGAACGACGTAGCTACAGGTTCAGCATATTGATTAAATGCAGGAATAAAAATTGGTGTATTTGGAAAAGCAATTGATGATTATAAGTTATCAGGATTAAAGGTGAAAGAATTATGCTGGAGTGAATAAGGATGTTGGTAATAATTGTGTCTGCTGTTAAGAATTGGTGTCTGATTAGGACGGAATTTGAACGCTACATTCGTTGTGGGCTGCGTAAAATTCATTCCGCGTGATAATATCCACTTACCGGTGAAGTCACCTAGGCCAGATGGGTCTAAAGTGACCTGCCGACCTCTTACTATCACTTAACTGTTGCAGCATTTGATCTTTTAACGGAGCGACGACATGCACGTCTTTATTCTTTCAGAATAAAATGCAAACTTAATGTATATAAATGGATATAACATTATGTTTGTAGGACAACACTATAAATGAATATTATAAAACTCTTCGTAACCTAATACGAATCATAATCGCATTAAAATACTCTACAATGTGTGAAATTATTTATAATAGTGTTAAGAAGGCTGGTTTGCTCATAACTACTTTTCTATAATATTAAACATAGGTAAATATTATCTGAATTTGGAAACAAAAACTATTAACACAATATTTAAGGGATACATTTAGCAATTAGGAGCGTAACTCTATGTTCTGATAATACAGTTAACATTATGTATTAATTGAACTCTCTAATGAACGTTATAATTGGCTGACGTGTGTTTCGATGCCGCAGTTAATTACATATTGGGTATCAAGTACCGCAAACCACTTGAATATTCAATAATTGATTCTGCCGTGTATAAATAAAAAGCATTTTACTTTCCGTTGACAACGCAATCAATTAATTGCAGGACATTTACATCCGGGTTTTTCAGTGCATCCTAACCAATTAAAATTCGAACTGTTCTATGCAATATATAATTTTTCTATTTGATTATCGGTATTGGTTATGTCGGTCAAAAACGATACAAGGTACTTTCTATAGAATTAAAATTAGGCAAATCAGAATTTATGGTCCAGCTAATTCAACCGCAGAAGAAATCCTTGTTGATAGGGAAATATACTACTTAGTACATAAATAAAAAAGTAAAAATAAGAAAACAATGTCACCAGAGTTGCCTGCAAAAATAAGTTAGCCACAAGGTTAGTCGGAGAAAATTTCAAATCTATTAAAACATCGCTTATTGTAAAAATAGTCAGGAATTTACGTTCATCCTGTAATGCCAAGTAATAGAAAAACTTAAATAAAAAATAATTATAAAAAAACAAAATACATATATACGTCTGCCTTTCTACATAATAATAAATATTAATAAAATGTTTAGAACTTCAAACATATTTTTTTTTGTAACTTTTATTGAAAATTTACAATCTACTTCTTTAAGAGTATTAAGTAAATAGGATGTATGTCTTTGACTTGGAAAGGGAAGTGTCCACTGAATTCTCCTTATGGTTAACTAGCACTTAGTGATGTGGGAGTAGGTCGGCAGGCCAGGTTTTGTTGAGTTTTCTAATGGGCGGTCCATCCCCGTAGAGGTTATCTATGAGATCGTTTGGATTTCCTGTAATCTTATGTCGGTAATTGTCAGAGACTGTAGTGATTATGCCCGTGACGTGTGGAATTTGGAGGTCTTGGTGGAGCATGAAGTTGCTAGCGTACCATGGATCGTTAAAAATTGCACGGAGCGTTTTGTTTTGGAACACTTGAATTGGTTTTAAACGAGTGGGCTTGGCACAGCCCCAAAGCTGGATGCCGTAAGACCAAATGGGTTTCAGAATGGTTTTGTACAGTAGGAGTTTATTTCTTATGGAAAGTTTTGATTTGCGTCTCATGAGCCAGTACATTTGTTTGACCAGCTTTGATCCAGCTGCTTCCTTTTCGTTTGAATGTGTTTCTGCCACGTTAGTCGTTGGTCTAAATGCAGTCCTAAGTGTTTTACTCCGGTTTTTATAGGTATAGGAGTACCATTGATTGTTACAGCTGCACAGATTTCCCTACGATTGGTAAAAGTTACATGAACAGATTTAGTTTGATTAATAATGATTCGCAACTTGGAGTACCATTCGCTGAGCATGTTGAGTTGGGTTTGCACTTTAAAGGAGGAGGTTACCGGATCATGGTCGGAGGAGAGAATAGCAACGTCGTCCGCAAATGCCGCAATGATAGTGTTGTGCAGAACTGGTAAGTCGGCAGTGTATATTAGGTAAAGGAGCGGGCCGAGCACGCTACCCTGGGGGGCACCAGAGTGTATAGGGTAGTGGGGAGAGACAGAGCCATTATGTTTGACAGAGAAATTCCTATCAGTGAGATAAGATTTCAGAAGGAGGTAGTAGTTATTACTAACCATGTTTTTAAGTTTGTAAAGGAGATTTATGTGCCACACTTTATCAAACGCTTGGGAGACGTTCAAAAATACCCTGTTACAGTATTGTTTAGCTTCTAGACTCTTGGCGATCTGATTCACTATTCGGTGAACTTGGTGGAGCGTCGACATGCTTTCGCGAAAACCAAACTGATAGTCAGGCAGCAAGGTTGTTAGGTCATGGTCTGCTTGAATTCGTTTAAGTATAAGTCTCACAAATAGTTTAGACGGAATGGGCAGCAGGCTTATAAGTTTGTATGAAGATATTTCATGCGGAGGCTTACCAGGTTTATGTGCCATAATGATTTCTGCATATTTGCATACAGTAGGGAAGTAGCAGAGGCTTAAGATTCGGTTATAGATTGTTGTTAGGAGTACAACAGCTTTGTGTGGCAGCATTTTTAAGATTTGGGCGGTGATTAAATCGTATCCCGGGGCTTTATGGTGTTTTTGTTTGATTATTTAACTTCTGATGAACGAATGGGTTTTATTGGCAGCGACATTTGGCATGGGATGTCGAGGAATGCTTCAATATCGTCATTTGGGGCGCCAGGAGGTGGTTCTGGTGCTTGAAATACGTGGGATAGTTGGGTTGCAAAAGTGTCCGCCTTTTCTTGGTCGGAGCGGGCCCATTCATTGTTGTGGTTTCTTATCGGGGACTTAGGTGGAGTAGGTCTTTTAAATTTTTTAGTAGCCTTCCATAGGCTATGATAATCAGAAAATAGATTTTGAATGTATGCTTCAAAGGTGGAGTTTTGAGCTTCTTTTAGTGCTGCAGTAAGCTGCCTAGATAATCTCCTGTAATAGTGTAAGTCTTCTATATGGCGTGATCTCTGCCATTGCCATCTAGCTCTTCTTTTTTCGATAATAAGTTGGCGGATGTGTAGCGGGGTGTCTTTGGTATAAGCCTTTAGAAGTTCAGAACTGGGAGTCGATTGCCACGCGGCTTGTTCCAAGAGAGTTGTAAAGTAATGTACAGCTTCATCTAGATCTGCTGAGTCTTTAATTCGTATGTCAAGAGTTATGTTTTGAGTAATGTATTTTGCGAATTGGTCCCAATCGGTATGATTTGTAATCAGCGTTGGATTCGTAGGTTTGTTTATGATGGTGGTGCATAGGCTGAGGATAACAGTCGTTTGGTCTGATGACAGGTCGTAATTTGAGGTAATTAAGCAGTTTTGCGTTGGTAGTTATGTAGAAGCCTAGGAGGTCTGGGAGTTCCCTTGGATCTGTCGGGCAGTAGGTGGGCTCTCCGCTGGAAAGGTGGGTATAATTTTTAGCAATTATGGCTCTTAGGAGGTTGCGACCCTTGGTGGTGACGAATCTGGAGCCCCAGTGGATATCCTTTGCGTTACAGTCTCCTCCTGAGATAACACGATTACCAAGAGAGTGAAAGAAGATTGCGTATTTATCAGAGAGAATGGTGTGGCGTGGTGGACAGTAGACAGCCGATACATTCAAATCCCACTTAGCAGTTTTTACCTGGATATTGGTAGCTTGGATCTCATGTATTTGGTAGTTAGCTAATTCATGATGAGAGATGGTATTTTTAATTAGAATTCCTGATCCGCCATGAGCCGTGCCATCGGGGTGGATACAGTGGTAGAATGAGTAGTGTGGTATGTGGAAGGCAGTGGGTTCGGTGAAGTGGATTTCAGATATAAGGAGAATGCCAATTTTGTTTGAATGTAAAAAGGCTATTACCTCTTGTTTGTGATTGAGGAGCCCATTGGCATTCCACGATTCAATTCTAAGGACGTTAACCATTATAGGAGTTCACTGATGACAGCGGTAAACAGATTTCAAATAAAATCTGTTTTGGTTTAATATCTGGGTGAACATGGTCTTAAATTCATTTAAGAATAAAGTTAGATGTTCCCCTATGTCTGCTGGCTGCCGGGGGGAGGGTGTAGTTCTGTTGGTTGCTTGAGCGTAGGACAGAGGTTTATTTTGAGTCGTGAGCGTGTTGGTTGTTTTGGGGATTGTGGGCTGGGTTGGTGTTGTAGGCTAATTGATATGTGTGGAGTTGTTAGGAAATCGTCTGATGCCGTGTCTCTGTGCGATTAAGTCTTTGTAAACTCTACAGCCTTTATAGTTTTCCGGGTGGTCGTCTGAACAAAGGGCGCACTTTGCAGACGTATCTCTAGTTTTTTGGCATGTTTTGGAGTCGTAGTGGCTTTCACACTTGACACAGTTGGGTGATCGATTGCAGTAGGTTTTGGAGTAACCGTACTCTTGGCAGCGTATTCATTGGACTCTATCACGTCTTTTCTTTGGTGCTTCTACTGTTATTTTGGTATTGTTGATGTATCTTAGATCAAATATTTCTTTATTGTTTAGTTGTGGTTCGAGATCGACGAAGAACAAGGAAATTGGTTCTTTAGTGGTCCTGTGCTTGACGTTAACTGCGTTGCGCACTTTGTGTCCTGCTTTTGTTAATTCGTTTTTTATGTCTTCGATTTGATGAATGATTTGTTCCTCTCGTAGGTGTTTTACTAATTTTCGGTAGGTTTATTAGCTAGAGTTTTGGTGTGGTATGTTTCATTGTCCGTAATTTTCGCTAGATTAGTAATCATATTTTGATAATTTTTGACACCATGTATAAAAAGATTGGTGGTGGTTTAGGTGTAGCTGGCGTGGCAGATGGATTCAGACTGGGGTCATCATTTCTAGTTACAGTTTCAAGCGATTTAAATCGGTTATGCACAGGAGTGGGAATCAAAGCAGGGGATTGTATTGTTAATTGATGGTTGATTTTACATTTTTTGGAATTGACAGTTTGCCAGTCATAGGGGCTACCGCTGGGCTGTCGTTCAATTCGTCGTCTCTGACTAAAGTTATGGTAGCGTCAGGATTTGAATTAAAGTTATTTGAATTTATCAGAGGGCTAGGTTTGAAGAGAATATGATTATTTTGAAGCGCTGCATTTGCTGGCATAAATTGAGGATTACCGTAAAGTACGCCTGGTTGTTGGAAGAATACTGGATTTTGAGAATTAATTAGTTTTGGCGGAAATCCAGGTATTTGATTTGGCTGAAATTGAGAAGGATTCGTGCTTACCCATTGATGAAGTTATTTGATTGTAGTCTAAATAGTAGGCTTGTTTTGAAAATTGACCTCTTTACAAATAGAAATGCAGCCACGACGCCCCGCATTTATCACGTCCGATAAGCGACCTCACTTGCACTTTCTTACGTTTAGCGAATCGAATACGTCTTAACGCTTCGAAAGTGAAATGGGAACTCCTTCAAACATATGAAGGTTAAAATTGGAGCAATGAGCAGCAACAAACTCATTCCACAATTAAATATATATATATATATATATATATAAATACATAAATTATTCCGAGGTTTATGTCAACGTTTGTGTGCCTCGTCGTCAAAGGATTGAAAAAGAAAAGGAATAATGGTATTAAGGCTAAAAAACTGGGAAACTCATTTTATTGGCCGTATAGCAAAATATCTTACTATATAATATACCTCACTACTCATTCCGATAGTGCAGTTCTTTTTGAACAAATAAATTCCAAGCTTGAACTTGTCAATGCTAAATCAAGTCCATTCACAATAATTGCAATTTGCAGTCCTTCTAGGTAAGCTATTAGTATACTTTTGTTTACTTCAATAGGAAACCGATTCCATAGCTGAAGGAGATTGCAATGCTAAACATACAAGCTCGGATTCTAAAGGAAGACATCTACTTCAGGATCTCATAAAAAACCAACTTACTGGTCTTCTGATTTAAACAAACCACCCGACCTTCTTAACTTTCTCGTAATCGATGACTTAATGCTAGACTACTTTTAGATTAACTCCAACTGAAACCTGTCATCAGACCACACTCCAGTAATTTTTACTTTTAGTAGTCATATTCTTCTAAAACTACTTGGTTAAGCTTTCAACACCACCTAGACGAAAATTTAAAGCTAGACATAAAATAAAAATATGTCTTGATTATGCTATTCAATACTTCACCATACAAGAAGTAGCATGGAAAAGCGCGCACGTACCCTTTCGTAGGTCCAACTAATTATAACGTACCTCTTAATATTCGCAAATTAACAGCTAAAAAACAAAGCAGACGTATATACTGGCTGATTCCTACCAGAAGGTTTTTTGACCAACTGTAAAATAAACGCATTTAATAATTTGTTATTACCAAAGTTATATATGGCCACTCTTAAAAACACACTAACAATCTAAGAACGTGTCTTCATCGTAAAGCCTTATTACCAAAATGTCGAATATCTTGGCGTAACTGTGAAGAACTACAAAGGAAATTTCGGCAGAAACTCGACTTTGGGTGAATCGACTGCCAGGCGCTAAGTCTATTAAACTTAATGAGGCCTCACTTTATAAAACTAATAAATTAATTGTTTCTTCTTGATTAACAAAATTAATGGTAAATTTTGAACGTAATGGCAATATTGGCGATGACGGGACGACCGATCTTATTGGCCAACCCTGAAAAAAAGTTTTACCAAGAACAGCCCACAACTTTAACACGACGGGCCTAAGCCCAATTGGATACCTTTAGATCACATTTCAAGTTATCCTCAAACAAGATTTGTATCTGTTCTCTTGCAAGATACTATTCCAACAGCTCTTAACTCAGAGCAATTTTGAGAGAAGATTTGACTTTGTAAACAAATTGTTGGAGCGGATTCAATCGATTTGAAACGCATTCATTTCAATGACGAATTTTATTTTCAATTAGGTGGTTATGTAAACAAGCAAAATTATTGGTTTTGGGCCAATGAAAATCTACAGTTGACAGAAGTTCGTCGTCTTCATTTACGAAAAGTTAGTGTTTGGTGCTCAATCAATAATGATATTGTTGGGCCATTCTTTCTTACGAAATATGCGAAAGGTCTGCAGGGAGGAATTTTTGAAGGAATTTTTCCCCGAAAATTAAAATATTAATCAAGATATTCAGCACAAGGCAATTATGGCTGTTGAAGTATAGAGAAACACTTTGAAAAACTTGTCCATTAAGCGCTAATATGCTGTCATAAATATTAAAAATGAAATTTTTTGTCACGGTTTTTTATAATTAATTTTTAATTTCCGGGACGAGTTTTTGGCCACTCAATAGTAGAAGACTAGAAAACAAAAATCCAAGAACCACATACCACCGTTAAGAATGAGCAATAATAGCCGGTTTGGTTCTTAATTGAACAGTTAGCAAAATTTTTCAGGCTTACAGATTCAAATCCAAATAATATTTTTGGGTTCTTTCGAAAGTCGTTAGTATTTTTAATTTTTACCAAGTTGTTACAACTTTGGGCTCATTAGAAAGCTTTTTTTTAAGAATCTTAATATATAACACGTTATATTTGTTTTTCAAAATACAACCCATCTGCCTCAATAACACAGATCCTCTGGCAGCAACGACACCTTTAGACCCTTTTTTAAGTAGTGGAGCAAAAGAATGAGCCTTTAAATTTCTTTAAAAATGAACTTTCTAACGACCCCAAAATAGTATCCACTTAGTAAAAATTAAAACAACTTTTGCGAGAACATAGTACAACGCGATTCAAAATTTGGTAGACACTCTTTGTCCGATGAGTTTTTTTATTAATCTATTTTTCTTCATAAATAAAAAAAAATGCATGTAACAATTATAAAAGCCAAAAATTTTATTTGCTAATAGCCCAAATCATTAAACAGTTACCTAGAAAAGCCATAGCACTTTTAACCACAATCTAGAATAACATTCTAATATTAATGTACTTTCCCGTGGATATTTGCGCAAACTATAATAATAGATAAATCTAAAAAATCTCCAAATTTTCTAAATTTTTATTGCGCTATTAGTTTATTACTGTAGCTATCAAAATTATTTGAGAAACTGCAGCTCAAAAAACAGAAAACAGAAAACTGAAACAAACCTGTTCAAGATTTTACCTAAACACCAATTCGACTTTTGATATATGGGGTACAGCTATGGGGCAAATATCAAAGCTATCTAAGGCATTTAATTAAAAATGTTGTACACGATTTTAGATGGCCCATTGTACAAAAATATTAAAACCATACGCTATGATTTACATATTCCTACAATTAAAGAGGAAACCCGTTTCATGAGCATCAATTGCTAAGTAAACTAGACAAAGTTCTTCCAGTACAAAAACTGTTGAAAAGACAACGACCTACAAACCTAGAGCCATAATAATTAAGTTATTTTATTTAAAGAGAAACGTCGTTAATGGACATCTTTTCCCCTCGAATTAATTTTCAATCAACAATTTCGCTTATTACTCTTAAGGAGCAGATTACTATTTTTAATTGATGGATCCTTTATTGTACAATGTACTCTAGTATATGCACAAGAGTATTAAGTAAATGTGTTGACTGTAGTGGCATGCATTCTTCGTCAATTTAGGTCAATGGGACAGTTGGTAGTGGGTCCAAGAGTTGTTGGATAAAACTGTTTTCATGGTGGGGTAGTTTTACAAAGTAAAATGCCGCTGACTTCTCTATTACATCCACTACGAAAGGTATATTAAGGTCATCGTGTAAGGTTTGTTTTTTGATAAACTAAGGTGTATTTATGAGAGTCCGGAGAGCTTTGGACTGAGTGCGTTGTATAACGATTATTCTAGATTTTTTGGCGCACCTTCAAGATTCCGTACCTCCAAGTAGGCATTTTATATAGTAGCATCTTGTTTTTGGTTTATAGTTTAGATTTAGGTCCAAGAAGCCAGGATTTTTTATTTTTTGTCTGTCGAGATGGAATCCTAGATACATGGTTTTCATTTTAACTGACAGTATAATACCCTTAAGTATTACAGGGGGACATGTGGTTGTTCTTGTCGTAAATGCGACTTGTACAGATTTTACTTCGTTTATCTTGATTTACCATAGATCTATTTACTTAGATTATTTAAGTGTGCTTTGTAAGTATTGTGAAGTTTCTGTTTGGTTGTTGTGCATGGAGAGGATTGCGACATCATCAGCGAATTTAGCGATTGTGGTATTTCCTGTTTTAGGAATATCAGAAGTGTAAAGGAGATATAGGAAACGACTCAGGACTGCACTGTGGAACACTTGTTTTTATTGGGTGCTTGATTATTATGTTTGAAGGTGAAGTAACGGTCTCTGTGATATAACTTTATTAAAAGATAAGGGGCCGGATTATAAATTAAAAAAATCAAAGTTACTTATTAAGTTGCAACGGATTGCCTTAGTAGAAACTATTTTTTCTAAGGGAGGCTACCGTTAAATCGCCCGTTGCCATTAATAGGTCGAATTTTCTGCTTCGAGTAAAGCGTCAGCCATTTACACCGTAATGGGAGCATAACAGGCGTATTAACTGTTCCAATGAATATAGCAACGAAATAAATCCAATTACAAGTTATAAAGGTGCGGAATGTCGAGAGGTCTTAATAAAATTTAATGCAGCAGTAATTTAATTTAATTCCGACTAATAAAGCGTGCGCGCTTAATAAGGAAATACGGGCGCAATGATTCCTTGGCGTTTTAATCACGACTAATTTTTTGCCGGCGCCCCGAAATGAATATTATCGCAATTAATTCATATTAAAGCGAATTACAAGAGCGGCGAAAGATATAGCTGCGATTTACTTAGCTAAACAAGTATTTACGTATGTACAGGCCGCCGAATCCTACAGTGCTCTGCAGATGAGTGTCTGCAGGGTGCTGTCACTAAATATTGATACGTGCCTTCTCCGTCTTTACTTACAGATGCAAATGGCAGCGTTCTGCGTCTTCAGTAATTAAATTTCATAGACTTTGGGCTGCATCGCGAGGAGACTACTCCAGTCGGTGCTTACTTGTAGTCAGACTCGTAATGATTTCATGTCATCTGCAAAGAATTTTCTAAAGCGAACCGGCTTTTAAGAAAACGACCGGGTTTTACTAATCTGGGTACGATGCGGTAGTAGGAAGAAGCCCTAATGCTCATGGCGATAATTAATGACCAATTACTAAGAGGGATTTTTCTTCGAGTTTCAGAAAGCTCTCGAATAATTGCTGTGAACTTATAGGTGTTTAGCCAATTCCAAACGCATTATTTAAACAAGCTATAATTCACTTTTTAATTACAACTCTACGACACAAATATTTTTGTAACCTCTAGTTGCCAATTAAACAAAATTTATATTAAATTTTAATTTACATCAGGGAATTATTTGTCTTCCCTAACTATAACTGGCATACATTTATTTAGACATACTTAGTACATTTAGCAAACTCATATGTACACGGCTACTAATTGTATTAGTGTGTGTGTTTTTGTAATTTTACATTGCACATTATCCATCAGTGGCAACATAGAGAAAAATGCAATGCTACGTTACATTAATATTCAGATTTTAAATTTCATGTTGCTGCTATATAAAAGTTTCATTAAATATATGCTTTAATATTCTAAAAATTATTTACAGATTACAAAGATTATAAACATATAAAATTAAAATTAATAATTCGTGCAATCCATAATTATTAAAACATTTAATGGTAAGATATGTGACGTAGAAATTTCGGTAAATGATTCGATATCTTAACAGTAACATGGGCGTCTACATATGACAAACCAGAAACACTTTAAGAAGCGCCACCTAGCGTGAAAGGCACATGATTGTTAGGGTAAACCCATTGCGGGCAGTGTAAGAAATAGGGTTACAGTGCAATAGAGCAACAAGTAAACAACAAATTCTGCTACAAATTAGGAAACCATGAACAGAAAATGTGAAACGCTTTTGCGACGAGAAGGGATCAAACGAGTATCAAACGTTCAAAACGAGTGAGTGAAATACATAATGGCACAAGATCGGTGATCTATTTTATAATTGATGATGAAGAAATTGAGTATTATCAAAAATAGTGTGTACACAAATATCTGATAAGATTTGAGCAAATGGCAGATTTATTTCTGATTTGCACAAAATTTACATACTGTAACATGTTTGCTCTCAGTGGTAAATAAGTAAATTTATTAAAACTACATATTTAATTTACTGGCAGGAAACTAATTATTTATGCACAGTAACACAAGGAATTACTAACACAAAATTATGCTGTGTTTATCTGAAACACAATTTATGTCGTACTAGTACAGTTCGCTTTGCTTTCCTGGACCACTGCGTCCTAGTTATTATATACAGCCTGTTCTGGAGTCTACAGGAACCATCTGGTAAAAATCTAGAAATTATTGGTTACTGATTAATGGAAATTTTTAATTGAAAATATAACTTTATAGGCGATATTAACATATTAGATGGTGCTCCGTTTTACTACGCTACACTAGTGCTGTCGCATCTCCATTATCTTATTCAATACCCTGTCTTTTGTAATACCCGAATCTAGACGGGCAACTCGAAATTGCTTATCAAATCTATTTTACGAAAAAAAAAACATACCAATCTACGTTAACCAACGATTCGCATGCAAGCATCTGACTTGAACAAATACAAGTTCTGACTGTGATAGTGTGTGACCCTGATACTTTTGATAAGTACAATTAAATGTTATATTTAACAATACTTATAACCTGCTTAACTTAATTTTTAAAAGTGGGCTTTTACTAACAGTATTAATAAATACTACAAATCTTAATAATCGCACCATACAACCAGCAGGCTATCAAAACGGTATGCTGCCCGGTTTTACGTATAAATTGCCGCCGAATTATGACTACAACGGTGCTTACTACACACAACAATTATCATCTTTATCGGTCGCGCAGATACAACAGCAAATGATATCAGATCGTCTAAATACATATCCAAATTCCAATAATTTTATACGTCCTATTAGTCATGCTGTTGGCTGCAACTCGCAGTATCAGAAAGAAGCATTCAACAGTGCTATATCATCTGATAATCCTCTCACTGATGGATCTTCGATAGATAACCCTTGGTAAAAAGTAAATTGATACAAAAGAAAACGGACATAAAAAGCACAAACGTCAGTGTCAGAACAAAAAGGAAATGAGTCACATGTAGATAAGATGACTCTCTGTGGAAAGCCACCTTTGCGTACAAAAACAGGTAAATAAGTTAGAGCAGATTATAAAAAGGCTAAAGAATTTGCTCAAAACTTTTCTGAAATATTTAAACCTCGTACGGAAGAGCCCGGTGAATGCAACTGTCACTTCCAATAAAAGTTTTCTTCTCTGGTGAGGTAAAAATAAAATAACAGGCCTTCAAATCAACAAGGCACCTGGCTATAATTTAATTCAGCAACGACACTGAAAGAATTACCACAAAAAGTCATTACCTTACTAACCACCTTATTCAGTTTTATCATCTATCTATCTATCTATATATTTGATCAAGTCATAATGACATTAAAACCAGACGAAGACCCCAATGAACCAGCTTTATATTGTCCTATTAGACTTCTTCCCTTATTATCTAAACTCCTCGAACGATTACTACTAAAAACACTGCACTAGGACGTCGTACTTGATAACTATTTCTAGATCACCAATTCGGCTTTCGACAGAATTACTCCACAATTCAACAACACCTTTGTATGACTTACAATTAAATTAGTAATACTTTGGAAGAAAAGACGTAGTTGATAAAGTGTGGCATTCGTTTGCACACCAGTACTATTTGTTAATCAAGTCCTATCTAACTCATCGAACCTTCCAAGTTAAATTAGCCACTGCAACCTCATCCTACCAGGAAAGCATTCCCGTATTCTACAAGGTAGCGTACTTCCCCTCCTTTATAATGCAGATTTGCCACTTTTACCTTTAACACTAACAAGAATGTTTGCCGACTATACTGTTATTCTTACTTGTGACAAAAATCCAACAAATCCGACAGCCCGTCACCTACAGGAGCATTTAAATATTATCAGCAATTTGATGAACAAATGATAAATTAAGATTAATGGAACAAGTCTGTCCATGTAAAATTTACCCTACGACGTCAAGAGTGTTCACCGGTAGTAGTGAATAACATTTCAATACTATAATTCATGGAAGCACGATACTTGGGAATGAATCTAGACAAAAGTCTCACATATTAAGGAGGCGGAAAGAATTAGACATAAAAACAAAAATGCATTGGTTGCTTGACAGAACTTTACGTTTATCTCTCGAAACCAAGGTCTTTCTTTATAAAACTGTTTGTAGACCCATTTGGACGTACATAATAGAACGCGTCAAATGTAGACATATTACAGCGTTATCAATCCAAAGCTTTACGCATGTTAACTGATGCTCTATGGTACATAAACAATCGCACCTTAAATACAAAAAATGGGGTTTTCTATGTCAAAAATGTTATTTCACAATCAACAACTATGCACCAGCGAAGACTAGGAGCTCATCCTAACGCGGCAGTCCAATCTCTACGTGACTAAATCTACCAAAGAAGATTGCTAATGAATTTCTATGATAATAAAAGAAAAACGTTAACTAACACTTCAACCTCTGTTTGTTAAGTCTTTATAGTCCCATTATAAATCCGTGTTTACTCGTAATCTTTCCCACCAGTTCGCAAATTCCGCACTCCCAAAAGTTCTGTGATATACACTTACGTTCATACACCTCTCTATCCGTTCGTGATAAAGGTCCTCTCTGTTCTGGTCCTGATCTTCTCCCCTTCGTTGTAGGTTAGCGAGACGCGCATGATGTCGTCGAATTCCCCATATACGCGTCTATTTTGGTCCTACTGACTTTTCTCTTTATATATCACTATCACTTAGTATTGTTAAGGTAGGACAACCTTCTGTTGAGTAGTCCATCTCCATATGGGTAGTCTATGAGAGTGTTAAATGTCCTATAGTTAGAGAAGCTGTTTATTTCTTTCAGGCAGTTTTATTTGAAACTGTTCGTATTACTTTTATACGAGTAGATTTGACACACCACTAAAGCTGCAGATTATAAGACCGTATGGGTTTTAGCACAGTCTTATTTAGCAGAATTTTGTTTTTGGTGGAAAGTTTTGATTTACAGCCCATGAGCTTGAAGTTCAGCTATCTTCGTTTCACCTGTATATGTTTCTGACATGTTGTTTTGATTTAGGTGTAACAGTTACAAATGGACATATTTTGTTACGAGTAGCAAATTGTACTTGGATAATTTTAGATTAGTTGAGCAGACTTAGGTGGGCTTGCATATTTTCAAAAGATGTTACAGGATCATTATCTGAGGGCAGGATAGCAATGATAATGGTGTTTTTTGTTTTGAAGGCTAAATTGGATGGGATAGTATAAAGTGCATCGTTATGTTTTACGGAGAAACTCTTATTGGCGGGGTAATCTTTATGGAAGAGGAAGTAATTGTCATGAGCCATATTTTTAAGTTTGTAGAGTAGGTCCGTGTGCCATACTTTGTCAAACGCTTAAGATACGTCTAAAAATATTTCGTGGCAATATTTATTTTTCGCAATGCCCTTAGATATTTGATTGACGTTTTATGGACTTGGTGAATCATCAATATTTTCAAATTTGTTAGATAGTAATCTTAGATTCTTTTGAGTAACAGTCTTCCAAATATTTTATAAAAGATGAGCGGTAGGCTTGTAGGTTTGTATGATAATGTTTGATAAAGGAGTTTGCCATTTTATGTTTATTGGATTATATCCTATGGCTTTATGTCTGTTTAAGTTGGTTATTTTAGCTTCAGCTTCTGCTTCTGCCGGGCTTAAGGATCTTGTTGGTACCGACATCTAGTAGGGTATATCAAGGAAATCTTCAATAACATTCCTTGGAATGCAGGGATAAGGCTCTCTTTGTGCTGGAACGAGCCTATTCGTCGTTGAGTTATTTTATTGAAGAATTTAGTGGTCTTTGAATTATTTTTTGTAACTTTCTGTACACTCTGGTAATTAGAAGATAAGTTGGATATATGTTTTGAAGGTTGAGCTTTCGAGTCCTTTGGAGTTTTTTGAGTGCTATAGTAAGTCGTCTGGATAGTTTTCTATAGTAGTATAAATCTACGTTACGCGATAGTTGCTATCTTCCTAGGATTCGTCTTTTTTCACCGATTAGATTAGAACTCTAAAACAAATACATGGAGGACAGATATTTGGTGACACTGTTACTGCCGAAGTGTTCGTATACGATTAGCTGATATCACAACCATCTTTATTTTACGGTAGCGGAATCAAAAAACTATTTATCCATTGAGAATGTTTTTCTAAATCAGAAGATTACATAAAAAAATAACTTTGTATGTTTGTATTTTTATAATGCTTTAATAGTACACATATTATAAGTTTAATAAATACACAAATATATCTTAAAAAAGTGTTACATATCTCAAAGTTAAATATTACTGCGACTGTCTTTGAAGTGCTTTTGTAGGAGACTTATGTACCGATACCGATACCGGCACCTTTATCACTTTTTAAAGATTTTTTATTACCCTAGATATTTTATCACCAAATAGTTTTCTTTTCAATATTATCTTTATTCCATTACTCATTTTAAAATAATTTAAACAATAGAGCTCTAAAGTACATTATAAAAAATATAAAACTAATTAATTTATATAGTTCCAGATAGATTTGAGAGAAAATATTTTTATCGCTTCGCGTAGTCAGAACCGGATAGTAGTAGCAATTCCAATGATTAGCAAATTATTTCCAAGTTTTGTATTAGAGTAAGAGAGTTAAAAGAACCAACTAATTTTTATCTTTCTATGGTAAAGTACCAGCATGAATATATAATATGAACTTACTTCCTTACTACTTTGCAAAGGACTGGTTGTTCAATGGCATAATTGGAGTGCACTTTCTCTCAAATTAATTATACTAAACAAGTAGCTTTTTGTTATTTTACAATAAATATTGATAATTCCATATATTCTATTACTATCAAAAATTCTGAATTTTGAAATAGATTGTTGTTACACGCTTTTTTAAAATTCGGTATACGTATATGTTGAGCTAATAGAACTTACATTCGGAATTTTGGTGACTATTTTCGTATTTTACATAATCCCAAATTTGTATATTTAGTACTTCTTGTTAGATATAAATTTATTTCAAATATTATCAAATATTTTAATATTTAGATAATTTTTGCATAGTTCTGTTTCAAAGTTGTATATTAAAACATTTCATATATATTCGATACGTTGATCACACATATGGGCTTGGCTAGTAATTAAAATCCATTAAACCGATTAATAAATGAAACGCCCCCCTTAGTACAAGGTTTCATAGTAATTAATATATTTTTAATTCAGTTGAAAGCTGATATTTACTGCTGCTCATAGTTTAAGTCCCACCAAACGTAAATAATTTGAGTCGTAATAAATTAGCTATCAAATGTATTTATCAGTTACATAAATACATACATGTTTAATGGTTCTACACAAATATTTTGCATTAGGTTTGTGTCAAAATTTGGATCTTTTGGGCCACAGAACTTAATTATTTATTAGATGCGCAGCTTAATTCTTGTCCACTAATTTTAATTGACAATAGCACCTATTCAACATAGTCATAGTGAAACCTTATTTGTCAGATTTACAAAACACTGCCATAGATGATTGTTCTGTTAACTTAATCCAAGAATTAGTAGTAAAAGCAATGTTGTATGACATTATTTGTCTTTTGTTTGAGTTTCAACTGAAAAAAGTGCCGGTAGAGTCCGCTATATATATTCTGAAGTGATTTTAATAATTTAAAAACAGAAACAGGCAGCTAAGAAAATTTAAAAATGAGGAACTGAGCAACTTTTTTAAAAAAATTGCTGTTGCACACAATCAGACCTTAAAAAACTCATAGTGGCATATCAAGCTGCACATACCAGCTGAGAAGTACTTATAAGGTTGTTGAGTTACCCACTATGATATATTATGCCGTGACTCTCTAGATTCTAGAAGAGAAGCCTCTTGCCCAAGTTTAAAATCAACAAATTTAACATGTGTTAATTATTTTAGTGATATTTGATCAGTCGGCATACTTAAATAAAAAATTCTGAAACTTTTGTACCAACCCAGAATTTCAGAGGTTTCGAATTCAATGCAGCATAGTACTGAAAACGAATACTTAGAATATGCTTTGCGCTAAACACTGTAAAAGAGCAATTGCACCAGCGACACCAGCCCTGTTTCAATCGAGACGCTTTCCTCGGAAAAGCGGCAGCAAACGAATACACGCCGCACGTCTTGCCACAGATGAAATATTTAGACGCGGTCCGGGTTCACGTAAGCCATTCTGCATTTGTAATAAAATCGAGGCGCGAAATTACCCCCTGGAAAGGAGCGTTTCCGCAATCCATGAAAATTTTCTGCGTCGGAACAGTCAGGTCCCTTGCCTTCTCCGAACAACCGCCATTAAGTTGACGCATTGTGAGCCCGCCAAATAAATATTTTTTAATGGCAATCAGTGGAAACAAAAAAAGAAATTCACGACGTTTTAAATTTGTTTATAGAAATTTTTTATGTATAATCCTTATGTACAATGTTTTAATATTAGTATTGCATGTATAATAAAATTAACAAACAGTTTGGTTGTTATTTAGAAAATAGTATATGTTTAAATACAAGAATAACAAATGTAATGTTTAAAAACCCCAAATAATAATTGTTTATAAGAAATAAATGGAAAAAATTGGTGGATAAAATGTAGAATATTTAAGTGATGCGCATAGATGATTTTATATTTTTAAAGAGTCGTAAGTCGTAAATTAATTAGACTTAACTATATGAAAAACTGACAAACGAAGCATGCAACTATTATCAACAAAAAAAAAATTATTACAAAACAGATTATCCAATCAATCTTTACTTCATACTATTAAAAGTATCAAACATTTTCGCGATCTTTCCAAATAATAATTTTGAATAATAATCAAAAGACACATAAGTACACCAGAAAGGTTTTAAGTAGTGGCAAAAATCTATAATAGATTATTTGGTAATAGACAGGAGTTGTAGACGATAAATCAGAGATGACAGAGTCATGATAGGATCAGAGATATATAACAATCGGAAATAGAAGAAATGCTAGACAAAACAAAAAATAACGTATATTGTAATGTACAAGAAAATGGGAAATTTTTAGAATTATTTCAATCCATTTAGCAAAAGAAATACGTGGTATAACGAAAATAAATGGAAAGAGAAAGCTAACTGTTTATTGAAACGACAATCTCAAGAAAGTAGTGAAAACGAACTTATGCAAAGAATATATCGAGTTTAAAAAGACGAAAGAAAATAGTCAAATACATATTATTAAAAGCGGAAAAATATTCTAAGAAGAAAAGTGAAGACGGATTTCTATATAAATCAAATTGTTTTATAAAACATTCAAATATCTAAAATCTTAAAACAAAAATAAAATAATTAAGCACATTAAAGATGAGTATAGAGTAATTAACTATAGGCGAAGATATAGTTAAAAGCTAGAGCAAATACGTTGAAAATCTACTAAACAGGGAAAATAACGGGACAATGATATAACAATCTACAATAGAGAAGAAATCTAACAACGAGAAAAGCACATACAGTTAAAAAAAATCAAAAATGCTATAAAGATACTCAAAAAATGAAAAACCGCTATGTAATATGGCATTGGAGAAATGTAATGTACAAAAAAAATGCGAAATAGATGTTTTTACCAATATATAAGAATGGTGATAGGAGAGACTGCAAGTATTGAGAAATTAACCTGCTTAGTGCAGTATCAAAGGTATACGAAAGACTCTTGGAAATAAAACTAAACCGAAAACTAGATCTCCAGCTCAAACAGTTCCAGAGTGGCTTCAGAAAAGGCAAAAGTAAAAAAATTAGTACCAGTTCAAATAAGTAAATTTGTGTTTACTGACGACCTTTTTATATTTGCACAAAATGCAAGAGGGCACCTTCAAGTACTTAAGAGTATGGCCCACCAATAAATTATAAAATAAAAATCAAGAGAGAGAATTTAAATTTATTTAAGGACGCTTCAACCTTTAAGGCTATTAGCGTCAGAAAAACAAAAAGGAACAATTTACTGCAGGTCTGCAGATACCCGTACAGATAGACAAAGAAGATGCTGCATTCCGTTTAAATTTTTAAGACTTTAACAGTCAAACCGTCGTGTATAACCCCATAACTAGAAACAGATAAACATAATGTTTAATTTTTAAACTCCAATAAATCGTAGCAACTCGGTCGTAGGGTCTTTGGACCCCACAAACAAAGTGCTAACAGCTCTGTGACATTATCAAATTTATGTAGATACTCAGTGAAGTATAGACAACAATACTGTTTAATTATGAAATAAATAGATGCGGACAGAAACACATTTTCTACAAATATATAAAATTATGACTAGATGAAGCGAGTGAGGTTGGCCCTATCCAAAAAGCGAAATAGATTGTCAACCCCTTCTGAGCTATCTTAAAAAATCGAAGAGATATTTGGGTCAGGCCAACTTCCTGACGTTCTTTCCTAAATTGCACACATTCTAAAAGGAAATGTGCGACTATCAGTGGCGTATCGCAGGAGTCGCAAAACGGTTGGTCTTCTCCAAAAAGTAAAAAAATCTATGTGTCATTCGGCAATGACCAATACGAATTAGGGTTAAAAGGACTTCCTGCCTGCGAGATTCCCACCTAGAAGAACCCCATGCTGCAATATCTCCTTTGATAGCTCTAAGCTTGTTGTTTTGGAGGTCTCTCCAATAATTCGTCATTTTTCCAATATTTTGCTTTTGAAGTAAGGTTTCATATCGTCAACTGTTATGATATCCAGATCAGTTCCGTTTTGAGAGAGAGAGAGAGAGAGAGAGAGAGAATTTAAATTTATTTAAGGACGCTTTAACCTTCAAGACTATTAGCGTCAGAAAAATAAAAAGGAACAATTTACTGCAGGTCTGTAGATACCCGTACAAATAGACAAAAATGATGCTGTGTTCTGTTTAAATTTTAAGACTTTAACAGTCCAACCGTCGTGTACAACCCTATAACAAGAACCAGATAAATATAATGTTTAATTTTTAAACTCCAATAAATCGTAGCAACTCGGTCGTCGGGTCTTTGGACCCCACAAACAAAGTGCTAACAGCTCTGTGACATTATCAAATTTATGTACATACTCAGTGAAGAATAGACAACAATAATGTTTATTAGAGGTAATGTATTTAATTATGAAATAAATAGATGCGGATAGAATACATTTTCTACAAATATATAAAATTATAACTAAATGAAGCCAGTGAGGTTAGCCCTATCCAAAAAGCGAAATAGATTGTCAATCCCTTCTGAGCTATCCTTCAAAGCTGATGAAATATTTTGAGTCAAGCCAACTTCCTGACGTTCTTCCCTAAATTGCACACATTCTTAAAGTAAGTGTGCAACTGTCAGTGGCGTATCGCAGGTGTCGCAAAACGGTTGGTATTCTCCAAATGGTAAATATTTGTGTCATTCGGCAATGACCAATACGAATTAGGGTTAAAAGGACTTCCTGCCTGCGAGATTCCCTCCTAGAAGAACCCCATGCTGCAATATCTTCTTTGATAGCTCTAAGCTTGTTGTTTTGGAGGTCTCTCCAATAATTCGTCATTTTTCCATTATTTTGCTTTTGAGGTAAGATTTCATATCGTCAACTGTTATGATATCCAGATCAGTTCCGTTTTGAGCAGCACTTTTCACTGCATCGTCTGTTTGCTCATTGCCTCTGATTCCTATGTGACTTGGAATCCAGACCACTTGGACTCTTAATTTTCGACGATAAAAATATTATTAGTTGGTGGATTTTTATAACAAGCGGATGAAAAGAAAATGTATCTTGAATTGATTTCAGAACACTAAGCGAGTCCGAAAATATCACGACGTCCCTTTGGCGTTTGTAAAACGAAGTTAAAGTTTTCATAATAGCAAGAAGTTCGGTGGTAAAAATACTGCTGATTGAATTAAGTTTGTACAATTCTTCTAGTCTCTTGCCAACGAAAGCAGCACCAACTTTAAAATCTTTCTTAGAACCATCAGTGTAGACTCTGTCATATTCCCGGTATTGCTCCAACAGTTTAAAAAATTCCGACCTAATAATAGCTGGCGAAGTTCCATGCTTTTCAAAATAGGTAAGTGTCGTATTTACTTTGATACGAGGTATAAACCAAGGAGGCACGGCGTTAAAAACGGCATTATACGACCGAGGCAACGTTATATTTAGATCATTCATAAGTTCTATAAACCGTATACCGATAGAACATGGTGCTCAGGTGCGCAATCGGTATAGCGCTACGTATGATGGCCGGCAGCAGATACGAAAGCATGGATGTTTTGGCAGTGCGAAGAGTTTCGATATGTAAGAAACTAAAGCAAGTTAACGTCTGGTCTCAAGACTATACATGCTATACTCGGAATAGAGACTGTCTACAGGATTGGTGCGAAAGGCTCCTGTGGCTAGTCTGATTCCCGTATGATGGATGGTGTCTAAACAGCGTAAGCTAGAAAAAGTTGCCGATGCGTATATGATGTTACCATACTCCAACTTCGATAGAACAATAGCTTGATGGACACGGAGCATTGTTGTTCTATCGGCTCCCCATTTAGTGTTAGATAGTACTTTTAGAATGTTTAAAATTGCAAAACAATTCTTTCGCACGTCTTTAAAGTGAGAGCTCCAAGTGAATTTCCTGTCAAAGATCATGCCCAGAAATCGGCACGCCGGTTGCACGGAAATCTATTCTTTATTCAGAAGCAAGCGTAGATATGGATATATGCCACATTTTCGCAAAAAAACAATACACTGGGTCTTGGTAGTTGAGAGACGAAAACCATTTTTAGCAGTCCAAATGTTATCAATAGCAAGCTGAAGTTGACGTTCAATAATTGTAAGCGATGATCCAGCAAAATATATAGCTAGATTGTCTACATATAACATGCTGCTTATTGCCGTACTTAGACAACTACCAATTCCGTTGATGGCTACTGCAAAGAGTGTTACGCTGAGTACTGATCCTTGTGGGACACCGTTCTCCTGGCCATGAACAGCAGATGTAACACCCGAAATTCTCACTTGAAACGTACGATTTGACAAAAAGTTTTTCAAAAAGGATGCCATACGTCCTATTAAACCCTATTCGTATAACTGCTTTAAAATTGCATATCTCCAGGTGGTATCATACGTTTTTTCAATATCAAACAGCACCGCTACAAGGTGTTGTTTTCTCAGAAAGGCATCACATACAGCTGTTTGTAGTTGGGATAGATTATCGATGGTTGAACAACTCTTACGAAACCCGCATTGTTGGTTATATAGTAGATTGTTGATTTCTAGATACCAAACAAGCCGTCTGTTTATCAGACGTTCCAAAAGTTTGCATAAATAGCTTGTAAGCGAAATAGGTCGGTAAGTAGATGGGTCTGAGCGTTGTTTGCCGTGCTTAAGAAGAGGTACAATTATAGAGAGACGCCAGGAATCAGGAATCTGGCTTTTGCGCCAAATGAGGTTGTATACTTGAAGCGCATGATGAGGTAGATGTTTCAGAAACTGATAATGGATGTTGTCCGGCCCAGGTGATGTATCGTGTCAGTCCTTCAATGCAGAAGTCAATTTTTTCATCGTAAACTCTGCATTATATGATTCTGAGTTATCTGAATAAAAATTCAGTGGTTGTCGCTCTGCTTCTACTTTGTTTTTCAGGAAAAATTCAATGTAATATTCAGAGCTTGACAATTTTGAAAAATGGTTTGCAAGACATTCAACAACCTGTTCGGGCGTACTTATAAGTTTATCGTCCACTATCAAACCAGGTATTAGGGCATACCGTCCTTTACTGCCAATTTTTTTGATTTTCTCCCAAACATCTTTCGCTGGTGTATTGTTGTTTATGGTGGAAATATAGTCAATTCAAGATTTTCGTTTGATTTCTCTTATAAGACGTTTGGCCTCAATGCGCTTTGTACGAAACGACTCTCGATTTTCTGGGGTCCGATGAGGTTTGAGACGGTAAAGAGCTCTCTTTCGTTCTTGAATAACAGTTGCTACTTGTTCGTTCCACCAAGGAACAGGTGTGTAACTTGCATTGCTGGAAGTTTTAGGGACGAAAGAGTTTGCTGTCTCGATAATTGTCGATGTTAGGTGTAGGACTGCGAGTTCAACATCATCGAATGCCATTATTCCAAAATTAACATCGCCAGAAAAACCTGATCAGTCGGCCTCATGGAGCTTCTAACGTGGCATTATAGTATTAGATGATTGATGACGAAAAGCAGAAATCACCAGTGGAAAATGATCAGAATCACACAAATCGTCATGCACACTTCATTGAAGAGTAGTTAAAAGCGAATAGGAGCACAGAGTCAAATCTATGCAAGAGAACGTACCATATGCAGCTGAATAATGTGGGTGATCCCGTATTCAATAAAGATATATCGCTGCTTTCTAAGAGATTCTCAATTATTTGACCCTTACGGCCAGTGTTAGTGGAACCCCAAAGAATATTTTAACCGTTAAAATCTCCGCCAATAATAAAAGGACGTGGAAAGGCAGATACTATATATTTCAATTCATTGAAATTGAGACATAATTATCGATTGGGGCGAGTTTTGCTGACTCCGAGTCTAAGGAGATCTTCGGGTTCTGCGTCGACTATTTCATCCATCACCATGTCGGCCAGTATAGCTTCGTGACTTATTGGTTTTGGAGCCTTCGAGATTCTGCTCTTCTGGGAAAAGTTTAATTTCGACGACCCGATAGAGCTCGTCGATTCCTCTCGTGATATTGGTTTGGGTTCTACAGGGGGAGAAACAGCGGGTCTCTTTAATGGAGCCTTTTTGGTTTCCTTTGGTGGTCGGGCCACCGTGACGTTAGTTGAAATTTTGGTTTGTGGTGGTGATTTCTTCACTATCTTATTATTTGCGTCTTTATTTAGTATTGTTCTTGGTGTACTACTTTTTGGGGTAAAATCCGTTTGGCAACTGGTATCAATCATGTTGTATTGAATAGCAACAGATGGCATTTGCTTGGGAGGGGCTACTTTTGCAGCGTAGGTTATACTAAATACTGATCGAGCAGCTGTCTGATATTTCTTACGAGCTTCGCTATACGAAAGTTGTTTAGAGATTTTGAGCTTTTGGATTTCGGTTTCCATCTTGAAGTGGGACAATCTCTAGATCTTGGACTGTGTTCTCCTTGACAATTGACAAAATTCGGTAGAAGTGACAGCTGATGCCCTCGTGAGGCGCAAATTTGCGGATTACCACAGTTCTGAGACGTATGGCCGAAACTTTGGTAATTGAAGCACCGTAATGGACTTGGGATGTAAGGTCTTACTTTAAGGGGGTACATTGCTGCCTGTATACTAGTATGTACAATGGGAGTATCAAAGGTTAGTATAAGCGAAGGATAGTGTTTTCAATATTCCCGTTCCTCTTTCTAGTGATCCTACGTACATCGATTACACCCTGTGGGGCTAATTCTTTTCTGATTTCGTCGATTTCGTCGATTTCGCAGTTTAGCAAATCGAAGCAGGACACGACACCTCTGGACAGGATGATTGTTTTATGAAGCTCTACTTCGATTGGTATATCTATCAGTTGTGTAGCTTTGAGAAATTTGTTTAATTGCTGTTAGTTGGAGGTTTTAATCAACAGTGTACCATCTCGTAGTTTTTTCATGTTGTTTACATTACCACCGATCATTTCTATACCTTTGTTGATGAAGAACGGTGATACTTGTCTGAAAGTAGTTTCGTCCTTTTGTTCGACTATTATATACTTTTCAGTCCGTTTTATAGTATTTTGCGCAAAACAAATCTTGGGAGTGTCGGTCCGAGACCGTTTGACTCCCGTGAAAATGGGGGGAAAATTGTTAATATCCATATACAATTTTTATTATAAACACCTGACAAATCACCACCCGCCACGGAGTCCCATAAGGGGACGCCAGTGATATTGTACAGGAGGCCTTTATTCATGATTCATACTCGGTTTCCCAAAGTATGTCATGAAGCCAATTCTATACCCGGTGCATAAGTATAGCACGTGCATCAATGGCCGAAGCAGTAGCCAAATCCAATATGTTGGTCCACCTCTGCCGTAGCTAGAGGTTTCCCTCAATTGGTAGGATCAATGTTTCCTTCCAAGTGCACACTGACCACGAGCGGCATCTCGTAGGTTTGCTTTGAGACTGATAGGGATATGTAAGAAGCCAACGAGTAACTACCTTGCCTGGTCACAATCTACTACAACTAACAAAACAATATATATATATAAAAAATAAATAAATAGAATGGTTTTCTATGCCCCTAATAATCCCGACCTTATCATGGCAAACTAAGGTCTGCAGTCTGTCATAGAGTTTCAGACTGCAAAGTGGTTTTGTGATAGCGAAGATGACATTTAGGGACCCCGGGAGCGCTAATTCCCGTAGATACTGTTACGAAAATCGAAACAATATCCCGCTGGGGGGGAAATAAAAATCAATAACAGAGTAGAGAGTGTATTAAAAGTGTATCACTGCCTTAATAATAGTTTACTGCAAAAGCGAAAAGCTTCAGTAAAAGTAGAAATGAGTACAGTGAGTACAGTGAGTACAGCGGTGAAAACTAGGTGCCAATAAAGTGACTAAAGAGCAACATTTTTCATAATGGAAATAAATTATCTAGAACGAGTGTTATGAATTATCAGAAGAGATCATATAATAAATGGCAGTATTACGGAACAGCTACAAGTGTAACTAGTAATAAAAAGATTGAGGACTGTTATCTGAGGTGATATAAACACTTTAAGCAAATGAATGCAACCAGGCTAGTTAAAAGAGTGTGCGAAGCTAAATGTCAAAGCAAAAAAATAAATAAACACCAAGGATAACATAAAATCGAAACGTACAAAAGAGACTAGAAGACAGAGGACTTACGACCATAATGAAAATAAAGAAGGGGCGGAAAAAGCTCATCTATAATAAATGAAATATATGATTAAACATGAACATGACTGAAATATAACGTCTTACACCTAAGGGTAAACAAGGCCACTGATTATGTATAAAAATATAAACAAAGAAAGTGACAATGGATACGTAGTGTTTTGATTCGCTATGGTAAAACGAAGGTGGTTAAATAGCAACATAGTGACCAAATCTTTGTTTTCTAATTACTTCTTTTGGTGGTCTAAAAAATTTTAATCGTAGGGAAATAAGCCCCGACTTCAGGAAAAGTCTTTTAGTGTAGTCTAGAGCAAGTTATTAATTTTTCTTTATGGGATCATGCATTAGACTAAAGCAGGACAATGTCTTTGGTAGCCTGGAGGCTGCTTTAGTTTATTCTGACCTTAAAAGCAATATCAGTGCTCACATCTTTTAAAATATTGAACAAAAATCGCATACGATAGTGGGTGCCGGAAAAGAAACATGCATTTTTTAAATGGATGGTAGTTCAGAAGGGAGAGGTCGGCGATTACCACACACCGCCCATGAATAGTTCAAAAGGTTTACTTTAGCAACTATGGCGCAAAGGAACGTAAGGCATAGCGTTTTTTTTCGTCAAGCAGTGTTTTAAAAATAAGAATCTAGTTCTTACTGCTTAATGTCTTTTCCGTTGGGTGTGAAGGAGCGATCCCTGATCGTAACAATATACTCCATAGGGTTGAATCGCACAATTGGTTCAATTATGGAAAGGATCCTAATTGGCTGTCCCCGTATTACTCAAAACTCCAGAAAATATTAAGAGAACGTTGGTTCTTTAGAGTTTTTGGTGCTCCATTGGAAATTCTGCTTAAAACTTGGATCTGTCTCAGCGCTCGCTACAGCGCACCCTACATGCAAGTAGAAATTTCATCCATACGAAACCATGAGATAATTTTATCCAACAAAAAAATATCAGTAATAAGACAAATTTCCATTTAGAGTATTGTCATTGAGCAAAACTGTTGATTGTAGAAAGCAGAGAATTCACCAGAATTAGATTAATCCCAGGGTTACAGTTTTGTGCATTTGCAAAGCAGGGATCAGTGGGCCTTACTTTTTTAAATACAAAGAAGCTGCAGTAATAATGACTCCAGAGCACTACGTCGACACGTCGATGATTTTTTGCGCCCGCTACTTCGACGTTTGCAGGTCAGCATAAAAAATGTGGTTTCAAGAAGTTGGAGCCGAAGCTTACACAAGGGTTTTAACACAAGTTGTGCAACAAATATTTCGGCGTTGTCCCTTGGTTTCAATGCTCACCAGATTTGTCTTTGGAGTTACCTCAAATCAAAAGTCTAAGTTTTAAATCCTCAGATAACAGACTGTGCCAAAAGAAGTGTTAGTAAACGCAATGCATAACTTTGAAGAGAGGCTCTGGACGTGTGTACAGCAAGAAGAACGTCATCTTTCCCATATAATCTTCCGTAATTAAATAACCAATGTATATCTATTATACAATTATCAGAAATTACTTTAAAGTTAATAAAAAATTATATTAAAAATCAACTAAGTTACATAGGTTTGTTTTATGCCACCCTGTATTTTGTTCAAAGTTACTCTCTTAGATATATTGGATAGTATGATCATTTTGTTGCAATAAGATTCATTAAATATATAAAATATGCAATAATTTCGTCATAACAAAATCATTGTTTTTACTACTAAAAAAAGCTTAAGAAAAGACCCTGTTCTATTAAAGCTTTAAACCATCAATGGTTACTTGATGGTTTTTCATCCCGACATTACAAGCTGAATAACCGTGCGACTTTAAAGGTTTATCGGATATGCGTTAGGTTGGTTATTAGGAGCGTGAAATTTTTTGTGGAGAAAGGCAGCGCTAACTGTAGTTGTCGAATAGTTCCTCACGTGAAACGCAGGCCGTACAACAGAAGGGCAAAACTGTGGCCGCGGCGCAAAAGTTTAAAATATAAGGCTTCTCACCCAGACAAGGGTTTGAATTCCGCAAGCGTTTTAGATGGCTTGCAGAGATGAAACACAATTAGAATATTAACTAGAAGTCCAGGTATAATTACATAAATTCGCTGCCCGCCACGTATAGTCTAATATTCAAGTCGTTCGTCATTCGGAGCAGCCGTAATACTGCGCCTTTAATCAACGCGAATGTATTGTAGCGGCCGCATTCTAACTAAATTTACCATTTTCAGTCAACGTATACGATGGAGAACAACTGAATCTGACCCGCATCAGCCGAACGGAAATGGGGGCATATCTGTGCATTGCCACTAACGGTGTTCCGCCATCCGTCAGCAAACGCATTATCGTAGACGTCGAATGTAAGTAACTTCTGCATAATTTACTTTTACAACGGCGCTGCTTCATAAAGATCTAAATTCTGATGCAATTTTGCGATAACCATTCCGCGGGGTATACTGACACGAGCCTCATAACAACTCCACGTACAAAATGGCGCAGTAGAACTTTCAGCTTTGAATTTACCAAATACGCAAAAGTGCCTCCAAACAACCTTGCTGATAAGTTTATTTTTAAACGGCTTAAAAAACCCATAACTTCATGTAGCATTCTTTATATTTCCAGTAATAAGTTGTATGAGGACTATTTAAATTAACAAATGATAGAATACAACTAGAAAAATAAAAAATCACAGGCGATGTTACAAAAATATTAAAGTAATCAAACTTTTTATCTTGTACTTTCTTATTGTTATTTTCCTTTTTAGTTAAATCAGCCATTATTTGTTATAAAAAATAATTAAAAGAAAATTTACAAAAACAGAACAAATGAGCCATCTTCAACCTAAAATATTTAACTGAATTTCAATACCACCACGTTGCATGAATAGCGTTGACCTTTATATATATTTACAAGAGTGATTCGATAATTATTTGGGATCCAGTACTTACACCTCTTTGAATAAAGCCGGGCACATTAGAGAAGAATTGAAATCTTAAACTCAAACTTGTAAAAGTTTAAATACAGAAATACAACAGCACGTATTTTTTTACTATAATGTTTAGCATTGGCTTTCCGTCGAAAATTTGATATCTAATGGTAAATAAGAGGTCTGTTATTGGATATCATATAAGAGGTTCGCATTACCAATTTTTACCAATTACTATAAAATTTGATTCTGCAACTGACATACAGGGTAGGGGGTAGATACTCCTTTGCAATCCCGGTGAAGGATAAATCTTCTTTATCCACGTGAGCCTTTTTTTCTGCATTTTTCTAAAATCGAGAGAAGGCCGTGTCCTAACTCTAATTTCATCCTATGTCCTATCCATGCACGAAAATTACTAGCCGTAGTGGTGTATTAGACCAAATTCCTCCAATATGAAAATACATCGGAGCAAACGGCCCTCATTTCTCAGGAATCTCCAAGCTACTACCCAAGGCAGCGGGTGAAGCAATGAGAGGATAGAAGGTGCTAACAATCTCTGGGTTTGAATAGGCTTCTGAAGAAACAATAAAAACGCAAAGAAAACGGAATTACTCATTAATAGTTATAATGTAAAAACTCTTCTAGGAGAAGACAGGCTAATAGAATTAGAACAGGAAATAGAGAAAATAAAATGGAATATAATTGGCTTAGGTGAGGTCAAAAGAAAAGAAGAACAATGTTTAAAGCTGAAGCCGGAAAATATACTATTTTACAAGGAAAAAGAAAGTGAGACGAAGAAATAGAACAACTTTATGAAGAAATAGATGCATTTATCGAAGAAAATTCTACAAAATACCTAATAATTATAAGAGACTTGAAAGTTAAAATTGGGCAGAAGCAAAAAATAGTAGAAAACTTCATTGGAGATCATGGTATCGGAAATCGAAATGACAGAGAAGATATGCTGATGTTGAAACAAAAAAGAAAATGGACGTGTAGCAGCCCTGATGCACGAACCAACAATGATAGTGACTTCATTATATCTTCTTATAAACAAATAGTAAAATATGTTACAGTGCTTAGTGCAATACATATAGCAAGTATCCATAAATTGTCAAGAAGAAAGTAAATATTAACACCAGAAATGAGAGAGTTAGGAGTATACAAAAACAAAAAAACAACAGAATACATATCAGCAAACCAAGAAGTGTTGGAAGAGAAATTAGTAGAAAGCAATTTACAATTTTTATATTTCAACTATATAAATTACTAACAAAAATTATAACTAACAGGCTCATTAAGAAATTAGACAAGTATCAACCACCAGAACAAGTGGGTTTCCGTAATGGTTACAACACACGAGATCATTTACAAGTTATACGAAATTTAATCGAGAAATCCAGAGAATATCACTTGTCCCCGTGGATTATGGATTATAAAGTGTTCGACTCAGTTGAACATTGGGCTGTCATAAAATCTCTACAGAACTGTCGAATAGAATCTATAATATATTAAACTAATAAAAAATTCAAAACGCTACCTGCAAAATTTACAAAACAAACAACAAATGTAATTAAACTAAAAAAAGGAGTGAGGCAGGAAGACACAATCTTCTTTATACTGTTTGTGTTACACCTGGAAGATGTATTTAAGAAATGTCAGTTGGAAAAGAAAGGTCTTAATATAAACGGCGAAAGCTTGAATCATTTAAGCTTTGCCGACGACGTTTTACTTATAACACACAACTTACAAAAATTACAAGAAATGTTTATAGAACTAAATGAACAGACAAAGGTTATTGGACTAAAAATTAGCAAGAAGAAAACAAAAATAACGACAAACAATACAGTAACTGACAGAGTGAATATACAGGTAGAGAGCAAAACTATCAAAGAAGTAGAAAATCGCATATATCAAGGTCAATATATTACTATGTAGATGGATAGCCAATGAAAAAAAGCAGAGAGAAGAATAAAACTGGATTGGACTACATTCAAAAAATGGAAAGATATTCTAACAAGTAAAATAAAACTATTCAATCAGAATATAACCCCATTATTGATTTATGCAGCCGAAACATGGACTCTAACCGCAAGGAACAAACAAAAGTAAAAAGTAACTCGTAGATCTACGGAGCGAAAATGTTAAGAATATCTAAGAGATAGGTGGACAAATATAAAAATCAGACAAAGGGCAAAAGTGAAAGACGTGATTAAAGTGAAACTTAAATTGAAATGGTCACGGGCAAGACATATTGTCTGTACAACAGATAATAGATGGACGAAGAAGCGGAAACCAGGATTGGGAAAAAGAGAAAGAGGAAGACCGCCTTTAAGATAGACTGACGACATAAAAAACAGTCAATTATAACTGGATACAGAAAGCACACAAGTCAGGGATCTGTGAAGAATACTTGGAGAAGCTTACATTTGCGAAAGGATAGATATATAGGCATATGACGATGATAATAAACTGAAAACCTCAAAATAGCATCCGATACGCAGCAGACCAAAATAGCTACTTTTTGTGTTTCAGTAAAAAAGTGCTAACTAGGCTAAAAATTGCAGTATTTAGTCTTAGAGGAAAATAGTATATTCCATAGCACGTGTAAAAGTTGTTCAGGCATCAAGAATTTAATCCTACAGATGCTCAATGCCCCCGAGAACCTGAAAAGTTTGAAAATGGCGATTTGGAATAACTGCTGGAAGAGCACCTGTCAGACTTAACCGCAGTTTAGTAAAGCTTTTAGATATTCTAACAAGTAATATTTATTCGCTTAAAAAAAGCTAGAAAAAATTCTAAAAAAAGAGAAGTTGAGTTCCGATATGCTTTAACCTAGCAACAAACAAAGGCTAAACAACATGGCTATTGCTGCGCTGTCCATTTTGTTTTATATCTATTTACACACACACACACACACACATATATATATATATATATATATATATATATATATATATATATATATATATATATAGCGCAACTAGTTTGAAGAGATAAATAGGATAGTGGGACTCTAATGCACGTTAATGTTATGTGATACAACTCCAAACACTTAAGTGAAAACGGAAGGGTTGTCAAATATGCAACGGGCTGTAATTATACCACGAAACTAATTCAAATATTTAATCTCAAATGCTTAATCTGTTTTAGACACATTTTAATATTCCAATCGGGATGACTTTTTTACGCTTAAAGCTTTTTAATAAATTTATTAAGACCGGTACTACTTTAGATAATAAACGTGGTCGATCAAAGAATATATGTACTTCAGAAAATTTGGAAGGAGCACAAGTAGCAATACGAAGCTTTTCGCGTCTGGTGCGAATACAAGTAAAAGTTTTAAGAATTAGCCAAAGAAATTTGTAAAAATTTAAAATTTTACTTTTTCTTCGCCTTCATCTGACTTAATGGTATCATATTTCTCCTTGTAAATGTTTGCGATTACATTTTGATTCCATTTTAGCTTTGAAAGAATATATTTGAAATGAAATGTGACAACATTTCGTTAAAATAAGTAGGGGACTCATCTTTCAGACGTAATGTTTAAAAAATAAAATTATCTAATATACCAGTCATTTATTCTTTTGTACTCGCGTTGTATTGGTAACAAAAAAGGTGGCAATATAAAATAATTGTATACCACAATTAAAAAAGGCTAAAAGCATGGGTACACCCAAGCCATTGACTGTAAAGCTTAATATTTATAGAAAAAATATTACTGCGCTTTTGGCGGGACGTGAAGGGCGTATTATATCGTGAATTGTTTAAACCAGGTAAAACTCACCGTTAAACTGTTTGAGTGACCTAATTAAACAGCAAACATTGTTTATCCATCAAGGAAGAAGACGAGAGATATTGTTGAGTGACCACCACACGCAGTGTTCTCTCTCATACTTATTTTTTCAAGTTCCTACAAAAGATCGACCAGAACAATGGATAATTCGTAGCCTCAAAATTGTTGTATTTCTATCAAGCTGAGATTCATCGTGACTAGATGCGAATAGAAATCTTTTTAGAGGTAAACGTGTGATGTAATTATTTACCATAAAAAATAAATTTCTCGGATTAATTTGTACGCCCAGTATTTGCACAGTTATTTATAATAAATTGTTGGGTGGCGTAACTAAATGCATATTGTGCAGATTTTATCCTGTTGTTTTATTGTATTTGTAGTATTACATTCGAAGATATAGAAGGTAAAAATAAAAAATCCGTCTATTACTATATCATTAGAAACAGAATATGCAAATATGTTAAGTGACAGGAAAAGGCATCTAGCAAAATTTTGGTTTTGACGTTCTAAATTGGCGACTCAGTCCTGAAAGATAAACAATTCAGTTTGCAAAATATTTCATGAAACATAGGATCCACAACAGAAATTATAGAGAGCAAACTAGGGACAAGTAGAAAAATTATCGGATACTCTTATTCCTTCGAAACATACCATTCATCGCCACATTAAAGACTTTGTTAAAGTTTGTAAAAGTTGCCAAATTATACCTCGTGAATAAAGCAAAGATCATATTCAGCGTCAACTTTTTGTGAAGACTATGTGTCATGAGAAACCTATTTATTTAAGTAATTTTGACTTTTAAAAGCAAGAGTCGTATTGAAGACAGTTACCAAAACTATAGTCAAAACACAAAACCTTTAAAAAATTTTTTGTATGTATAGTGCTGGAACTTGAATGAATGTATGTTATATAATAAATCCCCAGCTTTGGTTCATTGTAAACAAATCCTCCTTCAGCAGAATAAGGTACGTTCGTATACCACGAAAAAGCCATAGAGAAAATGCACAAACTTAAATAGACTATATTGCTATTTCTTTCGGCATTCAGATCAAATCTTGCACTATCAGTTTATTACCTGTTTGATTCAATAGTGCATTTACACGTGAAAATCAATTTACTCCTATAAGAGACGTTAGAAATTTAAGATTTCTTTAATTGGAAAGATAAGGAATGGTTTTGCTGTATGTCTAAAGAGTTCGCCGCCTAATCGTTAGGAAATTTTTAAATACTTAATAAAATTTATCTTTTGTTTTTCTTAATGCTGAACTTCTATTTTATAAAATTGCGTTACTTATAAAGAACTATAGTTACTAAAATCAATGCAAATCTTCCCCTTTTCTACGTCCTAATTTCTATTGATTTTAGACTGATTATCTAAACCCCATTTGATGACTGATAAACAGAGATTATTCTTTAGCAAAAAATGAAATAAATGGAATGCATTTGTGTTTTAAGATTTTTAGTTCTACGTTATATAATAGTTTAAGATTTGGCGATGATAGTTGAAATACTTTTTACTATTCAAACCTTTTGTATTTTTTGATTTATGCTTTTTGTAATGTATATATAAAGAATTAAATTTGGGGCTTGTACTGCGTTGATTATTTAAAAATTCTCAAAGTTTCGGCATCTGCTTTGATGTCATTATAAAGAGAATAAAGCTTTAATCGGGGTTTTAATTTTCCTATTCCTTTGCTTGCTTTATTTCTTTTTCTTTTAATAAAAAGTGAGAGTTTGGTGAAAAGAAATTTTAGTGGCAAATGTACTGACAGGGAAAGTTTGTTTGTTTAAAAGAGTTATTTAATTGATAGCGTGTCTATAAAATCCTTCAAAGACCTACAAGTTACTCCTGTAATGTTGCGATTAAAATACCGAAAGAATCCTTCCTTTATCTTCAAAAAATAGAAACATTTCTGCTAAGACAATCCATCTATTTAACCCGAAAAAATCTTTGTCAAACTAATTCTGTACTATACAACATTTCCTTTAATCTCCTGTTCCTTCCACATTTGTCTCGTCACTTGAGGTTCCTTCAATGGGGCATTATATGACAAAACTTCATATATATCTAAAGAGAAGACAAAAATCAAAAAACAGAAGTTTTATATAATATATACATATTTTGGCCTGTCGTCACTACCCAACATCGCCATGAACCAGCTACCCAAGTTTTGCTGTTACCTCTAATCTTATCCCTACCGAACATATCATATTCTAGACAGAATTTTTTGTTGCCTATATCTCCGAAAATATATCCAATAAAACCAGGTAGGATGTAGCTAAAATACTACCCAAAGCTAAATACAATATTAAAGTTTCCGAATTACAAACCCTAAAAGTTCTGAGACAACACAAAAACCCTATAATCTTATCGGTAGACAAGGGTCTCAATAATTCAGACTATATCACCAAGATGGACTATCGCCAAGTACCCCACAATCTGCCTTGAAAAGAAGACGAAGACCACCATTTTCAACGATCTCCCGGTACTAAAAAACTCCTTAAACCCCGACAAATAATAGTCTTCCAAAAATATTCCCTTACGAGCTATCGGTTAAATAATTCTTCCAAATAAATAAATCCTCATCAACTCAATGCATTCTTAACCAAAACTTGTTTCCGAGAAGCGTTCACTTCGTTTTTCTTTTTTTAAGGGTGCTTGTCAAAGACTTTTCTTTTATATAAGGGTATTATGGTTGTGTATCTGTTCCGAATTTTTTGTGGATTTTATTATTCCACACAAACAATAGGACATTTATAAATATTTAAGATACTTTAATGTAAAATACTTGAATTTTTGATATTGGAATGCAAAGCTTAGTAACTGTGAGGGTCAGATACTAAACACTTCCAAGCAGAGATTGGTCTGAAACATATTAATACATCCCTTGGCAATCCGTTAGTTAGGAGATTGGCTAACTGACCATTTGTTACGATATATTGGACCGAGATGACTCCTTCTGTGAAACTCCGAGTTCAAAACCAATGCACAGAGCTTTTGTTATCACAATACAATGGTGTCTGATCCATATCGCAATATCTCATATCTTTAATTAGTCTTCTCAACGATATTGCATCCTGCTGTGTTTGATATGCGATCACATATTTCGCTTCTGCAGTTAGAGAGACAGATTTCTGGCGCGTTTTAGTGTTGTTTTAATTCTTCCAATTGTAAAGCAATAAAAATTCAACAGTATTCAGCAGCATTCGTTTGCGTAAATGTACGTTATATCAGCTGTAAATGGAACTTTTGGTTTTACTGTCTTGACCGTTACTTTAAAACATAGATCGATTTCTTTAGTTCTATGGAATTCTTTAGGTTGTTCCATGTATATATATGTCCTCTTCAAAAGAAAAGAAAAACAAAAGCTTAAGTAAAGAAACTAAGTTGTTGAAAAAAACGATCTCTGACAAATGAGAAATAAAAGAAATTAGCAAAGTACACAGAATTAAATAAAAAATAAGAAAAATACGATAACCTAAATATGAAACAACAATTGTAGAAAGCGTTTTAATAAAGTAAAAGTTTAAAAGTTTTACAAAAAAACATTATGCTTTGGTAAATAAAAAATACAGAAGCTCAAGGATCAGAATCTTTTTCGTGAGCTGCACATTAACTCAGTTCTACAGTTTGTTGATTTAGTAAAGTTTCATCTTTTCTATCATTTTTTACGCTAGTATTCAGCTTATTTCAGACTCTAATATCTGTTGACATCGGCTACTTTAACACAAGTGGAATTATTCTCACACTACGGTGTTCTATTTATTAGATGACATAATAACTTAACACGCGGAAAGATGCGCGCGCGACTACCTTTCTTTCTTGCAGATTAAGTTTGTGTCGGTTCGTCATCGGTATTTAAATCTTCTCTCTTCAACGATAGTTTCTTGGGATTCTTTGTTTACGTCTGCATTGTTATTCCATTCACAATAAACGAAATTGATTTATCACCAAAGGTTTGATACTATTTCACATTTATGCTATGGTTAACTTCCAATTTTCATGTAGCTTACACAATCGATGGCTTTAGCCCAAAGCTCCTTCGAAGGTCCGACTGTCATACGCAAATTAGTTCTGTTATGGAGTGAAAGCAATACTTGTTTGATGTAGAACGCACACGTTTTGAGAATTTTTCTCATATTTGATACCACTGTCAGTCTTGAGCACGTATGACTTTTATCCAGTTTTAGTTTCTAATTTAACCATACTATTTTTAACGCGAGCAGACACCTTTTCTTGAGTCTTGTTTCTCATGAAGTACACTGTTAGATGACCACTATGGTCGTCTTTGAAATGTCCAATCCCACTGGCGATGACTCAAATTTGCCGTGCTTGCTTTCCCAATGGATAGTCCTCACTTTGATGTTTGATCTTTAGTTCTGCAGATAAACCATCGACGGATATTTTATTCATCGAAACGTGACTTTCTGTTCCGCAGTATTGTATCGTCATTGCGCGCCACGCTTCTAGAATTTATTATCGCTTTTATTTGCATAAAATATAAGTTTGTGTCTCTTATCGCAACCATCCTCAGTTGGCCGTCGCATTTCAGATCAATTGCCTTATTCGTTGTGAAAACAAAGTTTCTGTTTATTCTTAGTATACAAGTCTAGTCAGTAGCCTAGAATACTTGTATCGTACCTTTACCGAATATAATTGGGTGCGCACCTGCACTTGAAAATTTGAGTATGTTACTGCCATTGTTGCTTTAAGTGTTTTAATTTTTAGTTGATTTTCAATAAGGAACTTTACAATGGTTTGCAACATTTTAGTGTATTTTTTAATTTTTCTTCTAAGTTTTTTATTTCTTTGAGTTTTTCGGCACACTGTAGGTCTATAATTTCAATGTCTTGTATTATTAAGTAAGACCTATGACTAGCTGCTTGTGAAAGGCATACGGAACATTTGCTGATAGATGCTTTAAAAATGTAGGAAAAAAGCAAAGAGGTCGTTGACTGAGTACGCGCATGATAGTCACAGAATTTTTTTACGGATAAAAAAATTGCAGCGTACATGTTAGGTCGTCCAAAGAAGCATCTTAGCTAGTGCCAAGGGTATATCACTCAATAGTTGTAGTGATTTTATGGGTACTGTATTATGATAGGAATCTTTGATATTCATGTTTGTGAAAAGGGAGTCAAAACATTCGCTGTTATGTATCAGCAGAATATTTTGGAAGGTCTAGTGAAACACATTTTTTTGAGATGAGCTTTCAGCAAGAATTTACAGCCACCCACAAAGCACAATCAACTCAAACTTAACTAAGCAACATTGTGCCTTATTTTCTAACAGTAAAGGACTGGCTTTCCGGCAACCCATATCTCAATCTATTGGATTACAAATTACGGGTAGTTTTAGAGGTTATAGTTTGCTCAAAAAGATATTCTAATATTGATCCTTTGGAGTGACCCCTGGCAGCTGCAGTCTATATTTTTCCAATTGATTGAGTGTGTGCTACTATACACAAGTAGCCCAGGCGTCCTAAACCCTATATAGAAGTTAATAGTGGAATTATTTTAATGTATTTTTTTATGTTTGGATATTTATATTTCTAGATGCCATATTTAGTAATGTATGTATGATTTTGCAATACTTAATAAGCGTTATATAATGAACGCCAAACAAAAACAAGCTATGTATCAGATAAATGGAACAACACCCATGCTTACACTTGCGTTTAATCATAGCCGAGTAGATTACATTAAAATCCATCTTCGTGCCTACTAATCGATGCTGTTTACGTATCAATTTCATTACTCTTTGCAACATAAAATCCAGTTTCATAAAATGGACTCTAATGTAGCTTCACAGCTTAGAATAACATCAAATAAGTCTTATCGTGATTTAGTGCATTTTCAATATTATAGTTTTGAATGAAACTTGTCCATGAGAAAGCCTCAAACCCCCATTTATATTGCGTCATTAATAGCGGATTATAAAAAAAAATACTAACAACTCTTGTTCTAATTTATATTGATAAATCACGTTAAAGGAATTCTAAAAATAATAAGAAAGCTTTATTAAGGATAGGAGATCATGTTTTCTGAGAACTGCGGTTCGTGATCGGAAACAACGATCGCTAAATTCTCGCAAATACTTTGGATCTCTAAGTAATTAACCAAAAAATAACTCCTTCTACTATTCTTACGTGTGATTATATTATATTAAAAATAAAATGGTTAATAAGCGAGAAATTAAGCCGATGAAACTTTTAGCTGCGGCTAAGTATAAGGAGTAATAAACTTAAACAAGTACCACCTTTTTAATCTCATTGGTATTAAATTATTCCAACAGATATCCTGCGAGGTGGAGATAACTGGCGTTTATTGAACGATGAATAATAAACACTTGTGTATTTACACCAGTAATAGCTAGAAGTCACTTCCTCCGTCGCACTTAAACTCCTTTAAAGACGGATGTAGCGTTTCTGCTGATTACTTACGAGCTTCCACACAAAGGCTGAATTACTTAAAGACCTTTAAAGCTTTTAATTAGCACTACTCGCAACTACTTCCTTTTTGAGGTATTAATGTTCTGTAATTTAAGTCAATCCTAGCTCAACTTAGTTTAAAGCTTGTAAAAATGGTAATTTAAATCCATGTACTTGTTATTTCTTTTAGTGATGTTTCAAATTAATCAAAAGGCCAAAATAAAAAAAATACGTAACTTTAAGATTCATTAAATAATTATAGTTATTTATTTATTGGAAAAAGCCTTGAAATACAAGCTTTGTTGCTCAGCTCATACTATTTAATGGTCTTATATATCCTAAGTGAGTTACGCAAGGTAGTGCACTGGAGCCACTCCTCTACCTACTTTACACTTTGACCTGCCAACCACAAACGACACAGTGATTGCCACATTCGTTGACGACACGGCTATCCTAGCAGCTCGTGAAATACCGCATGTTGCAACCGATCGCCTTCAGCACCATCTGGACCTACTACAGGACTGGACCAATCATTGGAGGGTATCAATTAATACTGAAAAATCCGCCAAAATAACTTTTACCACCAGACGAGCAATATGTCCACAAGCCAGATTCAATGACACCCCCGTGCCCCTGAAAACTGAAGTAAAATATTTAGGGCTGCATCTCGACGCAAAACTCACTTGAAGCACCCATATTAAGGCCAAAAGAAAACAACTCTACCTAAAACTCGAGAAAATCTACTGGTTGCTGGGGCCCCGCTCTCAGCTTTCTCTCACAAATAAACTCCTTCTATACAAGGCCATATTAAAACCCATATGGACCTATGGGGTACAACTTTGGAGTTGCACAAAGGCCTCCCACACCAAAATATTACAGCGGTTCTAATCGAAAATTCTCCGCTTGATTATTAACACGCCTTGGTACATTCGGATACCCTCCACACAGATCTGAATATCCCAACTGTTGCATATGAAATCCAGAGACTCGCCACCACCTATCACCACCAGCTTGTAGGGCACGAAAACAACCTCATCGATCAGCTGTCCAACCCACCTGCAATTGTCCGCAGACTCCAGCGAAATTGGCGACAGGACCTCATCCACTAGCTTCCAAAACCATAACATTAATTATTCGGGAGAATAGCGGTGGCTATATCCCCCCACATGACATGTAATACTCTACCATTTACTTATTACTCAATTAAAGAGTAGATTGTAAATAAGCATGAAATAAAATGAAAAAATATATATCCTAAGTTAGGACTTCTTTTTCACAAAAACGAATATCGGTTACTCCATAGTAACAGACTCCCAATCAAACTTTTAAGATGCTGGAACCTTTGACAATAAATTATTTGGACAATCTAGCATACAGCTTGTTATTTTGTTTTTTCAAAGAGTTCCTCTAATGTAAACATGTTTTCATTTGTTGACAATTTCTTTTTGTAGCCATCACACTTGTGAACAGTCAATAACTTCTTTGCTTTTTTTTTCTCCTATTTTTCTTTAATAAACACTACAACAAATGTTTGTCTTTTGTAAGAAACTGATGATAATTCTTGTTTGATAATATAAAACTTGGAGAATTTCGTTTAATTCGAGCAGTTACGACTTTAACTATTAAAGAAGTTGGGATTGAATGTGGTTTTTTAAATTGTTAAATCTTGCGTTTACTGTCACCACGTTGCTTACTACTAGTTTATCTAAATTTTTCGGCTTTCCGTATTTATTATTTTTAATTTATCATTACCATTGTAAAATGAAAAGGAAAATATCGTAAAAAGATGGAATTCCCAATTTTTAATTATTCTAGGAAAGGCTATAACAAAAATAAAAGGGTTTTCAAGATTAGCAATTTTAGTACCAAATGTGCGCACCTAAAAGTTCCTTTTTAGCATCTTTTGGTGCATTTTTCAGGTCACTTTTCATTAAAATTACCATAAGTATTCTGAGCATTTTAAACTAATTTTTGATATTCCTCTTGTCCATTTGTGTAACAACAATCATCTATATTCTTTTAAACTCTGATTGTCAATTTATTTAAATGTACCATTAAATACAAGTAAATATAAATTGTATAAAGAATTTATAAATTTTCACTAAAAGTTATTTTCACGAGTTCTTCAGTTGGATTTATTAAAATTCTCAGTCTTGTTACTATTGAATTATTTGCAAAACATTTTCCATGTACCGCAAAAAATTCAAAAAATAATGAATTGTTCTGAATAAACAATGGGTTGTTTAATTATATTGTTCTTATTGCCGTTAAATGACATTTGTGGCTTAACAACAGCATCATTAGCATTTGCAATTAGAATTTTCTTTCTGAAATTAGATAAACTTTGCTACCACAAAATACATTCAGAAAGAAACTGAGGTGGTCTCAGGAAATTTATTAGAACAAGAGCGTCATTAAGAAATGTAAACAATTAAATTTTATGAATAAACAAGGAGGAAAGTAGGAGTTGCATATTTTTTTTAATAAATCACCTTGAATAACTTAACGATTACATTAGCAACAACCGTAATCTTTTAAAATTTATCATGGTCGGATGTATTCACCCTTGTCATGAATTGCCTAATTAAAAACCGATTCGAATTTTGTTCCCTGTAATCCATCAATACACTCGATACGAGAAACAATCGGAAAGCGGTAAATACAGGAATAACGAATATTACTAATCCCCGAAAAATAATATTTGTTTCATAGCCGTTTGTTTCCCTACGTGAACACTTTCGTGTGAACGTCAATCAGATGGGGCATCACTACTGCAGCTGGCAATTGAATTTCTTTCTGCAATTTTCAATTGCGCAATTGTTTGACAGAATTGCCTGCTTAATGCTTGTGTATATAAAAATCTTCATTAAAGAGTGCTGTTAAATACAAAAATGATCCTCTGAGAGTTATACAATATAAATAATTTTTTTATTTATTTTGAAGTCACAATAGTGACCGAAAAGGATATTTGCATTGCTCGCCACTTTCTTGAGTATAATAACCACTGGTTATGTACAGATGCTCAAATGTGACAAAAATCAAGAATTTGTTTTGTTTGGACTGCACCCGAACATTCCTCGGATAACCCTGCGATTATAATTGCGCGATTGGCTGCTGTTATAACCATATTAATTACTTCTTTTATCTATTAAGTAGTTATATAGGCATTATTTATTTTCAAACTATCTCACAAATACAAATTTGTTTCCTTAAACCGATCGTTTACATGACGAACTTAAATCTACAATCTTTGCAGCTCCGTATTACTAGAATCGTACATACTGAATTCCCTAAAAATTAGTAAAACTTCGGTATTTCCCATTGGGTTTGCTAAGGTTGATCATTATAGCACTTTATTTTTATATTTCAATTTAGTTGTAGTATTTTCCAAAAAAAAGGAAGACAATTACTTTTAACCGACTTCTATGTCTATTAGATTCAGAATCACGCTCAGATAAAGGAATTGATTTTGAAACTTAAGTTGTACAATAAAATAAATTTTACATACGATTTTTCTGATATGAATCCAAATTTTTATAAGTATTAGAAGCTAATACAAATTGAAACAGTCCAAGTTTTTTCATCAAATAACAACTTTTTATTACTTTCCTTTATTGCCATTATTGTGTTATTACTTTTTTATTATATTTTGTACAACAAAAATAAATCACGCAGTTATTATTTCACAAAACTTTTCTAATATATCAACAGTCCAGCATAGACCTAAACACTCTTTTGAACGGTCAGTATTACCAGCTGATGTTGTTCCTCTTTAGGCGTCGATTAATGCTACCACGTCCTACACCTACCATCATGTAGTTACAAACTGCAAATTAGTCTTTGCGTGTTGCTATTAGCAGGTACAACATTTGTAGCGATCCAAACACGACAAAATCAAAACACCGGTCTTGTTTATTTCTTAGCAGTTTTGTGCAAGTTAGGATTAATTATTATTACTTTAGCATTACTTAATAACAAAAAATAAATTACAAAAAGATTTGTATTTTTGATAGGCCTTTTGTGGTTTATAAATTTATCGCTACTACTTTTTAGATGAACGAATTACAGAGGTTTAGAAGAATCCTTTGTTTAACATTTGTGCAATGTTTTTAAGTGGTCGCATAGTAATGCTTAACACTTTTTGTTATTAACTTCTAGATAGTTTGATCATTTAGTTCAATTTTTAACCTTCTTATTTTTACTCATCTTAAGTAGCTTCTAGTTTTTATAGAATTTTTACCGTTTAGTTTGGCGTAGAGATTATAACATTTTTATTCAGGTTTTGGTTTGTTCTGTTTTATATGCAAGTTGAACGTATTAGGTTTATGCCTGCTTCTAGTGATAAATTAAATTTCCTACAATTTTTGCTCCAAGACCTAAAAATCATATTCCCCCAATTCGTAACGCGGACGGAACATGGGCCAGCACTGACAAAAATAAAGCAGACATTTTTGCAGCCCACCTTCAAGAAGTGTTTCAACCTCTACTTTCTAACGACCCCCACACAGACGCAGAAGTGGACAACTTACTACAGGCCCCAAATCAACTTACGTTTCCCATCAAACCTTTCACTAGGGCTGCAGTTCAAACAATGATTGATAGAAAGACTGATTGCAAAAAGTCTCCTGGACACGACTTAATCACTGGTCACATAATGAAGGAACTGCCTCCTAAAGCTATCTGTATACTCACGCTTATCTTCAACAGTATTCTGCGTACAGGATACTTTCCGTTACAATGGAAAATTGCTCAAATAATACTTATCTCCAAACCTGGAAAGCCCATCAACGAGCCCAATTCATACAGACCTATTAGTCTGTTACCGCTATTCTCAAAGCTTTTTGAAAAATTATGTCTGAACAAGCTCACCCCCATTCTGGACGACGAAAACCTAATACCTGAACACCAGTTTGGTTTTAGGAGTCACCACTCCACAATACAACAGGTACACAGGGTAGTTGAACACATTAACCAAGCAATCGAAAACAAGAACTATTTTGCGGCCTTCTTTCTTGACATCAGCCAGGCCTTCGATAAGGTCTGGCATGAAGACCTACTCTTTAAGCTAAAGCTGATGTTACCCTACACTTACTACCAAATCATAAAATCATACCTCGAAGATAGAAATTTCCAAGTGAAATTCGGAGAAGCAGTATCAATTCTCCATCCCATCACATCAGGCGTTCCGCAAGGTAGTGTCCTAGGTCCGGTCTTATACGTTCTATACACTGCAGACCTCCCTACGAATGCTAACAATTTGATCGCAACCTACGCTGATGATACAGCGCTTCTCTTCTCTCACCGACCCTATTACAGCCGCTAGTAATCTACAGCAAAACTTAGACGCAGTAACCGACTGGTTCCAAAATGGCGATTCAAAATCAACTCTCAAAAGTCACTACAAATCACGTTCACTAAACGTAGAGGAATCGTCCCTGATGTGATAATGGACGGCCGAGTTCTACCCCGTACCGACAGTGTGAAATATCTTGGGATGCATTTAGACAAAGGCCTGACCTGGAAAACTCATATGGACTAAGAGAAAACACCTGAATCTTAAACTCAAGAGTTACTACTGGATCTTAGGTCGCAACTCCAAACTCTCTCTGATTAATAAACTATTAATCTACAAAAGCATACTGAAACCAATTTGGAGCTACGGTATCCAGTTGTGGGGTACCGCCTCACATTCCAATATCGAAATTCTGGAACGCTTTCAGTCGAAGACCTTACGCACCACCACTAACGCCCCCTACTACATACCCAACACGGAAAGACCTAAAAATGAAGTCAGTGAAAGAAGAAATTACCAAGTTCAGTGAAAATTACCTCTTGCGACTAGAATCTCATCCTAACCCACTAGTGACAGAACTAATTGATGAAAGTGAACAAGTGCGCAGACTCAAACGTTTCAAGCCGTCAGATCTTCCTAATCGTTTTTAGACAGATATAATATCCCTACTACTTACTTATTATTAGTTATTAATTGTTGAAAGTAATTTCATTTGAGGAACGTCAAAGGGCGTTACCTCCCATGTAATTTACACTGCTATGTATTTCCATTATAGTAATATGATTTGCTTATTGCTAATGTAGCAGATTGCAAATAAATACCAACTGTTAAAAAAAATTTTGCTCCAATTTTTTGAAAAATGTGTTTTTTGGGCTTTTCAGCACTTTTTCAGTAAATACTACAGATTAATTTTTAAATCCGAGATATTTGAAACTATCAAAGCTACCTTTTCAATTACGCCCTCAAGAATTTCGGTATGGCCTCACTTTACCCAGAATTTTCATCAGAAATCAGAAACAAAAATACATAAATATACTAGAGAAGTAAATACACATATAAAAAATGAATAATAGATTATGTAATAATTAACGAACATTACAAGAAAGAAGCAAAAACTGCAACAGCACTACGAGATTTAGAAATATACCATGATTACTTTTGATATCAAAAATAGAAATAAAAAATAAAAATCATGTAAAGAATAGTAATAAGAAAAAACCAAAAAGACATATGAACTCTAAGAGGAAGAGTGGAGTTAAAAATAAATAAAATAAAAGAAGACCCAAATAACACAACCGTAGAAAACCTCTGGAAACATACTAAAAACACACTAGTAAATATGGCATGGGAAACAGAAACAGAAATTAAGACAACTACAACATAAATTAAAAGCTAAAAAGTTAGTACAAAAAACAAAGCATTAGTTATGCGTAAAAGTTGATGGAAAATTGAGAATAATAGCATAAACATTCTGAAACTATTTTATAAAGTTTTAAAAGCGTTCGGAAAAGAAAAACAAGGTAGAACATAAAAATATAAAAATGAACACTTTATTTTAATTTACCAATAACTAGATTTGCGATCACCAATTTGGATTTCATAAGGCACACTCGTCAATCCAATACTGTCATCACATGTTGTGAATCATAAATGAGGAGCTAGAAGAAAAACAATATTGCGTATAAGGTTTGGCACCCAGGCCTGTTAACAACAGTTAAGAAGAGCCTACCCCAGAAATATTGCAACTTGATCAAGTCTTATCTATCTAATAAACAGTTTCAAACTAAATATAACAGTGTAATATATAGTTTATATCCAATAACTGCAGAAGTTCCGCAAGTCAGTGTTTTGGGCTCTTTATTATCCACTCTTTGCAGGGCAGACAAAAACACACATATGTACGTTCGCAAATGATACAGTTATACTTACCAAACATAGAACCCAGTAGAAGCTGATGGCTATGTTTAAAACCACCTAAATTCTCTTCAAAGATGACTAATGAATAAAAATCCCAGCATATAACATTTACCCCCTGAGAAAGGTAATGTCCAGCTCTGAAAATTAGTGACAAAGATATACCGCAAGTTAAAGAAGTCAAATACCTTGGATTAATCTTTGATAGTCAACTATCTTGGAAGATACACCGCCAAAAAAATGCAGACAAATCAACATACAAGTATGACCGCTTAGTTGGTTAATAGGATGAAAATAAAAACTAACAATGGAAAACAAGTTACTCATCCTATAAGGCAATCATTAAACTCATTTGGATTTATTCCATTGAGACATGGCGGTCATACAAAGAAGTCTACCACAAATACTCCGAATGATCGTAGATGCTTCCTGGTTTGTGTCAAATCACACCATCCACACCGACCTCAACGTTCTTTACGTTCAAGATGTGATTTACAAGAGAAACATTAAACATTATGATTCACTCCGATCTCACAGTAATTCGCTATTAGAGCAACTTATCTACAGTGCTAACCATCGAAGACTCGAGCGTTCCTGGCCCATAGATTTGAAGTGGGACCATAGGGGGTCCCACCGCAGGTCACAATTCTCATCATGCCATACAATTATAATTGTATATTATTTTCTCTGTGTATAATCATATGTCATAAAATTACCTTATAGAAGGTACATTCTGATTGCGGATCACATTAAAATAAAAATACATTCATAATTTAGAAATAAACATAGAAGGTTAAGAGTGCGTCAAAGACATCCGCCTACTTTCACTGCTAGCAGTGGACTAATCATTTTAAATGTAGAAATAAACAAATCATTTCCGCTGGTACGACCTATCACATAATTATCAGTTCAAATATTTCGATTTTTAAATTTAAAAGAAAATGAAATAGAAAGTTAAATCTTTTGACTCCAGCGATAGCACACGTTGCGCTCAAAGCGGAAATTCAAATTTGGTATACATATTCCTGGAGGTATTTGATCATAATATAAATGTTCTCAGCTCAAAATGTTTTACAATTTTAATAAAATTAACATATGTATCTAAAACAACAAAACGGATCATAGTATTACAACGTCCGGGTCAAATGATTAAAAATCAACTATAATAATTCAATAATGCCTAACAAGTAGCAAAGCCTTTTGAATCAATAACTGTTTAGCAACGACGGGGCATGGATTCGAGAAGGATGTAGTTCACTGACTGCGGGATCTTCTGCCATTCTTCCTTCAATTGTTCGAATTTTTCGAATTTTTCGTTTTTTCTTTGCCAATCTTTTCTCCAGCTTTTTCCATAAGTTCAAGATCCATAAGATTAAGTTCAAGTCCGGACTCTGGCTAGGGCATTTTATTACAGTGATCCTCTTCCTGTTGAATCAATTCTTGACATCCTTGGAGGCGTGTTTTAGATCATTGTCTTGTTGAAAGATAAATCCACACCTAAGATTAGACTTTGCATATATAAGCATGACCTTTTCAAGAATAAACAGATAGATTTTTCTGTCTATTATGCCGTCTATCTTGTACAAGAGATTGACTGAATGCTCCCCGCACCATTACTGACCCGCCACCATGCTCGACAGTCAAGATTTCGTAACGAGGATGAAATATTTTGCTGATTGGGCAACGGACATTCTTTATGCCATCGCTATCAAATAACATGAACTCATCATACCAGAGTACGCCATTCTACTCCTGAAGGGTCCAGTGTAGATGACTGTGGGCTAACTCGAGGCGTGCTTTAAGGTTTTTCTCACTGGTGAGTGACTTGAAGACGGGACGGCATCGCTCAGACGACGTTTGGCAGTTTGAGGAGAAATATCGGAGTTGAACTCATTTAGCTCGCGAGCTATGTCGACTGCAGTACAGCAAAGGTTTTCAAGGGACATCATTAGTATCTTTTTATCGACAGCACGAGGGATTTTCTTCGGTCGTTCGGATACAGTTCAACTATAGACCACTTCAGAATTATTAATCCTCTTCAACAGTTTCGTAACAGTAAAGTTTTGAACGCAAAACTGATTCGCAAGGCGCTAGTAAAAGAGTCTTTAGAGATGGCCCTGTTGTTTGATCTTCCTCTCCTCATCTGTCAAGCATCGATGCGTACAAGTATTGGTCATTACCCTAAAATAAACAATTACTAAAAAAACCACAAGTGAAACAATAAAAATGACAAAAATTAAGTTTTACGTTACATTCAAAGTACTTGGCGATTTTTTTCTAAATTTGATCATATTGTTTGTGTTTTTAGTGTCTGCTAGTGGTTGTTATCTCTTTTTGTATTGTTTATTTTAATTAGCTCTTCTTCAATATCGCGTTTGTTTGAAATCGTCTAACCGTAATAAAATATTCTTCTAAATCTGTTGTAATACGAAAAGGTAATTTCTGGTTTGTCTCCGTGATGGATTATTGATAGATTATTGTTCAATTGTTTTTTAAGATAAACCACAGCCTATGACTTATGGGCCTACGTTAGGGAAAATTTAGGGAAAATTTAGGGAAACATTATTTTAGTTAAATTCTAAACATTTAAACTGTTAGACACGTTAAATATTTTGTCTTTCAATTGCTAATATTGACATTTATATTATTATTTTTGTCGTAGAGGTTAATAATTATTTTAAACGATCGCATAACATAACGAAATATTTCTTGCGAGTTCTTCAACAACTTCGGAACACCCTGAAGCACAACTTGCTAAGGTACTATTACTGAAGCGATTAGAAACGTCTTGTCTTTCCTTCACGAGCAGCACACCCCATACTCTACACACTCCTCCTATCTATTACAAGTAGTTTAACAGCGGTGTCACCCCGAATTTATGCCCTGCACGAACACAACCAAGCGTGGTTTCACTTTATTATGATATTACGGCGTTTCGTATTAGTCTCATTAGCCGCAAAAGTGGCGGAAGGACCGGGATGATGCAGATACGTAAAGGTAATCATCGCCGTGAAATACGAAAATACAAACAAGAAAATAATAATTACAACCGCTAGCATCTGCATAAAACATGAAGGGAGCTGGCGAGATAATATATCAAGGGTTTTTAATTGAATGACTGCTGGATGAAATATTAGCACTTGATTTATTTACCGAGTGTAAATAATTAACATCATTAATTAAATAAGTTTATAGCGTGTTAAAGGAGTGGACGCACGATTCGAGAGCGCGCCCGACAAACGAATTTATGCGGAACAAACAAAATATGTTATCGCAGCGCTCCGTGGCGGAATTAATCATTCTCTTGCTTGGTTTGCTTCTTCCTCCCACCAGCGGGAATAACTGCTCGGCCAAATTTCTTGCTCTAGATTCGTTGTCCCCTGCGCTCGGAAAACCCTACCCTTTCGATGACCGGAAAGTATTTATGTTGTTAACAACCCCGGGTCGCCTATACTGATTTTTCAGCGAACAACGCGTTGTAGTTGGTGTCAAAATTAATTCCATATTTTTGTTTATTTGTTTTTATAATAACTTTATAGAACATACAAATTTAATAATTTTAAATCATTTAACAGTAGTTCAAAGTGAGGCTACCAAAAGTTGATCAGTCTATAACTGCTACTATTGCCAGTACAAAAAAAGAAAATAACCACCCCTCTTTCTCTAAACCGAATTTCAATTCAATCACCTAATAATCCGTTTCTCAGTTTAAATGTGGCACTATTTCAAAAATCACACTTTTGATGCCCCCTTTTATATTAACACAAATCCTTTTTTTTTAAATAACCCCAGAGAAAAAAGTCTAATAGGGTTAGATCGCAAAATCGTGGTGGCTAATCGATGTGACCCCTGTGCAAACTAATGCAACTAACCAATTTTGTTTAAAGTGATTTTTTCATGTGCTATGCGACATTGTTTTGTTGCAATCACACATTATTTCAGTTAAAATTGTTGGTTTCATTGAAAAAAAAAAATAACGATAACGATAACGTATACCATTGATAGTAACAGTATGGCCAGCTTTGACCTCAAAAAATAGGGGTCGATGATGTCTCCAGCCCACAATGCACACAAAACAGTACATTTTTGTGAACGCATTGATTTTTCGTGAATAGCGCGTAGATTTCACTACCCTTGATGCAAAAATATTAACAATTTACAAAGCCACTCAACGGAAAGTGGTGTTCATGGTTCAATATGATTTTTTTGCAAAAATCAACATCGACTGCTGTATTCTATAAAACGCACTTCACAAACGTATGGAGTTTCTAGTAGTTTTTGGTGAACTTTGCACGTGTTATATCCCAATGTTCGCAAAACGCAAACGGCGCACAATTAAAATTCTAAGGTTAAATTTGGATCACCTTATATTTTAAAGTAACTTTGGTATAGTAGCCCATACAACTAAGAAACCTAAATAAGAGTACAAGAACCTTTATGTGATCTTTATTTGCGTTTGACAAATTACTTCAATAAAAAAATTATGTGTTTAATTACTCATTATATTGAACTACGGTAACTAGTTTTGATCATATGGCTTCGACAGGATTGAATTTGGTAATACCCATAGCATAAATAGAGAAATAGGTGCAGCACTGACACTAACATACTCTGTCATTTGTCTCTTAAAAATTGAACTTTTAAACATAAAATGTCAATATTTCTAAAAAAAACCAAGGGGCACACTTACCAGCCATAGCATTTTTAAACTGGGTTACTATAAGACAGATTTGAAAAATGTAAACCTATACATTTGAGTTATAATATAATTTTATCTAATAACAATATAAAAAAATTGATTTTTTTGAATCTTTGAAATACTATCCGCACATTTTTCTGCATAATTAATAATTTTTTGGTTTGTTGTTACAAAATAGGTAATCAAACTTACTTTTTCAAATCGTCAATAGACGTTTAGAATCTACAAATGAATAACAAGCGATTTGGGCTTAGGTTACTATTCTTTACTATTTTCTTGAATTTATTCTCATACGTCCTAAAAACTGGTATTGATATTTCCAAGAATACTAAAAATGCTTGAATATGATTTTGACTCTTAAAAGATTTGTTAGATAGTAGCACGCCATCTTAATGGTAAATTTAGCATCTTCATAATGTTCTTACGAACATAAATTGTAAACAAAAAAGATATCTGTTTCTAAATTTATAGTTCAACTATTTCAGTTTTATGAACTCTGTCTTTTACCTTTAGGGGCATCTCAATGTAGATTCAATTGCTACTGTGTGATACAGCTACGCATTACCAATTAACAATTTTTTTAAGATTATCAGTAAGCGAAATTTTTTACATTTCAGAACACTGATACAGACATTGTTCGAGCAAATTAAATAAATGTTTCTTCCTTTAAAACCAATTCGTCCTATTTGATTGCTTTGATTGCACTTTAGTTTTTGGTATATAATGGAGGAGTATTGTTATAATTTCTTATATTTCTCTTACACATCTATAAACAATTAGCTAAAATTTGTGCTCCACTTATCTACCAGGGTCTCTTATACCTAATTCATTATGTAACACAAACTGCTAGCTCATAAAAAATACCACATATCATTATTTGAAGATCTGCTAAAACCATGTCACCGATTTTGTTCCCAATCTCTAGGGTGGTTAACATTTCTGGTCGTTCTAAAATTTTAATTTTCGTTTTTTTAAGTCCTTAATTAAAAAATTTGTTTGATTTAAATGATTCTAAAAAAGGGTTTGACAGGTCGTTTAATATAAATCGCATAAAGGAGTTGCAATCCCAACCACATACAAAGAGAGACTTCGGAAACTTTCCAATCTATTCCTGTAACAAAACATGATGAAATGGTACAAGCAGAAATAAAAGTGTCGATAGAAGAACAGTTGGATTGAAAATAAATGATGAACATTAAGCAGTTAAATGAAGGTTAACGGAAGGTCGGATATTGAAAAGGTAAAATGAGTCGCGGATGAAAGTACAAATAAAAAATATAGATGCAAGATATTCAGAATATCATAGAAGGAAGTAAAAAGCTCTATATATGAATAAAATAAAAAAATAAATATATGCATATAATACTAGAGAGTATACAAAGGACAGATTTAGTTAGAGTAGTTAAAGTAGTAAAGTGCATAAAATTCTAGAAACAGAGAAGAGGCATTTGAATGTCCCTAAGGTAAATTAATGCCAAGAGAGCTGATGAAAGTAATATAATAAATAAGATGCATATATTCTTCACAGAAGTAGGTATATAAATAAGTTCTCAGCGTTAGATTTCACAGGACGCAAATCACCGTTTACATGTAACGTCCGCCCTCTTGAGGTTTTAAAGCAATGACATTTGGTCTTTCGGAACATCATGCGATTTGGCGTTTGATGCACATAACCTCAATAATCAGCTGTGTTCACGATGGCAATCACAAAAGAGCATATTCGATTTTCTACCCACTTCGCGTTTCATCGTAAGAAAAACGCTGCTGAAGCCACCGAAATGATTTATGCTGCATATGGTGAAAAAAAGACTAAGTCATGCAACGTGCAAAAAGTGGTACCAAAGATTTCGCGGAGGAGAGCTTAGTCTTGAAGATCAACCACGCGCTGGACGCCCTCAAACATTTGACACGGATGAGCTGCAGACGCGTTAGGCTGGGAACTTCTTCCACATCCGGCGTATAGCCCAGACATGGCCCCTTCCGATTATCATTTATTCCGGTCGTTACAGCATCACTTGGCTAATACGCACTTCAAAACAGAAGAAGAAGTCCGAAAATGCATCGATAACTTTATCGTCTCGAAGCCGGTGAGCTTCTATCACCAGGGAATTCGCAAGCTACCCGAAAGATGGCAAGAGGTCATCGATGCCAACGGAGAATACTTTGATACTTAAGCTTTTTTGTTTGTTTTTAAATAAAACTTTAATTTTGCAGAAAAGAAGCTGAGAACTTATTCATACACCTATAGTTCAGAATAAATAGAAACCACCACAATTTTTAAATATTACGGCATATTTATTATATAGTCCAATTAACTTTGAACTAAATAATATTAAATATATGGCATGGGGGTAGGTTACATCACTTAGATACCATCTATCGGCAGTTCATTAATCTTTACCTAATTTACTAAGTCTTCTGGTGACATCCTTTTGATTTATCTTTCTGCTAAAGATTTATTGTAGAGTTCAATTACTAGCCGATTGTTATGATTCGGGGCGTTTCAGATTAAAAGGTTTAGTCGGTTTGCTGCAGTCCTAAAGCTTAATTACGTAAGTCCAATTCGGTTTAAGGATGACTGTATATTATTCATTTATTTTCTAGAGATACTTTCGGTTTTCTACCAAGTAACCAGAAGATTTATTTTACTTTTAAATTTAGTTGGAGCGCTTTGGTTTTTATATAGCCTTTATAAGTAAGCTTTTGGTCTAGATAAAGCTCAAAATATTTTATTAGCCATTATAGTCTTTTTTGTAATAGGCATACCCGCTATAAAGAATAGATAAAGGATACTACCTTAAGCTATGGCAGAATTGTTAAGATGATATCTGGATAATGTATTGTTGACCTTATCTTAAAAATATTTTTAACTAAAATATGATTTTAGGATTTGTCTGTGTAAATGCACCTTAATTTTAAATAATAAGCCTTCATGCCAGACTTTGTCGAACGCCTGCCGTAGTTCAAGAAAATCTACAGCACAGATTTTCTTTTTTTTAAGATTCTCTTTGATTTTATTTGCCGTTTTTTAAATTATGTTTTAGTGCAATCTTTTATTCTGTAATTTTTTTTATTTTATGGTTTACACTGATTTTTTCGTTAATTAAGTCTTGAAAAGTTCCCAGTTGGTTTCTTTTGTACATAGTTAATGGCTCTATCCATTTTATGTTTATGCTTAGTGTCACTATTATTGCAGTATGATCAGAATTATCTCATGGTAGAGATTAGAAATACCTTTGGTTATTTCGATCCGTAGTCTAACAGGTAGGTTCAATAGTGGATCAGTATGTTTGGCAGTCATAAGAAGGTAGAAAAGGGTATTGTAGTCCTTTGATGAAATATTGTGGCGCGGGGTAGAACAAAAATCTAAGATAATTAAAACTATGCTTGGTGTTTCTAATTTCAATATTATACTTTGGATTTTACATGTTCGATAAAGTTGTATCATATAATGAGTTATGGTTGATTTAATAATTATATACCGTTTCGTCAAGATGGTATGCATATGGTGTACCGTTCCGTTAAATGGCTTTCCAAGATTAGCATAACATCTACTTTGTTGGTAATTTAAAAATAGAGTAATTTTTTGCATGTGGTTTGTTAGCCAGTTGGCATTCCAAGCAGCAATTTTTAGGATTAAATCCATTGTTGGGCTAGTTTTTTTTATGACTATGGTTAGCATGGTTAAATTGATGCTGTTTAGATCGGAAAGTTGGCTTAACATATTTTTAAATTCACCGAGAAAATTTGCTATTTATCTGTTAGGTTTTCTTTCTCTTAATTCTGATAGGTTTGGTGGTTAATGTGTTTGTTACATTATTCTTTCTTGTTATTTGGATATAGGTCAGAATTAAATTTGAGAGAGGGTTTTAGATGAATGGTTAGTTTTAGGTTAGAGGTGTGGTAGTTTGTATTTTATAGAAGAGACTTCGTCGTCTCTTTGGGTTATTTTTATTTCTTATTTCTATGAAGTCTTGATATACCTACACTTTTTATAATTTGCAGTGCGAATTATATTACACAGCATGCCTGTTGCTGACATTTTGCACGTTTCTGTATCATGTGATGTCCCGCATTTTACACAGTAGTTTTTTTATGTTGACTTAATGTTTTAAAAACGATGTAGTTGGAACAACGTTAATTACAAAATCTTAGTCAATAAATGTAAACAGTTAATAAAAAAACGGTATTATAAGAATATACAATAATGTTTTCTGTCATTTCATATTTGTTTTACTAAGTACACTGGATGTTTTATTAAAAATAATTTGATTGCTTTTAAAAATCAAGCAAATTTAAGATTTCTAATATTTTGGGGTACCATATTATAATACATGCTTATAGCAAAGTTATCAGCCTAATTAAATATTTTTTATTTTCTTACGCGATCCCTTATTATAAACCCTATTTGACGGGAGCAATAACAGTGGTTTTTATTTTTGTTTTAAAAGAGTCAAAATGTTTTTTTCGCATATTTTAAATTATAAAGTGCATGCAAAGCGAGCACAGATAAAACCTCAAAAAAGGGTAGAGAAGTGGGTAGCGATTAATTTTTCTAGTGTTGAATATGATTCATAATATTCGTTTTTGTTATTTAGAGAGTTTATAGGTAGCACTTTCTCCTCCACAAAATCTAATTCCGTAGGATACTGTACTTGTGCAGTGAATAGTGCAGTGTAAACCAATTTAAAAAAAATAGCAACGCTCAACATCAAGAGCATATAGTTTACCGATGATAATTTTTTACATGAACATTAACACGATAGACTGAATCTTATCTTCATTCAACTTTAATTTGTTAGTCTCAAACTAATTTGACATTGAGTTGATATTTCATTTCATGGATTCCAGTAACTTCTTTAAGCTGTTATCGTTACCCAAAAGATTTGAGTCGCCATCAAATTGCCAGATAGAGGCTTTATAGTTTATGCTCATTTATAAATCATTAACAAACAAAATAAAGAAGATCGTTCCAATTATTTTATCCTGAGGTACCTCACAATTAACCACACGTTCTTGTGAAAGCATTCCTCTGCTTTTTACCTTCCAAAAACTTGTTTTAATTTCAACGTGAAAAGTCATCGGCCCGTGGGCGAGATATCGATGACTTCCGATATACGCGAGTGAACCTAAATCTAATCGCCGCAACATTAAATTAAATTCAATCTAATAATAAGAGAGAATTTACCTTTTTGTAATAATACGTTTTAAACCCATATGCGAAGGCCTTTCCATTACCCTTTGGAGTAATGTAACTCCCTCAGTTTTCATCCCAAATGGTACCATCAACTCAAATGTTGGCGCATACCAATCACATATGTGCAATTTGCAGATTCAATAATATCCAGGTAATTCCTTTCAAAATTATTATACTCAATTTTATCTACAATCCAAATATTACCACCAAAACATATTCTTCCCTCTTTTAACTCAAAATGACCCTAAGTGGACCATAGTAACGCACAAAAGAAGAAGAAACTCACAAGACAACTCTGGACTAAACACCAAACATCCAAAATAAAACTCAATGCACCCTCCACCCTCTAATCGTTTTTTATCAAAGTCAAGATGCAAATTCGGAAAAAATATCTAAGCTTTGTATCCAATCTTTGTAGCTGGCATTTATACCATTACGCCACTCGCTTCTGTATCTAGTTGGTAAACAGCAATATGATATAAAAAGCAGCTGAATATTTTTTTCTTATGTCTGCACGATCTTCAGTGATATTTAGTTTGACATATCAAATAGTTTATGTTAAGTTAATAATTTTATTTACACCAATTTATTAAATTTTTAAAATGTCTGATAGAAAAGGCATTGATTTTGTGTTATAAATGAAATTAATGCTACCGAAATGTTTAGAGTGATACAGGAAGCATTCTGTAACCGTTCTTTACCGAAAAAGACTGTATTCCAATGACATAAGTTATTTAGAAAAGGTCCCGAGTCGGTAGAAGATGAACTTGGTCCTGGTCGTCCTTCAACATCAACAGCCAAAGGTAGTATCGAATAAATTAAAAACAAAGAAATGGAAAATCGTTATTTGACTAGAAGAGAGCTTGATGAAGATGTTGGCATATTAATATTTTAAGTGATGTTTTGGGTTTGAAAAGTTTGCTAGCAAAACTCAGCAATCATTATTTGTGAGTTTTCGCCAAAAAATCAAGATATTTGCTCCACAAGCTTCGTAATCTCTAGAAGAAACATGTTTCTGTTAACTCAATTAAAAACACCGCTTTGAAGAATTTGACTCAGTTGAATCGATAAAACAAAAAGTAAAGAAAGTGCAGATGGAAATTTAAAAATGTGAATATGAAAAGTGTGCCCAAGATAGGATTACAAGTTGCTATATGTGAATCGCAACGGAAGGAGAAAATACATTTGGACGAATAAACAAATAGTATGTGTATGTAAGTATTATTAAGTGTAGCTGACTTCAAATTACTTTAACAAGCGGGATTTGTGAATTTAGAATAACAGAGTACACGATTAAAGTTCTAATTTAACACGTCTTTTGCCATAATCTCACTGTTATCAAAAGATTTCGTATTCAATTATTTTTCGCATTATTTCAAGAGTTAGTAAGTTTTCAGAAGTAAAAAGAAGAAAAAGTTTTTAAAATGTTAAAACAAGACTGTCGATTTTATATTTAACGATAAACATTGGAGCTTCAGTAAAGAAACTTGTAGGCAGGGTTGGAGGGAAGAATTCTGGGAAATTTGCTGTTGTGTTGTCTTACGCACTTATCTAATATAATTTGAGTAATATAAATAATTTTAAAAACTATATTTAATGTATTTTTGGTAATAAGTACAAAGCATGGCCATGTTCAAATACAAAATGGAAAAACTATAAATTTCATTCCATCTTCCTGGATATCTCAAAAATTTCGTATCACTGCCAGGTTTTCAATCAAAATCTTGCGTCATTGGCTAAACAATAAAAAAGTTTTTAAATTGTTATGCGACGCCTGCAGCCCATTACATAACCTGGTAGTTCGGCGCGAATCGCTCGGTCATGCAGATCCCCAAAAATTCCCTGGAATTTTTGGCTGCCGGAGCGAACGTAATCTTTCACCTCCGATTCCCCTTCCGCTCGGCGCTTTGAGCAGCGGCTTACTTCGCGAGTGCGCTGGCGACGTTCAAATCGCGCTTAAAATACCATTACATCAAAACCAACAAAAAACTTTTAATACCCAAATTTCGGCGAGTTCCAATTCGGAACTGTAGTGGTGTTTAGTTAGCGTTTATTCTACCTCGGGAAGTATTTCCTAACTCGCGGCTCTTTTAATGGTTTGAACTTTACAAGTTTCTAACAGTTGGTGGCGTTGTATAAAGATTTGTTGGAAGTTAAGAAGTTTGTATTGTATTGACGTATACTTAAGGAGCGGACGCTTTCATTGAATTGGAGCTATTAGCCTCTTCCTTCCTCTATAGAACAAATAATACTTCTGCTAGCGCCATATTAGGTGATTCAACTTGACTGGAGAAGTCCGCTCTGCTGAAAATTAACGGTTTTTTCAGTCAGCGAAAAATGCGAAAATATCAGCCGCCGAGAGCGCCATTCACGGAAAAGAGTACTAACGAGACGGATGCAACAAACCAAAGGAATCGATTGTACGTGCTATCGCAGCTTGACTCCTTTCGAAGGATTATGGCCCGTAATTGAAAAACTGGAGTATCAATCCCAACCCGATTTATTCATTTGTATACCGATCGTGTCAGCTGTCAATGCCTTGCACCTCCCTGTGTCATTTTAACAAACGAATAATAGTGGAGTGACGCGTACGTGTTTTCTGTCGCCTGATAATTTTAGATTGCTGCTGGAATTAATTTCGATAAAAGTTCCTTCTAGAACATTTACCAGGAACATCTTTACTTCCATTTAAGTATATTAAAGTAAATGTAAAGTTAATCTCAGATAAGTATTTAAAAAGGAATATTTATAGTTGGGCTGATCGATGCCTTCTGGGTATTTCTGTGCTGATATAGTAAAGTTAAATTAAATTTTGAAACTTTACATAAGTGGAATCAACATAACTATTAAATTAGCTACATTTAAAAAGTACAATCGCTACAATTGGTTATTTTTAAATTCAAAAGGTTTGGCCTAAACTGTCGAGCACACACGCAGTGGTGGCAGTGAAGATTACCCCATCTAAGGATTTAGCCGCCATTTCAATAAATTCATAGTAACAGATTAAACTCAATCCAACGTTAAAGAGCCAATATCTTTTGCAATTCTTTCAGTCTCTCGCCACCGCCCTTCCGCCGAATTCTTTACGCTACCTTTGCGCCGTCTACTAGATTCATTTTCGTGGCCTAACTGCTGCTCTTGTTATTTTTGTTCTAACTTTAAATTGTCCCCTTCCGTCTTTGTTTGCCACTTTTATACCGCTTCAAAGCACTATAACGCTTTGGCAGTCTCCGTCTTGGTTCTCATTTGGTGAACTTCCGTATTTGCTTATAAATATGTAAGTAACAAATTGTTTATCAAGAATAAACAATATAAATTATCAATTTTAATAATATAATCATTAGGTCTAGGTAATTAAACTTAGATCTATTGAGTTTTCAGTTAAATTGTGTATTTTAAGATTATTTGAAGTAAAATGAAAAAGTTTTCTTTTTAGAGATTCTCTTACAGCTTTGTTGTCTCTCATTTCGCATTTGTATATTTTTGCAAGCGAATATCAGTGTTATCAATACGCGAAGGATAGATAAATTTATCTGATTGACCCGCATTCATTTTATTTATATTTATTATTTTGTTGCATTCCGCACTACTAATTAAACATTAACACTTGTAAGGTATTGCTGTTCTGAATTGCAATTAGTTCGTGTACGATTTAACGTATACGATTATCGCGAGGTATCGACCCAGCAATAATAACCCGGGTGGCCTAAGAAAATTAATTTTATATTTTAACCAGTGCGTGATTAATTTGCGACTTAAAAGAAATTTCATGCAATTAACTTAAATACACTCCTAATCAACTCGTAGTTAACCTTCTTTTTCTGTTCTTCTTTTATAGAAGCAATATTAAACCAAGACTTGCAATTTATTACTCCATCAAAATACCCCTGTTGTACCCCCTATTGTTCAACCCAATTACTAACTCCAGAGTTTTTAAAAGACAATGAAGAAAAAAGACAGAAAACTGTTAAAAAAGAGGAACTTAATCATCTAAAAACCTACAAGAGGGACTAGTCATATATAAGAACTAGTAACATATCTGAAATGCTTGTTGGTAATGAGGAGAATGATAAACATTTTCAAAGTAACACTAGAGCCAAAACCACCGCCAGTATTCATATATTCATAACCAGTTTGAAAGGTATAGTGCAGAATTGTTGAGGTAAATTTGGAACTGCCTTATGAGCATGCGCAATCCCCGTTTATATAACAAGTTAGCTTGTCATAATCAACAACCTTCGATTGTAAACAAAACGAGCCAAAAGTACGATCGCAGAATTGCTACACTCAAATCTCTTTGCGCCGGAAAATCGCCGACGGAAATGTTGAGTTACAAAAAAACTCAAGTTTATAGCTAAGAAGTATAGAGGATATAACTACCAGGATTAGATAACTGCTGACAGGGCAACTCGCAGCAAGCGATCGCAAGTTCAATGATGAATTCGTTCGAATTTAAAGAGAAGATCGATCAGGACCACAGGTGGAGCATAACTGATCTGGCAAAAGAAATGGGCGTAGCGAAGTCGACGGTTAGTATAGCAGTGCACCAAAAATTGCACTACTAGTAGTCTTAGCGACCGCCAAAAGTTGACTAAAAACAAGATAAATCGTAAATTACAGGCCCAAGCACTCCTGAACTACATCAAGCATGACAGCGCCGACTTCCTGAGATTTTTGAGGGAAGGAACTTCATCCAGCACAAAATAGTGAAACAGCAAAATCACGTTACGATCTTCCAAGATACCTCTGTTACGGTGCTGGGGCTGTTGCCCCACTTCTTTGGGGAAGTCCTGAAAATGATATCCGACAGCTATATGAATGTGCTGGAGGCAATTTTTAAGCCCTGGATAGAGGAGATATTTGTTGGGCGAGAGTACGTGTCCCAGCAAGATTCTGCTCCAGCTTATAAACAAGAAAGACAAACCACTCCTTTGGTACTACGTGTGGGACGTGGTCAAAGTGAAAGTCAATTAAAGTCAATGAAAGGCATCATAACACCAAAAATAGCTTAAGAGCCTTCATAATGGAGATAATGGCACAAATGGACAGCGAGAAGTATTGGCATACAGCAGCATTAGGTTTTGGCTCGAGAAGGTTATGGTGGCTGATGGGTACTACATCGATTCTACTATGATTCCCAATACTATTTATTTTAACTGGTCCGAGTTTAGTGTATGTAAACTGAATTTTTCTTGTACGTTAATGTTATTTTTATTGATTTCTTCATAAAGTCACTAACGGCGAAACATATCACAGCATAGCATTTGCAAGCACTACAACTATAATTAACGCTCACAGCTCAGAAACATAGATTAGACATTTAAGGTACAAAAATGTAATCAACCACACGTACCAAATCGAACAAGACAGAACCTACGGTGTTGTAATTAGAAATCTGTACTATTCGATTACAACATAAGGCATATAATAAGCGAAAAAAGGTGTATGAACTGAAATTAACATGTGGGGGCCAAAACCAAAGTAGACCTTCCAAGGGAAAAGAAGGAACTAATATAGTGCCACAACCATCTCCAAAACTATTTACAAGTTTTTGACGATCCTCAAAGTAGAGCTAGTCGCCCCCACACAGTGAGCACAGAAGAGATAATCGAAAATGTTGACAAACAAAAGGATTGTCCATCAGTAGACCATCACTCTATGTTACATTGCGAAAAGATTTGGAGATGTTTCTCTACAAAATCTCAATCTATCAGCCATTTAGTGATAAAGCCGTCAAAGATCGATTTGAAATTGTTGTCACTCTCAAACAAATCGATTGCCAAAAGATATGGTTTTCAGCTGAGAGTCACTTCGATTTAAAAGGTCGTGTCAACACTCACAATTTTTAGATATAGGGCACACAAAAACCGTCGTGGCGGTGTGCCCTCTACGTCCAAAGAGGATAACTGTTTGGTGTGCCGTCAGTTTCTATCGGCATCGTTGGACCATATTTTTTGAATGAAATGAGCACTGGTCAAGTCTACAAAGACCAAATTTTGGATAAGTTTTTCTGTCACATCAGTAAATACTCGATGAAAAGAGATTTTTGGTTTGTACAAAATAACGCCAAAAAAACATGGAACCGACGTCAAGAGTCTTCAACCCCAATATAATCGCTTTGAACGCCTAGGCCAAAACAGGAAGAATTTCAGATACGATCAATTCGATTTCAGAAGGAAAAAAGGCAAAATTATAGACAATTTTCTGAAACGCTTGACGAATGCCATAAAGAGCGAAGAAAGACATTTCTAGGACTTAGTTCAAATAAATAATTGGATTTTATTTTACTTTAATCACTATGAAGGTTTCTTTTTTGAATAAATATTTTTGTGTTGGAAACATCTTTTTCGGCACAGGGTATATACCTCAACAGGTAAACGCACTCAATGGCTCACTGATCTTTAAAGTATCCCAGATTTACTAGACTTTTTTATAGCTGTAAAAATCCCTGCAAATTATTTTTTCGTCGAAATAAACTATGATTTGTCCTCATATTACTCCTCAATCGTACTTTTAGTACTGGCGTAATGGGCAAATTATTAAATCACAATCTAGCCAATAATCTGGCAGACTAGGGAAAAATTCATAAATATATTTAAAAAAAAAACTATCAAATATCACATATCCCTTCAAACTATGTAGTCCTCTACACACTATAACATAATATATGAAATAAATAATAATATACCTCTTTAAATCAGAAAATAAATTTTTGAGAAACGGCAAGCAAGAAGCAGGGCTATAAAAAACTACCATAAGTCAACATTACGCGTTTCCAAGAACTAACCTTCACTAGGACAATTTTTAACAACAAAAAAATTGATGTTTTTTCTAAATATTTATCAAACATTTTTAACCCTTTGAAACAATATCTATTGCAAATACTGAAAAAATAAAAAAACTTTTTGCACCTTCCATGTCAGTTATCACTGTTAATTAAACGTTTCACTTCTACTGAAGTGAGCTTTATTATTAAAGTGTTAAAAACCCGTACAGTACTGGGCTACAATTTAACAATACTGAAAAAACTGCTGAAAAAGTAACTACACTAGTAATTACTATAGTAGAATATTAAGTTTGTTGCACTTTTTCATGCAATGGAAATATACACGGATTATTATGGCACCAAAGTTGAATAAGCCATCTCGTTCTTTTTGTTCTTTTTGACCAATTGGCCTGTTGCCACTACTAGGTAGGTTATTTGAACAACTACTACAAAGAAGGCTTAAATAAGATACCAACTTTACCATTGTCATACCAAACCTTTAATTTGGTTTTTGTAAAGGTTACTCTGCGATGTAGCAAACTTACGGAACTATTAACCAACTAACTCACCAAGGAAAAAAATTGGCATCACAGCTTTCTTATACGTGAAGTAGGCCATTGGTAAGCTGTAGGACGTCGGTCTGTTATACAAGTTAAAGACTACTTACAAACACCTTCTTCTTCTTGTTCCACTCCTACTGGAGATTGGCAATCATCATGGTTATTTTGGCTTTATCTACTGTTCTGAATAGTTCACTTGAGCTGCAATTATACCACTCACGCAGGTTCCGCAACCAAGACATTCTTCTTCTACCCACGTTACATTTCCCTTTAAACTTGCCTCGCATTATATTTCTCAGCAATGAGTATTTATCCCCTCTCATAATATGGCCCAAATATTCCAGTTTTCGTTTTTCGATTGTATTTATAACTTCTGTTTTTTTTTGTATATATACCAGTTAACTGTTTGACACCATAATCGTCTAATAGTTTGAGTAATTTCGAATGCAAGTTATCTGGTCTAGTGGCGTTTTTTTCTTTTATGTTGCTAGCGGTTGTTCTGACTTTATCTGTAATTATGGGAAAGGAAGGGCTGATTCGTCTCTTATTTTAAAGGGTCTCGTCTTGAACCATCAAACAATTTTCTTATGCAGTTTTCTTACGCTTTTACCTTCTCGTATTTTTTATATAATTGTGCTGCTTTGTTTGTCAGCTAATCTAGTCGCTGTTGTATAAAGACTATCTGTTTATTTAACCTTTTTATACATATTGAAGTTGTCATATGTTTTGTATATTGTTTCAATTTGTTTATATTCTTCTTCCGACTTTCTTTCTTAGCTTCTCTAACTTTTCTTTGTATCTGCTTGTGAAGTCTGGAGTCTCTTTTTTAAATTCTTCTTTAGTCCATGAGTTGTAGAATTTCATCAGTCATGCACGGCTTCTTCTTGTTCAATTTACTTCCACTTCAATATCTCTTTTCTCATCAATAGTTCTTCTACTTACATATTCGACACTTATAATGCAATGACAGATTTCCTTAACTTTTTTATGTTGTAATTTTTGTTTTGTTTTCTCTCCGACTATTTTAAGACCACTAACGTATTATGGTTTGACATTAGGTCAGCTTTTGGGTATGTTTTACATTAGGTAATTCTAGTTCCTAACTATGCGTCCTGGGGCGTCCATGGACGACTTCCAAGTCTAAAATCGTTTTGGTAGTAATTTAAAATAGGTGTTGAGTATAACAAGTTGTTCTGTAGTAAATACCTCAAACCTATCGCCTGGTTCATTCCTCTCCCCTGATCCGTATGGTCCAATGTATTCATCCATTCTTTTTTTCCATATTTTAGCATTAAAATATCCCATAACTATGTTTATTTCGTTTTTGGGGAGCTCTTTTATGTCATCGTGATTTCTTGTAAAATATCATGTTTATCAGTTTATCTGTCTTGGAAACATATATTTGAATTATGTTAATTGGACAAGACTTGTGCTTATTTGGGAGTAAAGTTACTTATTACTTGATTCCTACAATAACTCCTACTCCAAGCTAATTTTGGTCTACTCAGAACATTTTATTTCCTTGATATCACCCATATCTGAGAGGTATTCCCCTATACGCGATCTGGAGAAGCACATGATAGAAGACACAACTTCACATAAGAACTTTGATATTAACTATAAAAAATAATTTTGATTAACTTTTCGTTATTGTTAACTGCACTATATAGTTTTTAATTATTTTTTTAATGAATGATTAATTAGAGAATTACCTTGATATTTATAATAAATTAGACTAAGATTATTAATATTTTTTTAACGTGCACAAAATACAAAGTTGAAAAAACTGGCTAGATAATATTTATAAAATATGATAGTTCAGGTATTCATAGCAGATGACTGCTTATAAGGAAATTCTTAAAGATTACCAAGCAAACAATTTTATTTATTTGGCTATGCGCAAGACTATTAATCTTTGCGCAAAATGCAATGTAAGCTACTTGAGGGAATTTCAATCTCTACTGACGGCATAAACTGCCGCCTGTGGAAGCAACTACACCATCATGTTGATTGAAATCAGCTCGCCGTAATGAACTCTGCAACCTGGCACACAAAATTATTAACAGTGCGTATTTAGCAGGTTTCGGTTGAAATTAATGAGCTCCGAATAACAAAAAGCGGCGGTTTATTATCAACGCTACCTGCGAATAAATCTTCGCTCATTTCGAAGACTTCCAAGATTTGTAACTAATTGCCCTGTTTGGTTTTTCGCCGCCTCAGAATTCCAACCCTTCACTTAATCAATTCCCCACTTTTTGTGCGTTTTTACAAAGCGGAGGATAACACTGAAAGGACCCTTGTTAGCATATCGGTCCCTTACGAGAACGATCGCTATAATTACATCAGAGCTAGGGAGATGGAACGCATACAGGCTCGTTAGATTATCTGTAACGGCAAACTGAAACGAAAAGGCCTGTTGGGACTACACTTGAGATTATATCAAGTATCGTTAGAATTTGAATGCCGGCCTATTTACTTATCACCTGACATCTTTCGGCTCTTCGTGTTGAAAGAAAATTATCATTTTTATTTAAATGTCCTTATCAAATCCCTAAATAAGTCAACCGCGAGGGCACATTGCAACCATACAAACATATTTTAGATCAATTTTTGCACGTGCTATTTAAATTTACTATTTAAACAAAAAATAGTGCTAATTATAAAGAATTCTGTGTTAAAAATTATTGTTTGTAGTTTACCATCTAAACAAACTAAACTTTTATCGGAGCTTTAGGGTATATTTAATCTTCGATTAGAATAGCGTAGTACCCTTACCCAGTTTTATTAAAAGCTTTGTACCTATTTAGAATTTTTAGTATTTAAATAAATCTAATTTTTAAAATTTTATTACAGCTTCCGTGTGGATTCATATTACTTTAAAATTCACCATCGAACACAACAGAGCTTTGAGTATAACTTGTCTTTCAAAATTATTCTCTTTCTATACAATTTCCAATTGGACTCTTGTATTAGGATTTGAAATTTATTTTAAAGGATTGACAACAGTTCGTGTTACTAGTATTTTTTGCTACCAGCACACACTGCAGTCAACCTCGTGGCAAAGAACCACCATTAGGCTTGAATACAGTGTAATTTTTTTTTTGAATATGTCGAGTTTCGATTCACCAAACTCCAATTTACGGAAAACGTTACTTTTTTGTTTCCATTCGATTATGGTGAATATTCAACTTACGAATATTGGTTTCGAAGATTCAAAAGTAGTGATTTTGAAACGAAACGAGCCAGCCGAAAAAATTTGAAGATGCAGAATTGGAAGCATTACACGATAAAGATATATATCAAACGCTTGAAGAATTGACAGATTTCTTGAATGTTGATTTATCGACTGTCGGTAGAGGTTTAAAGGCAGGAATGATTCAAAAGCAAGGAAATTGGGTGCCACACGAATTGAAGCCGAGAGACGTCGAAAGACGTTTTTCCACCTGCGAAAAGCTGCTCCAAAGGCACAAAAGGAAGAGGTTTTTGAATCGTATCGTAACTGGTGATAAAACACGGATTCATTATGTGAACCCTAAGCGCAGAAAAGTCAAATGTATGTCCGGCAAAGCATTACCAATCGACGCCAAAATGAAACTTATATGGTTTAAAGGTAAAAGGTAATACTCTGTATTTGGTGGGATCAGAAGGGTGTAGTGTTTTATGAGCTGCCAAAACAAGGCGCAACTATCACTGGGGATCCCTACCGACAGCAACTGATCAAATTAAACGACTAAAATACGCTGTAAGACACTAATAAGTAATTTTTTTGCACGCCGGCGCTCGGTCACATGTGGCAAAACAAGCCAAAAAATATTTAGAACCACTTCGACGGAATGTTCTACCCGACCCACCGTATTCATCGAACATTGTCTCTTATAATTAACATTTGTTTTGATCGGTGACGTATGGCCTGTCGGAGCAACGTTTACCGAAAAGTGAGTCGATTCATGGATTGCATTAAAGGACGAGGAATCTTTTCGTCGGGAAATCCGCTTGTTGCCAAAAAGATGGGAAAAAGTTGTAGCTAACGATGAACAGTACTTTAGATATATTTTTTCGAAATATACCTTTAATTTCATATAAAGTTCTTTAAAATTAATTTTAAGCTCTAATGGCTTTATTAAAATTTGCATTCTTGGTCAAAATTTTTAGCGTTTAAACAATTTCAGTTTTAAAATTTATCAGCGCATTTATGCTGCTTTATACTACTTGTAAGGTTATTGTTGATGAAGTCAATGTTCTGAATACAACTTAGTCATTTAAGTAGGTTGCTATTCTACTGGATTATCATGACATTCTACTCAGCCTTATCGAAATTTATATGGCCACAATTTTTATTATTTAAACAATCCAATTTTTTTTAATCTTATTACTTTCCATGTAGATTTATAATATTTTCACTTCAATATCAATACAGTGCTTTGAGTGTAAGTTGCCTATTTTTTCTTTTATACAGTAGATTTGCGCTTTTATTTTCTTAACAAAATGTTCTATAGTGACACTGATGAGAATAGCTCAGTCATGAAAATTTTCAAAATTTTAACTTCAATATCAATACAGGCCTTTGAGTGTAAGTTGGCAATTTTTTCGTTCTCCTACTACGTATATGCACTCTTTGTATGTTCAATATCCCATAGTTATAATTTACGATTGTAATACTGAGACTATATGAGCTAATTACTATTTTCTGCTATGTAAATATATGCTTTATATCTCCTTAGAATAACCACGGTTTTTTATTGGACTCTTGTAGCTTTCTTACCTAGCTTTACCAAAATCTACGCCTCAACAAATTTAAATTTTTATATTTGCCAGAGCTCTTATGCAGTTTCATGCGGGTTTTAAGTTTTCTACTGATAGTCAGTGCGTGGTTATTCGAGTAAGTTATGATAATACTATGTAGAATTGCGTTTTTTATTTTCTTAAAATAGCTATAATTTCCAGTTGGACTTTAATCTTTAATATTAAATCAGTGGAACTTTTGAAGAAGTTACTATTTTCCAACTTTGTAGATTTACTTTTTTTATCTCCCTAAAGCAATAGTCAACAGCTACAGTTTTAAACTGGACTATCATAGTTGCCTTACGTAACCTTGCAGAAATATTTGCTGTTGGTTAGACATTTTAAAGTATAATTTTCAAACTGTGTGATATTATAAATGTGTACTGTAATACGTTAGTCTGTAATGTGATTAGTCTGTTTCAAACTTTCCAACAGTAAATCTGCCCTATATTGCATCTAAAATAGAAATAACCAAGGCATACATTAAACGCGTTATCCTTCACAAATACAAAAAAATGCAAGTGAATCTGCTAAAAATATTCAAAGGTGTCTATGGCAATAATTTTGTTAAAAATCTAGACTAGAGTTTGTTTGAAAAGTTCAGAAACAATAATTTTGGTTTTAAAAAGTAACGAATGCTCTAGAAGTTCTTTTGGTGTTTTGAAATCTTTAGTAGAAGATAATATCTCCACTACAACTTAAAAAAGAGTTAAATATGTCATATATAATTATTCAAAAACATTTAAAACAACTGGGAACAGTGATAAAGTTAAAAAAATTAGGTACTATGTGATATATCATCAGCTCAACTTCAAAATTGCGTTTAAATGTGCATTTCAGTGCATTCTGGTAATCCACGAGTTTCTAGAAGCGAGTACGAAAAACGGTTACAATGTAAAAAAATGTAAGCATCAATACCAACGGTTTTGTTCCTAAGAAAAAAGGTTACTTTAACCTAAATGTAAACTTTATCCATGGGGAAGTTTAAGATTTTCAAAGTGTAATTTGTTTACCTTCAGCAAATGAGTCGTTGGAAAAGTGCTATCCAATAAATATTATACTAATTTTCGGGAAAGTTATATTCCATCACAATAATGTCCTATCTATCTTTCTCCTAGAATCTTGCTTCATCAAATCACCGCATTTTTTTGGAGCTTGCAACCATTATCTTAAAGACAAAGGTGCTTCCAAGAACACTTAAAAAAACTCTTTTTATCTAAATCTATTTTTTTAGATGGAATCAAAAAGATACTTAATGAATGACAAGATCATGTCTAACGGCAGAACATATATGTTAAATAAAAAACTTTAAAATCTCTAAAAGAAATTTAATATGTTGTGTAATACTCTAACAACATTGAAAAAACAATGATAAATATTCGTATCACTGTTACTACTTTAAGAGCTTTCTGTTTAATAAGAACATGAAAATTCGTTTCTTCATATTTTTGTTCTTCAGCGGTGCGTGATTTTTGAAGGACAATTTTGTACCTTTTTAAGTCTAATTGTTTGGCGCAACCAGTGATGACAGAATTTATTTCTTCTCATGCAACTAACAAAATGTAAAGCATCTAGGTGTAGGAGATTTTTGAAAATTCCATTTTCTAGCTGATAATGTTGCACATTATAAGTATCATAACATTTTATGATAGCCTTTCCCTGCAGTATCACATAGTTTTATTGTAACGATCACAGTGACAAATGAGATAAACATTTGTTTTGTAGCAACGAGTTATTATTTAAAACTTAAGTGAGTGTCCAGTGCGTTTTTGCTTTGATACTCGTGAGAGTGTGGTAGGGGGCCATTGTTGACGTCACCGGAATAGTAGATGACGTAATTGGGCTAGCAACTACGTCAGTTGGGTCGTTGCAGGTAATATCTTGGCATTTTCTGACGTCACTCGCTCTTTTGCCGTATCGCGATCTGTTTTTTGCTTCTTGAGAGCGATAAACCAAGACTTAAATAGATTGAATCCGTCGTCCCCGTTAAAATTATTTTTATATTTATAAATCTCCACCGCCTCTCTATATAATAATCTCGGGTACTAATTCCTACAATTGGATAAAACTTGTGTTTGCCCGAATTCTATCTCGTCGTCAGGATGTTCCAAAGCATGTTCAGCAACTGCCGATGTATCATGTTGATTAAGGCGTAGATGACGTTTATGTTCCTTTATACTGGTGGTAATCGTTCGGCCCGTGGTCCCAATGTAGACTTGCTCACATCAGCAAGGTATGCAAGTATACTCCTGGTGTATCCTGTGGGTTTCTTGAATCTTTGGCTGGTCTAAGCCGATACCGTATCTTGACGGTGGTAGTATACATGGTTTCCACCTTGTGTTTATCGAGAATTTTTCCTATCCGTTCCGTAACCCTGTTGGTGTAAGGTAAAAAAGCTTTTCCTACCGTAGCTGATTTTGGTTGTGTTTTTCGTGCGCATTTGTTAGGTTTAGTTGCTCTATTTATCTCAGTCCTCGAGTAGCCATTCCCTTGTAAGGCTTGTTCCCAATGTTTTAATTCCTTATCCAAAAACTGGGGTTGACATGTACGTCATGTTCGATCTAACAATGTTTTCACAACCGTTCTTTTTTGATTTTGGTGGTGATTCGACTGCTTCTGAAGGTATTTATCCGTATGCGTGAGTTTTCTGTACACTGTGTGCTGTAAATGTCCATTCTCTGATCTCAACACCTGTACGTCTAAGAAAGCAATCCTATCTTTCGATTCCAGTTCCATGGTAAACTGTATGCTTGGGTGTATAGAATTCAAGTGCACAAGAAATTGTGGTAGGGTTTCCTTTCCGTGTCTCCATATTACAAAGGTGTTATCGACGTATCTTAGCCATATTACGTTTTTTTAAGGCGATCTCTTCAAAATTAATTTTTAGAAGATTTTCTTCTGAAGATGTCCGCCGCCGTTGTGAACAAAACGTCAAGAGTTTCCGAACTCCCAAACAACCACACGCTGCACCATAATACCGGCCGTAAATGCCTTTGCATCTATTTGGTATACTTTTATAAGAAATAAATTCAAACTTAAAGAAAGCAGTAATAAGAATAATAAAAAATAGTGTATATAACATGTCGGTAGAATATAAAGCCCATTATAGAATATCTACAAAATAGATTTTAATAAGCCCCACCATCAATATACCTTGTCCTTTTTGAAGAAGCACTGGATGACTTCTGTCTTTCTCTGGCAATTTTTAAGGAAATAATCTTTCCGATGGCTACTTAATTATTTTCTATTGCTCTATAGTAGCTATCTTCTTTGAGATCTACAGATGTAACTTTTGTAATTTGTATTCTAGGTTTGGTAGCTTTTCCTTTCTATCTGTGAAGGTGCGCTGCAATAAGTGTTTGCTAAAAAAAAAGTAACTGGCGTTTTGTCTGCCGTTTTCATGTAGATTTTGTCAGTTTTTTTTTTAACTTGGGCCATGGCATATTTATTTAGTAATTAGTTTTTTGTCAGTTTCGTACTTTTTTTGTTGCCGTAAATTTTGTTAAAACCAGCAACGTAAGGCTTTGTAGGAAACTGTCCTATATGCTTTGGCAATTTTAATGTTAATTAATCGTTAAACTTTTTTTAAACTTGATGGAGTAGCCTTTGTTGGGCCGCTGCTATTCAAGCCGGTGTTCCGTATATTAACACGGATACAATCGCTTCATTGTATATTATTATCACTGCCTCCATATATTTTTGCATGTATCAGCGTAGATAATATTTGCGTTACGCTTAATACACATTTTCAAAAAATAAATCAAGCTGTGCAGCATAGCAAAATATTTTAATTATTTAAAAACTTGTTACAATTTCCCATTATGTAAATATGTGCTTTTTAATTCTTTTATATTACTTTTCTATTTTGCTATTTACTGCACATATCAGTATAATTTGTTACCAGTGATTAATTCTGAAATCAATTGCTATAAATTTTGATTGCGCAACTTTATTTATTACATGGAAGCGAAGGTACTGTATGTTCTACCGTGTATTCAGTGAAATATAGATCACTTTAGAGAATCAGTTGCGTCATTTTTTCTTCTCACTAATTTGGGTACTTAGTTTCTTTCTTTTCTTGCATAATTTGAGGAAATGGGTAAAACGCACGTTTAGGACTTTCCAAAATACGAAAGAGTAGCTCTCTGCACGTTTTGCAATCTTTATTATCATTTGAGAGTCACGAATCTCGTAACATCCATGTTTGTTTAGTCATGAAGAGTCAAAAATAAAACAGTTAGTTTATTTAAAATGATTTAGAAAGTAACTTTCAAGCTGCAGATAAAAAGGATATAGAGGGAATAAGAAATTTAAGTATAGAACAAAAAAACATAGAACATGTTCGAATTTCGAGAATAACATAAATTAAATTGTAGTATACAGCACAGACCATAACTTACAGCCCAGAAGAACATTTATTAATTACCGATGAGGTGCCCTAACTTTATGAAGTGACCATACACCTCTTCATTTTAATCATCATAGAAGTTATACATTAATGTTATTTTACTTCTATGGTGTTACTATTAAATCACTTGGACCTAACTGTAGTTCGAATTAATTTTTGTGTTTCTTGTAATAGTTTCAATATGGTATTTGTACCTTTCTTCTCTCCTGGAACTCTTCAGAACTTCTTTCCTCGAATAGTTATTCAAATGTTTGAATAATTGCAAATTGCAGGTTTTAAATTTAACTAATTTGAAAACCCTAGATTTCAAAAAAGGTAGAACTATCTTACAAGTCTATATTTGTCTTAAAAAAGAAATTGGCGGCTTTTTGTAAATATTATATATATTAGCACTAGTGCTTTTCATCCCATATGAACTGTAATTGTTCCAATAGTTTTTCTATGCGAATATTTAAAAACATTTTTATGATAATGCTTTTGGCGTTCATCTAGCAAATCATATCGACTTTCTTGGTTTTGGTGAACTTAATGACTCATTGAAATGATTGCTATTTTATTTCTAGATTACGTCAATGTAAACGAAATTATTACCACTTAAATTATGTTGACAATTCTGAAATACTGCAAATTATATAACATTAACCATAATCATAAGTTTTTACGAACTTTGGCGACATTTCAGCTTTACCTTTTTAAAACATTTGAAAAATTTAAAGGTCTTAGTACGGCCCAAAAGTTTGTTTCAACTTTTGTTGTGTGTAATCCTCTAAACACGCCTAAAAGGTCGGTAATAGAGAAAGACAGTAAAAAGTTCTTTGTTTCTAGTTAAATTTGTTACAAATCTAAACGAACATGGACAGAGCCCAATTATTTTATGTATTTATTTTTATGCAAAAAGCTGATTTAAGTAATACATAAAACGCGGAAGCGAGCCTTATACTTATAGCGGAAGTCGCGAAGTCGCGACTCCTTTCCAAAAGTCCCGCTTTATTTATTATTTTCTGCCAAGTTTAATTATGCAAATTTCCATTTTCATCTCCAGGATCGATAAGGTAAGCAAACGCAGCTTCCTGGTTACCAATTCTGGACAGTGTGCCATCTTCGGCGGGCTCATGTGTATTTATGAATTGTTTGGTCGTATTTGACTTCATTAACAGACGTGTTTCAATACCTGGAGGTATCTCGAGAGCATCGTGAGTGAGCAAACGTTTCCTATTTGATTTAAATTGTTTCTTCGGAATATCGCCAGCGTTCACCGGCACATGAAAACTTTTGAGTTTTGAGTTTCTTACAAAAATAAATGAACATTAAACCATTTTAGTTTTAAAGGTTGGTTATTTAAATTTTAAATTTTTTATTAAAAAAGTAGACTACTTTACTAGACCGAGTAACTACCTGATGCACCAATAAAAGGTTTATGAGTAAACTTTCGTAATATTTTCATAATCGTCACGTTCTTCTATAGGTCGTTGAATTAAATATAAATTGTAATTTTTTAAGCGCTATGAGGTGAACGGAAAGGGGGTGGCTTGTGGGAATTGTAGGTGAGGATACCTGAAAAGAAATTTCTCTGCAGAATACCTCACATTAACGCATCTTTAGTCAATACCACGATGTCTGGACAAGAAGTACTCTAGTCCAATGAGCAACAGCTTATGATCAAGTTCTTCACAACAGAGGGCGTAAAATCGTCTGAAATTTTGAGAAGACCTAAGACACAATTTGAGGATAACACCCTTAAGAAGACTTAAGTAAACTTGTAATACAAAATAATTTTTAAGAGGACAAAGAGTAATCGAAAATGGTCACTGAATTCGCCCAAAGATCAGCATGATTGAGGGGGATATTTATATTATTTGTTTGCACCGCTAAAGAAAGCACTTCACATCTCTATTTTATGAAAAACTACTTATCCTTTGCGGTAAATGTAATTGTAAGTCAGTAGGTTATATAGAATCATATCGGTATTAAGATCTTCTATGTATATGAGTAATGATATTTCTAAACCAATCAGTTGATTTTTGAAATTACTAGTAAACATCGTAATGTGATTTGATATTTTGCATCGCTGGCACGAGATACTAAGTTTTATTTCTACTGTATTTACTGATGAATGGTATTACGAAGCGTTTAGTAATTAACATCGGTGTGGTCAAACTTTTCAGAGAATAACAAAGGTTTTGGCAAAGTCGTAAATTTTTTTAATTATTAAATCTTGTTGAAAAGCAAAATTTAGCAATTTATAATGTATAAAATAATAAAATATGTTACTTCCGCTATATTTCTGCTTCATATAGATCAGCGTTATTGTAGGAATATACAAAGATTGTTGCTCATCGGAAAATTACTGCAAAATAGCTACCCTTACATAATCAAATGCATCAAAGGTGATAATGCTAATCACAGCACATGCAACTGGGCGAAGGAACATTATCGCGTCTACAAAGGCTTGTTTCAACTTGGTAAAAGCTGATTTGGATAGGCGCTTGTTCTGCGAGTCAACTAACAGTCAAAACATAAAAACAAAACTGCATCGGACTGAAAAATCAATCATGAGTGCCCTACCGGTTAATACGATTTTGCACTTCCAAGGGTACACGCACACAATTAATACTCATGGCATTAGGTACGTGATATTTGTGGTTTTGCCTGAAAGCTTCACCAAATACCACGAACGGTTTTATTAATTTTTGAAAACTATTTACATAGTGGACAACACATGGTCGTTTTTCTAAATTTTTTAGTGGTAATAATCGGAAAAACAAAATGGGAGAGCATGTTTAACAAAGCCATCAGAGATATAACTATGAAGCAACAATAATGTCTAAAGTACAAAAGAGATAACTAAACTGGTTTGACCACATGACTAGGATGAACCCGAACAGATTGATCAGGAGGGTATAGGGAGCAAAAAAATCGCAAAAAAAGAGAAGCGAATGGCCAAAAAAATATGGTTACAACAAATTGGGAAACAAAAGGGGTAAAACAATAGAAGAGATGGAGAAAACGGCATCAAACAGAAAGCTCTGAAAGAAATGGGTGAATGGATAAAAGGAATCTAACCCAAATCCAACACCTAAAAGGATACAAGGAAGGGACAAAAGAAAAAGATCTTACGATCAACTTTTGTTCTCTCAAAATTCTGCTTTTTCCATTTTATGTAACAATGAAAGACCGAGGCTGTGGGTTTATCGGACGTTCTTATCGTACTTTACACCGTAATAAAAAGTGTGGTTCGACCTTGCACTTAATTTGTAATAGATACTATGGCATCTAGCAACAAAGGCAGGTAGCATTATCAAAAATTCGTTATTATTTTTGTTTATTAATTAAATAATTAGGAATTTGTTTATTTTATAGAAATGATTGTGGTACGAAAATGTTTATCACTCAGGGAACGCATTACATCCCCCGTAGTTCGCCTGAAATCCTTACACCCCTTACCACAATCTTTTTTTAATTATCTTGGAAGTTCCTTCGTCTTCTTTAGATATTTCTGCTACTTAATTTTTTTGAAAAATATTATTTTATTTTTGTAATTTTTTTATTTCTTCTCTATCCATTTCTTCTTTCGATAGTATTGCATCAAACTTTTCTTTCCAAATTCCTAAAATTACTTCCATAAAATTGTAAACACTCTGTATAATAAACGCTTCGTTTTTGTTCCCAAAATTCTGCTTTTTCCATTTTATGTAACAATGAAAGGCCGAGGCCGTGGGTTTATCAGACCTTGCACTTAATTTCTAATATGCAGGTACCAAGGCATTTTGCAAAAAAGTCAGGTAGGCTGATCAAGAATTTGTTATTATTTTTATTAATTAAATATATAATTAGGTATTTATTTAGTACCTTGACGATTTTAAGGTTGTTATTGTGTAGAAAATGTTTGTTATCACTCAGGGAACGCACTACATCCCCCGCAGCTGGTCTGCAATTCTTACACCCATTGTCACAATCCTTTTTAATCAACTTAGAAGTTACTTTGTCTTGTTTAAATATCGTTGCTATTTAATTTTATTGAAAAATATTTTCTGTTTATTATATTATTTTTGTAATTTTTTTATTTCTTCTCAATCCATTTTTTCGTTATATAGCGGAATTGATTTGCATATAATAGACTAGCCAATTTGAGCCCATTTATTCGAATTTTGACCTGAAACTGACTCCTAGCATGAAATAGAGAATGGGACGGATCGGTTGATTTCTTTATAGCCACTGGGAAAACATTTCTATACTGCCTATACCTAACCTTTAACGATCATCCATCTATTTTGTAAAAATAAATTACAAATTCTCAGAGTTGATACACTCCCACGTGTGTGGTGGTACTTGTCTTAACGAAATGATCGATTAACTATTCGAGACTCAGATTGGATAATACGAGACAACTCTTTAAATTTCAAAAAGCATTTTAATAATGCAACGAATTATGAATTAGCAAAATTAAGTTTCAAATAACGAAACAATTCGTCGAGCCATTGGGGTACCGCTTATAACCGCGCTTCTTTATTAAATAAATTGTTCTTTTTTTTTGATATTATATTTGATAACGGCCGTTTGTAAGTAACGCATGCAAAAATATTCTTTAATTTAGCTATTCTTTCCAATAGTGTCAATTACGAAAAAACTATTCGCTCCAAAAGTAAGGGAATAATTTGCAACAGACATATTCAGCAAAATTCATTTATGTCATGCATCCCCATTATTAGTATAAAAATAGAAAAAGACTCACCAATTCATAAAAACCCCATCATTGGAGTAGACTTGACGGATTCTGCATTTACCTAACCCATAACGAACATTAATTATTTTATTAGGCCGAGGGAAAAGGTGTTTACTCACCATTTCCATGACCAGGATGCGTATGAAAGCACTCAATCCACTGGTGGTTAGAAGATTTTTCCAAGCTGACAACGGCGTAAAATTAACATCTCGTGCGAAACACCGAAACTTTTGTTCAAAAATTGCTTTTATTGTTTTAATGAAAAATAATTCGTGCCCGCTCGCCCGCACCGACATCCGAAAACTAGCAGGAAATCTGTGATCTAGGTAACTTTGAAATAGAAAGTTGGCTTTATCGCAAACAAAACCAAAGATATCGTTTAGTAAAAACTACGCCTTTGTTATCGTGCAGGTAATGATTGACTAATAGTTTTTGCTTTGATATTATGTATTATATTGGTGTTATATGTAGAATTATTAATTTTTAAGCTTTAAATATTTATTTGACTATATAAATTGAAAAAATGGTATCTTGTATTAACTAAAAACTACCCAAAATCTTAATAGAAGCCCTTTGATTCGGAAGTTATCATAAAAAACCGAAAATTTGCTTTATATTTCAACTTAACCCTCACATCGGGAATATAGAAATGATAACAGATCGCATGTTGTTTGAGGTTTACTTTTAAACCCCTTTATCAGATTAACATTCCGGAGATTCAAGTCTGTATATGTGTAAATCGGTTCTGTATTAGAGCCCAAATTGAGCCCAACGCAAATAGGCTTTTAATCACACTTTGCCTTATAATTTTTACACAACATCAAACATCCATAAAAGCTTCCAAATATCTATGAGAGTATCAAATAGATGCGAAGGCTTTCACAACCGGTGTTACGGTGCATCGTGTGGTTGGTTCTCGGGTTATAAGGCCGTGGTTGGAGTTCAGAAACTCTTGAAGTTTCGACCGGACATCTTCGAAAATTCAATTTTTAAAAGATTTTCTTCTGAAGATGTCTGCTACAGTTGTGGACGAAACGTCAGGAGTTTCTGAACTCCGGCCACGGCCTTATAACCCGAGAACCAACCACACGATGCATCTGTGAGGGTACCCGGGTCAAAATGTTTTTGATTAATTTTGCAACCGATTTCTCGCGCAACATGTATTTTTTGCTAGTGAACTAATAACGTTGCACATTTTAAGGTGCTCAACAGCAACAAGAACATATTTCTATTTCTTAGTTTCCAAGAAATGGAATTAGTTTTAAATTTTCAGAGCCATTTTGATTATGAAGAAGTAGGGGATGTTTTTATCCTAGCTGAACTATCGAATGATAATGGTCTTTATTAAAAAGTTTGTTAAAAACAAGTCGGGCGTCTAGTACGTATTAGAAAAAATTTTTATTTTTGTAGATATTTGCAGTTTTACATGATCAATTTGCAATACCTTATATGTTTGCTATTTTTAAATCAAACTACAATAAATATGACAGTTACCTTGAAAGTACAAACATCATTTTACACATGATCACCAGCCACAGAAGTTGAATGTTAAAATATTACTACTTACATAGTGATAGTCAGCAATAATCAACTATCTCTATTCGATTTTTTAAATATTTAAATATTGATTTGCGGTTAAATAAATAATTACAGAAAAATGTATGTTATTTCAAATGCAACCTATATTATGCTGCAAACATAAAATCAACAATCAAGTTGCGGTTGACTCTCTAAAAGACACTGAGCAAGTCTTTCTTGTAGCGTTTATTTACACTTTAATGTGAGCAAGCTTTTACACCACATAATCAAAAATGAAGTTTTTATTATTATTCACCAGACCAATTCTTCTTCGATGTAACCTATTTTTTGAAATGCAATCAAAAATGTTTGTGAGTATCCCGTCATTTTCCGCGAACACAAATGTATCAAAAGTTGGCTGCACCAAATATTTCGAACAAAATCGTTCAACAACGATTAATCAACTTGCGTTGATCTCTATAAATTACCCATAAATTTGGATACCTGCTTTTTCCAGCATATAGTAGAAAAATTCGTTTTTAGACTCGTTTTAAATTTTTAGATACGCTTCTAGATATTGAAATAGAACATGTTATCCCCAATCACTTGCATCACCAAAAATGTGCTTTGATTAGTTTTAACCAATGTTGAATTGCATTAATGGTCAAGTTGTCAAGGTTCGTGTTACAAACACTGACCTCAACATTTCGTCTTTGCTTCTTGATATTGTCTTTATTTGCATTCTTATGTCTAACTTTTTCTAGAGTACACATTCATCTCTTGTAAATAAATCCCACTGGAATCACAAATTGGAGGTGGCGCACGCAAAACACAATGAGTTGTATTATCACACGCTAGGATTTATTTACTATATAATTTATTTACCAAGCGATAGCGGTCAATTCCCGAACGTCTAAGTAACTGATGGACCAAAAATCACCTATAACATTAAAAATCAATAACTTTTGAATAAAAAGAAATATGTGTGATACCAAGTTTATTATAAATGCTAATTAAGTGATAAATGTTCAGTCCTTCCCTTGAAGGTCAATAGATTAAATCTTTGAAAATTTTCCCTTTGGATACAACAGCATGCCCAATCGATCGACAAAATTCTGGTACAATCTAGCGATCACTTCTTCTGGCATAGCTTTTAGGACATCTGTAATGCCTTGGCCAAGAGTTTCTCTGGTGTTTTTGATTTTTGTAGAGCTTATCTAGAGCTATTCTAAACTTTTTAGGGGATTCTAGATCGATAACTCGATCTCTGAAAGTATCTTTGAGGAAGACTAGGACTGGACTAGTACAATGTGGAGATGCTGCGTCCTGCATGAACCACGAATCTTATCGATATTTTTAAAAGATCGTATAGAACTTGGTCTTCCAGTTCTCGCTTCATTATTACCAACAACGCTACCAATCCTCTCAAATTTTTCAAAAAGCTTGAAAAGGAAAAATTAGCAAAAAGCAAGGAAAATAATCGGTACTTACGCAGTATTAGTATCTCTTGCTGGCTTATTTCTCGGCTTGCACTCGGTATTATATTTTCTAATAGCTCCAGTTTTATTTTCTCCATTTCTATAATAGGATTTAACAGGAAGAACACGTTGTTGCACTAAATATTTAGACATTATGATAAGCTTAAGAATGACGTGGCAAACATTTTTTTTCGATATTTTAAGAGATGCCTGAACTATCGTGATTTAAAGTTGTAAATAGCTTTTGGACCACGCTGTATTTGTGACCGTATGGTTTTATGCTTTTACCGTACAACAGCGACAGAGCCGAATTAACCAAGCCCCAATTCTTCCTCTCGGGAAGAAATTTCGTTTTAGAATATCATTTAATTTACTGTAAGCTTGCCGCTAATCCTAAATCTGGGCTTTTATGTTAAAAAACACGTCTGCGTACTTATATTTTATTTTGGTAACAAAGTCAATTTAAAAAATGTTATTAAGTGTTTGTATGTTTTTTCGTGTCTTCCATATTTTTGGCGCTATTTAGTCTGTGTAGGATACTTTATAGATTAACAACTCTGAGTGCCCTTTGGAAGCTGCGCTATAGCTGTTATCCTATTATTGCATTAATAACTGCCCCGTTTTTATAGTGGCTGGGGATATAAAATGGTGCTTATACTCATCTATTAAGCTTAAATGTGTTTAAAAAAACTGACAACTACCACTCTAACCAAAACGAGAATTGCACCCACAAAAGATCATTGCTGAAAAATACAGAATATGTTCTTGTCAAAATTAAATGCGTGGCTAAATCCTAATAATGGCAGTCGTCTAAAGCGAGGTGAGAGCCTTAATCTGTCAGTTCGCAGGCCGAGCTTCCACTCGGGGTGTTAGGTTCTTATCATTAATATTTTTTTAATATTTCTATTAGTAAAAATGCATATTATTTCCTTTATAACTTCAGATAGGTTTAAATCAATAAACGTTTTCTCTGTTACAATATTTTGTATGCAATATGTTAGGGGTAATAATATTACGCTGAAAACAACGAGCACGTTTAGAATTATTGTTTCATTCGATTTTCCATTTAGCAACAAAACCTGCAACATTACAGTCGTCATCAGTTTCCGAATCTATTACTCCCTCAATAACGAAGTTTTCTTTAAAAATTTCCTCCGATTCGTTTGCGGATTTTGATACTATTTGGGCCCGGATAAAATCGCCAGCTTTATCATTATCAAATATTTTGCTTTCATCTTTGGTGTCTCCAAATTCTGCGCCTTGCTCTAGCTCGGCTTCATTTAAGGACGTATTTCTGACCCGAACACTCATTATCCCGATCTTTGTAAGATTACCTATAAAAATAGAATTTATCATGAATATTTCGTGGGCGTGCATTGGTAGCCCACTTATCTTTATTTGAAATAATGTTTTATAAAATTACAATTGTTTATTTATTTACTCTACGAAACTTGCGGAAGACCGGTATATTTTTGATAAACTTTATTTTAATTTATCAAATAGTACTATAGATTTCCATTGACATTGTGTATCAAATATTACATATTATTGCACAGTGTTCATATTATGTAGTATCTGACGTAAGCAGTGTGTACGTATAAAAATATCGCTCGGCTTGTATACGACAAACACATAGTAATAAGGTGTATCCAAAAATCAAAATAAATGAAAAAATATAAATTATATGTTATGTATTAAAATGAGAAGGCTAAAGTGTTTACTGACCTATGAAATGTGGGAAAATTAAGCCATGCTACGAAGAAAAATTCTTTGAGAACTATTGCAAACAATGGGTCGTTTGCAATATATTATGAGCAGTTTCATCAAAGATTCCAAAAATTATAAATTGTTATTAACAGCTGGACATATCGAAGATGGGAACAAATGCATTACAAGGAATTGTTCTTAATTAAATTGCTACTTAAGAACTGCCTACTATTGAAACGGCTAAAAAAGCGACCTGCTTTAGGGTATCGCATTACACAGCTGTCTCCAATTTGTTCCTTAAAAAGGGACTGGACACGAGAATAGCAAAATATAATTTTTAATAACAACAAAAATTTAGTTTAGATGGACCAGATGTTTTTTCCTATTATTGGCATGATCTACGTAAAAAGGAAGTGATTTTGTAACGACGGCAAGTCGATATTGATTCAGTCATGGTATGGCGAGCCGTATCTTATAATTAACCTGTTGATTTGATAATACGGATACACAGAGAGAATTAGAAAAGATCCATGCAACTTCTACAATAAGTGAAAAGCAAATTTCCAAATGCTACGGCAAGTCAAACATCTTTCAGCAAGATAACGCTAATGTTAATTCCACACGCAACGTTCGACGCTGGTTTCAAAAACAAGACATGGATATTTGCGGTTGTCAATCAAACATAGCAGTCTAGATGCTGCTTAAACCCCACAAATCAATTCCAGCTGTTTACATGACAAAAGAAGAAGATAACAGGAATCGACATAAAGACTTGGAAGCAAGAAACGGAACTGATTCAATTATATTCAAGTAGGCAGCTTAAATAAGAAGCGACTCGATTCAAACCCAAAGCCAGCAAACAGCAGCAAACAAAACAAGTGAGTTGTCTGAACTTGAGGGAATGCTGAAAACCTTAATGAAACAAATCGCCAATATCTTTTAAAGTCAGTAATAAATTAACAATTTAAATTAGTGGTACATAAAGAACACAAAGAAGACCATACAATCTTTTTCTCAAACCACTGTATGGATATTATGCTAATAATAGAATCTCACTACAGACAGAAGCTACCTAACAATTTCAAAATATTCGTTATACCCAACACAACACCTAAATGACGAGACACGCTGAAACAGTAGTTATTGTCAAATATAAAATTAAACATCATAAACTTCAAAATATACAATAGCAATCGACGACTGCACTGGACCACTAGTAATCTCAACAGCTTACTATCAGCAATGACATAACTAATTAGAACAGTATGAGCATTACTTTCAAATTTTGGAGCAATTGCAATGCAAAATATGTACAATGGGGATCATGAATTGCCAGTACTAAAATTAGAGAACTGTTAAAAGTAATACTTATATAACTGGAGCCGAACCAACTTACTGGCCATCAGATACGGCAAAATACAAGATTTTCTAAATTTCTGCATAGTAAAGGTAAAGGGCGTTAACCCAAATTATTTACAGCATTATTCTGTATTAGGTGTTGTTTGCTTTGAAAAGAGGGATTTGCCCACCTTATTGGTCAGTAATAAACCAATCCCACAAAATGCGCACATCAAGAATTTAGTTCGAAGAATGACATGGAAGAAACATATATGGATGAAAATAAAGTAGTCTCAAAATACAAAAATGCATTGGCTTATTTGGAGAAAATTGGAGCTCTCCATAGAAAACAAAATATTTTTTTACAAACCCATTATTACACCGATTTGGGCATGCAGAGTACAACAACAAAACTGCAAACAATTCAAATATAGACATTTTAAATTGTCTTCATTCCAACGTTCTAAGATTAATGGCAAATGCTCCTTGTTATTTGTGAAAATTAATTAATCAAAATATTCTCTGATTTGTTTTAAACATTACTTGTAATGTATATATGTGTATACATGGTCCAACAGAGTGATCTTCCCTTTTTGAATTAACCGGCGGACGCAAAGTATTGGAGGACGGTGCTCGAGTAGGTTCCTTGATTAGCAATTTTAATATCTATCATAGTGTGGAGTAGTAAACACTATGGTTTGTGTCGGTGACTTAATTTACAAATGGTGATGCTGTGATTTTGACGTGGCGGCTATTTCGTAGGTATCTCGGAGTAGGTCAAGAGAACCAAAACGTTGTGGGTACACAATTTCTGATAGATCAGTTTAGTATTCAAGGGAAAGTCGCCCGGTAGATCTCGTAGCGTTCGGACAACCGAGAATATCGCAGCAGAGAATCAGGCTGTTCTTGCCTTGGAAATATTTGACAACAACGCGCAGATAATTCTACACTGAGAGCTTATGTTTCATCCATACAAAGTGATAGTAGTCTAGAAATTTAAAATATGCGACTGGTATACCAGGCAAACTGCTTACAAGCATATGTTGGGAAATGTTCCATTAAATGCTCTTGTGATCAGTAGTGAGGAATCTTATTTTTATTTATCGAAATATGTCAATAAACAGAATTTTTGGCATTGAGTTTCACAAAATCTTCTACAACGATTTCTCCAAAGTCAGTATGTAATTGTTTGACATGCTGTTACGAAATTTGACATCACAGGGCAGTATTTTTTGAAGAAGCAAGACGCGCAATGATTATCATATCTACCCACTATGTTGCGATCGTGCAACAAGATGATGCTACCGCGCAAATGGCATAAATTTCTGAAGAAGTTTGGGGACAAATCTCATTACATGATAACATCTCGTGGTTGGATAAGCCAATAGCTCTGTCCCCTTACGATTTCTTTCTGTAGGGACACCTCAAGTCTGAAGTCTCTCAACGTTGACCAAAGATTATTGAGGAATTAAAGAACGTTATTTGCAACGCGATCTCAGCAGAACCAGTGAATAATTTTCTAGATTATGATTGATTTTTAGAAGTTATAAAATCAAAGATATATTAGTAAACAGGGAGACAACGTCGAAGATGACTGTTCTATTCTCTTTATGTATGGTAAAAGATTTGGGTATTTCTAGGAAATGGTAGGAGTATTGGACGTATGATAAAGTTTGTTTTGTAATAGAGGATGTAATGTATGTTTTAGAGGATATTAGCTAAGTATTTGGCTAAGTTATGTGTATAAGACCCAAAGGCACTGACAATAGGGAGTATTTTTCTTGTAAAGACCGTATAATTTTGGTATTCCTGAAGTTTTTTATGGGGATATGGGAAATTTTGTGGGTGTCGAATAAGAGTTTTGGCTTTCTTTTTAAAATAGGTTGTTGGGTTGTTAAGAACTTGGCTACAGTCCAATAATTTTAGTAAATCGTCCATCTTACTACCACTAGCTACACCTTGATTAAGGTCTTATCTATATAAATTTTGCCAATCGAAAGCTAAGATTGACCAATAAATTTTCAGAAACGGACGGTCATGCAATCGATAGATATTAAAAAAAATTTTCAAACCGCGCGATGATGTTTTCAACAGCTTATGAATAAAAAGAGTTTAGAATAACATACTAAACAGATCATATGTTGATCCAGGTGCAGCTAGTTCCAGTTAGTTATGTAGTATGAGTTGTTGAGGCTAGCTTTAGCGTTACCTTTGTCTGTCATTAGGAGCATACAATTTTTGTTTGGTCGTAGTTTTCAGTGCTTGCAATTTGAGAAGTTTAATATTGGGTTTTGATAATATGGTTTTCTGGTTAAGTCTTGACTGGTTTCTGTGAGAATTAGATCTGGAGTGACAACAAAATTGAAACCTTTTTTAAGAGCTTGTATAGGCAGTTCACTTAAAGGGTAGTTAGAGAGATTACAACATTGTTGGAAGTTAAGGATGGGTAGTAGATTAATGGTTCTGGTATAGTTAGGAAAGTTTCTGATTTTAGGTTTTGGTTGTCGCTTCTAATGTATATGATGTTTTATCATGTATTATCCTAGTAAAGTAATCCCAAATGATAGAGCGAATATAAAAGGAGCTAGGGTTATGGAAAATATATAGTTCAAAATTGGTTTGGTCAAAGTTTTTTCGATATGAGTGCATGTAGTGTCGAAGCAGAGATACAGGAATTGGAACAAAATTTTTAATAGTATTTTATTTGTAAACTTGTTTGTCTCTGCAGAATTTTAAGAACGCAAAGTCACACAAAATACTAGCTTTTCGTAGAATAAGTTTTGAATATAGCTTAGTGAGATGACAAGTTTTTACCCCATAGAGGCGTATAAAATGTTTGGAAAGATTGCCGTGGTCAAAAATAAACAAATAATTAGGTTTATATGTTCAATCGTGTCGTTACTTAAAAAAATCTTGGAGTTTAAGCATTAAGAGTGTATAATACTTGTATTTTTAAACAAAAATTAACACCCAGCATATTATTTTTACTTTAAGCTAATATTTGGATATATTTTAGAATATATTTTATCCAACAACAAAAAAATTGTTTTATGAATTATTTTATTGTGTAATACTGCATTTTTAATTTATTTAAAGTTATATCGACTATTATCAATTTCTGGATCTATAAGCTCCTCTATTTTATTGATATTTGATTTAGACTTAACAAAACGACGTATATATTGTGAATAGGCGTCGCTATTATAGTACAGAGTTACTGATTGGACCGACACGGAAGCGATCTGTCACGGATATATGTGAATTGATACAATATTATAGTTACTCTAATTTGCCTTTAGAGTCTATTCACAATTCAGAACTGTAACATGTTGCTGGCAATGTGCAATATTAAATTTAATCAAAGTTACTACGTGCGCTGCACAATATATATTGCAAACAACTAACAAAAACAAATGTTAAATACGTTGTTGCATACGCTGAAAACAATTTTTCTGGTACTTTTTCCCTAGAGAATCAGTTATCTCCGAAATATAGGTCTTGAACGCATCAATCGCCTCTTCCGGCATCGAAAATAGTTGTCCACGCCAATTTGTTCTTTACATGTGGGAACAAAAAGAAATCATTAGGGGCCAAATTAGGACTGTACGACGGATGACTCATGAATTAAACGTTTTGAATGTTCAAAAAGCCGGTTGTTTGCGTCGATGTGTGTGAGCTCGCATTGCCATGGTGATAAATGATTCATTAGTTTTTGTTACTTCTCCAAAACTTCTGGTAAACAAATGGTTATATACCATTCAGAATTGACGATTTTATGATCTTTTAAAACCACGATTGTGACATGTTCAGTTAAAAAAAACAGTCGACCATTTGCTTCGAAGTGCTTCAAACACGAATGACTTTTGTTGGGTTTGATTCATCTTGGAAGACCCATGGAGTCGACTGCTGCCTACTTTCAAGCTCATACGCATAAATCCAATATTGGTCACCTGTGGCGATGTTGCAAACGGTTTTTGAAGTACCGCGATCGTATTTCTTAAGCGTTCGACCAATCGTTAACTTATGCGGAATCCGAAGTGCACACAGCTTTTTCACGGTTAAATGTTCGTGCAATATCGAATGTATGCTAATCATACCAATGCCTAAAGATGCCCGAATTTCACGATAAGTCACATGATCTTCTTGCTTTATCAGTTGGCACACGACATGGATGTTTGCTGGCATCGCAGCTGATTTTGGACGGTCTTCTTTAAATTAATCAGCCAGCGAACCATGACCACAATTAAATTCATTGAACCAATGATATATAGTGGCTCTATGTGAGGCTTCGTTACCAAAAGTCGAAATGAGTTGATCGACACACTGCTGTTGAGACAATTATCGTCGAAAGTCAAAATAATCATCACACTAATTAGTTCCATTTTTTGGCCGAGAGAAAATCTTCAACTTAATGAAAACAAAGCAAATGGCGTCTATATGATAAGAAATTCTGAGTACGTATGCCACCAAAACGTCAAATTGTATGATGCAAACGTCAGATTGTACCTAGCAAACGCAGGGTTGCCAATTATAAATTGACAAGTAAGCAATCTTACAAACGAGTAAGGCTAGTTAGAAGATATCATTGGTAATTCACCAGGAAAGTAAGTACACAACTATGTACAGAGAAATCGAGAGTTCTAGAGTTCGTTTTCATAAAATAACTGATTCTGGACTTTTCATGTCTCCAAGCCGAAACAGTTGCAGCAACAACCCCAGAGCAGTATTTCTCCTGCAGCGGCTCGAATCGGACTTTGTTAAGCTTGCGGGATTTAATAAGAATGCATTGTTCCGGGAGCACGCAAAAACGTTGAACTTGGCGTTATTTATATCCGCCGCTGCCCTTTGTTTCGGCGCTTGAATGCATAAGGGCCGGAATGAGCGGTGGCTGACGCCGCGACGTGGGCGCAAGGAAACAACGAAATCGATGGAAATTTTGTAGGGCTCCGAATTTGGCAGGTTGAGCGCGCGTTCCTAATTAAATGCCTAGGTGCAGGCAAATTTCCAAACGAGATTGAAAGATATATCGAATTGCCAGTTTTGGCAAGCCCAGCTCGGATAACGCCATCTGCTGAATATTTATAAATCTCTAAAAGGGTTATATTCGCACTTAATCCTAGCCCTGTGCGGGATCGCTTTCCGGCGCGAACAATTCCTGTCTTTCTGACGTATTGCAACATTCTAACAATTTACATACAAGGGATTTTACGTCTATATGGTAACGTGATCTTACGCAGACGTGATGCGTATCGACAACATCCAGAACGTGCGACGCCTGTCAAGCACATCGCGCCGGTGTATCGCTTCAGCGGTTTAATCCGGGAGATAACAGTTTTTAATTGCCGGAAAAACAAAAATGCCGTTCTTTCCAGGAAATTGTTCTCGGCGGCGGAACGCGCCGTGAAACCCGAAATCCTCAGCATTTAGAAAACAATTAATTGCCGGGCGTAAAATTTCCTTAATGGATGAGCCCCGACCTGCTCAAGCAGCGCGCAACTTCGGGCAAGGTAAATACTCTTAAATCGATTCGCAACAACGCCAGTTATCGCTCACGAGCCATTACACACGTTACGTATCAGTGTGTATATTGTTTTGACTACTCCATTTCTCTGCTCAAAATACGACCTTTGTTTATTTTTGTTTCCACCTTATCGGACTTCCTAGTAAACGGGACATAAATTTCAGCTCAAAAATTCTTTTGCACTCGATTTCTCTCTTCGAAGCTTTTCGAAATTGTTTCGCCTCAATCAGATCGATGCATTTCTTCCGGAATTAGCCGCCTTGATCTTAGCTCCCGTAATATGCTACTGCCAAGGAGCAAATTTTATGAAAATTAAGATACAGGCGCATTTTATTGTATAAAAATAAAAATTGAGATACTTATATTACAAATACAAATTACAGGGTCGTCGAGGTAAATACGGAAAATGAACAAACAATGAAATTAACATTCAGAGACAAAAAAATAAAATTTATTTACATGAAACTTAACACAATCAAAGTCAATTTAATTAAGAATCATTTTAGTCTTCAGCCGAGACCTAAACCTACTGCAGGCCAACACAACTTCCCCCTTGTCTGTGTTTGTCGTTATTTTCATAATGAAGGCCCTTAAACTGTCCTCGGTGTTATGATGCCTCTCATTGACCTTCTCCTCGAAATAGTAATCAAGGAGATTACAGTCACAGGTGGAGGGTGGGCGCAAATCGAGAGAAAAATGGTAACACAAATCGTCTCTAGAACCTTGAGATAGCTGTCGTTAGTCATATTTAGGCCTCAAAGAAGAGGGGTGTTATGAGATCTCCTTCACTGCTCAAGTCCCAGCATCATCATTGAGACAGAAAGTTTCCCATATACAGTCAGTTAAGTAAGAGCATGTTCGGTATAATTAGTAGCTGGTAAAAGGTGTCGCCCTAATCCTTTCGTGAATCGATAGAGAAAACCTTTGTCCTTGATGCTTTGTCATAAAAGATTCAATTCGCTAATAACGCGTAAAGCACCATGAGTGTGGCGTACGCGTCGCCCTATGAAGCTGTGTTCCTCTGTAGTCATCTGAAAGGTCCGAAAATGTCTCATGCAACGGCTGTTGAGCGCTTGAGCAGGTCAAAAACATCGTCGTCAAGTTGGCGATATAATGAGTCAAAAATGGCCGATGGCTTGTCGGAACGTGGCTCGATAGGCAAACAGATCGTAAACTTGTTTTCGCGGAACCCGGGTTAACGTTGCACCGAGGAACAGCAACATTGAACCAGAAAGGTGTAGATATATCGTACGTAGCTATCCGAACCGATCTCCGTGCGCATGATATTAAATGTCATAGTTCAGTGAAGAAACCTTTGTTAACAATGTAATTTTTACGAACGAAGCTTCTGTTTGGGGATATGTTATCGTCCCATTAACCTGTTCAACCTTAACTAACGGGTTGGTGGAACAGCGGACCGTTAAATACCCAATAAAAGTGCATCTTTGGAGCTGCTTTTTAAAACTGGGTTTTGGAACATTGCATCTGTTTGCGTACAACCCAAATGCTCCGAAAATACTCGAGATTTATAAGAAATATTTGTTGCCGACTGCCAAATGCTGGTTCATCAAGAAAAACGAGGGCTAAATAGTGTAGAAGGGCAACAATTCAAAACACCTCAGCGAGTGGAAAGGGAAGTCTGGCATCGTTACACTTGATTGGCCGTCGCAGTCGCCCGATGCAAATCCGATTGAGAATGTGTGAGCATACATCAAGCATAAGCTTCGTGGAAAAAAATATTTACTTTGAAGCAGTAAACATGAGAAATCCGTCGCATATGGAGGTCTTTGCCGGATACATACGCCATCAATTTGGTCGAAAGCATGCCTCGAAGATGTCAGCCAATTATCGACGCCGGGCACATTATTGATGCAATATCATCTTTGTTCTGATGAAGTACAACTATGTGATTGAAATTTTTTTAATTATTTTTTCCATATTAACCCAAACAAGCTCTTACTTAACTGACTGTATTTGAAAAAAAAAGTTAAAACATTACAATAACAAACATACAAACTTATTTTTTTATACATTTTTTTCGGGACAGTGAGATATTGTTATTGTTACTATCTTGGACCATTAATTTTAATTGACACTTAATTGTCAACAATGCAGAATCTCATGGTTGTCTAATCTATGGCATTGATTTGATTTCACTTCGACTGAATTATTATAAACAGCTATATCAAAGGTTAAAATAGCCCTGCTGATCAGCAAACTTTAAGGAAGACGCTGAAATTAAGAAGAAGAAGATATATAAAGAGAAATTTCAGTATACGTTTTCTTTTCAATCCAATAACTTCTTCTGATGACTATTTTTCAGCAAAATGCAAACTTACTTTTTGTTTAACCCAGTAAAAGCCATAAAAATATTATTGCGACCTAAAATAAATTCCTTGATATCGGAGCTTAATCTTTACAACTATTTTATCATAAAAATTTAATCATATGGCGTATAGTCCTTAGGTTTTAAAATTTTTTTATCTAAGATTATTAAAACGAACTTATTTATTAACTTACTAATTATATTTTATACAAAAAAATTAAACAATGAAACCATAACATAAAAAATATCGAATAAACTTGGCGTAACCCCTGTATAGTGAAATAGCATTCCTAGTTGGATTAAATGCCAAAATAATCAGGAATACGTTCTACCTCTCGTAAATGATTAACATATAATGGTCTTCGTAATTGTCTTGTTTGTATAGAAACAACTTTGCGTAATGTAGCTATTGCCTACAAAATCCAATTAGGTGGAAATATTACTGGGAAAATTGCATTTGAAGCAAACGCAGTCTTGCCTAGCCTAGCAATTATTAATATGAAGCTTAAACGCTTTCTCTAAAGCAGCAAATGTACAAATGGCTGCTTGAATAATATACACTACCGTTCAGGAAAGTAGGGGCACTAAATAAAGAATAAATGTATACACTTTAATGTGAGAAAACAAGTTAGTATATAATATATTATTATGCAACATATAAAAATCAAATAAAAACTATTAAAAAAAATTAACTTTAATATTAAATATTTGTTTCATAAAATCAAGACTCTTTGCATTTTGCTTATATAATTTTTTTGATTGATTTTTTTAATTTCTCGAGTGATAAACATCTCCAGACTCCTTGCAGAAGACTCCAAAAATGATTTTTTGACATGGGACGCTCCTTTCATACTGTTCTTGCCAGTTCATTTCACAGCAACTCTATGGGGTTAAGGTCTAGAATCTTTGGTGGCCATGTCATCCTTTTTAGCATTTTTTGTTCTCTTGGTTTGCTAAATAGTCTTTACAAAGTATGTTTAGGATTGATTAATCGCAACCCAGATGGTATGGCGTTTTCCGTTAAAAAGTTTATATACTGTTTTTTTCCTAAGTCCCCCGCACCAGCTAAAACACCCCCCACACACTAATACTGATCCAACTTTGTCCTTGCCAATCGGAACATTACAGTCCTGGATAATCTTTTCAGTCTTAAATCGACACAGGAAGATTCTCCGTTTCTCAGTGAAAATTTCAAATTTGAATTTGTCGTTCCATAATGCGTTTTGCCACTGTTGACTTGTCCAGGAACAATGCTTTTGCGCCCACTGAAGCCGTTTAGCCTTACTACTACGTCGTAGTAACGGCTTTTTGGTTGCAACACGATCATGAAAATTGCCCTCCTGAAGACACCGTTTTATTGTATTGACTGATATTTGTTTTATCACGTCCCCGGTTAAACTCTTCAGCAGTATCTGGACATTTAATCTTTTATTTCGCTTACTCATCAGTCTAATAAACTGATTCTCTTCATCGGATATTAGTTATGATGGCCCAGAGCGGTGCGATCTCTAAGGTCCTGTCTCTGTAGATTTGTAATGTAAGATCCACCGTCGAAGCACAAATCCTTAACGGTATAAAGTGAGAATGTCTAAACAAGTTTTTATGGAGAGAGGTTTTTCACGGATTATTTAAAGCAAAAATTCAAAACGAGACATAGAAAACCCAAGTAAGCGGCACAATATCGGATGATAAGTTAGTGAGTCAAAATTTCGGGCAATGCACAATTTTTTAATGTAAACAAACATCTAAAACAAGACATAAAGACTGAAAGGTTCGAAGTATTGAGTGGCAATTCAAGGACCTAAAAGCATTATGATTTTTTTATTTTAGTTTTCGACCCAACAAATGCTTATAAAAAAATCTACAAGTAACTAACTATTTTCATTCGCAACAATATTGTAAATAGATGGTAAAGGATTAAATATAACAAAATTGATCGCGAAAAATCTAGTTCTTCACTGCATAACTGAATTTTAATGAGGTGTCCATATTTCCATGAGCGGTAGTGTATATGCGTAGTAAAATTATTACTTCGTTGTTATCATTCTCAAAAATGTTTAGTTAGGACAAAGTTTTGGTCAGTTATCCTTGCAGTTGCGATTGCAGATTGATTATTTTAAAGAAAAACTGATGGTTGGAAACACTCAAGTCTTGTGATTATAACTTGCCGCTAAGGATTATTGACAACAGCGACAGTTAGATGCAAAAAGCTAAAATCGTTAGGGAGTCGGGCACGCTAACGATAAACTCAGTTACTTGTTGAAAGTTAGCAAACAGAAGAACTGCATGCAATACAATTTACTGGAATGCTGGTAACCTTGCACTTATTGGTTTTACGAGAGTCTGACAACGAAGTCAAGGCAACGAAAACATGTTGAACAGTTTCTATGAAAGAATTGGTGTTTTAGTCGTTGGCGCTTTAAAATTTAAATGTGCAAAACCGTTACGGTGAGCCAATTGAAATAATTTATTGCTTGTCCTTCGCGTGGTCCAAATAGAAAGGGAACTAAAAATAACGAGATGCTCATCATATTTTTTGTCATTTTTTGGATAAATTTATTTGTCCTACCTTGTAGAAAATCTTTGTTTTCTAGTGGTCCTTACAAACTTCCAGGGAAGCGAAGTTTTATATAAGCTTAAACAGGATCCAGTAAATATGTTAGGTAAGGTACAACACACCAGCTAAATTGTATCAACTTTTGTCAAATGATCAAAAAGATACATGATTTTTCATTGTTGTGGTTACTTTGGACGAATTCGTTTGACTGATAGTTGTATTCGGCAGGTTTATTTTAGTATATAAGGGCAAATCAAATATAAACCGCAAGTTTTTACGCTTTGTGTAGTGAGCGGAAAGGGTTGTGACTTCTGAGTAGGGTTGCTTAAAAGGAATTTTCATCATAAGGTACTTCACACCACCGCTTTTTTAATTAGTATCAGTACCGCGTCAATCACAGTTTATTAAGTTTTTTAAAAAGGGCGCAACACCGTCTGCAACCTGAAGACTTAAGTTACAATTTGGAAATAACCCCTTTAAGAAGACTGAAGACCATGTACAGTATAAAGAATTTTTTGGAAAACCAGAAGCGGTTAAAGGTAAAGTTAACTGACGTTACCCTGGGACCAGCATAACTATGTAGAAATTATTGCATAACTGTTTTCCTCCATGATCACATATTTTTGTTTCAACATTTTTAAAAGCAAAAAACAGTAATATTTAGTGTTATAAAAATAGTAAGACATGCAAGCTTAATATTTAGAAAGTTTTTTAATAAAAGATAATTCTTAGTTTTGTTTGATTCTAACTCGAAACTACATCTAGGCATAATTGTAAACAAATTTATCATCTTTTCTGTATTCCAGCTTCACTTATTTAGAAGGGTATGTGCTGAATACATAAGTCGGCAAGAGTGATATTCTATAATTTGAGAATACAAATTATGTGTTTCCATTATGACAAGTTATCTTAATAATGATAATATGTTTTTGTCAAAAACCGATTAACACGCATATTTTAATTAAAATAAAATATTTATTAATAGTATTAATTAGTTTGTTAGTTGGTTTTGTTTAATGTTGTGTCTTTAATAAGGGGTACAAGTCATGTCACCCTTTTTAAGTTTTAAAACGACTGTCAGTAATTATTATCAAAATTTATATGACTCTGTCATACAACTAAAAATGCAGGAGCAGATAGAAGCTATAGACATTTTAACTAAACAAGTTTATTTTATATAAGATAGTAAGTAGCCTAACTTCAGGGAAGAAGTCGATTAATTAGAAATATTTAAGGACCATCTAAATAGTAGACTACACGAAATCAACTGGTTCCACAATATACATTTGAACAGAAAGTAAACAAACATAATATGGCATTGCCCTACGCCCTTGATTTACACGAGGAGATCCGTGCGTAGTAAACAGACAGAGCCTATACATTTGAACGGAAAGTAAACAAAAACGGCTAACATGAAATTTGGTGTGCCGCGCTTTGAGCGCTAATTTACACGAGGTCCGTGAGTTTGTGCACGCACGTCGGGACCGCTTTCGCTCAACAGGGCGGCCGCGGCTGCCTTTGTACTTGTTATTCCTTTTATGGTGTAGGAGCAGATACATATTTACTAATTTAATTAATAGTTCCCTTGTAAAAACGAAGCCAAAATGTCGAGAATACTAGACTTAGGTTAAGCAATTTTAGAATCAAAACAGACATTATGTTACTACTACCAACATTAATCTAGGGAAAAATTAAAAATTACTCCAAATGTAAGAAATGTTCATTATGAACGAGCGCATAAGCTTGCATTGATTCAACTTTACGTATTACGTATTTCTTATAGACGGCTTATGCTTACGTCCATTATGTATGGGAGCCAACTTAAATTGTTCCACGTTTCCGATCCAGGGAAAAAGCCGATCCAATTAAAAATTTATATGTTCCCACCTTGCAAAAATTTGAGGGAAGGCGGCTGAAAAATTGTCAACATAGGACGCCACAAATACTTTTTAGCGGGCAACACCCGGTATATTTGCAAATCATAAAAAATATTTTAGATAAAAAAAACATTTCAAATTTATTATTCAGTTTTCCTCGCCTTGGTTTTAGGAAAGAAATTAGAAGATATTTCTTTAAACATATAATCAAACTGAACAAAGTACATTATTAAAAATTTATTTTTACATATTTTACATTCCACATAATAATTTAAATAGTTAATATATTATATACAATATACAAAAAAATAATTATGTAAAACGTATAGAAAAATTGATAAAAAAAATTGACTTTACAATTGGCTTGATTTAGTTACCGAAAAGACATGCTTTCTCTTGCACCAGTTATGGTTAACCTTCGAAAAGTCGGGGCAGCTCTTGGCTAGATTCGTCAAGTATTTCTCCAATTTAATCAATTCCTTGTCAGTCGCGTGATTCTTGTACCTGTACTGTTTCACCAGTACACCGTTTCTATCGTTCAGGCAGTAGTTCCTGGCTTGGTCGTCGCATATGATGGTATTATGACGATTGTACTGCTTGAACCGGCTCCAAATGCAGCTTAACGGCTTGGTCTGAAGCAAAAACAAGAACAGCAATCAAATTATCAGAGCAAATTTGTACTTACACGCAAGAAACCCGTATTTGGCACATCAACTAGACTCGTTGCTGATATGCTCATCAACATCATGATCCTGTAGCTGGGTTTATTGATTACATCCATTTCCTTAATTTTGATTTTGATGGTCCACATTTCTGAACTGGACCACAGGACAATATCGTAGTATCTGTATAGATGTTCCAGAAACTCTTGCAGATGCGGCCGTACACCCAAGCTCGCCTTTTTGGTATCGTACACCGAGGCATCGTACAAGGTCATGTCAATATCCAGCACTAACAATTTCTTGTTGGCACGGGGAAGGTCCAAAATCCTCAGTCTATCGTCGAACGGTGGAAGAATAACAATATTTTGACGATGGGACACGGAAGGGCATCGTTTCCATCTCCTCGTTCGGGTATCGCAATTTTCGACCATTTTTGAAGGCACACGCGGCGGCAACGGCAAGCGCACTTCCCCTAGCTTCGATTTATCGCACAACACTTCATTGTTTCTCGTTTTTTCAGCCATTTCGGTCGTAAAAACCGGGAGTGTATAATATACGTGTCAACGTCAATTAATTAATTTGACGTTTAAAAATCGTTACCTAGCAACTATGAACAAGACTCTTGATCCCAAAAGGCCCTCTAAAGGTAAAAAAGTTTTCAAATTTCGGTTGCTACTATATTTTTAAATAAGTTTAATACTCAAAACTAAATATTTTGAGCTTTAATTTAGAAATTATATTTTTGTTACAATGCAAATTTGAGGAAATTTAAAAAATCGATTATAATGTCAATTATGAGTTTAGTTAATTTAATTTGTTGTCTTATTTTATTATTTAGCACTAATTGGTAGCTGATAGCGTGCGATTGGTGTCAGATTTAGGAAAATTAGTTAAGTATAGCAAAAAATATTTAGTGATTAACCAAAAATGTAGGTTTCAACTTAATATACGCTTATAATATAAAACTTTAAATAAATATAAATAAAAGTGCTTTATTAAATTGAGATTATTTACTCTCCATGTACGCAATTTAAAAAAATCTTATGATTGATTTCAAATGACACTTGGAGAAAACAAAATTATATAAAATTTACCGAAAAACCACAAATCATATAAAAGGTCCAGACTTTTGATTACAAGCACTACTATATCTGTTATTTTAAAATATATAAAATTTGCTAGATTTACTGAACTGTAATTGTTTATTATAAGTGTTAACATCTTATAAAAACATGTATAACGATACAAGAAATGTAGTAGGACCTAGAGATGAAGAGTCAGTCTTGTTCTAAACAAGGAGAAGTTTAAGAGAGGAGTGTGTGTTGAGTCTGACTCCATTCATACTGATTATGGACAATGTAGTAAAAGAAAGTAAAAAAGAAACACAAAATAATATAGAGAGATGGAAAATGGAAATGGTGTAACATACTTTACGCAAATGGCATTGTAAACTTGAGTCCAAGATAAAACTATAACATAGCCCGAATATATGCAATAGAGAAGTGAAACAAAACATGGAAGTTAATACAGAGTAGGCGAATACGATCATTATAGCAACCAATGAAATAAGGCACAACATTACAACAGAGCAACAGAAGTGGAGTAGTAATTAAATTTAAATATTTGGTAACACATCAGTATTAGTGGGAAAATAATATTACCGTTGGAGAAAAAACTTTTAAAGCTATAAAGAACATTTGGAAAAATAGGAAATATCAAAATTAACAAAAGCGGAAGTTGTGAAAAAACCAGTGTGCCGGGCGATAATTTACGGTAGTAGAGTAGATGTTTTGAAGAAGAACTGAAGAGAAAACAAAGCAAAACAAGATTAGCAATATAAGATACAGAAAGCTGTTGGGACTAAAATCTGGCCATTGTTACTTTTGAAAAAGGAGATTCCAAACTGTCGATGAAATTTAGACCAATACATGGCTCAAAGTGCTCTCACTAAAGGTGACTGAAACTACATAAAATGTTTTTTGCGTCATTTTTACTAAATATATAGATTTTTGTTAGTGTATAATTTTTTGTATTATATATATAATCACACCTGACTGTTTTTTAGTTATTTTTTAATTCATTTACATTAATTCTGTGAACTATACGCTAAGTATTTACAGATAGTGCACTTCCTGAGAATGAGCGCTATCAGTTATGGAAGAAACTTGTTGAAAGTAATTAAAAATGAAAACAAGCGTGTGACAATTAAAAACGTTTTAGCGTGCCAATTATTAATAAGCGCCAACATCCGAAAGCGACGGTGGGGCTCTAATTCGTCATGTATCAAATAACGCGTCTAATCGCAGCTGAAATTATAAAATTCGCTGAATTATGCAGGACGTTAAGTCACTCACGGTTAGCGCTAGCTGGTGTTTACAGCGGCCTAAAATTTTTATGCTACGATGTAGCGCTAGAAGTTAAGTCTGGCGAAAATTAGCGCGCCAATAAAATATTTAGTGCAGCTGCAGACAGACAGCTGGGGTGCTATGGGAATGAGCAAGTCGGCGGCCAAGTTGTAAGCTGGCTACGTTCGACGTTCGACGCGAGTAGGCGCGGCTAGAATCTTTTGACGAGGCGCAGTAGGTAGCTTCGCGTGTTCGATTTCCTAATTTGAAAGACGAGCATTTTTGCGTGTCCATATTTATTTAGGGAGATAGTTAGGGCAGTTTCGAGGGCGGTTGACGAGCATCTCGCACCTCGCATCTAGTGTACAAGTTATTTCCCCAGGGCGCCAGCCCAGCACCCGGCTAGTTCTCCACAGGCACTGGGGTTACGGCAAACATGGAGCAATTTGCATTGAAATTTATGTTATTGTTGACTAGATATGTATTTAGAATTCGCTTTCAGGATATCTTAACCTGGTATTATAATCCATAAAGTTTGACAACAACCGAATTAAGGGCTATGCCTCCAGACAACTCCCAAATTACGTAGTCACTTGAAAAGTATTGGGTTATGTATTGCTATAGTGTTTTACGTAATCATAACTTAACTTTTGACAAATAAAAGAAAGTATTAAAACAAAATTAATTACTTTATTTTTAAAAGAATATAAAAGCTCATGTATGAGATGCGTTCAAGTTTGAAGGTATCCAATTTTTTTTCAGCAGTGAGAGTAAGTAGAAAGATGCGGTTAATTTTAAAAGACGCAGGAAATACATCTGAATTTGTAATATAGATGGCAGTACCATACAACATACACAGGTCGAATTACCGCCATTGCAGGGAGTGTTGTTTTGTATACTTCAAATGAATACACTTAGTGTTCAAGAGGAACGTGTTTTCTCCTCTTGCGTAGTAAAACGCCCATCGAAATTCATCGCCAATTTGGTGAGATATGCGGTGAAGACGTTATGGATGTTGAAAGTGTGCGTTAGAAATTGGTATCCTTTTGTAAAATTTTACTAGCACTTAAATCACAGTCGGAAATTTTATTTGGTACTACATTGTATTGAATGATTTTTTACTTTAATTTTGGTAAATTTTTAATCGGTGGTTCCAACTGAGGGTTGAGTAATTTCCTCTTTTTCTTGAGTTGAGCATTCTGTTGTATTTGGCGTAAACACATTTTTAAGGTGATTTGCGAATATACTTGCGTTTTTCTTGGAACTTTGAGCTTATTTCCCAGATGTTGTTCCAACAGGTGTTAATTAATGTTTTCGTAGCCTTCCATATTGAATATTCGGTATTTGTTCCATCCAGTTATTATAAGTACACTTAAAAATTTGTATTTTGTTTTGTCTTTGCTGTTTTTTTAGTTCTTTTTATGTTTTATTTTGTATTTTATTGTATTTTATAGACAATGTTTTGTTTTATAGACAATGTTATAAAGGAATATAACTTTTGTCTATGCTGTAACAAGCCGTTACCATAATGCAAATCTTGTATTTGCCATTATGTCAGCTTTGAGACATTGTATCATGTTTCTTAGTTCTTGTATGGTATTTGATTGTGGAATATTTGTGATAATTTGGGCATATGTAATACCTTGGCTTGCGTTGTTTTTTGACGATATAGTCGGTTGCTAATTATTTGGGGGTTGATTTATAGTAGACGCCGTTTCTTTCCGAGATGGCTAATGAGTTTGTTATAATTGCTTTTATAATGTGCTCTCCTTGTAGTTTTCGCCTCAAAGTACACATTCGACTTGATTAGTTCTAGTTTTCCTGGGTCAGTAAGCGGTTGCATGATTTTGGGCACATATTATGCGTCTGTCCTGTTGTAACCAAAAGTCATACCTTTGACATCGTGTACACTATGGTATTGCTCTTATTGGGTTTGGTGATTTGACTTTAACTTTAGCATTAAGTAAGACTTTGATGTTATAGATCTCTTTATTATTTGGACTAACGTTTGACTCCACAAAGAATAATGAATGGTTTCCTTGTCAATCGTTGCTTTATCTGTGAAACTGTGTGCCTAATGGCTTGAATGTTATTTTTTAGCTTGGTTATGCCTGCTGTAGGATAGATATAATGTAACACTACTACTGAAAAGTTTGTCTTGTCTTTTGTGGTAGTTTTCTTTTCATCAAGAGATTTTACTATATCATGGATATTAATAGTTTGAATTTGTATTTTGACTTGTTTTTCATAGAAAGCTCTGTATGTTTTTCTTTTGTTATTTTATTTGATAATGAGTTTAAAAATTGAATATTTTTAACCCCAGCGATTAATATTGGAGGCGGTTTATTTTATCTCTTCTTGTCCCCCATCTCCAATTTCTTCGTTTTTTAACGTGTTAAACCTGTTTGTGGTTGGTGTGTGAAGCCAGTAATTATCAATTTTTATTTATTTTGGTTTAAGTTTCTGCATCGTATCTTGCCAAATGTATTGCTTACTTCTACAAACACTGTAATAGTAGGCTTTGGTTGCTAATGTTTTGCGTATTATATTTGTCAGTTAGTGATATTGTTGAATGGTTGAGTGTTCTGTTCAAAAGCCGAATTTATGTTAGGTAGCTTGACCTTTTTAGTTTACTTTTACTTATACGTTTTAGTGTTTGCAGCTTTTGAAATTGTCAGGCGATAGAATTTGTTTGGCCAGGAACCTGTTCCGGTTTAGCGATTAAAGTGATTTGGGTAAATTTAAGTAATAGTGAACAGTAAAGAAGATGAAGAATTTCATTAAACAAAAGTTGTAAATACCGATATTCTTTCTTAGGTAGATCTTTTAGATTTTTCTCCAAATTTATTATTTGGCATTAACCTAATCTAGGTTTTAATTTTGTGAATAGTAAAATTCTATATTGGAGACAATTGCAATAAAGCAAATTATGTACAATGCGGTTGCAACCACTAGGGTGTAAACAAAACGAAACATTTAAACGATAAATTTTTAAAGTGGCGCGAAAGTCTTTCCTGTTCTTGAGTAACTAGTTTTAACTCTTAATAAGTTGTTAAATAACTATTTGACAAGTTATATATCATATTAAAAAGCATAATTCGTAAATTATCTAGTATGCTAAAAAAGCAGGCAACATGCCCAATCCGAATATTGAAATTTTGTCTGTATTTTGATCATTACTAGAAATTAGAGTAAAGATCTGCTAGTAGCAATCGAATAATTGGCGACCTTGAAGATTAAGATGCGATATCGGATCAAAGGGCCCAAAACTAGTTAAAAAAAATTACTAACGCTGACATTAGTTTTCAAATGGGGTCTCGATCCAGGCGGACTTCTGTAGTACATCGAGAAGTCTTATTTCATGTTATCGAAGCATACCCAGCTATAAGCTATCCATCTCGATAAACATAATACATCACTTACATAAGCCAACCAAAGTCAATAGATGTAGAGAAGTGCTTCACGCTTATAACTTATAACTTATAATTTATAGCTTATAACCAAGCCTCAGAATCTGTTGTAAAACGTAAGAGTTTTGAGGCCATAATTATACATTGCGTTTGGTAGATTTACGAAAGTGTAATTTACTTTGAGTTAGTTACAGAAGATCAAACTACCACAACCGAGCTTTATGGCCAGCTGCTTGATAGAATATATGATATCTTGGAACAACTATACCCTGAAATGTTCAATCGAATACGGTTGTTGTAAATGAGTAATATCAGATTACGTTCGGAAGAAAGACTCCGGCAGAAATCGAAGGAACTCGATGGAATCAAACTGTTACCCCACCCTGCTTTAGTCCTAATTTGGTACCATTGTATTATCATCTGCTCCGATTAGTATTTTACTTTTGTACAGACAATATTTGATCAACTTTAAGGAAGTAAGATGTGGCCAGCTATTTTTAAACCACTCAAGTGATAGCAATGAGCCTTAGAAAATTTGGCTTGTAAATGGATACGGTGGCATACATTTGGTATTTTATTTACAATTTTATATCAAAAAACGAAAAGACTTTTGTGGAACCTCCTTTGTGGTTATAAATAGTTTTCCTTAAATTGCAACCCGCTTTAAGAATACATAGAGTTTTAATAAATTTTTACAAATTAAATAATAAGTGCAATGCAAGCTACTATATAGTTGAATATGCATTCTTATACACCACATGGATATTTTTCAGAAAATTACAGTCTGTATGACAAGAGAGTGATCGTCATCATTTGGTAATGAGACACCGCTATATTAATTTGTTTGAATCTTTAATTTGTGCTTTTTTCGCAGTATATAGTTTTGTGTTGGTTAAAACGATTTCGTCTCTTTGAAGGCAAATTAGACATTTCGCTGCATTATGCCCAAATCAAACTGCAGATTTTTTTAAATATGATTAGAATTTACTTGCGTGATAAAAAACTGTTTCTTTTCAATCACCTTTAAAGATACCTTTATTACTAGAGAAGCACGTGCAAAGATAAAAGAACCGATTTTGAGACAACAAAAGCTTCGTAAACGAGTTTTCCTTCTGGACATGGTCTTCCTTATCGAAAGCGTGGTCGGTGAAGAGTACTAAGATTAAATGCCCTGTTTGAGAATGCTTCTGTAGATTATGTTGTAAATTCTAAAAGACAGACTTAAAACTAATATTAGTCGGTTAATAGTAATATCATTGAGGGTTTGTCACTAACTGCATCTATTCATGCTGAAGAGTTTTAATCACTACCATTTATTTTCTTTTTTTAGTTCCTTTGCCTGCTATGATTAACTCCGTTTGCATTAATTCTAATATAAGTTAATATACAGTTTCAGTCGACGATTGTTGTGTCAGCTAATAAAAACATTTGCTGAAAAGTTTGCAGGGAATAAGGTCCTAAACGCGCAATAAATTCGTTTTATTATTTTTGCAGTTAAAAGATGGTTAACAAAGCCACAGACCTTATCAAGCTCTTTAAATTCTTTTGTGCAAAATACGTTCAGCCGTTCAGGAAAATTAAAACTTCACGGCGCTTAAGCGGGAATTCCTTTAAGGAACTTCTGTTTCAAGTTAAAGGCAGATTTGCAAATAAAACGCGGAACGCACCCTAGTTAACCACTCAGCTCCTAATTAATTTCTTACATTTAATCCGCCTTTTTTCAGCGCGCCGCTCGGGCGCGCGGCCCATACAGGTATGCCATTATGGCGTTCCAGGTGTTAATTTCAGGAATGCTGAGCGCGCGCTTTTCCACCGCCGCGCCGGTCTGCCTATAGTCGTACAAACAATTCTTCAGGCAGCGCATAGGTTTCGTGTTCTAAATTCTGATTGTAATTCAAATTTCCCGCCGACCTAGGAATGCCTTAATGGACAGCGGGACACTCACCGGCATAGTTTCGCCTTTCCGCTATTGATTGTTTACCGGATGCAATCAACTCCGTCAATGAAACCTACTCGAGCATGCATGGGATACCACCGAATTCATTCGCAATCAAATAATGGCTTAATGCCGTCTAATTCCGCCGCGCTCTCGCACCATTGTTTTCTGCACAAAAAGTTAACGAATTTGCCCTTTTTAATTAGACCACAAAAATGTAACCATCTCGTTTCTGTGGAAGGACATTGAAACGCGAAATGGTTTTTTACTCTACAGAATTATTATCTAATATATGGCATTCTCCAACTGACACATAATCAGAGCCGAATGAATAATGTAATGTTCTTTTATACATCAAATAGTTAGAGACAACAAATTACAGTGATCACCGATTAATAAGTCGTATTACTGTACCAGCTTAATTGTCTTACTGTGTATGTCTTTATATTTAATGTTTATTTTTTTATATTCGCTTTAACTTATTATAAACACAAAACCGTAGTCCTATATACTTACAATCTTTATTACATGAATTATATTATACGAAGGTGAGTCAAACATAGACCAGAATTTTTTTACGCGCCATGAAGAGACTTTTAAGGGAGCAATTTTTCAAAATTTTAAGTAGGGGTGCCTGAAGGCTATTCCCTCCATATGGTACTTCGCAATATTACTTTTTTAATCACTATCACAGTGAAGAGCAAAAAAAGATTTTATCCGTTGCGCAAAGGATTATTGCTATGTTTATCACAACAAAGGGCGTAAAATAATTTAGAATTTTAGAAACACTTAAGACACCGTTAAGCGACAATATCCTTAAAATATTCTTGAGGGAGAAAACCAAAAATTGGTAAAAAGTATTGGAATACTAGAAATTAAACTACTGAAACATAAAAAAGGAAGGGAAGAATAACATACTAATATAGAGCGTAGCAAACTGTAGCAACCTAACCAAAGAAGACTTAAATAATTTGTGAAAGGAAATACTAAAGATGAAAACAAAAATAACCATAGCGGACACGATAAAACAAAAGTGTTTTGTTATAGCTAAAATGAAAAAAGTAGTCCGGGGTTGTGACAGCAAAACTAAATTTGAAAGCACAAATAAATTCATCAAAGGCGACCTAACAGTAGGACAAAGAGAAGTCTAAACGAATAAGGACAATGGGAAAGATGTAAAAGTGGATTATATAAACGGAAAGATGTGACATTGGGTCAAGCAATCTATATACTTAGTTAAAATAAAGAAAAATAAAGAATTCTTAGCAAAATATGACACGAAAGGCAAGTTATTTGGCCCAATAGACTGAGAAAAGAAGAATACATCATTTTCTGAGACAAACACGATTAAAACCAAGAATAACGAGCAAAAATTATTTATAGCAATATAGAATGCGTAAGAGACAAACAAAGAAGAGTTTGGTAAAATACGGATTAGATATTGTTGCGGCGCAAAAAATTAAACAGAAAATAATAGAAATAGAAAAATACTGGTTTTTGAAAATAAAATATTAAGCAACGGTTTTTGGTAAATCAAATCTTGAAATCTGCAGTTGTAAATTTTAAAACGATATCAGAAAGACTGTGCATCTTGAGACTAAACGGCGAGTTTCAAAAAGTAACCTTATTAATATGCATGTGTCAGTGGAGGAGGATCAGATAAATGCAAAGGAAAAATTATAGGACCAGTTAGAAGAGAAATATAACAGTATACTCAATTACACTCTAAAAATAGTACTAACGGATCTTAATGCAAAAATAGACCTATAACAAAAAAATATAGTAAGCATACTATAAGTAATGAAAATGGAAAGATGCCGATTGACTAAAATATTAAATAAAAATATTAAATAGGGAAAATGTATATTACAATCGTTACATGCTACAGAGGACCAGGAGCGGATTCGAACGACTTTATGGTAGTGAGACAAACAAATAATACCGTTAAGCACAAGTTTCAACTAAAGATAATAAAACAAGAACAGAGTGAATGGGCTGCTGCAAAAAATTAAGAAGCAAGGAAAGAAATAAAGAAATAAGCAAAATTGGAAGAAACATTCTGTTGAAGAGCAATAGACGTAAATAAGTAGGGTGTTGGGGAAAGCAGCGAAAAATAGTAAACAAAACGAAATAGGAAGAAGAGAAATTGTAGGACAGAAAGTGCGAAAATATGCTGGAGGGAAGAGCAAGGTCAAGAAAAATAATATTAGAAAAAAGGACTGAACAAGCAATAAGCCGATAAAAGTATCACAGGAGGACAAAGGGTTGTATAGAGAAAAGAAGATACAACACAAAAGAGGAGTGAGAGAGAGTAGAGAAGAATACAAAAAATTAGAAAATTGTGCCAAGAACTGAGAAGAACAAAGAGTACATACCTAACTAAACAAATGTATTTCAAAGTTAAAAACGATAAGCTAATGGGAGAGTTGAATGGAATTTTGAAGAACACGGACCAAACCAATTACAAGAACGGCCAAATGGAGAACAATAAATCGCCGAGAACATCGGGCATAAAGGCGATTTCACACAACGGAGCAAAATAGCAATAATAAAGGGGTTAAAAAATAATAAAAGTTTTGGAAACAATAAGTTAGCAACATAATTGATTCTATATGGAGGTGGAGAACTCTGGAAGGGTATGCACAAAGTGATAAGTTTTCTTAAGAGTTTACATTTTTTAAATTTGTTATCTAAAGAAGCGATTAATTATGACACAAATGAGATAAGTTAATGTTCAAACAATTTATTTGGTATTTAACAGATTATAAAAATATTATTATCCAATTCTGACTCACCTTTGCAGTATTCTGTCTACTCATTATTATATTCTGAAGCATTATTTTGCATTTAAGCAGTGGTTGCCCTTTTCTTCTCCCTTGAATGCCTAATTTGTAATTGCTTTGATTCATCTCTGTTTCTCCATCCTCTGAATATGTTTCATAGTCGCCTTCTAATTGATGTTTCCACTTTTACGTTCCTCCAAATTTGCTCCCTTCTTATTCTATTTATGCATATATATTGTAGGCCTTTTTTATAAAATCTAGTTCTACAGATTTTATTCTGTCCCTGATTTTGTTTGTCATAAGCAACAGTTCCTTGCCGTAAGCTTTTCACAGTTGTGCTGAAAATGTTTCTTTTTTTCTTGGTAGGATTTTGATTCCATATTATCCCATGAAGTGCTTTGGCAGCTGTTTCCTTTCATTATTTTATCTTCTACGCTCTTTATAATTCTTTCTATACTTGACACTAGTTGATATTGAACACAAAGAAAGTAAAAAACTTGTTATAAGCCGTGGTTCAAAGACTTTCAGAGGACAATGTTCAGATTGGATCTAAGGCATTGGACACTAATCATAAGTGTCAATAAACTTAACTTTGTAGGTCATTGCTGGATTTGAGCTATAGGCCTTAGAACTTGCACTATGGTATGCATTGATCTTGGCTCAGAGAAGGTGCTCAGAACTCAAACTAATGCAATGTGCTAAGCAGAGTCGATGCGCAAGAGACTAGATGTCTTTGCGGTTTTTATTGTGCTGGAGTGTATGTTCACAGAGGCCCGCTTGTGTTATCCAGGATACACTACATAGAAGTGGGCTTGACTTACATCCCTAGACTTTTTATTCATCATCACTTATGTCCGGGACCGGGTTGGTCTTTAACCTCTTCTTCTTAGTAATTGATTCTTTCTATTATTGTATCAAGGTTATTAAGAAAACCTGTTGGTGGTTTAATAGTTTTATGGAAAAAGTTAGACAAATAGTACACAAAGAACATTGTGTGAGCACAAACACCAACAGTATGAAAATCAGGCTCTGTCAACCAAAATATACATGCAATAGTGTGTCCTATTTTCAAGACTTAATTCGTGCACGAATCGGTAGTGGTGTATCACAGGTGATACAATACGAATGGTAGTTCGTCTCTCGTGAGTTCAGAAAATTTTCCATTTAGCCGGTTAAAACTTGTCTATATATGGTTCAAGTTTTATGCACTATTTTTTAATTGCACTATTAGTACTTTTCGTACAGCCTTCTAATAACAAATCAAGCGTATTCTCAATCGGGTGATCATTAAAATCAGTTCTCAATTCTAGTTCTGTCTTCCGATCAACTCTGTGGTTTTCACAATAACTTGTACTTTTTTTTCTTTCAAAATTTTGAAACGCTAGTTTTTTAAAAAAAAATGTGAATTTCGTATTCAATTGTATATACAGTATGATGTGCACTTTTCTGATCCAGGAATGGTTAACTCTTGAGTACACATTACCTAGAACCTGCTTCTGTCTTGATTTGCTATATTTACTGCAGTTCTTCGCCTTTTGTAGTTCTATAGTACGTTTTGCAAAATGGTTTTACCAGCATCCGCATTTAACTCTTTTTCCACTTAGATCTTAAAGATGTCCTATAGCAAGAGCAGTGTAATGCCTTTATACTAGTTTCCGGTTGATCCATATATCCTATGCCAACATTAACTAAATATAGTCAGGGCAGAAGGCTCTTAATAATAAATTTTCTTTATTAGTAATCTATGAAATACTTTTATAGGTCTGATTAACCTATCGTAAGCTAATTCTTTACAAAATAATTAAAGGAATGATTTATAAACCTAGCAAGCACATACTATGCAAATATATTAATTTCTTTTACGCTAGAGTATTTTACGAGAAAGAAAGTATAACTATTAGTAATTCAAAAACATGCACTATCAAACTTTTTGGTAACTTGAGAATTTTAATATGAACTTACATATATTACAGTCCTTTGCAAGGAAAACCAATGTCAAACTTTCGTTACACATATAATTCCTAAAAACATATTTGCGCTAGCCGTTTTTAATTTAAATTTTTAGTATTTGTATTTGAAATTTAATTAGAGTTGCACCAGATTTCAATTATTATTCGAACATTGTGTTGTTTATGTAATCCTTCTATTTCAATTTATAATTAAAAGCATGGAGTGAAAGAGGAAGTTAAATATTGATGAAAAATACAAGTGGCACAATATATATTTTTTGATAGTGCTAATTTTTATACTTGGTACAAGTCTAAGGTAAATTATTTCAGATAATTTAAAAAAATTTCTTTAAGTTACATGTATAATTTTACTTAAATACTATTTTCGCTTGAGTGATTTTAGTTGAATGCTTTAACTTTAGACTGCTGTTTTTAAAAGTTGTACAATAAACAACTTATTACACTTAAAATCATATATTTTTATACACAAAAAGGGAATCATATAAAAGGGAATATTCGTGTAATTTGTAACCCCAATACTAATCAACGCTTTTCCTAATACTTTTTGAAATCGCCCTCGGGCTGTCAGAAATTTAATGAATTGCTAAGTTCATGTTTGCTTTTGCGCGGTTTATGTATTTTTTTCACATTCGAACTTCGTTGCTGAATTTAAACAGTGGAGCTGTCAAGCAGAAAAACGTGGGCGTTCAGTAAAACAAAAATATGTTTGATACGTTCCTACAGGAAAGAAGTTTACAGGTCTCAAAGGATAATTCAAGAACTTATACAATTTTTATTTGTTGTCTAGCCTTGCCTTTTTAATAGGTTGACAAGATCAGAAAATAGCTCTACTCTATAATTGCGCAAATAATTTTCAAAAGTGCACAGCATAAGGAGAACTCTAGCTAACTCCAGCTTAAAAGAGCCTGTATGGCAAAATTTACAGTCAACCGGAATACCTTATCATATATTATTTTAACAGAAATTTTTAAGTTTCAGGATTTATATAAGAAGAGTGCACTTTTACAATTTAATTGCAAACAAATTGTATTAAATTTTTTAGAAGGTAAATTTAGCTAGAAAACCATCAGTGCTATTAGTATAAGGAAAAATTTAAATACATTTTAGTTAAGAATATCATAGCCAAAGTAGAAGTAGCCCTATAGAATCTTTCAATGGATAAAATAGAAAAATTTAAAATCGCCATTAACATGGTATCATTAAAATTAGCTGCCTGGTTAAAATATAGTGATAGAAGAATATACAGTTTACCATAGAACTAGAGTCAAACAGTAAGGTTACTTTTCTAGATATATAGGTTAAGATCAAATGATGGTCATTTAGGACACATTGTGGACAGAAAACCTACATATACGGGTATATGTCTTCAGGAGCAGTTGAACGACCATGAAAAAAGGTCCGTGAAAACATTAGTGAATCAGACACGTCAAATATTCTACTTCAATTCTTTATAAGAAGTTAAGATATCTGGGACAAGCCTTACAAGAAAATGGCTACTCGAAGACGAAGGCAAAGAAAGCAATATAACCCTAAAAATCCGCGTACAAACCCCTGTGATATCGGCTATTGTAGTCAAAATTTGTTTACCATATATTAACAGAGTTACGAATTGGTTAGGAAAAATTATAAAGTACAAAAGTACGTGATTTGCGTTGACCAGCCAAGGATACAGGAAATCCATAAAACTCACCAGGACTACATTGCATACCACGCTTGTGCGAGGTTTACAAAATAAAGGAACATCACTATCTACGTCTCAACTACACCGAAAAGTCTTGGAGAACTTCGGCCATGAGATTAACTGAGAAAAAATGTAAGTTTTGCTTTTAAGAGACTCTATAAACGTATATACGTAGCTTGTTCCGAATATATCGAGTCAAATAAAATATAATTAGAACAGTTTGTGGATTACTTTAATGGTCGAGTCAATTGAGTGTTAGAGGGACGATTGAGAAAGCTTTCGAGAACAATGCAACATAAGATGTTTTAAACAACGGATATGACGCTAGGAAAAGTGTGTGATCTCAATGCACCCATTTTGAAGGGGCTATATATAATGTTTTTTGTAATTTGTACTATTTTACCAAATATAATTATCTAATATCGGTTTTGATCTGCTTGTACGAGTTACATTACAATTGAGATGTTAAACGTAACGACGATTTTAAATTTAGAAATATGGTTAAGGATATACAATACGAGTTTAGAAAATAATTATATTAAGAAATAAAAAGCAACAATAGACAACGAAAAAGAGTTGAAAACAAGCATCCATAATTTTTTGAGTTTCTCTTATTTGGCGAAACAATGATAGCGATCAAATACTCTGAGCAACTCATCATACTTAATGTCACGCTTTGGTCAACTAAAAAGGCGTTATCGTCCACTACCACACGTCCAAACCATATGTCGTTTGACTAATGAGGCAAGAACTGAAAGATTTAAAACGAAAAAATCGTCTAACACCTACCGTACTATTCACTCTGCTCCTTCAGTTTATCTTCTGTTCTGATCACTTTAGAATATACAAAAAATTATGGAAAATTCCCTGGAGGCCTTATGTAAACAAGAATCGCCCAGTTTATATGAAGAAAATTCCATAAGATTATTAGGACGGTGAATGAAACATACACCCAAGATAAATTCAGACAGTACAGTCTAAAACAAATACTTAATTTCATGTCGAGTATGGCCAGCTACATATATAGCGTTTCGGATTCTTTGACTACTAAAATGTGCTATTCCGACCTCAAAAAAATTTTACAAATCGTTAATCGGCAATTGTCCTCGAGAAAGCAGCGAATAATACGTTTATTCACCTTAGTCACGCTGGTCCTCGGTTACGTTACTGACCTTTATTTAGAATTGCTTCAGGTTTTCCAAAATTATTTATAACACTTGCGCGATTTAGTCTTCTTAAGAATGTTGTCCCCCAACCGTCTGCACATTTTGGACGTCTTCTGAGAATACCTCTTGCTCTGACTAAAGAATCTTCTTCAGGCATCCCTATCTACAACGCTGAGAAGCCATGACTATCACCTTATCATGCGTCAAAGAAAAAATTCTGTTTATATTTGATTCACCCACGTACCATACATTATGATGACTGCATAGCTAACAATTTTTTTAATAAACAACGAATAAATAAGCCTTTTTACGTTTCAGTTATATGTATTTGTATAAACAAAAAGTCAAACTAAAGGTCGCTGACCTTTAATACATTAACAAACTGTAAGGGAGATATTACCTGCTTTATTTTATTAAGTTAGTTATAAATAAACAAAGGGGCGACGACATGATAAGCCTCAGGTTCATTTGCCTCTAATGTTTCCAGCACAGTTTTAGCGCTAGCTAATATAATAAACAACATAAAGAAAATATTATTATATACCCGCAGTGTACACAATTTACTGTTGTTTTGTATATTATAACAATTTCAGCGTTTACAAAATTAAAAGTATTTTTTGTACCTCGTGGTCGCTGCTTTTAATAGTTGTGTGGTGAAACCTCAAAAACAATGAAAATGAATAGAATACAAGCCTTAAAGCATAGATTTTGGGTCGTACTGTCAAATATCGGTTGTAGTCACACGGTGCTGGAAACTAAAATTATTTTTAATTAAAACAAGAAGCGTTTTACAATCGACATTTTTTTATTACAGGAGAGAATGATAATTAATCATCTATATGAAAATGTTTTTATTTGATTTTCAAAATAAAGAAATCGTGTAACTCTTCTGGTAATATCGCTCTTTTATTAGCGTCACAATTATTATTCTGATTTTTTTTGTCAACCTCAAGGCGTCTTACACACTTTTGAATTATATATATGGATATAGGATAAATATGACATTCTCCCATTTCAATTTACTGGTTTATAATAATATACAATATATTATTTTTATTTATTTATAATTGATACTATATTACTGTAGTAAACTATACTAAAAGCTTTTTGGCTGGTCCAAATCCTTGAAACTGCCGATTGCTAGGTTGTTTGGATGAGTTCTGATTTTACCATCTCTGGTGCTTTTTTGATAGCAGGAATATTGAGGTCACGTAGGATAGTATTACACAAACCAAAAAGATTTGGTTATTAATTTCAAAAACTTGGACTGAAACTGCAGAACTTTGGCTGTTTGCATTGCTTACTCCAAAATTGAATCCTATAGCACCAATTGAGTTTTGTATACAAGAGGTAATTATGAGTTTGGTCCAATTAACTAGAATTAGATTTAGTTGTAATCTTTTAAACTTAATATGTTTTGTCCATGGCAGACGTGTGTCTAAATGGATACTTCATATTTTTGATGTAGGGGACTTCTGTTAAAGTCAACTAGAAGAGAAGTCTATTTTTTTAATGGTAAAGATAATCTGAATAGGCCTCTCTAAGTATTTGGAATTTCTCCCTATTTTGTGCTTTCTACAACCAATTATAATTAGTTGTTCTTTTTATATCGCCTGTCTACCTAAGTAAGAGTTTTCTACTGTTTCCTTTCTCATTGCGCTATTATTTTGGCCTACTTAGTAGTCTTTGTTCTTATCATATTTCCAGCACGCGTCCATTTTCGTTTAAGTGAATTTTCAAATAAATCTTCTGCGTTTTTTTTTTCTTATCCGTATATTTCTTTTGTATTTCCTATTGGTCTTCGTGTTATTTTTAATTTTGTTATGTTGTTTGTTGTTAACGTCTATGTTTTTGTCGCATAGGTTACTAGAGGAAGTATGTTTTGGTTGATTAACTTTATTTTTAGTTTTTGGTCAATTTTTCTTTGTAGAATGTCTCACCATCATCCAAATGCGACTCAATCTAATTTAAATCTTTTATTTCCTTTGTTTGACTGTCTAACGCTAGTGTAACAAGTCCAAGATAAATATAAACTAAATTTATTTAAATTTTTTATTATTTTGGTATTCCCCTTGTTTATTTTAAAGCATTTTTTTAATATTCCATTTATATCTTTTAACATTTGTTAGAAATGTTGTAGGCTATCTGATATTAGTAAAATGTCGCCCACACATCTTTTTCCATAAATGTTTAATCCCTTTAGTTTTTAGACACACTTTTCTAAACTTGGCTTTTAGACATATTTTAAATAATTTAGGAGAAATTGTGTCGTCTTGTCTTATTTCACGTTGTTTTTATTGCTTTTGTATTGTATTTTTATCAATTCAGTGCATCTGGAATCGACTCTGGTATTTTGTAGAGATTTTATTTTAGTTGAATGTTCTACTACTTTTTCTTAATTTATAAAGGTAAAGACAAAGATAAGTTATATGTTTTAAATTTTTCTATTAGACTTTGCATTATTCGCAAAACTGATTATGTGTTTGTGTGGTATACGACAAAGTCATACTGACACTTTCTTCTTTCATCGCAATTTCTCCGTGTTGGTTTGTTGTCTTTTAAGTATTTATAGCATAGATTTGCTATTCTAAAAAATTTATCAACATATTTTCCTCTTTTATTTCTTTTTCCTATCTCTTATTCCTATGTTTAGCAATACATTCTTCTTTTGTTGTAGTCCTGTTCTTGCATTGAAATCCTCTATGATTTTCCACATTTCAATTATTTATTTTCTTGTATAGTTGTTCTACTTTTTCCTCGTAGTAGTTTTTGGTAGATGCATAAAACATTAGTTTAAGTGTACATTTTGTCGATATCTGTATTAGGCTATGAGTAGCAGTTCTAAAATACATTATATTCCCACTTATTCTCTTATTTATTAAGAAATATAGTTCTTCTTGGTTTTTATCCTTTTATCGTTTATGAAATAGTATGTCCTAAATTAAGTATTAAACATTGTATTCTTCTAACCCTGTTAACCTATCGTCTTCTATCAGTGTTTGAATATTGTATGTGCCTAAAAATATATTCACTTTATTCTTCGGCAGTCTAGTCAAGTGCAAAGATTCTTAGCACCTTCTATGTTCTTACTATTCCACACACTGCCTTTGGTGGAAGCTTGAATATTGCTGTAGATTGAGAGCCCTTTCTTTCGTCATGTTAATCTTGGAAGTATTTGGACTAATATGCCACGTTGGCCTGACACCTTGGTGTATGCATTTTATACCTTCTATCAGGATTAAATTCAGCCACTCCACAGGAGTACCACCCATTGCTAAATTTGGCCTGCCCCTCATATTTTATTTCCCTGGTACTCATTCTCCTATCTACCACCTGAGAAGGCACCCGCTGGAAGACTAACAATCCCACATGAAGTTTGATTTTATACGCAATACTTGTATTCACTTTTCAAAAATATTTAAGTGGTTTATATCTGTACTAGGATGGAAAGTCAGTACTGCCATGTTCTCCACGAATGCTACTAGGGTCGCGTTTCTAGTTGTCTAGTCTGCAGTAAATATTAGGTATAAAATCAAACCAGTTGCACTATCTCTAAATGTTATAGATAAAAGAGCTAAAGTGAAATTTTACAAAAAAGTATTTCTCCATAAGGTACGACTTAAAGATTTAGTATAATGGTAAACATGGTTTAAGTGAAATGTCTAGGAAGCCGCTAAAAAATCTTTAGATTTCTAAGTCAACTTTGATTTTTGTTTGATTGCAGAATATTGTCGACGAAATACACACTAGTGTTTGGGTTAAATTTTGTCAATTAGCACCAATATTCATTTAAAGATCCTTAGACAAGATGGATAACAAACTAACAGGCCATATTTGATGGCGGTTTTACTGGTTATATGACCTCTACCACATTTAGTTGTCCGAGGAAATATCTCATCCTTAATGTCACATTATAGATAATTGTTATAATACAAAATCTATTTAGAAAATTTTTAATTATTAGATTAAGTTCTAGGGGTTCCTCTAAATTTATATTATTTATGCTGGCCTTAGTCAACTTATCTTAAATTATTTAATCAATACGTAAATTTGAAAAGGTCTTGTATGCATTTTTTTTCTTTCGGGGACACTTCACTGGAAAGAGGCTTAAACTTCTCAAGATGTTCGCCACAGATATCAGATTTTCACTTATTTTCTCTAGCCCAATCACCAAACTGTTTCTTAAGAGAAATATTTTACGACTGTGGATGCTTAATCTTCTTTGTGGCTTTTTATATTACAGTCATGCTTTAGTTGCTGTTTGGAAGTCGAAATAGTTTTTTTAATCTTGGTTTTCCCGCTCAGTTTTTCTTGAATTTTGTCTGGGAAAAGTGTTATTTTGAGTTATTACCGACTTTGATCTGGTGTTGCTTCCTGAATTGATTTTATTATCTACTGAGCTGATTCATCAATATTCTTTTTTATTTTTTTAGGGAAGGACTTACAGTTGGTTTAGATTTTAGTAGTTTTTCAATTAATAGCCAACTTGTTTTTTATGCGCTTTTGTATTTAAGTTTATCAGGGCAGAAGAATGATCTGAAAATAGATCATGACAAGATTCAACTGGTAAGAGTCTCGAAGGTCGGGTGTTTCTTCTTTGTCCGTCAGCTAATAGGTATAGTGATTTATTGAGCTATTCTGTAAGTTAATCTCTTAAACGGTTAAGTAGAATTGGCGTCCTTTTGAGTTTGTGAGTCTGAAGTGTAAGTAACTGCAATTATTTAAATACAAAATTAACAAATTATTACATAATACACTATAAAAACAATTTAGAAAAATTTTATATTATCTGGTGGAAACTTTTGTACCTACAGTGGAGCCAAGAATGTTGTTAACCTTGAACTTGAGATGTATTAAGTAGTCTCACTTAAAATGTTGGATTTTTGATCAATTGTATTTGTATCATTGTTAACATTTTGATTTATTTCACAGTTGGGTAATCATTCTATATTTTTACTAACCTTCCACTACCTGTAGTTCCTACATATTTATCTTTGTTTCTTTTACAAAATACTCTTAACAAAACATACTCAAATATTTTTCTTGCTTTGCTAGAAGCAAGAGAAATTGGGTGAGGTTATCTGTGACAAACGAATTGTACAGGGTTATTGGTATTGCACTTAAGGAAAAGAAAGTTTTAAGTCAGAAAATAAAATTTTTGAAGATTTACTCTTAGCATTGATAAAGACAAATCTCAGCAAATCTTGAACAAAATCTATCGACTACTATTAGGTGCATCGTGGACAGTTTTAACGAATTCAAAGTGACAATAAAGTATTATGTTCATAATGTTGCAAAAATTAAAAACTTAGCAGATGTGTTTTGCATGAATTAACAGACGAAGCAAGATGCACAGAGTAAATATGGTTTCTTACTGCTTAACCATAATAAAAAAATTTTATAAAGCGGATAGCAAACTGTGACAAAAAGTGGATTCTGTATGATAATTGTAAACAAATTTGACAGTGGCTGAAGCTGGAAAATACCTCCAGATAGCATGTAAAAGTTAATCTTTATCCCATGAAAGTTGTGGTAACTGCAGAGTGCTCTAGCAAAGACACCACTTCTTGCAATTTCGTAAGAAAATTATGATAATGTCGTACTGCAAAAAATTGAGTAACTGTATTTGAAATTGCCATTTCTAACCAATAAATAGTAAGAGACCTCTACCTCTACAGAAACTAATGGATTTAGTTCCAAAGTTCTTATCGTCCATTTAATTCGTTTGACCTTTGACCTTCCATGTAAAAAGCAAAATGTAAATTAAGTCAGATTTTTTGATCTTGTCTTTTAAAAATGTTAACAGTATGTCTTTGATAAATTAAAAAAATACGCGTCTGGAAAATTTCTATATGCGTATCAATCGTCATGCTGAATTAAATGTGAAAGAGAATAATTAAGGTATTCAAATATCGTTAACGCATCACGCCAATTTGATCGATTGATTGACATGCAAATTGCCTTTTAAATGACATTGATGTTTATCAGTTGTAAATTGCGCTACGCAACAGCATTATTACCAATTCCACGCTTGTTCCCATTTCTAACTACCACAAAATTAATGTACCGCGACATCCTTTCATGTAAGAATAAACAGAGCAGAAGGGAAGGTGTTGTTTCGAAAAAGTAATTTTCTCCGAGCTAGTTGGCATTATATTATCATCTGCAGCTGAAAGCTGCGAAAAACCTAATATAGTGCTCTTGCAAACTGCGAAGCGCTAACGGTAATGATCATTCAAAGAACATTGCTAGAAAAACGAATTACACAAATGGGGGTAAGTTAAACACCATTAGTACAGCAACATCTTACGTCTCCAGCTTAATTAAACCGGAATTGACTTTAATATTACCCCAGTACACAGATGCTAAACTGTACTGGCGAGATTACCTTACAATAATGGCGCGCGCCGTCATCTTCACGCAATTATTTATGCAGATGCTGCTGCACCTCGAATTCGTTCACCGGTTATCTCAAGTCCGCGCAAATCACGGGAACTCGGTGTACGTCGAATTCGGCTCGTAAATAAATCAGGGGGTTAATATTTAACTCTTCCAGCTCCTTGTTCCCGAATTCCCACTTTGTTGCTGAAAAACAACACCAACACGCGCTGAAATCAGGATCCCTCAATGAGTTCACCGCGAAATCCTTCCAAACCTCTTGATGTCATTAGTAAATCACTAAATAAATCTAAAAAATATAAATAATTTAAAAACCTATATACAGGCTAGGATTATATAAGATTTTTGAGTACTTAGCTTTCATTCTAATCAATTAAACTGTTTGTCAAGTTCTCATATTAAAGAGCAGTGTGCAGATTACTCTTTGTTGTATTAAATATCATTTCTTAAAATTTAAACTTAAAAATTCCATTCAAGTATTGAAATTTTGGGTGTTCTTTAAAACTATTTGAAGTTAGGTAGAAGCCCCGATAACACGATTCAAATAGTCGTTTGAAGGTCAACACGCAATATCAAATTCTGTAGCCCAAAATTTGTTTACATAATTTATTGGCGATGCAGTAAATTGAGAAGCTTTACTTCAAGCCGTCAAAACATCTTATACTACAAGCACCCGATAATTATTACAGGAGCTTGGAGCACCTTTAATCACTTGCATAAGTTAGGCAAAGTCATCAGATAATGCAGAGAAGTGCCTTGTGCTTGATGCAATAGTAAGCTAAACACCGGGTTAATCTATACAAACAAGTCTTTGACAAGCTTTAGAATCTTTGATTTTATTTCTTTGGATATATATTTGTAATCCAAACAGATAAAACTAATGGTTAAGTAGAAACTTAGCTACATGACTTGTAAAATGTAAAAGGCCAAAGTTGTGCTTTTCGCTAAATGGAATTATGAATATGTGATTTACTTCGAGTGGAGTTCTCAAGGTGGAGTCATCATCATTGACCTTACAACAACAATATTCTTGTTGTTGCAGATAACATATAGCCTAAAAGACTCTCTACTTTCCAACTTTCAGAGAATAGAAGAAGCCACCCAACCACTATTCTGATTGTTTTAGAACAGCACAAAGATAAAGAGAACTAAAATAGATAAGAAATACTAATTAATCTTTATGGAATTTAATAGTTTATTATTTATCGAGACATACTTTCATTAAAATAGAGTATGTAGGAGAGAAAATCTTCTTAGTGTTGTAGGTAGGAATACCTGGAGGAGATTTCCCCCGTAAGACACCATGCACTACCGGTTCCTTAGTCAGTATCACTACCTCAGAGTAAGAAGTACCCTAGATTTCTTATGACAAAGACCCAAACCGTCCAAAATGTTGAGAAAACTTAAAGCACAGTTTGAGGACAACACCATTAAGGAACCTAAAACATACGAGTGTCATAAACAGTCTTTGGAGAGGCCAGAAGCAATTAAAAATAAATATCAGCGACCTTACTAAGGACCTGAGGAGAATATTTGTATTGTTCATCGCCTCTTAGGGGATGGCCGTCGACCAGCGGGAGGTCGGACTAAGATTTGGTGGTCCTCAAGCTGTCCGAACCGTTATTCTGCTTTATGAAACACCCGGTTCGATACAAACGTCCAAACTTGACAAAAAAAATGAGTATTTGCTTTAAAATACACTAAAACACTATTTCTATAGTACATATTTATCACCCTGCAATTATCATTTGTATAGAGTGGAGATTACAGATATTTTATAATAATATTGCCGACAATAATATAGGAGCAAAGTTGGAATAATATGGTAGGCGTTGGACAATTTTCCATCTTTAAATTCTTTAGTTTTTGCATCATTAGTCAGATGACATGGCGTTATGATGACGAAGGATGACACCTTGTCAATTGGCTTCGTAAATTTTCACACTGGGTTTGGTGAGTTGCCCACAATACTTGTTCATAATTGGTTAGCCAAATAAGAAAAGCTTAAGGAAATTATAGATGTAGGCCATTTTATACCCTAAATTTTGTACTTTCACATGCTTGTACGTTGTTTTATTTTTTGTTATGACTCGGTCCTCTTTTTTATGACACTGAAATAGTGAAATGCCTACAGAATCGGTATTGTTGGTTATGAATCAAAGTTGCAAAGACGCATTGTCAGTATATGGACTCAAATGATTGGTTATTATTAGTGATGCGATGTCGTCTAAAACGGGGTCAATGGTTCAAATTAAAATTCTCATTTTCAATCTTCCGAACTCTTTAATATTTTTAGAACAGTTGTGGTTTACATACTCCCCAAAAGTTTATGAGTTTTTGTAGAAAACTAATCTAGTGTGTGTCCTGCTTTAGGTCTGGTTAGGACTGAAAATGAAAGTTTGGCGGAAATGTGGTTTGGGTCAAAAAAAGTTGGTCTGGATCTGTAACATGACTGATGGTGTGAAATAATGAGAGGTAACTATCATCTTTTGTATTCAAAGTTTCTATTTCAATTGCCTTAAGTACAATCCTGCTGGTGGGATGGAAAATACCAGCAATGGTTGTTACACGGAAGAAGTTAATTTTGTGACCTGCCTCTTTATGGTGTTTAGCAAGTACCTACCAGTTATTGCCTTTCCTTTCGACCAGAAACTGCTCACATATTCGGCTAAATATTTGATGGTTTGGTTGACCTTTATAGGTTCTTTGGGAATTTTGATAAGGTATTTTCCGTACCATTAATTAGGGGGGTAATTCTTGGCTGAACAAATAAATTCAGTTACTATCCAGCTTACTTTATCTACAATATATTTGAAATAAAGCACAAACGCTTTTGATGGTCAAGAAGGTTTTGAAATTGGGAGTTGAATATTTTTGTGTTAACATTTCGAATTATATGGGATAAAATTTGTCAAAATGCCCATTTTGTAGTAGAGTTGTGGTAATATTCGCTACCGTGCTGACTTACATAACATGCGATAGTGGCAACGTAACTTATCGTTTTTCATTTTGAAAAGTTTTTTGGCACACAAATCGGCTCACCGAAACGTTGTTTGATGCTACATGTACTTTGGTGTACTACATGATCATAAAGCACCAGCATTAATATGAACCGCTGATGGCTACGAATCCTTCTAACGGTCGACAATTTTATGCAAAGAAACAGACTAATCTACCTTAATCTACGTCGCTGTTGGCTCAGTCTTTAAGTCCAAGAATTCACATAGCGCACTAGCACTAGTTTTTTCCAACCCCCGCGCGCCCCTTACAAATTCGCACACCTGACCTCGCGTGCCGTTCCGCAAATACCGCAAATACCGCAAGAGCGCATTCTCAAATCGCTCAATCGCTCGTGATAAAGATCTTGTCTGTTCCTCCGTGTTGCAAGTCAGTATGACGTGTATGGCGTTGTCAACTTCCCCATATGCGCATGATCGGAAGTTGCTATGTTCAGTGATAAGCTAGACGGAGTGCTGGTTAAAGCACTCCGCAGCCATCTCTGCTCTCATCTTACTCTCGTTCTAGCTCGTAGTCTGTTCTTTACGAGCCCTATTGCAACTTTAGCTAGTTGGTCCGCATGTTCGTTGGCTGGAATTCAATGGAGTTGGACAGCATCTTTGCAAGGCTCCAAACCTTGACTTGCAAATCTGTCGGCACTTCCATACACTTGAGAGCAAGTAGCGCTGCCTCTTAAATATTATAGCGCACCTTGGAAATTTCTGATAGAGACTTTGCAAAAGAATCTTAAAATAATCTTTGCTGGTAGTTTTGACAAGCTTTATAAACGTTACGAAAAGTGTATCGTAAAGCATGGTGATTATTTTAAAGGCTAATAAAGATAATTTGTTTGCACCTTCGGTTTTGCTTGTTTGGTAATACTATTCACCAAATTGTTAGGCATACATGCAAAGACACATACATAGATGGTTTCATTATTTGATTATTCGAATTAAAAAAATGGTTCTTTTGTAAGAATAAATAAAACGTTTTTTCCGTTGTAGATTCATCTTTTAGTCTCCTTTTTATCATTTGGTCTTTCTTTTTACTAGTCTGCTGTTTATTTAAAATTAGTAATTAAACTATTTTAATTAATTTTCCTTAATTTTCTTGGGTAGTGGTTTGATTCTATTGGATTCATTTATTATTCTGCGTTTTCTTATTAGTGTTGTACTACCCAATTTGAAAGTTGGCTCAAATACTCATTTAAAAGTATTTAATTGGAGTTTATTCGAAACGTTTTACCTATGAAAGTGTTCTTAATCCTGTGAAATAATCATGGTGCAATGATTTTGACCAAGTTTTGTGCAAGAATTCTAGAAATAATTTATGGAATATTTCTCATATCTTTCAATAATAACTTCATCAGCTATAATTATACCATTTTTACTTTTTATGTGGTTTAACGCTTGTTTTTTGACCAGATTTCAGATTTTTCAAAATTTTATAAGATAATTTTTATTTGATTGCTTATTACTTTCTATTTGTTTCTAGCTTTCTTCTTTTTACTTTTTTACTGGTAATCTTTGTTCTTGGTATTTTTTAAAACTCAGCTCTTTTTATCTTAGCTTTTATAGTTGTTTCTTTATGTCAATCTTTTTATTTGTATAGTCATTCCATAATTTTAATTTGTTTCTTTTATTTATTGATTTTTATTATTAAAAGAGTGGCATTTTTTGAAGATTTTTTTTCTGTGATTAAAATCCATGTATTGTCATTAGTTTTAAGTTTTTGATCTCTTGTTTCCTCCTATTTACCTTTTCTACTTTTCTTTATTTGATATCCTAATATTTTCATTAAATATGTTTGTAAGTTGTTCTGGCATGCCTTTAAATACCTTCTTATACTTAAAATGTCTTAGTTTGTTTTGTTTCTTTATATTTTTTGTCCTAAAATTTATTTGCATTTAAAATATATGTTTTTGTTCCAGTTTCATATCTTCCTTTAATTTTCATTTTATTTTTGTTTTTAAAAGACATTTTCAACCACATTTTTAATTTTTTTGGAGCATTGTTTTAAATTTCTTCGTTTTTATATATGGTTTTATTTAAATTTTAACATCATTATTAAATTGATTTTTTTTATTTATATTCCTTCTATAAGCTTGATTTTTATGTTCTTTAATTTTTAATGTTAATTCCTAAATTATGTTTATTACTAAATTAGGATTTTTATTTCTATGTGTAGTATTTCATTTTTTGCCTGTGTTTTCCCTACTTTACTTAAGATTTTTAAAAGTGATTCGCACTACAGTTGTTTTCTTCTTACTAATCTTTTAATAAAAAGTGAGTGCATATTTTATTAGAGGTATTCCCCTTCAATGTTTATGCATTTTTGCCATCACTTCGGTAGTTTCTGAAAAATTGTTGCAAATTCTTTTTATCACAGTACCACTTATGGATAGCTGAGCAAAACTTATAGGCAGGAGGAAAGTTTCTTACCATACCAGCTCCATGTAAGTTTTAGCGAATATGAGCCGTGAGGCAGACGGGGTACCCAAGAGTTTATAGGCTGGCAACGGTGTGGCGATTGACATGTAGCCGCGCATTGGCGGGTTGAATCAATGCGCTATATTTTTATTTCTCGTAGCGCCGTTGCTGAATACGCTGGTGAAGTCGTACCACTGCTTACTGGTAATGTACCCACCAAGAGGGAATCCTTTCTCAATCCCAAATACAATTTCCATTGGTTTTTGAATACAAAATCTCAACTTTGCCTTTTTGTCATTCCATCGACGTAGTATTTCTTTTTAGCATCTCGTGCCAAAACTCTAATTTGCCTGCCGTGACTAGACACTAAGAGAACATCTCCGGATCTTCACTATCCACCTACAGTAACTGTTGGTACATTTACGTCATACACAGATCTTTGGCCTCTTCAAGTCCTCATGATGGCATGCAAAGTTCTGAGAGACAAACATGTGGTATTCGCCAGTACATTTAATGTGATTTTCTGTTATCAAAATGAACATACACTGGATAATGTGTGAGTTTCATGCATTTGCCTTGTCCTATTTTAATTCTATTGTCCCAGAAAATACATTCTGCAATTAAGTTCTAAGTTCCCACACATGCCTACTAACCTTGCACAAATATCTGAAGCAGTCATTCCCTCCCCTCAAACACACGACAACATCGATCGTTGGCTGTGATGCACAAATAATTCACTATCTTTCTTTCTGTGCGTTTCAACAATGTCGTTTGGTAGGATCATACGATATTATAGTCTATTTTGGTACACGCACTGAGAACGCATTTTTGAATGCCCTAAATACAAGGATGTTTTCAAAACTTTGGCCTCTTCAATAAGTTAGGCAATATTGCTTTGAGGTATTTGAACTAGGTATCACAATGTTCTTTAACTCGATGGCTATGAAGACACTCAGCAACATTTCTCTGCAAGATCAGATAACTTTACTGTAATGGCCAAAATGGTAAATGTAATGGACATTCAGTTAAAGTGTGAATGTCAGTACTACTGGTTTATGTTAATCTTCGTTTAAAGCAGACAGATACTGATGGAACTATTGAAATTTCTTTTGTACATCCAAATTGGATAAAGAAACTTGGTCGGCATTGGCCTAAATTAGGATGATAATTTTGTGAAAAAGCAATAAGATTCTTAGGTAGAGGACATTCGAAGCCTATAGATTATATAATAGCAATGAAATTATTTCAAAGGAAATGAGACTTTTTAAAACTTTTTCGTATTATATATTTTAAAACTTTTCTTGTCACTATTTCTTTTTTTTTACATCTATTAGTAGAATATCCTTCTTTTCTTTTAGTTTTCATTATTTGTGTTGTATCAAATGTGTCTTAAGTTTTTATACATGTACATGCAACGCTGTTTTTTCAGTTACTCTTTTCAGTATTTCATAATAAAAGCTTTCGCGGATTAGCTACCCGGAAATTTAACTCCTATTAAGGCAACCTACTTAACTAAATAGTAATAATAGGTAATAACTTAACTGTAGTTACTAATAATATTTACACCCACGCCTATACCCTAGCTAATATAATTTATGGCGAACATCAAAATGACTTCCTGAAATTACTCTCGTTTATAAATAACAGTGAGGCTTTACACTCTGCGAGAGAGTATTAGTTGAGAACTAGAAGGTCAAGACTGCCCAGTCATAGAGCACCATTCCTGAAACGAGCCGATGTGTCATTAAAAATTGTTTTAGTATGTAGTAGACTTACCATACTATACCATACACTTTTAATTTGTTACTTTATCTATTTTTTATCGTTCGCTATAGGCGAAAGTTAATGATTTTAACATGGTGTCTGTCTGTCTGCCTGTGTGTCTGCTGGAGATACGATAACTTCCGTTATAATCATCGGATTCACTTCAAACTTGACATAAATATACCTTAGGTCAATACCTTCTTCGCTATTGAATTTCAGCCAAATCGACCAAAGGTCAAGGGGTCAACGGTGAGGTCAAACTTGTTCTCAGAACATCATAATTTTTTGCATGCGCTTTTATGAAGAGATGATAAGGCTATTTGCAAAACATCTCGGAGCAAACCCATGAAACACCAGAGTTTTGACATCAGCGAGTTCTCAGAACTTCATAATTTTTTGAGTACATGTTTATGAAGAGATGATAAGGTTCTTCGCAAAAAATCTCGCAGCGAAGTCATGAACCACCAGAGTTCCAGCATCAACGAGTTCTCAGAACTTCATAATATTTTGTGTACGCGTTTATGAAAGCATAGTAAGCCTCTTCGCAAAAAATCTCGGAGCGAATCCATGAAACACCAGAGTTTTGTACATGCGTTTATTTCACCTCTCGCTAATTCGCCACACCGCTGTCGAAAGTTTCATTTATGGTTTTACACCATTCTCGTTTTAACTTTTGATATTATTTTTTAGTGCCAAGTACAAAAAATCTTTGTTTTGGAAAAGTTCTATAAATTATTATTAAATTTTTGGAAGTGTGAGAGAATTTTAAACAGCTGTTTGTTTTTTTAAACATAAAAAACCGTTATCTGCGGAGACATCACTATTAGAACATTTCATACCACTAGTATTCTAACAAATACGATAACATAGATCAGAAACTTTTTTATTATATTATTCTTTTAAGTTAATTACATTATTTTTAAATATTTTTGGAAGATTTACGCTGTATCCAGCTACGACAATGTAAAACAAAGATTCATTTGCAACGTCACTTGTGATAACAGCTCGAAATTTTCGCGAGGAAGTTGTAAATTGTTTCAATGCCGGCCTGATTCGAACACAACTTCTTTGGCTTTCCGTATTAAAAAAGTTTTTGCTTTTAATACCCTAATATCCAGGTAGCAAAAATGTTGGAAGTAATTTAACCTTCAAAGTTATTGATATTGCATCTTTTGTTTCGTGCGAAGGTATTCCTTCGCCAACTTTAAAAGCGATATTGGATAAAACCGGGCATTAACGGGCAATTTTTATTTACTAACTTGGAGACGGCAGCTTCATAAACTTGTTCGTGTTTTTGCACGTCGAAGTTCAGCATTCTTCCAGACAGGAACTTTTCAGCGTTGTTTTCATTTCGATTTTTTTTAAATTCTGCATGAAAAAATTGTTGAGGCGGCTACGTCGACTTTAGAAATTTTTTGTGTAATTTCCAGGCAAAATTGTAACGATAAGTTTCTCATCTGTCACGACAAACCTTACATTTAACTGTATGCCAAACTAAGTTAAATTTATTTCTTTATATTCTTGCTGAGCTAAACTAAAATAATGTGATAGTTTCATTTTCACTTGAATTTATAGCACTTTACTATACCTACTTGCGTCTAAACACAAAACTTTTCTCTGTTCTTTACGTTGGACAATTTCTAAGATTTTTACACCATATGCAAATTTTCGACAAAATCAAATCACGAATTCTTTTCTGATGTCATTATAGTAGATGAATGTTCTTGTCTCATTCAATCATATAGTTAACCCCAAAGAATGTCTAGTCGATTTTAAAATAGATTTTTGAAAAATAAAATGAAATACAAGGACTGGCAGAATTTTTGAATTAACCACCGTGCGCAATGTATTGTTAAAGGCATCATTATGAAGTGGTGAAAACCGCGCGTTTGTGCTGGAGACTTATTTTAAAATCGGTGATTCTGACGCAACGGCTATTTCGTATACATCTTGATGTAGACCGTCACGGAGGAATTCCGACCGAGAAAACCATAATGTTGCGGGTGTACAATTTCCGACAGGCTGGTTCAGCATTAGATCGGAACTTACCCGGTAGACCTCGTTAAGTAGTGATGAAGCTCATTTTCATTTATCGGGCTGCGTCAATAAGCAGAATTTTCGGTAATAGGCCCCCACAAAATCGCCGGCAACTCCATCAGCGACCTCTTCACAACCAGCGTGTAATTGTTTGTTGTGTTGATAAGGAATTCGGCATTAGAGGGCTATTTTTTTAAGAAAGCAGTATATGCGGTGACCGTAACATCTACCCGCTATGTGACGATTCGTTTAAAGCCCAGTTTCAACAAGCATGGAAATACACCACTGTGGTTCCAACAAGATGGCGCTACAGCACAAATGACAAGAATTTCTCGAGAAGTTCTAGGAGAAATATTTCCAGACCACCTCATTTCATTACATGTTGACATCCCATGGTTAGTTAGACTACTAAACTTGCCCCGTTACGTTTTTTTTCTGTAGGAACACTTAAAGGCTGAAGGCTTTCAGCGCAGATTTTAAACTATTGAGAAATTAAAGAAGGCTAGTTGTAACGTAATCGCAGCAGTGCCACTGAAAATGACTTGGCAAACAATGCGGAAATTTAAGGTGATGACTAAATGGCAAACATTGTCCTGTGTGATTAAAATATTGAACAGAATATGTTACTCTTTTTGTTGCTGTTTCGAAAAGGGAAGATAATTATGCCGACCTCTGCACAATTTATAATAATTTATAAGATTGTTGCAAAAGTTTTTTTGGCCTATTATAATTTTTTGAATTTTGTGACATGGTATTGCAATTTTGGTATCATTCAATGGCGTCGAACCGCCGAGTATTTTGACCATGACATACTTTTTTACAGAAGAATTCTCAAAAGTAGATATTTGATTGTTACTCCAATTTTAATACCAATTGAACGAGTTTAATTGCTACTATTCGGAAATTGGTCTGAAAGAAAGCAAAGTGGATACCATAAGAATTCACCAGGACTCATAAGACAAAATGTATTGATACTGTCCGTCGTCTATTCGACCAATATAGTCATGAGTCTCTGTTTTCGAAGAGGTAGATTTTGACTGTCTGTCAGTAAATGCTGCCTGCTTTCTTTCGTTCAAAATCAATCGAATTTTATCACTTACCCGATCTCTTACTCGAGAAATGACAAAAGATCTATGCAGAATACTTTAATTATAAATCTTGTCTTTTTTCGAACTTAATTAATGGAAACATAGAAATATTATAATACAAAACTTTTGCAACAACTTATTACCATGCCCTGATTTAGTAATTATTATCTAGTATCGTATGTATACAATTTTGGTAACTAAAGTTACAACGTAGGAAATAAAAACCGAGCACTAGATCTTCAGAACTCATTGAGATAATACGGATTTACCTCTTTGTGTTTAATGTAAGATCCAAAATTTTATATTGGATAGACTTGAAAAATTGTGATGTCAATGCAATCTACTGTTTTCATTTTCCACTTTCCAAGTCGTACACAGTTGGTTACAATATAATCTTTTGTGACAACCGCGTTTGTGTTAGTTTTCTTCCACATACCGACCAGGACTGCTACAAAGAACGCAAAGCCCAAAAAAGCCTTTCGTGAGAAAATATCTTGTTGCTCCAGTCTCTTTTTGCTTTTCGGTAAGCAGCGGTTTTACGATAGTACTTTACTGTAATATTGTAAGCTTCTAACGTCATTTGATTGTTATAAATTCTACTTTAATACATTTTTGGTAAGATTTAGGCGAGATTATCTATGTTAGGTTACATTTTTTTTAATCGTACTACTCAAGAGTCTTTTGTCGAGATTGCTTGCCTCTTCCCTTTATTACGCAGTTTATCCACAACCTTCTCACAAAATTAAGATATCTATCCAAATATGGGTAGCGGGTAGATACTCCTTTATGACCCCACTAGAGGATAGATCTACTTCAGGGGGGCGACCCTGCCCACGCGAGCCTCGACTCTTCTCCATCTCCTAACACTGGGGAAAAGTCGTGTCCCAACCTTAGTCCTACCCATAATCTACATACTCTTATCCTTCATGCACCCTATCCACTCGCCAACCCGCCCGGCAAGCGTGGCGTTTAATTGCCAAATTCCCCTTGAATTGCAAAACTGCAAAATTCAATGGAGGCCTACGTCCTGCAATGGACTTCAATGGCTGTGTGATGTGATGATCCAAATAACGCGCTGTTTCTAGTCTTTTGAGTGGTGACACAGAAATACCACTTCGAATCTCTGCAAAAGCAGCATGTCTTCCGGTCAACCTTAACCATGTTGTTCTGCCACAACATGAATGTCAAATCTTCCATTTATGCTCAAAAATATACTGGAAGCATGATATAAAAAAGAAAAGGCAACAAATAGATTTGAAAGTTGAACAACTCAGTGCCTTATTGCTAGAAAATCACATTTGTCAATAAAAAATAAATTACTCATTTATAAAGCTGTAATTACACCGATATGGACTTATGGTATTAAATTACGAGTATGTGGTAGCAAGTCACTTCAAAGATACCAATCTAAAACACCCAGAAAACAATGCATCCTGGTCGTTTCAAATTATACACTCCATATGTAAACGAAGTTATGCATCAAAAAGCCATTAACTGAATGTTTATCCCAATTCAGTAATTGTACTACATCTGCAATCTGAAATCAGCAGAACGTTAAGAAGACTATGGCTAACAGACCTTTAAAAATTCAAAGAAGATATCGCTGTATAAACTCCTAATCCCCATCATTATTAATGCATATATATATATATATATATATATGCATAAATTATCGATTATCCTATAGAGAACATGTATTTGATTGCTAATAAACTAGAAAATAAAAAAAGCTCTACATAATGTCTACTATGAGTGAATAATACAATATTCAAATTTCAATTGAGGCTTCGTCTATCAGTATATTGTGTATTATTATAGTAATTTTAGTACCTCTTGAGATAAAGCTTGGTTGCAAATGAAAAAAGTTGAAAATTTCTTTTAGTAAAAAAATTGAAACCTTACTAATTGGGGCCTTTCTCTCCCTGGTAAATTTTCATTAGATATAATTTGAAAACTTTCTCCAGTGTTTTATTCAATATTAATAATTTTAAAATCTAGAGCTGGCTGCTTCGTACCCCCAACCCGAATAAGCTTTTTTGTTTTATCATAGATCAAACAGTACGTAAACCCGAGGTGAAAACGGAAAGACGTGTTCCAACCTTATTATAACTGCAAGCTCGGTACTTGTTACGCTCGCTCGTAAAACTGTCAGATTGTTGCTAACGTGCCGGTGATTGTTGAGAAATAACTTGACGCCCATTTTTAGAACTCCAATCTGTCCAGACGCCGCTGGCAAGCGCTGCATTCGTAATTACTTTATTTGGAAGCGGCGCTTTGTACACTTCGTCCTGATGATTATTGCAGGAACAAAGATAACTGCGCCCAGCGACAGCAATTGTAATGTTATATGACTTCTCGGTTAAAAATCCGTAATTACTTTTTTATCGTGCGCGTACTTCGTGAAGAATTTATTGCGGACAAAAGTTCTTTATATTGGCAGAATGGGGTTGTTTTAAATGCTTTTTCCTTTCGCCGAGATCTCTGATAATATTATCTTCCTTTGTGCTTTCGTTATCTAATATCGGGCTTGACTTCAAATCGGGAGATTTGTGGAAATACTCGGTAAAACTTCTTCATTCGCTAGCAACAAAATGGACAATTTCCGATAATGGCTAATAACAGGCACAAAAAGCAATTATCTCGTTTTTAATGCATAAAATGATCTTGGAATGATGGTTTCGTAACGCACATAATGAACCTTGGTATATATAATTTTCTTTTGCGTGCGTTTGCTGTCTATTGTCTAAATGAGTGTGGATGTATCAAAAAGGTTCGATTTCTATTTAATTTTAAAATAATGGGCCAACTTCTATAGGGTGGGAATCTCTCGACTACTAATGATTTTTATATTACCAAACTTTATTGCAAGCTTTAACATGAAATCAAGGACTTATAGGTCACATCTTAACCTCTTTAGTGATATGCAGAAAGTTAAATTTATTTATCTATAGTTAATATCAAATACTTGCTTTGATTTCTTATTATTTTATAAAATACTATGTAAATGGACGCCTTAGTTTATTTTAAGCTTCGACACATTTATGATGTCATCAGCATTCATTTTAAACTTCTACAGCAACGTGTACATTTGTGTCTGGGCAACGACAAAGGTCTCCGCAAACAATCAATTTGATGTTTGAAGCAAACATTCGCCGTTATTCTTGGTTTAAGCCTATTGGGGACGAGCTTTAGTGTGAAAAGGCTTGAATAGATAATTTTAGGTCTCTAATGGCAGTAGTTTGGTCTGGAAATCCTGATTAGTGTCTATTTATGTAGCGTTCAATAAAAATTTGTGATATCTGATCCAAAATATTTATTTCACATTTTTTTAAATTTCTTAAAAATAAATACATGGTTAGCCCTTTTATCTTTTATATCGGCTTGTTGGGGTTTCGGGGGTTAAACATATGTAGCGGTTTGTTTCTTCAAAATTTTTAATTATTTTAACGGTGTACTAGCTACAAAAGTAGTGCTTGTGTTTATTTACACGTATCAGTACGAGGTAGATTTATTTAAAAACTTTAAAGATAATCTAAACTAAGCCATCTAATGAAACATTATATTCTCCAAACGAGTAACCCAAATGGTGCTTGTAGAACCGTAATTGATCTACTCAGCGATCAACCATCAACTCAATATCAGGAGTATTAATGTCCCAAAGTAATCGACAAATCTTTCCACCTCTTTTATATCAAAAACATCTACTGAATCAACCCATTATTTATCTTTGCTAACAAATGATTAAACACCTACTCAGAAAAATGAAATTGATGTAATATCAATTATTACTCATATCTAGAAAGTGATCAAGAAAAGAAAAACAACGGGTCTCCTGAAAGATCAACTTTATCCTAGTACCAAAAAATATATAAACTTACACTTAAACCAAATACAAACAGACAGCAATAATAACCCAGAAAGTTCCTAATCTGCTCCCAATATATGGCGTTAAAAATCAAAACCAAATACTAAAGCATATTTTATCAGATACTAAAAGTAAACAATACTATACTAAACACTAGCAAATAACACAGTAAAAATAAATCTACACATCTACGATTTGTAAGACATTTAAAAGGTGAAAAAATAATATATCGTACGTATCAACCCAAAGGTAGATTACCCTAACGAGGATATAAAAAAGGAACTAAGAACAGTATGACACAAAATACAAAACACAATGAATATATGGCATAAGATAACTAAAGACTGACTTCTACTTTTTATGTTGATTTTAAACTTGATACCCAATGAGAAAGGTGGAACCTACGCATAAAAGACACAACTTATTCAATATACAAGATATCAATACTACGGTCGTTCTAAAACTTACAGCGACAAACAGTAACAAGCCTCTAAACAACCAAAAACTACACCAGCTAAGTGTTTTTTATATGAGAAAAATCATCCCGTAAACTATAGAGGCTACTTTGTTTACCAAATCATAATAAATGCAAAAGACACAACGTCAAGCAAATCGATTCAGAAATTTAATATTCTTCAACCACCAAACCTCATTCATATACCAGTAATTGGGCTACATACCAAAAAACTCAAAGTGCATTCCTACCTATACGGAAGCTGTTCAACTTCGTATTGTCATAAACAATATCAAATAACACCAAGCCAAAACAGATAGAAGAATAAGTGCCTTTTTAAACCAGTTAATGAGTTTGTCTGGAGAACTATAATCTTTCGTCAACCTTAGTTACAAAACTCGCCCAACAATGGCTACTATAATACTAATATATACTTCTAAACCTTAAGCAGGAAATAATTGCTTTTCTACATTTACATAAATAGTTGAAAATAATTGAAAACTCCAAGCTACAATTTGCAATCTATTTTCCTCCCAGGGGACTACTACTAATGAGTATATTGAGGTCTTGGATGATTCGGGAAACAAATTTATTTTTGAAGAAGATTCGAACTCTAAACACACCTACTGGGGTTTCATACTTACAACAGCAAAAGAGAAAAACCACTTTAGGTCAATCGTGACGGACAACCATAACTCTGAAAGGCTTAATTTGGATTGTCAAAATGTTTTTTAACTTATTATTTTACACAATTCAACTCCGAATATCATATCATCTACTAAAAAGTTCAAAAGGCCTTAAATCACGAAACTTTCTATAATAAAATCTGATGGAAGTTAGACTAGATCTAACAGAAAAAAATCTTGTTGTGCTGAGCACCTAATCATTGTATTTCAACTTATTTAATCAGATGAAGCTATTCCTGTCCATGAAACTTTTTTCACATACAAAAATTCAGTGAATAAAGAACATAAGCAACGTTAATTTATAAGGATATGATCTCATAAAAAGTCAAGAACTTAAGATGGTAGAGCTTGGGTTTAGTCAATTCCCCAATTTCGCCATAAGATATACAACTACCGTACTCAACACTGATTTGTTACATTTTTTATAATTACTCGACTAGTTAAATAAGTTTATATGGTTAACCTAAATTAAATAGTTCTATGAACAAATGGTTTAATTTATGAGACTTGTGACTTAATACTGCAGCCATATATAATATTACATATAGATAAAATAAGGTATACCATAAAGAATCAATAAGATACAGACGAGGTCATATTTTATAGTTTCCTCAAAAAACAATAAGAAAAAAGTTAAGAACTGGATTACCTACTTGTTATAACGGAACAAATGTTACGGAACTAAGAGAAAACAAGTTGACACTTTGACTAAAAAAGAAAACATACAAAGAGAACAGGAAGTATCAGATAAGAAGAAGAAAGACTGTGACAATGAAGAGCTGAACAATGTATCGCAATTTTCATACAAAAAAATGTGTACTCACGTTAAAGAAGTCAATATTATTTAACAATTTTTATGTAAAGAAAAGAATATATAATGAAAACAACTTTACAATAGAAGTGAAGATGTATCTTCAGCGAAAAATTAAAGTAGGAAATAGATAAGTATGAAAATTGAATAATCATATCAACTCTTTGATGGAAGAACAAATTATATTAAAATACTAGTAAGCAAACATTGAGGCAAATCTACGGAAAGAACAAAATTGAAAAGAAAACGTTAAAAAACATTGAAACCAAACACAAGGAATACCAGGAATATTATTTTATTTTTTATTTATAGGTACACGATCTGATAATCCGATAAATGCATCTGGGTCGAGCAAATGCAAGAAGAACGCTCATTATCCTAGTGTATTGTGCCACTAGACAAGTTTGAGACTATTTTTTGTGGTTTGGTCTGGGAATTTTAGTTACTATAGCCATGAGAATTAACTCTGAGACATATGTTTTTGATAACACTCTAGAAACAGTTTGGGGAAGGACCTTTCCTGTACCAACAAGATATCTGTTTTGTCCACACACCAGAGATTATTCTGCCGTAATTTGAAGATATGAGCGTTGAAAAACATGAATAATAATTAGAATGCAGGTTACGCTTCAAGCCAAATTGCTTATTTTTAGTGCTGAACTCAGTGGAATTCTAATGAAAGAATATATGACAGTATCTACGGACATATATCAAAAGCTGGTGGAAAGTCTTCCCATACGAATACAAGTTGCGATTGATGCTAAAGGTAGACCGATATTCTATTAATACATGCCATATAAATCTCTGATTATACAGCACTGGATGTAGGGATAGTTTTGGTCATATAATAATAATAGTAAGAACACGCTTTCCGTAAGGCCAAGGCCTGAAAACTAAGCGTTTGAAACTCCTATATGTTCGAGCTCAGACAGGAATAATTAAGGCTTTGTATTTAATTGTCCTTACAATGCATTTCAGTGTACTTATTTTTTGTAAATTCATATTTATTTTTTCCTTTGTTACTTTACGTCGGCTACGTCACCTTTCATGTTTGTCCTTTTATCTTATTTGGACTAATAACCTATATTTCTTTTGCTTTTTTTTATCTTTTTGATATCTTAGGTCTTGTTTCTCCAAATCTTTAAATTGTTGAGTACTTATTTGAAGGTTGGGAATTATTATTATTTTATCTTTTACAAAACGGTCAACTCTTTTACCCTTTTTATCTCTTCCAGAATAGTGTTCTATTATTTTATGTATTTAAAAACACTCTTTGTAAAAGCGTCTGTGATGGAATAGAAAATGTTAAGATTCTTTGCCGTAAATTTTTAGTAACTTGATATGAAATAAATGAAAACGCTTCGCAAATTTTAGTATCTATGGTTTTGTACGCTTTATTTATTGAATACCAAGTTGTTTAATTTTTTCTGTTTGTTTGGTGTAGAATTTTATATTTTAGTGTTGTTAATTTCTCTATAATTTGTCCATTATAATTATTTTTCTACAAACAAATCAATTATCTATTTGAATAAGTTATATTATTCAATGTTTGTTTGTCTTTCATTGGTCTTTCAGCACGTGAAAAATTTACTCTATTGAATAAAGACATTGCGGTTGCTGTGAATATTAAAGCACTGGATCGATTGATAACCTACACTGTTTGCATCATTTAGGAACATTTGCGTAAATGTTGATTTATTGCCACACTCAATTACGCAGCGTGACAACCGTTATATGTACACGATTCCAAGGTATTGCTATTTTATATAAATATTCAAAAATGGCTAATGCAATTTTGTGCGAGTATTAGCACACGCTTGGTCCTTTCCCATAACAAATTAAGTTGTCAATTTTTCTTCCTTGTTTAAAGATTATTTTAAGTTACTTTTTTTGGTTGCGCCTTAGATCTCAAAATTCTCAATGTTTCGATTGTTACACAACTCGTCTAGTTTTTTGTTTTGAAAGTTTTCTTACATTAAGAAAGGAAATTTTTGTAACTTTCGGAATTTTTTGGCCTCTTTAAATGCAAATTTGTTTAAAACAACGCAAGTCAATATAGCTGCGCATTCGATGTTTGCCAAAAAATTTGTTGATGTGTACATAAGATCAAAAACTGAAAATGTAACTTTCAAGTGGTTAGTACACCGAGTCAGCAAGTAATATCGCCCCAAAAACAATCAAAAACCTGCTTCAGCGCAGTGCATAGTCGTTCCATTTAGAGCGATTTTGCAGGCGCAAATTGATACGAACCCGAGCAAAGTAAACAAACCGGGAACGACTATATTTTTAATGCAAAAATGTTAACTTTTTCCTCAAACTCCCCAAGCACTCAGCGCGGCCATCGCCGAGATAAACTGCAAACAGATTCCGTTAAAATTAAATGTTGCTGAACCGGCCAACGGGACCGCTAACCTTTCAGGAGCCGGCTCACCGGCAAAAGGAAAACCAAAAACGTTGCTATTTTGCAAATTTGTATCGGGTCAGCAAATTAGCGTGGCACAGGACTGCGTTGTTGTGTTGGTTTATTAGTTCATTATAACGGTGCTAGTGCTGTTAAAGGGGTCAGCAAGTTGCGTTCCGGTTGGCAGCGTTTCAATGATGGAGGCAGAAAAATTCCTAGAGCCCGAGCTCCAGTTTTCATCTTGTGCAGTTGGGAGAATCGTTTTTGAAGACGCAGTTGCTTTGTTTCGTCTTATTAGGAAGTTTATATAAAAATACAATAAAAATGTTTTTATTTGATCGTAATTCTGCAAATAACTAAATATTCCAATTACATTTAAATATATCTTAAACATATAAAGAACAATTTAACAATTATAATACAGGATGTCCCAAAAAATGTACTCACTGTTTAAATGACTTTAAATGTACTGTTTATTAACTTAGACTAACTTAGAAACAATAGTTTAACGATTTGTATGAACAAGTTGATTTAACAGTGTTACGGATCATTTTATTTTGAACTGGAATACTATCTCGTACAATCAACGTTATCTTTGAAGTATCCCCATAAAAAGAAGACCATTGGACTCAAGTCTAGGTAACATGCAGGGAATTTAACACAATTTCTTCACCCAATCCATTTTTTCAAAAAGTCCCCCTAACATGACAATGACAATATAGAGATACTCTCTCTCTCAGTAATGTGTATGTGATAGAAATACTGCCTTTTTCATATAGGACAGCTTGTAGTTATGTTCTCCACCAATATGCATAATGCACTACATAGCTTGCTATAAAGTCAAGAAAACATTATCTAACGTTTGTCAAATGAAATACAAACAGCTTGAATAAATTGGTCTGTGTTGGTGGGTACACTTTGATGTAGTACTTATATAGAATTAAAGTATTCCAAATTTAAGATGTTAAGATCAGGACTCTTCAGATCTTACTGCTCCTTTGCTGGCAGCATCTGCAATTTAATGTTTTTGCATTGTCTTACTAAAATATGATCCTCATATTTTTGCTTTCAACAGGTCATAACTTTGTAATGGAATGGAGTACTTTCTTAGAGCACGTGCACTTCTCTAGTGTGACTCCTCCTGGTCTTGTCTCAAGAATTTCTTTATTAGGGTTGATCAAGTTTCTTTTATTTGTGTCTTAAAGAGAAAAAAACTAAATGCCGATCTTACGATTGGAAAAGTCGGATGTGTAGTTAGTTTTTTGATCCTGCCATCGTAAAATTAAATCTGGTCGTGTCACTAGTCTAATGTGTACAAACGCCACGACAGCAAACAAATGATAATTTGAGGGTGATAAGTCCGGGTTGTAGAAAGACTGTTGCAGTGTAGTCCAGAACAAACCAATTTTTGTCAAGTTTTGGTAGATCTATAGCGTAGGAAGTTGTTGTAAAGCAAGATAACGTCTATAATTGAAAATTCGCGTCTTTTCCGACGAAATGTAAGTTTTGTCTTGGGCAAAAGTTAACAGAAGCATTTTTAACCGTTAATTGGAGGTATCTCCGAGAAGGCGGCGAATGATGCGAATATAGTCATCAGTAACGATAATTCTCAAACTTCTAGTCATCTCAAAATTAATTTACGCCACTCCTACATTTGGGCCTTTCTGAGGGTGTTGTCCTCAAATTATGTCTTAAGTCATATTACAAAGTTATTTACCAAATATTTAATTTATAACTGTTTTCTATAATTATTCTTGCTAAAAACTACGAAAATTATTAACCAAAAGTGACCCTTCCCCAGAACAACTGAAGTTAAGGTGACTGCTTTATGATTATTCAAAGACTAATTGAGAGTTATACCGGTACATTCCTCTTTTATAGAGAAAAGCTCGTCAACAGCTGAAATTATCCTCCAGATAAGACATGAGCAGCAACATTTGAAAACCTCTATTAAAATAATTGGCCTATGATGACACGCAGACAAAGCCGGCGGATTAATTTCGGAGTCGCCACCAACGCTGCTCTGTAATTTAAAATCGATTGCCTAACGGTAACTAAGGCTTCCTCTTTAAATTAAACGTTGTGCAGGAATAGATAGCCGTGTTTATTTATTGTGGACTCGGTATGGCGAGTAACTGATAAATTCGTAGCTTCCTGCAGATAAAATAGTCGTGCTGCGACCGGTCGCAGCGCTTACCTTGAAGATATTACCTACATCGGTGTATACGCGGAGAAAAACCGGCACTTCATTATGGGTTAGGGCTGTTGGTAATAATGGATGAGACTACAAACGCATGGTAACAATTTATCGAAGGAACTGTGTCAAAATCATGTTTGTTTTTGTTTAATTAAGTTTTTTACAATTAAAGTCAGCATAATCTTTTTAAATGCCTTTCTAAAGGAAGACTTAAATCTAATGGTAAAATTCTACATTCCACTAGGGGTTATAGCCTGGGATTTGGGAGATCAAGGTTTCCATATGGTTTTTCTCAGTTTCAAGTCATCGCACAGTATTTCTTTACGTGATAAAGTATTAAGTATTACAGAAAAATGTACTCTTAAAGTTTTCATTAGTACATGCATTGCATAACTTAATTATGCAGCAAATTTAGATCGATACTCCACACCGCTAAATTAATGACATGGCGTAGTAAGAACGTCGTCTAGGGCATTGTTGTAATGCAGTTTTTTTTTAATTTCTTTATATATGGTGCTTGCAGAAGAACAATTCGTATTCTTTACATTTGAGTTTCTTGATTTTACATGTAACAGTTAGTTGTCTACATTACCAACACTGTGGTTCCAATTAGTCTGAGTTTGCCTATTAATAAAAGCTTAACTTCAAGACAATATAAACATCTTCCAATTATCAACGGGATTCTAATCCGTTTACGTCGGACCTGGACAGAATCATTCTTCAACACCCGACCCTGGCAATAGCTTTATTTAAACAATACTTAATAGCTTTCTAGGGTCATGCTATTTAAATTTTTTTGTTGTAAATAACAAATGTTACACATTCTTTTCTAAATATCCAAAGATGTTAATCTGCCTTTAAAGTTAACATTCTTTTGAGTATAAAGATTTTAGTAAACTAAAATGAGTAAAACGAACCATTACATTTCATAATCGTCCATTATAACAAAGCGTTTCTTTTAGTGGAACGATGGGTTATTTTTAAAGCCATTCTAGGTATAAAAAATTACTTAGGCATATATATACTGCAACACTTATAGTTATAAACAAATAAAAGCAATCAGGCAAAAATCCATCTCTCTAAAATTATTTACTTTTGCATAGGAAGATGTTTCAAAACGTTAAGCTGAGATAAAAAAGAAATTTGTGGACAATATTTTACTTTTTTGGCAAAGAAAACGAATTTACAAGATAATTTGATAGAAACACAAAGATCTGCAGAAAATGGACTTACAATAAATAAAACAAAAATCATGAAACCAGATGATGTGGGCAACCAGATTATTTAAAATGTCCAGGAATATGTCTAAAATACAGCAATTAGGCAATGAAAAGCAAATCGCCAAAATAAGTAGACGTACGAGGGTAATCTCAAAAATAATGTCTCCAAAGCACTGGGACAGCAGGAAAACTTTTCGCCCAGCTGTTGGCCATACTGCCGTGTTTGTTACTTCCCCTACTCTCAAGAAAACCATCGTTTAACCTCAGTTTTGGCTTGGCTTCAGTTTTTTAATGCAAAAGTCGTTAAATCAATCGAAATTCATCGCTAACTGACGGAAGTGTAAAAACGTCCGCAAGTAGTGTAGAAAGTTCCACGGCGAAGAAAAAAGCGGGATACCGTCAATTCCTTACGAGACAGTCGTAAAGGTTAAAGAAATCATACTTAAAGATCAGAGGATCACTCTCGATGACATCTGCATTTTGGTTCCTGAGGTTTCTCAAAGCACCATTCATGGAAGTTTGAAAAGTTGAAATATCGGAAGGTCTGCGCAAGAATGCTTACAGAAGACCACCAACGGTAACGCGTTGACTGTTCCTACGAATTTCTTTGACTTTTTGGATTCGATTCTTACGGGTTACGAAACCTTGGCGTTCCACTTCACACCTGAGACCAAAGAGCAATCACGTGAGTGGCGGCATTCTTCTTCGCCCAAGCCTCGAAAATTCAAACAGATGCAATCTCCTGCAAAGGCATGGCAACTTCATGACTTGTGGGACCACAATAAATGCTGACAGGTAATGTGAGACATTCAAAAAACTCAGGCGGGTGATTGAAAACGAGAGAAGAGGGATGTTGAGCAAGAGCGTATTCTTTCTCCACAACAATTCTCGTTCTCACGTCTGCCGTACAAGTGCCACTCTCCTGCAACAGTTTGGATGGGACATAATTACCCACCCATTCTATAGTCCGGACTTGGTACCTAGTAACTACCATTGGTTCTCTAAGTTAAAAGAACATTTGACCGGAATGCGCTTCAGCGACGATAACGAGGTGAAAGAAGCTTCCTCAACGGCATGGTACGACATAGCCATACACAAACTATCATAACACCTACAAAGATGAATCGAGTCAAATGGCGAGGAATGTTCAAGTTTTAAAATGGTGTATCAATTATTGAAAATAAACGTTTTTTTTTCTACTTCTAAAAACTAGGAAGTCTTATATTTGGGATGACCATCGTATTTGGTTGATATAGACAGCCACAAATAGTGTCACATATTTTAAAAAATAGAGTAACACCAATTAATTTAAATACAATTTTTTGTAACTTCTTTATACTATCCGCAATGACATTTAGTGTCGAAATTACCACACCATTAAATCAGCCAAAAAATATATATTAGGAATAAATCTTGGAAACCATGTCAAAAATGAGAATATTGAAGGGAAACTAAATTGAAAAATGTTATGACACGCATAACTTCCTTAAAATTATGTTTAGTGGACTACGAAGACCTTTTTTGCATAAGCCTAGAATTGGCAAACCGTAGTCACATAAAAAAGAAAGTAGGAAGAGGGTGGCTTGAAATAGTGCAAGACAAAGAATCGTAGAAAAATATAGGAAAAGACTACTAAATAGTCTTCTAGACTATTTTTCTTCTAATTACTCTTTTTTGGAATGTTTGAGCTCTTACAAGGCTTAAGACAAAAGCTTCACTGTTTACGATAACAAATTGTGCTTTTGATTTTAACGTATTGGCTTGTTCTAAACAATCAACAACAAATATGACATTTGTACAAAAAACAAGAAATTTTTTGAGTTTCTCGACGGATATGTTTCTACCGACTCAATGTTTTATAAACTTAAAGGATGTCTCAATATTTAAATTTAAAGTTATCGTTCTTTTTAAAATTTTTACAGTTTGCTCATATATTACTTTACATTTTAGAATTGCCCAAATCTTTTAACAAAAAAACAATGAACAATTTTGAAACCTGCAGCAAAATATAGTACTAGTCAGATCAATCAAATGTTGTCCGTAGATCGAATTTGTAAAGTAACACTGGCTTGAATTATAGGGCATAGCTGTATCTTTTAAACTATAAGTTGTTCCGTAACTGACGCAGTACCACTAGATAGCATTTATTATTCCATGCAAAATATTAGATGAGCTTGAGTTCAAATAACAACATTATATTAAACTATAAATTACTCAACCTAAATACAAAAGCTACAGCTGCATCTATAGATTTAACGTTCGTCTAACAATAACATAAGCAGTAACAAATAGCATTCACTTCTACATACCAAAAATCTAATGGACTTGAGTTTAGGTTATATATTGCAGTAGTACATAACGCACGATATATCACATGGACTTGATGTGTATTTTAACATCAGTTATATCTGGTACTAAAATATTTGGAGAGAGAATATTAGAGGATGGACACGTTTTTGTCACTATCAAAAAGCATATAAGTATTGTGCAAGTACTATGCAAGGTAGCATAGAGTTTCGTTAAAGTTCAGTAGTACTTTAGAAACCAATCAATACCATAAAGAGTTTCAGCACACAAAATGTACTTACATAAAATATTTTATCAGGTTTATGTGTTTGGACTCTATTTTCGCTCTTAATAACAATGGTTTCAAAGTACATTATGCTCATAGCGCCCACTTAGAAGTTTAGCTTGTCCCAACTAGTACTTTCAAAGAGCAAATTTTTCCAGATCATTAATAGTAAGACCTAAAATTTTGAGGGAACCTTTTATTGTCACACCGAGAAGCTTACTCATAACCAATTTAGATTTGTTCATGTACTATACGGCATAACTTATTTTCCTTTGGGAAAAAGGCTAACATTCTTTTTGCAATAAGCTCGCCCAATCCAAGGTCGGATCGATTTGGTTTGTAAAATGCATTTATTAGAGCAGTTAAAATCTTAAACTATTTTAACATATGTGAGTCGATTTAATATGATCGTGTCTGGTCTCAATTATAAAACGTACATTAGTCAGTATTCTACTTCAGATTACCATCTTTGTCTTTAAACTGAGACAGAATTTGCTCGCATAGCATGTCAGTTTCAACACACAAACCTAATTGTTGCAAACGTGGTGATGATTAAAACTCTCATTCAACTACAACATATTCTTCACCAAAACCGTCACTAATTCTGTTGTTCTCAGTTGCTGATGAGAAGATGTAGTTCAATATAGTTGGATCACTATTATCATCAGTATATCTAACTCAAATAACTGTATTGAACCATTTGAACTTCTAGCTATCAGAGGCTTGACAAAGTTGATCTCTCTGAAATGTATAATACTATTGTTAATAAAAATATATGTAGCATCCCATAAAGCAATGCATTTACCATGACCATTGAACAGTGGAGCCGAAAGTTATGTTTTGTAAAATTGTTTCTCTTGGTCATACATTAGTAAGAACGAGGACATTAAGCTCTACTGTGTAAGATTAAATTTTTCGGCGGTTTGACAGAAACCTGCTCTAAGTTTAACCAAGCACATCGTTAATTATTCTTCATTATAAAGGACACCGAAAAGTCCATTCTAACCCTTAATTTTTAAATTTTAGAGTCAAAGTCTAGGTGAAGCTTTTGTAGTAGAAGCTCCGGGATCTGATTTGTTTTAAAAAGAGTAACTTAGTTTAAGATTATCCTCTATGACTAGTACAGTGTCTAAAACTATTTAATATGAACATTATGTTTTCATGGACAATAGTATTCTTTTTTTTCTAAAAATCCGGTGCCTTCCTGCAAGATAGCCATATATGCAATTATTACTACTGCTTTTATTGTTATCATTATAATCATTATTGTCCCCTGCACTGTGATGACGTCCTTATTAATACTATTATTAACATAAAATAACAAAATAAGAATAGCAAGCTATACTATTCTTTATGGGTGCAGGGTAATTCTTATAAATTGGTCTATGCCTTTCCGAGAAGATTGTAACAATGATTTGGAACATTAATCTCATAAAAATGTTTGAACCGTTCGCAATATCTTTCTTTGTCATTCATTTATATCACGCCTTTTACTTTAATCTTATTTGAGATTCTCTTTGGGATGATAGAGTCTGTCTTGAACGTAGATTTAATTATTAAAATACTAGTTTTAGAGACAGGCGAGAATTAAATAATAACTCAAAAAGGTGTCGAATTTTTCAGACTTTTATATTAGTTGATAAATACTATCGTTGGAAGTTTATTTATTTGGTAAACGAGTATTAGTTAGTTCTATAGATATACTTATACCTGTATATTTATTTTGAAACAATAGTGTTACTAGAACTCGAGCCCCTTAGACTTTTCGCTTCGTGCAGTATTGGTGTTGATTTTTTTGGGATTGACAGTACAGTTCTATGTCTTAACTCTTTAGTATAAGTATTGTTAAGAGGCGTACGGGTCAGTTTTTATAGTTTTTCACATTATCCTCTCTGTTGTAAAAATAATTCAAAAGTTTTTGGGAACAATTATCTACCAAATGACAAAACAATTTGCAATTGTCTGAAGAAGCTTGAGGTATTTACTTTAATTTTTAATTTAGCTATTTTAGGGAGAATGGTACTAGTCAATCTAAAGATAGTATTGTTATAGTAAATTAGCACGCAGTTTATAATCCAAAAGTTTTGATTAGCCATTATTTTCAACAATTAAATGTAAGCAAAAGCTTAATAAAAGGTCTGGCTCACGAGTTTACAAAATGCAATAAAACTATTTTTAGTGACAAAGCTCGTTTGTATGTTTAAGGGTATATAACTAAAATTATCGAGAAACAGGAACTAAATGAAGTAGGAGCTGATTGAAATTTTTTTTAAACTTATTGAAGTATCATAAAAATACAAAACATACAAAGCTACTTTTCTACAACTTAAAACATATTTTTCCCAACAGATACGTAGTTTTTTATAAAGACGTACAAAAGCTTTGGCATTATCGTCAAATTTCCCTTAATGCTACTTTTAGTGAGTTAAACAAATAATAATAGCAGAACAACGAACAACAAGTCCGTGTTGTAGAAAAGGTGTTATAGTGTAGTACAGAACAAACCCTCAAGTTTTTGTCGAGTTTCGGTAACTCTATGAGAAATAGTTTTTTAGTTTTGTATTACTTAAGCACTATTATAACTTGCTTCGACCTTGGAAGGAACTTTAGCAAGTGTTAATTGGCGGCCAGGCTTAAAAAAATGACGTGAGACGTCGGTGACTTTTATTTTCAACTGCTCCTTATCTTTCCAAAAATTATTTATACCACGCGTACACTTGAGTCTTTTTAAAAATGTTGTTTTAGAACTGTGTCTTAAATCTCAAAATTTTGGAGTTTTACACCCTTTGTTATGCGTTGCGCATTGGACTAGAACACCTCTTTATCTAAAATTGAGATACTATCTGAAAAGTCGGTAGTGCAAAATACCCTGTAGGGAAATATTCATCAAGCATCTCTACCTACAACTGTAAAGGTGCGTTTTTCATCTATCTCACGCACACAAAGAATAAATTCTGGTTTATATTTATTTTACCCTTATATATAGATATATTTATGATATTTATTTTTTATGAAGAAAGTGTTTGTTCTATACATTGTACTATTGCAATAGATTTTCAACGCAGTTAACCTGTGTGGTGCGTTTAGGGCTTAATTAATTTATTTTTATACGTTTTTCCTAAGAAATTCCCGGTGGAGCACTTTAAATTAAAGTTTGAGACCGACAAATGGCTTGGAAGTGGACAGATGGCTAACCCCACGAGCTTATGCCGCCTTACGTAAAATTTATCTTTAGTTGTAGGATTATGTGATGTGTTTAAAAATAAATTATAATTGCTATGCATACTCTTTCTATAAATTTGTTATCTGGGTTACATACATAGTCCTGCCCTCTTAATACCCTAGGGCGTCGAGGTTATGTGTTACACGAAAATTAAAGAAAAAGTTGTATTTGTGACGTGGTAAAGTAATAAATGCCAGTAAATGTTAAAAGGTCATATGAATAATGATTTTATGTAAGTTTAACAAAATTGCATTTAGAAAAAAACAAGATTAATTAGTATTCTTCTAAGTAATAAATAGTTATTTAAAATATGTACGAGGACGAATTGTGTATTTTAAATATCGCCCTTACTACAATGGCGAGCAAAAAATTGAGGATGGATTAAAATTGTGACATATTTTTAGAATTTTCAGTTAAACGCTTACATTTGTAAATTGTTAATTATTGTACCGCATTTCATAGGATAAATTTAATATTCAACACCGAATCAGAAAGCATATTTTTTGGTTTTTGCGATTTATTTTGAAAAAACAACAAATTTACATTTTAAACGAAGCTCGACTTTTTGTTATTAGGACCAATAGAAAAGTAAAACCATGAAAAAACTTATCACTGATGACGTATATTCCCTTGCATTAATGACAGCTTGAAGTCGACGAGGAATACTTTCAATTAAGTTGAGGATCACCTTCTGGTCGATGTTATTCCGCTCCTGCAATAGCAACTCTTTCTGTACTCTTATTGGTGTAGCCTTCGGATACGTCGTCCTAGCTTATCCCAGACATAGGATGAAAGACTTGTAATCTTGTAAAACCTCCGTACTGTACTTGTGAGCTGCCAAGGAGCCATTTTGTATGAAAACCAACTCTATGCGTGCTTGTGAAGAGATTCCCGCCAAAACCATAACCGACCCACTGCCAAATAGAAGTCGCTCCTCAATACAAACTGTGTCGTATCTTTTTCCGGATCTTCTCTATATTCGTCGATGTCCGTCTGATCCAGTGAAACAAAAAAGCGACTCATCTGAAAACAATACCCTGCTCTAGTCTTCATTGTTCCATGTCAGGTGATTTCGGGCAAAAACCAATCTTTTAATTTGATGTCGGCGTTCCGATAGTGGATGCGTAGCCATTCTTTTACAAGACTTCTTCTAACGGTTCATTTACTAACATTTACATATATAACTTCTTGAAATTGATTTCGCAGCCAAACCGCGGAAGTTGTTCTATTCTGTAAACTTGCGGACAACGAAAAACGGTCATCTCTTTGGATGGTGACTCTTTTTCGACTGGATACTGATGGCATACTGTAAAGTACTTATGGTACCCTAGGTAGAACCATTTGTTCATAGACGATACATCACGCTTGATAAACAACTGTGTCATATACGTACTTAATGTTACCATTATGTGTAACTACAGAATTCTCTATTCGATACAAATTCTGACACGTCTTTAATAATTAAAACCAATGAAGACTCAAAGACTCAGCTTCCCTTCCGACCCTTCTATTTGATCTAAGAAAATTAATCTCATTACATTTAGACATACTATATATACACTGTTAGCTTTGATAGCTATAACTAAATAAACGCTTGCCTAACTCACAATGATTTAAATTGTATTATTACAGTATATGTCTCTTGTGGTCTGTTTTGTTTCCATTTTGTTATAAATAACTGTAGAGAGCTAATTTTTAAACAATTTTCCTTTTAATCAATAATCATTAATTTGGTTGACAGAGATGTCGTGAATGCAGTCAATATTATCATTAGCTATGGTTTTGCACGGCCGTTTGTGTTTTTTATTTAGCAAATATTTTTTTAATTCCCACAATCTGAAAAGCTTTGTTATATCTTAGCTTACAGTACACATTCAAATTACGAAAAAGATTGAAGTGCATTAACTTATTTTGTCCACGTAGTTCATTAACGCTAAAGCAGCCATACCAAAATTAGTCTGCTGGAATAAACAAAAATAAATTCAATTCCGTTATCTATTGACATACATATTGCTAATTAGTCCAAAAATTAATTTTCTTTGTTTTGAAAGGGAAATAATGGGTTTGGTACCATAATTCAAAAACAAATCGTTACAATGCGCGTCTCATAATTTAATGGAAAAGATTAATAGACCACCAACAATAAGAATAACTAATTTTTAATTTTAAATGTGGCATGTGATATGGTGAAGTCATGAGAGAAACGCAATGTACGGTTCGCACCAAAGAAGGTGGTTATTTCTAATAAAGACATTAGAAAAGCAAAAGGTTGGTTTAATAATGCATACAAGGGAGTCGCAGAGGAAAAGAATAGGGCAAGATTAGATAATAGGAAATATGATAAAAGCGAAAAAAAGGCAAACCAGTTGTGCAAAATGAAGCAGAAGAAACGATCGTATAAAAATAGAACGCCAGTTGGAAGTTCCATAAGTAAATTCGTAAAGGAAAAAGAGAACAAAGACAAACCTAGAAATGTCAGTTAAGTGATATTATTTATGACGGTAAAATAAGGCTAGAAGTCTCTTTGATGACCTTTTAAATGGTAAAGAATCAAAGATAAATCACAAAAAAATACAGGTAGAAGACGCAAACTGTGTTATTCAAGAGACTCCAGTAAATTTAGTATAAAAAGTGTTAAATACATGTTTTCTTCTTCTTATTGCCCCGTCTCCTTACGAAAGTTTGTTTTGGAAACTGCTGCTCTGAATATGTTAATGGATTTACAGTCAAGCCTGCGGCGGATATCTTGTAACCAAGAATTCTTCGGTCTCCCTACTGACCTCTTCCCCTGGATTTTTCCTTCGATAATTAAGCGGGGCATTTCATATTTACGACCCCGCATGACACTCCAAGGAATTGTATTTTTCTTACCTTAAAAGTTAATAGAAGCTCTTTATCGGTATTCATTTGTAAAAGTATTTTGGAATTTGTTATTTTTTTTGTCCAGGCTATACGTATAATACGTCGGTAGATGTACATTTCCCAGGCTTCTATTTTTCTTTTTTTAGTGGGGTTCAAAGTCCAGCATTCGCATCCATACAGAAAGATTGGGGATACGTAGCATCGCATCATTCGTAAGCGTAGATTGAGGTTGAGGTCAGATCTAGTGAAAAAAGTTTTCATGCTTGTAAATGCTCTTCGAGCTTGTTCAATGTGCGACAGATTTTTTTTTTTTGTTATTTCCATTTTCATTAACAAGAGTTCCTAGGTATTAGAAATTGGGTACTTGATCTACGGTGTCACCTTGCAAAGTTACTCTAGTCTTAGTTTTCAATAGATCCATTACTTCAATTTTTAATATGTTCAAGGCTAAACCGTATTCTTCACTATATTCCACCAATCGATCGACCATAATTTGTAACTCTGTTACATTTGTTGCCATTTGTCTGCATAACGAAGATTTGTTACTCTGCAACCATTGATCATCACTCCTCCAATGTTTTTGTCTAGAAATTCTCTAAATATAGCCTCGATGTACAAATTAAAAACCAGCGGGGAGAATATGCCACCTTGGCGGACACCTTTTTTACGAGAACAGATTCTGAAGTTTCTCGTTCTATTTTATTTGCAGCTGACTGTTGCCAATACAGTGGTTCAATTAAGCGGATACCTCTGTTGTCTACTCTAGTTGACTGTAGTATTTCTATTAGTTTTTCATGATTAACGCAGTCGAAGACTTTTTGGTTATCAAGGAAACACGCATATAAATGTAAATTTTTTAGACTCTTATAATCTCGTTATAAACTTTAAAAATGCGCTTCACAGGATAGATTAAAATTAAATTATTGAAGGGACTGAAAATAGTAAAAACATTAGTTAAATTGATAAATTTGTTCAAATATTTGAGTGGTGACAGTGTTATAGCGAAAATCCAAAATAGGTTTAATTTGAAGAGCTTTCAGAAGTAGGGTTGCGACAGGGGAATGTGATTTCCCCGCTGTTACTTAAGAGCGTGCTGGAGGTGATTATTAAACAGGTACTAACTAGCAGAGCAAAACCATTTCGAATAACGTATTTTAGGGGCATCGAAAGTTTGGTCTGAACATAAATTAGAATAAAAGTATACAAAATTTTCCAAAAATACAAATTGGAAACTATACATTGACAAGTATAGATCAAGTCACTTGTTTTCACATACCTAGGGTTTATAATATGGTCAAACAATAACATGTTACAAGAAATAAAAATCAAATTAGTACTGGTCACTAATGTTACTATAGATATAAAGAAACACTAAAAAATAAGTTCTTTAGTTATGCGGCAGAGAGTAGGTTACCTAAGACAACAGTTAAACCATTAGCAATATACGTTTGAAAAACAGAAGCTTTGATACAAGCAAGTAAGAAAATGATAAATGTATTTGAAGAAAAGTGCCCATAAATGTATGAAAGCCCAATAAAAAAGGAAGAAGAATGGAAGCTACAAGGTAAAGATTTGATAAATAAGATGGTAGTAAAACATTTAATAAATAAATGATGCAAGAGCAGTGAAAACTATTACTAAATGAAACGTTTAAGTCCAACGAGTTTATGGTGGAGGACAGGAGGTGAAAAAAGGCATTAAAGCAGTTGATGCTGCAATCTGAGGCATGATGGATTCTACAGGAATAAAAAGCTTTGTCCTGGCCTGGTAATGACCTAATTAAATATAAGAGCACTTTTTTGAAATGTTAGTCATTTGGATTCACTCAATGCCTTTAAATTTTATGATCACCAAATTTGATGTCTTTGTAGGACTGGTGTACCTTTAAAATCAAAATCTTCAAACCAAATTCTAGCAAACCAATTCTCGCACATTGATCATATAGATTACATAACTCTTATAAGATTACACAGTACTTTTTTTCAAGTAATGCAACAAATTTTTAAATCGGAGCCAAACAATTGTTAACAAAATTGTGGACTTGCCCCTAAAACTGTCAACTATGAAATCACACAACAAATTTTTTTATCAAAATATAGTTAGTTACTTCTTAAGAGTTGTATACCCATTTATTTACTTTTGGGTCAACCTTTTTTTTTCGTTGGGACTCACTGGCACTGCAGCCTCAAGGGCTTATTGTGCTTACTAACATGCATTTAACTAAAAATGTCACACACTCATGGATTGATAGAGACTCGAATCCGCCTACGCCGGCTTGCGGACAGGGGAACAATGATCTTAAATAAACTCAAATATGAGTTAAAATTATCATGTCATCTTATTCTTATATTTACTGTATCGTATATATTTTGGGGAGTATAATTTTTGGTACTGATTATAACATCCACTCAAAAATTCTTAAATTTCTATGAAGAGGTAGCTATGACCAAAGTAGTGATAGCGTGTTTTCAACATCTTAGTGTTTCCATTGGAAATGTCTTGGTGGGTACTGGGAAAGTTTAAAAGGCTGCCTAATTGCTCGAATTAAAAGTCAAGCGACGAACGCTCCTGACGAAGTTTCCGAATGATAAGTGCAGCCACTAATAAGAGAAACAAAACACGTCCAGCCGCTCTTAATTTGCATTCACCGGATAAAAACTACCCTTGGCGTAGTAACTATGAAAATTAAAAGCGGCCGTTATAAACTAATCTCAATAAACCTGCACGTTCGGGCGCAACCGCAGCCGGCCCAAAGCGCGTGAAGAAGCGGGCGATCCGACGGCAGCCTTCAAATAAAATAAGTAACCGCAGTAAATTAGGGATATTAATCCCAAGGTGGAAAAATAAGGCAGTTTATTTTGAACACCGGCTCTGCAAAAATTATAATTTTACTTTATTAGGCGTGAGAACGTCGCGCGAGGAAAATAATATCCGCAATTTTCATCTTTATGGCGTTATAAATGTATACAATGCCTTGCAAAGCTGTAAGCGCCATTAGGCGTTTGGTCCTCTAAAGCTGCACCCGTCCTGCAAATAGGTGACGCGCCGGTATCGCCGGCCTGCTATCTCTTATTAATGTGGTGTATACATGCGACTTTGTAACTATACGATGAGAGTAAATCATATAAAGCGTGGCGGTACATGAGACTGAATTTGCGTTGCCCTCAATAGAGATCGGACGCGGATAGCACTGCGGGACTCATGATAATAACATCATATCACGGACCCAACGACCACACTATTAGCGAGGCACTATGGTATATTGTATTTTTCGGGCTATTTTGCTGCGACACGGGCGCGCTTCCACCGACTTTTCTATCGCTGCTCGCTGTGGCCTGTTTTCATACGTCACCGACGGAATGAAACTGAAAATGGCAATTAGTTTGCATGCACTAATTCTGATTCATACTGGCTGCTCGCTGATTCGAAAATATTTGCCATGGATTTTGCCAGTTCCAACTGTCCAATGCATTTGAAATATGGCGGAAACCAAGTAAAATATGATGCAATTGAACGTGACACGTTTTTGAATGTTATCTTGTGATAAAAAATATTTAATATTTCATATGCAGATTAAAACATCAAAACGTTCAGAAAATAATAAGATCTAAGCAAGTTCAGTTTCACCAAAGATCGGTAAGGAATAGTATATGGTACGGTAAATACTGCGGGTAAAGTTAAGCAGATACATAGATATAATGTTTAATGTTCCTATTGTTATTCGACATTTTATTGGGAGGTGTAATGACGATATTAATAGAACAAACAAAAATAAACACAATGAAATACACAGAAATACACAAAACCATAAGGAAAATAATCAAAGATATTAAAAGATATAACGAACAAAGGATAGAAGGAATAATATAGAATAATAGGGAAATGAAGAGGCTACGACAAACACTAAGTAGATTACAAATAATCTCGTTGAAAAGTCCAGATGGTAGAGAGCACAAAGGTAAACACAAAAAAGCACAGCAACAGAAAAGTACTACATTGACTTATATAGTTCTAAGACAGTTCCAGATGATGAGGCAAAATAACAACTGATAAGAAAGATCACTAACGTGAACTCTGAAGAGTTACCCGATATAGAGGAACACGAAATAACCAAAGCTCTAAGAGAAATGCAAAACAACAAGACACAAGGACAAGATAAAATACTAACTGAGACTGCTAGAAGATATTAAACAACTATTTAACAATTGGAAAGGTTTTCAGTAGTTGGAACTAAGCAGTGACATCTTACTACATAAGAAAGAAGATAAGTAAATTACAGGACGATCTTTTTGCTATCGCAAGCTGTTTATTAAAGTTATTACAAACCGCTTAATTAATAAAATGAATGCCAATCTACCAGTTGAGCAAGTCGGTTTTCGTAAGGCCTGCAGCACTTCCAACCATCTGTTAAATGTAAGAGTTCTAATAAAAAAGACGAACAAGTATCACATACCACTGAACCCGGCCTCAGTCAGTTATGAAAAGGCTTTCGACGAGGAAGTTGTGGACTGCGGAATATGCCTTAAATAACAGTAAAATGGACTCTCGTTAGAGATCTCGTACATAATATCTGTAAATCTATGATAATAAAACTACAGGTTACCACGTAAGTCATGCCACTTAACCGAAGTGTAAGACAGAAATGATGACTAATAATGAAGACAAATTATTGAGAATGTACTTGGATATGTATACTTAAGACAAGTAACAAAATCGAACAAAGAAAGTCAGTCTGCTGAAATTAAAAGAACAAGACTCGCGTAGTCAAGCTTCTGAAAACTAAAATACATCCTCAAAAGTAGTGAATTACCACAACATTGACTTGCTGTTGTCAAACATAAACTCTCAGTAAAGCAAATATGGACAAACTCATCAAGACGCAGGGAGGCTTCAGCTGGGTTCGGCAAAGAACAAAAATAAAAGATGTGGTTGATCAGGTAGCAAGACTAAAGTGGAGCTTTGCAGGCTACAACGTAAAGCAAAGTGACGAAAGTGGAATGCTGTAATAAGAACTGTTTAAAATCGGAAACATTAGTATTGGGAGAGGTTTATGTTCAAAGATGGATAGTGAAGGGGTAAAGAAGAAGAAGAATAACAAGAAGATATGTTCATATAATACTTCCAAAATACCTTTAATTTTTATAAAATATTTTGTATTACACTATATATACTTCTACATCCTTCAAATGTCTTCAATTATCAGGATACACTAGTCACCCTACGACAATAAAGAAAACTTTTTGTTGAAAACCCATTTTTTCTTTAGGATATTCTTCATGTAAGTATTTATCACCTGTTGTGATTCTACTAACATAACGAGATATTCCATTTTAAACTTATCATTTGCTCGTCGAGCATGGAATATACAAAGAGGATACATTTTTTAATTTAAAGGTAGTTGTGTGGTATGGCATGAATCGTTGGTATAAAAATGTTCAGATGATTTTCTGTCTATCAATAAGATCTTCTTGGCAGCAGCAACTCGAAGTGTCTTCTAGAACGGAATTTTCTCTTTGAAATTTCTAGTACCATCTGAATGGTTGTCAATTAAGATGACATTGCGATTTTTTTATTGTTAAAATATAGAAGCAGCTTACAGCTAAAAGTTGTAGTAAAGTTTTTATAAAACGGGACCACCCTAGTGCACTTTGAGTAAGATGCTGCCTTTATCTGTTAATGTCAAAGCTGTCGATTAATAAAAATGGAAACATACATGTTTGCACAATGTATTATAATTGTGAAAATGTACTATACAAATGGTAAAAATATCGTCGTTGTAGTTTAAAAGTGTTCCAGACGATCCTAATTTATCTGTTTCAAGACGCTCGCAACGATTGGGCATTTTACAAACTGCCCTGCACCGTGTATTTCACGAAAATCTGAGCCTGTAGGCTTACAACAAATTTTGAACAACCCGGTACATTCATTATTTCAGTGTTGGAGATGCAAGACACTGACTTTCATTTATTCAAGAAAATTATCATGTCAGATGATATCCATTTTCACCTCACTGGAAAAAAGTAAAACTGTTTCATATGGGGTCTGAAAGTCTAAAATAAACAGTTGAGGGACCTCTCTCTCTCCAATTAATTACTATTTGGTACTTTTTCCGGTTAGTAGCGTTATTGGTCAGTATTTTTTGAGAATGACGCCGTTCGGATAAATGGGCAAAATGCCGACTGACTTTTTTAGGCAAAAGTGAATGCGTTATTGCGAGAGAAATTTCTTGTACAAGTAACTTCTTGAAATAGACACTCTAATTGACCGCCCATATAATGTTCGTGTACTAGACTAGACAAAAATTTCACAAATTATACCTAATTGATGGATAAATTATTTATTTAAATTTTTTCTTGTTTTGAATTAGCTTAACAAACATTATGCATTACAAGCTTTATTTTTTACTCGCCTATTTATACAAAGATCAAGAAATTAAGAAATTTAAAATTTTTAACAAACTTGCCGAAAAAAATATTGTATATAGTATACGACAAAATTTTAAATTCTCAACAAGTTTGGTAGGTTGTTGTTAAAGCAAACTGGAACAAATATTAATGAGAAAATTCCAGATTAATAAATCATTATCTATTTCATTACATACCTGTATTTAAGACTCTTTTGTTCTCATACATCTGTCACAATCGAGGGTCATTGACTTTAAAGTTTTTAGTTTGTATTTAAGGCAATGCAATGCTATGCTATGCTGTGATAAAAGTATACATCATTTAAACGAATTTTTCTTAGTATATTAGATCTTGTCATGATTCGTATCATGTCAGTTGGATACCAGCAATAACCCAATTCTGAAAGGAGTTTGGCTCGTGCTTTAAACGGAACTGACGTGTTGCTTGTTGCATCATCAGTTGGGTTTTCTGTTACAGCGGACATTTAAAATGAACAAAACACAAGTGAATTGGGTTGCCATGTTTGGCGTGTCAAATTTTGGGTTACAATACCCACCTGCTCCACAAATGAGTGTTGACCAGGGCCGTAACATTTGTATGTACCAGCAACCAAATCTTATGCGGTATCAGCAATCATCACAATTATCTATACCACCAGTACATCAAATTTTTTCGTCTCAAATACAAACTCCGTATCATGCACAATTAGTACACCCACCGCAAGTCGCAAATCAGTAGGATGAAAGCATTCCAATGCAGATAATCGGAGAGCAAAAATAGAAAAGCCAAAATTCAAGAAAACAAAAATGTCCTATAAAACAGAAAAAGCTAACTGACTGTTGGTTAAGTGCTTCCACAACATCTAACAGGTGCAAAGTGTTGTCACACAACAAAGACAATCAAGAGAATAATGAAGCAAAACAAAAAGTTAAGCCACCCCTTATTTTTATTTATGGTGTCAACAATTTAAAACCGCTAATAGACATGCTAGATACCCAAATACAATTACTTTATGAAGTAACACTCAAGACAGCAGTTCAGAGTAATGTTATTCAACATGCACTCCACAGCCGACTTAGAAAAACTCTCAAAAGAAATTAATAATTATGGATAAAGTAATCAAGATACAATATCAGATATAGGGTCAATAAAATACAATTACCAATGTATTTTTTTTAATAACCAATAGAGTTAGAACAAAACCAAAACAATAAAGATATATACGACGTAGAATTCCTGTTCACGTTAAGCGTGAAGTCATACAATGTGAAAATTGCCAAAGGTTTTTGGTCATTGCAAAAACTATTGGCACAGGACGCTAAGATGCGTCAAATACATTAGAAAACATACCACAAAAAATGTGAAAGAAAAGAAAGAAGTAAAAACGTCAAACGCGGGAATTGTCAGAAAAATCATCCCGCAAACTACAGTTATCTAGTGGTCAAAGAAATTCAAAAACGTAAATTTTCACCACTAAGACCTAAACTAAATTCACAATTGGTTCAATTGGGTATATCCTATTCCCAAAAAGTTAGCGAAAAAGGCCCACAACCGCAACAGGTAGACAGTGAACACATGTTCAAACATGGAATGAACAGCAGACAAATAACAAAATGCAAATAACAATGGTTAAATGAATGGAAAGAATTGATACTATGCTCGTCTTACTTCCTACCATAATCTCTAAAGCACTATAATGGCTCAATTCCTAAACATTGCACTCTGGAATGCCAATGGCCTGGCACAGCATAGCTAACAAGTTAAAACATTTATAACAAATAATGAGATTGATATTATGCTTGAAAAAAATAATACATAAAAATACCCAAATATTTTATTTATACTGTAAACCACCCAGACGTCACAGCTCATTGGGGCACAGCTGTGATAGTGATAAGGCATTATATAAGCCACGATTATCAACATAAGCAGCTTTAAGGTACAAATATTGTAGTTGCAGAAGTCAATAGAGATATAATGTTCACATCAGTTTACTGTCCACCAAAGCATAAAATTAAAGAAGAAGATTTTAACCACTTTTTCAATACCCTAGAATCACGTTTCATCTCGGGTGGAGACTATAACGCAAAAATGTACAAGGGAAATCAAAACTAACTTTACTCCGAGGTAAGAAGTTACTCAAAGCTATGAATAAATTACTTAAACTACATATCATTTGGAGAACCTACCTATTGGCCATCACATCTTAACAGAAAGAATAGCAACGAACAACATTATCATATTTCAATCTATTCTCAGATCATTTCCCCCTAATTATAAAATACAGTAGTAGAGCGTCGAAAGCACCAAAACATGTTTCACTTTACTATAACGCCACTGCAATAGATACAAGGAGCTAATTGATACTAAAGTTTATCTAAGCATACCTTTAAAGACAGAAAAATCATGCACAGTGCTGTAGAATACATCACTCATATCATGCAATATTCTGCTCGAGCCCCGACCATTAACCACAAAAAACAAGAAGACATAGAAGGCTGTCCACCGCTAGTTAAAAAAAAGCCGAAAAAAGGACACTGAAAAACTTGGCAAGAGTTAAGAAAAAACTTATCAAGGCAACCCAGGAATTGAAATATTTCCTGAACAATTTAAAAAATCAGGAAATACTGAAAATGCAAATTACCCGTTATGGAAAGCCACTAAAAAGTTAAAACGACCACAGTCAGAGGCAATTCCACCTATCATACTAGCAAATGGAACTTGGACGAGAAGTGTCAGTGAAAAAGCAGCAGCATTTGCAAACCACGTAACACAAGTATTTCTACACTTTCTCAGATGTTCACTTCAGAAAAAGAAAGGCAAATTTACGAAATTGTCGAAAGAATGACACCCGCACACATCATCAAACCGTTTAAAGTCGAAGAAGTTATAAAAAAGCTACAGGTAAATAAAGCCCCTGGGTACAATGTAATCACTGCTAAAATACTGAAAGAACTACCAGGGAAAGGTGTGAAAATTATAACATATCTATACTTAATACCATTATAAGTCTAAATTGCTTTCCACAACAATTGTCACTCTTAGCCCCTACACAAACTTTAAGACGTCCGGGCCACTCATTTATGGTAGCACGTACTACATCCATTGGAAAAGAATTAAAAAAATCAATATTAAGGTGTTCTTTTGTGCAAACCATGTCCTTTACAACCGCTCATAATTTGCAATCTAATTGATTCAGATCTGGGTTACCAGAAAGCTAATCCTCTACTGTTAGAAAATGAGGTACTGCTGAGTTTACCGTGCTTTGTGGTTGGATGAAGAGTCTTACTGAAAGATCCAAGGCTCACCTTGAAGAAGTGTGTGAACAAGAGCTTTCACTGCATCTTTCAAAACATTATGCCGAAATTTGACCCTCTTTTCACTGAAATGAATATTGATTACTCCATTACACACACTCGCCGCCAAACCATTAAGGCTGTTAGATGATGGTCTTTCTGCACTCTTAGTACTAGCTCAGATACTTCTTTAAACAACGTAACATATAGCCCCTCATTCTGTTTGTTGAAAGATTTCTCCACTGTAAAAATGTCGTTATCATAGGGATTTTTTGTGGCCATCGCGCGCGTACTCAGTCAACAATCTCTTTATTTTTTTCTCCTACCTTTCTTTAAAGCATCTATCAGCAAATGTCTCGTATATCTTTATAAGCAGCTAATCCTAAGTCTTGCTTTTAATAGCAGACATTAAAGATTCAAAAAAAAAATTCCCCGAAACATAATCTCCTGTCTACTAGAAAATTTAGTTTAATTCAATCATTTCACTGCCTAAACAGACCGCACTGAATGTAATCTTCCAGATCTTGGATGATCCTCGACTCCCTCCAGTCCTATTAAATAATTTTATAGCCATAGATGTATACAAACATACCGGAAGGATATCACACTTTTTTAAGTTGCACATTTATGTAATGCAATGCGGTTTTCTTTGTCACCCCAAACTTGACAATATAATTTACCACTTTAAGACTTGATAATTGCTACCATATGCCCAAGTCATAGATATCTTGATGCCGTGTAAAGCAAGGGTAGGTTTGATTTTGTGGCAGTATTTATGGGAATACTGGTATATTGCCTTCTAAAATCAGCTTACTTTCGTAGCTGATAGTTATCTAAGGTTTTTGTTAATTTACGTACTAATATTCTGGAGAAAAGTTTGTAAAAATAAGTGTTACAAACAAATGTAGACTTATACTTGGTAATTATTATGGAAAACTAGTTGACCGATAAAAGATGTTTCTAAATTATCAAATATAAACCAAATTTTTTTTTCACGTTCCGCGAGAGTTTGAAAAAAATTTTCCCTGTAGTATACCTCGCAGTACCGCTTCTTTAGTTAAAGTCACGATGCCATAGCAAAAGGTACCTTCGTCCGTTCCAAAACGTATTATTATCAAGTTTTTTACAACAGAGGGAGTAAAATCTCCAAAAAGTTTAAAAGAAACATAAACATGTTTTGATGATTTCCATGACCGAAGAGAATATTCGTGTTGTTCGCTACCTTATCCAGTATGGCTGACGATTAACAACTGCTGAAATTGCTCCTTTTACATTGTGAACGAAACAAAACCAACTTATTGTCTGATTTGAGAGACTGGCCAAACTCAAAATATCAAGGATTTGTTCTAGACTATGTTGGTGCTCCTATTTTAGAGTCCGTACTTATCTCCCTGCAATTAATATTTGTTTGGACTGCTAAAAAATCTCTTGGAGAACAGACACTTGACAAAGCGGGATTGGCTGATGTCACAACCACCTTCGTTTTATGATAGAGGGATCAGTAAACTACTTTTGTAAACGTTTGTGTGTTAGTATATTTATAATGGTTTAATAGATTAAAAAATAATAATTTTGGTGTTTAAATCTCAATATAAATGAAATAAATTGGAAAAACTGTAGTTTTTACTATTCAACATGATAGCTTACACATTTCAGTACATCGCTCTGCAAAACGTCCTTTGATCACATGTGGCGCTTTGTATCTTTATCAAGTAGTACGACGTTTACGTTCCGAGCTTAGTTATTAAATTATCCTTTTCGTTTTGCAGTCTCCCCAATGATATGGGTCCCCAACCAGCTGGTGGGAGCGCCAGCAGGAACGGATGTTACGATAGATTGTCACACCGAAGCTTACCCACGAGCAATAAGCTATTGGGTGTACGATAATGTCATGCTGCTGCCCACCAAACGATACGGCACCGAGACGGCTGAAAACAGCTACCGGGCCCACATGAAATTGACGGTTCGCAACCTCCAGCCCGGGGACTTCGGCAACTATCGATGCATCTCCAAGAATTCTCTCGGGGAGACGGAAGGATCCATCAGGCTCTACGGTAAATAAAATATTTCTGCTTAAGTTCAAAACGAAATTTGTACCATTCGCTTGTATCCGTGTTTCAACTTCACGTTGAGTGAATCTTACTTCCAATAAAATGGAATAAAAAATAAGATTGTTACTTCCGTTGCGGGATGGGGCTGCCGCCGAGCTCGATCGCCTACCTTTACCTGCGCCGTTTCCTGCGAGCGCAGGCGTCGCCGCTTTATGGGCTTTAATTTCATTATTTTATTGTTTTTGACGTTGCAAACTCGAAAATTGCTTTTCGCGCGCAATTAGCCACGGAATGACAACCTGGTTCGAACTGCAGGCCTTCTCGCCGCTGCTGCGTTCGACTAGCGCGATCTTTCGGCAAAATTTCAGTTAAATTGGATTAATTATCTTCTCGGGCTGACTAAAGCTGGACGTCTACATCGCGACAACACACAATTTATCCTTGACGTTTTATTATTGCTAATGACTTTTGAAGATGCTGCTGCGGTTACCGCCATTTTGAATTTAATTCTTAATTAGTTTCTCCTACTAGTGGCATTTTCAGGACTATCACGTACCGTATGGGCGCCGAGTAAACTTAGCGTTGTCGAATCTACATACACGAAACTCTAATTAACAATGTACTTAGCGCCTCTGCATACAAGCGCTGTTATTACCCTTTCATTTTAAGCCAGTTTTAGTATTTTTACTGGTGAGCCGGCCGGGATTCGCACATTAAACATGATAAGTTGCCGCAGCGAGCTTCTATCTCGGGTTTTTCTGTTCCCTGTTCCCACAGACATCGGCCGCTTCCGCATTTTTCTTCATTTTTGTTCGGGACCGATAAATAAGTGAACCTAATCAAAAGCAAATTAGTACGCATGCCAATCCAGCGCGCTGAAAATTTCAGGCGCCGCAGCCGAGCGCTTGCGGTGGCGTTGTTTTTAACCCTTACAGGTCATTTATTAGGTTATAACGCGCTCGCCCTGCCGACCCTTCATAATTACAATCGTTTTAAGTAATCAAATGAATTTCAATAACAGCCCTAGCGGTTTCATTGCGCGAGCCAAGCGGCTTTCGGTCAATCTGTTCGGCTTATAGCATCGATTACGTGTTCGCTTGTGCCGGCCTGATTTATGGAATTGCATAGCCATCATTCTGCAAATTTCATGCATAAATTTGCATACGCTGAAGTGGTTAATTTTTATGTTGCAGAGATCCCGATGCCGTCGACGCCTCCGAGAGCTACGGAAATGAAGAGCAGCTCAAATAAAGAGAGTAAGCCATTCCCAGTAATATTACCAGCAGCTTGTGCTCCCGTGCCCTCGAATAACCGTTTACTTTGCAGAGAAAGCGCGCGCCGCTTAATAAAAAAAATGTCCTGCCAACCGCCGGAAAAATTTTCGCCGCTGAAAGCTCTCTCGATGTACCGGGTGCCCCAGAACTTCCCAGCTTTGTCTTCTTGCCGCTGGGACTCGGAAACCTTCGTAATTAGGAAAAATGGCCTCGTCGAGCTCGCCAGCGAAAGCGCACTCGATGCCCGTCATTTTCGCGATTAATGCGGATAATCAATTTTCGACGCTTAAAATATTCAGACGCTAGTAAATTATGTTCACGTAATTAATAGGCCATTGCACGTGGACTAATTTTTTAGCGCGATTTAGCAGCCGCGCCAGCGCTCGCCGAAGACTTTTGCGCGTAAGCGGTTGATTTATTAGAGAAAATTACATGATGCGCAATTTATCCGTCTCCTAATGATATTTTTGTGCATTCACTTCTCTTGCCTAACAAAAATATAATAAAGAATTCGTTTTATTTATTTACACGAGAAGAGCCGAAATAAGTAAATATGACGAAGTATTAAAATGTCTCTAAAAGTTGAGAGAACCAACAAATTTAAAAAGGTAAATATGTTTTTAATGAAATTAGCTTCTTAACGTAACAAATATTGTAGACGAAACGTAGAACCCTAAAATGTAGCTAGAGAACATCTTCAGTACAGTAGAATTATAAAAAAAGAAAAGACACATAGAATAAGAAGTAAAGGACATAAAAGGTCTTTCGTCGAGTTATCAAGGAAATTAAGTTAAATACTTATATGACAACCTCTAAAAACTTGTTCTGTAAATATAAGCTCGGTGAGTTATTGAGCAAAGTAGCTAAATACCAAAGCAATCATTTTTATTTAGTGCCAATAGAACAGTTTTCAAGCAGCTAGTTGAATTGAAAGATTTTTTAAGAAATTCTGAAGGATAAATAAACCATGGCTATGGTTTATCGAATTTTCTGAAGGTGCAAGAAAATTCTTTGATCCTTTTTGAACTTTTTTTGATGATCAACTTGTCAAAAAAACCTCGAACATATCTGTAGTCTTTATACTTCAATAATCCTAATGCAGTTTCAGTCTACTGTTTGTCTTATTCATTTTTTACTCTTTAAATTATTAGTATGTATTTTAATATATCATGGCCTATTATTAAATTGTTTGAAATGTCACACCTATATGTATATTTCTGCAACTTATTATATTATGTATCAGTCGCCTTTTACTCATAGTCATTATGAATATGAAGTTTGTTAGACACTGAGAAAGTAATGACTAAGTAGAATATATTGCTACAAGATTTTCTCATTAACTAAATAGGCAAATTTCGTAAATGAGCCTTAAAGTATGTTTAAATCGCTAGGATTATCATAGAAAGTGGAGCAGTAAGACAAACTGTATTTCTACATTATAATTTACGATTTACTGTCCGTTTAGGGTTTATTTCGAACTTTAAAATTTCGGACTGAGATTCAACCCACTAACTAGGCGCCTGTTGGTACAAGCTGACCTCAGAGACACCTGCCAATTTACTAACAGCTTTTACCGGGCTGCACAGCTTTCATTAGCAGTAGACAATATGATCGACTTTTATTTTAATCCATCGCGTATTGCGAGTCCTGAATTTGGTTGCTCAGTAAATCGGAACGTTTCGAGGGCGATGATTGGTCAAATGAATAATTGTAGTGCGCATCAAATTAGCCGGCTAGCTGCTGACGCTGCCCGTTCCAAGAGCTATAACTAATTAAGGGGGGTTCTGAACGACCACTTAGTTTCTTCCACCTTAAATATTCAGGAGAAAGGCCTTGTTGGGGACCGCTGTTGCAAATTGCTTTAATTATTTGAAGAATGTAACTTGTTTCGAACGGGTGCATTCGTCCTGGTTCGTGTCCAGTCAAAGGGAGGAGCTTGTTTAAGCGCGCCTTGGCAATTACGTCCGAGTAAGTTGTTTTCTTAGCGCTGTCACTGCGAATTCAAAAGAAGTTTGTGAGTCGGCAAGTTAACTTTAATTGGAGCATAATTGCAGCAACCATAATCGAGGGAAAGCAAAAATTAGGGGTCGCTTATGCGTCCTAGGCACTCGCGTATCGAGCAGGAGATCGTACTTAGTGCTTGCTCATCGAAAACTCGCTTAATTATTCAGGTGGGTATAGGGAAGAAGAGCGTGATGTACTGCTGGAGTATCGCATCTTTTGAAAAGTTCCCAACACGTTTAATTAAATCTTCGGCTGGTATCTCTTCTTCCCCCCATTCTTCTCCTTCTTCCGCAGCGAGCCTGCAAGCTCAATATTTCAGCCGCCGCCGCGGAGAAAATGGCCATCACGAGTGCAGTTCTAGTTTGCTCGCATTCATTGCTTTATTTTAGAGGGCGAATTTATGACGTCACTTAATTAGATGTTTCCAGCGCGCGGACATTAATTTTGCACTAATACTAATGGCATGAGTCCGCGTGGACGGCCGCCCCCGCTTAATTACGTAAAAACGGCGCTGCGTTGAAGCGCCCCATTAGCTGGGCCCACACATCTTCGCCGTCTTGGACAGCCCCTCGTCATGGTGCAGCGGCCGGCGCCAGCATCGATTCCGCTACAATGTAGTGCTAAAAATGTAGTGCATTTTATCGCGCTGTTTGGTATTCAGATTGCATTCGCGATGTCGTATCGCATCGTAAACAATAAGCTGCACGAGCAGCATGGAAGCGGCGGCCGTAAATTCTTCCGGCAATAAAGGCGCCGTTCTTTTGGATCATGCGGTGCGTTTAATGCTGGTGAGAACTGGAGGGACTTCATCAGCCGTCCTGGTCTTCGAGTTCGGCTAGGCCGCAGCCGCCGCTGCCGGGCGTCGCCGCTCCCTGGAGCAGCGCGCCAGGCAGGTGCGCTCGGCGATAAATCTCCAGGCCCGAGAAAGAAGAACTTGGGTATTACAATAACGCGTTGCCGTAATGGCCAAAGTTGGGGTTAAGACAGGGCGCAGCTTATTCTCTGCGGTGATATTCGGCAGCGCAATGAGGGCATAGTTTTTGCGCGCCCACCTTGCCGAGACGAGCATGAGTTAAAGTGTGTTTCTATTCTCCAGGGCAGCCCTCTAGCTCCGAGACATCGCGCGGCCGGCGCCAAACAAAGCCTCGCGCTCTTATTTCACGACGTACTAAAACAAAACGCACAATTAGCGTATTGCCGCTCCTGTTGTGTTTAATTAATTTGTAAGTCTAATGAATTGCAAGACTTGGCCGCTTGGCACTATGCGGAGCTGAGGCGAGGACGGTGTTGACGGGTGGTTCTCGTTGCAGGCGCGGGGAAGCGCAACTCCACCAGGCCTGTCATGCAGGACGAGCGCCCCAAGGTGGTGATGGTGTCGTCGTCGGACAAGCGCGACTCCCACCCGGCTCCCGCCGCCGAGTCAGGTCTGGGGTCCTTTCCTCCTCCGGGCCCTCAGGGATCAGGTACATGCCGTGGCTTTTTGCACTCGCACGCTGCTCTGCATCTCCTCCACAGCACCTGCACTACGTACGCTGCACCGCACCCAGCCGACCATCAGTATTCATGTGTCACGACCTTACTACATAAACGGCAGATAATCCGGCGCGCACACCCGGCGCGGATATTGATCTTCGAGAATTATCCATATCTCTTGTCGTTCGGTGTGTTGCTTGTAAACCACTGTAATTTGAACCACCTGTTACGCTGACGTGCACAAAGTTCAATTGGATTTTTCCGCAGTGCCGCTGCAGGCTTGGTCCAACCTTCGCGCGCGCCCCCATCCAGTCACTTGTAAACTTGGCTAGTTAGCATCCACCACGGAATCACCATAGTTCCGGAGAATCTCACACTCCATAAGCCATTTGTTTTAAGCTTATTAGTAAACTCGCAACTAAGCGTGGCTTATTATATCTGCATCCTCAATTTAGATCGAATGCACTTTACACAACAGGCTTTATTATTCAGTTTGATTAGACAAGCACCTCAGTATGGATAACTTCACACAGATTTAGCGTTATGCGTTAACTATAGGGTGCACTTTATTATTTTCTGAAACTCGTCATAAGCCAATAAGAACGTTGAAACTCAACGATGTATTTTTTATATTACTTTACCATTTCATTTATTGAAGCATCATAAAACATAGTTATTTATCTACTCAATCACTCAATCTACTGGCAACATTTTCGCAACCGATAGATAATTTTTTGATTTCGCTATTGTGAAATGAAGGTGGTTATGATAATCGCGAATATTTGGACAGCATGATCCCTATCAAATTTCTATTGTCCAAGTGTTTTTTTTTAGTGGTCTAAACAAATGGCAATAGCAGGGCAGTAAATTTGGAATGCATAAAGAGGTTTTCTGTGTAGTTCAGAAGAAAACCTTAATCTTTTAACAACTCAATTTATTTATAATCTGTACATTTACATTTAGCAAATAGTTTGAAAAAGTTACTTTCGCATGTAGGAATAATATATTCCTGTAACAGTTAATTCTTAAGTCTTTTGTGATTTTTAGGCACAAGAAGAAACTAAGAAACTAAATCTTAAAATAAAACCCAATTCTAAACTTAAGGAATCTGTTAGTTAAATTATTTAGCACACATTTTAGTCTCCTATTTTGAATATAAGGGACCACAAGTCTACTACTAAGTTGTTGAGATGTGCTTTAAGTCGATCACTATATTTTGAGCCATATCGATTGATCTCTTCCTTTACTATTGGCATCTGGAGGTCCTTACGTATAACACGAACCAGGGCGAGTTCACCATCATACGCAACAATTTCGAACAAATATCTTGAAAGCTGCATGTCATAGCTCGATACTGGTTTGAATATTATTTTGAATCTACGTACCAGTAGCCAGTACAATTTTGATAAACTTAACCCTAGGTTGACGCCTACAAACAGCATTTATTCTAAACCTAGAAAAGCACCGGTAGAATACCTAGGTTTTAATTTTCCCCAGAATATTATAATGGTTTTAATATAAAAATAATGACCCTCAGTCCCAGGCACTCTTAGAGTAGAAAGAGAATGCGTAGACTCCTCCGTTGTGATAGAAACAATGATAATAACAAGCATACACAAACAAACAAAAATAATAGCAACATGAAATATACGTAGTTTATATGAAGCTGTGCATATTATTAAATAAATCAAAAGGTTAAGAATAGACACATTGGACTGTAGTCAAATTTGGTAGCTACATTCAGAGACATTTACTACCTTACTCAGAAGACGAAACCCTGTAAATTCAAAATTGGGTAGCAGTAATTATAAATAAAAGAATTGGCAATGTTATAACTAGATTCCTGTAAATATCAGCTACAATGGTGATAATTCAAATAACTTCGTCCGAACAATTTGATTCTCATACAATAAAGCTTTGCTCCGTGTGTAATAAGAGCCGAAACTCAAGTGCATAATAATAAAACATAAATTTGACTACACTTTTAAACTATTCCATAATATTTACAAGTGCATTTTATTAAACCTTTCATAATACTGTGATTGATAAATAATGGGGTTTGGAAACATATTTTCATCTGCAAACAATTTTGGGCCGAACAATTTTAGGGTTTTAATTCAATAAAGAACATTGGAAGATGTAACGTTGCTTTATAGCGTTTAATATTTCAGAGATTTATGTCCTGGTGCCTTCATTTCTCAATTTTCGCTCTAAACTCGTCAGTATTGATAAAGTAATGTATTACTTTATAGTTTCTTTCATTTTTAACTTGCAAGTGTAAAATGAAATTTTTTATCAGCCAATGCCTTTTTTCTGATTATTCTACAAAATTCCGATGTTTCGGGCTAGAATCTTGCTTAGTTATTAGCTGATATCATATCCTGTTAAGAAAATTAGAAGAGATTTTAGAATTCAGGATTTGCTTCGTGCTTTTTGCGATCGTTCTTATTATTTAAGGCTGAGTAGCAATTAGACTTAGAAGGTGGGTAAGCCAGTATTCGTTCTCTTTTGGGTTCTGCCCTTTTTATAGGTAACTTTGGTTCAGTTATTATTGATTTTGAATGATGAGGGAGGAACGGTGGTATAAATATAGTGCTGAGTGTACTAATAGGTTTGGGAGTAAAGTCTTTGCTGCCACTGTAAGTGATATTTACCTCGTGCTTGTTGAGACTGATTATTACACATCTGAGTTTAGTTCAGGTGTCAACATTAGTGGTTGTAAGACCATATGAAGGAGCTGCCTCCATCCAAAAGTAGGGAAAAAGGCTACAAAGGAAGATTAACTCACTTAATTTGTACATTCCGGTTACTTTAAGATAATTCAAATTTCAGACTGTAATTTATAAATCTTTTCTCTAGCCGCGGGGTGTTGCCCTCAGGTGGTCGCTTGCACAAGCACTTGAAATTTTCGAACGCAGGAATGTGTCCATACACTACAAAACTGTAACTGGGTGTCGTCGTAAAGCAGAATAACGTCTTAAATTGGCGTCTACTCCTATAATATATAAGTTCTGTTTTTAATCAAAAGTTAAAGGAACGAATTTCAGTGGCCATTAGTCTACAATCATTCTCGAGAAGAGCAGGTATTCTCTTCGGCCACGCTGATCCTCGGACGATGTTGGTGACCTCGTTCGCCCAAAAACTACTTTTGAAACGTATATTCTTTGGACTCCGAGCTGTCTCGAAACTGTCTTATGTCTTCTCAATAGTTTGGGTAGTTTTACCTTATCTGTTATAAGAAACTTTACAACCATCGGTTGCACAACAAACGAAACTACCACTTAACCTGACTTAGTGATACTATCTAAAGAAGCATTAGTGATAGGTATCTTACATGGAAAATCTCCAACTTACTACACTCAAAGCCGCACGTCACGATGCTTAAAAAGAAATTTCTATTTATATTTGATTTACCCTAGTATATCTACCCTAAGAATTTTTACATATTTTGGTACAACATTATTATATTACAGCACTTTATGCAATTTAAATTTGGAACAAATTATTCCTGATGTTCTTCCCTTATGTATTGTGTGGAAAAGAATAGAAATTTATATTTGATTTGAAAGTACTAAGAGTAAACGGTTTGTTAGTTAATAATATTCTGCGTTATCATTTCAAATATTGTTTCTTAATATTCCAAATAAAAGTAATCCACAAATTTTCTGAAATTCTTTTTAACGGTACTTCTATTTAAAATGTTATAAAACAAACATCATAATATTTTTTTTATCTTCGGTATTCTTTAAATTAAGTAACTGATACTGATAGTAATCGTTTGGAAGAAACTATGTTTACTAGTCAGGACAAATACATTTATAAATCTGTATATCCTACAGATAAAAATGGTTTCAAACCACACCATGTTTTCCACATATTTTTGAATTATAGGCTAGTCAAATTGATTGTAACTGAGATGCACACTATTTAGACAATAATTAACTAAGTCTAAATGCGAAGATAAACTGCTAGAAAGAGACGAATTCTAAACAAATTTGCAAATTCTTCCGCTTTTCCAAGTGCATGGGACTGGTGATATACCCAATATTGGAAGATTATTAGAACACAGATGTTTTGTACAAGAATAACATATTGCCTTATAAGCAGAAATAACTTTCAGTTACTCATCCATTGCTTTCAGCAAAAGAAGGCAATAGAACTCACAAGCTAAATATCTAATTTGTTGCAAAAGTATTTTGTACAGAATATATTCTATGTGAAATCGTTGCCTATGAAACCATAGTACATTTAGAAGGCAATTTTTCTTTCTATTGTATATACCAGGTACAAGTTATAAATATGGCGTTAAGATTTTTTAATTATGTAGTAATATTGCTTACGGTTTATGCATAATAACTTATACAGGGTGCATCAGTATCACGGAAAAAACTCGGAAAAAATGTCTTACCAGAGGTAGTGTGTGGCTGTTGTTATTGATAGTGATTATACATAAGTTCTCTTGCAAATCAGCTCCTTGAAAAGCAAATAAATTTGGTGAGGACATTTAAAAAGAACAGTTCTAATGGTGTCGTGGTTAGGAAGTGAAAGAACAAAAAGAAAATAATTTGGCTGACAACAAAACTTATTTTAGATATTGCTGGATCAGGTAAAAAAGTCCAATTTGGAAATAAAAGCCAGGGAAAACAAGAAGTGAACATTTCAGACCAAATACAGCCCCACTTTTTATCTCTAAAAAGCTCATTTGACAGTATTACAAAATTTTTTTTTAATTTGTTTTGATTATCTCAATGGTAAGTATTTTAATACTGTATACAGAAAACATAACGCAAATGAAGAACTTAAGAGTAGAAATTACCTTTATAATATTTACTTCTAGCGTCAAATGAACAAGAATTATAGCAAGGATCTAGGAGCCAGCAAATAGTACAACGCACCACAACGTTCGTTCAGATGTTAAAAAAGCGAAAAAAACACTGTCTCACAGTTCTACAAGATAAACATAATACAAATAGAAAAGTGCGCAAGAGAATGTTACCTAAAATTATTAAAACACACGAAAGGTCTGAAGCTTAAAATAAATAAAAAATAATTATTCTCATACTTACTAATTACCATGTATCGACTCACTTAATGGCTTATTTGTATGTTGTATCTATTTTTGCTTTAGTTTATTATTCTGATTTTTATGTAGGTTACTAAATAACTAAGCTGAGGCAGCCGGCGTCCTAATAGCGCCCAGAAATAACTAATTTTACCCACAGGCCATGTGTCCGCCAGCGTCCTCAAACAAATTTTCAAAATATTTACGTATAGTGCACATGTATTGCTTGAAAGTTTAATAAATAAGTTTATATAATAATATTTTTAAACATAGCTGGTTATTATTATGAGGGCTATTAGTAAACCATCCCTCTCTATGCTCTTGGCATTCAACGTGTCGGCAGATAACTGAAGACCTCTGCGAACTGGCAGTATTGAGGTTAATAAGCAAATTTTGAGTAAAATAAACAAAATAGTTTTATGCTATAAAAGAAATGTAATGAAGATCGAATTACTATATATAAACTTTATGCTTACTGCTATGTATATGTAAAGTGACTTTAATACAAGCAATTATGGTAACCATTTTTATATATGCGTGACAAAATAGTTAAAAATGGCAACGAATATTTCAAATTCTAAGTATTAATTACTGAATTTTAATTTATTCCAATTATAAATTTATTTAAAAAATGCCTTTCAATGTATTTAATTAATATAGGTCTCTAGATACGAGCACAAGGTGGATATTAAAAATAATTAACAATTAGAACAGTATTCTAGATTATACTTTAATAAAAAACATATTTTGCATATTTCTATTAATTTAAAAGAACTAAAACTTTAGTATAACTTTAGTGATTTCAGGTATGTGTATTATAATAACTAATATATTTAATTTGCAGCTAATGTTTAAAGTTATTTATAAAATGTAAAAATCAATAATTAGTTATTAATAATAATTATAAAATATATTTTATTTTAAACATAATTAATTTTACGTAAATGTTCATGATTTGAAAATAAATTTGTGTGTGCCAGTTATGTACACTCAAAATTTGCTAGGGAATTAATCCGGAATTTCTATCAGGATCGCAGGAGCGCAAGGAGATGGCATTATAGCGAAGATCGCTCTTATATACGCCCCAAATTTGCTAGAACATTAGACCGAGATTTCTATCAGGATCACATAAGTGCGAGGAGGCCATTTATCAGACGCTGCAGAAAATCCGAGCTCCTTTCTATAAATTTGGAATTATGCGCCGCTTCGCATAACGATCTCCTTGCGCTCCTGTGATCCTGGTAGAAATCTCGTTCTAATTCTCTAGCAAATTTTGGATGTACATAAAGGCGATTTTCGTGAAAAAGTGAAGATATGTATCAGCATCGCAGTGGCGCAAGGAGATATCATTATAGCGTTATTTATTGAATCTGTATTTTATGATAAAAATAAAAATTCTAATTATTGTAATGCCAACATGCATAAATAAATTAATACGCTGATAACAATAATAATATTTATAAAGTGTAAAAATCAGTAATAAATTATTAACATTAATTATAAAATATATTTTATTTTAAAAATAATTATTTTTACGAAAGTGCTAATGATTTGAAAATAAAATTCTGCGTGTCAGTTTGATGTAGTGGTTATGTCGATTGCTTCAGAGCTGAATTTCTACCGTTCAACTCCCCGTTCGGAAAAATACTTTTTCTCTTATAAAACAAATCTTAGTAATTTTTATAGCAATAGTTGAATATTAAATAAAAAATTATGTTTATTTAATTTGTCTCTTTTATGTACAACAGATTTCAGATCATTTTTCACGTATAAAACAAAGAAATCATTAAAATTTAATTTTTATGATTAATGACAAACGTAATAACTATGCTGTCAGGGGCACAGAAGGCTTAGAAGATGGCAATATAGCGAAAACCGCCCTTATGTACACTCAAAATTTGCTAGGGAATTAATCCGGAATTTCTATCAGGATCGCAGGAGCGCAAGGAGATGGCATTATAGCGAAGATCGCTCTTATATACGCCCAAAATTTGCTAGAACATTAAACCGTGATTTCTATCAGGATCACATAAGTGCGAGGAGGCCATTTATAAGACGCTGCAGAAAATTCGACCTCTCTTCTATAAATTTGGAATTATGCGCCGCTTAGCATAACAATCTCCTTGCGCTCCTGTGATCCTGGTAGAAATCTCGTTCTAATTCTCTAGCAAATTTTGGATGTACACAAAGGCGATTTTCGTGAAAAAGTGAAGATATGTATCAGCATCGCAGTGGCGCGAGGAGATGGCATTATGGCGTTATTTATTGAATCTGTACTTTATGATAAAAATAAAAATTCTAATTATTGTAATGCCAACATGCATAAATAAATTAATACGCTGATAACAATAATAATATTTATAAAACGTAAAAATCAATAATAAATTATTAACATTAATTATAAAATATATTTTATTTTAAAAATAATTATTTTTACGAAAGTGTTAATGATTTGAAAATAAAATTCTGTGTGACAGTTTGATGTAGTGGTTATGTCGATTGCTTCAGAGCTGAATTTCTACCGTTCAACTCCACCTTCCGGAAAAATACTTTTTCTCTTATAAAACAAATCTTAGTAATTTTTATAGCAATAGTTGAATATTAAATAAAAAATTATGTTTATTTAATTTGTCTCTTAAGTACATCAGATTTCAGATCATTTTTCACGTATAAAAAAAAATCATTAAAACTTAATTTTTTATCGTTGATGACAAACGTAATAACTATGCTGTCAGGGACACAGAAGGCTTAGAAGATGGCATTATAGCGAAAACCGCCCTTATGTACACTCAAAATTTGCTAGGGAATTCATCCGGAATTTCTATCAGGATCGCAGGAGCGCAAGGAGATGGCATTATAGCGAAAATCGCCCTTATATACGCCCAAAATTTGCTAGAGAATTGGAACGGGATTTCTATCAGGATCACAGGAGCGCGAAGAGATCGTTTTATGCGTAGCGGAGCAAAATTAAAAATCAATACATGAGCGCTCGGATTTCCTGCAGCGACTGATAAACGATCTCCTTGCGCTTCTGCGATACTGGTAGAAATCCGGGTCTAATTCGCTAGCAAATTTTGGCTGAACATAAGGGCGATTTTCGGGCAAAAATGAAGATTTTTTATCATGATCGAAGGAGCATGAGGAAATGGCGATTAGGCGAGCGCATTTTGCGCGAATATCGCCCTTATATACACCCAAAATCTGCTAGCGCATTAGAACGAGATTTCTATCAGGATCACAGGAGCGCGAAGAGATCGTTTTATGCGTAGCGGAGCAAAATTAAAAATCAATACATGAGTGTTCGGATTTTCTGCAGCGACTGATAAACGATCTCCTTGCGCTTCTGCGATCCTGGTAGAAATCCGGGTCTAATTCGCTAGCAAATTTCGGCTGTACATAAGGGCGATTTTCGGGCAAAAATAAAGATTTTTTATCAGGATCGGAGGAGCAAGAGGAGATGGCGTTTTAGTGAGCGCATTTTTCGCGAAAATCGCCCTTATATACACCCAAAATCTGCTAGCGCATTAGAACGAGATTTCTATCAGGATCACAGGAGCGCGAAGAGATCGTTTTATGCGTAGCGGAGCAAAATTAAAAATCAATACATGAGCGCTCGGATTTCCTGCAGCGACTGATAAACGATCTCCTTGCGCTTCTGCGATCCTGGTAGAAATCCGGGTCTAATTCGCTAGCAAATTTTGGCTGTACATAAGGGCGATTTTCGGGCAAAAATGAAGATTTTTTATCATGATCGAAGGAGCATGAGGAAATGGCGATTAGGCGAGCGCATTTTGCGCGAATATCGCCCTTATATACACCCAAAATCTGCTAGCGCATTAGAACGAGATTTCTATCAGGATCACAGGAGCGCGAAGAGATCGTTTTATGCGTAGCGGAGCAAAATTAAAAATCAATACATGAGCGCTCGGATTTCTGCAGCGACTGATAAACGATCTCCTTGCGCTTCTGCGATGCTGGTATATATCCGGGTCTAATTCGCTAGCAAATTTTGGCTGTACATAAGGGCGATTTTCGGGCAAAATTAAGATTTTTATCAGGATCGGAGGAGCAAGAGGAGATGGCGTTTTAGTGAGCGCATTTTCGCGAAAATCGCCCTTATATACACCAAAATCTGCTAGCGCATTAGAACGAGATTTCTATCAGGATCACAGGAGCGCGAAGAGATCGTTTTATGCGTAGCGGAGCAAAATTAAAATCAATACATGAGCGCTCGGATTTCCTGCAGCGACTGATAAACGATCTCCTTGCGCTTCTGCGATCCTGGTAGAAATCCGGGTCTAATTCGCTAGCAAATTTTGGCTGTACATAAGGGCGATTTTCGGGCAAAATGAAGATTTTTATCATGATCGAAGGAGCATGAGGAAATGGCGATTAGGCGAGCGCATTTTGCGCGAATATCGCCCTTATATACACCAAAATCTGCTAGCGCATTAGAACGAGATTTCTATCAGGATCACAGGAGCGCGAAGAGATCGTTTTATGCGTAGCGGAGCAAAATTAAAATCAATACATGAGCGCTCGGATTTCTGCAGCGACTGATAAACGATCTCCTTGCTTCTGCGATCCTGGTAGAAATCCGGGTCTAATTCAGCAAATTTTGGCTGTACATAAGGGCGATTTTCGGGCAGAAATGAAGATTTTTATCATGATCGAAGGAGCATGAGGAAATGGCGATTAGGCTAGCGCATTTTGCGCGAATATCGCCCTATATACACCAAAATCTGCTAGCGCATTAGAACGAGATTTCTATCAGGATCACAGGAGCGCGAAGAGATCGTTTTATGCGTAGCGGAGCAAAATTAAAAATCAATACATGAGCGCTCGGATTTCCTGCAGCGACTGATAAACGATCTCCTTGCGCTTCTGCGATCCTGGTAGAAATCCGGGTCTAATTCGCTAGCAAATTTTGGCTGTACATAAGGGCGATTTTCGGGCAGAAATGAAGATTTTTTATCATGATCGAAGGAGCATGAGGAAATGGCGATTAGGCGAGCGCATTTTGCGCGAATATCGCCCTTATATACACCCAAAATCTGCTAGCGCATTAGAACGAGATTTCTATCAGGATCACAGGAGCGCGAAGAGATCGTTTTATGCGTAGCGGAGCAAAATTAAAAATCAATACATGAGCGCTCGGATTTCCTGCAGCGACTGATAAACGATCTCCTTGCGCTTCTGCGATCCTGGTAGAAATCCGGGTCTAATTCGCTAGCAAATTTTGGCTGTACATAAGGGCGATTTTCGGGCAAAAATTAAGATTTTTTATCAGGATCGGAGGAGCAAGAGGAGATGGCGTTTTAGTGAGCGCATTTTTCGCGAAAATCGCCCTTATATACACCCAAAATCTGCTAGCGCATTAGAACGAGATTTCTATCAGGATCACAGGAGCGCGAAGAGATCGTTTTATGCGTAGCGGAGCAAAATTAAAAATCAATACATGAGCGCTCGGATTTCCTGCAGCGACTGATAAACGATCTCCTTGCGCTTCTGCGATCCTGGTAGAAATCCGGGTCTAATTCGCTAGCAAATTTTGGCTGTACATAAGGGCGATTTTCGGGCAGAAATGAAGATTTTTTATCATGATCGAAGGAGCATGAGGAATGGCGATTAGGCGAGCGCATTTTCGCGAAAATCGCCCTTATATACACCCAAAATCTGCTAGCGCATTAGAACGAGATTTCTATCAGGATCACAGGAGCGCGAAGAGATCGTTTTATGCGTAGCGGAGCAAAATTAAAAATCAATACATGAGCGCTCGGATTTCCTACAGCGACTGATAAACGATCTCCTTGCGCTTCTGCGATCCTGGTAGAAATCCGGGTCTAATTCGCTAGCAAATTTTGGCTGTACATAAGGGCGATTTTCGGGCAAAAATTAAGATTTTTTATCAGGATCGGAGGAGCAAGAGGAGATGGCGTTTTAATAAGCGCATTTTTCGCGAAAATCGCCCTTATATACACCCAAAATCTGCTAGCGAATTAGAACGAGATTTCTATCAGGATCACAGGAGCGCGAAGAGATCGTTTTATGCGTAGCGGAGCAAAATTAAAAATCAATACATGAGCGTTCGGATTTTCTGTAGCGACTGATAAACGATCTCCTTGCGCTTCTGCGATCCTGGTAGAAATCCGGGTCTAATTCGCTAGCAAATTTTGGCTGTACATAAGGGCGATTTTCGGGCGAAAATGAAGATTTTTTATCATGATCGAAGGAGCATGAGGAAATGGCGTTTAGGCGAACGCATTTTGCGCGAATATCGCCCTTATATACACCCAAAATCTGCTAGCGAATTAGAACGAGATTTCTATCAGGATCACAGGAGCGCGAAGAGATCGTTTTATGCGTGGCGGAGCAAAATTTAAAATCAATACATGAGCGCTCGGATTTCCTGCAGCGATTGATAAACGATCTCCTTGCGCTTCTGCGATCCTGGTAGAAATCCGGGTCTAATTCGCTAGCAAATTTTGGCTGTACATAAGGGCGATTTTCGGGCAAAAGTGAAGATATGTATCAGGATCGCAGGAGCGTGATGAGATGGCATTATAGCGTTTTACAGAGATCTATCTTTTATGATAAAAATTAAAATTCGAGTTATTGAAATACTAATAATTTATTGTTTTTAATTATGTAGTATATAAATAAATGTATAATTAAATTGATAGCGGTTTATAATTTTTATGCCTTTGTTGTAATTTATGAATTTGCAAAGTTATATAATCTGAGTTGCAGCGCCATCTCTTTTATATTTTAAAATCCATTATTAATATTATTTTCGTTAAGTAATTATTACTTTTGCTAATAGTTCTGTATCGAATAATTTATTTATTTTTTAATTTTGTTATATTATTTTACCTGTTAATTTGCAATTAAGAGATTTAAAAAAAGTACGTTGGAGATATCCAGAATAGAACCTTCGTTTGGCGCGATTGCAAGCAAGCGCTCTTCACACTCGGCTAACGTACTACCTTTACATTTGTAGTGAAATTACAGAAATATTTATATAAAATATTACGTGTCATTTATATAGCAGTAGTTCAAATTATTTCAACGTTTTTCAATAATCTTTTTTTAATTTAATCTGCTAAAGTGGTTTATGCTTATCTGTTCTATATTAACTTTCTTTAAGATAAAAAAAACGAGAGCGTTTACGAACATCATTTTATTTGGTAATTCTTTCATTTACACTATAATTATTTATAGATAAAAACTAAACACAAAACGAAGATATAAATCCTTATTAAGTACATCACTAGAGATCGTAATCTATTTTCCTCACACGTAATACAAAAATACAAATTGAGTATTATTGAACATTTTCATTGAAAAACTTCCTAAAATTCCTTGATTTGTCGAAGTAAGGAAACAGGCCACTTAATGACATTATGGTACAAATGATTGGTGAGAGAAAGTTGAAATTAAATAAATATAGATTTTTTAGAATCTGAACAAGGTGTCAAGCTTCAAAAACAAAAAATTCGAAGATATCAATATCTTATTTTACATTAAACTTTGGCTTAAGTTTATTTTGATATCTTACTCTCTACATGTTTGTGAAGACTACACTACAAACACTACAAATAGATCATGTTATCCTTTGTTTATAACTATACCTAATCTAGGTCTATATAGAAGTTCACATTTTTTATACTTCCGTACTGTCTAATTATATATTTGTGTATATCGCCGCAATTAAATAATGACAGAAATTACCTCTTACACCTTTATTTGTTCACAATCCCTACCACTACTGTTGGCGTAATTGTTGTTGACTTCATATTAGAACTCGCATTGTTGTTTACACTACTGTCATTGTTTATGGCAATTTTGCTCTGCGGCTTGTTGATGTTGTCTGCCGACTTCACTATGTCAGCACTGGTTTTTTCTTTAATGCTGGGTTGAATGTGGTAGGTCGGGTTAGAGTAGCTGGAGGGGGAGCCCGTGAAATGGGGCGTTTGACACTCCGACTCGTTCCTCGTGTAGAACATGGGCAGCAGCTCCGTCTTCGAGGCTGCCTCCCCGTTGCACATGTAGCCGGGGGTGTTCGTGGGGTTTGGACTTTCCCTGGCGTCGTTCACATACTCGTGCGGAGAGGAGAGGTGCTCAAAGTCGGGCGGGCTCAGCTTCGCCAAATAGTCGCTGCGGTGTTTATTACCAGCCAAGGGTCGTTTAGGTCAACGTAGTAACTGTAAAAATAATGTGCTTTAGTAACAATGATTATTTTATACAACCTTTGATTGAGTGTGCAGTGAAAGGGTAGACAACCACACTGCTGCATGCTAAAGTGAACCTACATCTCTTATATTTGTTGTTATATTTGTTATAGTTATTTAAAATCTACAGAGTTTTGTGACTTTCATTACTACTGATTTCAAAACGTTTCTGTTAGGTCTCTCAAGCTGTGTTTTGTTGAACAGCTTTCTTCTCTGATCATTATCTGTGCATGTTGCATATTTACAAATTAGTTGTGGCCAGTGCTGTGGTGTATTTTTCAAATTACTTTCACTATAGTATACCAAATAATCATAAAGTTTGTCAGTGGTTATCGAAAATCATTTAAGGTCTGTTGGCGTTTTTTTCCTACAAAGTTATAACAGGGGTCTTCAAGTCTTTAGTTTGCTTCAGCAAGACCAAGATGGCTTTCTTTATAGCTCTATAAAGTCAGTATCGTCCGTGTTTATAATCAGATGGTCAAATGTTTGTAAAACTTAAAACATTCTACCCTCAATTACCTTCTTTACAGTAGTAAATTATCTGACCTAAGCTATTTCTCCTTATAATTCATCAAGCGGTCGACATCAAAGAGTAAGTATAGGAATGCAGTATTGAATTTTTTACTCCAATGTTAAATTTTCTTAATTTATTTTAATTCCCACATACTTTATATATTTATTAATAAATGACCCATGGATATGCATTAAAAATTGTTAAATATTTTAATTATCCACTAAAAATCACTAACGCAATATAATTTTTATTTATCATTTTCATTTTCTCTTTTTACTTTTCAAACGACTTGCATACGACAAATAGTCCACCCCGTATATAACAAATTTTCTACATACTATAATTCGTTTTGATAGATTCTCTAGCCCAAAAACAATAAATGTGACATTTTCATCTCGTATATGTTAACTCGATAGTACACACGTCATTTTGACTTTCAGTTACCAATCACACGTAATTATGCACTAAAAAATTGTTAAGTGATTAAAATTTATGTTTATTTTTTTTTTGTTTAATATAATACAGATTTGGAACACACTGTAATTTGTTTTGACAGATTCTCTAACCTAAAAAGATAAATGTGACAAAGGAAATGTCATTTTGGCGTTTTCGGCCCCTCTATATACCAAATTAGCGGTCAGCAACGATCGTCAGCGCTCCTGAAGAGGAGTGAACTTAACTCGCGAATACTGTCTGAACGAATAATCCTAGGAATATGATTTTTAGTATACGAGTGCTTTTGGGCTGGTTTTCAGCTATGGACCAAAAGAAAATTCCGGAAATGCCCAATTTTGACTCCCTCCCGTATAAGATCCACAAAAAATTCATATACTAAAAAAGTATCCCTTTGTGGACCCTACAACTGATGAAAGAGCCGTTTTTCTATCTCTTGCCTTTTCGAAGATATACGAAAAAAAATTAAAATTTATAACATATTTTACCATTCAGGATCACTTCTAGCCAGTAAGTGGTGGAACGGGGATGCAGTGGCTCAGCAGGTTCAAGCAGTTGGCTCTGTCCTCTAGCCGGCGCGCACGAGTTCGAGTCTCGCTCAACCCATGGGTGTGTGTGAATGTCCTAGAAATAAGTGCATGTTAGTGGGTACAATAAGCTTTTGAGGCTGCACAAAAAAAAGTGGTGGAATAAATGCATAGGTTATTAAGCGTTTTTTACTCCCAATACATGGATCTACATTTTGGTCCCCAGCGGAAATCGATACATGCAAAGATGTGTTTTTTTTTTAATACAATTTTGCAAAGGACCCCGCTTGAGTACCTACAAAATATCAAAAATCCGCGAGGGTACCCGCCCTACAATAGTAGCCGAGAGAATGAAATTTAGAGTTTTGTTCGTTTCTGGCGCACCCCGTATTTTTCCCATTGCACCCGTACCGAGTTTTTCTAGCAACACTTCAGGCTACCGAATGACGAACACCGCATCTCGCTAGCTCTCGCCGTTTCCGAGATATTAATTATTGTTTTCGATTTTCAACCGCCATTTTAACCATGAAGAAGTTGGGATAGCGAGCCGACCCATAGCGGTGGTTTTTCTTACACTTGTCCGAACTATCGACCCGTGATAATGCGGTTCAAAAAAAAGTTTGTTAAAAGTGGGGTGCTACTCATTTCTATATATTTACTCTTCGCAATTAACAAGAACATTTGCAACTCTAACAAGTCAGTGATGTTTTTATTTTAGTTGTGATCATTTTGTTTCTTGTATTAAGCCTGCTTCCTTCAAAGTTCGTGCATTTTATGTTCCAACCTTTAAAACATTCTTTGTTAAAATTTACTGGTAAATTCTTCGCAGCCTCCAACCATCAAAGATCTACCAGAGACTGACAGCCATTACTTGCTTACTTTTGCCATGTTGATTATGTTTAGAAAATAATATTACAGTACTATGACCGTGTGCAGTAGATGTTACTGTCGCCCACAGGTGTCTATTGTATAGCTCCACCGATCGTTTCAATCTCCACCCCCACATGGTATTAGAAACCTGAGACCAAGGAAAATACAGTAAAGACAAAAATGAGAGATGGATAAAGCTACGGTCGGGGTACGGTTTTCTCCAATAATGAATAATTGAAATTCTTTCTAAACTAAATCATCGTGCCTATTTTACTGTTTTGGTCGTTTTCTAATACTGTGCTTAGTGGTAATCTACTTTTTATCCATGGTTATACCTTGTGGCTTTAAATTTGTTTTAAGTACTCTGACTGAGGTTGCATTAATATTCTCAATTTGTTGTGTAGAACTCCAATTATTTTTATGTTGCAAATTTTCATTGGCAGTCTCCAAATAATCTTTAGTATGATTTATTGTTTATATATGTAAGATCATATATATTATAAAGAACAATACATCGAATTTACGTTACAGCTCTTTGAAAGGAAAATAAATTTTGATTTCATTCGTAAATGCAGATCATAGAAGTCATTTGAAGCACATGCTTCCCAAAACCATGCGTGGTATTTCTTTGGCAATTTCTACATAAGAATGTGCCATTTCACTCGGACATTTTTGGTCGGGAAATGCAGTAGGTTAAGAAAAGTTTGTTTGAAAGACTTGCGTAAATGATTATGTGGATTAAATAAGAATTTTAAAAATTTCCTCACAAATGATTTTCCTGTGGGAATGCTTTTTCAGTGCTGAGAATTTATTGCCCAAATAATGTTCGTATACGTGGCTTGATATCTGCCTATTCGTTTGGTCTATGTACTTTTTTTTGTAATCTGCTCGAAGTATTTTGTATACTCTTTGGAATTTGTAGCGGCAATAGTCTTTAGCTGGGTAGGTAGAGTCAGCTAGTCTATTATCTATGGTGAAAATCGTTTTTTTTTCGAGTGCGACCTATTCTGTCAGTGATAACTCTGATGTAAGGCAAAAACTTTGTGTTTTAGAATTTGTGTTTTGCTAAAAATTTGTATTACGATTTCCGCAATGGTTTGGATTTTAGTGTCGAAAAATTTGGGGATCCAGTAATAAGGAATTTTGGAACCGAATAAATTTTAGCAAAGTGATGGTAGTATTAACATTTAAGCAGCGGTTGGTATGGTTAGGTTTTCTATAGACAGTAAGCTAGAAACTATTGTTAGAAAGATGTTTATTATAAGAGTATCTAGAAACGGAAGAAAATCGTTTTTTGCGATAATATTGATTTGAAATTGCTTCAGATAAGAAAAAAATTAGGAAAATGTATCTTGTCCATGAGGCCAGATAACAGAAACATTGACCACATACTTTATCCAATAAAGTTTAAGAAAGAAAAAGGCGATATATTTTATTTTAAAATCGGCTATGACAAGTTAAAATGGTTTGGCGGTAAAATTGGTTTTGAAAATTCCAATAGGTGGTAGGTAAAAAACGGCCATGGAATGAGAGGGTATAATTTTTTAGATTGTAAGCGGATTTTAAAAGTTGCATAGAGAGGAATGTTAGTAAACTAGAAGACAACATTAAGACTAATAATCGTGTTGTTTTTACACATAAAAAGAAATTTAAGAATTTTCAAGGAACGGTAGGAGTTTTGGACGAATGATGAAACTTATTCTAGAAGATACTGGGGAATTTTGGCTAGATATTTGGACACGTAGTGAGTTGAGGGACCAAAAGTGCCGATAATAGGTCGTTAGAAAATATCTTCTTTGTGAACTTTAGTAAAACCGTGTATTATTGCAATATTTAAAAACTTTTCTCAAGGCATAAATTTGATAGAAAAAGGAGTGAAAGATTACGCAAATACGGGAAATTATAATTAAAAGGTTAGTGAGTGGTTAAGCGCAGAGCAGATAGTAGGAAGAAGATAGGTGAGTTAACTGAATTGTTGATAAATAGTAAGCAGCTACAAAGTGAGGAAAAGCAAGTATAAAGGTCACAACAGTTAGCTTATCAGACTCCGAGGAGTCGACCCGGTCAGATAGCCAGGACGCGTTAAAAGCATCAAAAGCAACGGATAGTAGATAACAGGTGTGTGAAGTATAAATTGTATTAATAAGCCAAGTACTACTACTATTATTACTACTGCTGCTATTACTAGTACGACTACCGCTGCTACTGCTCCTGTTACTGCCAGTGCCGTCGCCGATCGGTATACGAGGTGCGTTTCGGGTTGGTTGCACCGTTGGGGTCGCCCCTTACAGGGGAACTTTGATTTTGAACTTTCGATTCCAACGGAATCACCTCGCTCTGTCGCCAAGGCGCGCGGCCAGTTTGTTTTCATTTCCTTTCGCTTCGTTTCTCGAAGGCGGCGCGAACGTCTCCCAACGACGTCCTTCGTTTTCGTTTTCATGGGCGTCTGGTATACCGAGATAATTACGTGTAAGAGAAAAGTATATTTTATTTTAATTATTTTTATAGCGTATAACTTTGGAGAATGTTGTTAAATTATATATTTTATGATTGTGTATACATGATTTAAAGTAAACAAAACAAACGCGGAATTTCTTTTATTTGATTTAGAAAACACAAAAAATAGACAGGAAACTACAATATAAATAATCGTCAAAATTAAGAAGTTAATAAATATTTGTAATTGCAAGAAAATAGGAATAATTAAATTTAGTGCACGCAGAAGTAAAAAATTGAGCATAGGCAGATCAAAAAATGGACATGAAAAGAATAGAGGAGATGTTCCAGGCTATAAATAATAATATGAGTATAATGAACGAGAAACTAGATGGATTAGGACAAGAGTTAAAGAAGGTGAAAGAAGAAAACGTAAAGTTGGAGAATCAAGTGGCAGAACAAAATGACAAAATAGATGCGCTGGAAAGAGAAATAAGGGGAAAAACCCGTAATAAAAGGTGTTAGGGATTATGTCAGTGAGGGAGAAGAAGAAACGAAAGAAAAAGTATGCAGAATAATAGAGAAAATATGAATAACCTTAGATAAGAAGAGCGAGATAGATGAAGTAAGAAGATTAGGGAAACCAAATAAGGGAAGAAATAGGCCGATATTAGTAAAGTTAATGAAAGAGAGTACAAGGAAAGAGGTATTAAGTAAAGCAAAGGCCCTGAAGGGATCAGATATATGGATAGATGAAGACTACTCAAAAAAAGTGCAGGAGGAAAGAAGAAAATTAATACCACTGTTAAAAGAAGCTAGAGATAAGGGACAGGCAGCGTATCTAAGTTACAATAAATTAAAAATCATCAATAAAGTAGTGAAAACGGATGACGCACAACAAGAAAATCCCGAGAAGCAGAGCATTAGGAACAAGAGAACGGTAGCAGAGTGGTCCCCGGGAGTAAATCATTTTGAAGAACAAATAAGAAAAACAGCACGTACAACATGAGGAAGAAAAAACTAAGAAATGAAGATAAGGTAGTTGGACGGAATAACGGAAACGAAAATGGCTACGGACTAGGACATGAAATGAAAATTGTTAAAAAAAGAGGTAAGGAAGGATTAAGAAAAATTGTATCGTGGAATGTGGGGGGCACTTAAAGCGAAGAGGCACTAAAGAATTTGGTAAGGATAATGAGGAAGTACGGTATAGAGATAGTGGCAGTTCAGGAGACTAAGCAAAAAGGACAGCAATGTATGCAGGTGGATAACTACACCCTCTTCAATAGTTGAGGTGAGAATAGATATTTGAGAGTGGGATTTGTTGTAAGCAACGAAATCAAGGACGCAGTAATAGATTTTGAAGCAGTGAAGGATAGAATGTGTAGGCTAAAGCTGAAAGGGAGATACCGGAAAAGAACAATATTGAATGTGCACGCCTCTACTGAGGATAAGGTGCTAATGGTGAAGAGCGAATTCTACGAGGAGGTAGGGAAAATGCTAGAAAAGATTCCGAAATATGATGTTAAAATAAAAGTAGGCGATCTAAATGCCAAAGTAGGTAGGGAAGAAACATATAAAAAAGTAACCGGAGGCAACAGTATACATGCTCAGTGAAATGAAAACGGAAAAATTATAATAGAGTTCGCCCTAGAAAATAAATTCAAAATAATGAGCACAAATTTTCGACACAAAATAATACACCAAACGACGTGGGTTTCACCGAACAAGGAAAGCAAAAATCAGATTGATCATTTATTAATCGAAGATAAACACCAAAGATACGTTACAGACGTAAGAAGTTTTAGAGGGGCGGACATGCACTCGGATCACTTTCTAGCAATCGCTTCAATAAAACAAATAATGCCAAAGAAGGGAAAAGAAACAAATAACCCGTTAATAAGGTATAATATTGATAAAATGCAAAATAAAGAGGTATTAGTTGAAACGAAAAAGCAACTTGATAACCGACTCAGGGAATTAAAGGAACAAAACAATATTCAGGAAGAGTGGAGGCAAATTGAGACTGCAGTTCAAGAAACGATGGAAAAATGTTTAGGAAACAAAGACAGGGGCAAACAAAAAAGTTGGTTTGATGAGAAATGCAAGGAAAAACTACAAGTAAGGAATGAGACCAGAATGAAATTATTGAAACAAAATATAGAAGAGAATAAACGGAAATTTGAGGAGGCAAAAAGAAACGCAAAGAGAACATGCAGGCAATTAAAAAGAAAATATTTAGAAGCAAAGCTAGAAAAAATAGAACAACATTACATAAATAAAGAGATAAGAAATTTTTACCAGGAAGTAAAGAAAAATCGCGAAGATGTAAAGCCGAAGAATATTACATTTTTAAAAAATAAGGACGGAGAAATGGTAGGTAATACACAAGGAAAACTTGGGATATTTAAAGAATATCATGAGGGGGTAGTTAGGGATGAGGATGAACAATATGAAGAGAGGAGACAGTGGGCGAGAAAACACAAAGGCTAGTAAGGGAACCTACGCGGGAGGAGATAAAAGAGGAGATCAACAAATTGAAAAATAACAAAAGTATGGGTGAAAATAGAATACCCGCAGAAGTATATAAATGGGGGGAGAGGGAATACAGCAGAAAATAAGCGAGTTTATTATAAAAGTATGGAGACAAGAACAAATGCCACTAGAATGGCATAACGCTATTGTCTGTCTGATACACAAGAAGGGGGATGGGTGCCAATGTGAAAACTATAGGGTAGTATCACTGCTGGACGTGGCGTATAAAGTACTGGCGAGACTGATTCGGGAAAGACTGAGTGAGCAACAAGAACGGGTAGTAGGAAAATACCAAGAAGGATTTAAAAGACGAAGATGAACCCTGGATCAAATCTTTACGGTGAAAATGATTCAGTGTAGTAGTTATGAACAAAATTTGGAACCACACATGCTATTTGTGGATTTCCGTCAAGCCTACGATAAAATCAACAGAAGAAAACTTTACGAGGCACTTAGAAAGCTAGGGATTCCAGAGAAACTCATAAGATTGGTACAAATGACCCTAAGAAAAACGAATAGTAAAATATTGATAGATGGGCAGGTATCGGAAAGAGTCACTGGAAATAAGGGGATCCCATCTCAACAGTACTGTTTAACTTGGTACTAGAAGCAATTTTGGTAGAAAGTGGGATCGAGACAAGGGGAATAATTTACCAAAGACGTCACCAGATGGTGGCGTACGCAAACGATCTGGCTATTATTACCAGATCAAAAAAAAAGTTGGAAACAGTATTCAGTAAACTGGAAAGAACTGCAACAAAGTATGGGCTAGAGATAAATGAGAGCAAAATGCAGTACATGGAAATGAGACAAAACACTGGGGGAGAGACGGTTACCAGCTTCCAAGGGGAAAGAAAGGTATATAAATTGACGAAAGTTAGTGAGGTCGATTACTTAGGAGTGACGTTATCTAACACCATAGAGGAAAGCACTGAAGTACAGAAACGAATCGCTAAAGATAGTAGGGCGGTAGGTGCAATCAGTGGTATGTTAAAATCTAAAGAAATCTCAAAAGCAGCAAAACTAAGAATGTATAAAACGATTGTAAGACCATCAGTAACGTATGCAAGCGAATTATGGGTATTAACAAAACATATGGAGGTGAAACTGAGAATATGGGAGAGAAGAGTCTTAAGAAAAATTCTAGGGGGAGCAAGAACAGGGGACGGAGAGTGGAGGCGAAGAACAAATAAGGAGTTACAAGATGAGTATGGTGACATACAGCGTTCGTAAGAGCTCAAAGTGTACGATGGTTAGACCATGTTAGCCGGATGCCCGAAAACAGGCATGCGAGAAGGATTTTAGGAGGGACAGGAAGGAAAAAGAGAAAAGGGCGACCCAAAAAGAGATGGTTGGATGCAGTAGTAAATGACGTGAGAAGAGTGGGGATAGAGGATTGGAGAAGTATAGCGGGAGACAGACTGAAGTGGAGGAGAATAGTTAGTAAAGTTAAAGAAATGAAAATGTAGAGGTATATATATATATATATATATATATATATATATATATATATATATGTGTGTATATATATATGTGTGTATATATATATATATATATATATAAAGTTGATAATGAAGATGTTTTAGGCAAGTTGTTGAATTATTAACAATATAGTAAATCTTGTATTGTGCTGTTATAAACAACTTTTGTATCAGAAAGATTATCATATTTTTATGTTGTCTTAGAGATTATGGAGCTTGTAACTGAAACAGTTTCATATTGAGTTTAGGTAACACAGTTGTATTAACTAACAAAGGATCCTACCTAGGTTATATATACGATGAGTCATGGTTTAAAGAGACAATAAAAATAAAACCTTTGTCAAGAGCTGGGATACCCAGTTCACTTAAAGGGGGATCGGATAGATTATGCTAGGTAATAATGGGTGGGTAATAAGTAATTAGTTCTGGCACAGTTTGAAAAACTCACGTTTTTGCATTTCTATCTTTTCTTCTAATATGTATATATGAGGCGTTATGTTTTTTATTATTCTAGTGAAGGAATTTCAAATGAAAAGATGAAAGTGGAAGTAGCTAGAATTATGGAAAATGCCTTTCAGTTCAGAATTGGTTTTATTAAGCCGCACACGTATGCACCGACGAAAGACAAGGCACTTGCGAGCATAATAAATAAATAGCCTATAATATTTTTTAAAATCAAACATAGTTCTCACTACTGAAGCAACCATCAGAAGTGCTACATACCCCATAAATAGTAAAAGGAAAATAATGGTAATAAAAACGTTAATTATTAGCAAAGTTTAAATTATAAGCCTCAGTTATCTTTATTAATTTATGTAAATACGCTTAATTACACATAGTTTAACAGTACATTACTAGCAAACTTTTTGTCGATCTGCTTAGTTTTAGTTTTTAATACAAAATGTGTATCGTCTTATTTAAAACACTTAAGCTCAGCATTGGCACTGCAAACAGTAAAATTCGATTTCAATAACACAATTTGCCGTTCTGCGGTTCGTGCACCTTTTGCTCAAATTTGATATTTAAATAAGCAGCCTCTTCACAACACGGAATAAAGTAACTGGGAAGGAGCCTTCACAGCTATCCTATTTCTCTCTACGCACAGTTTGCTACAATTTCAGCGATCGTTCTTTAACAATTTGTTTTAGTGCCCTCGTAAGAGCTCATCCCAAATGCAGCTTCTCAACTGTAAAACAGGTTATTCTGGGCGGAGTAGGGTCTTTCTCACTCTGTAGCGAGTCAATTGCCATCCTAAGCAGTTTATCGTAAGGCATTATTAATTTGCTGATTTACGTTATGTGTTTCACTATAGTATAACGTTTGGTTGTAAAAGCATTAATTTAATATTACTGTAATCATATAAACACATAATAAAATATTAGGGGAAAATGCATATAACTATAGAATTTCTATATACAGGGAGAGGCAAAATATGGTGGGTAAGCAATTCTTAAGTAACAAAAATCCTACGAGCTATGTTGTCATCGTAAGTAATTCCTTATTTAATTAAACCTTCATTTTATTTATGTGTTATCGACTGACATCGCGTTGTTAAGCTGCAAAAATGTAATTTAAATATTAATAAAATAATATGTTAAAATAAAAAGTATTTGCTAACTAAATTATGTACTTTTAATTTCTTAACTTTCAAATGTAGCTTGAAAAACTCTTCACTTTCAGTTTCTCATCCTGAAGCGATTTGGGGGAATATATCTGTCCTCTTAGTGAGCTGTTATTTATAGCGAAAAATTCTAGGGGGTAATTTCTGATACAAGAAGAACGAAAAGGTTTTTTGAATATACACACTGTGTTATTTATTTTAACAGCTTTCGATTAGATATTTTAACAAAATAATGAACATGGAGTAACACATCCATTCAAATCTTCCGGGTTGTATGCGAAAAGCATCATGTCCAAGTATCTGCACACAAACTTCGGTGATCGAACAAGCAATGCGGCAGGACCTCCTCGTTCGAGGTATCTGTGAAAAAAGCTGTTGATAACCTGAAGTTACCTATAATTCCATCATGCACCGCCTACATGACATTTTTAAGCAATAGAGGTATAATGTCTCTCAGGAATTGGAGACCCTTGAAACGTTCTGGAAGAATAACCCAACTAGGTATCACCATAATACCAAACCAAACATTGATACTAAATCGTTACTGGTGATGAATTTTAACCATCCCATGGAGATTTTTCTTGGCGTATATATGACTGTTGATAGATTAATGAAGTTACATCTACCAAAAGTTGTTTCATCTTGAAAGAAAATCCGTTTGCCCTACACATGCTGCAAGCTCTCATGCAAGATGCTCAACCTAATCGTTTTGCATACACTACACTGGCAGACCACTTGCTCGGGGCTTATATTAGAACTATATTCAGTGCTTTGTAGATCATGTTCTTCCAACATAATGGTAGCACCAAACGATCCTGTCTCGCACAAGCGACAAAACACTGACGCAAGGTTTCGTGATTTAGTTGGTGTTTGTGAGGAAGTTTTCTCCTTATTCCCAATATGAGCAATAGGCCGTTTTAACAGTACCTTACAATACAAGTCCATTTGGAAGCAAATCTGCAATTGAAGAAAAGTATGCATAAATCGTAACTACAATTAGTTCTTATACAAGACTAACATCACAGAACAATATCACAATATATCATAGAACACATGCATTTTCTGATATATGTGCTTCTTTTGTTTCTTTTTCAGTCAGGAATCATCTTCTAAAGTGTATCCCTACAATTAACATTTGTCTTGTATAACTATTGGGGTAACAATTGTTTCACTTATGAACTTTATTTGTGCTAATAAGAGTAGAAACGTGCATTTGACCGGTACTACAATTTTTTATGTCTAAGTGACAAGTGTATAGAAAGTATTAAAAAAAATGTAACTTTACACTTTTCTATTTACGATTAATCTGTGAAAATATATTTCAAACGTAGCTTGGTTTATTTAACTTTATATTTCCTTTAGATGTATTTCTGCTACACCAAACCAAAATCCTTAACGTTTATAATTTTTTAAATAATAGTTAAAATCTAAAAAATTTTTAATAACAGAACAGTTTAATCAAAATAATCACCACAAGAATTTAATTTATTCAATACTCATAGGGACTGGAAAGACAATATTTTAAAACAATTAAATATAGCAACTCTTCTTATCAGTTAAGGCTAGCCAATCTCAAATAGCTTAGACACTTTTTAAAACCCTAAAATGACAGTAAAACAGTTTTTTGAACTCTTCAAATTGCTGCACCTCTTTATCTTGAACTGATGTTTAAGGCTCTGGAAAGCACAGGGGTGCACAATGTAGACTTGGTAAGTTTTCTCCGAGCTATCCCATTGTGTATACTGTTTTTCATCTCCATCATTAAAATTCATCAAAAACTTATCACGGCCTTTCTCTTTCTCCACATTTGATGTTTGCTCTTCAGATTTTAACTAAAATCTTTGTTAGCTACGAGTGGGTAGCAATTAAAGCCCGGCCCAGATTCTATTTATGCTAATATTGTAGCATACATTAACTCTTATTTCTCTGTCTTTTCACTCAAATTATGAATACATTTTCCGTTGGTTAAGTTAAAATCTTTATCAAACACTATTAGGTTTAGAATAATGACATTGGTAACTGAAATGGCTGTCATTTTGGTCTTTCTCTATATGAATGTTGTGTACACCACCCCTTTCGTTATTGAGGTTGATTCTTCTATTTTTAATTTTTAATTGTATTAATACATTTTCTGATTATGTTACACGAATAAGTTATATTTTGAACTATCGTCATAAAATACTTGTGGATAAAGTACGTTGATTTTGATAGTGAAATGTTGTTCTTAGTCACAGATATTCATTTTTTGTAATAATAGTTTCTCAAACGATAATATTGACAGGAAACTAATTGGTCTAAAAAAGAAATTTGAGGATCGATATGATTGTAGCAATCTTCTATTGTTTCTGAGAGCATCGTATTATAGCACGGTATCGAATAAATGTATAAAACCTTTCTCTGTTAGTTCTTTAAGACTTTTTCGTTGATTTGGTTTATTCAGACTTAAGTTTTTAATGATTACAGTCTTGATATCATTTTTATGGTAGATACCACTGGAAAGGTGTAAAAAGATATTGTCGAATTTTGCCTTCTTCAGTTTTGATTAATGCAAATGAAAAAAATTGTTAGATGGTTTGCAAAGGCCTCTTTTAGCCGTTTTGTAATCACAGTGGTGGTATATACCTCATTAATTATTAGTCGCTTTCCATAGAGAATATTCTATCACTTCCATAGATGACAGTCGCTTTACAAAGCTTAGATTTTTAAGTTTAGCTGTTAGCTGATTGAATTTTATTTTGTCTTTACTTTTTTGCTTGTACGTTTCTACGTTGCTTTTTAACTCCAGTGGAGCATCGGGGTTTATATTATTTAGCTTTTCCTTTGGTGCTGACTACCAAGTTTTTCACCATCACTAGTAAATCCTCTTTGGTTTTCAGTGATATATCAAGTATTGATATTTCATTAACTATTTTTGCTACAAAAAAATAAGGAGATTCTTTTTGTGTAACTTTTGAGTAGACAATGCCATTATTATTGGTGGGTGATTAGGTAACAGACCTAAACAGGATCCAACTTTATAGTAGTTTGGATTAATGCTATCTGTAATACAAAAGTCTAACAGATCGGACATTTTCGTCATGTCTGAGGGCCAATAGATTGGTTCACCTATGGACAAGTAGTGTATTTCATTAATCGCTATTGTCTTCCTTGATGATCAATGCCGACCCCCAATACTGTTTAGCGTTAAAATCTCTGTCCGAGATAAACCTGTTATCTAGCGTCTGGAAATAATCTTTAAAATGCTTTTTCTAAGATTATATTTTAAAGAACAATAGGCTTTAACCAGTGCGTTCCGTTTTTGCTTTATTTGTTTTGACGATATTTCAAGATTACGAACTCATTCTTTACTTTCGATAACTCGTCATTCAGCCTTTTCAAATAATCGAGTTGTGTGGGTCAGATAATACATTGGATTATTTTGTTAATTGAGCTTATACGTGGATAAATTTGAAGAGAAATTATTTATTGACAAATGTTGCAGGAACTAACTATTTTATTGTGTATATTAAAATCGATAATTCTGGTCTATTTGCATAGAACTAAACTGTTGTGGTTTTTATGTAAATGTGACTTGAGTAAAATATCTACATCGACTTGTTATTTATAGTACTCCCGGTTAATTCGTTGAATAAGTAAATTTAAGGCTTAGTACTTCACTTCAACCGAAAGGTCTCTTACTTTTATCGCCCAATATCTTGCTTTCCATGTTGAACTTTAATTTTAGTTGCGCACTTCAATGTACGTATTATTATGTTATCAGGAAGAAGACAGGGATTATGAAGGAAATTAGAAAATATATTTTACAAAAATATTTATATTTCCCTTTTTAGGCATTTCAGTTTAATTTGTAATTTGCTCAACTATAACAAACGACCTGAAAAACTTCGTTCTCCGTTTTTGTACCCGTTTACAATTTCCAAAACTATTAAAACATTCTATGTACTATTAAGTAGCACTGTGCTTTATCTTTTTTTTTACTTTATGAAATATGAAACTTTGTTATAAAATCGTGAGCCATAAGCTTTATAAAATCCTGGACAGCCGGTTAATGAGATTTACAAAATCATGCCCTTTTTTAAAATCGATAATAAAAATTATAAGAGAATAATTGAATTTTTATTATTTTATACACTTTATATATGGTACAAAATTATTTACCTTCATTCAACAGACGCTCATGTTGCAGAAATTGCTGCAGACATTTGCTTCCAGGTATATTTACAATATCTAGAAATATGGGAGCATAGTTTAATATGATACTTTCATACTCGCTTTGCAAGTTTGATGAAATGCGGGTAGGCGTTTTCGAACCAATAGCACGCCATTACTACTATTCTTGATCATTTTTAACATGAATTTAAGCATAAGTGTAGAGGTATAAATGTGGTAACTTAATTCTTAACGCGTTATGTTGATCTTAGCAGTGTATTTTATGATCAGCTATTTAAACAGTCAGTAGTAGTAAAGTTCTTGCACTACTACATAACGGCAAAGTAGATTGTGCTAAATTTAATATTGTACTAACTTGGTACTTAAAATAAACAGCTGCAGCTTTGAATGTGAACTTTAATTTAAGAATTGAATGTAATAACAAGAACGTGATAGAAATTTGAATAATTTTCATGCATATAGCTAGTGTGTGAATTAGTTTAAGCAACCAAAAAGTAAAGATAAAATAATCTATACTTGTTAGTACTTTTTAATTTTAATGTGCGTATAGGCTAGGTAAATACAAGGTGGTTCAAATAAGACTGGGACTGATTTTTTTACAGAAAAAAAATTGTCAAACACTTACTTGCACATGTCAGTCTTCAACGTATTCCCCTCCGGAATCAATACATTTTTACAAAGTTGTCTTTTAAAAAATGGCTAGATGGCGGCATCGTTGTCCGCAAACCGCAGGCTTTGCAAGTATAATTTGAGCCTTCCGAACAGCTAGAAATCACTTGGGTCAAATCAAGACTGTACGGTGGACGGGGCAGAAGGTTTCATTTTAATTTGCGAAGGGTTTTCACTGTTGTTTTGGCTGTATGGGGTCGTGTATTGTCTTGAAGAAAAACTACCCGCTTTCTACCTGTCTTCCGCCTGGATCGGATCTTATCGTTCATGTCTGTTACCAAAAAGTCTGAGTAGTAAGCCTGTATTAACTGTTTTGACATCCTCGAGAAAGTCTATAAGGATAACTCTCTGACAGTCCCAGAAGAATATTATCATCACTTTTCCTGCTAAACGGCTCCTCCACACTCTCTTGGGTTTGGGAGAACTGATATACCACCACTCGCGTGATGACTGCTGGGACTCCGAAATGAAGTAGAACACCCACGTTTTATCGATGGTCACTATAGACTTCAAAAATTACCTTTGTCTCCAAATTGCTGTAGGAGACGATTAGCAGTTTGCATGCGTACCATTTTGTTCACGTCCGTAAAAGTGCGTGATACCCACCGTGCATTCGCCTTGCGATAGTGTAGGTGGTTTTTCACAATGTCTTCTACACTACCAACACCGATGGACAATATTAATCTAAGTTTCCTGATAGTTCTGCTTCTATTCTCACGCATAAGCGCGTCTGCACGATTAATATTTGGTTCGGTGACGGATGTTTGCGTCCGATGAACATGCAGTTCATTCTCCACGCGCTTTCTCCCCGCTCTAAAGCACTTACACCACTGAAACACACAGGCCCGTAAGAGACACTATTTTCCATACTGTTGTTGGAATCTGCGGTGAATTTCAGCGAACGTGACGTTTTCTCCAATGGAAAATTTGATTATAATGTGTTGTTCTACGCTTCGCGGTATTTTCTGTTCGCTCATCACTCTAGCAACTCCCAACCGGGACTGAACAGGCTCTAACTCTCTATCAAGGTCGCACAGTTACTGCGTAGAGCGGTTATTATTTGAACGACCTTGTACTAAGAATGTTGTAGAAAAGCTTCATATTGCGTTAAATACTTTTAAAGTAATTTGATTAAAGATTGTCTCGAAAAAGCTAAAGATAAAGATGTTTAGTGTGTTAACTGTGATGGTGAACTAGCCAGTTATAGAAAATGCGTCATATCTAAGTAGCTTTAACAAAGAACTTATTATAAACTTAGGGAGATAACCTTTCTGCAAAAATTAGTATGAGCAAAAATTTTATATGCTCTAATATTGAAATTGATTTGAATATAATCTGAAATTTGTCCTATTCAAGTAACCTAACTGAACCCAAGGTCCTAACGAATGATCTAGTACATAAAATAAATGTAAAGACAAATCTCGTCTCCATGCTAATCTATTTTATTCCAAAATTGCATTTACCAAATCCACTTGTGTAATAATTGTGGAGGAAGCGTCATAATGCTTTGGAACTGCATGTGTCTAAATATAGAAATAGTAGTGAACAGTGAATAATTAGACCCATTGGTAAAATAAACTACAATAACCAGGGTACTTTTATTGCCGTTGTTCGTCTTTGAGGAATTTTAACTATCCTATTACAATTCATTTTTACTGCTGGTACTTCAATTCTTTTTTACAGTTTGGCAACTAAAATTGCTCTCAAACATTTTACAAATCGTTTTCTTAACCTCCATCATATATGTCTTGTAAAACTTTCGATGCTGGGCTTCCCGGCAACTGCGTTTTGATTTAGCTCCATCGACGTTCTCCAAGATTCTCTCCCGAAGACCACCTTTTAACTTTAAGTATTCAATTGTGCCCACTGCTTAGTGGTATTTTTTCTATTGCGGTTTTGCCCCTAGATGTTTTCATTTTAGCATCTCTCTTAAATTTGAAACAAATTCGTACTCTCGCTTCAATTTTTGAATTATCAATCTTCAACTCATAGACCTCTTTTTTTAGTTGCCATGAATTTATCATAAAGCATTTACGTTTATCTCTATCTCTTCTAATTTTTCTTTAAAACTTTTTGAATAATTTTCCATATTTTTCTTCAGTTTCTCTCTAAAATCTTTGTTGTGTTTTTCTGGATTGACATTAATTCCTTCTCTCAGATTTCTAGGTTGTTCATCTGTGTCTATTTTTGATTCTTGTAGCTGCTTCTTTACTTTTCTAATCAGACAATTTGAATTTGTTTGTCAATAATTTTTTCTTTTATTTTTAATTATTTACTCAAAGATCTAAAACTGTCTTCGAACTTATGTATTAGTGTCTGTTCTGTTCTCTTAAGTATGTCATCAATTTTTGTAATTCCCTTTTTTATTTCACGATCACAGAATAGTACAGTTCAATGTATGGTTTGTATTATAACATTTTATTATGCTCGGTTTTTATTTGAATATTCAGTCGCTATGTAACTCAGCGGTACAAAATGTGATATAAAATAACAAACACAAAATTTATTGTACATATTCTAGAAAATAGGGTGGATCATGTAAATAGTAATCAAAAAGGACTAAAAATAATTATTTTCTTTATCGTACATAAATTTACATATTCAAAGAATTTGATTTATTTGGTGGAAATAAAAGAGGAGTTTAATACAAATCTTCAAAATTTTGAATAATAAGTTTTTGGTGGCACGACTTCGCTACGTGAAAGTAATTTGTTTACTATTTTAAGCGTATTTCAGAAGAATTGTAGTTGTTAGGGAAATACATGAGGGTAAAACTGTGAATTTCGTTAAGTGAAGAAATTTAAGTGAACAATATGGATTTTTAACGTTCTGCCTTTGTAAATTCTAAATGCGGATAAGCTCGTATTTCCTTAAAGATGGGCTTTATAAATATGTAAACGTAAACATGAAATGGATTTCAGTGATCCAATTTAATGAATGTAAGAAGTAGAAATTTTATTAAAAGAAAAAGACGAACACAAAAAGAGAGCAGAAACTCAAAGTAATTAACAGTTGTCGGCTTTGGAAAAAGCAACAAAGTTTTGTTAGATCAGACATTAAAAATCACAGTGTGGAGAACTAACATGGAGGGGATAAGAAATGATGAAAACGCTGTTATCAAAAATTAAAATAGAACTAAAAAATAAGAAAGTTAAATGGCAGCAAGAAACGAAACGGTTAAATTATGGAATTGATACATTGGAATTCAAAATAGAAAAACAAGAAAAAAAGAATAATTTCATAATTAAAGCTATAATCGTGGATCAGGATGAGGAAATTAAAAATTAAGTTAAACATTAACATAAAAATGAACATGCTTAGCCATTCAATACTAAACATAATAAGTAAATAGTGGTAGCAAAGATGGATAATTTTAAAAACAAAAAGAACCAATTAAGACACATACTCACTTATATTAAACAGGATCTAACAAAAAAAGGAAAAAAGTGCAGTTCACAAAGACACAAAGCTACTGATAAAAGAGTAAAAGGTAATAATATGAAAATTAGGTATTGAGAAATATTTGTAAATAATGTATTATGCAGTTAGAGTGAAAAGCAGACTTAAATACAACTATGGATAAATTAGTTAAGAACTATTAGGTGTATAAATAAGTTCTCACCTTTAGATTTCACAGGACGCAAATCACCGTTTACATGTAACGTATCAGTCCGCCCTCTTGCGGTTTTAAAGCAATGACATTTGGTCTTTCGAAACATCATGCGATTTGGCGTTTGATGCACATAACCACAATAATCAGCTTTGTTCACGATGGCAATCACAAAACAGCATATTCAATTTTCTATCCACTTCGCTTTCATCTTAAGAAAAACGCTGCTGAAGCCACCGAAATGATTTGTGCTGCATGTGGTGAGAATGCTGTAAGTCATGCAACGTGCAAAAAGTTGTACCAAAGATTTCGCGGAGGAGAGTTTAGTCTTGAAGATCATCCACGTGCTGGACGCCCTCAAACATTTGACACGGATGAGCTGCAGACGCGTTAGGCTGGGAACTTCTCCCACATGCGGCGTATATCCCAGACATGGCCCCTTCCGAATATCATTTATTCCGATCGTTACAGCATCACTTGGCTGATACGCACGTCAAAACAGAAGAAGAAGTCCGAAAGTGCATCGATAACTTTATCGTCTCGAAGCCGGTGAGTTTCCATCACCAGGGAATTCGCAAGCTACCCGAAAGATGACAAAAGGTCATCGATGCCAACGGAGAATACTTTGATACTTAAGCTTTTTTTGTTTGTTTTTAAATAACACTTTAATTTTGCAGAAAAAAGCTGAGAACTTATTTATACACCTATTATATGTAAACTTCATGAAGATTTAATGAAAAAAAGCTCAATAACAATAGTCGTAAGTCACTAACATTTTGCACAAATAATGGTGTAATTATATCAATTCAGCATAAACACATCCATACCTATACAAAAGTACAACGAAGCAAAAATAAATATTCAATCATTTATTATACATTGGTTTAAAAAATATATGAAGAAATAGATTCAGGATGTGAAATTGGTAGCAATCATTATTTGCTGACAACGGATATTAATATAGATGTCAATCAGGGGAAATTACAGCTGAAAAGAATAATATTAAAGTAAAAATGCGTTATAGTAGCAAGATAAAGGAATAATACAAATGCATACAAATTCAGAAACATTGAAAGAGGAGTATCAAAACTTTAAAAAATTATTATTAAGGGAAATTTGTGGTATTTTAAAAAGGAATTTTAAGAAGAAGCAAGCAACTTCATGATTACAAGATGACTTTAAAAAAATGATGAGGGGCATTGATGCAAAAGATCTTTACTAACACCAAATGCACAATCTTTAGAAAAGCACGAAAAAATTTGGGTATATGAGGTAGCCACAGTTGTAAAAAAAGCTAAAAATAAAGCTTTGGGCCAAGGAAGCTTCTGATTCAGTGAATAGAAAAAAAATTAGGAACTGCTTAGTGAAAACGGAATGGACAAAATTTACTATTAGTAATTTAGGGTTTCTATAAAACCCTAAAAACTACATAAAGACTAGAAACCTTTCATCTGAAAAATTTGTAATAACGAAAGGTACAAGACGAGGTAAGGTATTAAGTCCCTTGTAATAAATAATATTAATAGACAAAATATTGCAAGAATGTAGAACTATCACACAAAAAATGAGTTTAGGTTAGAGGAACTTGGAACCAGTTTTGGTGTTGGAACTTATGTACGCGGATGACTTGATTATTATGACAACTTCAGAGAGACAGTTACAACGAATTATATGGAATGAAACATTAGAATAAAGCTGTAGACTGTACTATAAGGCCTAATTTCAACGTTCAACCTCTCGAAAAAGTTATGAAAAGTAACAAACTAAAATGGTTACTACGCCTATACAGAATATTAGGCTAGTTAACAGAACTGAGAAAGCAAAAGCGCCAATATCTGAGAACAAAAGTTGCAATAATTCTCAATAAGATAGATATACAGTAGAATAATAAATGAAGAAGATGCTTGGACAAGAAACAGTGGATTTACATGTACAATACTCCTAAGTGCGATAATTTGTGTTCGTGTACAGAGCAACTTCAACATGGGAAACGAGGCCAAACAGACTAAGAAGGAGAAAATTAGTCAAATTTATAACAAATTCACACAAATTCAAACACTTCAACAAAAGAGTTATTTTTAAAAAGTATGTGATTTCAATATATAAGGAGTAAGTCACGTACTTACTTGCACTACTCACAATGAAAGACGAGCACTACTTATTCAAATGATGCTCTGAATTGTCTACAAATAAATGTTCTACTACCATCACAAAATAAATAAATATTTGTTCAAAAAGCAATCTAAAGTTGTCGCTTTAACGTACATCATAACTACAATTTAAAGTCCCATACTGTTAAAGAGAACTATGGTTGTCTATGAGAATTGTCAAAAAGAAAAAGTGAAGAAGGTAAGAAATGAAAAAAAGAGCGAATACCTTCTTATTTTGAAAAGCAAAGAAATATACTAATTACGGAGAAGGATCATGAGGGTACTGATTTTTGCAATCTGTATAAAAAAATGTAATAATTTCATTTATTAAAACTATATAGTAGCCAATTTCATGTTTTATGTCACTGTTTATTACTTATATTAGAGTAGAAATAAAGCTTATTGCGCGGAATACAGCTATACCGTAAGCGGACGAAACAAGGATGTCTACCGAGAAAGTAAATAAACGATGGCGGATATAGAAAAAATAGAAAAGGCGTTTCAGCAAATAAATATTAAGTTCTAAAAATGGATGGCAAATTGGAGCACCTTATCTCGGAAATGACGGCAGTGAAACAGAAAAATGCCAACTTGAGGATACAAGTCACAAATCAAGAGAGCAAAATTGACTAGTTGGAGAGAAAAATTAGAAAGAAAAATCTAGTGTTTCAGGGTGTAACAGATGAAGATAATAAAAGATATAGGATCAAAACAAAAAAATATTAAAGATAATAGCAAAAATTAGACGCCCCAATTAATATAGAAATTGATATTAGTGAAGTAAGAAGAATAGAAGAGTACAGAACGGAAAAAACTGGACCAATACTATTAAAATTAATTAAAGACAACATAAAAATAGTGAGTCTGAAGAGCACAACAAACCTGAAATGAACAGAAATATGGATTGGTGAAGATTACCCGCCGAAAGTACGATAAGCACGAAAGCTGTTAATTCCACAACTAAAAGCACAAATAAGAAAAGGACACAGCTTGCAATGATAATGGCGTAAGACTGATTTCGCAAGTAATAGAAAAAAATATAAAAAATATAAATACACATTTCCAGAAAAGAGATTCATAGAGCATAAAAAATAATAAAAGTCAGATCATACCGAGAACTTGAAACCATTTCTTTGTATGAGTACAAATAAAATCGAAAAGGACAAAAAGAGTAGAAGGAAAATAAGAAAAAGAGAAAAACATAACGTAAGTGCGCTCCAAGATGAGGAGGTAGCACGAAAATATAAGAGGGATATAGAAGACATACTCAGTAAAGAGCAAGAAGCGATAGATGGCGTTGAAGAGAGATGGAGAAGGATGGAATTACCAATAAAACATATAACGCAAAGAAACGCCCAAAAAAGAAAAACGCAAAAGAAGAAAAAATGGTTAGACGGAGAGTGGGAAGAAGAACTAAAAAATGTTTAGACAAAAAATGTTACAAACATTTTCAGAAAAAAAATACTAAATATTTACTATGTAGAGGAAATAGCCGAAGGATCTCATAAATAAAAAGAAAACAGCGCATTTCAAAAATCAGGTAAAAGAGATGGAGAACAAATACCAAGCCAAAGAGATTAGAAATGTTTATAAAAACGTAAAGGACATTTGAACCGGTTATCAAAATAACGTGCTATCAATTAAAGATAACGAAGGCAATTTGTTGGAAAGTGATGAAAAAAAATTAAAAAGATAGAGGCAGTACTTTGAAAATGTAGGATCGGGGGAAAACCAAGACCAAGAAAATACGCTTAACAAAGAAATGGTCGAAAATGCCAGTACGGATAATATAAAAGATAATAAATAAATTAAAAAATAATAAGACACTAGAAGAAAACTGCTAAGAATATGAAATGTGGTGGATATACATTTGCAGAAGCAAATTCTAAATGAAACAGCAATTTTACCAATGTATAAAACGTGCGATAAGACGGAATGTAAAAATTATAGAGCAATTACACTACTACTTATTACATATAAAATACTGCCCACTCTAATAAAACAAACAATAGAAAAGTATGCAGAAACAACACTGGGAGATTACCAAGATCAAGTCTTCATTTTAAAGCGGATCTTATACGTGTGTTATGAATATAATGTTCCAACTTACACGCTGTTTATCAATTTTAAGGGCGCATATGATAACATAAATAGAAAACAGAAAATAAACGCGCTAAAAGAATTGAAACTTTCATCAGAATTAATCAGAATAGTAAGAATGACAATCCGAAACACACGAAATATAATACGAAACTTAGCGATGAATTTAAAATAAGAAAAAGCCTAAAACAGGACGACCTATTGAATCTATCTCTGGAAATAATAATTAGAAATAGTGACATAAATAGAAAGAAAGCTTTATTTGCTAAGAGTCACCAGTGCCTCGCATACGCAGATCATGTGGTGTTACTGGCAAGAAGCAGAAAAAAAAACCAGGAAGTCGCAAAATAGCTGGAATCTGCATGAAAAACGAGACTTCAGTTCAAAAATATTATTAAACTCAAAAATAAGAAAAACAATTTTAAAAAACAAAATCTCAGTTTTAAACTAAATGGAAATGAAAATGTTTCGAAATTTGAAGAAGTAAAGAAAAAGAAAAATTGATCTAAGGATAGCAAAAGGTAGCAACTGTGTAGGAGGTCTAAACAAAATATTAAGAGCAAAAGAGGTTTTCAAAAACACAAAACTTAGGATTTATAAGTCAGTGCTAATGCTTATGAATCAGAAAAAATAATTGAAGATAGAAACATAGGAGAGGCAAAAAATTAAGACAAATACTTGGCTAAAAAATACAGTACTAGCATGGGAAAGAAGAACAAACATAGAATTATATGGAAAAAAATCAGTGGGAAAATTTGTCAAAATTAGAAGATTACAATGGCTAGGTTATCTGGAAAAATTGACGGCGGAAGAAATGTTAAAGATGTAGCCTGGGGGCACCAAAAGGAAAAAGAAAGAAAGGAATGCTAAAGAAAAACTGGAGAGAACTGGCAAGAAACAGGAAAAATTGGAAAGAAATTACACAGCTCAAGACCTGTCTGTTTAAGTTGTTATATATAAAAAATAGGGCGAAACGGTGTTGATGCAGCTGGAAGATTCTGCAATTTCTAATTCTTTCGCCGAATTGTTATCAGTGACGAAAGAAGATCTATACTTATTACATATATGGCGTTCACAGGCCTCTAGGCCCATTGCCTTGTGAATAGTTTCCATTTCACTCTATCCTTGGCTATGTCTTTCCAATTGTGTCCTTTTTTTTCTTTTAGGTCTTCTTTCACTGCTTCCCACCATCTCTTCCTCGGTCCTTTTTCTCCGTCGTTCTGGGATACACCATCTTAACCCCTTTACTATTCTGTCATCAGGCAGTCTTTCCATATGACCTAACCACTGGAGTCTTCTGGCTTTAATTACCTGTATTATATTTGGATCATTATATAATTCATATAATTCTGCATTTGTTCTTCTCTCCCATACTCCGTCTACCTTCTTCCCACCATATATCCTTCTTAGCATTCTTCTTTCCCATACTTGCAAACTGTTTTGTGTTTTTTTTGTCATAGTCCATGTCTCACTGGTATACAGTAATGTCGGCCTCAATATGGTCTTATAGATCCGAATTTTGGCATTTCTGGAGATATCCTTTGATCTTATTATGCTATTCATACTCCCCGCGCATCTACTCCCTTTAGCTATTCTTAACTCTATTTCTCTTTCTTCTTTACATTTATTGGTTATTAATGCTCCCAAATACATATACTCCTCCACCTCTTCGAATTCTAGTACTTCTTCTTCTCCCATTTGTGGTCTCAGTTTGTTTTGTTCATTTGCTGCATGTTTATTCTTTAATTACATATATTTCGTCTTACTTTTGTTTATTCTTAGGCCTATTTGTTTTGCAGCTTGCAGCAGTTTTCCTGTTAGCTCCTTTCTGCTCCTTGCTATTAAAAGTATGTCATCCGCATAAGCGAGACACTGATGACTCTTATTCATAATCGTTCCTCTCCTATTTATTCCACTTTTCCTTATTGTCGTTTCCAGTGCCGTGTTAAATAATAGAGTAGATAGCGGGTTCCCTTGTCTTACTCCCCTTTTAACTTCAAAACTTTCTGTTATTTCCACATTTACTTTCACCATGCATTTAGTATCTTTTAACGTCAGTCTTATTAATTTTTCTGGGATTCCTAGTGTTCTCATTGCTTCATGCAAATTATCTCTAATTATGGAGTCGTAGGCGGCCTTGAAATCAATAAAAAGCATATGTATAGGGATATTATATTCATACGCTCCCGTTAGTATTTGTTTAACTGTTAATATTTGATAGTTTGTAGACCTATTCTTGCGAAATCCCGCTTGGTATTCTCCCATAGCTGCTTCCAAATGCCCTTCTAATCTTTATTTAATCACTATTGCCAATAGATTGTACGTTATATCTGATATTGCAATTCCCCTATAATTGCCGCAAACATATTTATCTCCTCCCTTAAGAACCGGTACTATCACCACTTTCTCCAACTGTTGTGGCATATTTTCTGTATCCCATATGGTCTTTATTAATTAATACACTTTATCAGAAACAATTTCACCTCTGTATTTTAGGTATATTACTTCTTTAATTTCGTCCTTTTTGGGCTTCCTAATTTCTTCATCATGTATCTCCTGTATTTCTTCACTACGCTCTTCTCTTTGTGATACGTTTCCCTCTCCTTGTGTCCCTTCGTATGTGTTTAGCTCTTTTTCAAAATAGTTTTTCCATCTTTTTTGAATATCCCGTGTATTACCTAATAGTTCTTCATATTCTCCTTTGATATAGAATTGTTTTCTCTTGGATCCAGTTCTAATGGTTTTAACATCTTTGTAAAAATTTCTTATTTCCTTATTCTTGTACATTTCCTCAATGTCCCTTATTTTCTCCTACTTATATTTACGTTTTTTTTTTGCTCTACACATCTGCTTTACTTTGATTTTTTGTTCTTTATACAGGTTTTTGTCTTGATCATTTTGTGTTTGTAAAAACTTTAACCACATCTTCGTTTTCTTGTTTATCTCTTTTTGCATGCTTCATCCATCTAGTGATTCTTATTAATCTTCCTATTTAGTGATATATTCTTCCTCATGGCATTTACAATTGATTCCTTGATTTTTCCATTTTTGATCTACCTCACCACTTTGTTCATCGTCGTTCTTATATTTTTCCTCTATACTATTAATATACTTCCGTGCTACTTCAGTATCCTGTAGCGCCTTAAGATCATACGTTATTTTTTTTGTGTTTTCCCCTCTTTCTTATTGTTTTACTTAATTTTATGTTCGCCGTTATGAGAAAGTGGTCTGAGTTTGCGTCAGCCCCTCTATACGTCCTAACGTTTTTAATTTTTTGAGCCACTTCTTCTCCCAGTACATGATCAATTTGGTTTGTATCCTTTCGTCCTGGAATTTTCCATGTTCCTTTGTGTATGTCCTTCCGTTTAAAGTGCTTGCTCATTATTTTCATCTTCTGTTCTATGGCAAATGTTATCAGCCTTAGCCCATTTTCATTATCTATACTTATAATACAAACTAATCCGTTGATTAAAACCAAACTTGAAGATCATAAGACCAATGTTGTGCTTTGTGTTTTGTGGAATTATAAGCATGCGATTCACTTGAGCTTGTTCTTGAGGTCACACTGTCGCCACCGAGCTTAACAATATATGCTATTTTGGAACAACGATATCCTGATGTAGTCAATCAAAAAGGGGTGTTACTTCTGACCGATAACATGAGGCTCAAAGAACTCGACAGAAATTAGAGGAACTCAAGAATTCAACTGTTACCTCATCCCGAATATAGTTCTAATTTGCCACTTTTAGACTAATATGTTTGAACTAATAGGACACTTCTTAGTAAGATATTACCTGAAAGAGTAGAAGAAAGCTGTTGTTATTTTTTTAATTTCTAACCACGAGTCATAAAAAACTTGGTTAGTAAAAGGATTTTGTTTTTAATTTCGCAACTCCTGTAAAATAACAAATTAAAAATTTTCATAGGAGAAAATGAAAAATTTTGCATTACTCTATACTATAAGAAAATTAAAATTTTTAACGAATTTCTTTGTAATTATATTATTATATATAACATAAATTCTTTTTTAACTTTATGTTTAATTACGTTAAGCATATTTTGTAGTAATACATTAAATTTAAAAATAGTTACAGTTGCCCTTTGTAGAATTTCAAAGCGACGCACTTTAGGGCCGCTTCAAAGTGGGCTTTAAGATTTAAATTCCGAGCAATATAAAAATCAGGAGCGAATGATTTATACATCTCCATAAAGTATTTCGGTTACGTTTGCTTTTGGGAAAAGCTAAAACATGTAAATGCCATCCCTGATAGTTTGAAAGATTAAGATACCGTATCTAATGGTGCTCTGGAATTTGACAGTTATTGATTCTACAACTTTTGAAAACGCAGGAACTTGCACGAGCGGATTCTATTTCTGCTAAACATTATTGAAATAGTTTATTGGCTGGGCCCAGCCATCTATTTAGGTCGATGCAAATATCATAAGCAATAAATCACGTTGTTTGTACAAGGAAATTAAATGTGAAATTCAAGGGGGGATTAACAAAAAGCTAAAATTGTTTTGTTCGCCTGTTTTTTATAACGTTACACGAAAACAACGTTTTTGTTGTTTTTTATTAATTAAAAGTGTAGAGGTCTTTTAATGGTTCATTAAAACTTACATTGAATATAATATAATAGTTCGAATTTTTGTTTTTTATAATAAAATAAAAGACTAAACATTAGTTGAACCAACATGTGTTACGCAACTCTTTTTTATTGCTATACGAGGTCTATCTCAAAAATATTGACTTATATCAAGGTTTGATTTTAAATTTAGTAGCACCGCTCAACGTTCACGATGCAGACTCAAATAGAATTTTAGTCCACAATTGAAAATCTATCAAAACAAGTATTTAATTATAACAATTACCCAAATTAAGGATACTAACATCAACAGCAATATTCACACGACAGTCAACAAAAGTCTATCCTAATCAAACACCTTTACCTTTTCATTCACAAATCCCTTACTAGACACTATAACCTCCAAATTGTTTGAAAATTGATTATATGATCAGTAAAGTTGAAAAAAGAGTCGAAGAAGGACTCTATTCAAAAGATAAACTAAAAATAGTAAATAACATCTTCAGACATAAATCCAATATATATGAACACAAAATCAAAATCAGAAACAAACAAAAAAGTTACAAATTATCTCTACTTATTTTCAAAATACTTGCTATTCTTCAAAACATACTTTAGTAACGTCCTTAAAGCCTCTAGAAACTTTTGTAAAAGCCGCTTTAGGAATCAATAGCAAAATTGATATCACATGTTCATGGATTGTCACTAAATTCGTAAAATACGCGTTTCACATAACTCTCGTCAGACAAGGAAACAGAAAGAAGATGGATCCTGACAATAAAATGATAATAAAATCTGGAACGGTTTCATCCGTTTTACTTTCTATTAGTTTGTCAACTAGGAACAAAAATTTCGCCTACCCAAATTTTCACAAATGATGATGTAAACCATGTTCTAGCTAGCGACCAGTTCCTTCGCCATTAGTCATAGGAATAGTTGCGGATCTGGTGTCAGCACTATAATGTCTAAAATTTAGCTTGTTCAAGGCCGACCTAAATATTCTCAGTCATTTTTCCCCAGTAGAAAAAGCATTTGGACCGGTCATAAACACATTTCTGCTTGTGTTTTCTATTTCGTATACTTGCACCAACATTTTATGGGTTTTCGTCCTCATTTCCCCTAATTTGTAACTTAGTGTTTATAATATGCTGGATTACAATGTGGCCTCACCTGTCACACTGACTATGTTCAACTGCCCCCAGATGATTTTCCCTAGCGGTTAAATATATTCCACGTTAAATATATTGCACGTTTTGAAGTGTCTCTGAATCGTTGAGGTACTGGATAAATCATTAAAATCTTTAAACACATCTTATAGTTCAACGAGATTACAATTTGATTATTCAGGATATCAAAGTGGTTAGAAAGCCAAAGTGTGAATCGAATTATTTGGCATTAATTTTTTTACAGAGAGTTTACAATAATACACAAATAAAATGAAGAATATAATGACAAACCAATAAAACAAATCATATATCGCGTATATACGATAAAACTATTAAAAAATAATGCAAAAATAGATCACATCTAAAGTTATATGTAAGAAATGTGTAAATAAAGAGGTAATAGAAATATTGAGAATAGAAGAAATAGAAACTAAAGTCCTGAACATTTTAAGAAAATATAAACATAATACATTGTATTATAAGTGGTACAGAAAGGTACAGAAATGAATCAGAATTTAAACAAAAGTATGTTAAAAGTAAAAGAGAACCAGAAACACAAATTAGAAAAAAAAAAGTAAAATACGGTTTAAAGACCACCAAGTTGTAAAAAAGTTTATTTGTAACATATGTGACTGGGACGTGCTTATGAAGTCTTAAAGCAAAAACATCCGACATTGACGGACCACAAACAAGCTTTTGTTCAACAAAACAACGCGCTCGCTCTTGGTGCCATAAAGACCACAGGCAAAATTGCTAAACTGGGCGGGATTGAGGTCTAGCCGTATCTAGCTTATAGGTCACCTTTTTATTATGACCGCTTTTGATCTATATCGCAGTCTTTATTTTAAGTGGTTTGTTCCCAAGTCGGCAAATTAGTACCGTGAGCAGATTCGACAACCAACAGACGCAAAATTGTTGTTTTTGATGTTAATTTGCGAATACAAATCAAATTTTTTTCTTGTTAAAGAAGTTTATTTACAACTTAATATAAGAAATGATATGGAATGCCAAAAATTTAGATACAAAATAGAATAGAGAAAATACAAAAAATTTAATAAAACCATATCAATAAATACAGAATTACAAATCACTTCTGCAATAAAGGAGACTAGGATACACAAAACCAAAAGAGAAAAAGAAAACAACAGGCTGTTAATACACATTAGTGCAATAATATTGGAAGATATCTCAATAATAGAAATCCTAACTGAAGTGTTTGATACATAGAAAATGGAAAAAAGTAGACTAAAGGAACAAAGTTTTGTCTTTACATAATTTCTATACACAAAACGAGCAACAAAAAATCGTACCATAACTATCGCGAAATATCAACTATAATAAGAATACTTGAAAGGGTTATAAAATACAAAATAGGATAATATAAAACATTTTAGAGAATTTAGATTTGACGTGTCTAGACAAAACTGCAAGAAGTTAACGAAATATGATCAAAGTACAAATAAAAATAAAAGTATTAAGACAGGAAAAAGAAATTAATATATAACGGGTGTTTTTTATAGAGGTATAAAACTTTAAGTTGGCAACACTTTTTTAACTGGAGGCCATTTTGTCAGCTGTCAAGTGATTTATGTTTAGTTTGGTTTGGCATTTCATCATGAATAGACTGACGCCTGAACAACGCTTCCAAATTGTGCAATTCTTTTTTTTTTGAAAATCATGGCTCTGTTCGAAATACGTATCGCGCACTACGTCCATTTTACGGGCAACATAATCATCCATCAGAGTAATTAATTCGATTAACTATGGAACGTTTTCGCACCACGTTTACTTTAAATGATAATACGCATCCACAAAGACGTTGTACAGTGCGTACAGAAGAAGTCATTGCTGCTGTAGAGCGTAGCGTAGAGGAAGACCCGAATCAGTCTATCCGCCATCGTGCACAGGAATTGGATGTGTCCATCCACTTTATGTAAGATTTTGCGGAAAGACCTAGGTTTGCGTGCTTACAAAATCCAACTCGTGCAAGAATTGAAGCCACACGATCACCAGCAAGGCATAGATTCGGTGAATGGGCCCAAAACAAGATTGCCGTTGATCCCGATTTTCATAAGCGAATTTTGTTTAGCGATGAAGCTCACTTTTGTTTGAATGGATACGTCCATAAACAAAACTGCCGTATTTGGAGTGATGGTAATCCTCAAATGTATATTGAGACACCGTTACATCCAGAAAAACTGACTGTTTGGTGTGCTTTATGGGCTGGTGGAATCATTGGTCCGTAATTCTTTAAAAACGATGCTGGTCAGAACGTTACAGTCAATGGTGACCGCTATAGAACCATGATTACTGACAATTGAACAACCATGATGTGCAAGAGCTGTGTTTTCAACAAGACGGCGCAACATGTCACACAACTCATGCCACAATTGATTTATTGAAGGAAACGTTTGGTAACCGCATAGTTTCACGTTTCGGACCCGCGAATTGGCCTCCAAGATCGTGCGATTTAACGCCGCTAGACTATTTTCTGTGGGGATATGTGAAGTCGCTACTCTACGCCGATAAGCCCGATATACGGCCACAAATGTTGGAAAAAGTCATCGAAAATTGGACCTCCAGATTAGACTACGTCCGAGCCAGCCATGGCGGTCATATGCCAGAAGTCATATTTAAATTATAATGCCAGAAGATTATCTTTCGAATAAAGTAAATTTCATGTCAATTTAAAAAATTCATCTTTGTTCTATTCCATTTCAAAGTTCTATACCTCTATAAAAAACACACGTTATATATGAAGAAGAGACAAAATAAGAATAGAGGTAATATAGCATGCAATTAGTATGGGTACCTGAAAATGGTAAACCCTTAATGGGAAATTTTATACAGGTTATACAGAGGGAAACAAAAATCAAGCTTGCCAATAGCATAATTAAAGTTGCGTTTACATCTCTTTAATTTAGAGTTAGTTGAAAAAACCAAATAAATTTTTTTATTGACAACTTCATATATACAATATACATATATATATATATATATATATATATATATATATATATATATATATATATATATACAATCTACTCGTTAAAGAGGCCAGCGTAATAAGCAGATTGGTTGGATGAGTTTGACTTAAAGGAAGAAATCACCCAGTGACGTTGCTTCAGTCGTTTTCATGTGATTGGATCAAATCAATTATATTAATTATAAAATCAACCATTATATCTAAACAAAAAGAAATTTTAAATGCATTTCATATTGAGATTGATCACCATGATCGAAGAAAGCAACTCAGATAACTCAAATAATCAAAAGGGTATACTAGCTTATAATACTTACATGAATTTATAAGCAGACATGTCTGGATACTTCATCCTGGTAATGCAATTGCTTTCTACAGCTTCTTCTTGATCTTTAAATTGAAAAAAGATATTAAAAATCTTTCGTTCTGAATTCTTTGATTCATTAAAGAAATGTTAACATTTTGAAAAAATCTATTTTGAAACACGGAAGAAACGTTTTCGGCAATGTATACAAAGTGAATAGAGTTGACTAAGTTAAGTAGCTCTTAAGGTAGTGAATTTAACCAATTAATTTGGTAAAGGTTTTTAAAAGTATTATTTTTTATGAATACGGCATCTCAATATAATAACGTTTGATGGTTTTATATTTTTTCACACCAGATGTTAATCAAAAGTTCCTAAAATACAACCTCAAACTTATAAATGTTTTTTACCACGCTTCTGTATGAAAAATCATAATAGAAATCAAACAAGGTTTACTTAAGTTGTATTTTATTTTTCAACCTATCCTTCCTTAAACTTCAATATAGTTAGTTAAACCTTGCCGCATCTTTTTAATTTATTCTTACAAGTAACTTTTTCAGAATCTTTAAAATAACCATTTAAATCATCAATTACCTATTCAAATGACTAAAATATCTTTTCAATCAGCAATGTCTAGGGTTTTGAGAATAGAAGAATATTTAAGAAAGCCAAATTAAGCCAATAAAGTAGATACGGGATGATTTCAAATTTCAGTTTTATTAAGTTTTGCTGAGCGATGGAAATTCAACGAACCGATACATTGTTACAGTACAACACTTATTTCTAAATTGCTGCTTGCAGCTTATTCAAAAATATTGTGAAACTTCATCTATTTTTCTCTTTTACAAGATAATTGATTAGTTATTAATTCCAATACATATCACTTCAGAATTGACTCACTGTGATCAGTCCACTGATGTGTAATGGTTATGTTTTTATTTTTTCCATTTGTTGAATTCCTGTTATAGGTTCTAAAGCAATCAGCTGAAGCTTTTGCACCCATCATACAGGAAGTATTTTAGCCACAATTTGTTATATAAAATATAACAACAATTGATATTATCAAACATTTTATGCACTTCTATTTGGAGATCTGCCAAAACTATATCATAGACTTTAACCAATGCAACCCTAAGACATGGAGTTGATCACGTCTGAAGTAGTTAAATAAACTCCACGTTGAAGGGCCGTCAGGTGCAAGCAAACTTGGGAAAGAAATCTCTCAAGATTCATACCACAAGAGGCTGTCCGCAAGGGAGAGTTCTTTCCCCCCTTATTTAGAATCTGGTAATAAACGAGCTACAAATTAGTATTACTCAATGATAAAGGATTTTATACCCAAGGTTATGCGGATGACATTGTCATACTGATCAGGGGCAGCAATACAAACATCATTACAGAACTAATACAAAGAGCGTTAGATATAACACAAAGATGGTGCGAAAAGTTATGCCTCAAGGTGAACCCTAAAAGGACCACATTAATACATTTCACTAGGAAAATAGAAATAAGGCAATTTTGTAATCTTACAATTTTCGGTGAAAGTATACAGGTGGTTTAGCAAGTCAAATATCTGGGCATTACCTTAGATGCAAAACTAAACTGGAATGCTCACATGGAAAAAGTAACCAGCAAAGCACTTGTTGCGGACAGGCGTACGTTTGGGAGAACGTAGAGACTGAAACCTAAAATGGTAATGTAACTGTTCACCACAATCGTAAGACCCATGTTATTGATTGGCGTATTAGTATGGTGGCCAAAACTTGAACAAAAAACGGCAGTCATTAAGCTAACTAGAATACAAAGACTAGCATGCTTGTGTATCTGCGGAGTCATGAGCAGTACTATTACAGCATCTATGGAAGGACTCATAAATCTCATCTCCTTAAATATTTATTTAAAGGGAGAAGTGTGGATTGCAGCACATAGAATGAAATCGATCTGCACCTGGCATAGGCACAATGAAAGGTGTGGACATAAACGGATACAGAAAGTGGTTAAAGGAAATACTATTCTAAGCATGGGTACTAATCACACCCTACCAGTTTACTCATTTGAAAAACCTTTCAATGTGAGTTAAGATTATGACTGGGCAAAAGGCAACCCATTACAACTCATAAGTGGGCTGGTCTGGTATACAGACGGATCCCGTACTGTCCAAGGAACAGGGGCAGGTATACATGGCATAAAACCAAAGGTAAACCTTAGCTTACCCTTAGGCAGGTACGCTACAGTGTTTCAAGCTGAAATATTTGCGATAAAGCAATGCATAATAGAGAATACTAGACGCGGATACACTCAACAACGCACTAGTATCATGACAGCCAAGCTGCCCTTAAAGCGCTGGAGTCACCTCACATCAACTCCAAACTTGTAAAAGACGGCCTAGTCCATCTGGTCACTCTATTTGAGGATAACAAGGTCAACCTTATCTAGGTACCAGCCCACACTGGAGTGGAGGAAACGAAAGGGCAGACGCATTTGCACAAAGCGGTACTAACACTCCATTTACAGGACCCGAACCTGTTCTAGGCTTACCCAAATGTAGCATAAGATCGGCGATAAAAGAGTGGATGCAAGAACAACACTCATCTCGCTGAGATGCCACACAAGGGCAAAAACTAGGGAAGGAACTAATTTAGGACGTACTCAGATAAGACGGATAGTAGGACTTATAACAGGACACTGCCACCTGAAAAAGCACCTCCATAGAATAAGAGTAAACAGAGGTAACACTCTGTAGATTATGTGAAGAAAAGGAAGAAACATCACAGATATTCTTTGACTGTCCAACACTATACCGCAAAAGGAAGGAACTCTTTAGGTTAAATCTCCGTGGAAATTTATCCAATCACAAAAACCTCATAAAGAACATCCTAAAATTAGTTTCTTAATTTAGAAAAAGGGGCGCACAAAAGGCCGCAGAGTCGAAGCGCTAAGGTGGGGTCATAACCTACAATTAAGCCAATAATAATCAATAAATAAATCATGGGGCACAGTAGTGTTCATAAATAACACAATTTGAATGAGCCGCCTGTGCTTTTAATTCATCCGAATGTCATTTAATTGTTTTGTGATAACTATGCTTTAAAATTATGTTCTATTTATTACAAAATTATTACGAACATTTTTAACTATTTTTTGTAAAGCCTTCCAAAATATTTAATCTTTTCCACCCCAGTGGTTTCGTTTCTGTATTTGCTATTTTGGTACAACTTGTTGCTAAGTTTTAAAAGGTTAGTCATCATGTGGGTGTTGCTTTTTGTCGTTAAAAACGTTTTGGTGTATGTTGTGTATGTTTATCACACCCCTTATTTGACGCTTATAATATTATAATTTTTGTTTAGCTGTAACGCTAATTTTACAATTGAACATATCTTTTATATTTAAAAGTATAAAAAATGTTCCTAGTGATTTGCCTTTTTTTATTATACATTCAACAATCATAAAACTAACTTGAATGCTTGTAAACTAAAGTATTAGTAAACTAACTATGCATTTTTCTGCTAAACTAAATGTAGTTTTTTTTTATTGAATTCGTGTACATTAGCAATCAGAATTAATTACAATAAATTCTATGAGCTAATTGCGTGAAGTTTGGAATAGATTTGAAGAGAGGTGCACCCAGTGGTGCAGTCTCGTTACCTCCATTTGAAGGCTTAGGGGATGGTGTAAATGATTTCTTTATTCTGTCAAGTCCCATGGCCACTTCCGTTTAAGTCGTCTCATTACTGGCTGCTGTGTTAGCGGTGTAATCTCGTTATTAGTGTGTCCCACTAGCCGAGCATGGTGGCTTGTAGCCCGTTGTCTGATTATGTCCCGCACATATTGTACGTTGGAGTCAAAGTGGAGGATACGGTTTGAAACATACCAGGGAGCATTGAATATACTTCTTAATGTCTTAAACTGGAAACGTTGTATTATGTCAATATTTGAGTAGCTGGCGCAACCCAGAGTTCACAGCCATATGTCCATATTAGTCGTATGATAGATTTGTACACCAGTAATTTGTTTTCTGTTGAGAGTTGAGAGTTTCTTCCTATGAGCCAATACATTTTTTTTAATTTTGATGTCCATTTCTTTGCGTTTTTATTATATGTGGTTTCCACGTTAATCTTGTGTCCATATGGAGACCTAAGTATCTAATTGCATTTGCTTGCGGATGGGTACATTATTCAAGCTTACAGGTGGGCATTGTGATCGTCTTGTGGTAAATGTTATATGATTGGACTTCGTCTCATTGACCTTAATTCTCCATTTTTCCAGCCAACCCTCTATTGCACTTAGTGCCTCTTGCAAGATATTAGTTGTAATTTGTGGATCTTCATGACATGCCAAGATTGCAGTGTCATCTGCAAATGTCCCCAATGTTATGGTTGGTGTCGTCGGTATATCTGCAGTAAAAATCAGATATAAGAGTGGCCCCAACACACTTCCTTGGGGAACACCAGCCGTGATTGGATACAGTTGTGAATATTCCATACCAACTTTGGTTTGAAAGTGTCGATTAGTTAGATAAGATTTAAGCAGGAGATAGTATTGATGTGGAAAGATGTGTTTAATTTTAAATAGTAGCCCATTGTGCCAAACACGGTCAAACGCTTGCCGCACATCTAAAAATACAGCAGAGCAATATTTCTTACTATGAAATGATTGCTGAATAATATTGGTTATTCGGTGGCATTGCTCTATGGTCGAGTGTCCTTTGCGAAATCCAAACTGGTGATTTGGAATCCATTCTTCAAGTAGACTATTTTCGTTTATTCGCTTTAATATTAATTTTCTAGGAGTTTTGACGACAGGCAGTAGACTAATTGGGCGATAAGACTGAGCTTCATTTGGTGGTTTGCCAGGTTTTAATATTAGGATGACCTGTGCAAACTTTAATTTAGGGCCAGTATGTTAAGCGTAGGATTGCATTAAAGAGTGCCAATAAGAATTGTTCTCCTTGTCGTGGTAATTGTTTAAGTACAAGGCCTGTAACGAGATCATAGCCCGGCGCTTTCTTATTATTTAACCATTTTATTTCATTTTGTAATTCACCAATTGTGAATTTTTTTATAGGGGGTGATAGTTGTAGTGGTGCTTCGAGAAAGTTGTTAACATCTTCATCAATTTCATTAGAGTGAGGTGTGAATACGTCTGCCAGATGTTGGGCAAAAGTTCAACTTTTTCTTTGTCTGATCTTGCCCAGGAGCCATCGTATTTGCGTAACGGCGGGACTTGTTGTTGGGGTCTCTTAAATCCTTTAGTGGCTTTCCATATACTGTGATCTTCTTTGGATAAGTTGGTTATATAGTTATGGAATGTTTCATTACGCGCATCTAACATCTTCTTCCTAAGTTTATTAGTAAGTCGATTGTATGTGGTTTTATCATTAACGTTGTGTGTACGTTGCCAGATTGACCTTGCTCTCCTTTTTTCTTTTATTAATTCACTTATATCTCTAGAAACATTAAATGACTCGATTTTCTGGATATTCATTGGTGTAGCATTCCAGGCTGACTCTTGGACTGTTATAAAGTGATTAACTGCGATCTCTATTTCTTTCGGTGTTTTTAAGCTTATATTAATATTTATATGTCGGTGGACGTGTACTTTAAATTTGTCCCAGTCAGTTCGTCTATTGCAGAGTACTGGCTTAGGCTGCTTTTGGATAACTGTAGCGCTAATGACAGCTAACACAGGGCTGTGGTCCGAAGATAGATCGAAACTAGGAGTGACGTCCACATAATTTCTTGAAATGCCCGAGGCTATATAAAAATCTAATAAATCTGGAATCTTATTCACGTCCGTCGGCCAGTATGTTGGAGTACCGGTTGATAAATGCATGTAATTGTTGTTAGTAAGAATTTTTTCAAGTTCTCTACCCCTTGTAGTTATTAATCGAGACCCCCACTTTGTATGTTTACAATTAAAGTCGCCACCTACTATAAATCTCCCTCCAAGGGTGTTGAAGAATGGTTGTAGTATGTTCGTGGTTAGTCTATGTCTTGGAGGGCAATATACAGCGGCTAGTGTGATTGGGCTAGAAAGTTTACTGATTTCGATAACGGTAGCTTGCAGGAACGGTTCTTCGTATTTTGGTAATTCATGATGAACTACAAAATGAACAGACAAAAAACAAGTAAACTCAAAGAAGAAACACTGCAAATGATAGAACACAGAAAGGAGTTAAATCGAGAAACTGAAGAATATAAGCAACTAAATAAGGACATAAACAAACATATACGTAAAGACCTAAGAGCATACAATACAAAAATGATTCAATCAGTGATTGAAGATAATGCAAACATGAAAGTCCTGAGATCGAAAATGGCCAGAGGAAGAGCGAAAATATATAAAATGAAAAACTCCGAAGGAACAGTGGTGAGAGATAAACAAGATATAATCGAGTCCGTCGAAAACTTCTACAAATCCTTATACAACACTTATTCACAAGAAAAATACCAACAACAACATATTATGAATGTAGGATCTGAAGAAATTCCCGAAATTAACAACGGGGAACTCAAAGCAGCCTTGCGGCAAATGAAAAATGGGAAATCACCAGGTGAAGACCGCATTACCATCGAAATGCTGAAAATGGGCGGCGAGCCTTTACTACAATCAGTCCGCACTCTGTTAAACAAATGTCTCTATGAAGCGAAGATTCCAACCGCTTGGCAATGTGCGGAAGTCATCTTACTATTTAAGAAGGGCGATAGCGGAGACTTGGAGAACTACCGCCCCATTAGCCTCCTATCACATCTCTACAAACTGCTGACCAAGATCGTTACAAACCGCCTAACAACTAAATTGGATTTTTACCAGCCGGTAGAGCAGGCGGACTTCCGAAGAAACTATGGCACTAATAATCACCTACAAACGCTCAGATCCCTCATCGAAAAAACCACAGAATACAACATGCCCATCTATCTTGCATTTATAGACTTCCATAAGGCATTTGATTCCGGCAATCTTAAAATCACTGGACAACGCCCGAATAGACACAAGGTATTCAGACCTACTGAAATATATATACGAAAATTCCACCATAAAAGTAAAAATTAATGATGAACTAACAACCAATCAAATTAAAGTCAAGAGAGGCGTGCGCCAGGGCGATACTATTTCGCCAAAACTGTTTACTCTCGTTTTGGAGGATATATTCAAAAACCTTGAATGGAAGCGAAAGGGACTAAATGTAGATGGAACATACCTAAGCAATCTTCGATTTGCGGACGATCTTGTCTTAATTAGCGATGACCTAGAACAACTCAAAGACATGCTAAATGAGCTCCTCAAAACATCAGAACACGTAGGCCTGAAAATGAATGTCCAAAAAACGAAAGTAATGGGCCCAGTCGAAGAGAGTATCAACGTAGGCAACAACAATCTTGAGGTAGTCAAGGAATACATATACTTGGGGCACAAATTCAGGATCGGGAAAGAAAATCAGACCGCAGAAATCTCACGCCGGATAAGCCAGAGTTGGGCTGCCTTTGGAAAACTCAGTCATATAATGAAAACACCGATATACCAACTAACCTGAAGAGAAAGGTTTACGACACCTGTGTGCTTCCAGTTGCAACATATGGCCTGGAGACAATGACATTGACGAGAAAAAGTATGGTAAGACTTAGAACTACTCAAAGGGCTATGGAGAGAGCTATGATCGGCGTCAGTCTCAGAGAAAGAATCAATCACGAAGAGATCAGAAGGAGAACCAAGGTGACGGATATAATCTCAAGAATACTAAAAATGAAATGGAAATGGGCTGGACACGTGGCACGGCAGGAGCCAAACCGATGGGACACAAAGATAATCCAATGGAGACCAAGACTTACAACGCGGAGCAGGGGAAGACCACAGAAAAGATGGACGGATGACATCAAACAAACGGCGGGTAAAAACTGGATTCAAACCGCAAGAGACAGAGACGCATGGAACAAACTTGAAGAGGCCTTTATTCAACAGTGGATAATAAGAGGCTGATGATGATGATGATGATGATGATGATGAACTATCGAGTTTCGAATAATAATAGCTGCGCCACCATGGGCTGTATTATCTGGGTGTACAGTGTGGTAGATGCTGTACTGAGGTATTTTTTATAAACGTTCTTGTTGTAAAGTGTGTTTCACTTATGAGTAGTACATCAATTTTGTTCATTTGAAGGAAAACTTCTACCTCCAATTTTTTAGATTGGAGGCCGTTGGCATTCCATAATGCAATACGTATGAATTTAGACATTATTTAACTAATTTGGCAATTACTGTTGTGAGCATGTTGAGGATCATGCTATTTTGTTGTAGCAGTTAATTGAACATTCCCTTAAACTCGGCAAGGAATTGTGCGAGGGTGAGGTCATTAGATGAGTCTGGTTTATTTGCTGTAACGTGGCTATAGGTATGCATCGGCATATCAGCGTAAACATTAGGTTTTGGCAGAGGAGGAAAATTTCTTATATCTGGCTTATACTGTGCAGGTTGTTTCTTTGGTTGCTGTGTATTTGGGTAGGTCTTGTTTTGTAATTCTCTATAGACCATACATCCTTTGTAGTTGGCAGGATGTGGTCCATTGCATAAGATACACGTTGCCGGCGTATCCCTATTTTTGGTGCACGTTCTTGTATCATGGTTACCGCTGCATTTGACACACGCATGTGGGCGATTGCAGTATGATTTCGTGTGGTTAAAGTTTTGGCATCTTGTACATTGTACTATATTTTTATTTTGCTTAGGTGATTCAACCGTTATCTTTAGGTTAAGCAGATACTGCAATTTATAAATATCTTTGTTGTTATCGGCCGGTTCTAAGTCCACGAAGAATAACGGCAGGGCTTCTTTAGTTTGTTTGTGTTTGATGTTGCTAATATTTCGAACTTTATGATTTTTTGCTGCCAATTCTGCTATTATTACATTTATCGGGATTGTGGGGTGTAGATGCCGTACAACTACTCTATACGCCCTCTCCTGCTTGTTTTGATATGTGTGAAATATAACGTTGGTATCTAAAAAATGGGCGGTCAATTTCTTGTATGAGTCAGGCGTGTGAACATTGATTTTAACGACATTATTGGCCATACATTTAGAGGTATATTGTTCCTTTTCGACTATGTGCGTGATGCTAGCTACCATTTGTTGATAGTTTTCGACACCTTGAACAAAGATTGGCGGTGGTTTTGGCAGTTGAACAGTTTGACCCGTAGTATTAGTGTTGCTGCTAGCCCCTGGTACATCTGTTTCCTCTGTTAACGTAGAGTATTGGTTTGTTTGTGTTAAGTTGAATGTTTGAGTTAATTGTGGGTTATATTTCCGTCTTTTCCTTTTATTGCCAGGAACCACTTGGCAAGTGTTATTATTATCAGCCATGTTTTCGTCTTCGCTGACATTACTTAAAATTTCTTGCTGGTCTTTTTCTATTTGATTATTTTGCGGCAAGGTTTGCGGGGAAGGTAATTGCACTTGAGACAACCTTGGATATTGCATTACGGGCATTGTATAATACGGAGAGGGTTGAACCGGTGGGATTGATGGCACTGCATACTGCTTTAATGGTGTTTGTTCGAAGAGTGGTGGTGTTGAATGTATATTGTTACTTACAGTATACTGTTGCTGTTGATAGGAGGGTGGGTAACCATATTGTTGATACATATTGGAGTTATTTTGCGATGGCGGATTATTCCCATTGCCAGTGGGAAACATTAATATTAAAGTTGATTACATGGGTATTAAATTATTAAATAAATAAGTACGCCTGACCTTAAGGCTGCGACTCGGGCGCGGCGGTATCGCAGGTAAAAATTGGCTCGCACACGTCAACTCTGTTTCAATGCACGGGCCGTACTACTAAATGTAGTTAAGCAACTCTACTGTGATAAACTAAATAAATGACATAACTTATATATTCGTTTAATGCATATATTGTTTAACTTGCATGTAATGTGGACTGCCCCGAAAGTATAGCGCTGTAAAATACAATTAAGATAACAAAAAAATCTATATATAACTCTTAAAAATGGTAAAAGAAACATTGTATGGAGCTACAGTTCTTTTCAAAGTAAGTACCTTGGGATCTCATACATATTCTGTGTCAGAAATGCAAATAACTGTCTCATCGTGTTGGTTAAATCTCTTATCTTTCAAAAAAAAAATGTTTTTTTGAAAACAACCAGAAGTTTCAGGGCGACAAATTTGAACTATAGGGTATCTAAATCCCCATCTCATCTTTTTAAAACTAAAAACTGTCAGATTCTTCTTGATTTTTTGAGTATTCTGATTGTTACCAGTCTTCTAGGACGTGGTTTAGCTTTAACAGATTTCCTGTACTATTCGAATAGTTTGTCGCGGCTTTACTTGCTCACTAATTGCAAATGCAACTGTCACACATTGTATATGCTTATTCATCGGCGTCTAATTACCAAGAACCCCAGTTATTAAGGAACGTCCTTATCTAATTTTATTGGCTGCCATTTGCATCGTGGTCGTGTAAATTCTTTTCATTATATTATCGTTATCTTGATATTTTCGGGACAGATATTGTATTTATAAGTGCAGTTTATTCTGGAGGCATAAAGGTAGTAAAAACCTACAAAAATGATATTCTATTCTAATCCAAAATAAAGCTGTTTATTAAAAGTTCATACAAATAAAGAAAATAAAATTATAAATAGTGAATTTTAACAATATTGCATATAATGAAGAAACTAGATGAAGATCTATTAAAGATTTCCTTATTTTATATATTACAAAACAATAAATAAGACAAAGAGTCACATTATATATTTTATATTCTTTCTTCGTTTAGGTTTTAACCATGTGTGTTTGCAGTCATAATGGATTTATTGTAAATTATTTTTTGCCCGAAATTAGTTTGGGAAAATAACGCCCAACTAAGCGAATTTGAACATTTCCAAAAAGTCTCTTTATTTTTTCCAAACATTTCTTAGTAATTTGTCTTATAAATTGAAGTTAAAAATCGACCAAATATATAATTTATTTCTGCTGCGTATAGAGGGTGGGAATTCACCCAGCTTTAATGTTTCATTTATAAAAATGAGCATAGTAATTTCAAAAAAATAGAAATATTTTATGTGTTGGGCTCATGTCAATGATTCAACTTTAGATACTTTGATTTATTAATATTAATCAGAAATTTGGGTTGTGACCTGTCTGAGTTTTGCACTTTCCACCATTTTAATAGTCTAGGCCTATCCACGGCTTCATCCTTACAACCAAAGCTACCATTACATTTCTTTCAGTTTGAAATATCATCTTTTGAATTCCACTCTATAAGGTACGTCTGAAAAGTAATAGGACTGATTTCAGAAAACATTTGAAAATTTGATTAACGATATGTCTATATATACTTAATACGTGTATTTTTTTAAATAAAATATTTGAGCCACGTGTCGCAGCTCACCTACAAGTTCTTAACTGAAATATCTATCAGAGCACTCGTCACAGCAGCCTGGATATTTTTAACATCCCCAAAATGGTGTACTTTTAAGTTGAATTTGAGCTCACAAAAGTCGACACAGAGTTTTTCTTCTGTTCGTTAGTCGAAACCTTGAGAATCAATTCAGAAGATTTTGGAACTCTCAGTCTATCTGCTATCAATCCAAAGCCGCTTTCAGCTTAACCACATTGTCCGAAATTAGAGATGTTGATGGGCGCTCTACGTCTTGCTCATCCTCTCTTCTTTCTCTCAACGCTTTATGTTACCTAAACACTTATAATTTCGTCGAAGCACTTTCTGAATCATGGAAAGTAGATTTTTCGAGTTTAATGCAAAATTTGGTCGCGTATCACTACTTGACACTGCGTTGTATTTTTATCCGTGACACGACGTTGAAACAGCTATCTACTTTATAAGTGATCTCCACTCTGTGAAGCCTCAAGAGCAAATGAGTTGGGTAGGACCATTTACCTAACATCTTCCACTAACCTCCAAGCTCGGACTCCCTCTTTGATTCCTTTACTTGAACAAGTCTTATTACTTTCCAAGCCTACCTTGTATTTGCCAGTTCATTTCGATATTTAGTTTAATGTTAATCAACGTAATCGCTCATATTAAGAGTTGCATGAAAAACAAAATAGCACGGCACATTGTAGAATGTTTTCGTTGAAACTTGTACATATTTATGATTGCGACATCAATTTTTGAAATCTAGGAGCGTATATTTACGGGCACAGCGTATGAATAGGCACATATAGATATTCAGCAGCTAAAGGGTTAAACAAGCAACTGAGCTAAAACAATGTTTTCTATACTTGTTTGCATAGTGCAAACAATGTTGGTATACGTAAAATCGAAACAAGCACTGAATAAAATATTACGCCCCTTATAATGGTCACTAAACATACAGTGTAATAGTTAAAGATTAACTGATTACTGGGTGAAGTGAATCAACGAACAAGTTAAAATTACTACAGTAGAACGCTTTGAGCTGTAATACAATTTGCAGTAGTTTAAAATTTATAAAATCAATGCGTATATAAGCACCGATCAAAAAAGTGGAAGAGCATTTTATAGAAAAAGTTCACTTGTTCGCCACAGGCATTTTGATTTAAAAATCAAACTGTGTTATTTATTAGATCCAATTGTAAAAAATCATAAGTTTTATTGGCTATTTAGCATTTGTTTATAGTTTGTTTTGAAAATCAAATTTAAAAGTTACAAATAAATGTTTATTTACAAAAAGCTTCTATACCGCGGGCTAACTTTTAGTATTGCTATTTTTGTTATGATACAAACGTAATATGAAAAGTCTGTTAATGGAGAACTTTTTAATGCACATTTTAATTAAAGTAAAATTATTAATATCCTTAATGCTATGATGATTAATTATGAAAAAAATGTATTATCAAAAACACAAACGCAATACGTCGCTATCTTATAGTGAGTGGCCCAAACAGAAAACACATACAAATATGTATTAATCTCACCACCCCATCAAACGAAACGTGAACACTTCGAAGCTTACTTTCAAACTTTAGGCATTAAATTTATAGTAGAAGGTGACTATAAGCTCAAAAATATGTTATGGGGGTTACGCCTGACCACAACTAGGGGTGGATCACGAGTACAAGCCCAAACTACTCCTTTATCTCAACTGGCACCCCAACATACTGGCCCACTTAACCTACCGAAATCCCAGATCTGTTGGGCTTCTTTGTAACCCATGAAATTTCCCTGACGTACGTAGAAGTGGAAATAAACTACGATTTAGTGTTCAAGGAAACCCAACCACATGTCCCTGTTGTTTTTAAATACTGAAAAACATAATAATAATAATAATAACTGGATTCCCGATCGTCAATTTGGATTACGTGAGGCACACACGACAATTTACCAATATCATCAAATGGTGTAAGTCATAAATGAGGCACTAAAAGAAAAACAATATTACGTAGTTGCTCTGCCAGATGTAAGTCAGTCATTTGATAAGGTTTGGCATCCAAGCGTATCACATAAATATTTTAACTTGATTAAACCTTATTTATCTAGTATACAATTCCAAACTAAATATAACAGCGCAACATTCAGTTTGTATCTAATAATTACAGAAGTTCCGCAGGGTAGTGTTTTGGACTCTCTTTTATACACCCTTTGCGGGGCAGATTTACCAACAGACAGAAACATACACATAGATACGTTCGGTTATATTTGCCAAACATAAAAACCCAATGTAAGCTGCTGGCTATCCCAAAACCACCTAAATTCTCTTCAAAGATACCTTTTAAAATGGCGTGTAAAGATTAATGGATAAAAATCCCAGCATACAACATTTACCCTCCTAAAAGGACAATGTCCAACTCTGAAAATTAATAACAAAGATATACCACAAGTTAAAAAAAATTAAATATCTTAGCTTAACCCCTGATAGTCAGTAAACGAAGAAACGTAACGTACTGCAGTATTGCACATTGTGCTTATGCGTGACTATTTGACTAGGATGGCGTCGCTATCCGTTTCAATCACACTAATCGAAATGACGTGTCTAACCGTCTCACTCATCTTGATGAAAGTGGCGTCACTATCTGTCTCGCTCACACTTGACAAAATAGCGTCGCTATCCGTCTCACTCAAGCTTGTACTTTAAAACTGGGGACTTAGAGAAAGCCTAAGGTGCATTAGAAGCATATTAACTGAGTAAAAAGAATTAGCTTGAGATAGGGTTTCTTTAGAAAAAAAATATTTTCTTATTTAAGAATTAATTTAGCAAGTGTTATACCATTTTGGAATCTGGACTAAATGCGCCATCTTTTAAAATCACTTGCCAAAATAGCGTTGTACATTTTCTTTCAGCACGGTTAGTTAAAGTTGGGCGATGTAATAATTTTGAGTGCACGGTTGGGAAACAAAGTGATATTTTCTTTAAACCCGAGGCAGTTGTGTTTTAATTTTAGACTGTAATTACGGAAGGGTTATTCGGGGTTACATTGCACGCAAAAAAATAAAGAACAATAAAGATTTGTAGTCACAGTACATGAAAGATCATCATAGGGTGTCAATATTTCCAATTTTTTTTTGAATGCCTATTATGTTAAAAGTACACGACTATGTTTTTTTTAATTATTTTTCTGATAACTGTCACTAGCTGGTCTATCACCCGTTTCCGGCTTCACGTTGATTTTTGGGACACAAGATGCCAAAACTACAAACCTACAAAGTCATATTGCAATAGGCCATACGTCTGTGTTAAATGTGGCGAACCTCACAATTCCACAACATGGAAAAACACAAAAGATATTCCTGCTTTTTGCACTTTACGCAATGGTGCACATCCGGCAAACTATAAGGGCTGCACAAACAAAATAAAACCAAACACACAATTACCTCCTATAAGCCAGAACCACACAACTTTCTTCTCCTTCTAGAAACGAGCTAATGGAAAATGTCAAATGCAAACTATGGACAAACAAAGATAAATAAACTTCAAGGCCTAACTCTCACACAGTTCTTAGAAGAATTCAAGGGTATGTTCAACCAACTAACACAACAAAATACAATAATCTGGAACATGTTATTGACATGAATAAATTAGATCGATAATGGCCAAACTCTTAACATTTGCACCCTGGGACACCAACGGCCTCCAATAAAAAAAATAAGCAATTGAAATCTTTCTCAGCTTCAACAACATTCATATCTTCTTTATATCAGAAATTTATTTTACAATAATACCCCATATAAAAATACTATATCTTATTTGCCACACCGAACATCTGGATGGTACAGCACATAGAAGTACCGCCATTATTATTCGAGAAGCAATAACACATTACAAACTACCAAGATTTAAAGAAAAAAACTACAGAGTCCAATTACAATAGCGCCAACCTATTGACAACACAACCAAGCTCATGCTACAGCCATTTTTGGCTCATTAGGGATGGCATTTATAAATGACTGGAATTTTAATGCAAAGCACAGTAGTATATTGATTACCACAAAGGGCAGAGAACTCGATAGACTCATAATTAACAATATTTTTTCCAAAGGGGAGCCCAACGTACTAGCGAACGGACCCAGACAAAATTCCGGATTTGTTAAATTTCTTCATTGCTAAAGAAATTTTATCTAACTACGTAGACATTACATCAAATTGTGATATAGCATCTGACCACACACCTGCCATACTTAATTTTAATGTTACAGTAATTATAAAAGAACCCAAACTAATGTATGCAACAGACTAACAAATTGGGACACATTCAAGGAGTATATAAATTAACATCTTGATCTGGAGATGAGTCTAAACACGGCTGAAGAGCTTAACAGTGGAGTTATCAAATTTATAACTACTACACAACAGGCAACATGGTATGTTACACCATGCATGAAAAAGCAAAAACCTAACGCACAACACTTTCCTAGAAAAGTGATGCAACTGGTACAGGAAAAACAAAACGCAAAAACCAAGCAAAAAATGATACATTTCAACAATATGTAACCTCTCTTTCCAAGGACGACAGTATGTGGAAAGCCATGAATGGTTTCAAGAGGCCATAGATGCATACACCACCATTACATAACAAAGATTGTACGTGGGCCAGTTCTGAACGAGGAAAAGCTAACCTGTCTGCACAATATCTGGCTGAAGTATTTAGACCCAACTCAGAAACAATAGATATGGAAGCAGACACCTTCCTCGAAGCCCCATTATAGCTTTTACCCCCAATACGGAATCTTAAAACCAGTGAACTGCGTTAGGAGATACAATTACTGAACAACAAGAAAACACCTGGCTACCACCTCATAACTGAGCCCATCCTCAAACAGCTATCAGAAAAAGGGGAACGACAATTATTAACATTATTTAACACAATTATGCGCTGGGTTTATTGGTCACCGCAACTAAAGATAGCGCAAATTATAATAATATTAAAAACCATGAAAAGCCGCTAAACGAGATATAATCTTATTGCCAATTAGTCTGTTATCAATGATATTTAAACTTCTGGAAAGACTGATTTTAAATCGCCTAAATAAGAACACACTTTTAGACGATTAGATTTTAAAACATCAGTTAGGATTCAAACGGGATCATTCTAGTATCCAATAGTGTCACCATATGTCTAACATAATACAGAAATATTTTGAAAGTAAGCAGAGTACCGCACAGCAGTATTTTTTGATGTCCGATAAGCGTTCGATAAAGTGTGGTACAAAGGGTTACTGGATAAATAAAAGCGTTATTTTCAAATCAATATTGTCTCCTCATTCAATCCTACTTCTCTAATCGCCATTTCCTAGTAAAATTAGGAGACAAAATCACTGCAGGGGTTTCCCAAGGCAACGTTTTAGGCCCAGTTTTATATTTGCTTTTCACTGTTAGTATATCATCTATACCGTACACAGAAATGAGAACATTAACAGATGATACTGCCGTCCTCGCGTGCAACGAAGAAGGACACACACTCTTATTAAAAGAATGGTTAGAGAAATGGAGAATGAAGGTGAATTAAACTAAATGCTCTCCTCTTACCATAAACATTACTGTACTCCAATCTGGGATTATACCGAGAAAAAAGGATAACTTAAAAGCAACATATAAAAAAGGAGCACAAGGCAATTGTCTTAACGATTAAAAAAAATTACTGGCTAATAAGTTAAAAATAACTCCTAGCAACCGAGAGTAAACTTCTTATATACAGAACCATCATACACCCTATTTGGACAATTCTGATGTGTCCAACGTAGATATTATCTAGTGGTTTCAATCAAAGGCACTAAGAACTCTTACATGCCGACTCCAGCACTCCATACGTTTGTAATGTAATTAAGGAACGGGCAACCAGACACTATAAAAAAACTTACATATCATACAAACGACATCATCAAACCATTAATTCTGTAACCGAACTTTCAGCGATTAAAGCGGAAATGGCCTTGAGATCTACAAACTAACGTGAATCCTTTAGTGTAAGTCCATCAACCTCAAGAATCAGTGAGTGCCAACCTTATCAATCCAACCGACATTTTCAACAAATTATCTGATACATTCCTTTGTAATTCTGAATGCTAATGCACTATGTTTTAATTAAAAAGAAACTATAACGCGTCCATCAAGCCCATTTGGACTTAAGGCACTGAGTCAGTAAGTCCAAAAAGGAGTCAATCGAAAATTCTCCGAATGATGGTAGATGCTCCTGGTTTGTAGTAAATCATATTCTTTACGTTGAAGATGTCATTCACGAGAGAAGCAGCAAACATTATGATCAACTCCGATCCCCCATTAACCCTTGATTAAAGCAACTTACCCATAGTGTTGACCAAGCGTTGCTGGCCCACAGATCTCAAGTAGTACTATAGGGGTACCACCGCAGGGTATAGTCCTTATCATGTTATACGATTATGAGTGTATTTTATTTTATATGTATATAATTATATAATGCCATAAAATTAACTTATATAATGCATATTCCGATTGGTGATCAAATTAAATTAAAAAAAATATCTTCTACATATACCGAATAGTAGGTAATTTCATAAACAATGTAGGTTTTATTCATCAAGAACAACAAACATCACAAAACGTAATTAACACGCGATCGCTTAATGCATATGATCAATGCGTTTGTAGTGTTAAAGTCCTTGAAATCAAAGCTCATATGTTACTGTAAAAATTAAAAAAACACAGCCATAATAAAAATATTAAGGTGTATGAGAAGGAATAGTAAGTGAACACTAATTTTGCAACAGCTTACAGACAAGGTATATGAGTTTCGCACTAATTAAGTAGCATGGCTCAATGTATTTTTGCTTAGGTTTTACTTATATGTAACGATATTTTATCCACAACTGACCAAAGCTGCATTTGTTTAACAAATACACAAATGTATCTAAACAAAAGTTTTCCAACAAGATATCTATAGAAAATCGAGTAAGTCCGGTTACATCGTCATAGTGGCAGTGGGCAAGAATTATCTCAAACACAGGATCTATCTAAGCTCCTGCACCGCGTCATCTCGAAAATGACCAACAGCATTGACAAGGTCGCATTGGAAACAAAACTGAGGCTCTATAAACAGTTTGACTTTGCAATAGATAAACGACTTTTTAAATGTTACTTAAATGAGGGTGGCGTTTGAAACTTAAATAATAGCTGAGATAAGTTTGCCTTGATAAGAGCCATATTTGTATGTTGATGTTACTTTATTATTTTATTATGGTGTTACACCAGACACTTAAAGCAAGCAAAAAAAAAGAAAGTGATTTAAAAATTTATGCGATATGTATCAAGTTGACAAAAATTAACAATAATCAAAGATATTCATGTTCGCTAAGCAAAACATAGACTTGGACCAAAAAAGTTTTTTTGCTAAGCTGAAAGTAAAGACCATGATATGGGCCAAAGATATTGACAAGATATAAACAAAAATTTAATATATAATTCCAGTTTTATAGCCAAATTTTAATGTCTAATTACTTTTAACGTACCCTGTATATGAGTTACGTAAACGTGGTAACCGAATTTGAGACAAAATTTCCGTAATGCAACTGGTAATCTTTTTTAGTATTCATTTTTGATTGCCATACAACGTGCTCTTGTAGTGCAAGTTTATCAGTTAAGGTCAAAGCATGTATTAATACGGTTATTAATATTAAAACGCTACTTAAAAGTTTTACGTGCCTTTGAAGTCTCCCAGCAACTACAAAGATATTTTAAAAGTCTTTTAATAATTCAAATCTCATAGAATTATTAATAAAGTTAAAGCGAAACGTGAATTCTGAAGTATTTAAATAAGAAACAAGGCAACCAGCATATATCAGTTTTAAACCGACCTCCTTTAGCTCATACTTAATTTTGTCTACTGTTTGGAGTGCGCGTCCGTTGACAATGTGATCTAGCTCTTCTCTTTTCGGATATGAATTCTTTAATTTCTAGTGAGATATAATTAGCTACTTTCTGAAGTTCCACGTAGGGTGTGGCTTGCTTTGCTGCTTGTTGAAGTACTTTAATTGTGTTATTTGTTTCGAGTTCTATATCTTCTAATGATTGCGGTCGGACTCGTAAGTTAGTGTTGTCTTAAAGTATTTGTCGATATGTTCTAATTTGTTTTATAATTATGTAGTTTAAGAAAGCGAACTAATATGTTGGAGAGCCCATCGATATAAAAGAGTAATTACATTTTTGTAAGGTTTTTGCTAATTCTCTACCTTTCTTTGTTGTCACTCTTGGCTCAAATAAAGTGTGTTTGCTATTGTAAACGCCACTTGCTATAAATTTTGTTCCCAATGTCTGGAACATGCTACAAAATGTTCTAATATAATAGGAAAGTTTTAACTGAAATATACTCTTCGTTATATTTGAATATTTCGTGGTGTCCAATTGTAGCTTTTATTAGGACTTCTGAGCTTTCATAGGTAGTCCCATGTGGGTGGTTTGTATAGTGCAAGTTATAATTTGGAATATTAAAATAACTTCTATTCGCAAAATGCGTTTCACTGATAATACGTCTATAGAGTTGTGGTATAGAAATACTTCAACTTCTTCTTTGTGGTTTGGAAGACCATTGCTGTTCCATTGGGTTACTTTTAGGAAGCTGGTCATTTTTAATTTATTTTGTTTATTAGCATACTGAGCATGTTGAGAACCATGCTGTTTTGATACATTAGTTGATGGAATAGTACTTTGATTTAATTCAAGAATCTGGTTAGTATAAACGATGTGTCTTTTTTGTGTGTCAAGTTTTTCCTAGTTATGTTAGTGTAACTATGTTAGTTTGAGTATAATGTGAGAGTAATATTTTTACATAAGCTTAAGTTTGAGCTGTGCAAGAAGTGGGTATTGTCCATGGCTAGGATGCAGTATTCCTATGCGGGTTCCGCGTAGAACGTATTTTGCAGGTGCTTCTTTTTTTACAATCTGGAGTCTTATGGACATTTGACCTATATGTAGAGTTTATTACAGTAGGATTTGGAATAGCCATATTGTTGGCATATAGTGCATTGGATTAAGCTGTTTCTGATGGAGCGGAGACATTCTATTTAGATTATTTGGTTCTGAAGGCCAGTTATTTAGAACACATCTGTATTGTTATTGGCTCATTCTAAATCAGCAAAGAACATGCTCAACGGTTCTTTAGGGATTCTGTGATGTTTCTTATTTCATGTATGTTTTTTAAGTTTGTGGTGTGATTTAAGTATTTTTTATAGCTATTTTGAACGCTCGGTCGTCTTTTAACTGGTACGTGTGATGGTAAATATCTTTCTATTTTAGATCTATTATTAATTTTTGATAGGAGTCGGCTGAATGACACTTTACTTAATTATGTTGTTTTCAAGTGTTTTAACACGGTATTGCTCTTCTTTTAACGTCTGACCAATATTTACTTTGCCATTTCGTAGTTTGTTACACCGTGTATAAATTTCGGAGGAGGTTTTGATACTTTAACTGTTAACGTATTTTCGGTTGCGGTTTCTATTTCTGAATTGAATAGCGAAACGATTATTTAAAGGTATTTCCTTAGTAGTGATTTGTTTTACGTGATTAACTTTTTTCCTTTTGTTTGTTACCACTAACCAATTTTTTTTATTTTATTTTTTTGGTTTGTTTGAGAATCAAATTCTTCATCGCTCGTAGATGAGATTCGTGTTAATTGTTGACCAGCAATTTCTCTGTTTGAGTAGGTATCAGATAATTCAGCTTGCTGTGATAATGGGATTGTTTGTTGTAGTTTTGTTGTCTCATTTATTAGCAATCAGAATATTATAATATCTACATACACATGCAGATATTCTATAAGCTAATGTGATGGCTATATACATGGCATGGAAGGAATAACACCCGGCGGTGTTACCTTACAATTTAGTAAAATATATTTGTGACATTTACAGTATTTTATGACTAAGTGGCCATAGTCTTTGAAGTCGTCTTTTGTAGGTGTTATTAGCTAGCGGTTGTATAGTTGTATTTGTGTGAATTTCAAGTTTACGTATGTGGTTATTGGCGTATTTGGTGACGACTACTCTGATATACGGTACTCTCACAGATCATAATGTAGTGTTTGATTTGATAATACCACGAAGCATCTACTATCGCGCACAAGCTTTTAGACTAAAATCTCTGCAGTATATCCACATTAGACAAGCTGGAGCAACCCCACAGTTTGACTCCGTGGGTCTATATGGGTTTAGTAACAGTTTTATAAATCAACAATCCATTTTCAATTGAGTTTCTACCCACGAGCCAGTTAAGTTTTTTGAATTTAATGTCCATTTTTTACTTTTTCTTGAGTATGTGCCGCTTCCAAGTAAATTGTTGGTCCAAATGCATTTCCAGATACTTTACTTGTTTGGGCTGTGAAACCAGATAAAGGAGTGGTCCAAGGACACTAGCTTGCGGGACACCAGCATTTATTTTCTTTTACTAGAAAGTAACGGTCTGCCAGGTAGGATTTAAGGAGAAGGAGGTGAGAAAAAGACGTTTTGATTTTAAACAATAGTCCTTGATGCCAGACTTTATCAAAAGCATGGCTGACATCAAGGAGCACTGCACTGCAGTATTTCTTATCTGCATACGATTTATTAATCACATTAATTAGCCGACGACATTGTTGGCTGGTGAAGTGTTTTTTTTTCTAAAACCAAACTGGTGTTGAGGGATAATATTTTCAAGGAAAGTATGTGCTCGAATTCTTTTAAATATTAACCTTGGTCTATATGACGCAGGTTCATTAGGTGATTTTCCCGGTTTTAGTATCATTATAATTTGCGAGAACTTTAATTGACTAGGCCGGTATGTTAGGCAAAGAATAGAATTGAATAATATAGTTATTAGAGTTATACCTTTTCTGTGAAGTTCTTTTAGCACCCTCGCTGTTATAAGGTCATATCCGGGCAATTTCATGTTATTTAGATATTTTATCTGAGTTTTTATTTTTGTTGGCAAGAAAGCTCGGATTGGTGATGATAATTACAAGGGCAATTCTTCCCCTTCTTCATCTTGCTCATTTGTGTTAAGGTTGGAGGTTTCCGCTAGGTATTAAGCGAATACATTAGTTTTTTCTAGATATGACTTGAGCCATTGCCCTATTTGACTTCGTATAGAAGAATTTGGGATCCGAAGTCCTTTAAAGCTTTTACTAGCTTTCCAGAGCAAATAATCATATCTCGACCTATTCCCAAGGTATGTTCGATATTTTTCATTGCGAGTGTCTCGTAATTTCTTCTTCAGCTGGTTATTTAGGTGGTTGTGTCTTGTTCTGTCTTGAATATCGTACGTATGCTACCATGTAGCACGTGCACTTCGTTTCTGAGCTATTACTTTTTTAATATCGAGTGGAATATTTACTGATTTTTGCTCTCTGCGGTGAACTGATGGAGCAAAGTACCATCCTGCTTCTTGAATCGTTTTAATTAAATGATTTATTGTACTTTCCAATTCTCAGGTTCTTTTATATATATATATATGTATATATATATATATATATATATATATATATATATATATAAATATATATATATATATATATATATATATATATATATATATATATATATAATAAAATATCTAAAAAATCAATTAAAAGCCATTCACATTTATGCATCCACCATCAGTTATAAAAACGAAGAAATATAACAACTTTATGAAGAAATAGACGCATCTATAACTGAAAATCCTACAAAATGCATATTAATTATAGGATAATTTAATGCTACAATTGGACAAAATCAGAAAATAGTAGAAAACGGCATTGAAGATTATGGTATCGGAAATCGAAATGACAGAGAAGATATGTTGATAAATTTTATGGAACAACGGCAGATATATTCCATGAATACATTTTTTAAGTAGAAGCAGAAAAGAAGATGAACGTGGTGCAGTCCAGATAGGCAAACCAAAAATAAGATTCTTCTCACAAACAAATAGTAAAAGATGTTATAGTATTTAATATAATAAATACAGCCAGCGACCATAGATTGGTAAGAGAAAAAATAAATATTAACACTAAAAATGAGAGAGTTAGAGACAAAAAAACAAAACAATTGAATAGAAGGAATATGAGCAAGCAAAAAAAATATGCAGAACAGTTTAGAAAGATATTATTAGAAAGCAATTTACACGAGAAAGATAATTTAGAAGAAAAAAACAGGAAAATAGCAAACGCAATTATAGAAGCATCGTCCTTATAGTAGGAAAAAAAGAGATAGTAAGATTACAGAAAACACAAAGAAACTGTTGAAAGAAAGAAGAAATTTTACAAAAAATCGGACAGAAAATGTCGAAGCTCTTAGAGAAATTAATAAAATAATAAGAAAACAAATGAAAAATAATTTTAAAGCATGGCACGAGGCAGAAATCCAAAAAGTTCTAGGAGTTCTAGAATTAGGGGACAACAAAACAATGGCAAAAAAAGTCTAGGAGATGCAATAACATCACTGAGGGATACACAAAGAAACTTAATTACGATCCAAGATCGCATAATAAAAATAACAGAAAATTTTTATAAAGAACTATACAGCACAAAAACAGTAACATACATTGAAAATATAGAAAAAAAGATTATAAATGTGAACTCGGAAGATATACCCGCTATCAAAATATATGAAATAGGGAAAGCCCGAAAATAGGCAAAGCTAGACAAATTGCTGAATGAGCTCAAAATGTTATTCAATCAATGTCTAGAAATGGGAAAAATACAGAGAAATTGGGACAATGCTATTATTATATTGCTTTTTAAAAAGTGTGATAGAACTCGTTTAGAGAATTACCAACCTATGAGTCTTATATTTCAACTATATAAATTCATAACAAAAATTATAATATATATACATATATATATATATATGAAAACAAAATTTTTTAATCATAATATAGTCCCAGTATTGACTTATGTAGCAGAAAGGTGAAGTCTAACCGCAAGGAATAAACAAAAGTAAAGAGTAGTCTAAAAATCTATGGAGCGAAATATGTTAAGAATATCTTTAAGAGATAGGTAGACAAATATAAAAATCAGATAAAGGACAAAAGCGGAAGACGTGATTGAAGTGATACTTAAATTGAAATGGCCATGGGCGGGGCATATTGCCCTTACAACAGATAATAGATGGAAGAAGAAGATAGCCCAGTGGAAACCACGAATAGGAAAAAGAGAAAGGTCGCCTTTAAGATGGACCGAGGACATAAAAAGAACAGCCAATTATAACTGGATACAGAATGCACAAGACAGGGATATGTGAAGAATACTTGGAAAGGCCTACATCCGTGAAAGGATAGACGCGAGACGCCGCGCGCCACGAACACGAGGCACTTCGACTGTATTCACTGATCAATGAAATTATTTAATAAATGAATTATTGTTATTAACATATCTATGACTTATCAACTGTTAATCCGCATTAAATGACTGTTGTTTACATTATTTAGTGAATACAGCGTAAGTGATTCGCGTACGCGGCGCGCGGCGACTCGCATCTTCGTGTTCATCGTTTAAATACTCGAAAAAAACATAAAAATCCCTATTTTTTTTATTAACTATATTTATGTAAAGATGTCTGATCTTTCTATCTAGATGGTCTAAAAATTCAAAAAAGTGAAGATAAAAAGATATGACGTCTTTTAAACTTTCGCATTTTTTGAGGTTATAGAGTAAAAATTCGTTAAAAATAATGGTAAGCTGAGAAAAAATACGTAAGATTGTGTTCTCAAATTATTTTTTTATTAATGTTTTGAGGCCGAAACGACGAGATGAAAACGTCGTGTATGGCGCTCGCGCTGTAGCCTACGGTAGCGCTGGGGCAGTTGACGCGTTTTGCCCCATAGGCATATATATGATGATAATGATAATGATATTATAATTTATTAAAGTATCATAAATACACAACGTTATTTTATTACGTAGTATTCTGATTTAGAAACACATTTTTTCAACGAATAGGTGGATTCTTGATCCCGTTATCATAAAATGAAGATGATCAGTCAATCATACGCAAACAGTTCGATAATAACATCAAATTTTTGTCGTTCAAATAATTCTTTTGGTGGTACAAACAAGTAATAATTATAGAGCGAAGTATCCTATAGGAGGTCCAATCAAAGTTATTCTTTTTTAGGATGTCTATGTTTAACATCTTGTTGTTCATAATGTTTCAGTACCGATTCCTAATGAGTGCCAACCATCATTGAATATTTTATATAATTCTAACCAAATAAGATGACGGTTGTTTTATGCTTTGGAATTCTTGCACTAATATTTTATCTACAATAAAACGTTTTTAGATAGATAATGAGGTTAAAAACTCCTAAATGTTTAAACAAACTTTCTATGTATGGATTTCCTGATAAGTTATTAAAGTGGTTGAAATTTTGTGCTGCTACCCTATATGCATGTTTCTAAGACTTCTTCTTCGGGTGTCTATCCATTAACGAATATCCGCGCTCATCATGGCGATTTGCATCATGTTTGCCGCCGCTCTAAAAAGGCCAATTGTTGTAATTCCATGTTCTTAAGTTCTGTAGCCATGATATTCTTCTTTTTCCAAAGCCTCTCCTTCGTAATACCTTTCTTGCCGAATCAGTTGTAAAAGTTCGTATCGTTGATCGTTGCGCATTATGTGACCCAGGTATTTTAGTTTTCTCCTTTTGGCGGTTTTGAGAATCTCTGTTTCTTTACCAAGTCTTTCCATTACGCTGGCATTCGTCATGTGAGCTGTCTGTATTTTAAGGATCCGTCGATAGAGCCTCATCTGCAATGCTTCAAGTTTTTTGCGCGTGTAGTCAGTGGGGGCCCACGTCTCCGCTGTGTAGAGCAATATTGGGAATATATATCATCGTAATAATTTTATTTTGATTGATAGGTGAAGGTCGTGACTCTTAAGGACATTTAACATTTTCAGAAAAGCTGCCCCAGCTTTTTCTATGCAACATTTTATTTCTAGCCAATGATCCCAGTTTTCGTTGAGTTTTGTTCTTAAATATGTATATGGTGCGACTCTTTGTATTTGTTTATTATTAACTGTCAAATGAGCTGGTATTACGGCTCCTTTCTTTATTGCCATATATTTTATTATATTTGTGTTGAGCATTAAGCTATATTGCTCATTAATATTCGTCACTTTGTTCATGAGTCCCTGTAACTTTTCTATTGTATCTGCGAATATCATTGTTGTTTGCATACCTGATATTATTAAGGATTTGGCGATTGATTATAATTCCGTCGTCGATATTATCTAGAGCCTCTTTAAAAACCTTTTCAGAGTAGATGTTGAAGTGGCGAAAGGACGCACCCCTGATTTACTCTTTGAATATCGACTTCTTCGTTATCTTTACCTTCAAGTTTTAATTTTTGCTGTTTGGTTCCAGTATAAATTTACGATGCGTTTAAGTCATTATTGTCTAATCTAACTGTTTATTAAACTTCAACAAACTCATCGTGTTGAAGTTTATCGAACGCTTTTGGATAGTCTGTCGCACTTCATATATCGACACCTTTGAAATAGAACTGATAATGTACAGTCTACTTTGTATTAAAGTAATAAGTAAATGGACGAAAAAGTAATTATTCAGACATGCAAGAGTTCAGCGAGTTCAGCTAAATCCACTTATTTAGTTTTATATTATTTTAGTATGTGATGCTTTTGTACACCCCTATAACTGGATGTCGTATGTCCAGACTGGTTTCAAGATGACCTTGTATAGTAGAACCTTATTGGATAGGGGAAGTTGGGATTTCGGCCCAAGGAGCCAGTCCATTTGTCGGAGTTTGAAGTTTAATTTGATCCCTTTTGGGTTTTATTGTTTACGCCAGGTGAGTTTTTGGTCCAGGTGTAAACCAAGATATTTCACGTCAGATTTAATTGGTATTAGGGTATTGTAAATCGCTGATTGTGGACACAGCACGTTTATTAGTGAAAGTTATTTAGGCAGACTTATTACTATTGACTGTAATCCTCCAGCGTTCGAACCAATCTTCTAATAAATTGAGGTGGTTCTGTAAATTTTCTGCTGTTTTTCCTGCTGAGTCACTTATAAATAATAGTGCTGTATCGTCTGCGAATGTTGCAATGACGATGTGCTGGGTGGTAGGTATGGAAGTGGAAGTGCATCCAATACGCTGCCCTACGGCACTTCAGTAGCGACATTATGGTGATTGGATACTGCATCATTACTTTTTACTTTGAATGTTCTTTCGCTCAGATAGAATTTGAATACAAGATATAGCTGGCTCGAAAGGAGTATCTTGAGTTTATAAAGCATGCCATTACGCCAGACTTTATCAAATGCCTGCTTGATATCTAAAAATATGCCTGCACAGACTTTCCTGGTTTCCAAAGGTCTCCATGATCATGTTAGCAATTCTATGACCTTGATGCACTGTCGAGTGGTGTTCTCGAAATCCAAATTGATCTGAAATTAATAAATCAAGATCTAGGGTGTCTTTAATTCTCTTAAGGAGAAGTTTTTCGGAGATTTTTGACATTAAAGACAGGAGATTTATGGGTCTATAGGATAGAGGCCCTATGGGGGTTGTTTTCCAGACTTAGCAATCATGATTACTTGCGCATGCTTCTCAGAATGCTATTGTAGATGATAGTAAAGAAAACTAGTCCTTTTCTAGATAAGTTTTGTAGCATTTCTTCTACTATTACCTCGTATCCAGCGGCTTTTCGAGTTTTGGTAGTCTGTCGGCGAGAAGGCTTTAAGTGGAGGCGATAATTGACAAAGTGCATCAAGAAACTCTTCAATTTTCGTAGCGTCGCCATTTACTGGAGCTGGAGATGTAACGAAAACAATTGCTAAATGTTCGGCAAATGTATTAGCTTTTCCCTGGCCTGACCTAGCCCAGATATCGTCCATTTTTTTAATTAGTGGAATTGCTATAGTAGACCATTTAAACTTTTTGGTGGCTTTCCATCTAGAGTGATCGGCTGGGGAAAGCTGAGTAATATATTGTTTGAAGAATTCGTTGCGTGCATCTTTTAAAGCCTTATGCAATTGATGCGTAAGTCTGTTATAGATAATTTTGTCCGTCTTGTCCCTAGTCCGTTGCCACTGTTTTCTAGCCCTGCGCTTTTCCACAATCAGGTTTAATAGATGGCGAGGAATGTTGTTAATTTCTAGTGTATTTCTGGATTTACTAAGTGTTGCCTGCCAAGCAGCTTTCTGTATTAGGGTTGCAAAGTAATGTGTGGCCTCAATTTTCAGATCGACTCAAACGTGGTTCATGAGACTGATTAGTTGATAGTCTGATCATTGTTTGGCACTCTGCTTCTTAGGAACGGTTATGAATGGTGATCTTAGCCATAATTGGGGTATCTCGCCGGTCGTGTAGGTATATAAATTTTTGTCATTTTCTGAGACTGCAAACTAATACCGCCTTTAATATTTTAGCTATAGCTGATTGTTTGCCGGATCATTTGATATCTTTAATCTTAGTGAAACACTTCCATGCTACTGATGTTTTTTTTTTTCAAAAATGCGTTTTCAATATTTAATACGTATCTAAGCACTGTCTAAGCCGAACATAAAATAAGTGAAAGGAGTGGCCCAAGAGTGACTACAAGCAGCGGTAATTTTTCTTCTGGGGAGAGGCCGTAATGAACTCAGGTGGTAAAAAATTCGCTCCTTTCGCGTCCGCAGTAAAAAACAAACATAATTTCCGAAAGCTTCTCGAAGGTATTTACGCCAGCGTCTTCCGGCATCGCTGAAGGGCGTCAGGTGTGTAATGAGGCCGCGATGTACGTGTGAACTGCAGCTTAGTGCGGATATCGACCATCACGGGCGGAATACATTAGCGCGGAGCAGGGATGCATAATAAATCAATCCCGAAGTAGGAACACAAGTCATCCATTGACATCTCGGCCTTTTATATTACTTATATTTAAATCATTCGCTTTGCATTTAAATGCAGCTTGCCGATGTGCTCGAGTTCGGCTGCGAGCGGAGATGGACTTTTAAATGGCCTCTTAACATCTCCAGCGTAAACGCTCGGGGAGTGACACTTAGTGGTGGCTGAATGCCGCCGAAAAATAACCCTCCGCATAAGTAGTATCGGACTTTTGTCTCCTCGGCGAGCTTTGCGAGTCACTGTCTTACAGCTTGCTTTGTTGCAGGGTGCGTGAGCATATCGAAGTGGGCCGCCCCGCAGCTGGCCGTGGTGACTCTCCACCTCATCCTGACAGGACCTGTCGTGCAGAATTAACTGAGTACATCAAAAGAGGACTGGTAAATTTGCTCGCTCCACCCGCACTCGCACCCGCACCGCACCCGCACCCGTTCCTTTATTCATACATATTTTGCTCCGAAGGTTTTTAGGTTCCGAGCGTTACACCCTGACATTGTTATATTTTTGGCACATGTGCGCTCACACAACCCCTACACATTAATGATGCAACATGTGGGAATAAGTCTGCGATAAGAATGTGAGGTGGCGCAACTACAATGCTAGTTCGCTCGCACGACGAATTCTAAAGACGTCTATAAACCGCGTGGCCGTGCATCGGTCGTGAAATTCTTATTGCAGGTCATGAGATACCTACATGTTGAGCTACGTGGAATCCTGAATATCGAATCAACATATCAATCTTTCATATGCTTTTATTACTTGGAATCTCGCTACCGCTTTCCCGATCGAGCTTTGCCATCCTGTTTTGTTTCGATCTCGCGCCGATGGAGCCGAATCGACAGCACATCCGAATCTGTTGCGCGTTGGCCGGAATTGTCAAAATTCAATTATCTCTAATGCACTAAATTACAACGGAAGCCGTCAAGACAACATATCCTTAGCCCGGAAGAGGCAGTTCAGTATTTGTATATCCTAAAGTGACATATATTTTAGTATGTGCGTACACGCCGCGGCCGAACTAAAACACCAGTTGACGTCGCGGCATTCCCTTCTGTTAAGTACGGTGTGCCCATTCAGTATCGCTTAAGATAACCTCTACCTACGTGTTAGTTCTCTACACCTTTCCATTTGTACATAATATAGCTTATTATTGTAAGATACATGTATCTAGTCTATACTAACCATACACTGTGGGTCAATAAAATGTGGCACGACGCAAATCCGACTACCTAGGAGTTGATGTTTTCTTGAATCACAGAGTACTCCTAAGTTTTGTATGATAATGTTATAGATTATTTGAAAGTGCCAAAATCGTTAAATTTAGTGTTCTAACTTTATCGTTTAAGTACAACGAGCGGCCGCACCAGTTATTTACCGGCGGCTGCCTATAATATCGCATACACACCTACCCGAGGACGTCCAAACATCCGCGCGCCGAGACCGCATCGAGCGCAGGATCTGTGGACGTCCTCGCTGAAAACAGTTTCACGAAAGCACTGTTTTCGTACTACATATACTTATAAATGTGACCGTTATCAGTATTCACTATCTTCGTGAAACTAGTCTTCGTTTCGTTATTTTTCTAAGCTTAGTCTAGACGTTTATTTCGGTGAATCAAAGATGTCACTTGTGTGAAACCCTGCATTGGTTGTGTATATATTTAAATAAAGTAATCAACGAAGAGTTGTAGTTTTGGAGTTGCAGACGGTTCAGATATTGTTTCCTGTTAATTTGCAGAAATAATAAAAAACTTAAAAATTCTTGGTTTTATTTTGACCTTTCCCGCACTTGGTTACTTAATAATTATAAAAATCATTTTATAATAAATAACTATAATTCCCATTTGGATTTGGTACCGTAAAATGTTCGAGTCGCTATAAAGTTCACAAGTGCTATCATTATCGCATGTGATATATGCGAGGCCGTTTAACCAATACTTTAATTCATTTATTTACTTATTTACTTAACAAAGTATTTAATTGAATTTAATTTAACTTTAATATTACATAAACATTTTCCGATATTCATCCGACGCGCAGCGAAGTTTTGGTAATAAAAGTGTACAACTGATAAGATGTACAAAACATCAATTTCATGTGATTAAGGGAATATAAAAGCACAACGAACCTAAAACAATAAAATATGTATACGCAACGCTTTCATCCCATTATATGTAATGGATCAGCATATGAAGTGGCTGGTATCAATTACCAATCCACCACAGCTAGGATATCGCCCTCAACAAATTATAAGATTATCATCGATCAGTGAAAACAAATCAAATGTTGTAGTGCTGGAGTCTACTGTAGTAGTTTTGGGAGCCGCGAATGGTATGCCAAGGTCAACATGTAAAGTTTGATTGGTGACACCACGGTGCACCTGCTATGGCACGTAGTAGCTTAGATTGGAACTGTTGAATACTTTTTGTTCGGGATGGTTTTACACAACGCCATAGTTGTACTCCGTCAGTTCAGATCTTTGTTGGATAGGGATAGTTTTGATCTTCTTCCTAATAATCAGTATAGTTTTTAAAACTTTAAGTTCAGTTGCAGTCGCTTAGTCCGGATATGTTTATTCAGTCAGTCTTTGATCCCAGGTATTTAGTTTCCGTTTTGACAGGTACTGGAGTATTATTCAGATTAACTTACGGAAATGTGTTAAATCTAGTTATGAAGGTTACTTGAACGGATTTGGAGGTGTTAATTTTAATACGCCATTTAGTAAGTCATTCGTTGATTACATTTAGATGGTGTTGAACATTCTCGGATGCTAACACAGGGTCTTCATATGTAGATAAAACTGCAGTGTCGTCAGCAAAAGCAGCGATAACAGTGTTTCTATTTTTTGGTATGTTAATAGTGTATATAAGATACAGGAGGAGGCCAAGGACACTACCTCATGGGATACCGGATTTTATAGGAGAGTAGCTGGATAATTTGTCATGCTTGACTGTGAAAAATCTATCTGTAATATAGGATTTAAAGAGAAGGTAATAGTAATTTGGGAATAGACTTTTCAGTTTGCAGAGTAACCCAGTGTGCCAGACCCCGTCAAAGGCCTGGGCAACGTCGAAGAAAACGGCTGTGCAATATTTCCTTTCTGCGAGGCTACGTGCTATTTCATTAACTGTCCTATGTACTTGCTGCGTTGTAGAGTGTTCCTTGCGAAATCTAAACTGGTGCACAGGAAGATGTTCAATAGTCTTCCAAGGAACAGTTTCTCAAAAAGTTTGCTTAGTAGGGATAGGAAACTGATCGGCCTGTAAGAAGTTACGTTTTCTGCTTGTTTTCCAGGTTTGGGAACCATTATTATTTATGCATACTTCCACAATATAGGATAGTAAGACACGCTTAACAAGCGATTATAAATAGTCGTTAATAGTACAATGGTTTTTTTTGGAAGTTCTTTTAATATTTACACTGTTATCAAGTCGTATCCTGGTGCTTTAAAATTGTTTAGTTTCTTTATTTCAAGCTAAACCTCCGTTGCTGAAAATGGTCTAATAGGCCAGGACATATGGCACGGGACTTCTAGATAGTCCTCTACAGCTTTATCTGGTACATCAGATTGATCTAGTTTACGTGCCATCAGTTTTGAGTATAGGAGGAATGATTACTTGTGGCCTTTTAAATCTTTTTGTAGCCCTCCAAATGGTGTGGCTTTCTTGCTTGAGGTTTGTGACGTAGTAATTAAAGCTGGCATTTTGACAATCCAGTAGAACAGCACGAAATCGTCGAGTTAGTCTGTTAAGATTTAGTTTATCAGCCACATTATGTGCTCTTTACCATCGTGATAGAGCTCGTCCTTTCTCAGCTATTAATTATTTTATTTGTAAAAGTATGTTATTGACATGTTGTGTTGGCTCAGTTTGGTTTGGAATGGCTTCCTATGCAACTTCTTGGATAAGACCGACTAGGTATTGCACTGCTAGGTCTAAATTTTGTGGTTGTATTTATTCACAGTTTAAATTGGATCTTATTTTCAATGTGTTGTTGGAAATTATGCCAATCAGTATGTTTTGATGTAATTATAGGAGTCAACTCTTTGTTAAATCGTTATTCGGTTCAACCGTGACTAAGTTTATAGCTATCCCATAGGAAATGTAAAAATCCAACAGGTCAGGAAGCTTGGCTGAATCCGTTGGCCAATGCTTCGGTTTTCCGGTGTTATGTACTTTTTTGTCATAATCGCTATAAACAAGTTTCTGCCTTTTGTTATGATGATTCTGGAACCCCAATGGGTGTGTTTAAAGTTTCAGTCTTCTCTAGCAATGAATCTGTTTCCTACAGTGTGAAAGAATTCAATATAATCATCTTCAACTATTGTATGTCTAGGAGGGGAGTAAATGGCTGACACTGTAAATGACCAAAAGAACTTTGCGGCTTGTATTTTAGCAGTTTGAAATTGATTAAGCTGGTGATGTGATATGGAGTTTTTAATGATCACTGCAGCTCCTGCATGCGCAGTACTATCATGATGATTTGTATTATAAATGGAGTAATCAGGTATACGTAGTACTGATCTATCTGTGAAATAAGTTTGGATATTAGCATTATGCCTATTTTGTTTAAATTTAGGAAAGTTATTATTTCTTGGTTATGGCTTAATAGACCATTTGGGTTCCATGTGCTATTCTTATTATGTTAGCCATTATTAGGCTATTTTAGTAACTAGCGTTGAGAGTAAGTTTAGCATGACGTTGTTTTGGTTCATTAGCTGTGCGAACATGTTCTTGAAGTCGTTTAGAAAGGTAGTTAATTTGTCTTCTATGTTGACTTATTGATTATTAATATTGTTAACAGTTACAACTGATTGTGCAACTGCAGCGTACGTAGGAACGAAATTTGTGACTTCACATTATTAGTTGAAGTTGTTGGGACTGGGATTGTATTTCTTGTTTGTGCATAGTTTAGGTTTACAATTTATTATTTCTAGATAAAAAGAATAACCTCTGTAATTTAATGATAGTTGCTTTAATATAAGGCACACTTTGCTGATGTAGTACTAGATTTTGCGCATGTTTTTATTTTAACATCTAGTGCATTGAATGACGCCTGTCTTTATGTGGTGGTTTAACTTAATTTTTCTATTGCACAAATACTCTATGTCAAATATTGTCTGGTTGTTTTCTTTCGGTTCAAGATCAACATAGAATAATGGAAGTGGATATTTAGTTTTTTTGTCTTATATTTATAATGTTACGTACTTGATGACCTAATTTTACTAATTTAGCTTTAATTTCTTCGGTGAGTATTGAATGGTGTATGTGGCTGATGACTAGTCGGTATGCTCGTACATCTTTAAGTTGATATGCATGATGAATTACTTGCTCGTCTTTTAAGTGTCTAACAATCTTTCTGTATGTATCCGAGGTAATTGCATTGATTTTGACTGTGCCATTTCCTAACGTTTTTGTGTAATATTGTCTGTTTTCTGCAACTCTTGAGATAAGTTTAATCATTTGATTATGATTAATAACGCCGTATATATAAATTGGAGGTAGTTTCGGAATATTCCTAGTCCCTTCATTGTTGTCAACTTGCATTTGATTTGATTTTCCGTTAGTTTGGCTTGCTGTAGGTTTGAATCTATTATTGGTAGTAGTACCCTGCTGATGTAATAGAATACATTCTGCTAATCTATTTAGTCTTTTCCTTTTCTTAACAACTTGCCAGGGTTGTTTATTACCGTGAGTTAATTGGTATTGCTGATACGGAATTGGTGGCTGATTGTCGGGTAGATTGGTCACCTAACCATAGGTGGCATTTAAGTTATCCGTTTGCATGAGAAACATGACGTTCCACTTAAATGTTGAATTTAGTTTACTTATTTAAATAAACTTACGGATTACTGGCAAATGTAGATATTTAATTGATAAATAAATTCGCCTGACTTTAAGCAAGGCTGCGGCTCCGCCGTTGCGATAGCACAGGTATCCGGGATAGCTCGGTACGCACGTTCGCTCCGGTTGAAGGTGCAGGCCAAACTCATTTAGATACTTAAGAAAAAAATATTATCATTATAACTACCAACTGAAAGAAGAGCGAGTCTATAGAGTGGTTATCAAACATCTACATAGCTCCATCCCTACTGCAAATATAGCAGCTGAATTGTCAAACTTAGGATGTAAGGTGAAAACATCGCAAATGCTATACACAAAACTTCAAAGAAACCTTTAAACATCTTTCTCGCTGATTTTGAGCCAGCAAAAAATAACAAGAACAACATAGAAAGACTACAAAACGTAAACATCAAGATTGAACCTTCTTAAAAAACCAAAAACGATATTGTGTGCATGATATTTTAACTATACGGACAATCCAAGTCTCATTGTAATAGACCATACGTGTGCGTGAAATCTGGAGGGTCGCACAATATTGTAGGCTGTAAAGAATCCAAGGCAACGCCAGCCACTTGTGTATTGTGCAGAGGGGACTATTCAGCCAATTATAAAGGATGCGAATATTATCACAAACTAATCCAGGAAAATTATACAAAAAGGGTAGTGTCATAAATCCAACAACTTCAAGTAATGTAAATTTCAGACCAAACCCTTATTTAGGCAGTCATCTAAATCAAAATAGAATATATAGCGATGTAGTCAATAGTCGTCCAAATAATGCTAATAGATCAGAATCTTTGAACAACAAACTGTCTCAATTTCCTAATGAATTTAAAGCCGTGTTTAATCAATTATTCCAACAACATAGATGTCCTATTAGTCAGCAAACACATTTTACAGGCAGAACATATTTTAAAATACCAAACTATGTAACATATACTACAAATAACCCTGGTTAATAACAGCGGTTCTTATAAAAAGTACAATTTACCAAAATATCTCTCCTTTCTTTGGACCGTTCTTTTCTTTTTTCCTCGGATTGTGCTTGTCAATACCGCTTTTGGCATTCTGATTTCTGGCATTCTTTCCGTATGTAGTAAACATTTGAGTCTTTAGGCTTTTATTACTGTTGTTATCTTAGATTTCTTTTATAACTCTCTTAATTCATCTGTTCTTCGGGTCCAGATTTCGTTTACTTTCTTTTTGCTTTATATTTTTCGTAATAATTTTCTTTCCCATACTTCCACCATGTTAGTATTTGCTTTGGTCAAGGTCCAAGTTTCGCTGGCATACATTACTAGATTTTATAATACTCTTACATACCGATATCTTCGCTCTTGTAAATATGTGTTTCCTCTTTAATACTTTATTAAGGTTATAAGTGCATCGATAGCCAAACATTATTCTCCTTTGTATTTTTTCTTTAACATCAGGTTCTCTTGTGAATACTGTACACAAATATAGATATTCCTCCACTTCTTCAAACTTGTACACTTTTCCTTTATCCGTTGATATTCTCAGATGTTGTCCTCTCTTAAATTCTTGGTGTGTTCACTTCATATAATCAGTTTTTGTCTCGTTGATATGCAAGCCTAGCTTTTGTGGTCTCTCCTCTAAACGTTTAACTACCTCTTTCATTTCTTATCTGCTTCTTGTTAATAATATTAGGTCTTTTGCAAAGGCTAGCCATCGATGTCTTTTTTGATAGATACGTTCTAATCTGTTTACGTTGGCGTCGCATATAACCTTTTCCAGAATAAAAATGAATAGTACTGACGACAATGGATCTTCTTGTCTAACCCCCCTATTAACTTCAATTTTTTTAATGTTCTATTATTTACTCTCACCTTATTTTCTGTTATTCGTAGTGTTACTCGTACCATTTTCATTAATTTCTTATTAATTTCTACTCCTTTTAAACCCGCACTGAGTTTCGCCGATAATAACTTTCATTTTATCCTTTAACTTATCTTTAATGACTAACTTTTTTACAGAACGATTGGTTTCCGAATTGCAACCACTAGATAATAAAGCAGGCTCAGAAATAGAACAAAATTGATCTACTCCACTCATAATACACACACCTATCAAAGCTTTATCACCAAAAGGAATCTCGGAAGAAATTAAGTTTCTAATCCAAGAAAGTTACCTGTAATTGATCTTGTAATGGCTAAAATTATGAAGAAACTGCTTAGAAAAAAATAGTGATGGTAACCTACCTCTATAACGCCTTCAAACTGCACAAATCATAATTTCTATCCTACACGCATCTTATACATATTTGAAGAAATTCGCAAATTTCACAAAAATATCACTGATTTCTAACATTTTACAAAAATTCTCTAGTTAAGAAAACTTACCCTTAAACTTGATGATGAAATAAGACTGGAAAGAATTTGTCCTAATGATTTAGTCCAATCATCTAGAAAGAAAAAGAACAATTACTATTAGATAATTCTATCTTCAAACGCAAACAAACTTAGTTTAAACCTTTTAAATAATGCGTTACAGTCTTTCAAATATATTACTCAACACACCAAAACAAAATTTTACATAAGCATGCAGTTAATATCTATATCTGCATTAATATTCTGTTTGTTAAAGCAAAACATCAGAATTGACATATCGCAAGACAATAGTGAAAATGACATAAAAAAATCTAAGAATAGCATAGGGTTGCATGTAAAGCTATGAACGGTACAAATAGGTACTACATGGTCTTATTGAAGACCAAATTAAATACCAAAAAGTATGCTGTATTGCACTATAAAAATTTAATGGGTTCATACATTCTACTCATATAAAACCGCAAATTATAGTATGTTCTGGATTAGACATCGTCCTCAATAGTACTTTAACAATTAGGTGAACGGAAGAGAATACGTCTCTAATTAACCACGTCTATTACCACCTAACCTAACATTTGGCCACATGTGGAGCCTATCGCTAAGGAGTAGTCTAATACACATAATATTAATACATGGATATGACTCCCATGTTCATCTGCGGCTCTAACATTTTAGCTGTTTTGGCCCTCTAAGCTTTAAGTTATGCTAAAAGGTACAAATGAATTTTTAGTAGTTGGAAGATCCAACTTACTACGTCACTACTTCAAATATTGTGAACATTTATACAAATAAAATAAAAATAAGAGGTGTACTTTATAAACGATACTATCAAACATATCCGCGTTACTTCAAATAGTTGTTTTATTAAAAAAAATGTATAGCTTCAACTCTGTGAAACAATTAGATCGAAAACTATTTGACGTTATAGAACCTTGTGTTAAAAAAGTACTTTTTATATTTATTCCGTATTTAATATATTACATTAATCAAAAAGAAGGACATTATTACAAATTAAGCATAAAACAAGCTTTCTAAATAAGACTTTTGTCTAGTAGATATCAACTATATCAAAACAGGTAAGACATTCTATTTTATTTTGTTATAAAATGTGCGAGGATAGCTACATAATAGAAAAGTGAGTTACGACATAGAAATTAATTTGAAATTTTTTTGTACTTTTATTACCCAATTACCGTTGCTTATAATAAAAGGTAAGTAATTTTTATCTACGTACTGCTTTTAATCTTCTCATACGACATATTTTCTTCGCAATATAACTTATAATCATTTTAGTAGTGTTGTGGCATTTTTAAAAAAAAATATTTACAGTATATTTACAATTTAGTATTTAGTAAAAGTGTAGACAGTGTAAGGAAACATCATTCGGTAGTGATACTCTTATAATAATACTTTCACAGTGGGAGGTTTATAGGTCGGTTGAACCTTCCAAAAAGACATTAGGCAACTGCTAAAGCAGTGCATTGTAATAGTGCAAAATGGCTAATAGATTTCGCCGATGACAAATACGATGAAAAAATTTTCATGTACCGTAAAGCTAGAGACAAACTATGACGCGTTCAACTTTACTCAAAGTGTTTTGAACTGGAAATTTATATTTTTAGCCCTAGAGCTGCACTTTATAAGACCAGATATTTCTTATCCTTGAATCTTCTTTCGATAAACCAATACATTTGACGAAACTTTGTGCAATTTCTGACGTTCGGCATAGATATGGTTTTCCATGTGAGACATTAGTCAAAGTGCAAGCCTAAATCTTTGTTTTTGGTCTTAGCAAGTTTTGGCACATTATTTACAATAGCAGGTGAGCAGACATTAAATCATATAGTAAGCGTCACTCGCATCGACTTACTTTGAATGATTTTAATGCTCTTTTTATCAAATCACCCATTTATGAGATTAAGTGACGTTGAAGGTTTGTAGAATCTATTATAGAATCATAGATAGAGAGAATAGTAGCGTAGTCTGCAAAGGTGTAGATAGTCTTATACGATAGGATTGTAGTTAGAGATTTTATTATTGTATTTTACTAAAAATATCTGTTAGTTAGGTAAGATTTAAAGGAGGAGAGATAATAAAAGAATTAGTAAGAGAGTTTTAAGCTTATATAGTAGTCCAATATGCTAGATCTTATTAAGCGAAGTCAGAGCCTTCCAAAACTTTGTGATATTTGGTTTATTACTCTGTGTATTTGTTGTCGTAAAATAATTTTCTCTGAACCTAAATTGATGATCGAACACCAATATTGTTGTATTTGCATCAGCAACTAGTTTATTAAAAAAAAGTTTTTCAAACACTAAATTTCCTGTTGTGATGCTTTCCCAGCTTTGGAAACCATTGTTGTGTATGTATACTTTCATAAAATATGGTTACCCAAGATACTCAGATTGTTGTAAGCATACCTTTTTTGGTACTGTCTTCAGTAGTTTGCAAATTATAAAATCATAACTCGGGGTTTAGATCGTATCTTGAGAAGGTGAAAAAGATTTGATAAAAAAGACATTTGTCACGGATTATCCAGGATAAAGATAAAAGATCCGCACGGGAGCATTGATAACTTGAAATCGTTTAATAATTTTTGTTGCTCTCTAAGGGGTGTGATTTTCCTGATTAAGATTGGTGAGCTAGTGATTAAAATTATCATTCTAAATGACATCGAGGGTCACAAGTAATCGTTATAATTATGCATTGCCATTTTGTTTTTACTCGTCGTTTAAGATCTTTGATGTAGAGATGGGTGTAGGTAATTTGTTGTGCACGGTTAATTTAGAAAGGAGGGGTCTTCAGGTTCTTTTATACGCACTTAAAGGTCTAGTTTGGACTTAAGGTATTGGTGAAATTTATTTCGATTAGTTTCGTTCATTGCAAGGCGAGGAATGAGTTCTTTATTAATAGTTCTGGTACTTAAGTATAACTGGCAGGTAGTCTGAAGATAAGTCGTTATTCGATTCAATCATATTGTATTTGTAGTTTTCCATGTAACATGTAGAAGTGTAATTGCAGTGTTGGGCATTCCAATCGCCACCAGCAATGACTCTGTTATTTAGAATTTATTATAGTCGTCAGAAAATATTGAATTTAGAGGAGGGCAATAAATGAATAAGATTACAAAAGACTAAGAAAACATATTTGTAGTTTGAATTGCTGTAGATTAAAAGGGATTTAATTGATAATGCTATCATAAAATAAATAAATCTAGTTGGTAAGCCTTTAGGTTTGGAGCATTTCGATCGTCTTAGTTTATCTGGTTTGCCTATTAGTTTGTCAAAATACATTTTTTTTTCACCACATTTAGCACTATACTTTTCTCACCTTATTTTACTGTGAGTTGTTATGTTCCTAACATATTAGGGCGTGTTTACTACTATACGAAGTACTTTGTTTCAGAACCAAAGACAATTTTTACATATCATCTAGTATAATATTTCTTAGTGTCAGATCAAGTTCCCTTAGTGAATATGTATTACGTTGAAATTGTTGTCCATTAGGTAATAATGACAGAAAATTATGGTATTTATGGTAAATGAGAATAGAATTGCTTTCATTTACTTTCATTCTCGGTATTTTACCTACTGTTGAAGTTTTTTAAAGTTAAATACAAGTTGTTTGAGCCCAAAGAAAAACTAATATGTGATGTTAGTTTTAGAAACTACTATACAGAAGTGGGTACAAGAAGTTATTCTTAATAAAATAAATCTAAAGGTAAATCCAAAGACATAAACCATGTTAATCAAGATAATTTACCAATTTTGAATTTAACATTATAGAACCAGATGTTCAGAAATTTTAAATGATAAGAAGCTAAAAAGACCAAACCACATTATTGCAAAAATATTAAAACCTGATGGATCTGCCCCAAGGATAGCTGTATCAGCTGGTATATCAGTGGTAAATAGCAAATTTAAGAAAGGTGGCAGTACGTTTTTTTAGGGGTATGCCAGACTTAATCGACTGGTGCTCCGATAGGAAGTTTTAAAGTTTATGTTGGAAGCAACGGTTGGACAAGTATGATCTAAGAATAAAGAATAAATGGCTGAATAGTCGTTTTAATTTGAAAAGTAGGTCCGCATGCCACATCTTGTCAAAGGCTCGCTTTACAACCAGAAATACTGATGTACGCATATGTTGTGGTTCTAGGCTTTCTTTGATTTTATTAACAATCCTATGACACTGTTAGATAGCAGAGTGATTGTGTCTGAAGACAAACTGGTATCTAGGAATTAAGTCGACGATATTTGTTATGTCCGCGATTTTTCTAAGAATAAGTCTTTGAACATAATAGGTAAAGGGCTTATTGGTCCATATGAACTAACATAAGTTGGAAATTTTCCAGACTTTGGTATCATGATTATTAGAGTATATTTCCATAGTATCGCATAGTAATATAGTCGCAACATGTTGCTATATATGGTTTTCAGTAACTTAATCGCTTTTTGTAGGACAGTTAGGAGCATTCAAGAATGTTTCTTCACCGTTGTGGTTCTATGGAGCGGAAAATACGTAGCAAAGTGTTCTGCAATTCTGTTTTATTCTTCAGTATTTGTTCGCGCTCAGCTACCATCAGATCTCTTAATGGTGGAACCGATACTGTAGGTCTCTTAATCTTCCTCGTCGTTTTTCACATTGAGTGAGAATCGTTAGATAGGTTGCCGAAGGAGTGTTCCAAAGATTCATTTTTAGCTTCTTGAATAGCCATGCGGAGGTTCGATTTAAAAAAGGATTTTTAGTTGTCTATCATCTTTGTCAATAACAAATTCTTTGATGCAAATAGGAACACTGTGGTTCTCTTGAACTGATCTATAGGTTCAAGAGTGAATTTCTACAAAACGCTTTGAATTAGTGTGAGTAGATACTACACAGCTTCATCAATGTTATCTTTATATTTTAAACGGGTGTCTAATGTTATGTTGTTAATATGTCAACGAAAAAGATTTAGAACAAAGTCTAAGTTGGGGTTTTTCCCTATAATAGTGGTCCTTAGCGTCATTATTATAGAACTGTGATCAGCGTGCAGATCAAGTTTGATTCGATTGCACCATATATTTCTAAAATTCTAGTCTAGCAGGTCTGGGATTTCGTTTAACTTAGTCAGCCAGTAGGAATACTAGAAAATAAATCGCCTAATCATGAGGCAAAAAGTAGGCTACATAAGATGGTAATTAAACCATCATACACTTAGGAAACGTGGCAAACGGTAATGGCATTTTAAGAAAAAGTATTAGGCAAGGAAATAAATGATAGAAACCAAGGATACATTATGAACCTCTAGCGAAAACAAATAGTGAAGATATCGTTAGGTTTACCGAAGAGTAAAAACAAATGGAATATGCCAGAGCAGTCAAAGTTATTATCAAATAAAACTCCAATAGAAGTCGAGCTAAGACCACAATTAAAGTGGCAATAGGAGGTGACAGCAACCAGTGGGTACTACTGGGAAATAATAAAGACGCGAGGTGCTAAGGGTAGTCTCTGTACATTCCACACTACAGAAATGTAACTACACCTATATCTTTAATAAGGTTAAACCAACCCATCAGAGATAAATGAACTCCACAACATTAAGAAAGTTTTACAGGTAATCGCTCTCTCAGGGTGCAAACACCACTAAATGAATGAGCGAATGAAGTAAAATATGACAATTTGACAGATTTTATTGTTATAATAAACCGAGCGCAATAAACTTAAATTTAGAAGTACCTTTGTTTGCTAGGTTGAATACCTAACGTATTTAAAATGCAGCACCATAACCATAACTCTGCTTTACGGCCAAATAAAATTTTATTGGCTTTGATAAATAAATCGGCTGTAAATTTATTTAATATGTGCAGATTTGACGTAGCCGCGGTAGTTGGCAACAGTAACGGCAGGAAGCTCTCTTCCAGCTTAACTTGCGCCGCTTTAGTTCGCGTGCAGTTTATTAAAAAATTCCGCTTCCTTTAACTGACGTCACGGTAATTTAAGCTTCAATATAGAAGTTGCAGATCGCACGGAAGAAGGTTAGCAGCGGCATTTTGCAGATTGTGGCGCAGTTCTCGAACTTCAGGTTTAAGGTCGCGCCTGCATTGTAATATAAGTAGAGCGGATGGCAACGACTAAACGATTTTCGCTTACTGATTTCGGCTTCAAATAAAACCTCATGAAACAGTCGTCTGCTTCCTTTTTCTGGCTGTGTCACTTCCGCTCCGAGTCTGGGCATACGGAAGACCAAAAAGCAGTCAATATCGCGCTTGAAGCTCTCTGAAATCTCCGATCAAATAGTCAGCTGGTCGCGTCCTTTTCAGCCCCCTATTTTTCCTGCCGGGGATGTTTTCCTTTTCCTATATTTAGCCGTGCATCTATTACGGTTTTGCGTCGAGCGCCGTTTAAGCGCGTTTTAACGCGTCACTACTGCTTTGTGCGCCGACTTTTATTTCGTCGCTGCATCCACGCCGACAACGGCGCCGTTATTAAGTAAAGTACAGACTTCCCAATTTAGCCGCTCAAACGGAAAGTTGCGGAATATCGGGCACTAATACCAAACGGCACGGCTTAGATTGGAGTTCCATCGAGGTAATAAGAGATCATATGTTCTTTTATTCATTAGGGAGTTGATCCAACTAAACTGTGTCTCAATTAGCCGATGTAATCCGCTGACGAGCGAGCAGGGGCGCCGTCGAACTCGCACGGCCAAGTAGAAACCCAATACAAAGGGCGCTATGTTTGTCGTTATGAATAATCCAATACTTCCAAATTGGGTTATATCACATTTCCATAATTTATATTCCACTCCGTCACAAATAATTAAATCAAACAAACTTTTCTCATTACGATGACTTAATGTTGTCTCAGATTGTACAATTGTCTAAGGTAACTTCCGGAACGGCATCGTCCTGAAGACGCCAGATCGAGATCCGGATCCGCGATCTGCCGTAATGTACGTCTCACATATTCGTGGAACGTTCAATGGAATCGAGGCGACTGTTTGAATACGGCGTATAATTTTATTGTTTCGCATTCGCCCACATGCGAACTTCCGTGGATGCCTGACGAATTACTCCCACATCTGCGTATGCCTAACTTCGCAGACGAGAGAGAACGGCCCCGCTCAAAATCTTGAAGCTGTGTTAAAAGGTCACTATGTTTTTTCCTTTACTTGAGTATTATGTAATTGTATAAATGTACTTAATAATTGAAAAAGTGCCACATCCTAATTATACTTATTATTTACAACTTAAGATTTTAGAACGCTTCACCTAAGGTTAGTTTGTCTGATTAGCTAGTCTGTTTAGCTAATCAGATCCTAGTGTTGTTAGTACCTATTCGGTCGACGCCTAGCTTGTAGCTTGAGGCAAGCGTGCACTAGCTCTATATGTAAGTAGCAATGTGAGCCGTCGCTGTAGGCGACTGGTTCAGAGCGAATGCTTTGCTGTCCGAAAACTCAGAACGCGGGCAAGTTCAAGTCTCGCTGGAAACTCATGGATGTATATGACGTTATAATATTTAAGGTTGCATGTAAGCAGGCTAATAAGCCCTTGAGGCTGTAGTGCTGGTAAGTGCACTTTAATGAAAAGAAAATTAGCCACTGTAATTGTTTTATATAAAAAAAAACTTCAAATAACAGATATAGTTAGCCTTGTGCATTGAAGCAGAGCACACGTGCATGGGCTGACTTTACCTGCGTTTTTCAGTTACTTATTAATATAAGTAATCAACTCGCAAGCTATTAACATGGCATTTAACAACAGCAGTGTCTATCACCAGGCAAACCAATCACCTACACAATTGATGGCTCAGCCGCATTTTGGAATCACGCCAGTATATAGACAGCAAACGCAATACCAAGCATCACCTACTACGTCAACTAATATATCACAACAGGGATATCAACCTCAACAAATTACAAGAATATCATCGACCAGTGAAGATGAACCAGATAACACACAGGGAACTAAGAACATCCTATGGCAACAAGTAAGAAGTACAAAATGAAAGAAGATTTCAAGAACTACAAATAATTCTGTAAACAACAATATAATCACCACTAACAACTACAGCACATTAGCAGTTGAAGAAAACAACGATTAAAATACTGATCCTAGTGTAAAGATCAGGAAACCCCCTCCCATTTACATATATGGAGTAACCGACTATCCAAAAATGATAAAATAAATAAGAAACTGCCTAGAGGACGAACACTACACCACGAAGAGCTTAGCAAATAATACCATCAAGATTAATTGTTTAGTCGTAGAAAATTATCGTAAATTAATCAGATATTTAAAAGGAGAAAATATCATTCACCACAGTTACCAACTGAAAGAGGATCGAGCCTACAGAGTGGTTATTAAACATCTACACAACTCTATCCCAACTGCTGAAATAGCAGAAGAAATAACGAAACTAGGGCACAAGGTGAGAAACATCATTAATTCTAGACATAGAACTTTTTTTCGTTGACCTCGAGCCAGCTAACAATAATAAAGATGTATATAAAATAGTAAATCTACAAAACATAAATGTTACAATTGAACCACCCCACAAGTTCAAAAATGATACCGTGCAGTATACAAGGTGCCAACTATACGGGCATTCCAAAACTTATTGTAATAGACCTTACTAGAAATCTAGAGACACGCCGGCCATTTGTGCCTTATGCGGATGTGATAAAGGATGTGAATATTACCACAAGCTAATCCAGGGGAATCAGACTCAAAAAAAGGACAGTGCTACAAAATCACCAGCTGCAAATAAAATAATCTTAACATTAGATCGAACTTTTATCAGGACAATTTTCAAAAACAAAATAGAAATAGTAAAAAATAATCAACCAAACAATGATAATACATCAGAACTATCAAATAACATATTATCGCAATTTCTTAATGAATTCACAGCCATGTTCAATCAATTAATACAACAAAACAGCATGGTACTTAACATGTTAACAATGTTAATTAGTAAACTAGCTTCATTATGGCCAAGTTCTTACGAATTGCACTGTGGAACGCCAACGGTCTTGAACAGCATAAAGAAGAAGTAAAAATCTTTTTGACAAACAATCACATAGATGTTCTACTAGTCAGCGAAACGCACTTCACAGATCGAACATATTTCAAAATACCAAATTATGTAGTGTATAATACTAATCATCCTGATGGTACGGCACACGGCGGAACAGCAGTACTTATCAAAAATACAATCCGCCATTACGTACTACCGAAATACCAAAAAAATCTCCTACAATCAACTGCAATAAAGGTATCAACACTACCATATGAACTTACAGTAGCAGCTGTCTATTGCCCACCTCGTCACAATATCAAAAAGAATGATTTTGACGAATATTTTCAAACATTAGGTAATAAATTTCTAGTCGGTGGAGATTACAATAGCAAACACACAAGGTGGGGCTCGCGCTTAACAACAACCAAAGGCAGGGAACTGTTAAAAAAAGTAGAAGATCACAGATACTCTTTTCTATCAACTGGCACACCAACTTATTGGCCGACTGACCTAGGGAAAGTTCCTGATTTGTTAGACTTTTACGTTATAAATGGAATTAACTCAATATACACTAACATTATACTTAGATACGACGTGACATCCGACCATTCTCCTATTATAGCAACTCTCGGAACATCTATCATATACAAGGAACCCCCGCGTAGATTACACAATCATCAAACAAACTGGGAGACCTTCCGGTTTATATTAAATGATAGCATAAATCTAAAAATTCGGTTGAAGGAAGCTGATGAATTAGAAAAAGCTACAGAAGTATTTCTAAGTCAACTACAACAAGCTGCGCAACAGTTTTCACCTATACTTCACCCAAGGAAAATGATGCGGGACATACCCTTAGAAATAAAAAAGGCCGTAGCTGTAAAGAGACGCGCCAGATCAAGATGGCAACGTACCTACACTCCTGCCGACAGACAGGTTTATAATCGATTAAGTGAAAGATTAAAGACCAAGCTAAAAGAAGTACGAAACCACGACTTCGAACAATATATATCTAAACTAAGCAGAATAGATAATTTCATTTGAAGGCCAGTCAAAAATTCAAGTAAACCTAAAACTCCTGCTCCACCAATTAGAAAAAGCATCAATGAACCATGGGCAAAAAGTGATGCTGAGAAAGACAACCTATTTGCAGAACATTTGGTTTCCGTATTCCAACCGATAGATAATGTAGTAGATCAAGAAATAGAACAAAGTCTTTCTACCCCATCTGCAATACACACGCCTATCAAACCACTGTCACCAAAAGAAATTGCAGAAGAAATTAAATTTCTAAACCCAAAAAAATCACGCGGAATCGATCTTATTACGGCTACAATGTTGAAAGAATTATCTGAAAAAGGAATAATCATGCTAACCCACATTTATAATGCTATTCTACGTCTTGGATATTGGCCAAAATGTCTTAAAAAAGCTCAAATTATAATGATAGGTAAACCAGGGAAAGATCCAACTGATGTTTCCTCTTACAGACCTATCAGTCTACTGCCAGTAACATCAAAACTACTTGAAAGACTAGTGCTTCGCAGACTACACGAAGACCTTAGATACCTGGATACCAGAGCATCAATTCGAATTTCGTCAGAAACACTCGACTGTACAACAAGTTCACCGAATTTTACAAACCATAAACAAAGCATTCGAAAAGAAACAATACTATAGTTGAGCTTCCCTTGACATCAGCCAGGCTTTTGACAAAGTCTGGCACCCCGGACTGATTCACAAAATCAAGTGTAGTTTTCCTCCAGTCTACTTCAACCTCCTAAAATCATATTTGAACGAGAGAATATTTCAAACTAAGGTAAATGAAGAGAAATCTGCCCACTTTCCAATCAACTCAGGAGTGCCTCAAGGCAGTGTCCTTGGAGCGCTACTATATGTCTTGTACACGTCCGATCTACCGATAGCACAAAATGCAACAATAGGGACTTTTGCCGATGATACAGCTATTATTTCTTGCCATGAAGATCCTCAAGCAGCCTCAAACATTACTCAAGACTATTTAAATGACCTTCAACAATGGCTGGAAAAATGGAAAATAAAAGTGAACGAGAACAAATCCGCGCATGTTACGTTTACAATAGGCAAAGAAATATGCCACGCAGTCACAATAAACAATGTGAACATACCACAAACACAATCGGTACGATATTTAGGACTGCATTTAGACACCAAACTAAATTGGAAACATCACATTACAAACAAGAGAAAACAAGCAGATATCAATACAAGAGAACTACAGTGGCTGATAGGAAGGAAATCACGGATATTCTTGGAAAATAAAATCCTGATATATAAAGCAGTCATCAAACCAATATGGGCATACGGACTAGAACTCTGGAGGTGTGCCTCCAAATCTAACATAGAAATCATACAAAGGGATCAATCCAAGATACTTCGACAAATTGCAGACGCTCCCTGGTACGTAACGAACCATACATACCAATCTTCATGTTCTAACAGTACATGAAGAAATCCGTAAAAAAGCCATCAAGCATCAAGCCGTTTTAGACAACCATCCTAATCCGCTAATGGAATAACTTCTCGAACCAGTGCTTAACAAAAGACTCAAAAAACTGTGGCCAAGTGGACTATTTTAAGTTAATGTGTATTAGTTATAATGAAGTTCTAACAGATGAACTAATTTAAGTTATTGTATACCTCAATTATTTAAGTTTTAACAGGTGGTATCAATGGATATCCCCCTGATCATGTTTTTAATACTAGTACATCTAGTAGCTGTTAGCACTTTAGCTCACAGAATTTTGTATTATTCTGATTGCTAAATAAACTCCTAATAAAAAAAAATAACAGATATAATCTATAAGAACTGAATACATTAAATTTATACAGGGCTCCCCCATTTTCAAGGCGCTTTTTTCCTTACAACTAAAGTTTGACATTTATTAATCAATATAACGGCCAATTACAGGAAGCAAAATTTTATCAATTTTATTTATACCAACAAAAACAGCATTTCCATCATTTTCACCTAAATAATACGCAATTTTCAATTAACTTTCAATTTCCCGGTAGTTGGTAACAAGCTTACCACTCCCAGCCGTTAAATTGATGCGCTCTAAGTAACACGCAGAAATCATGAAATTAACTTAATACCGAAATGATGGTCAGCAATGATAACGAATCGTTAGAAAACATACATGACCGACAGTGAGTTAATAATAGCAAAAGAAAAAGGCAAAATTACATAAAACAATTGCGGCTGAAACATCTTAAATAACAATAACAAACAGATTTGATATTTTAGTAAATGAAATTGTAAACAATAACACTAAACAAGGTGAGCAAGCCCAAAGATTCTCAAACGACTTCTGTTTTGTTTATAGGATAACACATTGTAAATCCTTACCAAATAACACAATAAATGCAATCTCACCACAGACATATAGAAAACTCATAAAACGTCTAAACAATGAAAACATAATTTACCATATCTACCAAATGAAGAAAGAAAGAGCGTATAGGGTGATTCTACAACGGATTTTTCATCACTCCTTATTTGTTTGTGGAACGAACATGGTTTAACAAATATTAAAACTAAATTAAGCCATTTTCTACAAAGTCATAAAATTGATGTGTTACTGATTTCGAAAACCCACTTTACGGAAAGATCCCTACTCCAAATATCTTGGTACATCTTATGGTTTGCTCTCGGGTTGTTAGACCGTGGTCCACAACTGCGGTGGACATCTTCAGAATATCTTCTAAATCTTCTAAATATTAAGTATACTCGTGCGAGTGTGGTAAGAATGGTGTTGAGGGGAGGAGACTTTGTTGACGTCACCGGGATGGTTAATAACGTAATAGGGCTAACTGGTGACGTCAATCGGGTCGTTGCAGGTAACATCTTGGTATGTGCTGACGTCACTCACTCTTTCACCGTACAATAGTCTGTTTTTTGCTCCTTAAGAGCGATAAACCAAGACTTAGGTAGAATAAATCCATTGCTGTAAATCACTTAAATGGAAATAGGCTGGTCACCTGGCAAGATTGGACGATCGGTAGACAAATAGATTCACAAAATGGAAGCCTACAATGACAAAAAGAAGAAGAAGTAAACCAAAAATAAGATGGGGAGACAAAATCGAAGATGTAGCGGGAAAGAAATGGATAGACAGAGCTCAGGACAGAAATTAATAGATGGAAAAGGGGGAAGTCTTTGCCCGACCTACGGGATAATTAATTAATTGGCTATTATTATTATTATTATTATTAAATCCATTGTAAATCCTGTTTAACAAAGTGTCAATTTAAGATGCCCTAGATTACCTGAAGAAAATGTTTTCTAACGATTTCTTACAGCTATTTCAGCAGTACCTTACGTCCAGTTTGTTTGGTAGTGCTTATATTATAAACACAAGGACGGCATATTAAAGAGCCTTGTAATCGCCAATTACTACATAGAGAAATTTGAAAATACCGCCATCAATATAGCAACATTAAAACCCCCGGTATGGCTGAGATATGTCAGTGACACATTTGTGATATAAAGACACGGAAATTAGACCCTACCGCACGTTTTTAAACAATTGAATTCTATACCCCTAAGCATACAGTTTACTATGGAACTGGACTCGAACGATAGGATTGTTTTTTAAACGTACAGGTGTTGAGATAGGAGAATAGATATTTACAACACACCGTGTACAGAAAAATCAGATACTTTCATAAGCAGCCGAATCTTTACCCAAGTTAAAACAAAAACGTTTGTAAAAACATTAATAAACTGAGCACGACGTATATGTCGACCATAATTTTTGGACAAGTAATTAAGACATTTCGAACAAGGGGATGGCTACTCGAAGACGGAGACAAATAACAACCGAACTCGGCCATGGTAGGCAAAGTTTTTTTTATCTTATATCAACAGGGTTACGGATTAAATAGGAAAAATGTTCAATAAATACATAGTAGACATCATCTATACTATTACCACCAAGATACGGAATTTACTTTGACCAGCCAAGGGTGCGAGAAACCCACAGGATACGCCAGGGGTATACTGCGTACCTTGTTCATGTGAGCAGGTTTACACTAAGATAAAGGAACACGAACATCATCTACGCCTTAATCAACCCGAAAAATCACAATTGCTGAACATGCTTTGGAAAATCCCGACCATGAGATAGAATTCGGACAAACACAGATTTTATCCAATTGCAAGAATTACTGCCCAATATTATATAGAGAGGCGGTAAAGATTTATAAATATAAAAATAATAACAGGGACGACGTAGTCAATCTACCTAGGTCTTGGTTTATCACTCTCAAGGGGCAAAAAACAGACCACGATACAGCAAAAAAGGGAGTGACGTCAGAAAATGCACATTCTTACGAGTACAGAAGCGAAAACACACGGGACAATAATTTAATTTTTAGAAGATTTTCTTCTGAAGATGTCTGCTGCAGTTGTGGACGAAACGTCAAGAGTTTCTGAACTCCGATCACGGCCTTATAACCCGAGAACTAACCACACGATGCACCATAACACCGGCCGTGAAATTCTTCGCATCTATGTGACACGCCTCTACGGGGAGGAGGTTTACAAATCTGTAAAACAACTCGAGAACTTACGCAAGAAGAAATTCCAGCTACTGTCCAGCCTTGCTTTCTTACTGCGTTGTCGAGATCAAAAGGTAGTGCCGAAGTATTTGCAGGTCAAACACCACCTGCGCACTCCTCAAGCCCAACGAATTTATCGAAAAACGGAAGCTGCCTTAGTCAGAGAACAAGTGCACGCTACCAAAAAAAGAACTCTCGCTCTGTGTTCACTAGAACTGATGCAAGTCCATGTCAGCTTGGCCAGCAGAATACATAAAGATGACTGGGATACTGTAGACCGCATCACTTTCCATTCTGCGGAGAAGCACGGAGCGGCCGCCACCGTTAGACAATCTTCTAAGTTTCAGCGTTTACAGAACAAAAGCGCTCCCACACAACTGGATTATAAGCAAACTGTTATAAACCTTTCCAAACACGAGCTTATCCAGGAAGCCATCAGTACTCTTAGCAAAGGTGAAAAGTTTACCGTAACACCCAAATCCATTCCGATAGAGGACATTATAGTTAACGTAGAAGCAGCCATACGGAACCTTCCAACAGACGAAGCAGATGAAGTAGGAGTCGAGACTTCACGCATCCTGCGCCGTGCTAAGCCACCTAAGAAGAACTTATCCAGGGTGGAATTAAAGGCTCTACGTGAATTCAAGAATGATGACACCATAATTGTCTTACCAGCAGATAAAGGTAACCCTACTATTGTACAGGAGGACTACATAATGAAGATGACCGAACTGCTCAACGCAAACACTTACACTGTGCTCAAACGTGATCCCACATCGCGGATACTACGCGACACGAGCAAACTGATAAAGAGTTCCTCTCTGGATGACACCACCAAAAAGAAACTAATAACATCAGAGGCGGTGCCCCCAAGAATAAACGGGCTCCCCAAAATACACAAAGACGATTTACCGCTGCGACCCATTGTCAGTGTCATCGGGGGTCCTACCTACAAATTGGCCAAATACTTATCCAGTCTGTTACAATCGCACATTGGACATACCAGCAGTTACATCAAGGTAGGGAGATCTAATGGTCAGTTTCGATGTAACATTCCTATTTACCAAAATGCCGATTCAAGAAGCCCTGGATCACCTGAAGAAAAATTTTTCTAACGATATCTTACAACTATTTCAACAGTGCCTTACGTCCAGTTACTTTATTTGGCAGAGCGTATATTACGAACAAAAAGACAGATTAGCAATGGGTAGCCCACTCAGCTCTACAATCGCCAATTACTACACGGAGAAATTTGAAGAGATTGACATTAATACAGCACACTTAAAAACCCGCGATATGGCTAAGATACGTCCATGACACCTTTGTAATATGGAGACACGGAAAGGAAACCCTACCACAATTTGTTATGCACCTGAATTCCATACACCCAAGCATACAGTTTACCATGGAACTGGAATCGAAAGATAGGATTGCTTTCTTAGACGTACAGGTGTTGAGATCGGAGAATGGACATTTACAACACACAGTGTACAGAAAACCATATACATACGGACAGAAACCTTCATAAGCAGTATCTGTAAAATAGACGAGCAGTCTACAACAATATTAATTCATAATTTATTCCAGCGCAAATTTTTGAAGACATCTTTTAATAAATTAGTAAAGATCTTCGGGGAGATGATATTCCCGTGTTTAATTATCTTTTTACTTTTATCGGGTTCGTCTTTTCAAATATCTGGAATGTCGCTGTTGCATTTTCATATATTTTTTTATTTAATCTATGTATGTGTAATCGCGCCTGCATGTTTTTAATGCATCAACCAGAGCCCAGGTTTCCACCCTGTCAAATGCTTTTTCAAAATCGATGAAGGCTAGATAGAGGGGTTGGTTATGTTCGTGCGCTTTTTCCATAGCTTGTCTTAAGGTGTGTATGTGATCCAAGGTTCTATATTTCCCTCTAAAACCTGCTTGTTCTAAAGTTTGGAATTCGTCTAGACGTTTCGTTATTCATGTTGCTATTATTTTTGTTAAAAGGAGTATCATTATAATAATTTATTAAATGATTCAAAAAGCGATGAAAATAAAATTTAGTTTTAGACTTTGTGATATTTATTTCTTTTGTGACACAGAAATCTATTAGGTCGATTATGTTTTTCCTCAATGAGATTCTTCTAGTGGGAAGAATTAAATTTTTTTTTTTATTACTTCGGATAGTTGCCTGCTTTTAGGTATTGTAAGTTTAGAGTACCTCTATATATTTTTTTAACATTCTAATTTCCACTGACTATAAATGTATTGCCAAAAACGTCACAAAATTATTTATAATATTATAGACAATATACTGCAGTTAGTATTATTGCATTTGATTTTTCAGGACAATGAAAGTAATTTGAGGGTATTCGTGGTTATATTGATTGAGTTCGTGATTCTTCCCCTATAGATCGATCCATCTGGATGGTTGTGATGATATGACTTTTATTGATCTGGCGGATTTCAACAATAATAATTATATTAATTTTAGATTTTGTCAGAAAATTTTAAATTTGGTGATTAGCATGGAGACGATATTGATCATTATATTTATATCCTGTATTAGATTATTCTTCATGATCTTGGATTCAGTTAGGTCATTCGGTTGGGACAAATTTGAAGTTATATTAAAATTATTTCTAATATTAGAGCACATAAATTTTTTACTTCTACTAATTTTTTGCAGAACGGCTATCTTCCTAGGTTTAGAACAAGTTTTTTGTTAAAGCTACTTATGTATGACACATTCCTTACAATTGGCTAGATGGTTACAAACGCAGTTAACATAATTAGCATCTTTATCTTTAACTTTCCCGCAGCAATCGTTGATCAAATTAGTTTAAAAGCATTTGACGCAATGTGGAGCTTTTCTACAACAGTTCTTAGGAGTTCAAATATGACTGGGACTGATTTGTGTGTAAACAAGCCCCACTATGCAGCAGCTGTAAACCTTGGGAACTGAGTCACAATCTTCACCCTCCCTCTTGCTCAAGTTAGAGTGACGATCAAAAAAAAGGTACTGTTACCTGGCCCCGATTTCGCCGGGGCTGATATTATCTGGCCCGGAATTTTTCGTGCATCACAAAGCCCTCTTTTGGAATTTGCCATCACAAAGAAATGCTACCTGAGGCCGACCTTGTCGCGCCGTGTGCGGGAATGTTACCTGAGACCGACTTTGTGGCGCCGTGTGCAATATCGGGATTCTTGACTTACCGCGCCGCGTCGTGTCAAGCGGTTTTTTGCTGCTCGCCGCCCGGATCTGCTGCTCGCTGCCCAGATCTGCTGCTCGCTTTCCGGCTCTGCCGCCCGGATCTGCTGCTGCGGCCCCTGCTGCTCGCTTTCTGGTTCCGCCGCCCGGATCTGCTACCGCCCCTGCTGATCGCTGCCCGGCTCCGCCATCGGCCCTACTACACGCCACCCAGCTGCGCTACCGCCCCTGCTGCTCGCTGGCTGGCTCCGCCACCGGCCCCGCTGCTGCACCTAGCTCGCGGCCTGTTTCATCGCATACTTTAAGTCCTTTCCGTGCCCTACGCGTTGCCGGTCGTAGCGTCCCGACGCCCGATATATCACCGCTCGGGCCCTACCTGGTAACAGTACCACGAAGCGTGAAACAATGCATTGTAATCAAAACCTCATGACCGCTGAAATTCACCACAGACTCCGACAACAATATGGAGAGGAGTATCTCTCACAAATCCGTGTGTCTGAGTGATGTAAGTGCTTCAGAGAGGACAAAGATAGCGTAGAAAATAAACTGCATGATCATCATCCGCGAACATCCGTCACCGAGCCAAACATTGATCGTGCAGACACGGTTGTTCGTGAAAATAGGCGCAGCACTATCAAGGAACTTGAATCAATACTGTTTATCAGTGTTGGTAGTGTAAAAGACATCTTGAATAGCACTACCGCAAGGCGAATGCACCGTGGGTACTACGCACTTAGGCGGGCGTGAACAAAATGGTGCGTATGCAAACTCCCAGTCGTCTTCTACAATAGTTTGAAGACATAGTGACCATCGAGAAAACGTGGGTGCGCTACTTTATTTTCGAGTCCTAGCAGTCATCGTGCGAATGACCGCATACCAGTTCTCCCAAACCCAAGAGAGCGCGGAAGAGCGATTTAGCAGGAAAAGTGATGGCAACGTTCTCCTGGGACTGGCAGTTAGTTATCCATGTAGACTTTCTGACGGATTCCAGAACAGTTAACGCAGCTTATTACTCAGACTTTTTGGCAACAGACATAAAGGAAAAAATCCGATCCAGGCGAAAGACAGGTAGAAAACGGGTAGCTTTTCTTCGAGAAAATGCACGTCCCCATAAAGCTTAAACAACAATGGAGACCTTCCGGAAATTCGTCGCCATTTATCCCCAAGTGATTTCTACCTGTTCTGAAGGCCTAAATCAGACTTGCAAGTCATGCGGTTTGCGGACAACAACGCTGTCATTCAGACTATGCTGAAGCATATACGCCGCCAATCAAAAGCCTTTTTTGAAAAAGGCATCAGACTGCTTCTACAACGTTAGAAAAATGTGTTTACTCCGGAAGGGAGTACGTTGAAAACTGAGATGTGCACATGTTTCGCAATTTGGTTCTTTTTGTAAAAAAATCAGTCCCAATCATATTTGAACTATCTTGTATGTCCAAAGTTTTGGTATCTTAAATACAGTGTAATTTCCCTTTTAGTGTAAGTTCTAATTATAAATATGTTTGTGTTGTAAATGGTATTGTTTTTTTTTCTTAAGACTGATAAAAAACAAAAGTATTAAAATATTTGTTTTTTTTTGCTTAAAATTCCGTATGTTAACAACCACATGACTTAGTATTTCCCTCATTTAAAGCTTTTATCATATCTGTTTTGCCTTCCTTAGGTTCAATTTTAATTTATTCATCGCTTAGGGCTTTAGCGACATATTTTTCTTTAATAATGGCATTTAGCATCATTTTAATTCTTTTTTCTCATTAATTGTCATCGTCATAGTATTTGTTATTTGTCGTTCATTATCTGATCGCATAAGTAAAATAGGGCATACTTCTTGTGTTACGTGTTATTGAGGTTGGCTATAACACGTTGTGTGACGCTTTATTTGCAAATGTGATAGCCGTATTGGCCGAGAGTAACTTGACATTTGGGTACATTACACGAGAGCTCTCTAATTGCGGTGCGTGTAAACATTTAGCGGTGCGACCGAAGTGCCGACGGAAGTATAAGTGTTAACCATCCGGCTCAACACTTAATCTTAATGTCTTCATTTTATCATGCACTATATAGATTTTTCAAATGTAAATAAATATAAATTTAATACGCACAAAACGGAATGCTGACATTATTGCAGAACCTTTGATATCAAGGAACATCAAATATAAACTTAAGGCAGAACTGCTTTTTAAAAATGAGACAATAACTGAATAGATACATCAATCTTGTCACCAACCCAACTCCATAATCAACTCTAATTAATTTCTATTTAATGTATGGTGCTCAAGATATCATTAGAGCTCATTAATACGGCTCGTTATGTCGACAAGCCCAAGCAAAAGGTCACTATAAATTGCACGATTTTATTAATATGAGCCCAATATATTTTAATTAAGGCATGATTGACCCATGGTACAGGGAGCAGATAAAAACGGAACATTTCCACGCTACATAAATGAACGCAAAGTGTTATATAGAGGCGCACCGACCTACTTTATAAAAACGCGAAAACATAATGCGGGCGAAAGCTTCATGTTTCATAACCCATTATAAATGATTAAATGACAAACATGCTTACCTTTGTAGGCTTTTATTTGAAAAAGGGGGAATACATATCTGGCCTGTTAAAAACGTACGCGTGCTAATATATAAAAAGATTAATATTTGCTGACTCTTCGCCGAGCAACAGCGGAATTTTCTTGTTGTGCGATGTTGCTTTGGGCTCTTGCAAATCAGAATTGTATGGGAGGTAAATTGTGACACTTAAATATGCCATGTTAAAACAGTGATTGGAAACGCTTTATAAAATAATAAAAATCTTTGTTAATTTTTGGAAATCAAAATTTTTGGAATATTTATGCTTGCCGAGGAATGTTAAAAGAATCAAGAAATCGAAAACTTGTTGAAGAAACTCTCAACGACTGAAGCTACCTACTATTCCTTGTGGAAAGTAACTAAAAAAAAACCCAAAGAACAAATTCGCCAATTAGAAGAGCTAGAACTGAACAGGACAAAGTCAACAGATTTGCAGAACACCTTAGTAATGTATTCCAACCCCTCCTAAGGGAGATATCGCTAGAACAGGAAGCTCTTATCCATCAAATATTAGATGCCCAATATCAAATGGATACTCCTATAACCAAATTTAAGATTTCTGAAGTAAAAGATGTCATAACTACCAACTTCAATCCCAACAAAGCACCAGGCTACGTCTTGATAACAGGTAAAATCTTAAAAGAGCTTCCACAAGAAGGCTACAGAATAATTACCTACATATTCAATGCGATAATAAGAACTGGACACTTCCCATCTCAGTGGAAAATTGCGCAGATCATATTGATCCAGAAACTTGGCAAAAACGCAGCTGAGGTAACATCTTATCGCCTCATAAGCCTGCTACCCATAATATCTAAAGTGTTCGAAATACTCTTCTTAAAGAAATTAAAACCCATTATTGAAGAACGAAGTCTGCGACCCAGCTTTCAATTTGGATTTCGTCAAGAGCACGCGACAATCGAACAGGTGCACAAGTAGCCAGAAATATAAAAGATGATCGAGAAAGCAAGAGAAACTGCTCTGCTGCCTTTCTGGATATATCACAAGCATTTGACAAGGTGTGGAATAAAGGTTTGAACTACAAGATGAAGATCAATTTACCTCATCCATTCTATAAAGTGCTCAAATCCTATCTAACAGAACGGCACGTTCTAGTAAAACACGGGGAAATGTACACCTCACTGTTTCCAATTACATCAGGGATTCCACAAGAAAGTGTCCCTAGTCCTCTGCTCTATTTAATATACAACCAATACTCAAATTGCCACCTTTGCAGATAACACTGCAGTAATGTCATCGCACCAAGACCCCAATATAGCAGCCCGATTTCTACAAAATCATCTCAATAATATTGAGTGCTGGTTAAAAAAGTAATGTATCAAAGTGAACAACACGAAGTCAACACACACCACTTTTACTCTTTGCAGAGAGATATGTCCAATCGTATGCAACACTCCATTCCCACAAAAAGACGAAGTGAGATATCTTGGAATCTACCTGGACAAACGATTAAACTTGTCAAAACTCATATAGAATAAATGTCTCCAGCTAGACCTCAATTATCGCAAGATGTATTGATTAATGGATCGTAACTCTCACCTGGCGCTCGACAACAAACTTCTTCTCTATAAGGCGATATTAAAATCCACTTGTACTTACGGAATCCAAATGTGGGGTTCTACCAGTGACTCGAACATCCTGAAACTGGAACGCTTTCAGTCCAAAACACTACGAGCTATCTGTAACGCACCATGGTACGTACCAAACCACATTATCTATCAAGATCTTCAAATCAAACTGTCAAAAAAGAAATCGCCACCCAGAGTGTAAGATACCAGGACCGCCTAAAAGATTATCAGAACACCTTTGCCAAGGACCTACTTATCGCTTCCAGAGTGAAGAGACTCGAACGACACGAACCAATAGAACTTCCGTAAAGAACTTAAGTACTACTATAATCATTAAGTAATTTAATCTAATTTAATAAAATCCATGTAGTCATGAAACTCACACAATGTGAAATACGCTTAAGGAGATTGCCAATGGAAAAGCTCCTACTATGTCAATTACTCACTGTCAACACTTACTTATTGTCTATATAGACAGATTGTAATTAGATCATGGATAAAATAAAAAAATGGCAAACAAACCATCCCGATGATAAGGGAAGGTTCATTCATGCGACTGCAAAGTTTAAGAAACTTCTTTCCAATATCAAAACACATCAGTGCAAACTTACCTGAAAAAATTGTCATCGACGGAAACCATTGATTACTCTCTTTGGAAGGCGGCCAAAAAGCTAAAAGAACCACAAAATCACATGACGCCCCTGCGCCTCGAAAATAATACTTGTACCAGGAGTAACCCGGAAAAATCCTTACTTTTGCAAAATATTTGGAATTCGTATTTCCCCATTTGATTCTGAGGCAACAAGGGAAGAAGAGGAAGAAATTGAAGAAAGAAGAAAAGAAGAAGTTTTTGAATCTTCTTTCCAAGTAATAACTTGAGGATCAACAAGGTCAAAACTATAATTATGGATCTAAATCCACGAAATCACTCGATTATGACTTAATTACAGCTAGTGTTGCGAGAATTAGCAGAAAAGGTTTCAGGTTTTTCACCTACCTGATGAATGTTGTTTTAAGAGTAAGGTATTTTTCCAAACAATGGAAAATTGCCATAATTATATTAATACCTAAACCTGATAAACCAACTACAGATGTAAGTTCCTACGGACTAATTACTCTATTGCCGATTGTGTTAAAAATTTTTGAGAAACTTTTACTAACAAAGTTAAAACCATTATTTGAAGAAAATCGTTTGTTACCAAACCATCAATTCAGCTTCCGAAATAACCATTCTACAGTGGAGCAAGTGCGCCGTGCGACAAATAGAATTTCGCAATACTTCGAGAACATCAAGGTCTACTATTTAAAATCAAAAATGCACTGCCCTCGAATTGCCTTGAAATACTAAGGTTACACCTAACTGACAAACATTTTCTTGTAAAGTGTGGAACTAGTCATACATTCTTGTTTCCCATTGGCGCTTGAGTTCCTCAAGGAAGTATGTCGAACCTACTCTTTATTCCGCTGGTCTACCACAACAAAAACTACGATGGCCACATTCGCCGACGATACCGCAGGGCTCTTGTCGCACGCCGACCCAAATATAGCCTCTCGACATCTCCAAACCCATTTACAAAAGTTAGAAACCTAAATTAACAAATGGCGTATAAAGGTAAACGAAGGTTAATTTGGTGCATGTGACTTTTACACTGAGATGAGGTACCTGTCCACCTGTATTACTCAATAATAAACAAATACCGCAAGATGAACATGTTCCGTACCTAGCCGTGTACTTGGACCGATTAATGACATGGAAGCATATTTTGATGAAAAAAAAAGCTTAATCTCAAAATACAGAAAACTAACTGCCTTCTACGAAGAAAGTTGCAGTTGTCTACAGAAAGTAAAATTCTGTTATACAAGACCAGTATCAAACTGAACTAAACATATGGCATACAACCTTGGGGCACAACGGGCAATTCAAATATAGATATTGTAAGACGAATCCTGTTGTAATAATACCACCGATCTTAATTTTTATAATCGTATCTCGATATGGTTCCTGTGCTGCTTTAATGAGTATGTTCGTATCTTCTAAGGCCTACCATAGTTTTGCTACGGGGACATTAAGAGATGAATATTTCTTTCTGTGCTGATTTCCTTCTCCAATATTTGTTTAAGGCAAAACAAGTTGTCGTTACATAAACGTCTAGGTTGGGACCCAGCTTCTTGATTTTTATATTGCTGTTTTATCAGTTGCCTTAACACTCTTCCATAAAGCCGACCAAACGTAGATGTTATTGTTATAACCCTGTAGTTTTGATACTTGGTCCTGTCACCTTTTTTAAGCAGCGATGTGAGATACTCTAGTTTTCATTCTGTTGGTTACAGGGGTACACAGGAGAATGAGAAGGTGTTCTTGTATTTTTATATTTGTGTGTGCTGTTGTATTCATTTCTCTGTGTTCTGTTAACAATTCCTTATAATATTCTTCCCATTCTTCTGAAGTTATCAGTTCTATATCCAATCTGCTTTTGTCGGACCTAATTTTATCTACAAATTTCAAGCTTCTGGACATTATTTTTTTCTTCTGTATGACTCAATTTCTCTACATTTTCTGTCCCATGTCTTCCTTTTCTCCTCTGTAACTATTTTTTTACTTTGCTTCTTTTATTTATATATGGTATTCTATCTTCCGCTATTTTGTGTTGTTTCATATTCTATTTCTTTGTTCCATCAAAAGTTCTTGGTTGCTCGCTTAATTTTCTTTTTTCCTAAGACTTTACATATCTCTTGGTGTATTGCTTGTTTAATGTTCTCATACAGCGCCTCTGTTTCGACATATTTTACTTTTTCCAGTTTTTGGTCTAACTTTTGTTGATGTAGATATTTAATACTTTCATTTTATAAGCTGTCTACATTATACCTAATCTTTTCTAACGATCCTTGATGTTTATCGATTTTTACTAGTTGTAATGCTAAATTAATAAAAGGAAATTGACATTGCCATACAGTGATCTGAGCCACATTCTATTCCTCTAAATACTCGAGTATTTAACACTCAAAATTGTAGATGTTTGTTTGATAATTATATAATTTATTAATGTTTTTAATAGGTGTATAAATAAGTTCTCAGCTTTTTTCTGCAAAATTAAAGTTTTATTTAAAAACAAACAAAAAAAACTTAAGTATCAAAGTATTCTCCCTTGGCATTGATGACTTTTTGCCATCTATAGGGTAGCTTGCGAATTCCCTGGTGATAGAAGCTCACCGGCTTCGAGACGATAAAGTTATCGATGCATTTTCGGACTTCTTCTTCTGTTTTGAAGTGCGTTACAGCCAAGTGATGCTGTAACGACCGGAATAAATGATAATCGGAAGGGGCCATGCCTGGGCTACACGCCGCATGTGGGAGAAGTTCCCAGCGCGTTCCTAACGCGTCTGCAGCTCATCCGTGTCAAATGTTTGAGGGCGTCCAGCGCGTGGTTGATCGTCAAGATTAAACTCTCCTCCTCGAAATCTTTGGTACCACTTTTTGCACGTTGCATAACTTACAGCATTCTCACCATATGCAGCACAAATAATTTCGGTGGCTTCAGCAGCGTATTTCTTAAGATGAAACGCTAAGTGGACAGAAAATCGAATATGCTCTTTTGTGATTGCCATCGTGAACACAGCTGATTATTGAGTTTATGTTCATCAAACGCCAAACCGCAAAAGACCAAATGTCATTGCTATAAAACCGCAAGAGGGCGGACTAATACGTTACATGTAAACGGTGATTTGCATCCTGTGAAATCTAAAGCTGAGAACTTATTTATACACGTAATAGTTATCTGCTGGTTAGGTCTACGTATACCTATGTATACCTTTATGTTCGTAAAATTGGTTTGTTATTTTTAAGCACAGAAATCCGGAAGCCTTTCTTCACCATCATTTGTGAATTATCCCCGAATTGTCCTATTATTTTTCAACTTTCCAACTCGAGCATTAAAATCTACTAACCTGATTATTTCTCTGTCGTCTCTAATGTTTTCCACGATCGATCGCATGTCCTTATAAAATGTTTCTTTCGCCTCTATGGTTCGTCGTCTGTAGGTGCATAAACACCTATAACAGCTATTATTTTTTTCATTATGTTCATGTGCATTTCCGTTATTCGCTCGTTTATACTTTTGAAGTTAACAATATATTTCTTGTATTTTTTCTTGATTAGCAATGCAACACCTAGTTTTGCTGTTCTTATTTTGGTACTTCACTATAAAACAAGAACGGTGTAATACCGTAAAGGAAACTTTCTACAGCGGTGCGAAATCGTAACGGTCACTTCCGGTCGCCGTTAACCGATTTGGCTGAAAATCAATCCCATGAAAGGTACTGACCTAAGATGTGTGTATGCCAAGTTTGAAGTGAATCCGTTGAATAGAACGGGAGGTATAGTGTCTCCAGACACACTGACAGACAGACAGGATGATAATCTCATTAATTTTCTACTATAAGCTCCGCTGTAGAAAGTTAATAATATGTAGTCATTACTTCCTTCGCTTTCCTAAGTTTAATTTTTCGTTTCTGTTAATGCTATAATATCAATGTTTATTTTTTTACTTTCTTTATTATATCGGCTACTTTTGATCTAATTCTAATAATACACGTCGCCATTCTCCTAACCTTTTTTCGTTGCTTTATCGTTTCGTATGTTTTCCGTTCAATTTCCTGGGCAGTTGTTTGCCGTTTTTTGCATTTTTCCATTTTTGCGAGTGATTGGGATGTAGACCCATTACTCCAACCTTCAACCTGAAGGACTAGAAGCTTTATTTTTGAGATGTCCTTTCATTAGATAGGTTTTTGTCCACAACTGAGATATCTATCTTCCCTATTTGTTGGCTCCTCCGTTTCTTCCATTGTTAAATTAATTTAATTAATTTTCTTCTGCTTTCTGAATCGTTGGCCGATTTTCAGCCGTAACTCTGGACAGATGCCCTTACAGGATGCTATCAACCAGGCCAGTTAAACCCTGTTTTTAATAAGGTTGTTACTCCTCCTCCTTACCTTTTCTCAATTTGGCTTGGGACAGACTACGGCGGGTTTGGTCTTATTATCCAACCATAAATAACATATCGATATGTTCCCGTTTCCTTAAGCAAAACATTTGTGTAATGTTATTATTATAATCGTTACCCTTATACCTTTCGGTGTCGGGTTTACATTCTTATTTATTCATATTACATTATATATCTATAATTACATTTTATTTTTATTTTTATTTTTCTTCTATAAATTTCTTCCAATCTTTTCTATTTCTTGCTACCCTTTTTGCCTCTTCCCATGATTTTCCTCTTTTTTGTAGTATTTCTTCTATCACTTGGTTCCATTGTTTCCTTGGTCTTCCCCTTTTCCTTTTTGTCTGTGTCTTGGCCTCGTATACTGCCTTTACTTGTCTTTTGTTATTCATTCGCTGTATATGTCCCCACCAACTGAGTTGCTTTTGTTCTATAAATTGTATGATTGGTTTCACCTCTAATTCTTTTCTTATTTCTGTGTTTCTAATCCTGTCCTTTCTGGTTACTCCTAGTATTCGTCTAAGGTATTTCATTTCTGTAGCTTGAATTTGGTTTTTGTCTGTTTGAGAGTATCCACGATTCACTTCCGTAGGTTAGTACTGGTCTGTATATTGTATTAAAGACTTTTATCTTGGTTTTATTACTTATTTCTTTCTTGTTTATGAATTTTTGTTCATTGCATAGTACAGTTTTATTGTTTTATTTATTCTCTCGTTTATTTCTGCAACTTGTTTCCCTGTTTTGTCTAATGTTATTCCCAAATACTTATATTCCTTTACTTGTTCTATTTTGATGTCTTCTATTCTGATATTTGTTCTAATATCCTGTTCTCCAATTACCACTATCTTAGTTTTATCTATGTTTATTTTCATGCCCTCTGTTTCTAGTACTTTTTCCATGTATTTATATTTTCTTGTAAAGTTTTTCCTGTCCTGCTATTAACACCACGTCGTCTGCGAAAACTCCTCGGCTATTTCTACTCTTTCTAAATTTCTATGTCCTACAAACAACTTCTTTATGTTTTGTTCAGTTTTTCTGATGATATTGTCCATGTGTATATTAAATAAGGTTGGGCTTAGTCCTCCTCCCTGTCTTAATCCCTTCCCTGTCTTGAATCCTTCTGATTTCCTATTGTTACTTATTATATAATTTGTGTTGGTTTCATATAGGTCTTCAATCACTCGTATAATTTTGTTATTTATTTCTTTTTCTTTCAGTCCTTTCCATATTTTATCTCTAGGAACTGTGTCAAATGCCTTCTGCAGATCTATAAAGGCTAGGTAAAGATTTTTGTTTTGTGGTTGTCTTTTCTCTATTAGTTGTTTAATTGTGAAGATGTGGTCTTGCGCACTTCTCCCAGGTCTAAATCCACTTTGCGGTTCTGCTAGTTGGGGTTCTAATATTATTTTTAATCTGTTATTGATTATTTGTTCATATATTTTTATAATAATGTTCAGTAGCGTTATTCCTCTATAGTTACAGCACTGTTTTCTGTCTCCCTTCTTGTGTATTGGCGTTATTAGTGCCACTCCCCATTCTTCTGGAATTTTTTCACTTTGCCATGCTTTGTTTAATATTTCTAGTAGTAATTCCATCCCTGTCTCTCCCAAGTGTTTAATCATTTCTGCTGTAACTTTATCATCTCCCGGTGCTTTTCCATTTTTTAGTTTTCTTACTACATTCCTCAGCTCGTCCATTTTTATTTTTTCAATTTCCTCTTCTTCTATCTGGTTTGTTTTCCCCGTTTCATTTGTAATAATTCTTGTTGTACGTGTCTGTTGTCCTAGTAACTCCTGAAAATATTCTCTCCATCTTTCCATTATTTCTGTGTCATTTGTTATTGTTTCTTGGTTTTGTTCTTTATGTATATCTCTTTTCTCTGCTTTTCTGTTCTAAAGGATTTTATGATTTTGTAAAATAATTTCTGGTTACCTGTGCTATCTTTTTCCATTTTGTTTCCAAAATCTGTCCATAATTTTTCTTTTGCTGTTGCTACTAATTCCTTTACTTTTTTCCTTTGATTTTTATATAATTCGTATTGTTCTGTTGTTTTGCTTGTTAAGTATTTTTTCCATTCTTTCTTCTTCTTCATGGTTTCTTCTTTTATCTCATTTGTCCACCAGGCTGTTTGTTTTTCCCGTTTTCCATCCTATAAGTTCCACATATCTCTTTCACTGTATTAATTAGGATTTCTTTAAATAGCTTCCATCCTTTTTGTGCATCTGCCTGTTTTATTACGTCCATTTTGTTCTTTAGTTTGTTTTCTGTTTTCTGTTGATATATTTTTGCAGTTTCTTTATTTCTAAGTTTATATGTTTTTATTGCTGTATGGCTTCGTTTTATTGTTTTTAATGTTTTTTCTATTTCCCTGTCATTTTGTCTTATTTTTCCTATAAGCAAGTAGTGGTCGCTATAGATTTCTGCACTTCTTTTCACTCTTACATCTAATATATTTTCTTCTCTTCTTTTTGTGCTAATATATAATCTATGATTGATTTCTCCCCTCTATTTATTTGTACTCTAGTGAACTTGTGTATTTCCTTGTGTTGATAGAATGTGTTGGTTATGATTATGTTTTGCAATTGACAGAAATCCAAAAGTCTTTTCCCGTTATTGTTTCGTACTTCCTCTCCATATTGTCCTATTATTTCTTTATATTCTTCATCTTTCTTCCCTACTCTACTATTGAAGTCGCCTGCTATGTATATACTTCCTTTTGCTTCTTCTGTAGTATTTGTTAATTCTTCCCAGAATTTTTCTTTCTCTTCTACTCTTTCATTTTCGTCTGGTCCGTATATTGATATTATTGTCATAATCTTTCCATGTCTATTCCTTAATTCTACTAATAGTATTCTTTCCGATATTGCTTTCCAGGTACTGATTTGTTCAGTTATTTTTTTGTGTATTATACAGCCAACTCCACCTGCTGCTCTTTGATCGTTCTGTACTCCACTGTATATTAATATGTGCCCGTTTGTTAGACTGATTTCTCCATTTCCTTTCTTTTTTGTTTCATTTATCACTAATATTTCTAAATTTGCTGCTTCAAATTCGTTTATTAATTCCACTTCTTTTCCTTGTATACTTCTAATATTCCAAGCTCCTAGTTTCCATGTATTTAGTTTCTTTTTTATTTGTATTTCTCTTTGTTTTTCTATTTCTTTTGTTAGTGTTTCGTCTTTCTCATTTTTGTCCCTATTTTCCATTTTCCAATTTTCCATAATTTGTATTCCGCTTCATTGTCCTTTTCTTTGCCATTTTCGTCATCTCTGTTATTCCTTTGTTTGGTTTGTTCAATTTTTTGCTATGGTTACGCCCTTTTCATCATCATCCCAAATGTAGGCTTCTCCATCAATGGTTATTTTCCTGTATCCTATTTTTACTTTGTGTCCTTTGGTAATTTCTTCTTTAGCAATTTTCCTTATCTCAGCCTGTATTTCTCTTTCCTTTAGTGTTAGATCATTTTCAATGTATATCTTACTACCTTTCAATTTGTATTTGTTCTTCATAATTTCCTGTTTAGTTTCCCATGCATTTACTTCAATAATATTTACTAATCGTCCCTCCTTGGTTTTTATGCTTATTACTTTGTTAACTTCTGCTTCTACAATTAATCTGTCCTTTAGGAATTGTTTAGCCGCGTTTTGTTTCTGTTGTGGATCAAATCCTATTCCTTTTATCACCACGTTGTTTCTCCTTTTCTCCTTATCCATTCCTTCTATCTGGTTTTCTAATTTGGTGATCCTATTTTTTAGTTGTTTCTTCTCCGTTAGCCATCTTTCCTCTTTTTTTTGCATTTCCTCTCTTAGTTTACGTGTTTCTTCGGTGTTTTTCTTTATTTCTTCAGTCATTGTTAGCATCATATTCTTGATTTCTTGGAAATCTGCCATATTTGTTATTGTCGGCTTCTGTTTGTGTTCTTCAGTTGGTGATCTAATTACTTTTTTACTAGGCTTGAATATCTCTATTTCTTTCTCTTCACTGCTATTTAAATCTATGTTCCTTTTAACGCTGTTACTCATTTGAAATTTACATAAATATTTACACTAGTACTTTAAATAAATATTTACAGTTTTTAGTTTCAAACTCCGATAATCGCGGGTCGGCTTATCGCATAGTTCATTCGCTCAGGTCGACCTCTAATACCCCGTTGCGCTCTCTCGATTGATAAAGTCGGCCGTTATTGAAGGAAAGTTTGGTTTTAGCTTGTTATAACTCAGTTTAAATTGCACTTCAGTTTTAATTATTATTTACTATTGTTTACTTCACTTATGTCACTTCTGCTTACCCGTGTTCTGCACTTCACTACGTTCAATTTCAGTGTGATAAGACCCGTATTCGGATTATTTATCGCCACTATTAAATTCGTCCGTGTTTCGTGCACGCCGCGGTTTACATTTATAACCAGTTTGTGTAATGTAAACACAAAAATTAAAAAAAAACTCATTTTCTAGATAAGCATTCATCTTAATAAAAAAAATAAACTTTATTCACTGCAAAACTTTTTTATACGATTATATGCAGCAAAATTTACTGCTTTCAGAAGAATGCTGCCTACACCAGATATAGAAATTAAGGTTATCTCCATATATTAAAAAGCGAACCAACATCTTGTATTTAAACTAATAAATTATTAAAGCAACTGTACACTGGCGATGCATCTCCAATAATACGCGATATCATAGGTCAAGTTGCAATATCAGATCGTAGGGCTCACAAAATTTATTGGCGATGACACCAGTCTTGAAATTTTGCTTCCGCCTAGACAACCTTCAACAGCAAATCGAAAACCTTTACCATTTTATAAAAACCTAACAATAATCATATAAGCTTGAACCATCGCGCTGGACCATGAAATAAAAAAGTCAACAGAAAAAAATTACGAAAATGTTATTTGTCTGCTGATTTGTGAAGATTGGACTATCACCATCGAGCTTTATTGGAACAACAATATCCTGGTATAGTCAATCAAAGACGGGTGTTACTGTAGATAGTCAATGACAAACTATATACGGCCCAAAGTACCAGGAATACAGAACTTAGAGGAAACTTTTGACACCATCGGACTGTCATCTATTCTGATCGATAGTTCACTTCCTAACCGGATACGACTTTTCCAATATTCAGGGGGTATGAGAAGGATGCCAGTTTCTTAATTTTAAACTACAAGAGTGTTACCAGATTTGAAACCTTGACTGGTAAATAGGTTAAAGTAGCATATATTTTGATTTTTAATTGCGTCTCTTTTAAAATATTAAATAGATAATTTTCTTGTTGAACAACCACTTTATACCATCCTTATACATAACACTCGTATTTAAACATTATTTTCCAATTTTTACAAGAAAATACAATGCCAACATTAAGGTACAGGCTCTTTCAGCTTGTTTTTTGTAATCTTCTCTATCAGTACATATTTTTGGCCTTGTATATATTTTTCCGACTCCATATTTCTGTAGTGGCCTTAGATTTTAGCTATCATAACTTTTTATTTAAAATCGTGGGGAAAAGTACATAATTGTAAATAGTCGGATAGTAAAACTTGCAGCCGTTAAACAACCACCAACTACAAATTATTAAATCTTTAAATGGTTTTTGAGGCAAAGGAGGAACATATATGCAAGATTTCCGTAGACTACAAGAAATATTTGTCAATCCACTACTTATTCTTATTTTTTGCTTTAAAGAGTGGTAGTTGGTTTGTAAGTAACTGTTAGAATCTTGATGAACATTGTATTGTAAAGATTCAATTAAAGAATATATCTAATATATTACTAAACTGTAGAAATTCTACTGTTTTCAAAATACTTGAATTTCTCGTACTAACTAATTTATCAACAAAATCAAGTTTAAATTTTTTTTAAATTAGTCATTCGTAAAAAATCAAAAACAAAAGCACAAAAATCTCCAAAACAAACAAATAAGGCCCTCTATAAAGATTAAATTTTATTATTAGCTTTAAAGATCGTATACTCTCTACATCCATGAATGTAAAGAAATAATTGCAAATATTCGAATTAGCTTGAGGTAACTTGTACAACGAATTACATAACATAAAATATATGTCTTGGTGTAATCAGCTAATTTAAAACAATTTTAGGATAGTGCAAGCTGTAAGATTAGGTAGTACGCCAGCTAGATTGGAAGTCTGGCAAATAGGTTCCATGTGCAGCTTGCAAGCTTAATTAGGTTAGATCAGCTGCTGTGGAGCGTTATTAAGTAGCACTAAAGCTTATTTGAAATGCAGCAGTCAACTCAGAAATTCTTACAGCACCCTGCTGGAATTATTATAATAAACGCCCGAGTAGAAGAACGGTAATAAAATAAAACATTTACAAAAAAAATTTTTTAATAATGTCAACAAATAATCTCCAATTGCAAAAAAATTTATAATATACTTGAACGTAATAACAACAAAATTGTTTTATATACAGGGTTTATTCAAAAAATTTAATGTGAAAGCACAAATGCTGTAAAACTTGTATCCAAATTAATTATTACAAACATTTTTTCAAACTATATATTTTAACATACGCGCACAAACCTCTGATATTTAAAATAAAACAATTATTTTGGTTTAAATAAGAAAATCAAAAGACTTAATGTTAGAGGTAATAAGAGAATAAATATAAAAGTTATAATCGACCTAGTTTTCACTAAAAAAAATAAACTTTAAGAAAAATTCAAGCGACTTATAGCAATAACTATTTTAAAACAATTATACAACCTTATCTAATCAATTTTTATACAAAATTAGATGTTGTTAATTAAACTAAAAATTGTAAGTCCTTTAAGTCATTTCTATTAGGTTTGCTTGGTTATAGTCTACAAATCTTCTGTAATTATACTATCACGAAGACCAAGTATAAACTATACTAAAAAAGATATTCTCTATGTACTATGGACAAACACGACTTTTTTCTTTACATTTCTAGTTTAATGTATATAACTATAACAACAATATTTTTGCCAAATCTTTTGTTAAAAAACCCTTTTTAAATAATGTAATTATACCTTGGTTAAAATACAAATTAGTTTCTTACAGTTCTATGCTTTTTTCACTTTATACTACCATTGCTAACAGAGTAGAGAATGCTGTAGAAAACAAAAAGGTACTTTTATTTACCTTTTTAGGTATAGAGAGAGTGTTTGATAATACAACCCCTGATTCAGTCATTGCAACATTGAGGATTAAAGGAGTTGACAAAACAAGTTGCAGGTGGACAGACTGTATTCTTAAAAAAAGATTAATATATGTATTCCTAATGAATAAAATAACGATAATAAATAAAATGATGATTCTGTTTGCTCTACTGTGGAACCTTGCAATGGACTAGCTGCTAAATATATTAGAAGGTAACGAATATAAAATACTGGGATAGGCAGATGACTTAGTCATACTATCCCAGGGAAAATTTAACAATACAGTTAAGGAGTTTATGCAAATGGCTCTAAATTTGTTTACAAATTGGGCAGATGCAAATGAACTAAACACGGGTTCTTCAAAATCTACCATAGCAGCATTCACAAAAAATAGGAACCTAGAGGGATCGACACTTCTTAGAATCCAAGATGTAAATATAAAGTTATCAAGTGAGGTAAAGTATCTTGGAGTCAAAACTCACCTAGAATCAACATTCAAAAAATTAAAGGAAAGGCGGATCCAACACTAACACTGATCAGACGAGTCCATGGAAAAAATACGGGTTCTCTTCAAAATTATTACTCCTTCATTGGTGTATAAATATGTATAAAACATTTGTGAATAACCTTATAAACACTTGCAATTCGGTTGATCGATTGTTTATACAATCAATTGTCATCACTGTTCTCGTTATCTTTAACCCCGACGTTACTATCATCCGATTCAACATTGCCATCGCACACACTCAGGTTCTAAACTTGAATTAGTCTAATGAGGATTTTTATCCCTACTACTTTTAAAAGCATCAGTAAAGTTTTCGGACAATACGATTGTTAGATGATGAAAGCAACTCTATACTGGATACAGAATAAAAGAGAAATGCCTGGAAAGAATATGTTAAAGTAGCATTTGCAGACGATAGAGAAAACAACACTCTAGATGAAATTTTCAATACCTGACTTTCAATTGTAAGTAAAAAAGTAAAATTCATTATAGAGGATTTCAAGGCTGATAAGGCAGTGGAGCCACATAATGTTTATCCAGATATAAAAATCATAGACGGCAAAGAGATGACATCTACGGCACAGTAATAATACTACAAAGTTGGCTAAAGTCCACTTTAGCAAAGAACCCAAAAGAAATATTGCAAAAGAATATAAACATCATAAAATTATCGGCCTGATAAGTCGCTTGCTGAAGGCATTCTTGAAATTTTTTTATAAAATAATATATAAAAAATATGAGGCACATTTTACTTATACGTGTTTAGTTTTGAAGACACTCTGAAGACTAAGAAGATGTTTTCTGGTACCCAATAATGTGGGAATGTTAACTATGATATATATTTATGTGTGTGTATTTTATAAATTATAAGAAATCGTTTGACAGTCAAACATGAAAAACTCATCACTGTTTTAAAAGCAATGTGCTTAAAATCATCCGTAACATCTACTTCTCTCAAGCGGCTAAAGCTAAAATAAAGTACCAATTACCTGAATTGCAACAAAGGAAGATGTGTTGCGTATTATCTCTCTTGCTTTTTAATGTTTACTCAGAGTAAATTATACACAAAACACAAAAGAGAGAATGCTTGTAAACGGGAAGTGGATCCGATATGTAGATAATAACATTATTTTTGCGGACAGTCTGATCGGCTTGCAGACTCTTATTTCGAATGACACAAAAGTCAGTCAATGTTACAACTTAGAATTCAATATCACAAAAAATAAAATAAAATAAATACACCAATATCTACTACAAATAAAACCACTAAGAACAAAAATTTGCTTACTGGACTGCACTGTTTTTTAAAATTTTTTATTGAATGAACTTTTGGACGTTAACAAAGGCGCCTTCAAAAAGACTTGAATCCTTCGAAATATAGTGCTACTGACGCGTATTGGGAATCTTCTGAGTGGATTACATTGCCAATAACAAGATCATATTTAGAATAAACAAAAAAACTTGAATATATATATATAATTGGTTTTCCTTGATTAAAATCGCACTTCCCTGACCAGCCATCAGAAACCCATAGGCACCCTAAGAAGAAGAAAGGTTGATTGCGCTAGATAAATAGGATAAAATTTCCTCAATAGTCATTTGAAAACATCAACAAATGACGAATATGCAGCATAAAACTCAAAAAATAAGGTTACTTTAACTTTCTTCTAAACAACAAACTGTTAGATGAGGTAACGTTGAAAAGAGTGTACTAGCACTTATATATGAGGTAAGCGTCAAAAGTTTCTGACCTCACGATGTCAATAACAGTGGAAACAAAATAGTGATAGTGTCAGATAGCGCTATCTTTGATTGAACGTTTGTAAAAGTTTCAGTAACCAATTCGTCTCAGTCGCGTAGCAAGTTACCTCAATTGGTAGTATCACGTCATTTTTCCCAATGTTGAAAATTGAGTATAAAGCCATGGCTAAAGATCTCATTAAAGAAATAAAAGAAAATCTTATTTTTTTCATATTTCATTATAAAATAATGGATAAAATAATTCTATTTGGGTCGAGAAAGCATCGAATACAAACCATGTGCAGGTCAACCAGTTGAAGTGCTTTGGGAAGAAGACATTGCTTTCATTAAGCATGAAGTGCTCCAGAATATGTATTTAAAAGTAAAAAATTATCAACAAGGTTAGAGCTTTCTGGTACAATTATGCAACATATTCTCCAGAAGCACCTTAATGTGAATAAGGTCAGTGTCAGATGAGTACCCTGTCTTTTATCAGGGGTTTAAAAACAACAACGTGTGACCTGTTGTGGGCTATTTTTCAACCCTTGTCGCGACAAGAAACAAGTTCTTTAATCCATTATTACAGGGGATGAAACCACAATTTTGTACTTTAAGTCTCTAGAAAAGAAGAGAAACAGTGGGATGGAGGAACCCGTACGAAAAATAACCAAAAACGCAAAAGTAGTTCAATTAATTTAAACAATTAAGGCATTTAAAAATTTTCCCAAGATGTTTAGAAACCTCAACTTTGTTATTCCAAAAATTTTATGTGATTGCAAAGCAGTGGCAGATAATTCTGTAAAAGTTAACGTAAAAACTATCACACTTTAATAAAGTACACGCAAACAAAGAATATAGTGCAACTTATCAAATGAAGAAAAATCAAGTTTATAGAGTGGTTAAAAGAAACCTTTATTACTCAGTTTCCATCCAGATACTTCAAAAAAAAAAAATTAATCAAAAACGATTTTAACGTTAGGAACATCTGCAATACCAATTGTCCCAATTGTTCGTAGATTTAGAGCCTGCGAAAAATAATAAGGATATTTATAACCTCAAATATCTGCACCATACAAGTATTAGAGTAGAACCATCAAGGAGAACATAATTAGTCCAGTGCACACGTTGTCGGGCATATAATCACACGAAAGCATACTGCAATAAACCTTGCACTTGTATGAAATATAGAAGTGTCTCACAACCCGCGCAAAATATATCTGATATGAGAGTCTTTATAACGGCTGCGTAGTCTATCGCGAGCTTCAAAAGAAATACCAGTCTATTAAAGTTCTGCCACAAAATGGAACCACCAGAAGAAATCCAGTTTTACCTTGAAATCTTAATCAATTCCCAACGCTATCTAATCAAACACCTTTAGTCAAACTACCCTTAAATAAACAGTAAAGGAAATTTTCCTCGAAATAAATTGTATTGATATAATGCTTATCTCGAAATCCTATTACACAACAAGGTCACATATTAAAATACCCAGATATTTAATTTACCCCACAGAGCATTCTAATGGAACGGCCTACAGTGGCACTGCTATCATAATAAATACATTACGAACTTCCACAGTTTAAAACAAGTCAACAAGTTACCAGGACCATTAATAATATCAGCGGTATACTGTCCCCCACGACACTAGATCTCTAGCATTCAATTCTATCAGTTTCTACAAACACTTGAATTATTGTTCAACTCTAAACATACCCTCTGGGGTTCTTGATTAATTACTCCCAGAGGCAGACAGCTTTATGAATGCATAGCTGATAACAACTTTGGTTTTCTCTCCTCAGGAAAACCTACCAAAAGACTTAAACAAAGTACCTGATCAACTGGATTTCCATGTTACAAACAGCATTTCGCCTAATTATACCAAGGTAAAATCTAATTATGACCTCTCTTCGGACCATTTGCTCATTATTGTTACAATTAGTTCTTCAGTAATTATAAAATAATGCAACAGTATGTTGTATAATAAATATACAAATTGGGATGATTTTCGCAACTATATTGATTTAAACGTCAACCTAAAGATCAGAATAAAAGAACCAGAAGTGTTAGATCGAGCTAGATATTATTTAATATAAATCATACAAAGAGCAGTTAAGCATTCCATTCCTCAAATAAAACAACACTAAAATACTATCAACATCTCTCTTGAGATAAAAAAAATTATAACAAAAAAAAGAGCAAGATTTACCAAACAAAAAATACGCAACCCAACGGATAGAAATAACTATAACAAATTAATCAATAAATTAAAAGCAAAGGTAAAGGAATTCCGAAATGAAAAATTTAATTCACACGTCTCTAGTTTATCCAACGCAATTTGGCGAGCAACCAAAAGCTTCAAATAATCTCAAACTTCTATCCCCCCAGATTGGACTTAAACAAAAGAATGGGCCAGATGTGACGAAGAGAAACCAAATACTTTTACACGTCATTTTACAAAGTTTTCACTCCGCATTCTACAGGCACAAACAAAGAAATTGAAGGCTACCTAAATTTAAAATTACAGCTCCCAACTTTACCCGTTTCGCCGTACGAAATGAAAACAGAAATAAATTTGGTGGTAAAAAATGAAGCACCTGGAAGTGCTAAGATAACAGGACAAATATTGAAAGAGCTTTCTAGAAAACGGTTAGTTCTAATCACAACCACATTTAATGCGGTATTCGGCCTGTCCTATTAGTCCAAGAAATTGGAAATGGCAGAAATTATATTGTTGCTGAAACCTGGAAAGCCACCGGATGAAGTTTCATCCTATTGACCAATAAGTTTCGCACCAGTTTTATCAAAGCTGATGAAAAAAATGCTTCTCCAAAGAACACGTGCAGATCATGAAGAAGCAAATCGGATACCTAACCACCATTTTCGATATTGACATAAACATTTAACAGTTCAACAGTGTCACCGTGTAACAGGCCAAATATACAAAACTTTTGAAGAAAAGAAAAATTGCTTTACACTAGTTCTCGATGTTATTCAAGTATTTGATAAGGTGTGACACAGGGAATTTTTATTTACAATCAAATCAATACTTTCCCACAAATACTTCCTGCTCCTAAAATCTTACCTGAACTATCGCAATATTTGTGTTTGTTATAGAAATGCAACATCCAATCCCTGTAGCATAAACTTAGGTGTTCTTTAGGGAAGCGTACTAGGTCCAATGCTCCACATATTGTACACTACAGACATACCAATGATGAAAGAAACACTAATCAGTACCTTCGCAGACGACACGGCTATATTAGCAACCGACGTAGCCAAAGTCAGCGAACTTAACATTTTCATTAAGACGACAGAAGTGCCCTTATGTCGCAATTAATAATTGATTAGTATCACAGACCAAAGAATCCAGCTAGCTCTGGATGCACTTAGATTGCAGACTAACTAGGAAGACACACATATCGATAAAGACGAAAGAAATGTACCTTAAGGTCAAGGTAATGTATTGGCTATTAGACAAATAACCATCGTTATCCATTGAAAACAAAGTCCTCATTTACAAAGTAATTATAAAACCAGTGTGGACATACGGCATAAAGCTATAGGGATGTTCATGTAAGTCAAATATAGACATTATTCAACGTTTCAAATTGAAGACATTACGTGCTATGGTCAACGCTTCACACTTCATTCGTGTCAAATCAAACAATACATACAGATTTAAACATATTCTTCGTTAAAGAGGTCATTGAGCAAATGGCAGCCAAACACCAAAGTAAATTGGAAGCACTTGTCAACACTAATCCTCCTATTAGCTCATGGAACAAATTATGTGTAAACTATTCTGATTCATAATAAATTTTTTTTAAATTATTTTAATGAAAATTTACAATCTGCTTTACATAGCAATAAGTAAATTAACTTAGCAAGTTACAATGAAGGGAGAAGTAATCCAGTGATTACACTCCCAATTAAATACTACTTATGAAATTTGTTTTTATATATAATAATTAATAATATAATAATAATGCTGTGGATCCACATCTGTAGGCCATCTTCTGTTCAGTCGTCTTCGTACTGGTGGGGGAACGTTTAAATTGCTAGCTTCTTCGTTTGGATGGCCAAGTAGATTGTTTCAATAGGTGCTGGTTAGGTTGCGGATTACCTCTTCTACAAGGGATATGCCTGAGTCATCATGTAAGGTTTTGTTCCTGGCATACCAAGGGGCATCGAATATAATCCTTGGTATTTTGGATTATAGCCTTTGGATGATTTTGGTATTTGAAGGTTTAGCACAACCCGAAAATTGAACTTCGTATGTCCAAATAGGTAGAATTATACATTTGTACAGGAGAATTTTGTTATCAGTTGTTAGTTTCGACTTTCGGCCGATTAACCAATTTATCTGTCGCAGCTGGAGGTTGATTTGTGTTCTCTTGTTCATGATGTGTGCTGCGATCTAATGTTAATCCTAGATATTTTATCTCATTTTTCACAGGAAGTTGGATACTGCTTATGGTTACTTCAGGGTATTCAATATGTGGCCTGTGCTGATTTCAGTTGGTTCACTGTTACTCGCCACCTGCCGAGCCAGTCTTCGAGGAAGTTAAGGTGGTGCTGAACATTAGCTGACGCCACTTGTGGGTTTTCGTTTGTAGCGATTAAGGCAGTATCATCCGCAAAAGTAGAGATTTTTGTGCTGGCTGTTGCTGGAATGTCGGCAGTAAAAAGTAGGTAAAGGAAGGGTCCCAGCACACTACCTTGTGGCACTCCTGACTTGATGGGATGATATGTGGATGTTTCCAGATTGAATTTTGTTTTGAAATAGCGGTCGGATAGATAGGATTTGAGTAATAGATAACAGGGTGTGGGTAGAGTAAGCTTTAGTTTGTATAATAGTCCAGTATGCCACACGCGGTCGAAAGCTTGCTTTATGTCCAGGAAGGCGGCAGTGCATAACTTCTTCTCCTCAATACCTTTAAGTATTTCATTCACTATTCTGTGCGTTTGTTGGATTGTAGAGTGATGCTCTCTAAAACCGAACTGGTATGATGGTACTATTTCATTCAGATCAACTGCCTGTGTAAGCCTTTTCAACAAGAGTCTTTCAAATATTTTGGATGTAGTTGGAAGTAAGCTAATGGGTCGGTATGATTCAGCGTCTTGTGGTGGTTTACCGGGTTTGTAGATCATAATTATTTGCGCAAACTTCCAAGTTACTGGGTAGTAAGCTAACCTCATCATGCCATTATAGATGGTGGTCAGTAACACTATTGCTTTTCTGGATAGTTGTTTAAGTATTAGAGGCAAGATTAGGTCAAACCCAGGAGCTTTATAGTTTTTTCCTTTAAATATTTCGTGTTTCACTTCCGCCGGGGAAAAAGGTTTAATAGGCAATGTCATTGGGCAAGGACTGTCTAAGAAGTTCTCGATTTCTTGATTGTTATTGTTGTTGTTTGCCCGAGGTGGACTAAATACAGTTGATAAATGTTCCGCAAAGATGGTTGCCTTTTCCTGTTTAGTTTTCCCCCAACTACCGTCTTGTTTTCTTAAAGGAGGGATATGGGCGACTGGTCTTTAGAATTTTTTTGTCGCTTTCCAGATGGAATGGTCCTCTTTTGATAACGCAATAATACAGTTTTCAAACGTAGCATTTCGGATTTTTTGCAATGCTGACTTTAGTTGTCTTGTAAGTTTATTGTATGCGTTTCAATCAATAGGATTTTGACTTATTTGCCATTTGCTTTTGGCTCTTTTTTTGCAACAAGTTTGCGAATATGTATAGGTGAGTTATATGTGGTAGGTGCATCTCGACTTGTCACTGGGGTAGATTTCCAAGATGCTTCCTATATTACACAAGTGATGTGGTTTGCCGCATCATCAAGATCATCAGGATGTTTCAGGTTGAGATTGGTATTGAGATGTTCGTTAATATAAGCTCTAAAAGCATCCCAATCTGTTTTAGCTGAAACGAGCTTAAGAGTGTCGGGTAGGCAAATGATATGCGTACTTAGCGTAGCAATTATGGGAGCGTGATCAGAAGAGAAATCCCAGTTTGATGTTATATTAAGGTAGTTTGGTGAAATACCTTTAAGCACGAAAAAGTCGATTAAATCCGGCAGTTTGTTCTGGTCTGTCGGCCAATAGGTTGGTTCTCTAGTAGAAAGATACGAGCAATTCTTGTTATTGATGACTCGCAAGAGATTTCTACCCTTGGTGATAGTAAGTCTCGACCCCCAGTCTGAGTGCTTGGCATTCCAATCGCCTCCTATTATAAATATGTTTCCCAGCTGCTGAAAAAGTGCTTCATATTCTTCAGTTGAAATTGTATGTCTGGGTGAACTATATATAGCAGCTGTATCAAAAGACCACGGCTGTCCACTGATATGGATAATTGTTGCTTGGATTTTATTTGTTTGATTCGTAAGTATGTCATGGTGCTTGATGGTGTTCCGAATAATAATTGCAGCGCCACCATGGGCCATACCATCAGGATGATTATTATGATAAATTGTGTATTGTGGTATTCGTAATACTGCCTTTTCGGTAAAATGTGTTTCCGAAACCAGTAGCACATCGATTTATTGTATTGAAGAAAGTAAATTAATTCAGTTTTATGGTTGATTAAACCATTTGCGTTCCATAAGCAAATAGGAATTGAAGAAAGGTCCATTAATTAGCAATTTTGTTTAATATCATACCGTTCTGATTGATAAGTTGAGCGAATATTGACTTGAATTAATTGAAAAAAGTGTTCAGTTGAGTTTCGAAGTTTTGTTGGTTTTGCAAAGTAGTTCCTTGTAGTGCTTCAGTGCATGACTGATTAGTTCTTATACCCTGCTGTATATTTCCTGTAAGTTGTGATGTGGGACGGTTTAGAGTTTGATGGTTCATATTTGTAGGCCTGCCTCTTGCCTTTTGCAAATCACTTTTGTTATCAGGTCTTCTTTGATTTCCGATATAGGAATCGAGTAATGGGGATTACGAATGACTACTCTGTAAGCTCTATCATTTTTCATTTGGTAGGTATGATAAACGATTTTTTCGTCATTTAAGTGTATTAAAAGTTTCCTGTATGTATCTGGAGTGTTAGCATTAAGTTTACTAGAATCGTTAGCTAGAGCTTTACTTTGATAAGTTTCTTCTGGAGTGACTTTGGATAGGCTTTCAGTCATTTTTTTTAAATCTACTACTCCACAGATGAATATTGGTGGAGGTTTTGATATTTTCGGAGATTTTTCATTTTGGGTTATAGTTGTTTCAACAGTTTCGTTTGTTAGAGAGTTAAACCTATTTGATGTTATAACATTAGATGGTCCAGATGCATTTATTATTTTTTGAACATTACTTCGCTTTTTTTTTATAACTTGCCATTCATGTTTATTCACAGAGGTTTCATCATCGTTACTAACTTGCATTGCTAATCCATTATTATTACTGGAAGTTTCATCTACGGGGACTGCACTTATTGTATTTTGTTGCTGATTAGTCGGCTAAGAATAATAAATATGTTGTGGATTACTGATTTGTTGGTTGTTGAAAGGATATTGACTGTTTGATAGCTGATAGTTCATTTGCATTTGTGGGAAGGATAGCGGTGTAGCTGATTGTGGCTGGAATTTTTGTTGATAAAAGGGGAACTGGGCGGTCGCTGATAGCTGCGTTTGGCCGAACTGATTAGCATGAAGCGAATTAAAGCAGTAAAGATAGTTCATTTTGTTTGATAAGCGCTTTTGGGTTAATATTCGAAGTAGTTATTATTGTTTTTTCGATCACTTACTTGACAATTATAATCACTTGGCCTTGCGGCCACACTTGCCGTATATGTGGCGCACTTTCAATCTCAGCGAAAACGGGACATCCTTACTCGTTGAAACTCAAGCGGCAACAATAAATTATAAAACAAAATTTAGAAGATGATAAGATGATATGCTGAAAAAGGGAAAATTTAATCATTTCATCACTGAAGGTCTATGCGTAACTGGATTTACTATGTGGATACACCACGTATAAAATCGGAATCCGATTAGAGTAAGTGCCATGGTCCAGATCCTAATTATTGTTTCTAATGTAACAAAATGCTGATTTAATTTAAGGGTACAAAAAGGTACTATAATATATAATTATATTTTTTGTAAACAAAACATTTTGTTGTTATAATTTGGAGCAAAATAAACTTGTAATGAAAAGTAATAAACAAAATAAAAATCCTTAAATATTTAAAATTCTCTATGTGCGCATTGTAAACCTCTAAAAAAATTTAATTGTGGTCGCTTTTATGCCAACCATAAATCAGTTGTCTTACAACATAATCAGTTTTTGGATCAGCATCATTTACTTCATAAAAAATGTTAGCTCATAAATTATGCTGCGTTATGGTAGCCTATAATTTTCCATGCCTTGGGGTCATAAACGCAACATTCTTGTATGTCATACGTGAGCATTGGGGTATAGCTGCAACTCCCTGTTGAAGTAGCAATCCGAGCGAGATAAGGCCCTACTTTGTCGCGTTGTTTTTCTTCGGTTGTTCTGCGCCTACGCGCACCGCAAGTAACCACTTTCGAGCGTTAAAGGTAACTGTAAGATTACCGCTGCGCCGTCTTTTACGCTGACATTATGGCCACTCGACGGCGGTATCTGTAAAATATGGCTTACGGTTAACCGAAGGATAATCTAAAAAGTTATCCGTAATTTAAACACAGCTGTTGATATATGGTTATCCTTTGAAGTGAATGCAATGGCACGCGTGCAGAGGCGGCGCAAAACAAACTTCGTCTCGTTCGCCGCTGCACTGTTTCAAGTTGTTCTTCTGAACTGACTGTACCTTTACATTTGTTGTTTTATTTTTAAAAACACGTAAATTTAATTTTGTCTTTTGTGTTTAAAAATAAGAAACAAATACATTTACTAATGTAAAGTTCTATATGTAACTAAATTTAATTTTTCAAATGTTCCCTGTATATAATTCAAATAAAAACTAAAAATATACACATTTAAGTATTATAATTAGTTTAGAAAATTTATTGCATATATAACTTTTTTTTGAAAATTGTAAGGAAGTTGAATTCTATGTAGGTTGAGTCCAATTTTTAATTGAGAAACTGTCATGGTAAAATACTTAAGACCACCTTGTATTTCATTTTTTAAAGCTTTTAGACTTCTTTTTTAAATGGTCAAAATGCAAATATGCTATACATGTCTCTTAATAAGTTTAAGAAGTTCTCGGTCTCTTAAAATAATTTTGGAAAAATACAAATTTGCTATCTATGCAAGGTAATATTAATTTAAAATCAATTTTTTAAATTTTATTCATATTTATGCAGTAGAGTCAAAATCGGTTGACTGTGGACAAACTTTGGCGATATCTCTTGCAATCTAATTTATCTGTTTATCATACAACAGCCAACTTCAACGTTCAGGATTATCTTGATAATTATAATGATGATAGTATACCTGATGCGAGAGCGCAACTGCACTGACAGCAAATGCAGGAGCTGGATCGATGCTCTAATTAAAGAGAACCGTCGCTTCTAATTCTTAAATTGTATAGCGTAATGATCATATAAAAATTTAACCTAACCATCTCCTAAAAAAGCTCAATATAAAAAAGATTAAAATTGAAAATAGTAATACTATAATATATAAAAATTTTTATATTTCTTTACGGCTTTTTAAAGATTCTTGGAAAATTAATAAATTATATGTAAGACACATAAATATTAACGCATAATTAATAATTTAAAAAATGTGGTATAGTAATAAAAAGTATTTAAGTGTTGTCTAGAGCTAACAAATAGTAAACTTGTTTTGCTAAAAAAAATTTCTCTTAAATATCACGCTGAAAATTTGAACATTTTTCAACAATCTTTTAAAAACAAATGTAAGAATAATAACACCTAAACAACGATGAAATATACAATGTGACTAAAATAAATGAAGAATACTGACGCAAGACGTCTGTCAGAGAGCATAGTAAATTATACATGCACAAAAAACAAAAGCGTGGATTGTTAAATAAATATAGAAAATAATAGAGAGATAAATATTACAATGTGAAGAACAAACAATGGTTAAGTAAAAGAAATACCAAAGAACGGCTAGGAAGATCAGAAGATAAAAAATCCAACAGACCTAAAAGTTCAAAGTAGAAGAAGATTTAGAACCGGGACAGCTGGAATAAAATAAGAGAGAAAGAATAGACAAGTAACGAAGTGGTTAAACAGATATAAAACACGTAGAATAAGTCTAAATTTAACATACAACCATCAATATTTTGGATAAGAAACGCAAGACAGAAAATATGAGTGCCATCAAAGTCCAACATGCGAAATATTAACAGACAAAGTAAATATTACAAATAGGTAAATTATGCTTAGTCTTCTAATCAATAGACAAAAAAATTACAAAAAAATAAATAAAAATTATTTTACGATAATGCGTTTTGATTTAATAAATAAATTAAAAAGACTATATTAATTTTTTTGCACTAAACCAAATTTAATTAATATGTTAAGTAACCAAAAATCTGCAAGTTGCATTTTTTGTAAGTCAACTACAAAAATGAATATCAGTTCCTCAGCAATAAACGTCTTTTTTGTTAACAAGCCCTTCAAAAGTTTATTAAAGACTACATGATTATTATTATATACCAATTAGTATTAAAACATACAGAGCCTTTCAAAAAATATTTATAATTTTTAAATAACATTTAAATGTAATCTATAAACCCTGTAGTTATAGACAGGGTAAGCGGAAAAACTCAAACTGTAATTATTTTTGTATAAATTGTCATATGTCACCAACAAAGGTGTCAAACTGTCCAAAATAATGCACTATTTGATTATTAATTTAAATTTATTCAAATCAAAACAAAATTGACCTCAAACTTGAGGGGCGTGTTCGGTAGTTTTTGAAGCTCAAGTGGTCAGAATCGAGAATAATTAATTACTTCAAGACTAAAGACATCAAATAAGTAAAGGACTCATATATAAAATCGAGAATCAAGACAAGAATACGCTGAAAAAGGAAGATTTTTCAAGACTGAAATCCAGGATTTTTTGCAAACTTTCAAATCAAGACCTTAAAAAGTTGGATAATTGGACGAATAGGGAAAATCCGCCGACGCAAGAATACATGCTCAACATTCTGAAAACCAACAAACCGACTATCATATCAATAAAACTCTTGACAAAAAGAAGAGAATCACGCCAAAAGTTCATGTTTTGATGACCGTCATCATAGCGATAAGAAAGGCCAGGCCACATGGTCTTTACAAGATTCTGAACAACCAAAGGTGGAAGAAGATGAGGCGGATGAGGCTTGGTTTCGGTTGGTTAAATTCAAAGGTCAAAGAAGAATTCAATACGTCAAGAGAAGCGAAAAGAATTCAAAACTTGAAAAGAATCGTTCGCAAAAGAATTTATGGTTTGGGCGATAGAATCTTACAATGGCAAGACTAATCTTTGTTCTATTCAACTGAATTCTAAAGTCAATAATAAATACTATTGTGACTCCATTTTGAAAAAGTTTTTGTCCAGAAATGCCAGAGATGGTGACTTCATTTTTCATCAGGATTTGGCTTCGAGTCATACATCCAAGTAGACAATAGAATGGATGAGGCCTCGGATGAAGTTAATCACGCCTGATAAGTGGATGCCCAAAAGCTCGGATGTTGTTACGATTAGATTATTTCGTTTGGGGATATCCTAAAAGCCGCCTTTAGAATGTGAAAACTCAAGACACTGCCGACTTTAAAAAAGCGCTGAAAAACGCTTGAAAAGAATAGCCTCAGGAACTCATCAACAAAGCACGTTAGAGTTAACCAAAGCGTGTCTATAAAATCTACAAGAATAAAGGATCTCATATCGAGTAGTTTTTTGTAAATGATTATTAAAATTAAAAAGTTATTAAAGTTTGAATTCCTCTACTTACTTTATCTAAGCAAATCCGTGAAAATGCAGCATTTCTATTCAAAATTGTCTAGAGCGATACCTTTAGGTTAAATGGTTCAATTAATCAACTACTGGAATGCCAACAACTTGCATTCTACTATGGAACACCATTTAAAACCGCCAGAGATACAATGTGGTGTAGAATACCAGCATGGGGTAAGGATAATTCTATTTTGAGCAATGTATCACTGGTGATGTTTATCTAAACATACCACAAGAATTTGTTGGTCCACTCGTCCAAGAATTGTTTGATCACAAATATATTTTTTCAGCAAAATGAAGCATTTGTCTGCTACTATCGTAACTATCTTGATGCGACTTGTTGGACTTCTTTTTATGGGAATAACTCAAAGATAAAATTTACTGCACAAAACTAGCAACAATTAATGTAATAAAAATGGATTCAAAATAATATTTTATAGTTCCAAATGAAATGCTTTATAATGCTGCGTGAATTAATTGGTCCATGTTCGAAAAAAAGTGGTCGTGAGCTTGAATATATGCAAGAAATATATTTTTTTTAATTTCAGATATTAAAACATTGCCTTTAAGTCAATACAGTATTTATTATTCTGTTAAGAATGAATATGTTTTTGAAACATCACGTATTCCAACTAAAAATACCAAGAAGTTCGGACTCCTTGGGAGGGTTGTGAGTAGGAGCGGCGCATGTTCTGAGAAAAACAGTGTTGAATATTAGAGACGATTGTGACACCAGTTTCGAACTCGTAAGAGAAAATTTCATCAAATCGCCCGAAGCATGGGCTACAAGAATTCTAGAATAGAATCGCGCAGGTATTTAAGCATATACAAAGGCACAGCCGAATGGGCCAGTTTTCTGGCCAGCCTACAACACTCATCTACTCCAAACGATAGAACTGGACCCCACCATCCGCTCTAAAGAGGACCTGAAAGAGGCTACCCAAAGCCTCAAAGCTGCCATCCATGAATCAATCCGTTTTGCAACAAACAAAATGCCCACCCAAGGCGGTAGAGATTTTCTGCCTTGAGACCTCAAGGAGGGATTTACGAAAAGAATCGGACACAACAACGCGCGCAGCAATCCAAGGATCCAATGGACAAATGAGTATACAAGAGGATTGCTGCAGAAGCCGAGACCCTTTCGCCGAATATAGAAATGCTTCATGTTAAAGAAAACTAGAAGCTCTGGATGTCACAGACAACTCGCCCTGGAGGATGATCAAAGTACTGTGAAACAAGTTCTCCCCGATGCCACCGATACACAGAGAGAAAAGCATCGCTCGTACCGTATGTAGAGGCGCTTGCGAATAGTCTAAAGCGCCTATGCGATCTCAATTATTAAGATGCAGATCTGAACCACCTTGACCACGTCGATCGAGTTGTCCGACGCTTGATGGAAGAACGGAAGAAGATATCATAGAGCCGATATCCCCTGAAGAAGTCCTTCAGGTGATAAGATCACTGAAACCACGGAAGACACCAGGGCCAGATAGCATACCCAACTTAGCTACAAAGCGCTTCCGAGAAGAGCTGTCATCCGCGTAGCTACGACAATGTCTTTAAACTACGATATTTCCCCTGCCAGTGGAAGTTGGCGGACATAGTTATGGTTCCAAAGCCAGGAAAACGGGCACGTACCTCCAGGACTACAGATCTATCAGCCTGTTGCCATCCTTGGGAAAGGTAATGAAACGAATTATCCACTACCAATTGAAGACGGCGGTCGAAGACCTTTGATAAGATATGGTACAACGGGTTAGTGTTCAAGATGTCCTCAGCATTTATCCCGCTGCCAATGATTCAATTAATTCAGTCTTTCTTGACCGGTCGATGGTTCTGAATAAAAATTGGTAGTGTGAGGTCATCTGAGAGGCAACTGAGAGGCAACTTCAAGGATTCGTGTTTTCCCGACCCTGTTCAACCTATACGTCAGGGACATGCCCACGACACTCACAACGACACTAGCCCAATACGCGGATGACACGGCGATGGTAGTCAGCTCACTTAGATCACACCTGGCGTTTACGTGACGTTGAAATCTTCTGCTGAAAAGGTTTATACAAACCTGGGGGTCTTTATAGTTTGTGTTGTGTTCGCTTTAACATAAGACGCATTTTGGTGCTTGCCCATCTTTATGGTTTTTATGGCAGATGCAGTAGTCGTGCAGGGCGGCGCATTTGACACAACGAGCTGGTCTAGTACTTTCTCTCTGTACTTTCTTCCTGAGTTCCTCAAACACTATAATAGCGTTTTCATTGTGCTTTATGTCGAAGATTTCTTTATTATTTTCTTTACGTTTAAGATCAATAAAGAAAGATTTTTTTCTGTATAGTTTCCCTGTTTAGTACGTTCATGATGTTAACTACTTTATGGTCTTTCTATTTCAAGGCTTCTTTAATTAGATTTTCGTCAATGGAGTGATGCATATTTCTTAAAACAACTCGAAACATTTTTTCTTTTTCTAGGCTATATGTATGTCTATCCACCTTATTCCCTTAGCTTCTTGCAGTCTTCTATACTGTATGTCTGTAGTTTTAATTTACTTTTTGCATAAGTTGATATTTTTTTTCTTTAGGGATGTTATCTTCCACTAGTTTGATCAGTGGATTTATTGCTATTACGTAGTGCTGTACAGAAGGGGGGATTAGTGTTTTTCTTTATCTTTGGTTGGTGTTTTGTATGTTGGTATTACTTACATCCTCTGCTAGAGGCTAACATCGATTTTTCGTCATTATTTTGGGGTTTAAATGTTTGATTTTGATAATAGGATAGCAGTTCTAATTTTCAGGAAAACAACCACTAGTATTTTGCATTGTAATTTGTTTCTAATGTTACAGAAATAATAATGTTTAAAAATAAATTTTAGTTTTACTTATCTTACAACAAAAGCTTAATTGACCTCAAATAATCACTAGCTGTAGACAGTTGTAGATGATAACATAAATTTACAGTGTAAAAGTCAAACCACAACTGGTGTCATCGTGTAGCATTACTACTTCTAAGTTGATAATAAAAACAGATCGATATTCTGCCACAGTCTTGATGAAAGTGATACTTTTATAAAAGTGTTGTGTAAGTATTTTTTAAATTTATTAACTTTTTCAATAGCGTAAAAATAAAATATCTTCTGTGATACTGATTTTGGTATTTTATTTTTGTTTGAATGTTTGCTATGTAAATCCATCCATGTGTAACAAAATGATTAGTATAATTTCTAACGTGTCGTTAAATATTTGATATTACACTTGATAGTGAGCAACACAGAATAAAAGTTGGAAATAATGCCTCGTTGCGTTTTGTTACTTATATTAAGTCAAACTGAGGTTGGAAAATCAACAGTGACCATTACTTGGTTGAGGTGAGAATGAAAACCAACGCAACGTTAATTAAAAAGACAGTCCCAGAAAACCGCATATTTATACAACCAGGTATAAAAGTCTACAAGCTACAAGATGAAATTACCAAAAATAGGTACACTAAAAAATTAGAAGAGGAGTTGTATGATAAAGTAGAAAAATATTGACTATCTAGATGTAGAATATGTTTAAAACAAACATCTGCAAACTAGCTGAAGAAGTGTGTATCGTAAATCATGGTAGAAAAAATGCACTGCATGGTGGAACAATGAAATAAAAAAAGAAATACGGAAGAATAAGTATGCCTGAAAATAATATCTTAATGATAGAACGGAACAAAAATACATAAGGTACAAGGAACAGAGAAAAAAAAGTGAAAGATCTGGTACTGCAAACAAAGAGGGATACCTGGTAGAAATTTGAAAATAAAATGGAGGAAAATAGTAAGGAAAATGCAAAGCTATTGTATAGAACGTTAAAAAATCTAAGAAAGGACAAAGGTGATGGTTTGAAATGGATAGAAGATAAGAAAGCTTAAAGACTTAGCTACAGACAAACAAATTATGAATAGATGGCGTGAATATTTCATGGAAATACTCTCTGGGAATGGTGAGGTACATAGCCATAATTTCGTAAACACTGGAAATATCGACAAACCAGAATATCTAACAGTTGAGGAAGTTGAAGACAAAGTGAAGAAATTAAAGAATAGAAAAGCGGCGGGGCAAAACAACATCAGGGCTGAAATGATTAAATGTATTGGAAGAAATGGGAAAGAATTCCTACATAAAATATTGAACATAACGTGGGTTACAAGAAAAATCCCTAGAGACTGGACGGTGGCAGCAATATTGCCAATCTATAAAAAAGGGATCCCAGAAATTGTACTAGCTACAGAGGAATCTCCATATTAGGGGTTGTAAGTAAAGTAGATGAAGTAATATTAGAAGAATAATTGAGACCACACTAGATGACAACCAAGCTGGGTTCAATGCAGGGAGAGGAACCACGGACTTAATATTCAGTCTGAAACAATTAGCTGAAAAGACACTTGCACATAATAATAATTTATTCCTTTGCTTTGTGGGCCTGCAACAAGTCTTTGATAGTGCGCCACGGGAGATCTTGGAAAAAAGAAATGTCAACGCAGCGTTATTGAGAGCCATTAAGAGTATCTGCAACGTTACAAGAAATGTAATAAGAATAAGTAATTGAGTATCTAAAGAGTTTATAACCAGCAAAGGGGTACGACAAGCTGGTGTGTTGAGTCTTTTACTGTTTGTTACTTTGATGATAAAATCTCAAAAAAAATGTGAACGGGAAATAAATGGAGCCAGACTAGGGGTAAGACAATTGCGACCAGTTGTGATTAAAGAAATGATTTATGCCGATGATTTAGTAATACTAGCAAACACAAAAAATTATCTAAAAAGCTGGAATAAGGCGACAAATGAGTACGGTATGCAGATAAATATAGATAAAACTAAAGTTATGATTATAAGTAAACTGAAACAAATAGTAACTATTTGTATTAATAATAGTACAATACAACAAATAGACACTTTTAAATATTTGCGATCGATAATTAACGCACAAGGACATTTAGAACCTGAAATTAATGTAAGAATAAAAGCAGCAAATGGACTCTACTACGCTCTCAACAAAACGTTTATTAGAAAAAAAAGAAAGTCAGCATGGAATCTAAAGTTCAAATAATTAATAGTGTATTTACGTCTGTCATAACTTATGGTAGTGAAACGTGGGTGTTAGATGACAGAGCTAAGAGTAGGTTACGGGCCAGTAAAATGAAATATCTACGTGCAGCAGCAGGGGTTACTAGAAGAGACAGAATTAGCAACGACACAATGTGGTTTAAAGTAAACTCACTGGTGAATAGAATTGAAGAGAGTTAAGGTGGTGGGATCATCTCACTACAATTAGTAAAAAGAGGACAGTGAAAAAATATGGAAAATGAGTGTGGAAAGAAAAGAGGAAGAGGGAGACCAAGAAGAACTTGGAATAAGAAATTAGGCAAAATACTACAGGAAAAGAACCCAAACTAAAGACAAGCTGATACATTAGCGAGGGACGGAAGCAGGTGGAGACTAGACCTTCACATCTATTTATGTACGTATAAAGTCAAACTAAAATTTTAAGAAGGATCTAGTGCTATCTAGTATTGAAAACATGAAGAAGGAAACTACGTTACTTTGTGTTAGATGGCGCAAGGAAAAAAGAATCAAATTAAGCTACTTAGTGACTATTTCCAGTCATTTGGACGTACATTCGCATTTTTATTATGATTCATTATATAAATAAAGTTAAGTTTGGTAAAAAGATTATTTTAAGAGTCAGGAAACAAAATTTTTGTCAAGAAAGGATCCCGGTTTAAAAAACTTGGAAACCACTGCTTTAGAGCATCAGTAATATTAAAATATTAATATACATTAATGTGTAGTTAAAGGGCTGTTGAAAAATACCAGCGGATAAAAGGATCCCAATTAAAGAATTTCTAAATATATAAAAAGAATAGATCGTTATTACAATTTATTATATCTGTGGCAATTAATAAAATATTAAAATAAGTATTCAAATCATGCGGTCACCCACAAAGATTAATTAAGGTTCGTATAAAAATATAACTGCAAAAAATATGCAATTCCAAGAGATAGCAGGAGTTAGGAAAGTTTTCAGCATATTTAGAAAACTTTTATATTTAATCACAAAAAGTGAAATTAATATTCGCAAATTTAGTAAAGTAAAACTAGCACGTTAAGAACTGATTACATTTTCAGCTTATCATCAAAGGGCAGACTTTATTAACTTTCGCAGTTTCGTTTTTCTAACCACCTCACTAACGCTGTAACCGCAAGAACCTGCTGTGGGTGCTATAACTTAATCCCAACTTCTAAGATGCCACAAACATCCAAGAGTTGAATAGTACACGAATTCGCCCGACGTATAGCTCGCGATTTGGAGTCCGCCAACTCTTCCCGATAGAGCACTCTGGTGGTCTACGTACAGCTTACAATTATAGCGGAATTGTTGCAATAATTTTCCTTAATAATAATTTGCATTCTTAAATTCATAAATTGGATCAAATATTTCTGTACAGGAAAATTTTTGCTCTTATCAATAGGAGCTGAGAACAACAAGAGTATAGCTTTTACAAATTAAATATAATTTCACTTATATATTTATTATATTTAAAACCATTTTGTTTCAAGAAATTTAAATTTTTAAATTATTTTAATACAAACCTACATACCTCATACAAAGTGTGTCTACAAAATAATTACTGAAACATTTTTCAAATCAATGTAAAATTCTTGTAAACAAACATCATTTTTTAACACTCCTCCCCTTCTTAGTTGCATAGCTAAAAATTCTCATTTATAAAATCATTACGGGTTGCCCTCCAAAAGGGATTTTTGGCGTCCTAAACTGACAATTTTTCACCAGTCTTTCCTCAAATTTTTGCAAGGTGGAAACGTATAAATTTTTAACTTGATCGGGGTTTTCCTTGGATCAGGAACGTGCAACAATTTAACTTACAATTGAAGCTCCGGTCGGCGGAAGTAAAACAAATGGCGGTGGCAGTCGTGCGTTTTGTGTTCGGCAATGCAGCGGCCCGATAGCACGGACCTCTTCGTGCAAATCAAGGCCCGAGAACCACGCCACATTTCTTTGTTTACTATCTGTTCAAATGTATAGATAGATTTCGAACATATGTCACTTCATTCAAAAGTAGATATGTTTAAAATTAATTTGTTTGAAAAGTAATTTTCGCACAACTAAACACAACTGAAGTTAGTTCTGAACTTCGTGTGGAGTGAAGGATTTAATTCGAAATGGGGTTTGTGAAATGTTGGATAAACTTGTTACGATGTCATTATTTATATCTTGATTGTTGGGCTTAAAGACAGATGCGAGATGATTTGTAAAAAGGTCAGCCTTTTCTTGGTAGCTTATCGCCCATTTAGCGTTGTGATCAGCAAGATTTTTTATTGGAGCAATGTGTTCTTTTGGTTTTTTCTTGGATTTAATTGGTCTTCAGATAGAGTTGTTAAATCTGTTTAGTCTAGTAAAGTACTCAGTGAAGGATTGTTCACGGAGTTCTCTAAATTGTGCCTTTAATTGATTACTAATACGATTGAGTATATTTTTATCCGGGTACCTGGGTTCTGTGCCACCTAGACCGTTCCTTCCGTTTTTTACCAATTCAATGTTTTATTTCAAGTGGTACTTTGTGGTATTAGCTATTGCCAGAGATGGAGTACTTTCCATGACTGAATGTTTAAGGGTACTTGTGAAGGCATCTTCGACTTCGTTATTGGTTTTGAGGCTTGTTTTTAGATTAATCCGTTATTCCACTTCATTTTTGTATTTATCCCAGTCGGTTTTATTGTTATGAAGTTTAGGTGTAAAATTCTTAATAATTACGAAAGTACTAATTGTTGCAATTATCGGGGAATGGTCACATGATAAATCGTAACTAGGAAATACTTCCATGTATGATGAGGAGATTCCGTTGGTGATGCAGAAGTCCAACAGATCAGGAGTTTTATTTGGATCACTGGGCCAGTATGTTGGTTTACCGGTGGACAGAAATAAGTAGTTTTTTTCCTGGATTAGATTAGCTAGCTCACGACCTTTGGTAGTTGTTAGCCGAGAGCCAGCAATAAATTTGGAGCCGAGTGTGTTGAAGAAGTCCCTGAAGTGGTTGAGTTTCAAGTAGTGCCTAGGAGGGCAATATACTGCAGAAACTGTTATCTCGTAGGAGGACGTTTTCACTTTGAGTGAAGTGGCTTGCAAGTGATTTATTTCATACTTTGGTAATATGTAGTAACTTATAATATTTTTTATTAAAATTGCAGTACCTGCATGTGCAATGTTGTCAGGGTGGTTTGTGTTATAGGTTAAATAGGATGGTATACGAAAGAAGGATCTGTCGGTAAAGTGCGTTTCGCTAACAAGTAGTATGTCGATTGAATTGTGATGTAGAAAAGTCTCTACTTCTTTTTTGTGTGGAAGGATGCCGTCGAAATTCCATTGGGCAATTCGTACAAATTTAGCGAATTTTATTGGTGAGCGTTGTAAGCATGGTAAGAATTGAGCTGTTTTGTTGTATTAGCTGTTGGAACATATTTTTGAACTCATTTAGAAAAGTGCTGAGAGTAATTGAGTTTTCCTCTGGTGGTTTTCGGTGATTTTGATTTCTTAGTATATTCGAGTACGTATTGGCCTGTTGTGCCTAAGTTATTGGTTGTATTCTGTGTCGCGGAACAGGGTGTGTCGGTACTGGTAATTGTTGAATATTAAGTCTGTTGTTGGTATTATTGGGTTGTTTCAGGAGGATATGGTAGAATTCGCATCCTCTGTAGTTGGCAGGATGGGGACCACCGCATAGTGCACATGTGGCAGGGGTGTTGTTTGGTTTTGTACAGCTTGTGGAATTATGGGCTGCTCCACATTTCACACAGTAGTAAGGTCTGTTACAATATGTTTTAGTGTGACCATATTGCTGACAACGTGTACACTGAGTAAGGCCCTTGGTTTTTCTGGGTGGCTCGACTTGTACTATTCTATTCTGAATACCTCGTAGGTTATATATTTCTTTATTTTTATCCGCTGGCTCGAGGTCTACAAAGAATAGGTTTAATGGCTCTTTAGACACTCTACTTCTTCCATTTAAAATATTCCTGACTTGGTGTCCCTGATTGGCTAGCTCTTGATTAATTTGAAATGTAAAAATCTAACAGATCAGGGAATTTATTTAAATCTGTGGACCAATATGTCAATTTCCCAGGGCTATGGCAGTTATAGTTATCTATCATAATTGACCTAAACAGGTTTCGACCTTTCGTTGTTATAAGTCTAGAACCCCAGTGGATGCGTTTAGAGTTCCAGTCTCGTCCAACTACAAATCTGATTCCTAGAGTATGAAAGAATTGAATATACTTCTCTGTACAGAGTATATGCCTGGAAGGGGAGTAAATTGCAGATACCGTAAATGACCACTGGTATGCGCCAACTTCAACAGCTTGGAGTTTTTCAGTTTGGAATAGATTTAGTTGATGATGTGATAGAGAGTTTTTATTATTACTGCATCTTCTGCACATGCAGTACCATCTAGGTGATTTGTGTTGTAAATGGAGTAATATGAAATACGCATCACCGTTCTACCAGTGAAGTGTGTTTCTGATATTAGCGACACTTCAAGTTTATTTAGATGTAGAAAGGTAATTATTTCTTGTTTATGGCTGAGAAGACTATTTGCGTTCCGAGTAGCTATTCATATTATATTAGCCATTATTGGGTTCGTTTTGTAACTAAAGTTAATTGGAGATTGAACATGGTGTTATTTTGATTCATAAGTTGTGCAAACATATTCTTCAACTCGTTTAAGAAGACTGTTAATTCTCTTCCGGTATCAGTTTAGCGATCGTTACTATTGTTTGTGGCAACACGAGATTGAGCAACAATCGCATAGGTAGGAATGCAGTTTTGCAGATTCTCGTTAGTTGGCCGCTTTGATGGCATATGAAGTAGATTTGGCTGTTGGATAATATTTCGGTTTTAGATCGGATTATTAGATGTTCTATTTATTGCATTTATTATCTCTTAATAAACAGAGCAGCTCCTGTAATTATCCGGATGATTTTTTGGTTTGCGCACGTATTTGAGTCATTCTGTTTTCCACATTTAACACATATCTTGTCTGGTGCAGTAGGTTTTAGTGACCATAATTTTGACGTCTTGTACATCGAATAATTCCAGTTTTTTATGTGCTGCTTCCATCTTGATTTTACTGTTGCAGAGAAATTCCATGTCAAAGATTTTCTTATTAATTTCGCTAAGTTCAAGATCAACATAAAAAACTAGAAGTAAACTTTCAATTATCTTGTGTCTTATGTTTATTATGTTCCGTATTTTATGTTCTGCTTGTTCAAGTTCCTTAATATCCTCGATAGGTATTGAATAATAAATGTGTCTGAGAATTACTCTGCATGTGCGTTCATCCTTTGGTTGATATATGTGATAGATTACCTTTTTCGATTTTTAAGTGTCTGACAAGTCGTCGGTATGCATCTGATGTATTTTTACCGTGTTATTTCCTAGCGTTTTAGTGTAAAACTGTTTAGTTTCGCCAACTGTAGAAATATGTTATAACATTTGATTGTGATTTGTGACACCATATATGTAAATTGATGGTGGCTTAGAAATCTTTCGAGTGATGACATAGCTGTCTGTTTGCATTGAGTTTGGGTTCTCATTTTGAGATTGCGCAACAGGTTTGTATCTATTGTTAGTACTGAGATTGATCTAGCACAATACATTCAATAGATCTGTTAATAACGTAGAAAAAGAATATTTTCACCAAATGCTCTTCTAAAAAGACCAAAAATTTATTACTTAAGTGGGGAGATTTATGATCATGTTAGACCAAGCGGCTTTAACAGTAACCAAATGAAATTTAAATCTACTTGACCAAAACACGTTGTTAAATTACGTTAGGTTAGAAATTTTATGTTGGCTTAGCAAAAAGCTTGTGTCATTAACGTTCTTATAGTTTTAATATTTAAACGGACTTATAGAAACTTCTACAGAGTAGTCTAACTTTAGATTTTTTTAAGCCATTTGATATTTATAGTGCCTGTGGAAGCAAAATCAGTTAAAGTATTCTCAGAAGAGAAGAGAATGGCCAAAAAGCCTCTTAAAGAGATTGAAATAGAAACAAAGTTAAGAGCAACTATGACACTTGATAATGTTCTTCATAAAATTTGTTTAAAAAAAAGTTTTCTATAACACATCATAAACCGTTGATGTTTTTAAATATAGAGTACAATCAGAATAATGTTGGTATAAGTGATAAGTTTTTCGAATGGGTATGCTTTGTTTAAATGACAGGAAAAATCTTTAGAAAAAAATTATTATTGAGATAAGCCACATGATAACGTCCAATACCAGCATAAGAGTTTGGAAAGATACAAGGCACCCCTTTATTAAAAAATAAAATTACTGAGTGTCTTATATTTATACCGAATGGCATTACAAACAACGGTAATTTTTGTATAAATTTTTAATAAACTAATTAAAAAAGCAAAATCGATTTACGTTTTATTGGAACTTGGAAAATTACGATAATTTTTATGTCCCACTTAATAACTTTCGTTAGTGCAGCGCGGTATTTTATACACTCTCTTCAGTAAATTGCCAACAAGCAAACTGGCCGTCGCGGCACTACCATAATGCGAAAACTTTAAGAAGCATTATGAAGTTTAAACCGCCCGGAAATTAGTTCGAATCAAACATTTGCTTTCTCGCCTCATTAAAAAGCCAATGAGAACCGGAAAGTGCCCACAAAACGCAAATAAAGGAGGTAACAAAAAGACCTACGAAGCTTCTAAAGTAAGCAGTTTAATGCATACAGCTGTATGGCTTTTCTTCGCAAATCTTACTGAAAAACCTATAACATTAATTTTCAAGGAAGCTTATCCTACATTTAATCTTACTCACTACATTGTGTAGTTCCATTAAACTATATTATTTACAATAATTAAATTAAAATCACAGAATATTATTATTCATTTGAAAAGTACATTCTATCTATGATATATATAAACCGGAATTTTTTACGCCCCATGAGATAAACAAAAAAGGTGCAGATCTTCAGCGTTGTAGGTAGACTCACCTGAAGGGGATTTCTTCCTTCTACCGCTCCTTTAGTGAGTATTATATGTTGTATTTTGTTTATTATTTTATTAACATTCTATAAGTTAATATGATAATGTTACAAGATATTAAAAAACACAAAACACACCAATGACATGATTTTCATCCAGCAATGTCACATTCATTTCTTTACAAGTCGGATGGTCATTACCTTTCCGATCTTCTGTGAGCGATTGGATGTAGTACTGTCGCTATTAATGGATTAGGATGTGCTGCCAATTTTGTACGGTGTTTATCGGCTTTGGCTTGGATGACCTGCTGCGTATATAATTTTGAGATCCGCGCATAGAGTGAAATTCGAGACGTACCATGGTGCATTTGTAATTTCCCGCAGTATTTTGCACTGCATCTCTATTACATTGGTCTTACTAGTGCATTTCCAGAGTTATATCCCATAGATCCATACTAGTATAATTATGGCTTTATATATTAATAATTTATTATCAGTTGACAGATGAAATCTACGTCCTAAAATTTTATTTTCCCTAGACTTCAAGTCGATTTTTTTTCTTGGCCATATGTTCCTTCTACGTTAGCTTACTATTAAGATAGAGTGCAAAATATGTAACTACTTTTATCTGTGGTATGACTACTTGAACTAACAGGAAGATAGTGCTCTTTTCTAAAAGTGATGATTTGATCTCAGTAACCTTAAAGGTCCATTTTTTATCCTTTTTTAAGTAATGTTAAGTTTTCTTTCACTCTTGATGAAACGTTTATAAGACTGTAATGTACGGCGATGACAGCGGTATGGTCTGCAAATGTACCTACTGCTATTACCCTTAATATTGCTAAGTCGGAAATATGCAGGACGTACAGCAGAGGACCAGGAATGCTTCTTTGAAGGACCCCAGAATATGTTGGAAATCTGTTTGAAACTTTTTTATTTTAAAGTACCCTGGTGAAAGAACCTTCTTGATTTTTAATAACAATTCTGAACGCCACACTTTATTAAAAGCTTAACATATCTACAAATGCAACTATACAGTATTCCCGATTTTCTAAAGCTCCAGATGGAGCTTAAAGATGAACAAATTTGCTTGCTGATCAAATTTTAATATAAACTCGGGTTACGTTCTTCGAGGGCTGCCAGAAAGGTTTGTGAAACTTACAGCAAGGACACGGTTGCAGTTCATATAATTCAGAAGTGTTTCAAGGTGTTCAAAGAAGGTGACTAGCTGACCTACAATTCATGATAATAATTTATCTATTTTTTCATGGCAATTGCCTAAATTTTTACTTCTTGCATCTGACGCTAAGTTATACATATTCAATAAATTTTCAAAGGATTTTCGTCATCTGTATTTATTGTATATATTTTCTTGTTTTGCTTTTTAATATATCTATAGATTTTACGCTACTCTTTTTCTTATTCAAGCAGATCCCTTACATCTTCTGTCTATTTTCTCATTATTTTTTATATTATATTTATGGACTTATTATTAATTAGTTTATATGTTTTGTAATCGACTTCTTTTTCTGTTCTTCACCATGTAAGCCTTACAATCTTCTTATTACAAGTCGGTTGTTTTTTTTTTCTTTAGTATCCTTCTATTACTTTGTCCGTACCATTTTTAATATTATTTACTACTCGTTATTTAATCTCTTAGACTTTCCATGCCGTTGATTTAATCGACTATTACTAGTGATAGTGCATTTCTTACAACAATTAATATTAGTAAGTACTAAATTCACTATAATAGAACCCCTGCGGAGGGGTTCCTGTCCATTATGAGCGCAAACGATAACAAAAGAAACAGTGGCGATTTATCGCCATCAGAATATGAACCGAATAAAAAATATTTGTTCGAGCTAAAAAACTTAATTACAAAAAACAAATTCTATTTAAATGAAAAACAAATCGAAAATGCTGGCAAAATTATCTATCAAGGCAAGCACGCTGCGGCAATCAACTCGATGAATACAGCTAATCTGCAGACGCAAGTCACACCAGTACCCGTTGAAAAGAAAATAAAAATTCCACCTTTATATTTGCATAATGCTGATAAACTCAATTACCAGAAAATACTACAGAAACTAAAAGATAAAACCACAACTGAATTTACAACAGTTCACAAAAACAATCAACTAAGATTAAATCTAACAAGCATAGAAGATTATCGATGTATGGCAAAACACTACAGTGAAATGAAATTAAGTTATCACACTTTTAAGGACCCAGAAACAAATAATCTCTCGGTAATTATCCGGAATATTCCTGTATCACTGACGGAAAAAGAAATAGAAACCGAATTAACAGCCTTAAAATACCCCATTAAAAGATTGCGCGCTTGTATAACAAGAATAGATATCCAATCCCTCTTTGTGCGGTGGATCTTGAAAATACACAGGAAGGTAGGAAAATCTTTAGCTTAACAAGACTTAATTATTGCGTAATTGACGTTGAACTACGAAGAAAATCTTCAGAAATCCGCAGTGTAAAAATGCCAACTATATGGCCACACGCGCAACTACTGCCAATCTTGCCACGATGTGTGAAATGCACAGGTAACCATCTATATGATAACTGCCCCAAAAACCAAATGAGGAACCACAGTGTGTTAACTGTTTGGAAAAACACCCGCAAACTATAGAGGATGCAGCTACTTCCTTAAGATAAAGCAGTCAACAAATAGCAACTACAGAACACCGAATAAGACATTTGCACAAGCAACCTTAAATAAGCAGGAGAGCCATGTAAACCAGCCGCCCTCACCTAGTCAACGCCAAGGACGTGCACCCCAAGCTAATGCCAACCAGGCGGGCGAATCTCAAAACACAACTGACTTTATCACAACTATATTAACAAAACTTGTTGAATTACTCATTCCACACCTAGAAAAACTAACGCCATTATTAGCATCTATACTTCCTACCTTGCTAATTAATGGACCCAAATAAACAGCAAATAGTTACTAAATTAACCTTGACTAATTGGAATGCCAATGGTCTAAAAATGCAACGCTCCATTTTTATTGATTTTATGACTCGTTATGACATAGATATCGCTTGTGTAACAGAAACGCACTTTATTAACAACTGAAGCATTCCGCATCCCAGGATATTTAGTGCACTGAAAAGATAGAGTAGCTGATAAGGCCTCCGGGGGAGTAGCGATCATAGTAAAGAAAAAATTAAAACATCACCTACTTCATCTTGTTGATATAGAAAACTTAGAAGCTGTAGCTATACAATTACACATGGGTAGTAACCGCCCCCTAAAATTAATCTTTGCGTACAAACAACCCAATAAAAGACTATTAGACCTCGATATAGGTAAATTATTCAACAGTACGGAGCCTACGATGCTACTAGGTGATCTAAATGCAAAAAACACCACCTGGGGATGCCGAACTAGCAACCCTGAGGGTATAAGGCTACACAACATTACGGCGAACCATTGCATACTTATATCAGCACCTAATGAATTTACCTACTATCCGTATAGGGCTGACTATCAGCCTGACATTTTAGACGTTGTGCTACACAAGAATCTTCAAAAAACAATTCAACAAACGGTAACAAACGAACTAGACTTGGACCATCTACCCGTAATCTTGTCGTTGTATGACATACCTCAAATAAAGCCACCTACTCCTAAACTTGTTGATGGAATAACCGACTGGACAACTTTTCAAAAAAAGCTAAACCAAAAACTAACCTGGACGGGACCGCTACAATCTCCTATGTGTATCGATGAAGCAATAACACAATATACGGCTGCAATACAAGAAAGCGCACAAGAAGCTACAACACCACGGAAACGAAGAAATATTGCTTCGCACAACATAACACCTGATTATATAATAAAACATAAGATCAAAAACAGATACAGAAGAGAATGGCAAAGGTCACGACTACCATACTATAAAACGTTGTATAACAAATTAAATCATTTAGTAAAACAAGAGCTAGATAACCTTCAAATAATAAGATACAATAGTTACCTTGAAGATATTCATCCCGGTGACTCCACTATGTGGAAGGCAACTAAAAGATTGCTAAGACAACAAAATGTTATTTATCCATTAGTAGATAACAACACGACCGACTCATCTGAAGAAGAAAAATCTTTACTCCAAATGCAGATGAACACGACCCCATACTTGCTACCCAAATAGCAAACACTTTAGCTGACTTTCATATACGGGAGACTACTGAAATAACCCCTGTGACTGCCCAAGAACTGAGGCTATACATACAGCGTCTTCCTAGGCGCAAGTCCCCTGGACCAGACTTGATAAACATCGAAATATTAAAACACCTATCCAAAAAAGCAGTAGCCTACCTAACGTCAATTTGTAATGGCTGTATGAGGCTAGGTTACTTTCCACTACCTTGGCGAACTGCGAACATACTACCAATTTACAAAACTGGTAAAGACAAGCACAATCCTGATACCTACCGACCTATTAGCTTACTATCTACCCTACCCAAACTTCTGGAAAGGTGATACTCACTCGTCTGCAAGACTTTATACTCGAAAACGAAGTCATTCCGCCTCACCAGTTTGGGTTCAGACGGTCGCACTCAACAGCTCACCAACTTATTAGATTAACAGAACTCATTGAGAAAGGGTTTGAAGAAAAAAATATACCGCAGCAATATTTCTAGATTTGGAAAGAGCCTTTGATAAGGTTTGGCTTGAAAGAATCCTGTATAAAATGATCAAGATAAACATCCCGGCTTATATAATAAAAATTGTAAATTCCTTTCTCAACAACAGAACTTTCAGAGTAAGAATCAACGCAACGCTTTCTAGCATCAAAACAACAAAGGCAGGAGTACCTCAGGGGAGCCTATTGGGTCCAACCTTATTCAACCTTTATGTACATGACTTGCCCACGGTAAACAATTCAACGCTAGCCATGTTTGCCGACGATACGGCGATACTAACGCAGGGCGCTACAATTGAAACAACAATAGAACGACTACAAAATGCACTAAACATAACGTGTGATTGGTTTAAAAAGTGGAAAATAAAAATCAATCCTACCAAATCGCAAGCAAAGATGTTTGCACTCAAACGTTACACCCATCTCCCAACAGTCAGACTAAACAATGATGATATATCATGGAACCCAAAGGATGCTGCAGTAAAGTACCTAGGAGTCCACTTACATTCAAAACTCAACTGGGGTATCACATAAATAAAAAATTAATGAGTGCCACACAAGACTCATTCTATTGTACCCGCTGATCAACCGAAAATCCCATCTTAGATCTGAATGCTCATTATTGATCTATAAGGCGATCCTCCGCCCTATATTAACTTATGCATGCCCAGTTTGGAGTAACGCACCCAAAACATCATTGAAGAAACTTTAAACTATGCAGAACAAAGTGCTACGTCTTGCAATTAACTGCCCTTGGTTCATACGCAACAGCCAAATACATCAAGAGTTAAGTGTTCCACTAATCTCAGACTACATTCACAAGCTAACTAGTAACTTCTTTAAAAAATTAGTGATGTGTACAAGTGCAACTAAATTAAACCTCGGTCAAAAGAACATACACTCTAGGATCAAGCGTAAGCTACCACAGGACCTACTCTAGATTAAGTAGCTTTAAGTAATAGTAGAACTCAAATGTTGTAAGTCAGAGGTGTGAATGCACTCACTTAATCCTCTCTCAAAAATTAATGTACTCCTAGTCATAAGTTTATTCATGTAACATAGCCGTGCTTGCATCTTGTTTGTAGAGCCAGCTAATATATATTATAAAAAAAAAAAAAATTTATACTTAAATTTTGTGCTGGCTATTTCCATATTTTTTTATTTTAAGGTTACCTGTACTTGTTTCGTTGTTATTCATAACATCATACATTATTATCTGATAAAGTTTCTTTTTATTGTGGCATTAAAATCTCCAAAGACTATAAAAATAATATGATTTTTTGCTAATCTCTTGTATTATATAATTTGGTACTTGTAGATAAGTTATTCTTTAATTCTCTTGAATTGCAGTGTATACTATAAATTGGATACTTGAGTATTTTCGTTTTTGAAAAATGAAGTGCATTTTTGTTTGCAAATTCATCCTTACCCTTGCCACCCCATTTCCTAAATTGCTAGTATTTTAATTTTATAATTTTTAATTTCTTTTGTCGTTTACACCAATCTTTCTGTCATTAGTACAGTTCTGGAATTCCATGTTCCTATTCTTAATAAGTATCTATCTCTTTTTGTATTCTTATTTTTGTTTTCCCATTTCTTTGCTTTCTATCTTCCACAATTATCCGATACTTTTGCATGTTACTTTTTTTAACACAGCTTTGCAATCTTCCTTTGTTGCTCGCCCAATTCAACAGTACACTAATTTCGTTTTGGACCTCCAGTTCCATATCTCCACAAGTTCAATAACTTTGTACGTAACACGATTAGATTGTTGTATGTAGAAAAGCTCTACATATTTTCTACAATGCCTTTTTTGGGAGAAATAGCAAACTCTTTCCTTTTTAATGTATTTTTGCCTAATAATAGTTATCATTCGAAATCTGTCACAATCGAAGGTCATTGACCTTACACGTTTTAAATTCGTATTTAAGATTTCATATACCAAGTGTTACGCAATACATACGGTATTTTTCCCTCATAGCAATAGAATGCTGTCAAGTTTAGATCAACAGAAATGTATTTTGATTTATCTATTTAAACAAAATATTACTTGATTGTTTGTAGCCCGAATCAATAGTAGGGTTATTAATAAAATAAATTAAAAATAATTTTAGCATCTTGCTTTATTAATGCAATTGAAATTGTAGTAAACTAAAATAAATACTAATCGAATAAATCGATAAAAAAGTACTGTAGACGTGTACTCTTTTCTCCACATTTTAAATAATTCCCTATACAATTTGTACATATAATTATTAACAACGCGGAAAGCCAATAATAATATTAGCAATTTAAAAAACTGAGCATCGTTTAAAATAAGTTTAATAAGCATAGTTCAATCAGAACAAGTAAACTTTATAAACGTATTCATATTTTCTCTACATTTTATGTAATTGCGTTATTATAAAGTTAAGTTAGAGATAAATATAGCAATTATACATACATTGGATACGCGGACATTGATTAATTCCATTTCAGAACTGAACAAATGTCGTACATTTTAAAATGTTCTTTATAAGCACGGTTAATACAGAAAAGCCAAACCCGTTATTCTTATTAATTTTTTGCCCATATAAGTTCTAGACGTAAATAAAATGTTTTTTTGCAAATTGTTTACACTTACAATAAACAATAACTTTGTAGTAAATTTAACAAATTTTATATTTTCTAAAATAACAGATACAATAGTGGTAGTAAATTTTGATCTTGAAATAATTTTGTTTTCTCCAAATGTTCCTTATAAATAATCACATTTTTTCAAACTACTTACATGGAGAGTAAATAATCTTAATTGAATGGAGGAAATTAAAGAGATGTATCCTTTATTAGTGTCATTTTTTTTAATAATTTACATTTACATATCCATTGTACTTTTATTGTTTAAAAGTTTATGTTATAAACGTATATTGGGCTGAAACCTAAATTATTGGTTAACCACTTATAGATCCTAAATATTTTTTTGCTATACCTAACTAATTTTCCTAAACCTGACAGCAATCGCACGCTATCACCTACAGATTGGTGCTAAATAATAAAATAAGACAACCAAATTAAATTAACTACACTCATTTAATTTAAATTGTTGTTTTTTTTAATTTCCTCAAATTTGCATTGTAACAAAAATATAATTTCTAAATTAAAGCACAAAATATTTGGTTTTGAGTATTAAACTTATTTAAAAATATAGTACCAACCGAAATTTGGAAACTTTTTTACCTTTAGAGGGCCTTTTGGGATCAAGAGTCTTGTTCATAGTTGCTAGGTAACAGTTTTTAAATGTCAAATTAATTAATTGACGTTGACACGTATATTATACGCTCCCGGTTTTTACGACCAAAATGGCTGAAAAAACGAGAAACAATGAAGTTTTGTGCGATAAATCGAATCGAGGGGAAGTGCGCTTGCCGTTGCCGCCGCGTGTGCCTTCAGAAATGGTCGAAAATTGCGATACCCGAACGAGGAGATGGAGACGATGCCCTTCCGTGCCCCATCGGCAAAATATTGTTATTCTTCCACCGTTCGACGATAGACTGAGGATTTTGGACCTTCCCCGTGCCAACAAGAAATTATTAGTGCTGGATATCGACATGACCTTGTACGATGCCTCAGTGTACGATACCAAAAAGGCGAGCTTGGGTGTGCGGCCGCATCTGCAAGAGTTTCTGGAACATCTATATAGATACTACGATATTGTCCTGTGGTCCAGTTCGGAAATGTGGACCATCAAAATTAAAATTAAAGAAATGGACGTGATCAATAAACCCAGCTACAGGATCATGATGTTGATGAGCATATCAGCAACGAGCCTAGTTGATGTGCCAAATACGGGTTTCTTGCGTGTAAGTACAAATTTGCTCTGATAATTTGATTGCTGTTCTTGTTTTTGCTTCAGACCAAGCCGTTAAGCTGCATTTGGAGCCGGTTTAAGCAGTACAATCGTCATAATACCATCATATGTGACGACCAAGCCAGGAACTACTGCCTGAACGATAGAAACGGTGTACTGGTGAAACAGTACAGGTACAAGCATCATGCCACTGACAAGGAATTAATTAAATTGGAGAGATACTTGACGAATCTAGCCAAGAGCTGCCCCGATTTTTCGAAAGTTAACCATAACTGGTGCAAGAGGAAGCATATCTTTTCGATAACTAAATCAGGCGAATTGTAATATTGAATCAATTTTTTATATCAATTTGTCTATATTTTTTATACATTTATTTTTTTCTAACTTATATATTGTATATAAAATATTAATGATAATTAAATTATTATGTTAAATATAAAATACGTGAAAATAAATATTTAATAATGTAATTTTTTTAGTTTGATTATATCTTTAAAGAAGTACCTTCTAATTTCTTTCCTAAAAACAAGGCGAGGAAAAATAGATAATAAATTTAAACATATTTTTTATGATTTGTAAGTATATGAACCCAAATGTTAATAACAAAATAAAAGTAGTGTTATCGACAATATGCTTATATATCCACAATAAGCATAAAAATTTAGATATCCATTGTCTGTAGAATACTAGAACACTACTGTTCAGAAAGATAAATATTTGCAGTGTCTAAAATGCCCATTAAAAAAGAAATACCTATTTCTTTGAATATATATATCAAAAAACGAAAGCATCTATAGCTCTAATATGTATCACATCAAGTTTCTCAGACAGTAAGTACAAACTCAGGCCACAGAGAGTGTTGTTAACTTTAATTTTATGTACAGTACGTTTTATCTTTTTTAGTTTTCTTTGAGCTTAAATATGTCAAAGCGTTAGTTGATTAATAGATTATATAACAAAAGTAATGCAATCCAGTTTAAATACTATTTTATGAGATCAAAAAAACTCCAAAATAATGTTTTGGAAATTATAGCAGGATTCATAACAAGAAGTACAATTTTTTATTTGGATACTGTGCAACTTCTAAAGAGAACATTTTTTATTTAAGTTATGGTTTGCCCTATTAGTACTACTTATTTAGAAGTAACTATATTTTCCATAAGTTTCTTAATTTTTCAAAATCCGCTATGTACCGCGAATATTTTAAATTATTTTATTATGTTTAATAAAATAGCGATAGATTTAAACAACTTAAAACAATAAATATTCTTAGTAAATAAATTTGTCACTAGCAAGCGTAGGAAGGGAAGTAAAACGCAAATTCTTAGAAGAATTCGAGATTGAATTAAAAAAGAAATATAAAACATATAACAAATGATACTAAAGCAAAAAGAAAATCAATATTAAGAATACAATATAAAAAATAAATGTAAATAAGTATATAACAAATCTTAATGAACTTTTAAAGATGTGTATGAGATCTCTTCGTTCAGCAACCGAGAAAATCAGATTCGAAATAAATAACAAAGTATGGGAAAAGAGGGGGGGGGGGTTATATGGGAAAAATAAAATAAAAAAGAACTAAGGTATTTTAAGGGAATTATATTTTGGTAAACAAGTAAACAAATCGAGAGAACTAAAAATGTTAAAATAGATGAAAAACAGTTGCAAATCTGACTATGAAAAATATGTAAGGAGACATTAAGATCACAATATATCAAGAAAGTGTGAAGAGAACTAGATAATACAGATATATAAAAAAACGATTAAAAATTGATGAGCTGTCACCCAGTCTTGTGGGTCTAATTCTTCGTTCAATCTTCTGTGTAGCAGTTTTTCCAAACTCTGAAATACTGTTGACAGTAAGCGTATTGGACGGCACGAAATAACATTCGTTAAATCTGCCAGGTTTTGGTATCATTATAATTTGCGCAGACTTAAGCGACAATGGCCAATATTTTAATCTTATTATAACTTTGAATAGGTACATAAGTGTTTAAAACCTTTCTCTATCAATTCCTTCAAAATTGTGGCTATTATTAAAACATATCTTGGTACTCCCTTCGGATTTAACATTTTAATTTCGACTTTTATCTACGGAGATCTTCCACGAAGTCTGCTTTTTCCTTGGCGCTTTTGTCCAAGACATATATGATGTTTTATATTTGCGGATTGGCGCCCTCCAAACAGAATTATCTTGTCTATTAAGGCTTGTAACATATTTTTCAAAAGAATAATCGTTTACTACTTTTAGCTTAATTTTTAATTTATTATTTAATTGATTGTACTTTCTTTTATTGTAGGGTGCATTAGTTCTTAGCCAAACTAATTTTGCATTTCTCTTTTCTATAACTAGCTTTTTTATTTATAGTAGTACATTGCTTGTTTTTGTCTAATTAGTTCTATTTGGAGTAGCTTTTATGACTAACTTTTGCAGTATTTTTATTAATTTGCAGTTTCTTCATCTATGTTTTGCACTTCTTGAAGCCCCATTGACAAATTTATTTTGTATATCATTTCTCTGTAAATATTCTAATTTGTTTTAGTATTGTACAATCGTAGTGTGGTCTTTCTAGTTATTACGGATGTGCTTATTGAAGCTAATATAGGACTGTGATCTGATATTACAGCATAGCTAGGTGTGCTGTCTCGGTATGTTGAGGAAATGCCATTTGTTATGAAAAAGTCTGGTAGGTCCGAAACTTTGTTTGAATCTGTATGCAGTAACGTTTGTCTTGAAGAACCTAGATAAGTTCTCTGCTTTTTATTGTTATTAAATGTGATCCCCATAGTGTGTGCTTACTATTGTAATCACCTCCAGCAATAAATTTTAATCCTAAAGTTTTAAAGAACTCAGCAAAGTGTTCCCTCTTTAAGCAACTCTACTTTTATTATTTTGGTTTGTAAAACATTTGCTTTATACATGTCTTTGTTATTATCTGCTGGTTCAAGATCTATGATAAATAAATGGAGTGGTTCTTTGGTAATTCTGCGCTGAGAGTTTATGATGTTTCTAATTTTGTGACCTACTATGAGTAACACTTTCTTTATCTTTTTGATATCGGTTGAATAGTGAATATATTTAATTACAACCCTGTATACTCTTTCTCCCGTGTGGAGTTTCCAGTCCCCCATCGGGCGCCTCCCCAGGTGGCGGATAGGGAAATGCCCATTAGATATGGTGGGTACCAGGGAAATCAAATACCTGGGGTGTACCAAAACTGGCTGACAACAGGCAGCGGTGTTGTTAATACCGAAATAAGGCTACTGCAAGATTATCTTCCTTAAAGGCTTATTATCGGAAACCTATGGGCAAAGCATTATGTAAATGCTATCCAGTCATAGCACCGCGGCGCAGAAAGCAAGGAGAAACTACTGCGCTACTTTCTCAAGTTCCAACAATCATGGCAACACAAAACTCGAATTTGGCCCCTAGTCCGTGGCAGGTTTTAAATAACCAAGGGGTGCTAAGAATCCCCACGTTAAAACAAGATAGGCACCACCCAAATGTGAATAAAAAACAGAAAAAAAAACACTAAAATTGGAACATGGAACGTAAGGAGCCTTTATATGGCTGGGAAGACACACAACGTAATTCAAGAAATGACTAGATTAAACATAGAAATTCTAGGAATATCAGAAACAAGATGGCCGGGATGTGGAAAAAGTGAAATTGGTGACCATGTCATATACTATGCAGGTAACAATGACACAAATCATCCGAATGGTGTTGCGATTATAGTCAACAAGGACATAAACAAATCTATAATCAACTGCATACCCTTTTCAGATCGTATAATATTACTACAACTAAAAGCGTCACCAAAGAATATTAACATCTTCCAAATATATGCGCCGACAATGGAAAAACCAGATGCAGAAATAGAACAACTGTACGTACACATAAATGAACTAAGAAAAAACATTAAAACAGACGAAGTAACTATTATTATGGGCGACTTCAATGCCAAAGTGGGCCAAGGCAAAGTAGAAGACATTGTGGGAAATTTTGACTTGGGCGAACAAAACGATAGAGGAGAACGACTAATACAATTTTGCCAAGAAGACAACATGGTCATCATGAACACGTGGTTCAAGTTACCACCTAGGCGCCTCTATACATGGACGTCTCCACAACACACCCCGGAACACATTATACGAAATCAAATAGATCATCTTCTAATTAACAAGAGATATAAAAATGGACTAACAGGCGTTAAAACATATCCCGGAAGTGATGTGGGCTCAGACCATAATCCTGTTGTAGGATACATTAACATACGTCTCAAAAACTACGAAAGCGATATGACAAGAAAATAGATTTACAGAAACTGAAAGAACCAGTCCACTGCATGCAGTTGGCTCAGACTCTAAACGAAAATATAAAAGAAAGTGGAATACACGAGTTAATAAATAATGTAATTACTGATGTAGACGATACAGACCGCACAGAGATTATCGAATCTATCTGGAACAAAATAAAACTAGCCATCACAAACACACAAAATACCATAACCGGACAAAATCGTAACAAAATAAGAAACCATTGATGACATCAGAAATATTAACGTTAATGGACAACAGAAGAACATACAAAAACAAAATCAACAACAATATAAACAACTAAATAAACTAATACAAAAGAAGATAAGGCAAGCGAAGGAACTATGGCTAAATGAGAAATGCAATGAAATAGAAGAATTAGAAAGAGACACGATACTTTTAACCTACACAAAAAGATCAAAGAAACTATAGGAGGGACTAAGAAATATAACTACAACAAAATGTTAAATAACGACAACCAACTAATCACAAACCAAGAAGATCTAAAACAAGTATGGGAAGAATATATAAAACAGACCTTTGAAGATGTGAGAACTGAACAACATATAACAACAACGGAACATGCACCAAATATATTACAAAGTGAAACAAGTGTAATACGAAATTCTAAAAACGGCAAAGCAGCTGGACCAGACCAGATTCATAACGAATTTTTGAAACTTCTAAATGAAGAAAACATAACATTACTTACTAATCTTTTTAATGCAATCTATCAAACTGGGAAAATGCCTTCTGATTGGATGACATCGGAGTTTATCACTATACCCAAAAAACCCAACGCAAATAAATGCGATGATTTTCGACTCATAAGCCTGATGAGCCACGTTCTCAAGTTATTTCTAAAAATTTTACACCGTAGGATATATCAGAAATGTGAAATAGACCTGAGCGACTCCCAATTTGGATTTAGAAAAGGGTTTGGTACCAGAGAAGCGTTATTTAGCCTGTCAGTTTTGCTACAAAAATGCCGTGACCAACAAAAAGATATCTACGTGTGCTTCATCGACTATGAAAAAGCCTTCGACCGTGTAAAGCACGACGAACTATTGACAGTATTGACCGAGAAAGGACTTGATCAAAAAGACATAATAGCTATTAGAAACCTATACTGGAACCAAAACGCCACAGTGAGAACAGATAATGAAAATACGGAAACTACCTTAATTAAAAGAGGAGTGAGGCAAGGTTGCATCCTCTCACCACTATTATTTAATATTTATTCAGAGACAGTTTTTGTCAAAGCCCTAGAAAACTCCGAAGACGGAATAAAAATAAACGGCAAACTTTTTAATAATATAAGGTACGCTGACGACACCCCAATAATCTCCGATAGCCTAGAAGGACTACAACTGCTGATGGATGCAGTAAGCCGTGAAGGAGACGCAATAGGGTTAAAGATAAATACTAAAAAGACAAAATACATGATTTTCAGCAAAACACCAATAGCACAAACACAACTCATAATATATAATCGACAAATAGAGAAAGTATAAAAATTCAAATACCTGGGAAGCTGGCTGACAGAAAATGGAGACCCAGAAACGGAAATAAAAATAAGAATAGAAACAGCAAGATCAGCATTCCAAAAACTCAAAAAACTACTTACCAACCGCAGTCTTCGTCTTACAACCAGATACAGATTTGTACAGCGCTACATATACTCAATACTATTATATGGTGCTGAAGCGTGGACCCTCAAGGCTAATACAGAAAAGATAATACAAGCTTTTGAGTACCGGGTGTTAGAAGAATGCTATATCACAAACGAAGCATATCACAAACGAATAGGTCCTGAGACGAATGAATAGAAGAAATGAACTCCTATTAACTATTAAAAAAAGAAAAACAGCTTGGACATTTATATCGGAATGACAAATACAATACTTTGCAGCTCATTATGGAAGGAAAAGTTGAAGGCAAAAGAGGGCGAGGTCGCAGGAGATGCTCCTGGCTTAAGAACATTAGAGATTGGACCCACATGAGTACACATGAGTTGATAAGAGACACTAAAGATAGACAAAATTTTGCCTCGATTGTTGCCAACATTCAATAATGAATAAGGCACTTTAAGAAGAAGAATACTCTTTCTACTTTTATTTTATAGGTATAATAGTATATGTTATTATTTTTAAAGTTTTTTACGAATTAATGGAATTTATTATTTCTCATTGAGATTTTTGTCATCATGGTAGTTTGTACTTGGTACAACTCTATAGAAAAGTTAGTGGTCATTTATTAACTACATGTTGCAGCCGCTGACGGTATTTGATGTGAAATTGTAGAATTATTTATCACCCGTTGCCTTTGTGAGTCCATTTGTTGATACAACTGGTTGTTGACAAGAGGTCGGACTAATTGTTAATCACTCTTTACTTACTATTTTCGTTTTGCACTTATCTGTTGGTTGTGTATAAAAATTATTTATTTAAAATTACGCCCACTTTTGTATTGCATAACAGCACTATATCATTCTTCTTCTAGAATAGACAAGGGTCAGATATTTGACGACGATATTGCTATCAAAGCGATCGTCGGTGATTCGCTTTTACGATTTTAAGATCAAAACTACCTCTCTGTAAGAAAAAATGTATTCATAAGTATTTTAAGTAATTAAAAAAATATTTTTGATTTATTTGCAATTTACCGTTGTAACAAAAATACAAAAATGAACCTAAACGACTTCAATTAAAGTTAGGATAAAACAGTTTTATTTACCACTAATTATATAGAAGCAAGTAAAACGTTTTGGTTATAGATAACTATATTTGTTTATTGTACAATCGGGATAGCGTCCATAGTTGATAAACTCATTATTTACTACAGACAAAGCAATCGTGGCGGTTGGACGTAAAGTGCTCTAAATGAGGATCACTTTGAAGCTATTATTGACGTTCTTTGTGTGCATGGAAATGTGTTGATTATTACCCATTAATAAGTTTTAATATTTAACTCATTTAAAGATGCACATTATATTGCAATAAGCCTGCTAATCACAAACAAATTCCAATAATGGAACACTTTGAATTTGAATAAAGTCATGACTTGTTTTTTAAACATTTTTTAACAGAAAAGTGGACCATAAATTAATAAAATGTTGCTATCACTAGCAGCAGAAGACAATTTGTTGTGGCAGGATGATGCATCTTACTCTTTTTATTATAGCGTGATTGAAGGTAATAATTTTTTATCCATTCGCATTTACTTTTCACCCTAAAGGTAAGACTTTGATTTTTTAGTATTCATAAAGAGGTTTTGGTCTTGGCGTAACTCTACCTAGTCATATGAAAATTTTGAATATAATTTTGGAAATATTGAGAAAGCATATATTATATTATATATATATATATATATATATATATATATATATATATATATATATATATATATATATATATATATACAGAAAAGTGCCAAGGTTATACCAGGCTATAAAATTTGTAAAACTCAGCATTTGTACACTAAACTGGAAAGTTTTAAATTTTTTCCAGCAACTCTTTAAATTTTCGATGTTAGTTTTCCCACAGATGAATAAATTAAAAATTATATTTTCTAATTATTCCTCGCAGCACCAGCTATTTGAAGTTTTTTTGGACGCCTCCCTTTCCAAATTGTGCCGTTCTCTATCTTTCATATTCTTCTACTGTTCTCTTTTTACCCATTATTGCCCAAAAATTTTGTTGAAATTTATAGCGACAACTTCGCCGATCTAAAATAATATAGTGACATTGTCGCACTTTTACCGCCAAATTTTAAATTCAGAATTGACGTCTACTAATACATCAAAAAAAACTAACGTATTGGGTGATCTCGGGGCTGTTTTTGAAAAATTGTTGCCAGCTGATTAGGTTTCACTACTTCTAAAGGAGTCGGGGGTAGGAGTATAAAAGCGATCGACCAAAAATACTTGGCCTTTCGCTCCCTTTTTGTTTAAGACGAATAGCCCTTATTGATCTCTTAAACCAACACCAAAAAATTTTGCTGTAAATTAAAAATGCATTTTAATCCCAGTAAACAAATACAACAATTGGAATCGTAGCTTTTTATTTACATAGAGCCGATATTTTATGAAGCGAAGAACTTTTGACTTCCACTTTAACAAAAAACAATGTTTTATCTTCGGATAAATTTTGACCATTCGAATAGACCAAAAGGTATTCAAAGAAGATAAATGAAAAGGTATATAAGCCAACACGCCCAAAACTACAAATGGAAAGTGGCAAATGTCGACAATTTTAATTAAATAATGTTCAAATATTCTATATACGTAGGCAGTCTAAAAAGTTCTGAGCCTAACAATGAATTTTGTGGTCAGTAGCACAAAATTTAAACACAAACCAGCCCATAAATAAACACGAAGGATCCCAAAAGATATACTCGGAAATCAGGTAGATTATGTGATGGTGCCATGAGAAGAAAAACTCAATTCAGGATGTTAGAAGATATAAAGGTGTCAGCGCAGATTCCGACTACTATTTAGTAATGATGAAAATAAACACAGAAGATTAGCAAAGAATAACGAAAGATGAAAAGTAAGAAACCTAAATAATAGTAATAAACAGAGCAAATAGACACATGAGATAAACACAGAAACCAATAATGTCAACAAAGAATGAAAAAACATAAAAGAAATTATAAGAAGCATCCAAGAGAAGAATGAAATGATCTGGACTGTTAAAACAATAAAAGAAAAGAATAAAACAAAGCAAAAGTGGTTAAAACATAGAAGAGAAGTAAATGAGTAAAAAATAAGCTAAAAAATATGTAAACAAAAAAGACAAAATGCATAGAACAAGTAATTGAAGAAATTGAAAACGATAGAAGATAGAATAATTCTCTAAATTTGTACATGAAACCAAAACAGCAGAAAAGTGAAAATAGACAAAAGTGTAGAGGGTTTCAGAATGAAGAAGGAACCATAGAATATAACGCAAATTAAATTAAAAAAATATGAGTACAACACATTAGAAAATTTCTGAATGATACGAAAGAAAGACGAGAGAACCATTATAACAAGGAAGAATCTTGTCTAATAGCAGAAACAGAGATAGCTGAATGAATATGTATAGACTATAAATAAACAGTGAACAAAGCAAAAGAAGGAAAGACAGCAGGAAGTGATCTGATACAAACTGAATTAATAAAAGATGGGGAAAAGTGGCTTCAAGAAAAAATATACAAACTCATTTTAGAAATATTAAAGAAGGAAAATATGCCTGATGAGTGGATAATTGGACTAATGGCACCAATCCCAAAGAGGGGAAACTTACAAAACTGCAACCACTACCGAGAAATCACTCTTCTGAATATTACATATAACATTTGACATCAGTAATAAATCGAAAACTAATGGAACACAGAACTAAAAATAGGATATTAATAGAATAGTTGCAAACCAGGTAGATCAACAGTCAATGCAATCCACATGATGAAGGAGATAATACAAAAATGTTATGAATTCAACATAGAAATATCCATGCTGTTTATCGACTTCAAACAGGCTTTCAACAAAATAAACAGAAAAAGTTTATTAGAAGATATGAAAAATTTAAGCGTGCCCTCAAAACTAATTAAACTGACGAAAATAACTGAAAGAAACAGCAATAGTTAAAGTTGAAAAAGCAAGACCAACCAAATGAAGACAAAGTCAAAAAGAGCTCTAGAAAAACATTTAGTAATATCGAAAGAAAAGTGTGTAAGAGAGGACTGATTATAAATAAAGCAAAAACAAAGTACATGAAAAAGAAATAGAAAAGTTTTGGAGAATGTAAAGATAGGATAATATATCTTTGAAGAAATAAACACTTTTACGAGAATAAAAGAAAAATGGATGTTAAAGGAAGAATACAAACAGACAACCTAGTTTTCTATGCTAACAAAAAGGTGATAAAGGACAAGGTTGGTAAAGAAACAAACTGAAGATATACAGAACCCTAATAAGTACAACAGAAACATACGCAGCACAGACATTAACCCTAACAAAAAAAAGAACATGAACTACAAATGTGAGAGCGCAAGATGATGAGAACAATATGTGGACCAATCAGGACAGAAGAAGGTATATTGAGAGTCAGAATAAACCACGAATTACTGCAAGCCATAAAAGAAAAAGACATTGTAAGAAACATTAAAGCATAAGAATTAGATGGTTGGGGCATGTGATAAGGATGGATGAAGTCAAGACGGTGAAGAAGATAACGACTTGGTAGCCAACAGAAACGAAAAGGAAAAGAAGACCAACATCAGATGGTGGGATCAAGTCTTGGAGAATTTAAAAAAAAATGGAAATAAAAAACTGGAAAGGGGTGATTAATAACAAAAACATGCAAAAACATAAGAAAGCAAATGCTAGGACTAATCCATCCCAATAAACGGATTAGTATAGCTTCAAAAAGGAGCGGCGAAACATCCCAATGGATTGAAGCCATATATATGATGTCCAAATGTTCTATAAACGTGTCAAGTCTGAAAAATTTTAAATCTAATATAGAAACAATTATTTTTCTGTCAAATTTAATTTTATAAACATAGTCTCTTTCTAAGTCAATACACGTTTTCCAGCGATGCTTCAACCTTTTTAACCCGCCCAAATAGTAGTTGATATCTTGCCCTGCAAAATAGGCGTCTACAGTTGCGATGACCTCTTCATTTGACGAAAATCTCTGTCCTCTGAGCCAAACTTTAAGCTTAGAAAACAGAAAATAGTCTGTGAGGGCCAAATCTGATGAATATGCTGGGTAGTCGATGAATTCGTAAATTTTGCCCACGGCAACCGCCAAAGTGTGAGCCGGTGCGTTGTCTTGATGGAAGAGTTTCGTTTCAAATAAGGCCAAATTTTAACAAGTGCTACCATCAACTGGTCCAATAACGTTACGTTATACGACTTCACTACTGTTTTTCCTTTTTCTGAGTCGTCGATGAACAGAATTTCCCAACGATTGCAAAAATCTGTCGCCATCACCTCCCATCTTCATGTTGAGGCTCACAACTTTTCAGGCTGCCCACGTAGTTTAGTGACAAGGGTACTAGGTATTAAATTTGTCACTTTAATATAAATAAAACTATAAAATCATTCAAATTATTTTTTTTAATTATAATCAAAAATAAATTATTTGGTAGTGCACATAAGATACCTTGGAACAGTAATAACTGTTAATTGTTAACATCAACTTAAAATTTTTGTAAAATTGTAAAAATGAATTCCATGTAACACCAAAAGACATACTTTTATCTTTATAAGCATTTGAATTGAAAGTAGCTTCAGTATAAGCCTTTTAATTCTATCAAAATTAGATCAACTAATAAAAAGGCGCCCCTCCCACGCAAGCCGTCAATTATTCATTCCAACACTGAAGCCCTTCAATTTCAAATTGGTTTATGTTGTGTGGCAAAGACGCGCAGCGACGCGCTTTTCAGTAATTAGGGCCGAGCCCAGATCGAACGGGTCTGCTAAATATGCAGGATCGGTGACACCTATACATCAGAGCTCTGCTCTGTGCGGTGTGCCCTGCATACCAAAGCCCTTCTTCTCCGGTATCGGTCGGTTGCCCTCTTCCTGATAGAATAGGTAATCGAGTGTTTCAGATGTCATTTAATCGTTCGCCATCTAATGCGAGTAGCTGTTGTGTGTTAATCAGTCACGGAGGCGTGCGACGTGCCCTTTGATCTCCTCGGAGAGGTCGCCTTGCTGCCCTGTTTCCCGACCCAACTCGTCGCCCTGTTGCGAACTTATCTCAAGTTTTAAATATTCAGCGGCCGACACGAGCGGCAAACATCTCTAATTAAAATTTCGAGTCCAATACCATTTTAACACACAACAAGCGGGGTGTGGGGAAAGATTAATCGTTCTCGGCGGCGAGCTGGAGTGCTAAGGTTGGATAAAAGTACGCGCGCAGCAGAATAAAACCCGGCCGTGGATACTTTTGAAGAGGCTGGACAGACAGCTAGTGGACTGCCCGTCGTGCTTGAATACGGTCGACCCGGCCTTCATTTAAACTTAGTCACTGCATTCCTAATAGCATTAAATTAGATTCAAACTAATTGAAATTACTACTTTTTCTCCATGAGAACAAAAAATTCCTTTTAAAGTATCTGACGCAGTCAAAAATTCGATCATAAAGTATTGCTTACAGAAACTTTATTATGGGGGTCCGCAACATTTAGATAATGTTAAGATAATTGAAAACTCACCCTTACGTGCTGTCTGAACCCGGACATTTGGCAATTTTATTTGTATTATAAATGATGTGTAAAGTTAAATACAATTATCAATTAAGAAGGGAGGAGAGGAGAAAATAATTAATCATGGTTTCCTCCTACTCATCTATATACGTTATGTGCATTCGTAAATGGCGCATGACTTTTCTGTAACACACTGATCATTGGTAAGGTAACATATAATTTACAAATTAAACATTGCTTTGTGTAGTAGACGTTCTCATTTGACAAATTTAACCATATTTTGTTACACTTACGGTTGTTATAGAGGATCGTCTATTTAAGTGCACATTTCTTTCAAAAATTTTACATTATACTCAAGTTGGTTCTAATTAGCAATGTTCCCATTTAGCAATAATTTCGATATATAACAAAATCAATATCTATATATAAGTTTTTCTCAGAAGCCTTAATTGATTAAGTTTTTTGATGCCCTCTTTTTTATTCTCTAAATAAAATCTTTTTGAGAATATGCCTTTTCATTGTAATCCTGCTTCTTTAGATTAGTATTGCTGAACATTAACTTTCCAGGACTAAGCTATAGGCCACTAGCGGGGTCACAGGCGGTGGATAGTGGACGACCTTCCGATATGAAGTTTAGCTGCAAATATATTGAATAAGCAGTCTTTGACAAAATAGCACCGAATGTTTGTCTGTATAAGTAGCCTCCCTTCTGTTTTTTCATACTGTAGAAAAGGGTCAATGGCATGGGAATGTAGAAGGCAAGGATAAATCACTACATTAAGAATCCAAGAATATCTCTAGAATAACCAGAATGACTTTTAAACAAAAAACTTACTCAGCTACTACTGATGGTATACAGAAATCAAGAGTCAGTAGGGGAGGAAACTCACAAGAAGACCATAGGGCCTCCCATGTTGTTATTAAGCAAAATTCTTGTGAAAAAATTAATAACACATCTTGTGAAATCAATAAGAACATATCGTAAAAAATTGGTACCTGAAATGTCAAAACATTGTATGAACCAGGCAAGATTATCAGTAGACTTGATGAGCATTAGTGAGATGCGCTGGACAAATTTAAGAGACTGCCAAATAATGAATCACCATATACATATTACTCAGGAAATACAAATGGAGAACACAAAATGGTGTGGATATCACTGTAAACAAGCATATAGCCAAAGAGGTTATAAACTTAGCTCCAATCTCAAAAAGAATAATTCTTATTCAATTAAACTCCACCCCCGTAAAAAACCAACACTATTCAGGCTTACGCACCTACTAGCGACAAATCAGAAGAAATTATTGGACTATTCTATCATAATCTAATATATATAATAATCGGTAAGGATAGGAGTGGAGATATAGTAGTCCCGCTCGGTCTGAGCGAACGCAATGAACTCGGCGATCGACTACATACATTTGCAGTAGATATATAACTAGTAATTACCAACATATACTTAAAACTACTCGACAAACGACTATATACATAGCAGTCGCCACAAGACACACTAGGACGTGTCATCAGAAACCAAATAGACTACATCATGATAAACAGACGATTTAGAAACGCAATACTGTCAATGAAGACATATCCTGGAGCTGACCTTAAATCCGACCACAACCCTGTCGTTCGCACAATAAAACTTGGATTAAAAAAGTCCAAACAAACAAAAATCAACAATTACGACATAAGACAAATAAAAAATAAACAAATACAACAATAAATTCAGCTACACATCAAAGTAAAAATAAATCAAATAACCAATAACAAAATAGAGACGGGTCCAGAAGTAGATATTACAAAGCTTGAAGAAATCGATCAAGATTTTCTAGATAAATATTTGCGGGCAGTAAGGGTAAAAAGGAAAATGTGAATGACAGAGAAAATACTGGAAATGATGGAAAATGGAAGAAAAGCAAGGAAAAAGACAAACAGAATTGACAGAGAAATAAAAAAAGCTATTAGGAAAGCAAAAACCAATGGTTTTAAGAGCAATGTCTAGAAAGAGAAACCTAGAAACTAGACACAATTCCTTTGATCTCCATAAAAATTTAAACAAGCGGCAGGACTTTTCAGACCAAAGGAACCAACATGCAAAACGAATGACAACGGAAACGTGACTATTGACAAACAACAAATACAAGATACTTGGATGAAATGCAAATAAAAACATTTAAAGACGATAGAAATACGGCAACATTTACAATACAATACGATACTGGGCCACCTATAACAAATTATGAAGTAAAAAGAGGTAAGACAACAGGGTCAGACAACATATATGCCCAGTTTTTGAAATGGGTAATTGATGAAGATATCAAATGGCTTACTTCAACCTTCAATGAAATTTATAACAACGGTAAATTTCAAGAAACTGGTTATGGTCGACCTTTGTAAGTCTCATCAAAAAGCCTAATGCGAGAAAATGCAAAACACATAGAATGACAAGTCTAATGAGCTATATTTTATAAACATTTTTAAAAATAATACACAAAAGAATATGCAACAAATGTGAAGCACATCTATAATGCACTCAATTTGGTTTCCGTGACGCAGTAGATACGAGAGCAGCCCTTTTTGCAATTCAGGGGTTAATTCAGCAAAACAAAGATGTCAACTGCACAGTGGATGTATGCTTTGTTGACTATAGCAAAGTGTTCTTCATAGTGAGACATGATAAGCTAATGCCAATATTAAAAGCAATAGGTTTGGACGATAAAGATTTTAGAATGATTGGAAACCTGTACTATAGTCAAACAGCTAGTGTCAAGAATGAGAACCAGTTGACAGAAGAAGTGGAAATACAACGAGGCGTGAGACAGGGATCTCTACTTAGAAAAAATTATGAAATCAGATACTAATGAAACAATCCTAATAAACGATGTGCGCCTGAATAACATCAGATACGCGGACGACACGGTTATCTTTGCGGGCAGTCTAGATGGACAACAAACACTAGTACAACGTGTAGTTAATACAAGCCAACAATATTGCATCGACTTCTACGTTACGAAAACAAAATACATGACTATAAATAAAGACTAAATCTCTCCTAGGCAACTAGTGTTAAACTAACAACCAATAACAAAAGTAACTAGTTATACCTATCTGGGTACCAACATTAACGATCAATGGGATCATTCAAAAGAAATAAAGCAACGCACTGAGCTAACTAGAACATCCTTCAGAAAAAACACAATCTTCTTTACGTCTATTATGATGTACTTTATGGAGTTGAATGGTGAACACCAACTGAAACAACAATGAAAAAACTGGAGGCTTTTGAAATGTGGTGCTACAGATGGATACTGAGAATATCGAGGGTAAACCATGTTCCCAACATCGAAGTTCTACGGAAATGTGAAATCCTTTTTAAAGTGAAACAACTCAACGTAAAGTATTTAGGCCACATAACCAGAAACGAAGATACAACTTACTACCACTAATTTTACAAAACAAAATATACGTAGAAGAAGGCCACGTAAAAGAAGAAGCTCTTGGCTCTAAAATCTAAAACAATGAATTTTATAAACAACTACGGGACTTGTTCGAGCTACAACCAATAAAGTTAGAATAGTCAACATCCGCATCAGATAGACACCGCAAAGAGAAGAGCATTAACTTTAGATTTTTAATTTCATCACTATTTTACAACTATTTCTTTTATTAGAGTAAATGGGTAAAGGTTTATGTGACACCAAAGTACTTAAGGACTCTTACGTTGGACAAGATAAAAAGTGCTATAAAGACTCATTTGAATAGTCTTTTCCAATTGATTTAGAAACCAATGATTAAAGATAATAGCGTAAGGGTCCCAAAACCCATATGAGACATGTGAAAGAAAAACGATACAATTTTTTCAGGCTGCAACCAATATGTGACAAAAACCATTTTATAGTTTTTGAAGAATTCTTCAATATTCTTCTCACTTAAAGCTACAGATTAAGAGTGTTTAGATGTTTTTGCCAAAATTGGCATATTTCATTTTCAGATTTAGAAATTGATTCTTTATACAGACACGCGCGTTAATGATATGTGAACGATTTTGTTCACAGGCTAAACAGTGTCATTTAAGAACTTCTTGACGGTATCTGCTTTAAAAGAATTTAGCTCTTCACTCTACCTTAATCTGCCATATCCCTAAGAAGAGTTACAAGTATTTCAAGAAAACATATCTTTTGTGTTGAGAGATGCAAATTTCATTATTATAAGGTATTCTAAATGACAGGTAAGCGTTACTTATCATTTCTTGTATTCAATCATTGAGAGCATTCTTCTATTTTAATTATCTCATGAATAACAAAAGCAACTATTTTTGAATAAGAGAAATTTATTTCTTTGAAAATATCCGACTAAGTATTTTATATACTCCTTCGGATTTGTTAGGACATTAATTTTTGGCTGAGCATAAAAATCATCAATTTCTTAATCCACAGCTTATTTTATGAATAGTACCTCTAATGTAAGGCAAAAATATTTTTTTGTTGTTCGAAGCTATCTTGATATTGATATTTTTGGTAATACTTTTAATTATACGGCTAAAGATCGGAGATTTCACAAATGAGTAGATTTGAATAGGGTGATAGTGACATTTAGGTAGATTTATTTGGTATTTTGTGTAGTGAAAGTTGTTTAAAGAATTCTATCTTATAAAAATATCTAGGAGGAAAGAACAATTTATTTGTTTGGTTTCCATGATAAATTTAAGGTTGATGTAAATTTGGTTTAGGTGGAAAAGAAATTATGAGAGAGTATTTTATTCATGAAGACAGATAATATAAGATCATGAAGATATCGTATCAAATAGATAGGTTTATGGTGAAAGCGGAGCTTTAGTTCAACATTGGTAATGTGAAAGTCTGATATCACAGATAAAGTGAGAAACTCCTAGGAGCATTGTTACTTGATAGATGTCGGCAAAAAGGAAACAACAGCTTAGCAGATGAATAAAGACAATTTTTCTAAGATAATATTTCTAAGAAATGGTAAGAATTTTAGACATATAGAATAAGGTTTGCTCTGTAAGACGTTAAACAATTTGGATCTACCTAATTAAGTTGGAAGAACCAAATACACTAACTATAGCAAGTAAAAAAACTTTGTTATACATTCTTGGAAGATCATATAATTCTAAGGGTATTGAGAATTTTTTTGGCATCATAGGGTTTTTTTAATATACCATAATAGGATTAAATTATTAATGATGGTTTTGATTT